>CM029656.1:10488680-11962934 GCA_017311315.1 Dendrocalamus latiflorus
GTGTATCTCTTGTCTAGTGGCTTAGATTTCTTCCTGTCATCTTGTGATCTAGGATGCTGCTTATTAGCTGTCTCTCTTCTCACTAGGTTGAGCTCACTCACTTCTTATAGGTTCTAGCAAGGGTTGGGCCACCCTTGGGTAGACAGGGAACGTGTTTGCTCCTTAGTGGGTTAGCAGAGCAGTTGATAGTCCTAGTGTCATATGGGGTAGATGAGAGTCAGTCTGAGCCATAGTATCCTCTATATCTTCTCTATGCTTTAAGGACTACCTTTTTCTGATTTCTTTGCCAGCTTCTCAGTTTATAGCTTTGGTTCAGGGGGAGTTCATTTGGGAACTTCTGAAGCTTAATATTGACATAACTCAACTTGAACTAAAAGTGCATCTAATGTTGAGGAGTTGGATTTTCTGCATTTTAGCATTGTAATAAAATTGCTTAGAGCCTTGGCTATTATCCTTAGTTGACATGTTTACGATGTTGTACATCATGCCATGATTTGTGCTTAATTGCTAGATTTATCATGACTTTACATGTGTTGTCAAGCCTTTGCCATAATGAGTTAATTAAAATTGCACAACTTGAATTAAGACATGTCATGTTACTTCTTGAGACTAGTATGTCCTTAGTTATCCTTTTATGATTCATGCCATGTCAAATAGGCTAAGTTGAGTTTTGAATCTTTAATTGAGCTTTAGATTGAGCTATGATAGTTGCTTGATAAATCATGGATTAGTACAACTGTTTAAAGCAAAAAGATCTCTTTTTCATGTGCGAAAGAACTGATCTCACCAATTCTTTCCTATGAGACTGCTTGCCATTGCACTAGGCATGAACTCAGGGGGAGTTTTGGATGACCAAGATCATCTCCTTAAGCTCCTTGCTTGGAATGATCGCATAAGGCTTGATATCTAGCACATGACTAAAATTTGGGTAGCTACGACCATGAGTTTCAAAGAAAAATGTCAATTGTGCTCAATTTGCTTAATTATAAAAAGATTAAAGTACTTGAACATATGATTCATTCTTGGACTTATAGCACTCTAAAATGACTCAATTCTAGCTTTTCGGTTCCATTTAGACTATTGACATGGCTTGCATCATCTTTGGATATCTTTAGCTAGACTTTGATCTTGAATGGCTTGACATGTTAAGAAATTCATCTAATATTCAGATTCATACTTATGTGGCTTGGCTTGATTATGCATATGTTGTCATGATATTGATAGCTTTCATTTGAGTTATGGCTTGGTGTAATACTAAATAGTCATTATGGATAATCTTCATGGCTCTACTTGCGTAGCATTGCATAACATTCCGCCACACCATGCTATATTTTCCTCCAAGTAACTTGATGACTTTATTGCCAAAAGGGGGAGAATAGTTGGAGAAAAAGCCACATTTTGGGAGTTTTGGGAGCTTTGAGGAAAAATTGCTCTTTCTTTTGCTCCTTGTGTCACCATGGTCATTAGCATCATCTTCTTCCTTTAGACCATGTTTGACTTCCAACAAACTCAAATCTTATGCTTTTTCGGTGTTTGTCAATATACTCATCAAGGGGGAGATTGAGAGACCATGTGGAAGTATCCCCATGTTGGTAATGAGTAATTGACGGTGGTTTAGTGAGTTTGAGTTTGTTTCGGGTATTCTAGGGTTGAGTACCTTTACTTGTGCTAATACTGCTTATGCTGTTTCGTGCGGTGCTATGTGACGGTTTGCTTGTCTGTGTGACTGCAGGACTTCGGAGCTAGGTCATGGTGAGGCGAGGAGGACCGGGACTAGGCACAGGAGGTGTTAAGGTCCAGACGGTCGGTGATGCCGAAGATGATCGAGGCTGGTGAGGTGGTTGCGAGTCGGGAGACGAGGAACCGGAGCTACCGGTGACGGACACGACGGGCGACGACGAGAGGACCGGGACTAGGCTCAGGGAGGAGTCGGAGGTCCAGACGGTTTGGATGTCGATTGCGGTCGTACGTGACAGAACAGGCCAAGACAAGACTCAGGTGGAGTCGAAGGTCTCGGTCGGTGTCGGGTGGACACGACGGGCAGTGGTGAGAGGATCGGGACTAGACTCAGGGAGGAGTTGAGGTCCAGACGGTCAGGATGCCGGGTGCGGTCGTGTGCAGCGGAGCGGACCGGACTAGACTCAGGGAGGAGTCGAGGTCCAGACGGTCAAGGTACTGGAGGCGGAAGCTTCCGGGAAGGTGCTTGAGGGGAAATTTGGTAAATTGACTCAAGCAAATGAGTGGAGGAGGTGGTTTCCCTCCAAAATCTGGTTTGACCTCCTTTTGCCTCATATGTGTGTGAGAGGTGGAGAGTGGAGGTAGTACGACACTTCTTGATTTGCCATTTGGAGTGGGAGCTCTTGCCTTCTTATATGTGGAGAAGGGGAGGCAGCAAATCAAGTGTGTGTGCAGCCAATCCATTGCAAGAAATGAGTAGAGAGTAGTGTGTTCTGGAGAGGAAAATATAGGGAGCTCTCGTGTGTCTCCAGAAACAGTCTGTGTGTATGGCTTGAGTTCTAGTGTGTGTGGATCTTCAAGCATGTAGTGATTTCCTTGTATCAATCATGTATGGGGACGTAGTTCACCTACTTGTAATCATTCATCTCTATTCCAATGAATCCATTTGAGTTTTCTCCTGTTTCAGTTCACTGCTCAGTTTCTGCTGCTTACTGCCTATTGTCTTCATTTTGAGTTTTGAGCTGTTTCTTTGAGCAAGAAGGAGCAAAATGGTTTGCTCTGTGATGGGATGATATTTCTAGACCATTTGGTAAGCTTGTTCCCAAGAGTTCAATGGAGAAAAATCAAAGATTCCATTTTGCTCAATTTCCTCTATTTGGGCATTTCTAGGGTTTGGTGTCAGGGCATACTTGATTCTCCCCATTCCCTTCAATGAATGGCTTGAGGTTCAAGTTGTGAAGCCCTGAGACCATGGCTAAGTTGAATGCAAAAGCTCATGAGCAAAAGATTCAAGATTTGACAGAAATCTGAAATTTGGGTCATTTTCAATTCACCTTTCAGATTTTTGCTCAATCCTTGATTACTTGCTCTTTATATGAGTTCTTTTGGTTCTTGGGGTCCTGTTACTATTTGATTCAAGTCCCTGTTCTGTTTGAGTGAAAAGATCAAAAGATTTCATCTCAATTCATTGAAATGGACAAAATCTAAAAATTCAGTCGGGTGCTGTTTTTCAGCCCAAACTAGGACCGGTCTGACCGGCCTCCTTATGGCGGTCAGACCGGTGGTTTAACTCCGGTTGAACCAGTCATAGCATTGCACTCGGGCCGGGCCAAAAGTGGCTGTCAGACCGGCTTTGGCTAAGCGGTCTGACGGGCCTCTCCTGTTTGGGCTGCTATGTCTTCTGTTTCCTTTTGATTCTTCTCTGATCTTTTTCATGTGTGTCCAGTATAAATTTCCAGAAAGCTTGAATTATTTTCTTCATAGCTTTCTGTAGCTATTGGAGAAGTAATTTTTGAGTGGATACTTTTGAGGGGCGTGTTTTTAAAAGAGGCACCATTCACCCCCCCTCTGTTGCCATATCTGATCCTACAACCCCTTGCCGCGCATAGATCAACTGGTTGATGCCACCGCGAGGGTGTGAGCTTATGAGCTTCATGGATGCCTACTCTGGCTACCACCAGATCTACATGGCCAAGGGTGACGAAGATAAGACCAGCTTCATCACGCCGATTGGGACATATTGCTTCGTCAGGATGCCCTTCGGTTTGAAGAATGTGGGCGCAACCTTCACCCACCTCATCGCACTAGCGTTGGCCGCTCAACTCGGGAGGAACGTGGAGGCTTACGTCGATGACGTAGTTGTCAAAACCAGACAGCTCGCCTCCCACGGTCAGGATCTCCAAGAGACCTTTGACAACCTCAGCAAGGCAGGCATCAAGCTCAACCCGGACAAGTGTGTCTTCGGTGTGCAGGCAAGCAAGCTCTTGGGCTTCCTTGTGTCTGGGTGCGGCATCTAGGCTAACCCTGACAAACTCGATGCGATCCTTGCTATGGAGCCACCCAAGATGACAAGGGAGGTCCAGAGGCTCGCTGGCCGCATGGCGGCTTTGAGCCGCTTCCTGTCTAGGGCAGCAGAGCGGGGCCTGCCCTTTTTCAAGACCCTCCACGGCTGCGATGGGTTTCACTGGGATGGCGACTGCGCGAAGGCCTTTGACGACCTCAAGAGGCATCTCGCAAGCCTCCCTACTTTGGTCACTCTGGCGCCAAAGGCTCCCCTCCTGCTATACCTCGCCGCTTCCACGACAGCGGTCAGCGTCGTCCTTGTCCTTGAAGAGGGCGCTCTTCAGCGCCCTGTATACTTCGTCTCCAAAGCCCTTCAGGGCGCCAAGACGTGGTACACGGAGCTCGCAAAACTGGCATACACGCTGGTCATGGCCTCGAGGAAGCTTCGACTCTACTTCCTGGCCCATCCAATCCCGGTGCCATCCTCATTCCCCCTGGCGGAGATGTTGCACAATAAGGAGTCTACAGGGCGCATTGGCAAGTGGGCGCCCAAGCTCGCGCCGTTCTCCTTAACGTATGCTTCACGAACAACGATCAAGTCCCAAGTCCTCATGGATTTCCACACTGAGTGGACCCCACCGGCCCAACGTGCCCAGCAGCCAGAAGACCCGGTGTGGATGCTCAACACTGACGGGGCCTACAGCATTTCCGGCGCGGGCGTTGGCACAGTGGTTACTACGCCAGCGGGGCACCGCCTGCTGTACTCGGCGCGTCTTGGATTTCCCGCCAACAACAACATAGCCGAGTATGAGGCGCTCCTCTTTGGCCTCGTGAAGCTTAAGGATCTTGGCACGAGACGAATTCTCGTCCACACTGACTCACGTCTGGTGGCAGGCCATGTGGACAAGTCATATCAGGCCAATTACCCCGAATTGGCCAAGTACCTGGCAGCCGTAAGAGCGAAGGAGCGACACTTCCTGGGTGTCACCGTCAAGGCCATTCCTTGGGCGGATAACGAACTGGCTGACGCCCTCACAAAGGCCGCCAGTCAACAGCTACCCACACCTGAGGGAGCATTTTATGAGGTCCTCCCCGTAGCGGCCATCGCTTAGGACAACCATGATGTGGCCCTCGTCCACCAGATTACCCAGCAGGGTGACTGGCGAGAGCCCATCTACGGCTTCTTGCAGGGCATCACAGAGCCGGATGACCCCGTCGAGCTCTGACGCCAGCAGCATCGTGCCAGGTCCTTCCAGGTGCTCGACGGAGTACTCTACAAAAAAGGAGTCTGCGCACCGCTCCTGCGGTGCCTCTCACGCGAGGAAGGAAAACAGCTGCTCGTGGAGATCCATGCGAGGCTCTACGGCTCGCACATCGTGCGGAGGTCGCTAGTCGGTAAGGCGTTCAGGCATGGTCAAGGTTGCCAATGGATGGGGCGGGTCATCCGCAGACCCCCGACGAGCTTGCAGCCTATCGCTCCAGTGTGGCTGCTGGCACGGTGGGGCATCGACGTCGTTGGGCCACTTCCCCGGGCCCCAGGAGACCTTCGATTCGCGATAGTCGCTTTGGAGTATTTCTCCAGGTGGCCGGAGGCTGTCGCTCTAGCCAAGATAACCTCCGCGGCCATGCAGCGCTTTCTTTGGCAAAATATCATATGCCGCTTTGGAGTACCTAGAGAGCTCACCGTCGACAATGGCCTGCAATTCAACTCCACCCCATTCAAGGAGTTCTGCGACAGCATGGGCATCATACTTCGATTCGCTTCAGTCGGGCACCTGCAGTCCAACGGAGCAGTCGAGCGGGCGAATGGCGCCATCTCCGCTGGTGTCAAGAAGCGCCTTGTCAGGCTGCCAAAAGGCAAATGGCCAGAGGAGCTCCACAGCGTCCTTTGGTCCTTCCGCACGACGGTGACGCGCCTGACGGGATTCACACCATTTAAACTCCTCTTCGGCGATGAGGCAGTGACGCCCGAAGAAATCAAGGCCGGCTCGAGAAGGGTCCTCGTCTAGGCGCCAGAGGAAGAGCGTCAATGGTCCCTCGACCTACTCAATGGAGAGCGAGTAAGCGCAACCCAGCACGTCGCAAAGTACGTGCGTCAAACGGCGCACGCGCGATCGCACCGTGTACTCGCGAGAATTTCAACCTGTAGACCTCGTCCTCAAAATGGCACTCCACGCGGAGATGGTCGGCAAGCTAGAATCCAAGTGGGAAGGCCCGTACATCATCGTGGCAGCTCTGCAGCGGGGAGCCTATCGCCTCGCAACACTGGAAGGGCAGATGCTCCGCCACACATGGAATGCAGACAGGCTGCGGCGGTACTATGCTTAGGACAGAAAGGGAGCCTGTAGCAAGCTCGGCACCTCGCCCATTGTAAGATGTTCGCCCGCGCAAACGGGAGTTTAGTAAAGCCGATCATTTGCCAAGCTCTCATCCTGCGCATAGACGCGTAAAGGTCTGCCTCCGCGCGCACTCTATGGAGTATAAATAAGACGTAGCGTCGAGGTCCGCCTCTGCCCGCACTCTACGGAGTATAAATAAGACGCAGCGGGGGGACGCCTCTGTGCGCACTCTACGGAGTATAAATAAGACGCAGCATCGAGGTCCGCCTCCATGCGCACTCTACGGAGTATAAATATGACGTAGCGTCGAGGTCCGCCTCCGCACACACTCTATGGAGTATAAATAAGATGTAGCATCGAGGTCCGCCTCCGCACGCACTCTACGGAGTATAAATAAGACGTAGCGTTGAGATCCGCCTCCGCCCGCACTCTATAGAGTATAAATAAGACGCGGCGGGGGGACGCCTCCGCGCGCACTCTACGGAGTATAAGTAAGACGTAGCGTCGAGGTCTGCCTCCGCGCGCACTCTACGGAGTATAAATAAGACGTAGCGTCGAGGTCCGCCTCTGCACGCACTCTATGGAGTATAAATAAGACGCGGATGTTGTCCCTGTGCACTCTACTGAGTATAAACAAGACGCGGATGTCCCCGCGCACATGTGGGCGTTGCCCCTACGCATACTCTCCGGAGTATAAATAAGATGTGGTGATGTCCCCACGCACTCTACGGAGTATAAGCAAGACGCAGTAGAGGTTTGCCCCCGCAGCGCACTTTACGAAGCGTAAATGGGACGCGGTAGAGGCTCGCGCTAGCGCGTCTACTTCGACTAGGCGCCGACTTCGCCGCCACCCCTTCCAAGGGTAGGGGACAGAGCGCTCGCACGTCTACCTTGACTAGGCCCAGCTCCGCTGCCACCACTTTGAAAGGTAGGGGAGGAGCGCTCGCGTGTCTACTTCGACTAGGCACTGGCTGCGCCGCCACCCCTTCGAAAGGTAGGGGATGGAGCGCCCACGCATCTACTTCAACTAGGCGCTGGCTTCGCTGCCACCCCATAGAAGGATAGGGGACGGAGCACTCGCGTATCTACTTCAACTAGGCGCCGGCTTCACCGCCACCCCTTCGAAAGGTAGGGGATGGAGCGCTCTAATGTCTACTTCGACTAGGCGCCAGCACCGCTGCCACCACTTCGAAAGGTAGGGGACGGAGCGCTCACACGTCTACTTCGACTAGTACTACCGTCAACTGGAGCGAAGTCGAGCGCAAGAGGTCAGCCTTTACATGACACATCTGCCCGGAGCAGAAATAACACGCAACGACAGAACACCTTGGGCAAGTGTTGTTTCATTCATACAAAAAGGAGGAGGCCGCAGGGCAACCGTACAACAAGGCGTACATAACACAACACACCCGATCCCGGCGTCACACCTGTGGGTCCACGCCATCTTCGTTGCGCCGGGGAACTTCCTCGAGCCACTTGATGAAGTTCCCCTTTCGATGCAGCGTTCGCCGCAGGATGACCTTGGCTGCGTCCTCCCCGATGTAGCCCCAGATCCGATTATAGAAAGTCTGGAGGGTGGGCTGAGTGGTGCGAACAGCATGGGACATCGCCCTGGCTTCAGCTGGCAGATCCAGCTGAGGGTTGGCCAGCTCGTTGACGTGTTCACACCCCCGGGTGTGAAGCAAGGCGAGGGCGAGGCAAGCGCTGGAGAAGCCGCAGTGATCGCTGAATGCTCTGGCAAGCAGAGGGCGAGGCTCGAGCCCTCTTCGATTCGCTGAAGCGTCTGTGCCAGATCTGCGGGGTCGTGCGTAAGGTCTGGCACGTCAATAGAAATGTCCTAGAGTCCCCTCTCCAAAGACTCCATCGCCCTCCATGCCGCCAACAACGCATCGCCCAAGGTTCGGTTCCTCTCCGCAAGGGACGCGGTGAGCTGGTTCTTCTCCTCCAGCACGGTAATTTGCTGAAGCAAGCCAGTGCGCTCCTTCGCCGCGGTGCGCTGGGTCTCATCCGTGGCACGTTGCACCGCTGCCACGGCACACTCTGCATTCGCAGCAAGTATCTACGCGTCGGAAATCGCCCTTGCGCTTTCCGCCTCCAGCAGGCGAATACGCTCGTCCTTGGCGGCATGAGCCTCGTGGGTGCGAGTCTCCTCTATAGCTCGGCTAAGAGCAAGCATCTAAAAAAAGAAACAACAACAAACTCCGAGTGTTAGCCGAGTACTCGACAGCGGCGTGGGCTGTGAACCTAGGCACTTACCCTCATCTCTAAGGCACCCAACTCGAGCAACAGAAGATCTCCCCCGCACGTCGACAGCACCCGTCGATTCAGGCTGCCATCAGCGCACTCCGCGACCTCATGAAGGACGCGAAGCATCTCCGGTTGAGGGATGAAATTAGAGACAGCGGGCCTCTGCGCCTCCACGCCCGCGGCTTCGGCATCACCAACTGTCCACGTCGCATCCTGTGCAACAAGGCTGGGGACTTCGTGGACATCTCCGTTGCTCAATCCTTGGCTGGGTCCGGGAGACCTCGTCTCGCCTGATGTCAACGATGGAATGAGCGAGCAAATCGGAGAGAGCTTCGCGAAGTTGCGGGGGGAAAGGAATTACGCCTACCTTCGACACCCTCCACCAAGGCACGCGGAGGTGTCCGCTCAGCTCCCATCTGGGTCGCGGGGGCTTCATCGGCCCGGGGAGTGATGACTTCCTCCTCGGCCTAGATGGCTTCCCCGTCGAACTCCAGGTCCCCGGTGACCGCGCCCGCCACATTGAACCGCTTCCTCGAGGGCGGGGGCGATCGTATCCGGGGGCGCTTCACCCTCGGGGATTTGGGAGACGCTTCCTGGGCCGCCCCAGTGGCCGTAATGACTGGCGCAGGCGGCAGGTCCTCGGTAGCTGGTACAGGCGACAAGGCCTCGTCCTTGGGGGCGTCGGTACCGAGGCCCATCACCTCACCACCGCCTAAGGCCTCGTCGCTGGGTCAGTGCGCTCCCACGAACCGGTGTGTTCGGACCCAGCGCCGATCGTACCCTCGGTCTCAACGGTACCGACCGGGGATACGACCGACGGGCTGGAAGAGGCAGCATCAGGTCGGGCCCTGCGCCGAGAGGGCAACGCCGGCACCATGCATTCGGTCACGAGAATCTCCAGGGCCTCGCATACCCAATTTATCCGCCCCTGCTTCGCCGAGGCGGTTGTAGCTTTGCGCAGCTTATGATCCTTGGCCGTGTATGGCCCAAGGAGTGCAACTACCGTGCGCTCCGCATCCTCCAATCGGAGCCCTACACGCAAAGGTAAGGCATTGTTCACAAGCGGCTGCATGCATACATATATGCGTACACAGCCTAGGGCAGGAGAACTTACAAGGAGCGGAGGGCTTCGCAAGGGAGGATACCGTCGAGTGAATGCCATCTTGTCGGGTGTGACACCGATCATACTTCCACCGGCCGGAAAGCGGCGACACCCCGTACATAGTAAACTCCTCGGCGAGGTCACGCATGTTGAACTGAAGGGCGACACTGGTAAGCCTTGCGCCTTCTGTTCGTCGCTGACCTTTGGCCTCAACCCCGGCGAGCTGTTGAAGGATATTGGCTATCCTCGGCACCGAAGACCGCTGGTGCTCATCACATGGTGGTCGCATCCAGCCAGACTCCCACTTCCCTCACGTCGCCAACGCGGGGAAGAGCTTCGTGCACTGCGACCTCAGCACGAAGTTGACATTGCCAAAGTTCGACATCGCCTCCCTTCGACCTTCTTCGGCTGGCAGTGCGCGTCATGCTGAAGGGCAAACAGGTTCGCGCTGGGGCGGACACCTTCTGTTCGCGCTGCCCACGGATAAATAACCAGGTGGACTATCGCGTTTGGGGTCAGCTGCGCCAGCTCCAAACCATAAGCCCGCAAGACCTCGCCGATGAAGAGCATCGAGGGCATCCGAAACCCGGCATCAAAAAACGCAACGAAGACAATCGCCTCCGTCTCCCCCGGGTCCGGCTCCGTCTCGTCGTTGTGGGGCAGGCGAACCCCTGCACAATCCTACAGTTTTTTCTCCTGGAGGAGAGTCTGGATCATATCCTCCGTAGCGAGACTCCGCCCTAGTACACGGGAGCAACGGCCTCCCGACTTCTTCATGGCGTCCCACCATTGTTGGCCTGCGGTGGGTCGCGAACCACCAGGGCGTATTCCACCGGTGGCGGCGACACACCACGCTGACTAGACGAGGTGCTTCCAATAAGCCGGTGAGCAGGATCTTCACGGCTTCCACCCTCCTCCAAAGTGAAGAAGCAGGAGCAAGGGCAGATTGCACAAAAAAACGACGAAAAAGAGAGCAAAGCAATGGCAAACGAGCAGCCAAGAGGAGCATTCGCATGCCGGTGGTGACACCTTATAAAGCCCCTCACCTCCCCGGCGATCGGAAATGCAACCAGCGGGAACCCAGCGGTTCGGCTCCCCACAATCGGGAAGCGTAACCGCTGATAGCTGGGGGCACACAGTGGCAGGCGGCCGGACAGTGCACGACGTGCCAGTAGCATCCTGCCACGCGTTCCGCCTCTCTCGGGAAGGGGTGCATGACCGTGGTCCCGCTGCGTGTACCTTCCCATCGGGACAGCGCGTACGGCTGCAGCAGCCTACCCCTGACACTTTGGGGGTCGGCGCAATTCTCGCCACCATTAAGACATCAACTCCGGACCGTGAAGCTGTCGGGCCATGTCGACGCTAGATCAGGCGAAGCCCCCCACTCGACTCCCCGGCACTATGCACAGGAGCCTCGCTTGTCTCGCACCCAGGGTGTCCGCGGCATGCGCCTGTCTCCGCTTCGACTTTGACTCCGGCACCCAGGGGCCCTGTGGCCAAGGACGGCTCCGGCAACCCGTTCATCACCATATCCTCTGCGCAGGGCAGAGACTACACCAAATAATCAGGCACCATCCAACAACACAAAAGTCCACAGGCCGCGGGGATGGAGAGGGCCAAATGGCTCGGCAACATGGCTTCGGCCTGTGAAGCCCTTCACCATGAGAGGCTTCTGTTGTAGGGGTGGCCCCCACCTAAGCCCAGCCGGCCTGTTAGAAGGTTGTAAGGCCCAAAATAGGACGTGTATAATGACGTAAATTCCCCTAAGAGGGATACTTGAGTGTAAGGGTATAATTGTAAAGCACTCCTCATGTGGATATATATATATATGCAATACGGGCCATGGGGGAAACCCTAAGCATTGCTCACCTAACTCTCCACTACCATACCACTCTCTCTCTCTCTCTTTGTTTGATCTGTAACCACAACATAATGGAAGCGGGTATTGATGTGTTTACTTCTCTCATGATAGACTGGTTTCTTGCACAACACAATTGCAGACTGATTATCGATCTTTAAAGTTACTTTCGCAACCTCCATCTCTAGCATATTAGCCAATAATCGCTAGCCATACCCCTTGACATGCTACTACACAAGCTGCGATGTACTCCACTTCACATGAGGATAAAGCGACTACCTTCTGCTTTTGTGAACACCAACTGATCAAGTTCGACACAAGGAAAAATATCACGCCTTAAGTGCTCTTTCGGTCATCAATATCATCAGCTAGGTTATTATCAGAGTAACTGATCAGCCCCAAACCTTCCTTCTTCTCGTAGACACACTCATAACTCAAAGTTCCTTTCACATACCGACTAGAGAGGTGAATAGGAGGTTCTAAAAATTCTTGCTCTCTAGTAAACTATTTCAATAACAATGAGCTAAACAAGAATTTATAACACCATTTACATGTAAACAATTTTAGTTTCACTAAGGCACCAAAGTCCCTACAAATACTTTTCTAGCAACACAAGATATACCAAACAATCAATAGCTAGAAATGTAAATATGGAATAGTAGAGACAAAGAAATAACTGCAATGGAGACATGCAATGTTTTCCCATGGTATCGAAGACTTGCCAATCTTCACTAGTCCACGTTGAGGTAAGCCCAATTGAATTGGACCGGCTCTATGAATCAAGCCTAAAGACCTCAATTCACTAGGGTTGCTCTTCCTCCGCTCCAGAGATGGTGAATACCGAACCACTCACAACTGGCGCCAGACCTTTCCACAATCTTCTTGAAGAGATCACAAGCCCGTGATGCTCTGGATGACACTGACTCTATTGCCCAAAAGGACAAATCTGATGGGTCATTTTGTGTAGGACCGAACTGGCAATAGAGGGGGTGAATGGTGCCTTCAAACCTTCCCCCTAGTATCCTACACAAACTTCTTCTCTAGTAGCTATAGAAGCTAAAAAGTAAGAAGATGAATTCTCACTAGAATCAGAGAAAACCAGAAAAGAACAGAAACAACATAAATGCAAAACGCGTGACCCCAAAGCCGAAGATATTCTCCGACCAACCTTTGCTCTCGGGAAGAACTGGCCAAATGGTCTTGAGAATGATTCCCAATCCAGAGCAAAATAAGACTAAGGCTCCTTGAACACAAACACAGCACAAATCAAGAACAGTCAAAGCAGAACAGAGAGTAGCGGAAAAACATACAATACCGAGTAAGAACAGATACAAGACATCAAAACATCTCAGACAAAACAAAGCTCAGATAAATACAGAGAGATGAATGATTGATCATGGAGGTTTCTACAGCCACTCCAACTAGGAGATACATGAGCACACTTGCTCTACCCAGAGACACTCACAAGAATAAACAGAGAACATAGAGCAACTCAGGAACAACCTCTCCAAGCACCTGAGCTCTACCCTCTTTATTTATAGCCTTAAGCTATTGGGGGAAACCCATTTACCCCAACTAAAACTGGGTTTTACCACTAAACAACCCGCACATAGACAACAATGCTTTCACTAGAGATTAGTCTCCTTTGCAGCTTTCCGCATTTCTCCAAAATGCCACTCTGCCGCCTTCCCGGAAACTTCCTCATCTCTTGCTGTCCGAGCATCACAACCACCTCGCAAGCCTCATCATCTTCGGCATCTCCCGACCGCTCTCAACCTCAGCACCACCTGTGCCTAGTCTGGCCTTCCCATGCCTTGCCACGACTTAGCTTGTCTTCGACTAACTAGACCTCGACTCCTCCCTGAGTCTAATCTCTGTCCGCTTCGTTGCACACGACCTCACCCGACATCCTGACCGTCTGGACCTCGAGTCCTCCCTGAGTCTAGTCCTGGTCCTCCTCATCGTTGCTCGTCGTATCCACCTTCGGTAGCTCCTGCTCCTGGTTCCTCATCTCCCAGCCTGCAACCACCTCGCCAGCCTCGATCATCTTTGGCGTCTCCTGACCGTTTGGACCTCAACACCTCCTGTGCCTAGTCCTGGTCCTCCTGCGTCTCACCATGACCTAGCTCCGAAGTCCTGCAGCCACACAGACAAACAAATCGTTACATAGCACCGCACTAAATGAAGACAACATCAGTCTGCATCAAAAGCCTAACTCGGAAAAATAGATAGTCGTATACCCCTACGACCGGCCGAATTCACCAGACTAGCAAAACACAAAGCCTACGACCTTCCCTGTGAATTTCAATGTGATCAGAGCCCTTCCGACCACATCTGACTTCGCAACATGATCAAAGTCCACCGACTTTGCATTGTGGTCGAAGTCCACCAACTTCACAATGCGGTCGGAGACAAGCACATACCTCACCTTCAAAATGCGATCTCCATTAGCGTGTTCAAGGTCTGCCGACTTCGACATCCGAGCGCATTCAGGACTTCGGCTACCGACCGCAGTCAACTAGATCGAAGTTCCGACTTCGACCTCCAGCGTGGACGGAATTGAAGTCTACCATCTTTGCAACGAGGTCATAAAACAGTGTAGGCAAAGTCCGACGTCTTCACAGCGTGCTGACTCCACAGTTATTGAAGTCTCCCGACTCCATAGAGAGATCGAAGTCTGCCGCATCCGCAGAGAGATCGGAGTCAAAGACCACACACTCCGCAGTGAATTCGGAGTCGAAGACCACAGACTCCAACACGGAGACAAGGTCGAAGTCGATTGACTTCGCTGGAATCAAAGCTGAGGTCTGACTCCTCTCGAGGCTATGACTTAGTAGAAATAGCTCAAACTAAATTCAATCTTTCCAAAACAGGTGTCAATTACTCATCACACACAAAGGGTGAACTCCGCATGGTCTCTCATTTTGACAGAAGATTGAGTGGCCTTTCTGTATGGTGGGAATATGTTTAATAGGATAGCCCAAGGCTTATACATTGAACTTAGGGCTTTGCTTCGCTTGCTTCACTCATCTAGTCAAGACCATCTAGGCAGGGATGTAAGCAAGTACAAGCCCGGTACCCCTATCCCGCCCATAGCATAGCGCCAAGAGAGAGGAAGCACAAACTTCTCCCAATCCATCTAGGTGCAAACAAACACCAAGAGTAATGAATCCTATGTTTTGCTTGAGGTGAAACAAGTGTCAAAAGATCAACAAATGATGCAATGCACTTTTAATGCCCTCAACTACCAAAAGGATGAACAATGATCAATTTGAGTAGTAGAGAATGCACACAAGGCTCTAATGTATTCAATGAGGTCCAAAGTTGTGGCCCTGGTGCTGGTGAGGGGGTATTTATACCCCTCAGCCAAAATTTTGATTGTTTAGGGACATCCACAAAAATTCAATAGATGCAGTAGTACCATCAAGTAAAATCGGTACTACCGCACCTATTGTGCAATGGTTATAATAGGTGCAATTAATGTGAATTAACTAGCCATTACAATGAAATACGGTAGTACCATCAAGTAAAATCGGTACTACTACACCTATTGTGCAACGGTTATAATAGGTGCAATTAATGTGAATTAACTAGCCATTACAGTGAAATATGGCAGTACCACAAAGTAAAATCGGCACTACCGCTCAGCGATAGTACTACACAGCCAAATCAGTACTACTAATTTTTCGGAGCTCAAAAGATGTCCAAAAAACATGCTCTTTAGAAAAATGTATCGATGAGAAAATCGGTACTAGTAGTACCGCTCCATGATGGCGGTAGTACTACCAGCCGGTAGTACCGCTAATTCAAGATGGTACTACCAATTTTTTGACAATGTTCTAAATGATATTTTAGATGCATCCTTGACCTTTTGTTAATCAACATGGCACAATATCAATCCTTAAGCTACTAGACATGATGCTCTTAATAGTACGACATCTAACTTATCAATCCAGTCTTTTTCTTCATACCAAGACCGGTAAAATAAAAGGGACCTAAAACTAGGTTTTCACCTTTGCCTTGCACCGAGTAGATCCTTTATAGCTTTTGCATGCCATAGTTGCATTGTCGTCGAAGACTTGGAGCTAAAAACTTTTAACATATGTTAAGCACACATGTTAGTCCCATGCTTAATACAGTCAATAATTTGTAAAACCAAAATTAGAGGCCTAGATGCTTACACTGGAGAAGCAACGGTGTTGTCGGTGTTGGTTCTGGCCGGAAATAAGGAAGATGACTCAATTCTAGCGAGTGTCTACATGAATCACAAAATGAGTTGAGGGGAAATGCTCTAGGGGATATAGAACACAAGCTAACTTGGTTAAAAATACAAGAGGTTCACTGGAGAGCTCGAGCCCCAGTGGTGCTCGGTGGAGCGTGCACACCAGAGCTGAGAGGGAGATAGCGTGTTCCAGGCAAGGCAAGGAGGGAAAACTTAACTTTTCATGGAAATGAGATGAGTGTGAGATGAGGAAGACGATTGGTCATGCAAAAATAGCACACCCGCAAGTGCACGGGTTGCCACTGAAATAGCGGCGAGTGTCGTGTTCTCCACAGGGACTAGACTGAGGCTACTGATGCTCAGCTAAAGCTAGGTCAAACGAAACGAGGGAGAAAACTAAACTAAAATGACCGAACGAACTAACTAAACAAACGAACCAATGACGACGGGACGAACGACCGCACAAATAGACCTCGTACGACCGAACGAACAAAACGACGAAAGACTAGACGAGCGACGCACGAACGACACGACGACTAAACGACTGAACACGACTACCAAACGAACGAACAATGACAACTACACGACAAAAACAACTACCGACCGACGACCTAAATAACTATCGACCGCAAGAAAGAAAGAGGAAGTCGAGAAGCACGAAGGAAGTCTAGAAGCAAAGGGGGGAGTCGAGAGAGAAAGAGGGGCGAAACGGTCGACGGCTAACTAAACGACGCAAAAAAACACACATATACTAACACGGACAACAGGACAAGCTCAGGACAGAGCCTACACAACACTGATCACAATCTGACCAACATCATACTACTAACAGCACAAATTGCAAAATCACATGAACAAATATCACAATAATAGAACAAAGCATAATAACATATCCACTGATCTCATGCACATATCACAGATAACATTCACAGTTCATATAACATCAATTAACAGGGAATTAATAGCAATGTAGTTGGATAGTAACTGAGAACAGCAAAGAGGTAAAGGGAGAAGATCTGGAGATGAACCGAGGAGTAGAGCAGAGTAGAGGAAGCAGAGCAGAGGGTGAGATCGTCGGTGAAGTGGTGGTCGGAGGGAGCTGATGAAGCCGCCGGCGTGGTTGGTGAAGTCGAGGCCGTAGTGGAGTGGAGGTGGTGAATGGTGGAGAAGCGGCGGCGTCGGTGTCGGTGAAGATTGTCGCTGCCGCCGGTGTTGGTGCTGCGGGGCGACGGAGCTGCGGCCGAGGGAGGCGATGTGGTGGGTGGTCATCGGCGCCGGAGCAGAGGATGGGGGAGGAGAGAGCAAGAAGGCGGCTGAACTGAGAAGAGGAAGGGGGCTGCGGCGGCCGGAGAGATGAAGAAAAGCCGAGAGGAGGGGCGGCGGGCGGAGATAGATGGAGAAGGGAGGCGCGTCGGAGGAGATGGGTTGGCCGGAGAAGAGAATGGAGGCGCGGCGGCCGGAGTAGGGGGTGGTTTGGCGACGCGGATGGAGAAGGCGATGAGGAGAGGCGGGGAGAAGTGGAGAAGCAGCGGGGGATCTTGGCGGCGCAGTGGGGAGGATGCGGCGCCGGTGGAGAAGAGAAGTGGAGCGGCCGGAGTAGAGAAGAGAGAAAGGGAAGAGCAAGGCGCGCGGGTGCTGCGGAGGAGAGGAAGAGGAAGGGTGGCCGGCGAGGAGAAGAATGGAGGCGTGGAAGAAGAGGTGGCGAGATGGCGGCGAGATGGTGGCGGGTGCGGTGAGCAAGGCAACGCGCGGGGTGCAGTGGAGAAGGGAGACGGCGGAGTGAAGGGGCTGCGGCAGTGGAGAAGGGAGACGGCCAAATGGGGGGAGCAGCGGGTGGAGTAGGTGGAGAATGGAGACGGGAATAGGGGCGACGAAGAAGCGGCTCGCCGGCGGCCGAATATAGAGAAGAATGGGGGGAGAAGAGAGGAGCAAAGGGGGACCAAGGACAGAAGGGAAGCCAGGCTCAGGGGAAAAATGCGACGGCAGCTAGGGTTGTGACCGATTGGGAATTGGCGGTTTTACGATTTAGCCCTCCAGGTTTTCAACAATTACAATCAAGCCCTTCCCCATTTGAATCCTTCCGTTCTGGCCCTCCGGAACTGCGTTTTCTTCGCGGATAGATCCTATGTGCCCGAGACGACACGTACATCTGTATGGGGCAGTCCCAGAATGCCGAATTTGTCGTTTATGCACCTCGATCGCGCCGGCCTGCAGAAAAGCACAAAAAAGTGTAAAATAGTCCATTTCGAGCAATTAAATACATAAAAGCGTGTAAATGATGATAAATTGTCCCAAAATGTGAAAAAATAATGGGGTAAAATGATGGGTAAAAATATGTAAAAATGACGCATGTCAACGATGACATGGTCGGAAAGGCTATATAGGGACAAGATAGCTGAGATTGCTTTACATGTTCTCGTGACTATGACGGAGATAGAGTGGCTTGGTGCTTCTTTGTAGTGCACAACGCACAAAAGATAAAAGGACATGGTGGAGCTGGCGCGGTGTTGGACCCCGGAGTAACACCCCTAGATCCTTTGTGTCAATTACACTAGTCCAGGAACAGCTAGTGCACATAGCATAATAGGGATACATATCAAGTGCCATGACAAACTTTGATAAATAAAAGAATACAGCCTTATGGCCAAGTCTTACAAAGGCAATGCTCATTGGCTAATATTTAAGAGATAGATAGTGGAACAAATATTTAAATGGTGAAGCCAAAAGTCTGCCCATATGCAAACAACTGTAAGATGTGCCCTACTCACCCTGATCCTCACCGTAGTTGAAGACATCCTTCCCTGAGCAACAGAGTAAGCAAGGGTGAGTACAAAGAATGTACTCCGCATGTTACACGGAAATATGCAATATTGGTGACAAGGATACAAAGGAAGATGTATAGGGTTATGTGAGCGTAAAGCAGTATTTAATGAAATACAGTAAGTCGATATGAAAATGCTAAATTTAATACAATACTTAAAATAATAATATAGGAAAATTAATACAGTTAGTGCAGGCACCGACCTGGCACTAACCTATCCATGGGTTTCCCACCCGGACCATCTTTCTTTAAAAAGATTCCAACCTTTCTGTTAAACCATTTTTAGAAACAAAGTCTAATCCATGAAAAACTTTACGCAGCATGCCTATAACCATGGACATGGCTATCTAGGATAGTTCATACACTCTGCAGAGGTGGTACAACTTTACCTACAAGACATGATCATCCCATATTACCATGCGATAAGCACACTGCCTTTGGTGTGTAGTGAGGAGATTATGACAAGACCTTTACAATGCTAAGCTGTCAACCTGGTCATGCCATGTGAGACTTATGATGACCCACCATTTAGATTATAACAAGACTCAGGTTGGAACCCGCAAATTAGTCTACCAGGACTATCCTATACTAGCCTTGTGGTAGTACATTAGGGCTTTGTAACAGTAGCTCACAGACTGGTTCTTAATTGACTTAAGCAGACTAACCACATACCCCTTGTGCCACCGAGCACCCACCACCTAACCATTGCCTAAGTCTAAACTAGGTTTTATATATTTTATTTTTGAAAAATTTCATAGACCTTCTTGACTCACCGAAGTCAAGAATATATTTTAAACTCATCATTTCATGTGAAAAGGTTATCCCAATCCTAAGATTATTTCTAAGCATGACTAAATAATTATGACAAAATTCACTAGCCAACACTAGTGTACCAACCAGAGTTTTATTCTAGGGTGGCAAGGTATGTAGGGTTCAACATCAAAGGAGGAATTAACAACTGGATACTAACTAAATTTAAAACAAAATTTAAAATATGCTGAATAAATATAAGAATGCAGAATAATTTAAACCAACATAATTTTATTTGCAAATTAGGATTAACATGGTCAAGAATTGTAACTTGCCTTGCTCTACAAATTGATGTGAATCGTCGAAATAGTACTCCTCAAATAAACTCTAAAAATTTGAAAACATGGTATATTTGCATAGAACAGACTCCTGGAAGTTTAAATCCTAAAGAAAATGAATAAACTGAATTTCTAGAATTATTTTTCTAAACGAATAGGGAATTATGATGCCAACATGGAATTTAATTTTTGCCTGAATTGTTTTCTAAAAGAAAACCTGGATTATTGCATCATGTTAATGTCATCATCTAGAGGCCGACAAGTGGGCCCGGTCTGGTGGACCAGGTCCACAAAAACAGTGCCATGGTCTATGGTGGACTAAGTGATGTGGCCTCTCTACATGGCTACCAACTAGATCAATTGACTGACCTAGTAGCCAGATGGTAGACACATGGCACTCATGTGGCCTCACCGACGAGGGGAGGCACACAGGACCCGATGGTCATCAGAGATCCAGTGAGCGGTGGTGACCAACGAGGGGAGTAACAGGGAGAGGGGAACATGGAGAACTTGGTTCACCTTGGCGCAAGGCTTGAGGCTGGCCGAAGATGGCTGGTGTTGAGAATATGGCAGTGGCGGCTTCAGGCTTCCTGCGTGGCGGTGCTTCGGCGATGCTCAGGCATGGAGGAGGGGCATATGGGTTGGAGGATACCTCGACGATGCTTGCTTGGCCATCAACGAAGCTTGGCAAAGACCCGATGAGCGGCAATTACTCGCAGAAGGAGAGGTCAACGCTCGGGGAGAGGAAGCACAGCACAGAGCTTCTTGGGCACTCGGGAGGGGAAACAGAGGGCGGGGAGGGGTAGTACGGAGTGAGGGAACGCCGAGGGGGAGTTTTATAGGGGGTTGCCAATGCAACGGCGGGCAAATTGCTCATTGATAACTTCAACGAGTGGTAGCCAGTGCGGAGGGATAAGGCAGCGTGGGCACGAAAAGGTCGAGGGAGTGGGTGCGAGGCATGTAGGAGGTGGAGAGAGAGGTAGAGGCACTTGCGATGAAAGGGGGAAATGGCAGAAAGGGCGAGGGCCGGAACGGCCATGGTGGCATGGGGAGAGGAAGGGGGCAGTGGGAGGAAGGAGAAGGATCTAATAAGCAGGGTCCACGAGCAGAGAGAGGAGGCACGGGACAGAGGGGGAGGGCTGACGGTGGGACCCATCGATCAGAGAGAGAAGGGAGGGGGAGAAGTGGGCACGGGGAGATGGCACTGTTGGACCGAAATGGCGACAGAGGGGGGGTGAATGTCGATATCTAAAAATCGCCCCCAAAGAGTATCTTCTTCTTCAATAGCTATGGAGGCTATGAAGGTAGAAGACCAGTGCTCACAAGATACCCCAATAGCAGGAAAAACACAAATACAGAGACCAGCAAGCGAGAAAAATCAAATCGGGAAAAATCTGGCCTCAAGCGGTAGTACCGCTGAGACGGGCGGTAGTACCGCTGAGCGGTAGTACCGCTCCAGGAGCGGTAGTACCTCTCGAGAAAAACAGCAAACGGGATTTTCAGGCTGGAACTTTGAGACTTCGGATTTTTGGCTAAAAAATAGGTTTGCTCTCAAACTTTTTGATCCAAGGCCTTACTACAACATATTAAATAGTAAGGGGACCTTGGGAAACAAGAGAATCAAACCAAGAAGCAAGAATTTCAGATTATGGGTAAAAATCTGAATTTTTGCAAGACCCGAGCCAAAAATCAAATTACTCCCTAACCGTTGATCCTTTGGCCATGAAACTTTGAGGATAGGTATTGAATACCCTCTGGACCCTCCATGCTTAATTTCAAGCCATCTCAACAAGGGAATCAAGCGCAGCACTAAAACCCTAGAAATGCAACCAAGAACAGAGGAAGGCCAAAACCAAAATCTGAGATTAAAATGAAGTTTGCTCTTGGGAAACTTGATCAAATGATCTTGAGGCACTATCCCATCAAGGAGCAACCCATTTTGGGCCTTCCCAACAAGAAATAGCAAGAAACGCAAAAACTCAAGAATCAAGCCTAGAAGGCATCGAAGCAAGAACAGAGAGCACGGGAGAAAAACTCAGAAATTTCATTCCAACTATTCAGGGATTACAACTGAGCTACGTCCACATACCCCGATTGATACAAGAGGAATGATTACAAGGTGAATCAACTCTCCCTCTCCCTCTCCCTCTCCATCTCAAGAACACACCACTACAAGATTGGAGGAGGAGGAACTCACATAGAACACATCGTAGGAGACACTCAGGGGACACACACTCTGCCCCTCAACCACTAAAGCCTAAAGCCAAAACAACCACTAAAGCCTATTTTGACTAAAGGAAACCCTAAAACCCTTGGAGTGCTCAAGGAGGGCATGCAGCCCCTCCTCTCCTTTTATAGCGCCTGGCTAACGGGTCTCCGCCCCGTTACGCCCGCTACGTCCAACGGAGCCCGCTCCCGCTTGTGCAGCCTTGCGAATTTCCCGATTCGCCCCTTCTGCACCTTCCGGGAAGCTTCCGCGCTCCTTGCCTCGCACGCCTCGCAACCACCTCGAGTCCACGTCGTCTTCGACACATCCCGACCGTTCTGACCTCAGCGCCACCTGCGCCTAGTCCGGTCCACCGTGTCTTGCCACGACTCCAACTCGACGTCCTGCAGTCACACAGACAAGAAACACGTCAAATAGCACCGCTCGACACATGAAAGCGTAAATACCATTACACTTACCACAGATGAAGTTAAAACCTGTCAAAACATTAGAATATGCATCCTAAACCCAAATGACCAGATTTGACCAAAGTCCGACCGAGCCCGATTGCGCCACGCAACGACTCGACTCCGAACCACTCAAACCAAACTCGACTGACCTAAACCTTTGTCAATTACTCATCACTCTCATGGAGCACGACCACATGGTCTCTCAATCTCCCCCTTGATGAGTCTATTGACAAACGTAGAAAAAGCATTAAGAAGAGTTTGATTTTGAAGAATCCAACATGGTCCAAAGAATGAAGTGAAGCTAATGACCATGTCGACAGAAGGAACACTAGAGCAACAACTGAAAGAGCAAATTGATCTCCAAAGCTCTAAACTGTTCCCAACAGACTTTTTCTTCTCTATTCTCCCCCTTTTGGCAATAAACGCATCAAGATGCAAAAGAGAGAATATGACAAGTCAAAGGAAGAATATGACTGAAGTTTATTTATTTAAGCATTTTGAGCCATGAGAATTATCCATAATGACCAACATGTAATACACCAAGCCATAACTCAATAAAACGCTATCTAGATCATGACAACATATATATAAACCAGCTAGAGCACAAAGATGACAATCTGAAATGTAATGCATTAAGTGAGAATGTCAAGTCATCAAGAGGTAAAGTCTAACTAGAGATACCCAAGGATGATGCCGGCCATGTCAAGTAAGCTAAGCGGAACCAAGAAGCTAATATTGAGACCAACTAGAGTGCTATGCTCAAGAATGAAACATTGGCGCAAGTACTTGGTTCTTTTTGTAGCTTAAGCAAATTGAGCACATAAGACATTGTCTTTTTAAAGCTCATGGTCGTGTGCAACCCAATTTTTTTTATGTGCTAGATCTCAAGCCTTATGCGACTACTTCAAGCGAGAAGCTTAAGAAGATAGTCTAGGTCATCCAAAACTCCCCTGAGTTCATGCCTAGTGCAATGGCAAGCTGTCTCATGAGAAAGAATTGGTGAAATCAGTTTTTTCGCACAAAAGAGATTTTTTTTGTGCTAGATCTCAAGCCTTATGCGACTACTTCAAGCGAGAAGCTTAAGAAGATAGTCTAGGTCATCCAAAACTCCCCTTGAGTTCATGCCTAGTGCAATGGCAAGCCGTCTCATGAGAAAGAATTGGTGAAATCAGTTTTTTCGCACAAAAGAGATCTTTTTGCTTTGTAAACATGTTGTACTACCTCATGCTACATCAAGAGACTAAAATAGCTCAATCTAAGGCTCAATAAAAGATTCAACGCTCAGCTAAGCCTAGTTGACATGGCATGAATCATACAGAGATAGCTCCAGAAAGACTAAACTCAAATGCTAGCATGACAAGTTTTACTACAAGTTTGGCAATTTTAATTAACTTATCATGGTAAAAGCTAGTCTACACATATGAAGTCATGATCAATCTAGCAAGCTAAGCACAAGTCATGGCAAGGTGTAAAGCATTGAAGCATGTCATAACAGGATAATAACCAAGGCTCAATGCAGTTTGATTAAATGCGAAATGCTGAAAATGCATGAAAGACCAGCTCCCCCTCAACATTAGATGCAACTTTTAGTTCAAGTTGAGTTATGTCAGAATTAAGCTCCAGAAGCTCCCAATTGAACTCCCCCTGAACCAAAGCAATAGAATCGAGAAGCTGGGAAAGAAAACAGCAAACAGGCAGTCCTTAAAGCATAGAAAAGATATAGAAGCAACTATGGCTTAAACTGACTCTCATCTACCCCAAATGACTCCAGGACTAACAGCTGATTGTCGAACACACACTAGAGAGCAAACACGTACCCTGTCTACCCGAGGGTGGCCCAACCCTCGCTAGAACCTACAAGAAGTGAGTGAGCTCAATCTCGTGAGATAAGAAACAGCTAATCCTGGAAGCACAAGATAAGAGAGGGAGTCTAAGCAGCTAGACAAGAGAAACGCTCTAATCTATGCTAGGAGGACTAAACCCAAGTGCACCCCAAGTGCAAAGCAACAGAAATGAGACAGAAGCATAATTAATATAATAAAGCAGTAAAGCCCAAGCTCCCCCTCACTACAGTCCGTAAGGACAAACCACCCCAAGCTCTCCCCGCAGAGCTGAAAACCTCGAACTGTCCAAAGGCTTGGTGAAAATGTCAGCCAACTGGTGGTCACTTTCCACAAACTGGAGCACTATATCACCCTTCTCTACATGGTCTCTAAGGAAGTGGAAACGGATATCAATGTGTTTGGTCCGAGAGTGTTGCACTGGGTTCTTAGCAATGTTAATCACAGAAGTGTTATCACAAAAGAGTGGAACACTGTCGATAACTAACCCAAAGTCCCGCAGGGTCGAAGCCATCCAAAGCACCTGGCTGCAACAACTGGCAGCAGCAACGTACTCGGCCTCTGCAGTGGACTGTGCAACACCGGACTGCTTCCTCGAAGACCAGGAAACGAGAGAAGTGCCAATGAATTGGCAAGTGCCAGAAGTGCTCTTCCTATCTATCCTACAGCCGGCAAAATCTGCATCCGAAAAGGCTCTCAAGGAAAGACAAGAAGAGGAAGAGTATCAGATACCATAGTCAATGGTAGCTCGAAGGTACCGAAAGATGCGCTTCACCGCCTGGCGGTGAGATACGCGAGGAGAAGCTTGAAAGCGAGCACACACACACACTGAGAAGTGTATGTCTGGTCTCGAGGCAGGTGAGGTAAAGAAGGGAGCCGATCATACTTCTGAACTCTTTCTGATCAACTGGCTCGCCATCCTCATCTGGGTCAAGATAGGCTGTCGAAGCCATGGGAGTTGACACCGGCTTACCATCACTCATATCGAAGCGCTTCAGGAGGTCACGAGTGTACTTTCCTTGATGAAGAAATGTACCCTCCCGAGTCTGCTTAATTTGGAAGCCAAGGAAGAAGGTCAACTCACCCATCATACTCATTTCAAACTCGGTGCTCATGACATCCGAGAACTGGAAAACCAGAGTATGGGAAGAGCCGCCAAAGATAATGTCATCGACATAGATCTGGACGAGCAGAAGGTCAGCGCCAAGCCGGCGGATGAACAAGGTCTTATCAACTTTACCCATTTCAAACCCATGACTCAACAAGTAGGACTTAAACCTCTCATACCAAGCCCTGGGGGCCTACTTAAGTCCATACAGCGCTTTGGAAAGCTTGAAGACATGGTTTGGGTATTTGGGGTTTTCGAAACCAGGAGGCTGTCGGACGTAGACCTCTTCCTCAATAAGGCCATTGAGAAAAGCACTCTTGACGTCCATCTGGTAAAGCTTGAAACCCTTAGAAGCTGCAAAGGCAAGCAGGATTCTAATGGCTTCAAGTCTAGCTACAGGGGCAAAGGTCTCCTCGAAATCTAGACCTTCAACCTGTGAGAACCCCTGAGCAACCAGTCTAGCCTTGTTTCGAATAACCACTCCATCCTCGCTCTGCTTGTTCTTGAACACCCACTTAGTCCCAATAATATTGTGACCTCGCGGGGGCTCGACAAGCGACCAGACCTTGTTCCTCTCGAAATTTTCTAGCTCCTCATGCATGGCATTGACCCAAGACTCATCAGAAAGAGCATGAGAAACATCTTTGGGCTCAAAGGAGGCAATGAAGGCAGAATGGAGACAGAATTGAGATAAGCCAGATTTTGAGCGGGTAACACGCTCGAAAAGGTCTCCAATGATCTGCTCTGAAGGATGAGCTTTCTGGATATGTCTAGGAGGTCCAGGATGAGATGAAGAGGTGGCCTCTACCTCGTGAGCTGACGAGGTAGGAACAGAGCCACCAGCTCCAGAAGAAGCAGAAGGCATGGGCTGATCACCTCGAGGTGCGGTGGAAGACGACACCTCAAGGGGTGGATGAGGGACAGGATCAGGTAGACAACCGTCGTCTCCATCATCCTCATCATCCACAAAGATGGTCTCGGACTGCTCTAAAGAACCTGAGATATCGGGCCTAGTCCCCGGACTGGCCTCGTCAAAGGTCACCTCACAGGTCTCTACCATTTTATTAGACTCGCAGTTCCAGACCCTATAAGCCCGCGAAGAAGGCGAGTAACCTAGAAAGATTCCATCACAAGAACGTGACTCGAACTTGTCTAGGTTCCCGGACTTCAAAACAAAGCACTTGCAACCAAACACACGAAAATGAGAGACGCTAGGCTTTCGCCCATATCTCAGCTCATAAGAAGTGCGATGCAAGTGTGCCCGAAGAAAAACTCGATTTGAGACATGGCACGCGGTGGCTATAGCCTCAGCCCAAAACTTCCGCGGTGTAGAGTACTCATCAAGCATCGTCCTGGCCATCTCGACCAAGGTACGGTTCTTCCTCTCCACAACGCCATTCTGCTGAGGGACGTATGGAGAAGAGAACTGGTGCTCTACACCTGTCTCACCACAGAAACTCTCAAAGTAGGAATTCTTGAACTCCGTGCCATTGTCACTGCGGATCGCTCGTAAGGCACCTGAGGGCTCAACAGAAAGCCTACTGAAAAGACATCGGAAATGCGAAAACGTCTCATCCTTCGAGGCTAAGAAAAACACCCAAGAATACCTCGAGAAGTCATCGACCACAACAAGAACATACCACTTCCCTCCTGCTGACTGCACTCGAGCTGGTCCAACTGTGTCCATGTGGAGTAGCTGTCCCGGTGCATCGGTCATAGTAACTGTGACCGGAGGGTGAGAAGCGGCAACCATCTTGCCGTGCCGGCATGGAGAGCAAACAAGGTCTTTGACCATCTTGAGTTTCGGCAGACCACGAATGAGATCGTGGCCGCTAACTCGGGTCAAATGATCAAATCCGATATGACCAAGTCTCCTATGCCAGAAAGAAAGGTCGCGGGACTCAGAAGCAACTAAACACCTGAGAGGATCACCAGAAGACTCAGAAAAATCAGCACGAAAGATCCTCCCATAACGAGAAATCCCGCAAACTAGACTACCCGAAGAATCAAGAATTTTACAAGCATTTTTCTTAAAGCTTACCTCGAAACCGTCATCGATAAGCTGAGAGACTGAAAGCAAATTGTACTGCAGCTTACTAACCAAGGCAACATCTTTCAAAATGAAAGAATCATTAATGCGCACAGTACCTTTGGCGATGACGCGCCCAGATGAAGCGTCTCCGAAGGTGATCGTCTCATCACCTGGAGCGCGGGCAAGGGAAGAAAACCAACGGGAATCTCCGGTCATGTGTCGTGAACACCCGGAGTCGACGAGCCAAACCTTTCCCTTCCCTGCCCGGCGAACCTGAGTCAACGAGAGAGTAAAGTCTCAGTACTGGGATAAATCAAAAGTGATTTTGGCACCCAATACTGAACAACACGTCGAGCAGATGAAGTAGTCAAGCACGACTGACCTCTATCTACCCTACGCTCTCCATGACTCAAAGAAGCAGAAGGTCTGTGAGCAGACCTGAAGCTGTTGCGGGGTCCGACTGCTACGGGAGAGCGAGTCGGAACACCGGCAACACGCTGAACACGCCGCGGGTAACTGTCTCGACGGGGGAAACGAGATGTACCCTCAGGACGGCGGAAGTCATGACCAGGAGTAGCATGAGGACGAAAAACAGAAGACTCAGAAAAACCAAGTCCTCGATGCTGCCCAAACCCATCAACAGCAGTAAACCTAGACCTCGTGCTGGTCCTAGGTGCACTCAGGATCTGGGGCTGACCCTGAATACGCCTAGGAGACTCAACACGGTCTCTACGCGCAATCTTGGCGCGCCTGAAGCATCGATCAACCGTGTGTCCATCCTTCTGACAGAAGGTGCAGTGATACTTCATCCTCTGAGAGGTAGAAGTAGCACGGTCAGGCTTCGCCTTCTGAGAGGCCGAAGCAGCAGGTGCAATCACCTTGCTGTCAGAAATCCCCTGGACATAGCCCGCTGACTTAAATTGGACTTTCTCGGTCCTGGGCTCGGTCTCGATCACACCTGGTGCTATGGGTCTGAGCACAGCAGGTGGATGCTTCCTCATATCCTCATGATAGTCATATCCTAGACCCTGATTAAATCTGCAAATCTTGGACTGGTCTAGAATAAGATTAAGCTTCTTCTTGCCGCCTACAAATCTCTCGAGAGTGTTCATAAGGTACTGACACTCCCGAAAGAGAGAGGTGCAAGAAGAGCAGGGAGAAGAGGGAACAGCAGGAGGTAAGGGAGCAGAAGAAGAACCAACAGTAGAGGAAGGAATGGCTTGTGCACGCACAGCCGACTCTGAGGGGACAGTCCTACTACTAGCAGGTTGGTTCGCGTCTCTAGGCGTCTCACCCTTACCCTGGGGCTTCTCCCCCACACCATCAATCACATCACAACCAGATTGTGGCTTCTCTAGTAGGTCCTTAGTTAGCTTCACACATTTGTCATTCAAAGCAACGAGTTCAAGTTTTAGTTTATCACAACTAATGCATGGTGAGCTAACAGGATCCTTAGTCGCAGATTGAGCCATTTTCTTGTTGTTGTCAATCATTTCTTGAAACTGTTTTGAGACAGATTCAAGTTCAGCAGTTAACTTTGGACAGTTCAAACATGAATCAATAGGCTCAAGTAAAGAAGCACTCAACTCAGCAATCTTGTGATCTGCCCGTTTTAGGTTCATCTTTAAATTATTGCAATTTTCACAAGACTCGGGCAGATCAAGGAGCATGGCATAAGGTCCTCTAGCAGCAATGTCCTTAACCTCACATGAGGTGGGAGAAGTAGTCTCATCAGTAGTAAGTAGGGTAACAGCCATCCTACTCAACTCTAACTCAGCAAGTAGACTAACATTCTCCACCTTAACAATATCAAGCTCAGAGGACACACTATCATGCGAGGTCCTTAATTTCTCCATATCAACCAGCAAAGCAGAGCATGTATCACAGTCATCACGGGAGGGAGTAGATGTAAGTGAAGTAAGCTCCCATGACAGTCTATCTACTTCCTTCTCCAACTCGCTACATCTAGCTCTAGATCTAGCATGAAATCCTCCTAGCTTAAGGAAAGCTTCATTAAGTTGGTCATAGGAGGGACATACCTCGTCCGAGTCGGAGTACAGCTCGCTGTCGCTGAGTTCGCCCTCGAGGGCCATGAAGCACATGCCGGAGAAGTCGTTGCCGCCATCCTTGGGCTCTTGGTCACCCGTCCCGTCGTCGTCGCTCCATCCCTCCACCTCGCTGAGGTCGAGGTCGTCGAACGCGGTGAGGACGCGGTGGAAGAGCTTCTTGGCCTTCCCGAAGTTGCGGAACTTCTTCTTTCCCGGCGTCGGAGCTGGAGGCTTCTTGTTGCGGTTCTTGTCGGTGTAGTCGATCTTGCTCGAACCGCCGTAGTCGTTCTTGCCCTTCTCCAGCTTGGGGCAGTTTGCCCGAATGTGGTTGGGGCCACCACACTCGAAGCAAATCACGGGTCCTCCTCTCTTTCTGTCTCTCCTACCCTTGTAGGCATGTGAAAACCTTCGGGCTAGGAGGGCCAGCTGATCATCCGCAAGCTGCTCTAACTGATCATCAGTTATGTCACAGAGAGCAGCAAGGGAGAAACCGCAAGAAGACTCAGAAGAGAGACCAGAAGCTGAACTGGGATCGGTGACCAAAGCCATCGACTGTGACTTCGACCTACGAGAGACAACGTCAATCTCGTGAGTCTTGAGGCGCGAGTACAGCGCGTCAAGAGTCAAGGTCGAGAGGTCTGTCGTGTCTTTGATGGTGGTCACTTTCATCTCCCACACTCGCAGATCGAGTGCCGCAAGCATCTGACGAGCGTTGTCCGAGTCGGGGTATGTGAGACCGACCGCTCGGAGGTTGCTCAAGATCTTGTGAAAACGTGCGAAGCACTCATCTAGGGACTCACCAGCAAGCATCTCGAATTTGTTGTATTCGCGCTTGAACTGGTCCTGTCGAACCGTCTTGATCTGGGTGGTGCCCTCATGGTATGCGTCGAGGGTCACCCAGATATCGAAGGTGGACGACAGGTGGGAGATGCGATCGAACTCGCTACGACTCAGGCCCTGGATAATGATGTTCCTTGCCTTAGCGTTTGCCTCAACATCATGCATATTCCCAGCATTGATGTTCTCATCGGCAGGAACAACAAACCGGACCTTGACCTTGCGCCAGATAGCGTACCCCTGAGCCTGGATGTATGTCTCCATTCGGCTCTTCCAGAAGGGGTAATCGATGCCATCGAAAACGGGCGGCTTGGTCGAGTACTTGTCCGTCGCCATGGCTCTTGAGACCGGTTAAGATCTATGAATTAGAGCTAACCCGCTCTGATACCAATTGTTGGACCGAAATGGCGACAGAGGGGGGGTGAATGTCGATCTCTAAAAATCGCCCCCAAAGAGTATCTTCTTCTTCAATAGCTATGGAGGCTATGAAGGTAGAAGACCAGTGCTCACAAGATACCCCAATAGCAGGAAAAACACAAATACAGAGACCAGCAAGCGAGAAAAATCAAATCGGGAAAAATCTGGCCTCAAGCGGTAGTACCGCTGAGACGGGCGGTAGTACCGCTGAGCGGTAGTACCGCTCCAGGAGCGGTAGTACCTCTCGAGAAAAACAGCAAACGGGATTTTCAGGCTGGAACTTTGAGACTTCGGATTTTTGGCTAAAAAATAGGTTTGCTCTCAAACTTTTTGATCCAAGGCCTTACTACAACATATTAAATAGTAAGGGGACCTTGGGAAACAAGAGAATCAAACCAAGAAGCAAGAATTTCAGATTATGGGTAAAAATCTGAATTTTTGCAAGACCCGAGCCAAAAATCAAATTACTCCCTAACCGTTGATCCTTTGGCCATGAAACTTTGAGGATAGGTATTGAATACCCTCTGGACCCTCCATGCTTAATTTCAAGCCATCTCAACAAGGGAATCAAGCGCAGCACTAAAACCCTAGAAATGCAACCAAGAACAGAGGAAGGCCAAAACCAAAATCTGAGATTAAAATGAAGTTTGCTCTTGGGAAACTTGATCAAATGATCTTGAGGCACTATCCCATCAAGGAGCAACCCATTTTGGGCCTTCCCAACAAGAAATAGCAAGAAACGCAAAAACTCAAGAATCAAGCCTAGAAGGCATCGAAGCAAGAACAGAGAGCACGGGAGAAAAACTCAGAAATTTCATTCCAACTATTCAGGGATTACAACTGAGCTACGTCCACATACCCCGATTGATACAAGAGGAATGATTACAAGGTGAATCAACTCTCCCTCTCCCTCTTCATCTCAAGAACACACCACTACAAGATTGGAGGAGGAGGAACTCACATAGAACACATCGTAGGAGACACTCAGGGGACACACACTCTGCCCCTCAACCACTAAAGCCTAAAGCCAAAACAACCACTAAAGCCTATTTTGACTAAAGGAAACCCTAAAACCCTTGGAGTGCTCAAGGAGGGCATGCAGCCCCTCCTCTCCTTTTATAGCGCCTGGCTAACGGGTCTCCGCCCCGTTACGCCCGCTACGTCCAACGGAGCCCGCTCCCGCTTGTGCAGCCTTGCGAATTTCCCGATTCGCCCCTTCTGCACCTTCCGGGAAGCTTCCGCGCTCCTTGCCTCGCACGCCTCGCAACCACCTCGAGTCCACGTCGTCTTCGACACATCCCGACCGTTCTGACCTCAGCGCCACCTGCGCCTAGTCCGGTCCACCGTGTCTTGCCACGACTCCAACTCGACGTCCTGCAGTCACACAGACAAGAAACACGTCAAATAGCACCGCTCGACACATGAAAGCGTAAATACCATTACACTTACCACAGATGAAGTTAAAACCTGTCAAAACATTAGAATATGCATCCTAAACTCAAATGACCAGATTTGACCAAAGTCCGACCGAGCCCGATTGCGCCACGCAACGACTCGACTCCGAACCACTCAAACCAAACTCGACTGACCTAAACCTTTGTCAATTACTCATCACTCTCATGGAGCACGACCACATGGTCTCTCAGGCACCACATGGCATGGAAGAGACAATCCAGGCTGGCCACGTGTCGGCCCAGGAGGAGAGGAGGAAAATTTAAAATTCTTTTTTATTTTTAAAAATGCCCAAAAATCAAATAAAGCCTAGAAAATAGCAGAAAAGCTCCAACAATTCCAAAAAATTCTCAAACATTATGCAACTCAAGAGAAATTTAGCAAAAAATATATTTAGCTTAATTTAGCCATAATTGAGCATAGGTTCCAATGAAACTAGCTTTAGGCTAAAGTAAAAGAAATATAAAAAGGGAAATGAAAATTCAAGAAATTCCAATTAAATTTAAATAAAATAAATCTAGAAAATTTGGGATGTCACACATAGGCATGCGACGTGGAAGAAGAGAGCTGACGTGTGAGCCCGGTGCATCAACGAGAGGACAAGGAAGGCCTGAAGGGTGGGGTCTAGTTCCATTCATCAGCGTCGTGTTTTCAATGGTCAGAGAGAAGGCATAAAGTTTGAAAATATGCCTTCGCCAAATGGGAGACGGAAAAGGCTAAGTGATTGAAGTGCATTTGTTTGTCTGAAAAGTTTAGGAAATTTTTACACTCAGCAGATGAGCTCCAAAAATTATGAAACTTTTTGTAGAGGCTCCTCACATGATGTAGATTGTGTATAATTGTTCTAGAATTTTATTTACCTTGGATTTTTCACTTGATATTCATTATTTTGTTTTGGAAAATTTAAGAAACATGTTCAAAAAATCTTCAAATTTTATTTCCTATGCCATTAACTTATTTTTCCAAAGAAACTCCAATAAAAGTCAAGGAAACAAGATTCATGCAAAAAGTTTTACATTTCTCTCATTTTGAATTCCCTAGAATTTGGGATGTTACAAGGAAGATACTCGATTTGCAAACTGAGACAATTTTCACCCAAATTTTCATCCTGAATTCCGTCTTTAAATATGAGCTTGCGTTGAGAATGTCCTCTATGTTTTCAATGATGTTCAAATTACTTATTTTCTTATCCCTTCTATAGGAGTTCATTCAGTCGGTTGTACCACATATGACCTGATTGTTTCAATCCATATAGTGACATTTGCAATTTGAACCTTCACATATTGTGATTCCCATTCTTGCACATACGTGGAACCTTCAGTCCCTCTGGAATCTTAATGTAGTTTTGAGAATGAAATGACCCATATAAATATGAAGTCATAACATCCATGAGTTTCACGTCAAAGTTTATTCCTGCTGCTAGCGATATGAAATAACAGAACATCATGCCATCCATTATAGGAGAGTAAGTTCCATTGAAATCAATACTAGGTCTCTGTGTTTACCCTTGTGCAACTAATCTTACTTTATACATCACCACTTCATTCTTTTTGCTTATCTTTCTTATAAACAACCACTTGTGTCTGACAGGACTGACATCAAGAGGTGTCTGAACCACAACCCACAGGTCCAAAGACTTTTCTCTCATTTAGAGAGTTTAGTTTATTCTCAATTGCTTCCTTCCATTTATCCCAATCTTGATTCTTACATTCATTAGTTGTCTTCAATTCTGGACAAACTTTTATCCAAATCAATTTTCATTTTGTTTATATCAATCAACTCTCCATTATTTCCTAACCTAGCAGAGTCTGAGCGTTCTGTTACCCTATTGTCAACTCGTGTGCTTCCCACTACACTAGGCGCCTCTCCTTGTGCTCTTACATAGGGTGCCACATTTGGTGCTCCTGCACGAGCATAATGTTCATCAGACATTTCTTATTTATGTTTTGTTCATGGAGTTTCTCCCCCTGTTTTCTATGTCTCTTTTGTGAATGCCTTCACTGTTCGAGATCTTTCGAACCAAGAGGTCTCCCCGGCCCTCTTCTTACCCAAAGAAGCGGAGTTAGCTGCAGAACCCACAACCAGAGATGGTTATACTCTTTCAGGTATATTTACCGCTGGTATGTGACTTGGTAACTCCCTTACAATCCATAAATGAATTTGGCAATTTATTTACAAGATTTTGCAAATGAATTATCCTCTAAACCTTTTTCAGATTCTTTACCTAAGAATTAAATATGACATGCATGTGCACTGCAAGGTTCGGGTAGAGTTATCACTTGGACACTACAAGGTTCGGGTAGAGTTATCACTTGGACACTACCAATGGTGAGCATCAGACCATGTACGTGGGACATGCTAGGCAACGGGGTTACAGGGACGTGGGGTTAGGGTTTGGTGGACGATGTGGTAGGGAGGCACATAGTGGTGCTAGCAGGTGCACTGGCTGGTGAGCTAGGGTATGGCGATGTCTAGTCTAAGGCTTCCCACGATATACATAAAATTGTATTTCTTATAATAAAAGAAAACAAATATCGGGTTGCCTCCTGGAAGCACTAAATTTAAAGTCAAAAGCTAGACTCCTCTGTTAGAAAACTTACATGGCATCAGGTTCGTCGGGTTGAGCTACGGTCGAGATCCTACAATGGTGCAACTCATCCACTCCATCAACATGCATCATCTATGTAAGCTTTGATTGCCTTGATGCGCATCATCCGATGTCTCAGAGCTTGGCATTCGGTGTGCATGCCGACTCTTACGTGCAAAACTTCAATCATGGATGGTGCTACTTATCTCCTTTGTCGACGTACATCTTTTGCGTCAGCCTCGATTGCATGGTGTGCATTATCTGATGTCTTGGAATTTTGGCGTTTGGTGCTTGCTGACTCTTCCTTGTGAGATTTTAATTGCAGGTGAAGTTTAGTATCGGGTAGCTCAAATTTCTATTCTCCCTGTCTAAGAGTGGCAAAGCACAACAAGGAGTACATGTGATGGGGTTAGACGAAAAGTAGAAAAGATCGCCCTAGGTTCACGTTGGCGTTCCCTAGCAATGGCGCTAGAAAAGCTGCTGATTGAAACTACGTGCAATCAATAATACCCACAGTGTACGGGTCAATTGTAGCTTTTTATTTAAGTATTCTAGGGTATCGAATCCACATAAAACAAGCTAACGATTAGCTTAGGATTTTCTAACCAACAATCATCTACCTATCCAAGAATCCAAGTGTGTGTAAGGTGAATGGTGGAGGTCTATCATGAGCCTAGGTTCAGATAATCTAGGTGTAGGATCGTATGGCACAAACAGAAGGGGGTGAATGATTGTTTCGGCTTTTCACACCTGAAATCAAAAACCAATGCAGAGAACCAAAGGTAAAGCAATCTGAATTACTAGATGAAAACATCAACCGCAGCTGCTTGCTTGTACGTGGTCAAAGATCCTCTGTCGCTCTGGTTGTACGTGCTCATTACGACTAGACAAGCTTTCACCCAACTGCTCGTTATGATCAGATGTTACAACCACTCGTCCCGAACGATTGCTTGCTTACAACTGCTTGGTTCCGATTGCTCGCACTGATCGCTCACTTACGACCGCTCAGATCGATTGCCCACTCATTCCAATCACCCGGCACGATCTCAGATCGACCGCCTTATCGTTTTGACTACTCGGCATGATCTCAGATCGATCACCTGCTTGTTCTGATCGCTCTGCATGACAGCGACGCACGTAGTTGTGACTTCCTTATGCCTGATGTCCTCCGCCATTCGACCACCGCCCGAACAAATACAAGCCGTAGACAAAACAGAGCAAGTAAAGTGGAGATGAAAACAAGTCGCCGAGAAACTTTTCCTGGAAAGGATTTTATCTACTATTTCTCCATCAAGATCTTCGCTACATAGCACCTCATGGCACCCCTAAAAACCTTCTCTTGAAAGCCCTAAAACTTTGTATGCTAACCTACAACATCCCCTGCTTTTATAGGCCAGCGCACAAAGCGTGTTCAACTTGAACACCACAAAATCGTGCCCTTAACCAGCTGGACACGAGATCCTATCTCTTCCTCAAATCAAGGGACCTGAACCCTTCCTAACAGGGGTTTTAACCAACTCGTACAAGTCATGGACTCCATCCACAACTCCATACAACACACACGACAAAGTCTTCAGGATATCCCCTCCTATATCTCCATCGTGCACCATCACCGCGTGCTCTCGCATGAGCCCGATCACGTTGTGTGACCACCTGATCGCCTGGACCTCAGATTACTCTCTCCTAGTCCTGGTCCTCCTTATCACCGACCGTAACTGTCTCCATGCTTTTACGCAGCATCCACCTTTGACCTCCATGTGCTCCAGCATGAGCTTGACCAACTCACGTAACCTCCCGATCGCCTAGACCTCATATTACCCCCTCCTAGTCCCGGTCCTCCTCGTCACCGACCATGGCCGCCTGCACATGCAAAGACCAAAGAAATCATCTCCTGGCAACACACATTAGCAAAAACACATCCTTGTCTATCCCTAGACAAGATCCAAACCACCTACGACCATCTCCTAGGTCGTTTACGACTACTCAGAGTCTATCGCTAACTGGAACAAACCCTTAGACTACTCCTTATGACCACTAACACAGAGTACTCATAATCCACAAGTACTCAAAAACCATATCGACTATCGAGTACCGACTACCGAGTATCGATCAAAAATCACAGCCGCAACATGTACTCAAGCCTGCGAGTATAGACAACACTCCAACACATGACCGCTTACCACGGTCGGAAACCACTTCTATCGAGTACCGAGTCCTTCGACTATGAATACTTCTATCCTCGAGTACCCACCTGGTACTGCAACAACGACCATTCATCATCAACCACCACACATCAACTAGTCATCCACTAGCCCAACACGGGTACTCGACATACTCGAAGATGACAAGAGTGAAGCACTCGTACCGACCATGAAGTCTACGGGTACTGATCATGAAGCATACTGTCGTGGTTGAATGGTCAAAGTCATACTGCCGTGGTCGACAGCCGCTGTGGTAGAAACCTGAACGTGGTGGAAAACTACCGTGATCATATGCCAGATGTGATCGTAATCTGTTGTGGTCGTAGCATGCCATGGTCGTAAGCTGAACGTGGTTGTAGCATGCCATGGTCATAAGCTGAACATGGTCGTAAGATCTCTTGTCAACCACCATGTCGTAATCGTGTTCATGTCGTGGTCGTAGTCTGATGTCTGAAGTCTGAAGTATGTGGTCGTGTTCAAAGTTTTGTGGTCGGAGCACGCCGTGGTCATAGTCGAAGTCTGAAGACTATGGTCATAGTCTGAAGTCTGTGGTCGTTTGGTCATGCTGTGGTCGTAGACTAACATCTGTGATCTGAAATCAGTCGTAGCTGCACACAACACTCAAAGACAAAGTCTTCGACTGCAAACGACCAAATCTTTTACCAACGCAAAATACAAAGCAATCCAAATGTCAATTAGTCATCATCTCTTTATTTATGACCATCCACATGATCTAACACTAGGTTTAGAGGGTTCAAGAAAGACTTGATACTACTACTCATGAGCAATTTTAATATATCTATTGGTATAACATCATATTACGCCCCGCGGAAACGCTGCGCGGGGAGCGCTCCCACGTCAGCCCGCGCCCGCGCTCCGCCCGCCGCGTGGCCGCAGAAACTTGGTACGGTTGGGAGACCTTTTTTGCAAAAAAAACCCCTGTGTTTTCCCAAAATTACGTAAAGGTCCTCGGTTATCGCGAAAAGGTCCCTGCCAGTTTTTAGCCCCTCCACTTTGCAGGATAGCGCCCCGCGGTTTTCTAAATTACGCACGGGTCCTCGTTTGTTTACGTACAGGTCCTCAGTTTTTTACGAAAAAACCCTTTAGCTTTTTTGGAAATACGCATATACCCTCGATTTTTTTTGAAAAACTCCTCACGAATTCTCGCCTCTTTTACTTCGGTACACACGGTGGCTGGCGCGGCGTCGCGCCGCGCCTATGAGGCTAGTTGCTAATTGCTGTGAATAGACTTCTCTGGGAGATTGCAATGCCTATTTCGTGCCATGTGCACTCAGACCGATCATGAGCCACACCTTACTAAGGTACTCTAATACACCACGTACCCCAATCTGTTACATTTATGAAAGCTGCTAGTAGTTTGTCCCTCTCAATGTAGTAGTGTTGTCACCGCTAGCCATGGTGTTGACCTCCGACTATATAGATCTTTCTAATGTATGCGCAATCTAAATTGAAGATCATAAACTAGCATGCAAGGTTCTGCTAAATTGGCCTAATCACCATAATTAAAACAACTAGCTAAAACATTCTAAGAATTCTAAATAGATCCAAAGAATTCTTTCTTTCTACTTCCATTCCCAATAGACAAAGAACCTTCTTGGCTTTATACGTGGTTTTATGCAACTCATTTCCCTCTGGAAGCATGTCCGCTAAAAGACCTAGCAGCGCCGTGAAACTCTTGTCGGACCAACCGTTGCTTGCCTTCAATTTCAATAGTTCAAGCTCGTCCGAAAACCTCGTGTACTTTGACCTGCAGCACAGTGAACAAAGGTTTCTCCGAGTCCTCCATCAAGCCCTGGAATTTAACATACGCTCTCTCATCATAGTTCTCTTCTACATCGTGAAGTATATGATCCAGATTGTCATCGTGCAACCAACCCGAATCCGAACAACAATCGATATCATCCGGCGGCATATCATTCACTTCACCAGCGATGTCATCTGGCAGCATATCATTGACTTCGCCATGACTGGTTCAACACGTATAACCCTTTTTGAAACCCCTCTGAATCAAGTGCGCATCAATCTGCTCTCGGTTCTTAAACATCTTTAAATTCTCGCAGTCAGTACATGGACAATACATATATTCCACCCCTTATTCAACATATCCTTCTCGGCAGCTCTTGTAAAAGCAGACACGCCATTAATGTACTCTTACACGGTTCGCGGCATACATCCAGCTTCGGTCCTATGTTATGCATATGTATAACAACTTAGTATTAAAAATTAAATTAATTAATTATTACTACATATATACCACATGCATTGAGGCTTTGCTAGCTTAATTCATATTATAAACACAACAGCTATTTCCCCAGCAATCGACGAACCATTTATAACCAACAATTTTGACAAATTTGGCCTCCCACATGACAGGAACTGATCATGTATGGTCAAGTAGATGCAAACCATCTTCAATAATGCTCACCAAAACTTAGATCTAAATTGTAATGCAAAGAAAAATAAATTTCATTACTAACCATATCTAGGGCAACCAGGAACGTATGAATCTTCAAAGCTCTCCTGTCTCCTCCCACCAAATTAACTGGCCTGAAAGCCTTGCCTCCTTCAGGTGCAGCATTGGTTAGATCTGGATCGAAATGAAGACAGATGCGGTTCTGAGTTGTGATTATCATAGACGGTTTTTAATAAAAACCGTTTGTGATATTCCAGTATTACAGACGGTTCATCGGTAAGAACTGTCTATGATACTCATTTTTCCGACACCAACAACATAGACGGTCTTTAAATTAAAACTGTATGTGATAGTGTACGTCACAGACGGTTTTGTTGAACCGTCTGTGATTTGGCGTCTACTAATAGTATTTCTGTAGTAGTGGAAGCAAATTGCATGAACTAGAAACTAGCAAATAGAAATACAAGAAACTAACAAACGTAGAATAATCAACTAGAAAATAATTAGAGAGTGATTCGAAAATGATTAGAATATACATGACTAACTTACAAAGTCAAAGTCATAGCTCTAGAACCTTGATTACTAATTAGCGCCCCTCTAATTAGAGAGCCTAATTAGAACCCAAATTAGAGAGGCTAATTAAAGCCCTCTATTTTGATTAGAGAGAATAATTAGAGCCTCTCTAATCTCTAGACTAATCCTATTGCAAGGATCTGGTGAGACCGGAGCCGTGAGTACAGAACTTAATTGGTGATTTGATGCTTTAGAGGGCACAACTGGTATAGCATGTTCAAGATGAACTTCCTTCGAATCCGAGTCGGTTTCACTTTCCATCTCTATAACAAACCTTCCAGAGGCCATATTTCTATCGTCCAAACTCCAAATTGGATGTTTTATTAACCAAAATTATATCCAAAACATATATACAACTTTCTAGTTGTGGCCTTCTTCTGCAAAATGTTGCCTTCTAATTCAAAACATGTTAGAATTTGACTCTATTACCTCTCATATTGTTCTGTATAGCCTGCCTTATGGGGCCATATGTCCCTCGTTTGAACTCCAAATTAGGTCAATGAGGACTATAAATTGGAGTACTCGATGAGATCTACAATTTTATGGTTATGAGATTTTTCATTTGAAGCTGTTTCAGTGGTCAAAATCGTGTTTCAAAATGATAGACAGAATCTGTCCTCTTTGTTGGCATGACAAATATGGAATCTTCTAAATTCCTTATCTTTTTGGTTTTCCTTCTTTAAGAATTATGTGGAATCATTCGGAAGCAGGAGAATATGTTTCTCTACTCAATTGCGGGTTCACCATTGATTTTATCTCAGAAATTGGGTGTTCATGTCATCGATGTCTCTAACTCATCGATGGCTCGGTATTTTCGTCATAACTTTTCCATCCAAACTCTGAATTGGGTAAATGATATGTGTGTTTTGATCTCCTCAATGAGAGCATTGTCAGGGAGCCTTAAAATTGAGATTTGAAAATGTCTTTATCATCGAAATCATATGAATAGGATCTTTGGAACCTTTCACTACTATAGAAAGCCTAATACTAGACGGCCAATCATAGACGTGACCGACACTAACATAGACGGTTTTAATTTGGACACCGTCTATGTTGGCGGCGTTGGAGAAAATGAGTATCACAGACGGTTCTTACCTATGAACCGTCTGTGATACTAAAGTATCACGACAGTCTGTATTAAAAACCGTCGGTTTTAATCTGGAATTATCACAGACGGTTTTTAATAAAAAACCGTCTGTGATAATCGCACTAGGCATTTATTGCGCTGCTCAGACCGCATCTGTCTTCATTTCGATCCAGATCTAGCTGTTGCTGCACTCTTTCGCTCAGGAGGCAAGCTAGGCGATTTCAGGCCAGTTAATTTGGTGGGAGGAGGCAGAGATTGAGCTTTGAAGATTCATACTTTCCTAGTTGCTCTAGATATGGTTAGTAATGAAATTTATTTTTCTTTGCATTACAATTTAGATCTAAGTAATTGGTGAAGATGGTTTGCAAAATTGTTGGTTATATAATAGTTGTTGTGTTTATAATATGAATTGAGCTAGCAAATTAAGCCTCAATGCATGTGGCCGGTATATATGTAGTATTAATTAATTAATTTAATTTTTAATACTAAGTTGTTATATATATACATAACGTAGGACCGAAGCTGGATGTATGCTGCGAGCCGTGTGAGTGAAGAGTACATTAATGGCGTGTCTGCTTTTACAAGAGCTGCCAAGGAGGATATGTTGAATTAGGGGGTGGAATATATGTACTGTCCGTGCACTGACTACGAGAATTTAAAGATATTTAAGAACCGAGGGCAAATTGAAGCCCACTTGATTCGGAGGGGTTTCAAAAAGGGTTATACGTGTTGGACCAGTCATGGCGAAGTGAATGATCATATGCCGCCGGATGACATCGCTGGTGAAGTGAATGATATGCTGCCGGATGACATTGCCCATGAAGTGAATGACATGCCGCCGGATGATGTCGATTGTGGTTCGGATTCGGATAGGTTGCATGATGATAATTTGGATCAGATGCTTCGCGATGTAGAAGAGAACTATCATGAGAGAGAGTATGTTAAATTCGGGGGCTTGATGGAGGACTCGGAGAAACCTTTGTTCACGTGCTGCAGGTCAAAGTACACGAGGTTGTCGGCCGTGCTTGAACTGTTGAAATTGAAGGCAAGCAACGGTTGGTCCGACAAGAGTTTCATGGCGCTGCTAGGTCTTTTAGCGGACATGCTTCCGGAGGGAAATGAGTTGCCTAAAACCACATATAAAGCCAAGAAGGTTCTTTGTACGTTGGGAATGGAAGTAGAAAGAATACATGCATGTCCGAACGACTGTATCCTCTACCGTAAAGAGTATGCAAACATGCATGTATGTCCGGTGTGCAACGGATCCTGATACAAACGTAACAATCAATCAGATGACGGCGAGGGACAGAGGCGAAGAAAGGACCTCCTGCTAAGGTGGCATGGTATTTTCCTATAATTCCTCATTTGAAAAGGTTTTTTGCAAATCCAAAGGCGGCAAAACTGCTGCGTTAGCACACGGAGGAGCGCAAGAAGGATGGAATGCTAAGACACCTTGCTGATTCCGGCCAGTGGAGAAACATTGATAGGAGTTTTGCAGACTTCGGTGTAGAACCAAGGAATATAAGGTTTGGACTGAGTACAGATGGAATGAATCCTTTCAGTAGCATGAGCAGCCGACATAGCACATGGCCCGTGACTCTCTGCATCTATAATCTTCCTCCTTGGTTGTGTATGAAGCAAAAGTACATTTTACTGTCGATACTTATCCAAGGGCCAAAGCAACCTGGGAATGATATCGATGTGTATCTAGCACCGTTGGTGGAAGATCTAAAAGTACTGTGGAACGAAGGGGTAAAGGTATGGGATGCATACAAACGAGAGAACTTCACTTTGCGCTCCTTATTGTTCTGCACCATAAATGATTATCCTGCCCTTGCTAACCTATCAGGCCAAAGTACAAAAGGTGCCAAAGCTTGTACCCACTGTTTAGATGGTACCGAGAGTGTGTGGCTGAAACACTCACGCAAAACTATCTACATGCGTCACCGCCGGTTCCTTCGGAGGGCTCACCCATACCGCAAGATGAAGAAACAATTTGACGGAGAGAAGGAAGACGGTTCAGCTCCATGACATTTAAGGGGACACGAGGTTTATGATATGGTTAAGGATTTAGATGTTGTCCTCGGAAAGGTACGTAAATTGAGGGCTCATGAGAAGAACACCTGGAAGAAGAGATCATCAATATTTTGGGACTTACCTTATTGGGAGTACCTAGATGCTCGACACTGCATCGACGTCATGCACGTAGAAAAGAATGTATGTGACAACTTAATTGGTCTCTTACTGAACATTCATGATAAAACAAAGGACGGCGTCAACGCACGGCTTGACTTGGCTAATATGGACATCAGGCCTGAGTTAGCACCAACAATAACAGATAATGGACGAACGTACCTTCCCCCTGTGTGTTATACTCTGTCCAAGGTCGAGAAAACAGAACTGTGCCAGTGCTTGCATGGTGTGAAAGTTCCGTTTGGTTACTCCGGCAACGTGAAGAAACTTGTTTCGATGCAAGATTTGAAGTTAAATGGCATGAAGTCTCATGATTGTCATGTGCTGATGACACAAATGCTCCCTATTGCAATTAGAAATATTTTACCGATCAAAGTCCAAGAGACAATCATGAGGCTATGTTATTTTTTTAACGCAATTGCTCAGAAGGTCATCGATCCCGAAGGACTAGATGCTCTGCAGGACGAGGTGGTGATGACTCTATGTCATCTTGAAATGTATTTCCCTCCTTCGTTTTTCGATATCATGGTCCATCTCATTGTTCACATTGTGTGAGAGATAAAAATGCGCGGGCCCGTATTCCTACGTAGCATGTACCCATTTGAAGGTTCATGGGAATTCTCAAGTCCTACGTACGAAATCGATCTCGGCCGGAGGGCAGCATCGTCGAAGGTTATGCAAGCGAAGAGGTCATTGAGTTTTGTGTCGATTATATGGCCCAGATTCAACCGATAGGTGTGCCTCGGAAATATCAGAAGGAAAGCAATCACTGCACATATGGACATGTATACTCAAGCCCATTTCACGGTCTTGCAACACATGACTGAAGTGGCGCCTTATGTCGATCAGCACAAGGATGTATTTCGGCAACAGAATCCGCCGGATGTTTGGATCATGAGGCAACACAACAGTCGGTTGAACCAATGGTTGATGGAGCAAATCGCTAGGAGCTCGCCAAGTGAGACACTGACATGGTTGGCAAAAGGGCCAACATTTACAGTTGTGACATGGCAAGGATATGACATAAATGGGTACACATTCTATACACAGTCTTAGGATGTAAAGAGCACTAACCAGAACAGCGATGTCCGCATAGATGCGTTCAATATCACAGACGGTTCTCAGTTTATAACCGTCTGTGATAATAAATATCACAAACGGTTCTAAGTTTAGAACCGTCTGTGATAGTACAACTATCACAGACGGTTCTTTGTTTATAACCGTCTGTGATATATATTATCACAGACGGTTCTCAACTTAGAATCGTCTGTGATATTGATATCACAGACGGTTCTTAAATAGAACTGTCTGTAATAAGCCTTTATATATAACCCCCGCTAGGGTTTTGCACGTACACAGTTAATACTAGTCTAGATCTAGCCTGTCTCGCCTCGTGTCGCCATCTCACCTCCTGTCGCCGTCGACCCGAGCCCACGTCGTCGTAGTCACGTCGACCTGAGCCCCTCGTCGACCGCCTCCCCGATCCCCTTGCCGGCCGCCTCCCCGAGCCGGAACAAGTAACTGGGAATCCTTTGCATCCATCCCCACTATCAAGTGCATGTGTGTGCCTGCTAGACCTTAACTAATGAAAAAATGGGTATGCTATTAAGCCTGGTTCTTAGTGCAACAAAACAATAAGTGCATTACATTGTGATGCAATTTCTTGACCTTGCCTTTTTTATACTGGGACATGTTAGCAATACAATATCTGTCTCAAGTTAAGGATCCTATGTACAATAAACTAAAGTTAAACACTACATGGCAATGCTATACAAGAAACTACATGCACTATTCATGTAAATAGTTTTCCCTTTGCAAATGAGCACTATGTACTGTTGGGAAATGGGAATAAACTTACAATATCCTCTCCAAGAAATATATATTCATGCAGCAGACAACAATAAATAATACATATGCTCTTTGGGCTTAAGATCATATTCATATGCCTTATGCCTATTTCTTATATTGTTAGACTCTTATTATTGCACAGTATGCCTTGTATAAACATTTCCTAAAACAAAAGGCATTTTAAGAAACACAGCCAAAAAGGATACTCCTTAAAAAGCTTGTCATAGTAACGTTTGACCAGCCTCTTCTCCCATGTAGAATCCATATCATCCTCCTCAGAAAGAATGAATCTTTTACAGGACCATGTTTGGCACATACATGTTGCATGACATACTGTAGTGTAGTACAATTTGTGAATAGAGATCTTGTTTACTGCAGTAGCATAGTTTGCTATTTGGTTTATTTTGTAATGTTCATTTCTTGTAGTAAATTGTCTTTTGCTTGTTGTGAGTGTTAGTATATAGTATTAGCAACTAAAGTAGGTGCTAAGATAGGCACATCACCCCTCTCTCTGTCCACATCACCCCCTCCCTTCTCCCCCTACCCTCTACTCCTCTCCTCTCTTCCTAACATTGAGCATCATGTTTCACTTTTTTTGCTTCCTCATCTTCCAATTCAATATGATCACTTTCTTATCCTAATAGACCCACAAACTGAGCAACATGTCATCCACGCATTCTTCACCACCATCGCCGGAGGCGTCCGCTCCAAAATCAAAATGCCAAGTAAGAGGGCTATCAAAGAAGCCTGAGGGCCGATTTACCATCACAGAGGTCGATGGATCTGGGGTCCCTCTCCTTCCAACCAAAGCAGTAAGCGCATTCCGAAGAATGATCGGAATAGTTGCACGAGAACAAATTGAGATCACATTCAATTTGTGGAAGAGCGTGCCTGAGACTCGGAAACGTGAGCTGCTGGCAGAAATTTTGGCATCGTTCGAGATCCCAGAAGAACACCAAGACGCCATGCAATGACAAGCCTTGCTAGCGGCGTGCAAAGCATGGAAGAACTTCAAGAGCACGCTTGTCAAGGACTACGTGGAGAAGGACAAAGCGCCCTTTCATAAATACCCATTCCTGGAACCACAATGGGAAGAGTTCAAGGCGATGAAGACGACTGAAGAGTTCAAAAGTACAAGTGCGTCGCACAAGGCCCTCCAGGCAAAAAACACACACCCTCACAGACTTGGCACAGCTGGGTATGCGGGTAAAATCCCACAGTGGAGGAGGGAGGACGAACAGGCAGTCCTGCAGGACACCGCCCCGCCATTTGGGAATATCCCGGATGACCGCGCTCGAAATTGGATTAGAGCAAGGTCATCTACAACGACATCGGGAGACGTCTCCTTTCAAAACCCTGCAGACCAGCAAGTGTCCCAACGCCTGGTAAGATATCGATCGAACTACGTAGCTTGTAATTACTCCACAACTTCGTACGAAGTGACATGACATGTCGTGCTCTTGCAGGAAGAGCTGAGTTTTGAATCTACCCTGGGATCATTCCAGGGAACAAGGGATCAACAGATCGCCGCCGCCGCCGCTCCTGTGCTAGCTAGCCCTCACAACCGTTCGAGTAGTTGCGCGTCCAATCCGACAGAAAGCGAGGCCAGATTTCCTGTGGACGACATCCAGGTAATAATTATTATCTCTCGCATGCTTGCTCCATTGATAGGCCTATTCGAGTAGCTAATTTTGTATTGTTATGTAGGAGCCTACGAAGTGCAGGCTCCAAGTGAGATGTGCCTCCGTTCCCTTGTACGCTGCTTGGGGTCAGGCATATCAGTCTGGTATCGGGGCCATGCTGCACGGTCAAGCTTTAGCGTCAGGCTTCGCAAAAGTTAATGTGGACGGTGTGCATGTCAATTTTGAGGTCATCCCGCTACCGAAGCCCCCCAACGATGAGATCGTGACTCTAGAGCAGGCCGTTGGAACATTCATCCAATGGCCCAAAAGCGACATCTCCTTGGAGGCTTCTTCACTGCTGGTCGGACCAGAAGGGCAGCGCAAACCAGAGCTAAATGCACTGGTGCTATCTCCACAAGGGCAGTGCAAACCAGAGCTACCTGCATCGGTGTTATCTCCACGGGTGCTATTCTCGCCAAAGCAACTTGCACGGATGCTACCATTACAGTCAATTACCATAAAGTCGACCTACAGTCGAGGCAGTGGCAAGGGCAAATCAAAGATGAAGGATGATGATGATATCCTGTACCTGCCATTGGCCCACAAATTCGTGCTAGGCGAGCCAATGATAATCCTGGAAGAGCACCTCTTAACCCTAGGACTTGGTTGCCAAACATTACACGCTTGGTATATGGAACAGTCCAATAAGCCAGAGGCGGAACGGCGCTCAGGTATCACTGTCAAATTCAGGCGGGATCATTTTCAGCACGAATTTCAGGAATGTGTCTTCGCGGTGATCTTTGACGATATATTTGGTCTTTTCACACTCAACGCTCTCGACGTCTCACTCGTTCGATGCTGGACGCTGTAAGTCTGTACAATCACAGTCTCTATTCATGTAATACCGATATATGTCATAATTTGTTGCTTTTCTGTGTATATATATAGATTCATACTGACCGAAGCTAGATCGTCGAAATCACTAATTGGTTTCCTGGACCCACGCTTGGTCGCCATTGATACCATCAACGAGGATGCATCCTTTGTCGAGAGCTATATTACATCAACACTGCTGGCTAACCGCGATAAGGAATTTGTTCTTATGTCATACAATGAGCACTTCCATTGGATTTTAATTGTAATTATACCAAAATGGAATAAGACTATATACCTTGATTCTCTAAGTAAGAACAAATCCAAGTACACAGCTATCGCCCAAATACTCGATAGGTAAGTACATTGTACATTGTACTCTTTCTTTCCTTCCAAATGACTAATCTAACTTTTTCGAATAACAAAGGTCATTCGCCACATACGTTGAACAAACATGTGGCTCGACGACAAGGGCCAAGCCCTTGAAACATGTTCGCAATTTTCAGGTATTCGCTAGCTACACATTAATTAATTCTATACAACACTTAGTAGTAATGCCTCTTGATTTCACACATTCTATTTTTTGCAGTGCCACCAGCAGCAGCCGGGCAACACGTGTGGATTCTACGTGTGCCACCATATGAGACTACTCCTTGATTCCTCGAAGATCACCAATTCTAAGGTTTGTCAATCTTCCCACATTTATTTCATACTTGTCAGGTTATATATGTACGCGCATTGATATTCCTATCGACAAACTGTGCCCATCTCTACAACTGCATTGAAACAACCGGACTTTGCACAAATTCGAGGAGAGTTCGCTTGGTTTTTGTGGTCTAAAGTCATAAAATTAGATGGAGAGTTCCACTGCGCACAATGATTTTGTAATTGTTACCATCTAAGTGGAAATGCAACGTTCATCTTTTGTAATTGTATATTTGTTAATAGATATTTTATTTCATTTCAATTAATTGATTTGCGAAATGGATGTTTTATGTTTGTCAAATGGATGTCTTATGTTTGTCAAATGAAGTGCGATGTGAATTGGATGTTGTATACACATTGGATGTTGTATGTTTGTCAAAAATTGTATGTATATCTGCTTGTTTCAGAGGGCATGGCTAGCATTTCCTGAGGCTAGCCAATAAACAGAAATAGATTTAGGGGCTGAAAGGAATATCACAGATGGTTTTTAAGTAAAAACCGTCTGTGATATATCAATATCACAGATGGTTTCTGATAATCACAGACGATTTTTACTTAAAAACTGTCTGTGATTAACCGTCTGTGATAACCTTCCATTATCACTGACCCATAAATTCAGACGGTTCAGAAAAACGTCTGTGATGACGTTTCTGAACCGTCTGTAATATTGTTTTCTGTAGTAGTGTTTAAATTTGTCAATTTAGGAGCAGACTTCTCCAAATGAGTGGAATTAGCACGAAAGATACCTAAAAAGTAGAAATCATGCATGTGGAATCCGCATTGGGAATCCATACGATTAGCATGCAACCCCTTCAAATATGCACCAACTATCTCATGTTTATTATGTTCTCAAAAAATTGATGTATTTTATAAGACAATCAGATGGTTCAGGTACAAATAACTTGCTATAAAGTTTATAAACATTTCCCTCCTCTACAATTTTTCCACTTCTCCACATCCATGTGTAGGATAGTAGGTGAGTACAGCTAATCATCTCGGCCCAACGTCTGAGCTCAGAATGGTACCACTACTCTATAATACTCTAAATTACAACCATCATTACTAGATTTCGGTAGCACTTCCTCTAGTTAAAATACAACAAAATGGTACACAACATGTGTTTAACAATATGCATTAAAACAACTAATACTATGAATAAGAATACGTCACAATAAGAATATGTCACAACTAAGGCTTGGGACCTCGCGCCCAAGAATGCTCAGGATATCGCGCCCAGAACTATGCATTACCATAATAGCATTCTAAAGTTTAATATCAGTTTACATGAGCTCTATTGACTAAGTTCTTGATTAGCAAGCTAACTTACTAAGATAAAATTCATGTGAGTAGGGGAGATATTCTACATCTTTATCATTGGATGCAGAGGTGCTGCACTCACTCCCGATGCATAATGCCCTTAATGGCCAACTAAAAACAACAACAAAGCAGGCATGGATCCAAAACTCAGCAAGTACATAATAAAGTAGTAAACATTAACATACACGTGACCACCTTAGACCACATTTCCTTTATCGTTCATTATCCATTAGCTCTTTCATATACATTAACACTTTATTCTACATTAACTTTTCATTATCATTAATGCAATGTAAATACACATACACATGCACATCTCTACTCAGCACAAACTACATCTCATTAGTTCTTTCTCATTTATTAACTCTTCTTTATTCATTGCATTATCCATTCGTGACCTCATCACCATGACTATCTTTCATTAATGCAATGTGGGTTTATACTTCATATCCATATGCACATCACATACTTTATAGCGCTATAACTGAGTGGACACCCATCGATGTCCCACCCTTTGATTCCCTCTATCCCGTGGAGGTGCCTACCAAAGTAAATCTTTCACTCCATCCCATAGAGGCACCTATTAAAGTAGGACTTTCATGTTCACCAAAGTGGCTTATCTCTTTTATGACATGATTATGCACATTGTGCAAAGCATGGGTTCCATCATTAGAAGTAAAATTTCTACCGCGTAAACCAGGAAGCCATGTGAGTAAGAGATCATGGATAGTTACCACTAGACGCATAGTTAGAAGTAGAGTTGAAGAAGCTGATTCAACGAAGAGCGCGTTGGTGTACTGGTAGTAGTCGATCGTCCTCCGGCTAACTGTCTCCTCCTCGCGATCGTCCTGATCAGCACCGTAGTCGCAGCAGTACCACTACCGAAGTCCACACGTCTAGGGATGGAACTCCGTGCATCGGCGTGCTAGCACCAGCGTGCACAACAGGGGTTATTATGGGTGGTAGCTAGGGTTTCGACAGGTTTGTTTCGGAACACCTCCCTCAGCCCCACACCTCTCTTTATATAGCCTCCAATCGGATCCTTATTAGATACGAGTAGAGATCGAATCCCACTAGAAAACTATCATCCAGACCCTTATCATTCTAGCCCATTAAGTGTGTGACCCTGTAGGTTCATGTATATTTGGCCATGGGCTGAAAACTCCTTTTCGGTCCATAAGTCGATAGCGGTCCCTAGCAGGACATAACGACTCACAAACATACCTAAAGATCATATCGGATGAACCTATATAGTGCTTATGTATTGATACCTTTGCCTCATTATGCCAGGTTGACCGTAAGGCAAGAAGTATGCCATCCTATGATAGCTCGATCCTTCACTCAAACTTGTAGTGGATTACTCAGTTGTGATTGACTCCTCAACCACATTCCCCATTGCCATGTACTTTCTTAATCCAACCACGTCGAGGGGTCCAGAGATATCTTTCCTATTATATAGGTGGGGCAAATTCCGTCTTGATCATTCATATTCCTCTGCTTGTTTTATAGTAAACCTAAAAGCTACCTTTATGGCCACCCAGTTATGGAGTAATGTTTGGTAACCCCTAAGTAAACTACTACATATGTAGGAAACAATGACGATCTCAGGTCTAAGGATTCTATATACACTATGTATGAGACCAAATGATGAAACTTAAGAATATAACAATTCCCGTACTGTCTCGTGATGGGTCAATCCAACAACATGTTCTCTAACATATATACACATTATTGATTTGATATCTCATATCCATGATCCGTGAAACATGATCATCAATTAATACATGTGTTGATCTATAAATCATAATTGTCCCACATAATAATATAAGATCAGGATAATTTAGAATAACATCAAAACATAAATAAAGAGTTCAACGAACAAGTCACATACTTGTTGATCAATATAAAAGCCATTTATTCAAGGGACAAAATAACATATTATTCAAAAGATCATAAACATAGAAGTGATACAACCATCTCCATGATTGCCTCTAGGGCATATCACTAACAACAATTGTATTGAGTATTTAAGGCAACCGACGTCTGCCATTCTACCATGCACTTATATATTTAACCTCGTGGACGATGTGTGGATGGCCCCATTCCCATCCTCTACTTGGATAGCCCATAAGCCACTCAAAACATGCCACAATAATGCAAACATACACAAGAAAAGGGCGTCGCTCCTACGCAGAACCCAACCTAATAAATCCCCTTCTCACTAGACGTTTTCTCCCATTGCCCCGGTGACCAAATGACCATGACTCGCATGATGGAACCCATCCAAAGTTTTACCAATGGACACAACGGCGAGTACTGGTGACCAAGTTCTCGTTGAAAGCATTACTAGAAGCACACCCCAAAACCACTTAACCAAAAAACCGAGTTCGAGCACTAAACGGGAACTCAACCAATTATCTACAACTTCCCTATTAGCCATACACTAAACTCCCTACATCTTTCACATCTAGATCAGAACTCACTCATTCGCCCTCTACTACCCACTATGACCCACATCTAACCGAGAGCAAGCCAAGGGAAAAGAGATCATATTGTTACCCTAGGAATTGGACGACCAAGACGCCAAGATCGGCGAGAACATGAAGCCCTTCTCTTCTCCTTCCCTCCTTCCCTTTCCCTACTTCCCTTCTCCTTCCTCCTTTCAGCAGCACCTCTACAAGGCTCAGCCTCCTCTTCCTCTTCCTACTTCTCTCCTTCTTCCTCTTCTTCTTGGCTGATCTGGCGTTGGCTCGGCCTTCTCTCTTCTTCTTCCTTCCTTCTACTCTCTTTTTCTTATCTTCCTTTCCTCTCTCCCTCTTCTTTCTTTCTCTTGGTAGTAGGGGTGGTAGTGTAACTAGGTCGATGCGTGAAGGGTGGCGGCCGGCGGGGGAGCAGAAGACGGTGCACGGTGTGGCGAGCTGGATGCAGTGGCAGCATGGATCGAGTGAAAGTGGTGCATGGGTAGGGAACGCGCATGGCCAGCACGGTGGAGCACAGCTCGGAGGGGTGTGGTTTGGCGGCGACGACCGACACATAGAGGGAGGCGGCTGACAGATGAATGGTGTGGCACAGGAGGGCTTCCTCTTCCTTCGTCCCTCCCTCCTTCCTGCTTCTTCACAGTCAGGCTAGGCGGAGGGACAGTGGTGCTGCCAGAGGCGCTGCTGGAAGGTGGTGACTGTACGTGGGGGAGAAAGGTGGTGGCAGCTTGGCTAGGGCAGCCGCCCTGCCTCCCCTTTATAAGGGTGCTCGGCTAGGTTGGGTTATGCCAAAGCCGGCCCAAAACCCTTCATTTTCTTTTTTTCTTTTGGAATATAACAATAGCGGATAGTGAAAATATGTGTATATGAACTGCATTAAGTATAAATGTATGTACGGTAGTTAACTTTTTCTATACAATAGGACATTTGTTTTTTAATTTCAAAAAATATAGCATCCTCGACTTCATTCGCGAAAGATTTACCGAAGACGATTTGTGAAGTAAATATACACCCAACAATCGTCGTACAGTAAGCCGATGCATGGTTATCATGATTAAGTTCAAAGTCATGAGCATTACCAATAATTAATTTCAATGGTATAACTGGATGGCTTAAAAAACAAGCTGCAAATTGGGAGCAAAAAGAAAGCGTTCCTGCAGTGAACAGGAAGAAAACAGAGATGAAGGTGCGGGCACCCCTCGTTGCTCAGTATAGCTGCCATCGTCCTCCCGTCCTGTGTGCGGCTAACCTCACGTCATCACCGCCGTCCTCTTTCGGTGCACGGGTCTGGGAGGAGGCACATGAACGGTGGGGTGAATGATTAATGAGACATTTTTTTAAGAAAATATGGCCCTAGGTGCCTCTCTGGATTACCGTTGAAAGTTTGGTACCACCGCCTTAAAGTTTACATGATTGTGACGCCCCGAGCCGGTGTTAGTTAATCTTGTTGTTGATTCAATAAGTTACACGTTAGTTGTTTTCACGTGCAGAAGATTTAGGCTGGATTCTTTTGGGTTTAAAGTTCGCTTATGTTTGTACTGTCTACAGTACCTAGTTTTTAAATCATATTTTTTTAAGACGAGGTCAATAGAAAAATTATAGTAAAAAGTGTATTGAATTCAGCTGTACCGACCAAAATCACATGCGACTATTTCCCTCTACGTACTGCCTCTCACAAACAGCCAAAATTCAAATATTTAAACCATTAATCATAAGCCACGAGCCATCCTTAATTAGTCTTTGCATTGCTGTTGCATGTAGCATAGCGCGTTGCGGCTGACTTGTAGCGCCGCACGTCCAGGTCGTGATCCATGAAAAGCGGATCGGAAGTTAGTTCTCCCACCGCATGCATTAGCTATTTGAATTTCTATAATCGTTGCCTTCATTGAGTAGAGAACAATACAAAGCAATAACAGGAGGAGACGTCTTCTCCGTGCGTGTGTCTCTCCACCTGTGCGTCTGTGTATCAAACACAACAAGCCAGGAGTGAGTTCTCTCCTAGGCTAATACCAATATTTAGTATCAGAGCCGGAGTGATGAGGGTGCAGTGGACCCGTGACAAGGCCGGGGGATAGAGTGCATGCATGTTGTCCTATTTGAGGAGCATGGGTGGATGTTCGTCGGCAACTACGATGGCTTCAACGGCCCGGATGCCACCGACTACCTTGTCGCCAACCTGTACGAGTCCGTGTGCTGCGAGCTCAATGGCATGCTTGCAGAGGATGATGAGCCAGGTCTCCCCGACAAGTGGCCGGCGCGGCGCAACTGCGGCATTCCCTCGTGAGCCAACGGGGGGTGCCCGATGCGCTAGTGCACGCGCCCTGCAGTGGACAGAGGATAGGTATGTTGGAATTAATCTTATTTTGATAGGAAATACTGAGTTTGGGTAGGATACGGAGTATTTGCCATGTACGAGTTCGTATACGTGTATAAGTCAATTCCGTAGTAGAAACTGAGTCGGGTTGTTGAGTCCGTTTATGAGTCTTGTAGCTAGCCTTTATAAGGCGTAGTCTAGTCCTGAAATCGAAATAAGAAAAACAAGGAAGAAAGAGAGCGATCGGAAGAGATCGAGTGCATTCGGTTGTGAACAGAAGAAAAAAAATAGAGGGAGAGAAACAAAGTGAAAAGCAGAGTGCTTTGGCTCCCAGAAAAACAATATGTGATTTGTGTGTTTTATTTATCACAAATACCAGGAGCAAGTTCATCTCGTGAGGAGCAGAGGAGCTACGTATCGAAAGTCCTCGTACTCGAAGTATCGAGTACTGAGTACTCATGAAGCATTCAATGTTTATGAGTGGGTGTTCATGGTCGAAGTCGAGTGTGGTCATTATGACTACGTACAAAGTTCTCAGAAGCGTGGTCATAAATCTCATCAGGAGAAGCTACAAACACATAAGCAAGCCAAGTTGGAGTGGTCGTAACTCACAATGTGCTCGTACCCAACAATTGCTATCAGAGCCTGCTGATCTTGGTGGTACCTGAAGAACATGGGAGAAACATCGACTTCAAGTGCCCAGAGTGGGTTGGTCTCCCTCCAGTACCCTCTCCTGACGATCGATAATTACCTGGTGTGGGCAATGAAGATGAAGGCGACCATACGCACCAAGGGAGTCTGGGCTGTAATCGATTTGGAGGGGAAGGACAACGAGGTGGATGACAAGGTGGACCAAACGGCTTTTGCCATCATCTACCAGGCGGTGCCAAATGCGATGATGCATCTACTCATTGGCAAGGAGATGACATGGGAAGCGTGGAAGACGCTGTAGACGATGTACGAGGGTGTTGATTGTATGAAGGAGATGCGGCTCTAGAATCTATGGAGTGAGTTTGAGAATCTTCAGATGGGACAGACCCAGTCGGTGGATGAGTTCGCCTGGCAAACTGACTTCATTGTACAATTAGATTAACTCTTTTGGTGACAAGATGGAGGAATCTATGGCTGTAAAAAAATATCTACGCATGCTTCTAGAGAAGTACATACCTATTGTTACCACGCTCATGTACTCCTCTGATCTGGACAAGAAGAATATCGAGGAGATCACTGGATCCCTCAAGGCACATGAGGAGCTACTAAAGGGGTTTCAGTCGCATAACGAGTAGGGGTCCCAGTCCCATAACTAGCAGGCATTGCTATTAAAGGGAGATCCGAGAGATAGTGGTGTCTCATCAAGCAGCCGCCAGTGATGGTGCAGGTGAGGCGACCAGAGTGGTCGAGGTGGTAGAGGTGGCCATGGAGACAAGCCTGGGCAAGGTGATGGTGACCAGATCCCATGACAAGTCACATGTCAAGTGTTTTGAATGTGGTGAATACGGGCACTATGTGTCAGAATACCGCAGTCACATAAAGTGTTTCAATTGCGACAAGTATGGGCACTACACTTCGGACTGTCAAAAAAACAAGAAGGAAGAGGAGATAAACCTCAACTGAATCGAGAAAGAAAAAGAGCTGACGCTACTTCTTTCTTTAAGTGTCAAAGAGGCACTGGGCATGGTGATGTTGAACAAGAAGAACGTAGTTCCTAAACTATGCATGGAGAAAGGCAGTGACAATCACAATGATTGGTGGTACTTGCACAATGGACCATGTAATCACATGACAGGATATTTGTCCATGTTCTATGAGCTCGATGAGAAGATTTCAGGCAAAGTCAAGTTTGACGATGGCTCCACAATGGAGATAAAAGGCAAAGGATCAATATTGTTGTAATGCAAAAATAGCGATCAAAAGTTGGCATCTAAAATTTATTTTATACCGAAACTATGCAACACATACTCAGTCTCAGGCAGATAATAGAAGAAGGGTGCAGTTTGGTTCTATACGATGAGTTTTTGTGTGTCTATAACAAGAACGAAGAGTTGTTGATGAAGGTGAAAAGATCACTGAATTGGATATACAAAATTTCTTTGAAAACTTGTAAGCCAGTTTGTCGGAAGAGACGCACGGGGGACAAGACGTAGCTGGTAGAAACTCGAGGGGCCCACAAGGTGCACAACTAATTGGCGCACAAGGAAATGCACATATAGGCATGCATGCAACTAGGAGCAAGGCAGTCATGCACACTACAAGTGGTAGCCTGGATAGCCGGGAGTAGTCCCATTGGCGTGAAGATGCACAAGTTCCAAGAGGAAGGCTTGGAGTACAGGTTGGTGTATTTTTCTGTGGTTGTGCAAGGAACATGGTCATTGGTAGAGACAGGATGCACGAGCGCAAGAGTTAGAGGCGGTGTAGTCTCAGCTGAGATATACGTGGGAAAGCGGACATACTTGGTCCAAAAGAGAGGAGCGGGAGGCTCATATAACGGCAAAACCATAACATCCTACTTTTCAGAGCATTTTTGAAGCTTTTAAAATAAAATTCACCATGTGGATTTATTTGGAATAAATAAAAGCTTAAATTGAATTTTTACTAATTTAAAGGATTTAATATGACTAAATTAAACTTTAACATTTGCTGGAAGTATTTTACTTGAGTTCCTTGAGTCTCAAGGATTTTTCTAGGTTTTTTCGGAGTTATTTGCTATTTTCTAGAGCTTAAAGAAATTTATTTGAATTTTGAATATAAGAAAATCCCTTAAAATCCCTGAAGGCCTTGGGCCGAAACCCTAGCTGGCCCACCTTCTCTTCAGCCCAGCTCATTCCGCCCAGCCGCCAAGCCGTGAAATGTGTCAACCATCTAGGTGGTGTCTTTGGCCGCGCCATACCCTTGTCATCTGATCCCTCCATGCTGTCGATGGATGGGCCCGACCTATCAGGACCATCCTTCCCATGTCTGAGCCAGCTACGCTTGGGAATCTGTGTTTGCTCTGCATGAGCTTTTGGTCATCTCCGCTATGGACTCCGAGTCGTGTCTACCTCCACCTCCTCATCATCCGTGTATAAAAGCCGAGCCGTCTCCCCTCGATTCTCACATCCCCACAGCCGCTCGCTCCCGCTGGGTTCGCTGTGTGCTGCCATCGAGTTCACCATCATTCTCATTGTCGTCGCTATCGTCTTCTACTCCAGCTGTCGTTCGTCGTCCTCGTTAGACAACTGTCTGCCGTCACTCGTTGAGTGGCCCTTGCCACCGGTGAGTCCATCGTCGAGACGTCCTCCTCTTCTGCCCTGCTTCACCATTCCACTTTGTTGGCCAACCACACCACTACTTCCCTGGCGTTGTCTCCCCGTCGGACAGCTGCTACCACGCAAGCACCACCATCCACCTCGGACCGCGTGCACACCATGCCATCTAGCCTACCTGGCCGATGCTTCCACTTCAGCATAGACCGAGTCCACCATGCACCTCACTCTGACAAATGGGACCCATATTCAGCCACACTATGCCATGAACCTATGAGCCAAGTCAAACCGAGTCAGCAGCCATGTCACCCTACCACCTCAGCCCTTGTGCCACATGTCAGCCCTATCGACCACGTCAGCAGCCCAGTCGTCTAGTACACTGTTCCATGAGCCGAGTCCACCATAGACTTGATATTCCATGAATCCGGACCACAACACTATAGAATTTCTCAATTTCAAGTATTTTCTTTAGATTAGATTTTCTAAGAGCCCGTTCTCCTCCATCCTAACTCCGATTGATCCAATTCTTTTTCCTAAATTCATATAAAATTGAGCTCCACCTTTTGGTTCTAGTTTTAAAGTTTTTGAAATTCATTTAAATTTTATTTGATTTTATTTGTACTTCATTCGCTTTCATTCTCGTTACATAACGCCTTCGAAGGAGCAAAAGCAGGACCAGAAGACCAAGAATTGTTAACTGAACAAGGCCAAGGTAAGTTGTGTCCTTTGATCACATTGAACCTATTATTTTCAAATCTATTTATGTATTATTTTGTTTTAAATTATCATGTATTGCTATTTTATTACAAATTTTTATATTTAGTAGTTATTGTTAAACTTGATTAATCCCTCCTTGATACTTTGAATGCCATGATTCTATTGTCACTATAGGATGGTTAATTGTCTAGTGATACATTATTAGTTGTCAAATAAGTTGTATGTCTCCTATGCTTAGCCATGCTTATAGAACGTTGGCCTTATCATCACGTGTGATCAATTAATTAATTTTGACTTAATGATATATTGAATCATTGTGGTTAGCCACAGATATAAAATTTGAGTATCGTGGCATAGGTAATATGTAGGACCGGACAGACAACATGGGGATGAATGGTGCCCAAAGATTTTTCCTCAAAATATTCACATATTCCTTTTCTCCAATAGCTACACTGCTATAAAGATCAGGAAGTGAAGACTACTTGAAAAATAGAGAAACACAGAGCACCATACGACCATAACAGAGCTCAACATGGTCGTATTATGACCAGTCGGCGGAAACACAACCTGGTCGATAACGACTACTGGACAAGAGGCAAAGACAACCAAACTGAACGCAACCAGTAAGCAAAGAAAAGCAACATAGTCGAAATTCAGACAACGTGGTCGAAGGGTAGACAATATGGTCGAAACCAACGTAGTCGTAACCAACATGGTTGTAACCAATGTTGTCGATGTCCAATGTGCAGTCGAAAGACCAGCATAGTTCAGGACCAATGAGTGGTCAAAAACCAGTGTTGTCAAAGACCGACGGGATCGCGAACTATGTGGTCGAAGACCAATGTGTGGTTGATACCACCGTAGTCGATAACCAAGGTGCGCACAAAACAACACATGCAGTCGAAGACAAGAATGTGGTCATAACATATCAGAATGAGACCGAGAGATCTACGACCATTGAGGAATAGAAACTAGACGTGGTTGTAAATGACTATAAGTACCAGAAGAGGCACATGACCACCAGATCTGAAAACATTAAATCTTTTGATTCAAAGATCAAATGGTCATAGAAATTTGTACGCAAGTAACTTAAGGTTTCAGAAAACTAATCCCATCTTGGATTGAAAACTTAGCAAGTGAGTTCAGACCTTTTTGAGATTTGATTAAAGGCACATAAGAACAGAGTTTTGGGATCGAACAGATGAACCGACCATGCTCATGGGAAGAAAATAGCGAAGATGGCTTTGCTTCCAATCCCACATGTCACAGCAGGCAGCTACATCAGAGAAATCAAATCAATACTCTTAGATCAAGAAAAGATCAAGACAGAAGCACATGATCCCAAAACAAAGCAGTCAAGAGACGTGGTCAAAGACCGTCGAGCACTCATAGCCAACTACGATCGTAAACAACTTGAAAGGCAGTGGGGACACACGACCATAAGATCTACGACCATCGAGCAATCCGAAACAAGTGCGGTTGAAATTAAACGCAAAACGATCTGAGTCTTGACTGTGGTCAAAAACTGGAAGTGCTCGTAAATGATTTGAAAGAATAGAGCACACACGACCACACGACCGCAAGATCTAAAATCCACAAATCTTTTGATTAAAAGATCAAATGGTCGTGAAACTTTGTACGCAATTTGCTTAAGATCTTACCAGGCTATTCCAGTCTTAAATTGAAAACTTATTAACCAAGTTGAGATCTTTTTGTGATTTGATCAAGCGCACAAGAACTGAGTTCAAGAACCAAAGTCGTTGATCAGAATCGCTCGTGGGTCAAAGAGCCAAGATGGCTTTGGTTGTATTCCCACTTGTCACTGCGATTCAGAGCATCAACGAGATCAAGCTAAGAACACCTCCAGATCAAGAAGAGAGAAACCTCCAGATCAAGAAGAGAGAGGAACAGAACGAAGAACCAAAGAAAAGGAAGAACAGAGGAAGAACCTAATCGAGCCGAGCAAAACTCAAACAGAAGAGATACACCAAACACATAGTCAAAGATTGATGTATTGCTCAGATGATTTGTTTCACAACCACTCCCCTTGGGAGGACCAAGCTCTAACCCTAGAGCCACACCCACTCTCTAACCTAACTCCCATGGGAGGGAGAGGCGCCAGCCGCCAATGCTAAGCCCACCATCTCGACCCTAACTCTTCCCTCCCCTCCACTTTTTATAGGTTTACAAACGAATCCTAGACCAAATGGATCCTACCATTAGTCCACACTGGGGATAACCCGTTAACCCCACCTAACACCGAGTTTTACTCATGCACGCTTCTCAAAGAGGCTTATGTGTGGCCCCAATGACTTGTCGTCAAGCCTCTCACGCGTCCGTATCCCACCGAACCGTCCTCGCTTGCAAACGACCCAAGTCACTTGACGCACCACATTCTTCTCCTTGTGCATGACGGCACCCGGCATCCTTCACCGTTTGGATCTCAACTGCTCCCTAAGCCTAGTCCCAGTCGACCTCACCATTGCCCGTCATGTCCACCTCTCCCACTCCGGTTCCTCGTCGTCCTGACTTGCAACCACCTCACCAGCCTCGATCATCTTCTGCGTCTCCCTGACCGTTCTGGACCTCAACACCTCCCTGTGCCTAGTTCGGGTCCTTCCACACCTCACCATGACTTAGCTTCGAAGTCCTACAACCAACACCAACAAGCAAACCATCACATAGCACCGCATCATACATAAAGATCATCCATTAGCACACTCAAAAAGTATTTCAGTGAACAATCCCAGCAAAACAACTGGTCTTAAACCACCTACGACTACTCTGATGCACAAGACAGAGATACTCGTAGCCCACAAAAATCTTCTAGCAGACTATGACCATACAGCAAGTCGTTACGACCACCACACAGGTCGCTACGACCAAGAAACAGATGCTACGACCATGTATCAGTCGCTATGACCATCGCTCACAGCAGCTACGACTACCGCACAGAATGCTACGACTACCGCAACAATCGCTACGACTGTTACTTACGTCGGCTACGACTTACCAAGCCAGGTTGCTAAGACCTATGACTACCACAACCGACAGCCACGATCACCGATCACACAGGATTCGACTTCTGCACCCGATTGCTATGACTATCGAGCACCACAGCCTACGACCATCGATCACAGCCAGTAGAAGCTACAACCATCGACCACGGTCAGTAGAAGATACGAGCATCGACCACTGCCAGACAGAGTTACGATTATCAACCACGGCCAGATAGAGCTACGACTATCAAGTCATAAGAACTCCTGCCAACCACCAAGTCGTAAAAGCCTCTACCGACCACCAAGTCATAGAATCGACTGCCGACTACCAAGTCGTAAAAATGACTGCCGACCACCAAGTCGTAGAAATGACTGTCGACCACCAAGTCGTAGAAACAACTGCCGACATCAATGTCGTAAAACCGATTGCTGAACACATGGTCGTAAAGATGACTACCGACCACAGAGACACACGGCAGTGGTCGTAAAGAGCAAGTTGTAGGACACAACAGAGGTCGCAGAGGGCAAAGTCATAGCAAGCAACCTTCTACTCAAACCTCAAAAACCAAACTCAACCTCTACACAAATTCTAATGCAAAGGTCAATTACTCATCACAACCATGGGGTGACCTCCACATGGTCTCACATAATATCAATGGTGTTGGTTATACAAAATGGTTTCTAGTTGGGCGAATGATCGTGCAGTAAAGGGGGTGTAGTTCGCACATTGGAATGTGGATGTTTCACCTGGGTAATGTTTAAAGACTTAACTTTGTGCGCCATTGATCTGAGCATTACTGTACAACTACATGTTTAGCATGGGATAGATCTGGCTATCTAATTTGTGATATTTCAAATTTGATTTCGCTGTTGTGATGGACATGGATGCTGATTTCCATGAGGCGCAAGAGGGGGCTGCAATGGCGAAACCTTAGCATGGCAGAATTGAATTGGGGTTGAGCATTGTAAAGGCGTTGTTGTGATTTTCTTGCATGTGGATAATCACATCATGTGGATAAAGTTGTGCAACCTCTGTATTGTGTAAAACTATTCGAATAGCTGTATCCACGGTTACAGACAATGCTTGGTGATTTCACACGAGGGGTAGGGTTTTCATATAATCTGGTTGGTGAGACCGGGTCCTTGATGGTAGTCACCTTCATCTCCCAAACATGAAGATCGAGTGCAGCGAGCATCTGTCGAGCGTTATCCGAGTCGGGGTATGTGAGACCGACCGCTCGGAGGTTGCTCAAGATCTTGTGGAAACACGCAAAACACTCATCAAGGGACTCGCCAGCGAGCATTTCAAACTTGTTGTAATCTCGCTTGAACTGGTCCTGTCGGACTGTCTTGATCTGGGTGGTGCCCTCATGGTAAGCATCGAGGGTCACCTAGATGTCGAAAGCCAACGTAAGATGAGAGATGCGGTCAAACTCGCTTCGGCTCAACCCCTGGATTATGATGTTCCTTGCCTTAGCATTCGCCTCAACATTGGGCATGTTTGCCACATTGATGTTCTCATCGGCAGGAACAACATATCGTACTTTGACCTTACGCCAGATGGCGTAGCCCTGAGCCTGGATGTAGGTCTCCATCCGACTCTTCCAGAAGGGATAGTCGATCCCATCGAAGATCGAGGGCTTGGTCGAGTACTTGTCCATCGCCATGGCTCTAGAGACCGGGTAAGATCTATCGAGAAGAGCTAACCGGCTCTGATACCAATTGTTGGATCGAATTCGGCGACAGAGGGGGGTGAAGTCATCAATTAAAAAGAATTGCCCCCTAAGTATTTCACAAACGATCTCTAAAAATCGCAAATAAAGGAGCAACACAAAACAATCAAAAATGGACAAGACAAACAAGGAGTAGCTGTTGACAATTAGTGAGGAGCAGCAGTTGATCTTTTGAACCAAGAATGAACCCACTAGCTGCTTGCAAAAGCACAACTAAAAGAGAGATTAAAGGGAAGGGCATCCAAGAAATACTTCAGAGAAGTAAAATGAAAAGCTAGCAGCATCCGAATAAGAACATACTAGCAAGTACTGCTGCTGCACAGCACTCAAAATGATCAAAAATAAACTGCCGAAGGACTGCACTAGCTCTGGCCGAAAGATATAAAAGGATGCAGAAGACGCAAAGAAATTTCTGCGCAAAAGAAACTCCAGTTGAACACTCAAAAACAGGGAGTAGTAGCAGCCGAGAGGAACTCAATACTTGCAGCCAAGAATGGTTCACGGTCAGTAAAAAGAAACCTCATCCATCACAAAACTAGAGCAATAAATGAGACCATTTGCCGAACCGATTTTGCTGCCGAATAGCACTGCATGCAACACTGATAAAATCCACCTAGATCAGCGATTGTCCAGCAAAAATTTCAGCCGAAAGCGAGGTCATCTGGACTGCATGCGGAGAGGTCAAAAACAGCACAAAAAGAAGCAAAAATGACTACTTCTTTCTTGTGCCATTCGGCCAAAAGAAAAAAGCATGCAGACTTGAGCACAGAAATTAAAAACAAGAAAACAGAGAGACAGCCGAACTGAAATTAATTTAGACTAAAAAGATGGAAGAAATCTCCTGCTGGCCGAACACAATACAGAAGTGGAGGCAGCCAAAAACAGAGGAAAACGAGTGCAATTACTTGTTCGGACCGCATGCAAGAACTAGTAAAAGATCTCTACTAGCAGAGAACAAAGATCAAACAGAGCTCCTAAATTTTTGCATGCTGCCGACCAGATCAAAAGTCAGACCAAAAGAGAAATCAAGCAAGACTCAAAAGACTACTCAATGGTTTCTCAAACACATAATTTCTTCGATTGAGACAAAGAGAGATGAATGATTAAATATGTGTTCTTACAGAACTCTCATTCCCATCCTCTCATTTCATGCTCATTTCATTGCATGGAGAGATCCAAATAAAACCCTAACTCTTACACCCACTCTCTCAAATTTCAGCACAACCTCTCCCTCTCCTTTTATAGCCTCTCACAAATGGGTTTGCACATGCTTTGCCTATTAGATCACCACCTACTCAATGCTTTATCCAAACCCGCTTCCTTTAGTGCAGCTTTGCGTTTTTACCGAAACGCCCCTTGTGCACCTTCCAGGAAGCTTCCTCCTTTCTTGCCTTGCAAGCCTCGCAGCCACCTCAAGCCCTCGCCGTCTTCGACACCTCCCGACCGTTCTGACCTCAGCGCCACCTGCGCCTAGTCTGGTCCACCGTGTCTCGCCATGACTCCGCCTCGATGTCCTGCTGCCAACACAGATAAGAAACACATCAAATAGCACCGCTCGATACATGTAATCAAAATTAGCATGATAAAGCTCAACCCTATCGAATCAAAGGAATACGCGTCCTAATCCATACGACCAAGTTTGACCAAATCCGACCGAGCCCGTTGCACTACGCAACGACATGGTCCGACCACACAAACCAAACTCGACTATCCTAATACAATGTCAATTACTCATCACCAACATGGGGTCACGACCACATGGTCTCTCAAGAAGGGCGGTGGCAAGAAATGGAAAAGAAGAGCAAGAGACGAGACGGACGAGCAGAAAGTGTGGGGAGGAGGTGCAGATGTGGTAACGCGGGGGTATTTCAAGGCCCCTCATCTCCCACACCGCCGGTAAGCGTAACCGGTGGATGACGAACCGCTCACCTCCCCACGACCGAAGCTGAAGCGCCACGACCGAAGCCGAAGCGTCGCGACCGAAGCTGAAGCATCGCGACCGTTCACGCGTGCCGGGCGCGACCGTGGTCGTACAAAGACCTGCTAGCGCACAACGCGCCAATAGCGGCCCGGCGCGTGTCGGCGCGATTCTCGAGACCAGTCAACCGCAACAAATTCGCCGGGTTCTCCGCCCGAGCAGCGAGGCCCTGGCTTCGACCTCGGCTCCGTCACCGCGAAGGGACACCTCACCGGGACGCCACGACGTGTCGGAAACCGCTGCGACTCCGAAGTCCAAGCAACCCTCCGGCCTCGGCCAACAAAGGCCCAACCCTCGCGTCCCTCGTCATCGGGGAGCGCGACTGCGGATTGACAATGAGCTATGACGTATTCCCATAAATAGGTTGTCTTTTGTTCATCAGCGCTCGCTGATATTAGCGTCAGTAGACGCAATCATCAAACGCAGATGAACAAAAGTTGGCCTACTTGTGAGAAGATAACCGCGTGCAGGCACAAGATGCACAACCAGGGGTAAGCAAGGAACATGACGCAGCACCGGCGTATTTATACCCAGGCTCACCCGACCAGTAGTCGCCAAGCTTGGCGGAAGGTCAACCGGCGGTGTGCCAATCAATGGGATTGCAATCGACGGGTACCCGACGGTTCAACTACCCACGATAGAGAAGAGCAACTGCTCACCGGCAAGGAGGTGCGGATGCAAGCCTCTCGACAGTGCACGACACGCCAATAGTGCCCTGCCAGGCGTCCCACCTCTCAGGAAGGGGCGCTGCCGGGCGACCGCTGACAGCCCACGACGCGCCAATCACGGCCCGCCGCGTGCACATCCCGAGTAGACAAGCATGTACGCCTGCAGCAGCCTGCCCATGCCAGCACAGGGGTTGGTGCGATTCCAGGAGTCATTAAAGCGCACTACCGGACCGCGGAGGCGCAACCACCCCGCGCCTAAGGGGAATCTGTGGCGCGAGGGTTGCCTCCGCTCCGACCTCGACTTCGCAGCCTAAAGAACCCGTGGCTGGGGGTGGCCTGGGCAACTAGCCACCCCGCCAAGGCGACTTCGACCACGACGTCAACTCCGAATTTGACTACGACTACGGCCCCGATCTCAACGCCGACTTCGACTTCGACCTCTGGGCCGGAAGGCAACCTCGACCCCGCTACACTTGGGCCCCGTGGGCGATGAGAATTCCGCCACCCCACCCAGAGCTATACCCTCACGGCAGGGCGAACACTACACTGAGCAATAAGGCTCCGCCAAATATTGAGGAAGCTCACAGACCGTAGGGACGGAGGGGGCCAAAGGGCTCGGCAGCATGGCTTCGGCCCATGAAGCCCTTCACCATGAGAGGCTCCTGTCGTAGGGATGGCCCCCACCTAAGCCCAGCAGGCCTGTTAGAGGAATGTAAGGCCCAAAATGGGACATGTGTAATGACATAAGTGCCCCTGAGGGAATACCCGGATGCAAGGGTATAATTGTCAAAGCACTCCCCATGTGGATATATATATACAACACTGGCCACGGGGAGAAACCCTAAGCCATTTGCTCACCTAACTCTCCACTACCATACTCTCTCTCTCTCTCTCTGTTTGGTCTGTAACCATAACAAGCCTCTTTTGTAGTAGTGTGAGGGGAGCATTCAAGATCTGGGGAGACCGTGTTAGTGAAACAAGGCATAAAAATCAAATCTTCCACTTAGAACCCAATTGATCTTCCGGAAACCAAATCTTTCACAAGCACAACAACTCAGATACCACAAATCTAGGTTACGTTCATGGCAGTGAGTCGCTGGCAATCATGGTGAAGAAGAGAGGTAGGGTAAGAGAGAGAAAGAGATAGGGAGGAAGAAGTAATGATGTGTCACATGGGTGATGGATTTTTTTTAAAAAAAAGTACTTCAAACAAATTGCCACATCAGCAATTTTGCCACCTCGAATGCCATGTCAGCCAAAACCATGGCCGTTTCTGGGCAAGGGGGTGTTTTGAATCGGTTTTGAAAATTCAAGGTTAAAAATAAACGGTTTTGGAGGTGGAGGTTGGTTTTTGGACCAAGGAAATAATTTAAGGTTGAAAAGGGAACTCTTTTCTAAAAATTGCGACATGGGTCACAAGGAAGTTTGACTGGGCTCTACAGCGGAGCCGAGGATGTGGTGTAGGCTAGGCATGGCAGCAGACATGCAAGTGACGCCTGTTACAAACCAGTTACAACAGTTATGCCCAATGTAAAGGTGTCTTCATACACAGATGCCTATTCATAGACACCTTATTTGCCACTCCTTCAGTATCTATGAATGATTGTAACAGACCTTCAGAATCAGATGAATGAATCAATAATTCTTTCTCATACACTTGTGAATCTCTCTTACAATACGTTATCAGACACGTTTCTCTCCAAATCGAGCACACGCACACATACATCAAGTGAAAATAGAGAAGAAGACAAGGTGAGAACCACCATGCTATATTTCTGTTTCTGTTGGGAAAATCACTCGTGCATGGCCGGCAGCCGGCGGCGCCCGAGCCCATGGCGGCCGGCGGCGACGCCCGAGCTTATGGCGGCGGCGCCCGCGCCCGAGCCCATGGCGGCAGCGCCCGCACGGCGCGGCCGGCACGACCCAGCTGGAGACGGCGCGGCCGGCGCAGCCCAAGGCGGCGCCCGACGACCGGCTGCGGCGGCTCACAGCGCACCCGAAGCGGCTCGGCACGGCCGGTGCTCGGCGCGACCGGCCCTCAGCGCGGCCCATTGTGATTGGCACGGTCGACGACCGGCTCGGCAGCCCGGCGCGGCGTGGTCCCGTCGCGGACCCCGGCGCGGCGGCAGGCGGCCGGCGAGCCACAGTCCAGCGTGGCCGGCGAGGCGGCACCCGAGCCCGACATGGCCGATGCGGCCGGCGCTCGGCGCGGCGTCGCCCGAGGCGGCGCGGCCCGGCGGCACCCGCGTCCATGGCGGCGCTTGTGGCCGGCGGCACTCTCGCCCCGGCACGAGGCAGCCCGGCGCGGCCAGCCCGGCGCGGCATGGCGGTGTGGAGGCGGCGCCCGCAGCCGGCAGCCCCCGAGGCGGCGGCGCCCCATGGGCAGAGGCGGCTAGGGTTTTGGGGAGTTAGGGTTTCCCCTTCCCCATTCCTTTTTATTGTGCTGCCCAAATGGGCTTTTAGCCCAATAACAATTCCACCTCCCCTCATGGGCCCAATGGCCGAATGGGCTTCAGCCCAAGTTTTGGGAAATTTGCAATTTCCCCCTTCTTTTTCATGATAATGCAGACTTTTATTGTAAAATAAATTTCTATTGTACATATTTTGCAGTATAGTCCTTATGCTAAAATAAATTAGCATTTCAGTCCCTACAGGATCTGAAAATTATGTAATTGTTCAAATAAATGTGCATGCACATTTCTATAACTTTTACATATTTAGGATTATCTTATTGCAATTTTATTTACAATAGGAATTGCGACCATATTTAAATTTGCTATCTTTCGCAAATTTAAAATTTCAAATTCCCGTTTAGTAAGTACCATTGTACTTAATACATTGGAATTTTTGCAAAATATTATACCTACCATAAATACCATAAAATCACAATTTATGGCACTTTACTTTTACGCTATGCCATACAAATTGGTGTTCACCACCAATATTGTTATTATACGGTATAATAAATATAACCACATGTTATATTTAATTTGGGTATGTATATTCATTTGGATTACAATACTCATATTGTTTTCCACAAATTTTGCATTTTATTACAACATTACCATCCATATTAATTTACCTCATGTAAATTAATTCTTTATGGTGTACTTTTCATGTAGGTTTAACATGGCTACCAAAGATTTTGAGCCTCTCGCTCTAGATGGTGCCAATTATCCTACACGGGCTATGGACCTCAAAATCAACCTAACCACACGTGGGTTGCAACGGGTGATATTTGATCCTCCAGCTGATCAAATTCCTCCGGATATTGTAAAATATTCCGTTTTGAATATCATACAGAATCACATACATCCGGATTTGAGGGCTGAATATTTATATGAGGAAAATCCACTCACATTATGGTTAGCCCTCAAAAATAGATATGAACAGCAGAAAGCTGTTATATTACCTAAGGCTAATCATGAATGGGCACATCTTAGACTCCAAGATTTCAAATCTGTTGGAGAATATAACCATGCCCTTCATACAATTTGCTCCAAATTGCGGTTTTGTGACAAGGCACCAACAGATACGGACAAAATAGAGAAGACTATCTCAACTATGCTCCCATCTGATAGGGTCCTACAGCAGCAATGGCGTGCTGCAAATTACCAAACTTATTTTGATCTTATGCATATCATGCTTCAGGCAGAAAAGCATGATGAACTTCTTTTAAAGAATAATCAGCAACGTCCCATTGGGGCTGCTCCACTTCCTGAAGTTCATGCTAATCAAAATAACAAAAAGTTTAGTGGTTCAAAAACCACTCAAAGAACTTTAAAGGTAACAACAAACGCAATATGAAGCACAAACCGAGTGGATTCAAGAAAGGTAAAGGCAATCTTGGTAAGAGAGTTGACAAAACTAAAATTTGTCAAAAATGTGGTTGCTACAACCATCCTACCAAGAAATGCCGCACCCCGATGCATCTTGTGAACCTCTACCTCCAGTCTTTGGCTCACGGCAAAAATGCTCAAGAGAAGAGATTTGAAGCACACTTCAATCTCACATCCAACAATGATGAAGCCGGATGTTCTCAACAGTTCCTTCAAGAACTCAAAGACACATGTGCTTCTACAAAGAAGGATGATTTCATGTGCACCGAGGACACCCTTGAAGAATTTCATTCTCAAGACATGTTTGGAGATCTCAATTAGACTCCTTGTTCCATAGATAATAAGTACTATAGTGTTGTAATATAAATAATGTTGTCATTTATATTGTAAGCTTGTATGCTACAATTATATATCGAACACATTCGATATTGTCAATAAAGTTTGTATGTATTCTATATATACCACTATAAGAATTTCATTAAATTCTTCTTTTGTGTATATAGATTTTTGGAGTCAATCCAATAGAGGAGGAATTATGCCTTGTGGATAGTGGTACCACAAACTCTATACTTAGGGACACAAAATATTTCCTAACTCTTACTAGGAGGAAAGGAAATGTTTTAACCATCGCTAGACGCGATGCAACAATAGTAGGCTCTGGTCGCGCCTCTATTACTCTCCCTATGGGTACACAATTGGAAATTGAGGATGCACTCTTGTATCCCGATTCAACACGTACCCTACTTAGTTATAGAGATATCCGTCAGAATGGTTTTCATGTTGAAACCCGAAATGACAACAAAGAGGAATATCTCCTCTTAACCAAACACAACGGATATGGCAAACAAGTACTAGAAAAAAAATTCCATCTTTACCCTCCGGATTGTACTATATATACATCAAATCCGTTCAACATATTGCGTACAAAGTAATTTTCCAAAACATTAACACATTCCAAACATGGCATGATCGCCTTGGCCACCCAGGCATTGGAATGATGAGGAAAATTATTAGCAATTCAATTGGTCATACATACCTCAAGACAAAATTTTCGGAATCCTTAGATTTTGTGTGCACTTCTTGTGCCTCCGAAAAATTGATTTTAAGACCTTCTTATCTTAAAATCAGAGCTGAACCACTTAAATTCCTTAAACGCATTCAAGGAGATATATGTGGTCCTATACAACCATTGTGTGGACCGTTCAGATATTTCATGGTTCTCATTGACGCATCTACTAGATGGTCACATGTGTGTCTTTTATCCACACGAAACCATGCATTTGCTACGTTAATTGGTCAAATTATCCAATTACGAGCACATTACCCTGAATATCGAATTCAATCAATTCGAATGGATAATGCTGCTGAATTTTCATACCATGCCTTCAATGACGATTGTATGGCTCTTGGGATACAAGTTCAACACTCTGTTCCATATGTCCATACACAAAATGGTTTAGCAGAATCTCTTATCAAGAGAATCAAGCTCATTGCAAGACCATTATTACAGAATTGCAACTTACCAACATCATGTTGGGGTCATGCAGTTTTACACGCTGCTGACTTAATCCAATTGCGTCCAACTGCTTATCATAGCACTTCCCCGCTACAATCACCACGTGGAAATCCACCAGATATTTCCCATCTGCGAAAGCTCGGTTGCGATACATACGTACCGATCTCACCACCGCAGCGTACCTCAATGGGACCTCACAGGAAACTTGGGATCTATGTTGGGTATAAATCTCCGTCAATCATAAAATACCTCGAGCCCCTAACAGGGGACCTGTTTACGGCCCGGTACGCTGATTGCATATTCAATGAGGAACATTTCCCGACATTAGGGGGAGACAACAAGTACCAAACTGAATGCCAGGAAATTAATTGGAATGTACTAGGCATTCCTGCCTCAGACCCACGTACCAGAGAGACTGAACTTCAAGTTCAGAAACTCATTCATTTGCAAAACATTGCAAATAACCTGCCAGATGCATTTACTGATTATAAGGGTGTCACAAAATCCTATAATCCTGCCAGAAACGTACCTGAAAGAGTGGAGGTACCGCAAAATACCACTCAACTCCCAGTTCAAAATAAGAGGGGGAGAAGTACGGTACAAATAGCGGATACAGCTTCTAACAAGTGACAAAGGAAACAAAAGAATGTAAATGCAGATCAACCTCAAGTTGATAGACACCAAAGGATCCTTAAACCCAGATCAACAGTGCACTCAATTACTGATCCTGGGACATCGGAATACCCCGACTCAAATGTTTTGGGAAATAACATTGAGTCATCAGGGGTCCAAGAAATTTCCACTAACTATACTGATTCTGGAGAATCATACGATCGTAAGACTACAATTGTCGACATTTATTTCTCCACAACAATTGCAAACAACCTTCAAAATGATCCAGATCCCAAGACCATGGCAGAGTGCAAACAGCGCTCGGACTGGACTCAATGGAAGGATGCAATTCAAGAGGAGTTAGCCTCGCTCAAGAAAAGAAATGTATTCACCAATGTGATACATACACCTCCCAAATATTCTCTGTCGGTTTCAAATGGGTTTTCGTCCGCAAACGGAATGAAAACAATGAGGTGGTGAGATACAAAGCAAGGCTTGTAGCACAAGGGTTCACGCAGAGACCCGGCATTGATTTCAATGAAACTTATTCTCCAGTAATGAGTGGAATAACATTCCGATACTTAATCTCATTGGCAGTTAAAAATCATCTATCTTTTCAGTTGATGGATGTAGTGACTGCATATCTTTATGGGTCACTTGATTTGGACATATACATGAAAGTTCCCGATGGAATTTCAATTCTGAATCCAAACGCAAATCGCAATATGTATTGTGTAAAATTAAACAAGTCTTTATACGGCTTGAAACAGTCGGGAAGAATTTGGTACAACCGACTAAGTGAGTTCCTAACCAAAAAGGGATACTCCAACAATGATGATTGCCCATGCGTGTTCGTTAAAAGATCCTCAACAGGATTTTGCATTATATCTGTGTATGTTGATGATCTCAACATCATTGGTAACACACAAGATATAGATGAAGCACGTAATCATCTTATGACAGAATTTGAAATGAAGGATTTGGGTAAAATCAAATTTTGCTTAGGTATACAACTTGAGCACCTTCATACATGCATCATAGTGCATCAATCAACCTATGTCCAGAACATATTGGAGAAATTCAATATGGACAAAGCATATCCATCGAAAACCCCCATGGTTGTTCGATCTCTCGACAGGGATAAAGATCCATTTAGACCCTGAGATGACAATGAAGAGCTATTGGACCCGAGGTTCCATATCTCAATGCCATCGGAGCGCTTATGTACCTTGCAAATTGCACCCGGCCGGATATCGCATTTGCAGTAAATCTACTTGCTAGATATAGCGCTGCTCCAACCAAAAAAAACATTGGGTAGGAGTGAAGAATATCCTTAGATATCTTCAAGGCACTAAAGATCTCGGTCTATTCTTCCAGAAGAATAAAAATGTGGATTTAATAGGATATACTGATGCTGGCTATTTATCAGATCCCCATAATGCCAGATCTCAAATAGGCTTTGTATTTTTACATGGTGGAACAACCATCTCTTAGAAGTCTTTGAAACAGACTCTAGTGGCTACATCCACTAATCATTCTGAAATAATTGCATTATATGAAGCATCACGTGAATGTGTATGGCTTCGCAGAATGATTAACCACATACAACAATCATGTGGTATAGGTGCTATTGCATCACCTACCATTATCTACGAAGATAATGCTGCTTGCGTTGTTCAAATGCAAACGGGTTACATAAAGAGCAATATCACAAAACATATTGCACCTAAACTATTTTACCCACATGAATTGCAAGAGAGTGGGGAAATAAATATTCTGCAAACTAAGTCTTGTGATAATCTCGCAGACTTATTCACTAAGTCATTACCAACCTCCACATTCCAAAAATGTGTTTATGAAATTGGTATGCGAAGACTACGTGATTTGCAGATGTCAGGGGGAGAAATCTCCTAAGACTTAACCCGTTCAAATATAAATATTGTACTCTTTTCCCTTTATGATTTTTTCCTCTAAAGGTTTCTCATCAAGGTTTTAATGAGGCAATATGACAACGTAATAATAAATAAATCTCTCTTTTCCCCACAGGGGTTTTTAAGAGATATAATCAAATATATGCCATATCATTTTTCTCCTTAAATTTGCCCATAGGGTTTTAAAGGAATTTTTCATGGCATATCTATTCTACCGATTCTCCTCATATTTTTCCCTACAGGGTTTTGGAGGAGTTTTCGCAAGATGATGAATCAAGGTGATCATATGAAGTCACATTGGTCAAGGGGGAGTATTACAAACCAGTTACAACAGTTATGCCCAATGTAAAGGTGTCTTCATGCACAGATGCCTATTCATACAGACACCTTATTTGCCACTCCTTCAGCATCTATAAATGATTGTAACAGACCTTCAGAATCAGATGAATGAATCAATAATTCTTTCTCATACACTTGTGAATCTCTCTTACAATAACACCAACTTTGTTGGAGCTCGACCAACATGGAGAGGAAGCAAGGGTGTGGAGCAAGCCGACCCAGTGATGTCAACTCAACATGCTAGGGTATTTTAATATTTTTTATCCATGGCAAAGTACAGACATTGAGTTAGTATATAATATTTTTGAGTTTTGTATTCTAACAATTATAATATCCAAACATATATAAATTAGTAACTAGAAATACCGTAAACAAAAGGGGCCACAATAATCTAAAAAGAGTGGCCACAAAATATATAAGTTAGGAATATATGATAATTAGATAATATAATTTTCCCTACAAAATATCATTGAAAGCATATTCCGCATGGGTTGATGACTAGTACACTGCAATTAATAACGTGTGCGGGTGGAATGGTGTAACTACAGACCCAGCAGGATACACTTGAAAGCAGAAGCTCTTATTCACACTTGCAAGCAGAAGCTCTTATTAATCAAGCTAACGTTGATTAATTATTAGTTGCATTTTGCTATCTATAGATGACCTGTTGGCAAAAGACTTTGGCCGGCAGTGATTTGCTGACTGAATGTTACAGATTACTATGGCGAGTGTACCATGCGTGGTTTAATTAGTGCTTGCTGCTTGGATGCATGCTATCTGCCCTGTGCGTACTTGGACGGTCGAGGCATGCATAGCGGCGACGTCCGGTAAGCCACGAGCTCCTGCTTCTGCATCTCATCGAAGAACTCGCCAGCAGGGCACAGCACGGCGACGTAGATCGCCATGGAGTCCAGGTACCAGCGGCTCATCCCGCTGAAACCGATGATGGCCCCCCTTCCTCCTTCCACCGAGCACCCGAACGTCTTTGGTCCCGAAGCGGTTGGTCCTGAGTGCCACGCACGAGACCGCGGGAACGGTCCGAACGTGTTCCGGTTGGTCCTAAAAGTCAGCGACTTGATATTCGTGTCGTCGTAGTAGTAGCCGTTGACGGCGGTCAAGAACTCCTCCGGAAATTTCAGATCGATCTACGTCCATGCATGTTATGTCTAATTTAATTAGTCTGAGCAGTGTAACTGTTCGTGTGTGTGTTTATATATATAATCGAATCCTACCCTACGTACCTTGTCAGTTTTGGGCTCCCATGTCTGGGCTCCTCCTCCATGCTTCTCGCCCAGCACAGACTCCCCGAACAGATCGTACTCCACCTGAATCGTATGGACCCCATAACGACTCGAGTGCTGGATGGTGATGCTGCGGATGCCGGTGTAGCCGCCGCCGTCGTCCCACGGGTTGCTGCTTGTTGATCCCCATGGTTCCAGCTTCACAACACTGCTGCTGCTTGAGGGAACCATGCATCTACGGAATATGTATTTAGGGATACCTCGTGAGCTCTTTGGCATGAGCAATTAATACATGTGTCGATGCATGGAGATCAGATATGGATCGGATGTCCCCATGCGCAAAGCCGGAGCATCACTTAACATCAGGCTAGCTTTCCCAAGTGCTAAGCAGACAACCATATATTCCCCTCCAAAAGAGAATATAGCTGGAAAATCAATAGGTAGCTTGATCATGAAGCTTTGTTAGTTCTGTCAATCCCATTCGGTTGTTCTGCTAAGTTCCCAAGTGCTAAGCAGACAACAATATATTTCCCTCTGGAAAATCCATAGGTAGCTTGATCATGAAGCTTTTGGGAATCCATACGCTTTGGGCACCCAAACTTTATCAATCTACCTCTTTCTTGTTGTCGTGACCAGGGGGAAAAATCTCAGATGCGAAAACAATTTCAGAGGGGGCGCAAGTTTTCTGATAAGGAATTTTTTATTAAATAATCTTTTTTGAATAATATTTTATTAATAACCTCTCACTAACTTTATTTTAAAATCTGATCACTTTGGTCACGTCACAACTCATGACGTGGCAAATGCACACTGCCACACCATCAATCTTGGTGTGGCCAAACCATGCCACACAGTGTTGTTTTGCTACGCCACCACCAATAGCATGGCCAAACAGGCTAATTTTTTTGGCTATGCATTGGACTTACATTGGGGTATGGACGTGTTGTTTGCCACGCACTACTGCAGAAAAGGTCATCACATACAGTTCAAAAACGTCATCACAGATGGATTTCAAACCGTCTATTATAAATAATAGTACAGACGGTTTAAAAAAAATATGTGATGTGTACGTATCACATTTCAAAAACCATCTGTGATATTACCAATCACCATTTTTGTTTTCCATATCTTCCCCATTCACTGAAAGTAGTGTGTGTGTGTGTGTGTGTGTATCATGATAACACTAACATATGTGGTCTTGCACACCCTACAATTTAAATGAGTTAGAGACAAAATCAGATCCCATGTCACACTTAAGCTCCAAAGAGTATGAAGCAAATCACACACTGGATCCAATATGTGATTTGCTTTATACCTTTTGAAGCACAAGTGTGATATGGGATCTAGCTTTGTCTCTAGCTCCCCATATCACCGTTGCACTTCAAAATGCATGAAGCAAATCACACACTGGATCTAGTGTGTGATTTGCTTCATGCCCTTTGGAGTCCAAGTGTGATATGAGATCTGACTTTGTCCCTAACTCATTTAAATTTTAGCGTGTGCAAGACTACATATGTTAGTGTTACCATAATATATATATATATATATATATATATATATATATATATATATATATATATATATATATATATATATATATATATATATATATATATATATGTGTGTGTGTGTGTGTGTGTACTGCTTCCAGTGAATGGGGAAGATATGAAAAACCAAGATGGTGATTCGTAATGGTAACAGATGATTCATTAATTAGTGGAGGTTGGTCAAAGTTTGATTCATTCCTTATTCTGTACGTATACTTGGTGTGTACTATGTAAAATTATTTTTTTCAGCTTCAGATATCACAGACGGTTGTCATATGGACCTTGAAGCTAATTAAACTGGTAGAAAGCATTAATAAGTCGTATTCTTATCTTAAAAAAGATTGTTGTAGGCGAAATTGGAGTACTTGGTGTAATATAGATTAGAACCATCATAAATGTGCTAGTAGTACTAATTTAACTCATGAATCATTTAGTATAAGATATGAAATCATTAGGATTATAAAATTGTGAACCTCGGCGAGTTGGTGATGGCATAACTTATTTTTACACCATTCATTAGATGATAGCGATATGAAAATTAACATATTTTGCATAGCTAAAGAAACTCAAATGCAACTTTATTTAATTATAGTTGTTCAAGTTATTGACTTGACATCTATATATGACTTATCTTTTATTTATGGAATTGATGTTTAAGAGCATTAGCAACTCATCTTTGCGATATCGACATCAAAAGGACATAATTGAAACTTAAGCCCAAGCATTCATCCTTGGGATGTGTAACCATGATGATAAAATGTCCATTGCCATATCATAAACAAGAAAGAAGAATGTTACATATGGCATGCTCAGGCAGGAGGCGGCTGGCTCTAGGGAGGAGGCGGTGTGCTCAGGGAGGTGGAGGCTAGCTTGGGGGAGGAGGCAGCATGCTTGGGGAGTAGGCGACCGGCTCAGGGGTGGGAGGCAGCGTGTTCGGGGAGGAGGCACACGGGCAGGCGGCAGTATGCTCGGGGAGGAGGCGGCGGCTCGTGCTTGGGAGAAAGTTAGAGATATATTAAGCCTTTTGAGTAGGAGCGCGGGCAAACCCTAGAGTTCGAATATAAATAGGTTGGATACATCATAGAGGGTTCTAATTTAGAACTGTTTGTGATAATATACATCACAGACGGTTGTAAATTAGAACCATCTATGATAATACGCATCACAAATAGTTCTAAATTATAATCATCTGTGACGGATGGTTCTAAATTGATTCTCATATACATAAATGCAAATTCAAATATATATGACACATTCTCATGTATATAAATGCAAATTCACACATACATGACACATTCTTATATACATAGATGCAAATTCAGTAATGCCTTAGGAGTAAATATATATGTGTTACTAAATTTTTTTACTGGTCAGTAATGCCACCGTTATATTATTATATTGAGACCATTTACATATATAGAAGACAGTAAATACAAATTTAACTACTTGTATTCACATATGGCCAAACAGCGTGGCTAGTCGCTTCTTATAAAAGATTTAAAAAGGTAGAAATCTAACTACTTAGTGGCAGAGGTAGCATACTATCTCCATCTTCAAAACTTCGTATGTGCTGTGGTTGGCATTGGACGGTTTAGGATTATCAGCGAACGAAGCCCAAAATATGTCCACCCACTGACGTGCTCGTTCAAGTGTCTCCCGAAGACCCTCCGACTGATGAATCAAGTTGAATAGAGCCCATAGGCTCTCTTCCCTTGCTTCAGGGGTCTTGGCAAGGTTGACTTGGTCGCCTACTGCCTCGACTAAGCACTCCATGTGACGGCAAGCCTCCTGGAGATATGCAACATTATTGTGGAGGACCACATCGATGGCAAGGTGCTCACCGGAAGTAAGAGACCAAAAGGAAGACGCGACGAAGGAGGATGTCAAGATGGCGCATGGAAGGTGATCGTCAACTGCTTTGGCAAATCCTCAGACATACGAGGGTGGACACTTGTAAAATCCTATTTTTCAAAGTTTATTTGAACCTTTTCAAATAAAATTCACCATTTGGATTTTCTAGAATTAATTAAAGCTTAAATAGAATTTTTATTAATTAAAAGGATTTAATGTGACAAGGCTAAATTTTCATTATTGCTGGAAGTATTTTATTTGGGTTCCCTATGCTTCCAATAATTTTTCTAAATTTTTTGAGATTGTTTGGATTTATTTGCTATTTTTTAGAGCTCAAAAGAATTATTAGCAATTTCTAAAATTGAAAAATCCCTAAAATCCCCAAAGCCTAGGGGGCCAAGGCCCATCTTCCCTCTGGCCCAACCCAGCTAGCCCGCCCGATGAGTGACACACGTCACCCATCAGACGACCATTGTCCACCTCATCCGCACCGTCCATGTCGGCTGATCCAATGGTCGTCAGCCGCTCCGCCCCATTCCATCGGTTGAGCCACACATCACACATCGAGAGCATGGCACAATGTTCATCGTTGCCATCCGGTCCGACACCGTGTCCAAGGTGAACTCTCACCGCTGCTCGCCGTCTCCGCTCCGGCTTCTTGGAGTATGTATCATCGCCGGATTGACCTCATCGTCCGTGCCGCCCTTAAACTCCTTGGTGTCCGTGTATAAGTATCAGCTAAGCCCTCGGTGTTCACATTCAAAGCCACTCACCAAGTTCACCTTCATCATCTTCACTGAAGCCATCCGTCTGGTCACTCATCATCGCCAACGTCGATTTCTCCGGCACTAGTGAATTTCCGTCTCGCTCCGCTATTCCGCTTTGCCATCAGTCGGTCCACCACCGCTTTGCCACCATCGATAAGTCACTGCTGGTCAGCTCCATCGTTCTGCTCTTGTCGTCAACCATCACCGCTCTGCCGCCTCGCCTCAACCGTGTTGCGCACCTCCTCAGTCTGCATGCCTACCGCCCCGCCGTGCGCCTGTTCAGTAGCCCGAAGGGTCACTTCAAGATGCATGCTAGCCACGTCACCTACACCCACACCGATGCCGTTTCGTCTCTCCCATGGACCCGATTCACGGTGCGCTGAGCCATTGAGACCATGGCCCGCATGTCAGCAGTACAGTGCCATAGACCCGTGAGCTCAACCACATTAGCCATCCACATCAGCAGCCACACAAGCATCCACATCAGCCCTAAGTGCCACGTGTCATGCCACGTTAGCCCTAGAAGCCTAGTCAGCCGCCACATCAGCAGATGATGTCATAATTCCTATTTTCCCTTAGAAAAATAATTCGGCCAAAAAAGAAATTAGATGTTGACATCATAATTAGGGTTTCCTTTAGAAAAATAAATCTAGTAAATCCTATTTTCATTTTTCTTTAGATTTAGATCTTCCAAGAGCCTATTCTTCTCCATCCTAGATACGATTGACCCGATTTTTTCCTAACTTTATCTAAAATTGAGCTCTATTTTTTGTTCTAGTTTTGAGGTTTTTGGAGTTCATTTGAATTTTATTGTATTTTATTTGTGCCTTATTTCATTTTCTCTCTCGTTATATAACGTCTTCGAAGGAGCTGAAGCAAGATCTGAAGATCTAGAGTCATTAACTGAGCAAGGCCAAGACAAATCATGTCCTTTAATCATGTTGAATCTAGTTTTTAGATCTATTTATTTATAATTTTATTTTAAATTATCATGTATTGCTATTTTAATACAAACCTTTGCACATGTTAGTTATTGTCCAACTTGATTAATTTCACCTTGGTAATTTGAATAACATGATTCCATTGTCACTATAGGATGGAAAATTATCTTGTGATATAATACTAGTTGTTACATGGGTTGTACGTCTAGTATGGTTAGCCATGTTTGTAGTTACGTTGGGTTCATAATCACATGTGGTTAATTAATTAATTTTGATTTAATGAGATATTGAATCATGGTTGTAGCTACAGTTGTAAAATTTGTGTGCCATGACATAGGTGTCTCATTGGTGTTTGTTATACAAAAATGGTTTTCACTTGGACGAGTGATCGTGCAGTACAGGGGGAAGTGTGATTAGCACATCAAGGGATGTGGATGTCTCGCTTGGGTAATGTCTAAAGACTTAACTTTGTGCACCATTGATATGAGCCTTGTCAGAAATAGCTGCTATAACTAATCACTCAGGATTGCATCAGCATTAACTAAACTCACGCCTTTAGAGAACTTGTTTTGGATGTGAACAGTAACCTGACGAAAATATGACAAAACAGGAAGTAATGGGAGAGAAACTGAACGATGCACAGTGCAACAAACTCGGTTCTACTGAGGCCCACTTTAATACTCTTATTAACTACTAAAAATAGAGTTCATTACATGCAGGAAACAATCAAACGAAAAGATCAAAGACTCCCTAACTGTCCTACTAACTCGGACAACTCACTCGGTCATGAACAACAAAAAAATGACTGAGTCTGCTCAACTGAATTCTGGTTACTTCAGATGCTTTTCAAACAGACCAAACGCATATTTGAAAATGACTAAGAATAGCAAAATAGCAAACTGCATCACCCGGTCAGACCGGACTGCATAACCCAGTCTGACCGGCCTGCATTACCAAGTCTGACCGGCCTGCATGCTCTGGCCAGACCGGCCTGTATTCTCTGGCCAGACCGGACTCCATGCGTGACTTCAACCGAGAAACCAGAAATGACAAACTAGCACAAGTGCTCAAGATTACACTTGTTTATTTCCTAACAAATTCACCCCCTAATCTTGAAGCACTTTAAACCTGATCCAAACCCAGTTTGTCCCTGAGTTCCTTGAAACGTACTCGGCCAAGCGGTTTTGTAAGAATGTCTCCCAGTTGGTCTTCGGATCTGTTATATTCACCGAGATCTTCTTCTGTTCAACACATTCCCTAATGAAGTGGAACCGAGTGTCAATATGTTTGCTTCGGTCGTGTAGTACTCGATTCTTACAAAGATTAATGGCCGATTTATTGTCAACCTTCAGCACTGCACAGCAGGTTTCTTCTTCTATCAGTTCTGCAATCAGACACCCAAGCCACATTCCTTGGCAAGCTGCAGTTGCAGCTGCAATGTATTTGGCTTCACACGAAGATAGCGCCACAACTCTTTGTTTCTGTGATTGCCAACTGAGTAAGCTCTCTCCAAACATGAACAAAACCATTGTGGTACTCTTTCGGTCATTTATATCTCCTGCCATGTCACTGTCACTGAAACCGACTAACCGGAAATATGTTCCTTGCTTCCTCTTGAACCTGCAGCCAAGATTGAGAGTACCTGCAATGTAACGAATATATGTTTGACTGAAGCCCAGTGTTCAGTGGTTGGTTTTTCCATAAACCTACTCACATCCAACTGAATAAGCGAGGTCCGGCCTGGTATTCACCAAAAATCTTAGGCTTCCCACAATGCTTCTGTACATCGTAGGTTCAATGCAGTCCCCAGCACCTTCTTTACTCAATTTGAGTCTTGGCTCCATAGGAATTTGAGAGGAATTACAGTCTTCCATCCCTGCTTTATGAAGAATTTTAACTACATAAGCCGACTGAGACAAAGTAATGCAACTATCTGTCTGACAAACCTCCATCCCAAGATAAAAACTCAACAAGCCCAGATCACTCATACTGAAAAGAGCCTTCATCGGCTCCTTGAACTTGGCTATTTCAGCAATTTGAGCTCCAGTAATGATAAGTTCGTCAATATATACACCCACAATAATCCTCATCACCCCCATACCTCAGGTATAAACAACACTCTCGGTAGCAATCTTGACAAAACCAAGTTTTGCTAGACTTGAGTCCAGTTTGGAGTTCCAAGCCCGGGGTGCTTGCCTCAAACTGTATAATGCTTTCTTCAACTTCAAAACTTTGTTTGGATTCTTCTCATCAGTGAACCCTGGAGGTTGCACGACATACACATCTTCTTCTAGCTCCCCATTCAAGAATGCTATCTTGACATCCATATGGTGGATTTCCCAATTCTTTTGTGCAGCCAATGCAATGAGTAACCACACAGTTTCCATCCTTGCAACCGGTGCAAATACTTCGTCGAAGTCTATCCTGTGTTGTTGCACATAGCCCTTAGCAACTAGCCTGGCTTTATGCCTCACCACAGCTCCACTGGAATCCCTTTTAATCCTGAAGACCCACTTCAAACCAATCACCCAAAGTCCTGCTAGTAGGTTTGTCAGAAACCAAGTTGAGTTATCTTCAATCGAACTCAGCTCTTCAAGCATTGCCTTGCACTAACAACTTTGCTTCTTAGCTTCTTCAAAACATGTTGGCTCCTCCTCGACCAGCAAGCACTGATCACTGTAGTCAAAGTCAGGAACTGGAATCGTGGAGGCAATGAGGTTATCAATCCTTCGATACCGACATGGTACCCCATCAGTGTTGGTGGTGACTCTACTAGGAGGTGTGCAAAATTCCACTCCCACAGGAGTGTGTGTTGTATCTAGAGTTGTTAAGGAAGATGAAGCTCCACTGTCTCCATAATCATTACTCATCCCAATGTTCCCAAATGGTACTGTCTCAAATGTTGCTGCCTCAGGCATGGGAGTAGTGAAACACTCAACCACGAACTCCCTATCTCTGTGATCCAGTTCTTGATGTATGTTGGAGCTGCCCCATGGCCAGTTTGTTGCTTCGTCAAATACAACATCACGCATCACACACACCGCTTTGACACTGGATCAAACATCCGGTAGGCCTTGGATCCTTCTTCATAACCAATGAATATCATCTTCGTGCTGTGATCATCCAGCTTCTTGAGATTGGGTCTCACTGCCTTGACGTGGCCAATGCACCCAAAAGTTCGCAAATGCTCAACATTGGGTCGTCAGCTGTACCAAGCTTCATAAGGTGTCACTCCTTCTAAGCTTTTTGTCGGAGATCGATTCAGCACATATACCGCAGTTACCACTGCTTCTCCCCAGAACTGACCGAGCATCCCCATGTCCTTCAACATACTGCGTGCTGCCACCACGACAGTCTGATTTCGCCGTTCGACAACTCCATTCTGCTGGGGAGAGTATGGGGAAGTTAGCTGGCGCTTGATGCCTTGGCTTGCACAGTACTCTCTGAACTCAGCCGCATTGAATTCTCCACCCTGGTCAGTGCGGAGTGTCTTCAGTTTCATCCTGTCTCCACTTCGACACCAGCCTGAAAATTTCTAATTGCCATTGCTGCTTGATCCTTTGAAGACAATAACCAAATCCACATGAAACGGCTCAGGTCATCCATGAGTAGTAGGAAATACTTCTTCCCTCCTGGAGTCGCCGGCATGATCGAACCGCAAAGGTCGCCATGCACCAACTCGAGCGCCGCCTGCGCCCGAAACTTCGCCCTCTCTGGTAAAGGCATTCGCCGTTGCTTTCCTGCCAAGCACCCATTGCACAGTTGTTCTACATGATCAATCTAGGAAGACCATGAACCATCTTTTCCTGAGAGAGTTTGCGAAGTGCCTGGAAGTTTAGGTGGTAGTAACGGGCGTGCCATCACCAAGCTTCCTTACTACAGATTGTTGACAAGCACACTGGTTTCACCATATTGAACTTCAGGAGGTACAGCCGATTCAAACTTCGAGATATCTTCGCAAGCAGTATGTTCCGCTGATCACGAATAGTGTGGATCCCATCTTCAATATGAATCTTGAACTTAATACGAACTGTCTGTGAAAGTTGCTGACATCACAGACGGTTCATATAAAAAAACCGTCTGTGATATTACGCACTACTATCTACAAACAAGACGTCTTACCACAGACGGTTCATGTGGAGCCGTCTGTGTTTTGTCCTTTGTCGTATGAATTGAACTATAGAAGCTGCTGAGATAAGAGTCAAATTCAAGGCAAATTTATTACAAAAGTCTGACAAAAAGATATTCCCAGATCTTAGTCTTCTGGGCTTCATATGCTTCTTCTTCGACTTTTGGAGTTGGAAGATCAGTCGCTGAGTTCTTGAATGCCATGAAGATTGTCCTTGCTCTCTCCACTTCCTACTCTAGCCTGGTCAAATCATTAGCATGGTCCATAATCTCAAAGAGGATGTCATGATAAGCTTCCTCAGAATCGGCCGATTCTGCTTGATCGGCAAGGTTATCCATGTGTCTCTCCACTACCGCAAGAGCTTCCTCCGCTTTGTGCACATTGCGGAAAAGAACAAGGCTGAGGGCGGTTTCCCTTTCCTGAGCAGCAATGAGACATCTCCATCAATGGCGGATGATGAGGTCTAGCTGATGGATGGAAGCGAGTCGAGGAAGGAAAGAAGGGTGTGAATGGAGCTGCTGCTCCAGATGTAAATTGTTGGCCGCTTATGTAAGGTCGTGGCCGAACAACTTATGATGGATAGAAGAGAGGAAGGAGATCAGAAGATGGTGAGATGCCATTATTGAGAAATCTGGTGAAGAAGATGAGGGAGAGGACAATTTAGAAGAGATGGATTAGGGCGCGCATATTTAAGCATTATCACAGACGGTTTGTATACCAAACCGTCTCTGATATTAATATCACAGACGGTTTGTACACCAAGCTATCTGTGATATTAATATCACAGACGGTTCGTATATCAAAGCATCTCTGATATTAATATCACAGACGGTTCGTATAACAAACCATCTTTGATATGCGATTTATCACAGACTGTTCATATACCAAACCGTCTTTGTTATGAGCATTATCATAGACGGTTCATATAACAAACCGTCTTTGATATTCATTATCATAAACGGGTCGTATAACAAACCGTCTCTGATAATGACACATCACCAATCCGTGGCGTATACCCTAGGATTTCGGTCTCACCCATCCATTCTCTCCACATCGAATAGCAGGCACCGGTTCCTTCCACCGCTCGGCCCTTATTAATTACTCCCCATCAACCTTTCCACCGGCAGTTACGTGTGAGTTCATCCACTAGCTAGCTTCATGCATCCTCCCTCGATGATGCTGATTACCACCATTAGCTAGCGCCTCCGTTGTGACACCACAATCGACTGCAAAAAACACTTGTCATAAGTGTCGTGTGTCTTCTGCAGTCTCACTGTCGTGTCACAAAGGTAGCGCTACCGCCATCCGATGCATCAGCTTGTTCCTCGATGACGCCGATTACCACCATGAGCTAGCGCCTCCGTTGTGACACCACGGTCGATTGCATAACACACTCTTGATGTAAGTGCTATAAGAGTGTCTTATGTAGTCTCACCGTCGTGCCACAAAGGTGGCACTACCGCCATCCGATGCATCCAGCTTGTTCCTCAATGACGCTGACTACCGCTGCCTCTCCATTGCCGGTGATATCCGGCCGCCATCCGATGCCCTCCCCTCTCTTCCTTGATGGCTAGGATCTCTACTTCTCATATATTCTTTCCGTGTTAAAGAGTTGGGTTCGTTATCTCGTTATCCTGTAATGGAATATGTTGTTGTATTTGCCTCTGTATTTGCTTGTTTTCAAAGGGCATGGGTAACATTATTTCTTGAGGCTAGCAAAAAAACAGAAAAAAATATAAGGTATAGAATGAACTATCACAGACGGTTTGTGCTATAAACCGTCTATGAAGGACCATCACAGACGGTTTTATATACCAACCATCTGTGATTGATAAGTATCACAGACGGTTCTAGTTACCAACCGTCTGTGATTGGTGAGTATCACAGACAGGTTATCAACCGTCTGTGATACTCACCAATCACAGACGGTTGGTAACTAGAACCGTCTGTGATACTCGCCAATCACAGATGGTTTATAACGCGAGCCGTCTGTAATAGTTTTCTTCACAAATGGTTCTAGTTACAAACCGTTTGTACTGTCTTTTTCACAGATGGCTCACAAACCGTCTGTGATAACCTCTGATTATCACTGACATATAAATACAGGTGGTTCACAAAACTGTCTGTGATGACAGGTCTGAACCGTCTGTGATGGTCATTTTTGTAGCAGTGACCCTCTTAGGAATGCAAGAATTATAGGAGAATCACCGAAAAAACGTAAAAAGCTGGTAAAACCACATGATTAGAAAACACTGGAAAAAGTAGGAACTTTATGTTTGGATGGATCAAAGTGCAGTACAAAAAATACGCTTGAGGAAACATAATTCTGAAATACGCTTTTGCGCTTGCAAGACGAAAACACAGCACCTGAAGCAAAAACTTTTATTATTTATTTTACTATATGACTCTTTATTTTACTATATGACTTTTTATTGTTAAAAGATATAGTAGTTTTAAGTCTGGATAAATAGAAATTCTTTGGAATTTCAATTTTGAGAGGCAGCAACAAAGTTTTCCTGCTTGTGAAGTGTTTTCCAAACAAGACCTCACTCTGCGTACAAATGGATTGAAGGAGTCGCTCAAAACCCCGATCCTGGACTGGCTAGATTCTCTTAATTAATTTGAGTCCCTTGTAAATTCTCTCTTGACACTTGTACATATAACTCCCTGTCCTGTACATATAACTCCCAGTCCGGGCTTCCCCTACAGTTCACGTCAAAAAAAAAAACAAACGTATATAAATTTGTAACTAGAAATACTGTAAACAAAAGTAGTCACAATAATCTCAAAACAATGTGGCAACAAAATATATAAATTAGGAATATATGACAATTAGATAATATAATTTTACGTACAAATATCGTTGATATCATATTCTGCACAGGTTGATGACCAGTACACTGTAATTAAGAACGTGTGCGGGTGGAATGGTGTAACTACAGACCCCACCAGGATACACTTGAAAGCAGACTTTCGAAGCTCTTATTCGTCAAGCTAACGTTGCTTAATTATTAACCCCATAATAACTCGAGTGCTGGATGGTGATGCTGCGGATGCCGGTGTAGCCGCCGCCGTCGTCCCACGGACTGCTGCTTGTGGATCCCCATGGGCCCAGCTTCACAACGCTGCTGCTGCTTGAGGGAAACATCTATGTAATATGTATTTAGCGATACCTTGTGAGCTCACTGGCATGAGCAATTAATACATGCACTACTACAGAAAGCCTAATACTAGACGGTCAATCACAGACGGTTTGACAAAACCGTCTGTAACCAATCACTAACACAGACGGTTTTAATTTGGACACCGTCTGTGTTGGCGGCGTCGGAGAAAAAGAGTATCACAGACGGTTCTTACTGATGAACCGTTTGTGATACTGAAGTATCACAGACGGTCTGTATTAAAAACCGTATGTGATAATCCCAGATTATCACAGACGGTTTTTAATACAAAACCGTCTGTGATAAGCTGGTTATCACAGACAGTTTTTCATTAAAAACCGTCTGTGATAATGCTCACTAGGCATTTATTGCGCTGCTCAGACCGCATCTGTCTTCATTTCAATCCAAATCTAGCTGGTGCTTTACTCTTTCGCTCAGGAGGCAAGCTAGGCGATTTTAGGCCAATTAATTCGGTGGGAGGAGGCAGATATTCAGTTTTGAAGATTCATACTTTCCTGGTTGCTCTAGATATGGTTAGTAATGAATTTTATTTTTTCTTTGCATGCATTACAATTTAGATGTAAGTAATTGGTTAGTGTTATTAATTGAAGATGGTTTGCAAAATTGTTGGTTATATAATAGTTGTTGTGTTTGTAATATGAATTGAGCTAGCAAATTAAGCCTCAATATAATACATGTGGCCGGTATATATGTAGTAATAATTAGTTAATTTAATTTTTAATACTAAGTTGTTATATATGTACGTAACGTAGGACCGAAGCTGGATGTATGCTGCGAGCCGTGTGAGTGAAGAGTACATTAATGGCGTGTCTGCTTTTACAAGAGCTGCCGAGGAGGATATGTTGAATAAGGGGGTGGAATATATGTACTGTCCATGCACTGACTGCGAGAATTTAAAGATGTTTAAGAACCGAGGGCAAATTGAAGCGCACTTGATTCGGAGGGGTTTCAAAAAGGGTTATACGTGTTGGACTAGTCACGGCGAAGTGAATGATCAAATGCCGCCGGATGACATCGCCGGTGAAGTGAATGATATGCCGCCGGACGACATCACCGGTGAAGTGAATGACGTGCCGCTAGCTGATGTCGATTGTGGTTCGGATTCGGATGGTTGCACGATGATAATCTGGATCAGATGCTTCGCGATGTAGAAGAGAACTATGATGAGAGAGAGTATGTTAAATTCCGGGGCTTGATGGATGATTCGGAGAAACCTTTGTTCACATGCTGCAAGTACACGAGGTTGTCGGCCGTGCTTGAACTGTTGAAATTGAAGGCAAGCAACGGTTGGTCCGACAAGAGTTTCACGGTGCTGCTAGGTCTTTTAGCGGACATACTTCCGGAGGGAAATGAGTTGCCTAAAACCACATATAAAGCCAAGAAGGTTCTTTGTCCGTTGGGAATGGAAGTAGAAAAAATACATGCATGTCCGAACGACTGTATCCTCTACCGTAAAGAGTATGCAAACATGCATGTATGTCCGGTGTGCAACGCATCCCGATACAAACGTAACAATCAATCAGATGATGGTGAGGGAACAGAGGTGAAGAAAGGACCTCCTGCTAAGGTGGCATGGTATTTTCTTATAATTCCCCGTTTGAAAAGGTTTTTTTGCAAATACAAAGGAGGCAAAATTGCTGTATTGGCACTCGGAGGAGCGCAAGAAGGATGGAATGCTAAGACACCTTGCTGATTCCGCGCAGTAGAGAAACATCGATAGGAGTTTTGCAGACTTCGGTGCAGAACCAAGGAATATAAGGTTTGGACTGAGTACAGACGGAATGAATCCTTTTAGTAGCATGAGCAGCCGACATAGCACATGGCCCATGACTCTCTACATCTATAACCTTCCTCCTTGGTTGTGTATGAAGCGAAAGTATATTTTGCTGTCCATACTTATCCAAGGGCCAAAACAACCTGGGAATGATATTGATGTGTTCCTAGCACCGTTGGTGGAAGATCTAAAAGTACTGTGGAACGAAGGGGTACAGGTATGGGATGCATACAAACGAGAGAACTTCACTCTGCGCTCCTTATTGTTCTGCACCATAAATGATTATCTTGCCCTTGGTGTTGTCTGATGCAGCTGGTTGGTGTTTATCTTAATGACTACGGGTTATCACAAACGGTTCTAAACTTAGAACCATCTGTGATATTGATATCACAGATGGTTCTACACTTAGAACCGTCTGTGATAAGCCGCCTATATATACCCACTGGCTAGGGTTTTCCGTTTATTCTATAGTTATTGCGTAGTTCTAAATCCCGATCTGTCTCCTCCGGTCGCCGCCTGCCCCGAGGCTGTCATCGCTGCCGCCTCCCCCCTAACATTGAGCCTCTCTTCCTCATCTTCCTCATAAGACCCACAAATTGTATGGAACCAATCAATAGGATCACTTTCTTATCTTATGGTATGGCACTTTCTTATCTTATTCTAATAGACCCACAAATTGAGCAACATGTCATCCGCGCATTCTTCAACACCATCGCCGGAGGCGTCCGCTCCAAAATCAAGACGCCAAGGAAGAGGGCTATCGAAGAAGCCTGAGGGCCGATTTACCATCACACAGGTCGATGTATCTGGGGTCCCTCTCCTTCCTCGCAAAGCAGTAAACGCATGGAGAAGCATGATTGGAATAGTTTCACGAGAATGAATTAAGATCACATTCAATTCATGGAAGGATGTGCCTGCGGCTCGAAAAAGTGAGCTGTTGACAGAAATTATGGCATCGTTCGAGATCCCAGAAGAACACCAAGACGCCGTGCAACGACAAGCCTTGCTAGGGGCGTGCAAAGCATGGAAGAACTTCAAGAGCACGCTTGTCAAGGACTACGTGGAGGAGGACAAAATGTTCTTTCATAAATACCCATTCCTGGAACCACAATGGGAAGAGTTCAAGGCTTCGAAGACGACCGAAGATTTCAAAAGTACAAGTGCGGCACACAAGGCCCTCTAGGCAAAAAACACACACCCCCACAGACTTGGCACAGCTGGGTATGCGGGTAAAATCCCGCAGTGGAGGAGCGAGGACGACCAGGCAGCCCTGCAGGACACCGCTCTGCCATTTGCCAATATCCCGGATGAGCGCGCTTGAAATTGGATTAGAGCAAGGTCATCCACAACGACATCGGGGGACGTCTCCTTTCGAAACCCTGCAAACCAGCAAGTGTCCCAGCGCCTGGTAAGATATCGATCGAACTACGTAGCTTCTAATTACTCCACAACTTCGTACGAAGTGAAATGACATGTCGTGCTCTTGTAAGAAGAGCTGAGTTTTGAATCTACCCTGGGATCATTCCAGAGATCAAGGGAGAATGATATGCTCTCCGCGGCCCTGGGAAACAAGGAGCACCCGAACCGTACGAGAGGCCTTGGGCTTTACATTCCTTGGAAACATGGTTTCCAAGATGACTCCGAAATGTATCGGCGCAAGAAGAGAAACAAAGCCGAGCGTGACGCACGGCTACGAGAAGAGATCAAGGAATCTCTTAGAGAGGAGCTAATGGGTGAGCTGGCTGATGTAGTCAGAGATGAGGTGCGGAAACATACAGAAAGTCAGCAGGCCGCCGCCACCGCTCCTGTGCTAGCTAGCCCGCACAACCATCCGAGTAGTTGCGCGTCCAATCCGACGCAAACCGATGCCAGATTTCCTGTGGACGACATGCTGGTAATAATTATTATCTCTCGAATGCTTGCTCCATTGATAGGCCTATTCGACTAGCTAATTCTGTATCGTTATGTAGGAGCCTACGAAGTGCAGGCTTCAAGTGAGATATGCCTCCGTTCCCTTGCATGCTGCTTGGGGCCAGGCATATCCGTCTGGTATCGGGGCCATGCTGCACGGTCAAGCTTTAGCGCCAGGCTTCGCAAAAGTTAATGTGGATGGTGTGCATGTCAATTTTGAGGTCGTCCCGCTACCGAAGCCCTCCAACGACGAGATCGTGACTCTAGGGCAGGCCATTGGAACATTCATCCAGTGGGCCAAAAGCGACATCTCCCTGGAGGCTTCTTCACCGATGGCAAGACCAGAAGGGCAGTGAGAACCAGAGCAACATGCACTAGTGCCATCTCCACTACAAGACTTGTCTCCATCACTACTAACTGCACCGGTGCTATCCCCAAAGGTGCTATTATCGCCAGAGCAACTTGCACCGCTACTACCTTTACAGTCGACTGCCATTAAGTCGACCTACAGCCGAGGCAGCAAGGGCATCAAGGCCAGCAAGGGCAAAGCAAAGAAGACCAATGATGATATCCCGTACCTGCCATTGGCCCGCAAATTCGTGCTTGGCCAGCCGTTGCTCGAGCCCAAGGTCATCCAACCCCTAGCATATAGTTGCCTGCAATTGCACAAGTGGTATATGGAGCAGTCCAATAAGCCAGAGAGAGAACGGATCTCAAGTGTCACTGTCAAATTCGCGCCGCATGATTTACATCACAATCTTCAAGAGTGTGTCTTCGTGGTCGCCTTTGAGGATTTATTCGATCTTTTCATGCTCAACGCTCTTGATGTCTCACTCATTCGATGCTGGACACTGTAAGTGTGTACAATCACAGTCTCCGTTCATGTCATACCGATAAATGTCATATATAATTTGTTGCTTTCGTGTGTATATGTATAGACACATGCTGACTAGAGCTAGAGAAACCAAATCATCGTCGGTTGGTTTCTTGGACCCACACTTGGTCGCCAGGAGTACCATCGACCAGGAGTCATCTGTCGTCAAGAGGTACATTGCAGTAGCATTGCTGCAATACTGCAATAAGGAATATGTACTTATGCCCTTCCATCAGAACTATCATTGGATTTTAATAGTAATTGTACCAAAATGGAACAAGGTGTATTACCTTGATTCCCTAAGTAAGAATAAAATGGACTTCACAGTTGTCAGCCAAGTACTCGATAGGTAAGTACATTTTCTCCAAACATACCTATATTGTACTTTTTCTTTCCTTCTGAATGACTAAGGTTAACTTTTTCGAATCACGTAGGGCGTTCGCGATGTACATTGCAATGGGAGGTGTCTCGAAGCAAGGGGCCAAAGGCCTGACACATGCTCGAGATTTTAAGGTATTCGCTATTACACATTAATCAATCCTATGCAACAGTTGGTAGTAATGCCTCTTGAATTAACACATTGCATTTTTTGTAGTGTCACCAGCAGTCATCGGGCAACACATGTGGATTCTACGTTTTCCACCATATGGAACTACTCCTCGACTCCTCGAGGATCACCAATTCCAAGGTTTGTCAATCTTCCCATAATTACTTCATACTTATCACGTTATATATATACGCACATTGATATTCCTATCGACAGGCTGCGTTCATCCCGTCAACTGCATTGAAACAGCCCAACCTTTCACACATTCGAGGAGAGATGGTGTACTTTCTGGTGGCTAACGTCATAAACCCAGCTGGAAAGTTCCACTGCGCACCATGATTTTTTATTGCTCTTATCACTCCAGAATCGAGGTCTCGCGAAAGGAACAGTGCATACTCAATGAACTTTGTCAGGCTGCACAAGCAATACTTGAATGGCAATCATGCACCATCCAAGTATTGCTTGTGCAGCCTGACAAAGTTCGTTGAGTATGACTCTGTTCCTTTCGCAAGACCTCGATTCTGGAGTTATAGAGCAATAAAAAATGCAATGTTACCATCTAAGTGGAAATGCAACGTGCATCTTTTGTAATTGTATATTTGTTAATGGATATGTTATTTCATTTCAATTAATTGATTTGCGAAATTGATGTTTTATGTTTGTCAAATGGATGTTTTATGTTCGTCAAATGAAGTGCGATGTGAATTGGATGTTGTATGTTTGTCAGAAATTGTATGTATATCTGCTTGTTTCAGAGGGCATGGCTAGCATTTCCTAAGGCTAGCCAATAAACAGAATAGATTTAGGGGTAGAAAGGAATATCACAGACGGTTTTTAACTGAAAACCGTCTGTGATATATATCACAGATGGTTTTCAGCTAAAAACCATCTGTGATAGGTGATATATCACAGACGGTTTTGTGAACCATCTGAATTTATGAGTCAGTGATAATACGAGGTCATCACAGACGGTTTTCGAACTGTCTGTGGTGCAAATATCACAGACGGTTTTTAACTAAAAACCGTCTGTGATTATCAGCTATCACAGGCGGTTTTATAATCACAGACGGTTTTTAACTAAAAACCGTCTGTGATATTTGCACCACAGACGGTTCGAAAACCGTCTGTGATGACCTCGTATTATCACTGACTCATAAATTCAGATGGTTCACAAAACCGTCTGTGATGACGTTTTGGAACCGTCTGGGATGACCTTTTCTGTAGTAGTGATGTGTCGATGCATGGAGATCAGACATGGATGTCTCCATGCGCAAAGCCGGAGCATCACTTAACATCAGGCTAGCTAGCTTTTCCAAGTGCTAAGCAGACAAGCATATATTCCCCTCCAAAAGAGAATATGACTGGAAAATCGAGAGGTAGCTTGATCATGAAGCTTTTGGGAATCCATACGCTTTGGGCACCCAAACTTTATCAATCTACCTCTTTGCTGTCGTGACCAGGGAAAAAAATATAGGATACAAAAAGAATTTCAGAGGGGGCGTGTGAGTTTTCTGATAAGGAATTTTTCCATTAATAATCCTTTTTCGAATAATATTTTATTAATAACATCTTCCTAACTTTATTTTTAATTCTGACTCATTTGGCCACTCCATATGACACTGCAACACTATCAATCCTGGCGTGGCCAAACCTTACCACGTAGTGTTATTTTGCTAGCCATCACCAGTGGCATGGCCAAATAGGCTTTTTTGGCTCGACATTGGACTTACGTCGGACTATCGCAGTATTGTTTGTCAGCCATAAATGGTGGGTCAGCCTTAGAAATAATTGAGTGAGGTGTTATTAATAAAAATAAATTAAAAAGAGGATTAAATAATTAAAATTGTTCTCTGATAAGCAGAAATTTTGAAATAATTTTGCCAATTTTTTGTTTGACTTTTTAATTCCTTATTTAGATTTTCTAATAAAAGATCATGCAACCATGATCAAGACGTGGACAACCAACTGTCCTAGTGGTAAGAGGCTTAGCCTCTTAGGAACGCAATGATAATAGGATCGAGAAACACCGAAAAAACGTAAAAAGCAAGTGTAGAAACGCATGATTGGAAAACATTGGGAAAAAGTAGGAGTTTTATGTTTGGATGGATCAAAGTGCAGTACAAAAAAATATGGTTGAGGAAACATAATTCTGAAATACCCTTTTGTGCTTGCAAGACCTAAACACGGAGCACCTGAAGCAAACAGACAGTTTTATTCTTTATTTTACTATATGACGTTTTTATTGTTAAAAGATACAGTAGTTTTAAGTCTGGATAAATAGAATTCCTTAGAATTTCAGTTTTTCGTTTTTGCAATTACAAGGAAAACACACCCACGAGAACCCTTACCCCCCCCCCGACCCGCGCACATATCTAGAATGACAAAGACTGGAGATAAATCTGCGACCTTACAATGGTCCTAATGAAGTGCGCCACTCGCGTGCAGGTGGGTGCCAAGATTTGAACCCCTTGTAGGTGGAGTTGTACACCTACAACTCCACTACTCTACTAAGAGGTGGTTCCCTTGGAATGAGTCACTACTACAAAAGAGACTATACTGGACGCTTACATCATAGATGGTTCTCAGGTACCGTCTGTGTTGTAATTATTATAGAAGTTCATACAAATTATAGAAGTTCATACAAATAACCGTCTCTGGTATTTTCACAGACAGTTATTCATACAAACCGTCTGTGATAATGCAAGACATCACAGACGGTTCTTACTAATACCCATCTGTGATAATTCACAGACGGTTATTGATAAATAACCATCCGTGATAATGGCAAACATCACAGACAATTATTTATTTAAACCGTCTATGATACTTCACAGAAGGTTTGTATTAAAAACCGTCTGTGATATGTTTCCCGCCTCGCAATTCCCTAAAATTTCATAATCTCCCGCCGAGTCCGAGTAGGATTTCGTTCTGAGACATCTTAGTAAAATAGACATAACTTTTGTATACGGTGTCTGTTTTTGACGTTCTTGTACTCGTTGGAAAGCTAACGACGAGGCTAATCCAAAAAAATGACTTGCTTGTTCCCATCACCCTCTAAGACTCTCAAAATTGGCCATCTTTAGCTCTAAATTGCATCGTAAATTTTCAGTTCCTATTTTTGGTCTTCCTTTTGGAATTTGGGTTTTGCCTCAGCTGCAAAATTGTAGATCTCGTCGAAACCTTTCAAACGTGTATATATCAGTCATATAAAACTTTGCTATTTTATCATTTGAGACTAGCTATTTACATTGCACCGATATATTGCCTTTGTGATCTACCGTTTGGGCATTATCACTGATGGTTTTAAATAATAATCGTCTGTGATATCTTCTGTTCTCATAGACGGTTTTTATTATGAACCTTCTATGATGTCTCTATCATAGACGGTTTGTAATCCGAACCGTCTATGATGCCCTGCCGCGTCACCGATCCGCGACATATCCCCCAAGATCCTGATCGCACCCGTTCATTCTCTCCTTATCGAACGGCAAGCACGGTCTCCTCCCCACTTTTCGCCCCTTATTAATCCCCCTCTCCCTACTTAAAGAACCAACACCACCAGTACTACTCCAACTCCTTTGTGCGTGGCAAGGGTGAGAAGGGGTTCAACAACAGAGGCTGACATTTCACTTGAAACAAGATGGAAAGGATGTAGGCAATGGCAAATCTGCACTATTCCAAGTCGTCGGCATAGAAACTATTGATTTTGGCATAGAAGTTGAAAATAGTGTTCGTTGTCTTTTTGTTTCTACTACTTGAAAATTTTCCACACCACTTATTTTAGATTGTAATTTAGTGAACGATGTGTAAGTCTAGTTTGTATTAGCCAAAAGTTTCTTGTAGTGTAAGCATCTTTCTGAATTTGTAACCGTAAAGCTTATATTTATAAAATTGTAAGTGTCTTCTTGTGTATGCAGTACTATAGGTAACCTAGTCGTTATGTTGTGATGTTGTAATGGTGGATTCTAATCTTAATGGAAACACTACTAGAAATCCCCCCTGTAGTGACGCTTTATTTATACGTTAGACACACTTTATTTCATCTCTACAAGACTGTAGGCACGTTTTTATAAAGCGTGTTAGAAGCGTCTTCGCATGGACCGTGTCAGGACTTGTAGAAACGAGTTCTCTAAACGTATCAAGGAGATAAAAAGACGTTTTGTAGAGACGTTAGTTGCATGCCTACGCATATTGATACACTTTTATAGATACATTTATATAGCGTGTCTATTTGTGTAGTTACGTTATATAGCAGCGCTTCATTACATGTTAAGAAATGTAGAGACGTTCTCATATATACATTTATATTATGTGTGTACTAATGTAGTCACGTTGTGTAATGACGTCGTATTGTGTATTAAGAAGTATAGAGACGGTTGAGTAGATACATTTATATTGTGTGTCTAACAATATAGATACATTGTATAGTAACACCATTTTGCGTTTCAAGAAATATAGAGACAATTTTATACATACATTTATATTTCGTGTCCACTAATATAGCCACGCTGTATAGTAATGTTTTATAACATCATATCAAAAATATGGATATTGATGCATTTTTATAGCGTGTCTATTAATATAGGCACATTTATAGTAACGCCTTCTTACATACTAGAAATACAAAGACATTGTTTACAAATTTGGACACAAATGAATTTGCATGATTAGATAATGAGAAAGTGAATCATGATGGCATTGCATTGAAAAATCCATTTTGTCTTTACAAAACAAGATACTGATTAATAACTCATTAAAGTGCACTATCAAAGACAAACCATATTCATAAAGAAGCATAGGAAAAGTGGCAATATCGTACAAATATCTATATTTTTTCTCTAACATCTAAAATCTATCTTGTTCACTCCGAAACTTGTAGCTTGTCTTTCCATCCACATCAAGTTACATGTTTCCATCATGCTGCAAAATAAGAGGAGATTAAGTTGACGCACATAAATTCTAATCAAATGGATCTAGCACTTGAAGAACGAAACATACCAAGGTTGTGCAGGTTTGAGTTGAACTCTTAATTATTTTAACCTACAATGAGACATGTGTTTAGAGGGATAGTACAATTTTAGGAAATTACAAAACTGTAAAGCATTTGGTTAATATAAAAGAAAACTTACATGTGAACGGGGCCAAGCAACAATAAAGCCAATAGCATCTCTCATAGTTTTCATAGAATAGAGTGGTCTAGGTAACATCTCATCTCCATTGTTTCCATTGCCATTATTTTCAAGGGCATCAACATAAACCCCAACAAATTCTTTCCCAAGCATGGTGCCACCAATATTTCGAGTGCTGTCAGTAGTCACTAACTTTCCTTTGGCCATGACTTTACATTTGTTTCTTAGTGAAATAAGATAGACTTCCACTTGGCTCTACCATTTTGTAAAACATAAAGCTATGATCTTCAAACTTGTAATTAATTTAGCTTCGAAACAACAGGGGAAACAAGTACATACCGATCCTGATTGATTATGAGCTGGAGCTTTAATTCTTTGAGATCTCTGCAGTAGACACAATCAAAGCATATCATCTATCTAGCAAGTTCAACCATACTATCTATATGAAGGGTTACAGTAATAGGAACATAGACATACCATGTTGGTCATTATGCTACCACGTGGTAAAGTTAGGCCTTTAGAACCTTTATCTGCTTGACCCTGATTCTCAATATGTGCCACCTGCAGTCATAGCTGAACTCTCAGTTTTGTGACATGTAACATGGGTTATCTACCACTCAATTTAGATTTCTGATAATCAAAATAGATGTACATGACTAGAATATTTCATAATGTTAGCACATCTCAGACCATATTGCATATTGGAGATTTCAGTTCATGCAAGAAAACTCTAGCAAGCCTATAGCCAATGAACACAAATATTCCATAAATTTAGCGCAGATTATTGTTTTCAAATTCATATTGGGAGTTGCAGCAAGACTGTAAACTAAATCTCACATTCAGATTACCTCCAAAAAAATATCATATTCAGAGTAGTAGCAACACTCGGAAGGAAATGTAACAATGGGCTACACTTAATTAAAAACAACTTATAATTAGCTAGGAATAGAAATATAATGCTCCTAAATGAAATCACCAATAAAATAAAATCAAATTATAGTAAAGCAACACCATGTGAAAAGATATATTGCAAGGTAGGTAACATTATTATATACTATTCTCAAAATTTATTGACTTGCAAGGAAACATACCGATATGCATCCATGGGTGAAACACTGACCTAAAAGTCTAATCTATCTAAAGCCTCACTTCTAAACCATTTGACTCTGAATATTCTTAGTTAATTAGATTTCAGTTTTTGATGCAATAGACATATATAACATACCTTTGCAACCATTGGCTCACGTGGTAACGATGACCGGACAAAATCCTTGTTGACTTGACTACAATTCTGGGTATGTGGCCCCTGCATATTTGTAACCATAGTATTTAGGACATTATCATGTACTTACATACTATATTGTAGCTAAGAAATTAGAAATAAGAGCTGCGCTCGCTTCTGATTCTTGTGGTTGCGACTGCATCTCATAGCTACAGTAACGTAGAATCACAAATGAGCATGCTGAAGAAAGGTATAGTGTTACCTGAACAGAATTTTCTGGAGAGTACACATTATCATTTGGGTCTTTAGGGTCGATGTCAATATCATTATCACTATATGCATCATGGATACTGTCATCACTACTATGCTGCTCAGTATCAGTATCACCATCTATTTCAGTATGAACAACCTACAGAAAAATGAAACATCAGACACATAGTTACAAAATACAAATAAACTCATCTCTAAGAGAGGGAGACATAGAAAGGGACCGATGGAGGCTTACTTCATCATGTAGAGCTCTTTCCATTTCATTTATCCAATCCTCATCTGTATACTTTTGTGACATAAAAGCAAGCCAATGTTTCATGACACTACTCATGCGTTGCATCTTATTTTCCATTGTATTTACTTTGTCATGGTACCTTCTTTCTTCCTCGGTTTGAGTAACAAAAGTAATACCTTTAGAAACATGTACTTGACTCCAGTACTTATCATCATAGTACCCACGTGCTTTTAATTGTTTAGCAACGATCTCATAGAACACCTCATTAAAATCATTAGCTGAAAGATTACCATTGTTCTGCTCTTTCCTTTTTTTCTAATTCCTCAAATGATGCATCCTATTGAAATAAGCATATAGGAAGTTCACATAATCGTAACAACAATTTCAAATCCAACGTTAATCATTAGGAGGAGAAAAATATACCATTACTAACTTCACTTTGTTGGTGCAGTATCTGCCATTCTTTTTCTTATGAGCAGCATCCCATAATTCTATCCTATGAACCTTTCCTTTCCTTTGATCTTCCTGCACAAGATATTAAATTTGAGGATCCAATCACTTCTCTATTACATGTTCATTGAATTTGATAGATAACAACATAGTTAGAATATATATCACCATCTCTTTCTTCAGTCTAGCATGGCTTTTCCTCCCTGTTGTGTGTGTATTCTTCTGTTCTTTTGCACACCGAGAGTTTGTTGCACACAATTTCTGTAAATATAGAAAAGTGATAAAGCACAAATGTTACATTACTTTCTTTCAATTTTCCTGTAAATGTCAGATAAAAAAGATGTCACCTTATGTGTTTCTTGACACCAAAAGCCAACAAGAGATCTCCACTGATGTTCATTAACAGTTCTTGGTCTACCTTGTATAATTTGATCTAGAGATCTCTCTTCACGATTGAAATGTTCTTTCTTCAACTTATATTTGTAGGCTCGCCACCTATTGTTTACAGTTCTTAGGATCCAGTCTCTTGTAAGTTGTAGCGTTTGGCTAGGAAAGACAAATTTTGACTATACAAAGAAAAGCTAAATAGTTAGTGATTGGAACAAACATTAATGTACTTTTCTTGCATTGTATAGATTACTTTTACCTCAACATCCATGATTATTTGTTCCTTATGTTTATTGAATAGATCATTGTCCCATCTTGGAATGTGTAATGGGACAAATGTTGATTTTTGTGCTAGATCCCCAAGGTGCTGTCCAAGAACAGAGGCTGACCTTTCATTTGGTACACTATTTTCATCAGTCCCTACAATTACCTTTCCTCCTTGTAATTTCAATAAATCTAAGACTCCAAAATGCCCTAAAACTTGCCGCCCCTGTCCATTCGGCCCTACATGTATGAAATTATATGATTTGACATTGTATTTAGATATGTGAACGAAAAAAATATCAAACTTACATATTATCTTAATTGGACTTGCACGTTGGTTTGGCATGCGGGCTAATATATTGTCAACATCTGGAGGACCTTGTAAATTCCCCTCGTTCTCATTGTCTGCCAAATCATCATGCCCCTGCTGCTCCAATCCTGCATCTTGTGCTTCAAGGTTCAAGTTCCTTAATCTTCGAGGTCCTCTTGCCATGATTTCTACTGCAAAGCAAAAATTAACACTTCTATAAATTAAAGAGTAAGCTGTGAGGTACATCAGCAGGAAGATGTCATTACAAAAATTCATTCTAATAGAGAAAGGATGATAAGATTTCTACACTATTTTTTTTTTGGCAAGTGAGTGCTCCAACGACAACTAAGAGATAAGGGATTGACTTAATGTAACCCCAACACGATATTTAAAATTGGCCAACCAAAGCTACTAATCTCCAATCTATAGGAGAAAGGAAATTCAGTTTGCATCTACATTATCACAAGCCAGGAAGCAGCAGATTGATTTGTAAAGGTTCCAATCTTGATAGCTTCGTCAGAGCAAAGAATCCATCTCTTTCTTTCCTATAATGTACACTAAATCATGTATCCTTTTGTTTATCTAAAGAATGAGCTTCAGACGTTTATTTCACAAGAAGCTTGTGTGATTTTTCATAGCTTTACATGCTTCTTAAGATCAGTAAATGATTAAACATGACATCAGGAATAATGAACTAATGTGATATGTAAACATGATATCAACTTTGAATTGAAATTACTACAATCACAGTACTGCACCAGCGGCTATGTACTCATCTAAGATTTGAAATGTGTACAGCCTGCTGGATATGCAACAAAGAAACAAACAGAGATTAACATGGTGGTGCTACAGAGTTGAACGGGAGAGGCAGCCGGCATAGATGAAGAGAGGAATCAGGCGTAGACGGACTCACCGATAGCTGCGGCACCTAGGGAAGGTCACCACGGCCTGGCCTTTGAGATGGGGCGATTCAGTGCCAAAGGGAAGAGCGACAGATTTCTTCGGGCGGGCTTCTGAATGTCGTCGCGATGCTTGGGGCGGCAGTGGCTTGATCTGGCGGCGTCCGTGGTGCTGCAGAGGATTGGGAGGTTGTTATGTTTTGGTGCCGCAGAGGGCCCCTGGATCTAGGAGATGGAACAGATGGGGGAAGTTTCTACGGAGAGGGAGAGGTAGATTAATCGGCAGTTTGGCTATTTTCTCGGAGGGCATAGGGACAATTGGCAGCAAATGAAAGTAATTAGTAATACAATAGGTGGCAAGTTAATTTTTGCACTGCAATTGGCGGGAAGCGTGGGGAGGAGGGGGGAGGCGGCTGAGTGCGGCGGGGTAGGTGGGGGGAGAAGGAGGCGGCGGCGGGGGGGAGGTGGGGGAGGAGGGAGGGGCCCGGCCGCCCGGGGAGGTGGGGAGAGGAGGAGGCGGCCGGGGGGGGAGGTGGGGGGAGGAGGAGGTGGCTGCGGGAGGGGGCGGTGGGGGAGGCGGGAGGCTCGGAGGGAGGGAGGGCGCGGTGGAATCGTAGAAGGCAGTACGTACACTGTTTGGTTGTATCAACCTATACAACTGAGCAATCGTTCTCCAAATGAGCTAAAAATTTCACATTTAACTCTCATCTGTACTGCTGGCATGCCATTGGAATTCGCCGCCAAAGTTCATATCGTACTGCACATGAGAAATCGTAGAAGGCAGTACGTACATCGTTTGGCTATATCAACCTATGTGGGCCTGTGCAAGCGAGCAGTCCTACTCTGAATGAGCTGAAAATTTCACGTTTGGCTCCAATCTGTACCGTTGACATGCCATTAGAATTCGCCGCCAAAGTTCATTTCGTACTGCACATGAGAAATCGTAGAAGGCAGTACGTACATCGTTTGGCTATATCAACCTATGTGGGCCTGTGCAAGTGAGCAGTCCTACTCTGAATGAGCTGAAAATTTCACGTTTGGCTCCAATCTGTACCGTTGATATGCCATTGGAATTCGCCGCCAAAGTTCATTTTGTACTGTACATGAGAAATCGTAGAAGGCAGTACGTACACTGTTCGGTTGTATCAACCTATACAACCGAGCAGCCGTTCTCCAAATGAGCTCAAAATTTCACATTTAACTCTCATCTGTACTGCTGGCATGCCATTCGAATTCGCCGCCAAAGTTCATATCGTACTGCACACGAGAAATCGTAGAAGACAGTCCTACTCTGAGATGAAAATTTCACGTTTGGCTCCAATTTGTACCGTTGACATACCATTGGAATTCGCCGCCAAAGTTCATTTTGTACTGTACATAAGAAATCGTAGAAGACAGTACGTACACCGTTTGGAATTAGAATTTTGGACTGAGATAACATCCTGACGTGTGAAGTGCCTTCTCTGTCAATCAAATAAGAACCTTGTGCTTCATTAAAAAAAGTGGAAAACTGGGCAACTCCTACTCTTTATCTGTATGGACTGAACTTTGTATCTGTGCATGTTGCTTTACATTTACATGACAGCCACACTTGAAAACTTTTGGTCACTTTTATGTGAGGTAACCTAAAAATTGTAAAGGAGATTGGACGACATTCTCAGGTTTCAACTTTGCAACCCAATTCAGTTCCTAATATCATGTCACCCTTATAAAATACTTGGAATGATATAAAATAGTGGATCAACTATTGGAAATTACAGAGTTGTCATGAATACCCCCCCCCCCACACACACACCACACCAAAAAAATAATTCTGCAACTCCATCCATCATCGGACACATCCTTGGGCCTGCATGGATAAGAGCAACACACACCCTTCTGCGTGGATAAGAGTAACCTGAAACAAATACACCTTATTAAAAAAACACTATCAATCTGAAAGATCAAAGCTACCGCAATCTTATATTCATCTAGGTTACAAGTGGCACTCAATTGTCCATTATACTCTCAAAAAGAAACCTGACAGTACCTGAAAGCCATAGATTAGTCTAATCTACTTCATCTGATGCCAGTTCATCATCACCCATGTCAAAAGTATCTCGTGGCTTAACTCTTACCACAGCATTCCATCCTTCTGCTTTTGGGTCTTCAACATAAAAGACTTGCTCCACTTGTGAAGAAAAGACAAAAGGATCATGCTCTAGTTTTTCCCTAGTGTGTATTTTTCGAGAAAATTTCACTTGGGTTAATCCAAATGCATCTTTTCGTAAACCAGCACGATGATGGACATCATACCAATCACATTTGAAAAGCACAACCTTGTAGTCATTGTATGTCAATTCTATTATATCTGATAATCTGCCATAATAATTAACCCCATCTTCTGCAATGTTCACTACACCACTGTTTTGTGTCGATCGTGCAGCCTCACGACTCATAGTGTGGAACCTGAAACCCTTAATAATATAGCCGCTATATCTCACGCCGCATCTGCTCGGTTTTGTAGCCAAAGCTTGGACCTTTTTAGTGATTCCTAGTCCATCACCTAGGATAATCTGCATTGAAGAAAGTAATTAGATCAATTCGTTCTATTAAACTCATGGCCTAATAAGCTATTTCAGCTGTACTGCACCTTTTGTTCCAACCAGTCAGGAAAGAGTTGATCTATCAACTTCTCGATGGAAGCACGAGTCAAAGTAGTTGAAGGACACAATTTTCCTTTCTCCTCATCTACAAATTCTCTACAACAATTGGATTATTAGTTATACAGTGTCATGGCTTCAACGTACTAAAAAGTAAAAATAGGGGGGCTATATTACACACTTGCGGAATTCTTCAAGTTCGTCGCAGTGCCGCAATACGTATCGATGTGCCTGAATAAGAAGTTGGCTATCAAATTGGCTTATAGTAGTAGACTTTCCAATTGGTTCTCCATCACTCTCAAACAAGTACATGTCTTTCATATTGTCTGAAGGTTCAGGGTTTCTAGCTAGTCTGGTAAAACGAGTATTTCCATCAAGAAATCTCGAACAAAAGGTCATGCACTCCTCCATGCAATATCCTTCAGCAATCGAACCTTCTAGGTGAGCTCTGTTCTTCACAAGCGCTTTGAGCCGAACAAAAAATCTAAATGAAATCATGAACACATGTTAGTTGAACGAATTATTGACAATAACACTTCAATGTGTAGTTACGTACCTCTCCATGGGGTACATCCACCGGTAGTGAACGGGGCCACCAAGTTTAACTTCTTCTACCAAGTGCACCATCAAGTGAACTGTCACAATAAAAAATGATGGCAGGAAAATTCTCTCCATATTACATAGTGTCATCACAATACTCTCTTGAAGTTCTTGTAGCTCATCAACATCTATCACCTTGGAGCACAACTTCTTAAAGAAATTAGATATTCCAATAACTATTTCCATGACATCTTTGCTGGGGTAACAGGATCGGAGTGCCACTGGAAGAATGTCATGTAGTAAAACATGATTGTCGTGACTTTTTAGTCCACTCAATGTACAATCTTTCATGTTAACACACCTAGAAATGTTTGATGCATAGCCATCAGGTGTCCTCATGTTTTGGATTACTGAACAAAGAACCTCCTTTTGTTCTCTAGACATGGTAAAAGGTGCATCAGGCATAGTTTGCTTTCCTTCATTATCTACCACAGGATGAAGATTCTGTCGAATTCCAAGTTCCACTAAATCTAGTCGTGCTTTAAGACCATCCTTTGTTTTGGAAGGAATATCCAATAAAGTTGTAATAAAGTTTTCACATAGATTTTTCTCTAAGTGCATCACATCTAGATTGTGTCTTAGTTTGTTCTTTTCCCAGTATGGTAGCTCGATGAATATTGACCGCTTTTTCAACCAATCTTCTGGCTTCTTCTCCTTCTTGCCATTGTTCCCATCTTTCTGTTTCTTTTGTCGTCCTCTTTTACGCTTGCAATTTTTATGGCTTTCATCTTGCTTTCCTTTGTTTTTTCCTTTCTTATTGCCCTTTGTATTCTTTGTTGTGCACCCCTTTTTCCCTAAAACAAACACTCTGCCTTCTAACATTCTCAAAATAGAAGTACCACTCATTGTTTCAGGTGCAAGTCCAGCCTCTGTCATGCCATCAAACTGGCTCTTTTGCCTTCGATATATGTGATCCTGTGGGAGTCATCGACGATGGCCCATGTAGCACATATTTTTACCATTCTTCAGGTAAAATGATTTTGTCGCCACACCACATGATGGGCATGCATATGTACCACTTGTGCTCCAACCATATAGGTAAGCTAATGCAGGAAAATTATTTATAGTCCACAATAGTGCTGCTCGAAGCGGAAATTTTTTCGGGAAGAGGCATCACATGTTTCCACTCTATCCCACAATGTTAAGAGCTCATCGATCAAGGGCTGCAAGTATATATCAACATCATTCCCTAGAGAATCTGGTCCAGGAATGATCATCGACAACAATAAAGATGTTTGCTTCATGCAATCCAAGGTGGCAAGTTGTAAGAAACCAGCATTACAGGGCAAGTACTGTGCTTTGAACTCATATTTCAGAAAGGGTTAAATCCATCACTTGCAAGACCAAGGCGTACATTACGAGCATCTGCTGCAAAATCAGGATATCTACGATTAAAATCTTCCCATGCTTCACCATCTGCTGGATGTCGCAGTTTTTCGTCTTTTGTACGGTTGTCATCATGCCATCGCATGTCTTCTGAAGTTTTGCTAGTTGCAAATAACCTTTGGATCCTTGGTATCAGTGGAAAATAACGCAACACTTTTGCTGGTTTGTTTTTCTTCTTAGGTTTAGCTGTAGAACCATTCTTCTTAACATCTTTCCAACGAGAGCTCTGGCACACATCACAAAAATCTTTGTCAGCTGTATCTCCTCGGAAAAGCATGCAATCTTTGGGGCAAGCATGGATTTTCACATAGTCAAGGCCTAAAGCACGGATGATTCTCTTCACTTGATAATATGTCTTAGGTAGGTTTGCCTCAGGAGGAAGTGTAGTAGATAGTACACCCAGTAGTGATGTAAATGATTCTTGTGTCCAACCATGTAAGCACTTTAAGTGATATAAGGTGACCAAAAATGACAACTTAGAAAATTTACAACCAGGATATAACCTTGTGTGTGCATCCTTCAAGTATCTTGCATACAGATTCTGTACACTCTCCTTTGCATTGTCATCTGCAGGCTTCAAGTATCTTGCATACAGATTCTGTACACTCTCCTTTGCATTGTCATCTGCAGGATGCACATCTTCAGCTACAATATGTTCCATATTTGCTAATCCGGATTCAACATCATCTACTTCACCTTCAGACATACTTGGCAATGACTCGAACATTTCAGCCCTGCAAAAGGTAGCTTGAAGTAGTTCTTGCATGCCATCTTGTACTGTAGCACCCCTTGGGGCACCCGAAGTAGGCAAATTTGTAGTGTTATTTGGCACGTCAACAAATGCAAATGATGGACTGTCATACATCTCTCCATGATGAACCCAGGTCGTATAACCTTGAATAATACCATCACATCTCAAATGTGTCCTGACTTCATCATGACTCTGGTTTAATCTATTTTTGCATTTTTTGCAAGGACAAAGTATCTTGCTATCATGTGGAATCTCCCGGTAAGCAAAAGCCAAAAATTTCTCAACACCATCTTGATATGCAGTATCCTGTCTTGGCTTACTCATCCAACTTCGATCCATCGCCCTCTGACAAGCAGTAAGAATGAAATGGAATCAATTAGTATTTTGTTTTCTTTTGCAATACATATAGATATATATCTGAGGACAAATAATAGTACTAGATTTGTACCAACAAAATCAGATCAACAATCTTTTAGATAGATGAACTAATAAACCAGGAACTTATTCTCTGCAGGCATGCTACTGGACAGAATCCTAATTTGAGCTGTAAGCTTGCCTTGAAATTTACACTTGTTTGTAAATCAAGAACATGACAGTACAATAATTAGGAGACACCACAATTGGATATGCTCCATTTTCATTTCATCTTCAACGGATCAATCTAGGACTGGAAAAAATTCATATATCTATATCTAAATTCAATCTCCTGGTTTCAGTTCAGCAAAGTGACCACCTTGAAGCCCTCTTCTAAATTCAACCAACACACTAAGAAAATTATAGCTGCAATATATGCAAACTCAATTTTATAAATAAATAAGATTAGCCGAAAACACGGTTCTAGAATCCTACCTCCTAAGGCGTCAGAGATGAACATAACCATTCAGGGTAAATAAAATCTAAGACACTCATGTATCATTTACCAATTCAGTACAGAGATTAAGTCTATAGATTTAGAGTGAAGCAAAAGAAAGGAGAAAACAACATTTGGATCAAACAGCAGGTGACTATTACATGGAAATGTCTGAGCTAACTTTTTGCGGAGTTTTGTTTTTTTCTAAGTACATGTGGAACTCAGTTTCTGATGATTATATCTCACTTTCTCTTAAGGGGCATACAACGTCGGTTCCTTTGCGCTAGAGAAAGGGCTCAACAACACGTTGCTGTTGCTGGAAACATGAACAAGTTTTAGTTGCTAATCAACTAAACCGGGCTAAGCTATAAATCTCAGTCATGGTATCCATGGAGCTTGTCGAAATTAAGAAATTCTCTCTGTTTTAAGAATGCGAGCTTGCTCAATTTGCAGCTGATTCAGTGATCCATGGCTCAGATAATAAAAAACTGAACTGCTAGAGGGCGTCTATACCTTCAGTGGATGAATGGCTGCACCAAATGCAGCATCCGGATGTAGGGTCGTGTGGGCAAACGTTGCTGCCCCGGAGGTGTGGCTGCTGCGCTAGGATCCACCGTCGCGCCAGCAGGATGCACCGTATGCCTACGCCACTGCCGGGAACCACAGGAAGCTGCACCGGCGTCTCGGCGGGTGGGGCAGCGTCTTGATCTGGAGGGCAGCGGCGGCTGGATCCGGCGTCTCAGCGGGTGGGGCAGCGGCTCGATCTGGAGGACGACGGCGGCGGGGAGGCGGCTGGACTGCTGGATCCGGCGTCTCAGGCTCTCGGCGGGTGGGGAGGAGACGAGGGTGAGTGCTGAGTAGAGTAGAGGAGGATGTGGGAGGTGGGCGGCCGCGAGGAGGACGGGGGGGGGGGGGGGCGGCCGGGCAGAAGCCGGCAGGGAGGAGGATGTGGGAGGCAGCTGACCGAGAAGACGGGCGGTGGTGGGCGTCCGCGAGGAGGATGGGCCGGATCTGGAGGTGGGGCGGCCGGGCGGGGTGGCAGTAGTCGGCGGGGAGGAGGACGTGCGACGGTGGAGGCAGTCGACCGGGAGGAGTGGTGGAAATGAATGTCGCTCGGTTGTGGAAATGGGAGACCAAGAGAGGACAGGGTTTTAGTCATATAGTGTAGTGTTGACTATTAGATGTTGGCCCACTGTCAGTGTATGTCACGGGTAAACGGGCGAGACGGGTACAGGTGAAGCTCACCCATACCCGTACCCGTTTACCCGATGGGCAGAGAGTTTTCCCCATTTTCATACCCATGGGCAAAGAAAGCATCCCATACCTGACTCCATTAGGGCATTTACCCGCGGGTACACGGGTAATCGGGCATAATTGCCATCCCTAGGTGCTCAGATCTAGTGGATTGCGGATGGGGGATTGCGGGTTGGGGAATGGGGATTAGGGTTTGGGTTTGGTCTGGTGGATGTATCTATGCATGGTGGTCTGCTGATTTTCCTTTGCTGTGGGGTTGTGGGCTGAACTGTTGTGTGGGGTTGTGGGCTACCATTGCTGGGCCTCGGGCTGGGCTGTAAGGGTAAATTTTTTTGAGGATATATTAGAGGGAGGTAGTATTAGTAATATTGCTGGGCCTCGGGCTATAGCCTACCTAGCCCGAGGCCCAGTTCCGCCCTTGTTGTAGCCTAGTGGTCACATTGCCATCTAAAATAACCAAGGTTTCAGGTTCGAATCTTAGATTGCACTATATTTTTGTTCTTTTTTTATATTATATAAATTATATAAATTCTATAGTGGACAAAACTATCACGGCTTTGCCCATAACAAAGGTTCATCATATTATATAACTTGATAGTGGACAATAGTATTAGGCCTCGACCCATATTACGCTGAGAAAATCGAGTCAAGTAGTAAGTCCGAAAGGTACATGAAATAGAATGTTAAGGAAATTATTTCAAAAAATTATGTTATGGCAATATAATTTTGTCATAAGTATTAGATGTTTGGTTTTGGTCTATATTTGCTTAGCAACAATGGAAGTATTTCATTAACTCTTGACATTAATGCCTCACGGTGTGTTGTGGCTATATTGATTGTAGAAGAAGACTTTGTGTGTGTGAGAGAGAGAGCTTAGATATGTATTAGATGTTTAATATATTTTTTACAACGTCTCTACATGCTACTGATGGATGACAAAGGCGCATCTAATTTCGTTTCACTTTGAGATGTTTTCAATATCGTATCAAGAAGCATGTTTACGTGACTATTTATGATTATTGATACGCTTTGCAACGTGCATAAATTATACTAACGGTTTAAAGTGTGTCTAACTCCATGTTATTTTGAGACGACTTTAGTATCGCGTCAAAAAAATATCTTTAATTGGCTATGGAGCGTTCTCTAATACGCTTTGTAACGTGTGTAGATGCTATTGACGATTAAAAGTGTGTCTAAAACCGTGTCAGTTTGAGACGACTTTAGTATCGCGTTAAAAACATGTTTAATTGGCTATGGAGCATTCTCTGATACGCTTTGTAACGTGTCTAGATGCTATTGACGATTAAAAGCGTGTCTAACACCGTGTCAGTTTGAGATGTTTTCAATATCGTCTAAAAAAGTGTCTACAGATGCCTTTTGACACTAAACGCGTGTCTAATGTCATGTCATGTTGATATGTGCACAAAATCGTGTCAAAAAACATCTTTACATGACCATGTAGAGACGCTTTTAGCGTGCGTTACTATAAAAGCGTGCCTAGAGGCCCTTTTTCCTGTAGTGAAATAGAATGTGTTGCTATGTTTGTTACTGTATTTGCTTATTTTCAGATGGCATAGTTAACATTTTCTGAAGCTAGCTGAAAAATAGAAAAATTTAGATATAGAATGAACTATCACAGATAGTTTTGTGATATAAACTGTCTGTTAAGAATTATCACAGACGGCTCGAATCAAAAACCGTCCGTGATACTTGCACATTATAGATAGTTCTATCTACCAATCATCTGTGATACTCGCTTATCACAGATGGTTAGTAGCTAATAACGTCTGTGATGTGTGAGTATCACAAATGATTTTTGGTTCGAGTCGTCTGTGATAGTGTTTTCATAGACGGTTCTAGTTACAAACAGTTTGTGTTGTATTTATCACTGACAGCTCACAAACCTCTGTTATAACCTCCGATTATGACTAATGCACAAATTCAGATGGTTCAATAAACCATCTATGATGACAGTTCTGAACCGTCTGTGATTACCCTTTTTGTAGTAGCGAGTAAGTATAAATTACAAATTAATACTTTGCATTAGTATGGTAGAATCGAATAGCTAATTCTGATTAACATTTTTTTCCATTAAAGTTCCACGCTGAAATTGATTAACTCTAAATTTTGAATGCTTATTTCAAATATGATTTCTCCATCATTTAATTACAATTTATATACCCAATCAATTCTGAATTTTTAAATTTTTCACATCATTTTTTAATTGTTTATTAGGAATTTATATGCAAAATAATTTTACTCACCGTGGAGTCCAAGTGTCCAACCATATTGAAATATTTTGTATTTGTAATTCCAAATTTATATTTGATGAATCCGGTATTTCTGTTCTAAATTCCTAATGTTAAATTTTTAAATTTTGTGTACATATATACCACAAATTGTTGAATTTATACATGCATGTTTGGATAAAACAATTGCTAATACTGGAATTGAATGTATTTGGATAACACATTTTTGGAAATGTTTAATTCCAATCTATGCACATTTAGGTACACGAGTATTTTATTTCTATTTTGAAATTTGTATCCAAATTATATATTTTGATACCAATACAAGTAATGTGGGACTAAACTAGCTAATGGGCATACCAAGCTTTTGCGTCTAAATGATCCTGTTAAGGAAAGCGTCCACACTATTAATTATCTCAGAACAGCCTCATAGATAGATGATTATATACACGTTTGTTGGTAGGATGCCAAATAGTTTGCAATTGACAAGCATATCGATATATTACATGAAGCTTATTCGTTTGCTTGTACTGAAGCTTAATTTACTTAGCCCATGGTAATCAAATAACACACCGGACAATACAAGTGTTAACAGTGTATGCATTTCCTCAAAAAAAAAATCTATGCACGCAGGCACAGTACAGTAGCACACTGCAAACCAACACAAAATACTCGATAAATCACATATTGAGCCAGATAGAGGAACTTAATACATCCACTGATCTTGCAAGCTATACATGAGTTATTCATCCGGGTTCCATGCAGCAGATCGATTGGTGCAGTTCATTAAAATTAAATGGATCACTATTATGTTTGTCGATTTAGCTGAGCAAAACAGCAGCAGTACCGAATTTACCTGCAGATGGAAATTAATCAGATATAAGATGTGTGTCTTATATAGAAGAAAAGAGGACCATGCCCAATACAGTAGAACATGTAATCCATCCAGGGAAGTATGTCTATGCAGATTGCACCACAAGCATGGTTGCGTAGTTTCATGCCTGAGATATCAGCGGCAGAAGTGAAGAGTTCAGAGAAGAGAAAAAAAAAGGGAAGGCGGAAATCAAGAAGGCGCCGGAGGGAGATTAAGACGTATCTGGAGGAGCGCGGCTAAATTATTGAATAATGTAAGCGTGTGTGGTGTGTTATGCTTGGGCCCTACTGTCAGTAGTGGAGAGTGTTTGGAGAGGGGTTTATAACAGATTGTTCTGTGTCTTGTTACCTTCCGGAAAAAAACAGGAAAGAAACTGGATCAAATATCCGGGCAACAAGTGGAGAGGCTGGATTAAGTTCAGACGAAGGTCGATCTGTCCTTGACTGGATCTACAACTGAAACAAACTGGAACAGTGGAAGAATACCAAAAGAGATTTGACCAACTGGTTTATGACATTCGGTTCTATGATAACAGTGGGAGAAATGATGTTAGTCACTCAATTTGTGTTAAGACTAAAGGATGAATTGAAGGCCTCAGTGGAAACCCAATTACCAGACACAGTAGCTAAAGCTGCAATATTAGCCATGGTGCAAGAAGGGGTGTTAGACAGAAGCAAGAAATTCATTCCGAAGGGTGGACCACCAAAGAATCAGAACGGTGGACAAAGCTGAAGGAAAGGGGAAATTCTTGCCTGAGGAACAGATCACTGAAGACATGCACCTGTCAGTTAATGCAATAGCTTGTACTGAGAACTCAAGGATAGTGAGAATTAGAGCAGTTGTGGGAAATCATGTAATATTGATGGTGAAGTTTTGTATTCTTCAGGAGAAATTAAGAAGCTCTCTTGGTGGGTACAGGGACACACATTGGGACACACATTTTGTCACACAATGAAGGTGTTGGAATTGGGAGGATATGATGCTGTGTTGGGGATGGATTGTTTAGAGCAATTCAGTGCTATGAACTATGAGTGGGCTGAGAAATGGGTAGAGTTCCAGTACAAAGGGCAAAATCAGATTGCATGGAGTGAAACGAATGGAGCAGGCTGAACCCCAAGAAGTGTCTTTAGAGTAGATACTGAAATGGCAAAAAGGAAATGAAGTGTGGGCTACAGATGTGATAGAAGCACCGTGTGATGGATTTAGACCCTCTATTATGTGTTAATGGTAAGTTGTGGTGATTACCACCAACAGAAATTATGGAACTAACATTTTTCATGAAGTGGAGAAATAGGTTGAGTCCTATGGTATTGAAGGCTTTGGATAGCATCATGAGTTGCTTGTCATCAAATCAAGGCTCGGGATGAAGGATGTCATCATACAATGATGAGCATCGAGATACGATCCCTAAGTGAATGATATCATTGTGTGTTGATGAACAAATCAAGAACCTAGACTTTGACCCTTAAAGTTTAAAAGGTGAATTACCATTTACAAAAAAAGGTTTATCTTGAGACTCGTTAAAAAAAAAGCCATTTAGAAGGAGGGGAAAACCCTAAGAACCGAATGAAGAACCCTAAAACCCAAATCAAAAATTAGATCGGGGCGGAAAAACATACGAATTATGGATCCGGTCTTCTCCGATAGAGGGCGCCGCCATGGCCCCACTCGACGGCCGCGCGCGCCGGCGAGGAGGGCTGCGGGGGACGCCGCCTTATGCCGCCGCCGATGCCGCCGGGGCCTCCGCCGACGCCGCCTTGCTCCACGCGGGCGCCGCCGCCGACGCCATGTTGCTGCTGCCGCTCCGCCCGGGTGCGTCGGCGCCGCTCCGTGCGGGCGCTGCCGCTTCGCCCGAGTGCACCGCCGTCGCTCCGCGCGAGCGCGCCGACGCCGCTCCGTGCGGGCACTGCCGCTCTGCCCGAGTGCGCCGCCGTCGCTCCACGCGAGCGCGCCGCCATCGCCCGCGCGTGATTTTCGGTGGAAATGGACGCAAATGTGGATTAGGGTTAGGGTTTCGGGATTTTATTCCCATCGCGCGCGCTATCAGTCGTCCGATTGCATCCGACGGTCATCGTTTTGTGGGCTGGAATGTTTTTTGGGCCGGCTGTTATTCTCAGCCGTCCGATCAGATCTAACGACGCTCCAAGCATGCGGGATTGTGAGCCAAGCGCGTGGCCGTCTGACCTCGATCCGACGGTGCGCGTGAGATTCGGCCCGCGCGCAAGTGATTTATGGGCCGCGCGCGAAGTTTTTTGGCCCGTGCGGAATTGTTTCGCTCGTGCGGCCGATTTTTGGGCTATATGTTTTGGGCCGATTGCAAGCTTTTGGGCCGTGCGGGATTTTTAGGCCGTGTGATGTTTTGGGCCAAATTTTGGGGTGCACTGCAGCAGTACTATTTCTTTATTTTTTAGTGCATTTCCTTATGTTTTAAGTCTATTTTATGCACTGTTTTTTAATTATTTTTCAGTGGCCCAAATTATGACGTATCATTACCATATCGTTATGTATAATCTCTGATTAAAATTGAACTGAGATATTTTAATTAGAGATTTTTATGCTTAATTTTGGCATTATGTATGCATATGGTTATATTCTGACCAACGTTGTTTATATCATATGTTGCCATATAAAAGTATTAAGTTCTTTTTCGTTTTCTTTCCAACGGTGATATGAATTAGAACTGTAGTTTTGCATGTTATTAATCAGACCAACGTAGGGTTAATTGCATGCAATATATATCTTTATGATATTTCTAATTTTTGTCCTGTATTTTGAAATTCAGCACTTAATGCTTCAAACGTTGCCGCCACTATTGATAACATTGAGCAGCTCACGGGGAGCAATTTTTCCACATGGAAAGAACGAATTTCTGTTGTCCTTGGTGTTCTGGACCTTGACTATGCCTTAAGGGTAGCCGTTCCCATTCCTCCCACCGAAGGTGAGGAGAATTACGATGAGAAAAAGAAAATTTATGAGGCTAATGCTAAAAAATGGGAGCGGTCTAACCGCTTATCACTAATGATTATGAAGACCTCTATTTCAGTCATGATCAGGGGAGCAATTCCCGATTCCGAAAATGCTAAGGAGTATTTGGCTTCAATAGAGGAGAAATTCAAAGTCTCCACTAAAGTTTATGCTAGTACTTTGATTCAGAGGCTCTTAACCACTAAGTATGACGGGTCCGGCAGTATAAGAGAACATATCATGATGATGGATATGGCAGACAAGCTCAAGAGCATGGACATGGAGATATCTGATAGTTTCCTAGTCCATTTTATTATGACCTCTCTTTCTTCTGAGTACACGGCTTTTAAGATTAATTACAATACTCAGAAAGAAAAATGGAGCATGAGCGATTTAATCGCCATGTGTGTCCAGGAGGAAGAGAGAATAAGAACAGAAAAGAAAGATTTTGCTCTTCATGTTGGTGGCTCTAACAAAAGAAAGTTCCAAGGGGACTTCAAAGCCAAGAAGAAGCTGCAATTCTCCCCTAACTCAGACAAATCGGGGCCTAAAGTGCACAATGCACCTAAGCCTCATGTTGCTCCCGCCGGAGCATCTAAAGGGGGAGAATGTCATTTCTGCAAGCAGCCAGGGCATTTCCAGAAAGATTGTGCTGGTTTCCTAAAGTGGCTCGCCAAAAAGGGTAATGATACAATAACGTTTATTGATGAAATTCTTTATGCTGATTTTTTCGCTTAGTTCTTGGTGGATTGACTCAGGTGCAACTGTGCACGTTACCAACACTTTACAGAGATTCCTTACCGCGAAAACACTAAGAAAGGGGGAGCGAAGTCTTAGAGTCGTGGATGGAAAGGAAGCCGAAGTTGAATCAGTTGGATATGTTTCATTAGCTTTAGATAGCGGCTTCATGCTTCATCTCAATAATGTAGTTTATGTTCCTTCCATCAGGAGGAATTTGATTTCAGTTTCTTTATTGGACGATGAAGGTTTTAAATGTATTTTTGGAGACAATAAATGTACTATTAAGTTTAATTCAAATAATGTTGATCTTGCCTTTAGACAAGACAAGCTCTATATGCTTTCCCTTAATGAATCTCCTATATCTTTGAATGTGTGTGATGCTAAGCGTAAACATAATGATGAGACTTCTTCGAAACTGTGGCACTGTCATTTAGGCCACATTTCGAGGGGGAGAAGGAGCGTCTCATTAAAGAAGAAATTCTCTACCCATTAGTTTTCTCTGACTCAGACCACTACATTGATTGCATTAAAGGAAAATATGTTAAGCAAATAAAGAAGGGAGCTACTCGCAGCACAGGACTCTTAGAATTAATTCATACTGATATTTGTAGTCCTTTTCCTATGACATCAGTGGATGGTTTTGATACCTTCATCACCTTCACTGATGATTTCTCCCGTTATGGTTATATCTTTCCCATTAAAGACCGATCTGAATCACTTGATAAATTTAAGATATTTAAGGCTGAAGTTGAAAATCAACACAACCTAAGAATTAAAGTGGTAAGATCGGATCGTGGGGGAGAATATTATGGAAGACATGCCTCTTATGGGTAAATTCCTGGCCCTTTCGCTAAATTCCTAATGATGAGCCTAAGCAGTCTCCTAAAATAACTAATGAACATGTTAGAAGATCACAGCGGGAGAGAAGATCTGCCATCCCAAATGATTATGTTGTGTATATGAATGAGGATATTAATAATATAGGGAAGGTAGATGATCCCACCTCTTATAAGGAGGCCATGATGAGTGAACATTCTTCTAAATGGCTTTTAGCCATGGAGGATGAACTAAAGTCTATGAGCACTAATGATGTATGGGACTTAGTAGAAATTCCTGACGGAGTTAAAACAGTAGGCTATAAATGGGTCTACAAAACCAAGCATGACTCTAAGGGAAATATCGAAAGGTTCAAAGCAAGGCTTGTATCAAAAGGCTTCTCACAAAGAGAGGGATTGACTATAATGACACCTTTTCTTCTGTCTCAACTAAGGATTCATTCAGAATTGTTATGGCACTTGTAGCTCATTACGATTTGGAGCTACATCAGATGGATGTTAAGATGACATTTCTTAATGGCGACTTGCAAGAAAAATGTTTACATGGCTCAACCGGAAGGTTTTGTCGTGGAAGGGAAGGATCATATGGGATGTCGACTTAAGAAATCCATTTATGGCTTAAAACAAGCGTCGAGGCAGTGGTACCTCAAGTTCGATAAGATCATAAGAAGTTTTGATTTTAAGGAAAATGAAGTTGATAACTGCATATATGTTAAGTTCAAGGGGAGTAAATTCACCATCTTAGTACTTTATGTGGATGATATCTTATTGGCCAGCAGCGATAAGGACATGCTGTTTGAGACCAAGAGATTTCTTTCATCTAATTTTGATATGAAGGATCTCGGTGATGCCTCTTATGTTCTTGGCATTGAAATTCACCGAGATAGGTCCAAAGGAATATTAGGTTTATCTCAGAAGGCATACATAGACAGAGTACTGAAGAAATACAATATGCATAAGTGCTCTGGCTTGCCTGCTCCTATTGTTAAGGGCGATAAGTTTGGGACATTTCAATGTCCAAGGAACCAATATGAAACTGATCAGATGAAGTCAATTCTTTATGCTTCAGCTGTCGGAAGCATTATGTATGCTCAAGTATGTACACGCCCTGATTTAGCTTTTGTAACCGTGATGCTTGGTAGATATCAGTCAAATCCAGGACCGGACCACTGGAAGGCCGTTAAGAAAGCTTTGCGTTTTATGCAAGCTACTAAGTATTACATGCTCACATATAAGTTTTCTGATAACCTTGAAGTTATTGGTTATTCAGATTCAGATTTTGCGGGATGTGTTGATACTAAGAAATCCACGTCAGGTTATATCTTCACACTCGCTGGAGGAGCTATCTCGTGGAAAAGTTCCAAACAAACCCTTACAGCATCTTCAACTTAATCGGACAGGCTGTATGGCTTAAGAACTTTATCCCGAGACTTAGAGTGGTAGACAGCATCTCTAAACCACTCATCTTATACTGCGATAACGAACCCACAGACTTTTATGCAAATAACAACAAGTCAAGTGGTGCTGCCAAACACATTGACATTAAGTATCGTGTTGTGAAAGATAGAATCCAGGATCAAACCATAAGTATCAAGCATATTAGTACTAAGTTAATGCTTGCGGATCGGCTTACTAAAGGCTTACCACCCAATATTTTTCGTGATCATGTTGCCGGCATGGGTTTATTGGAAAGCCTTTGATTATGGATAAAAGGACCTCAAAGCAAACCAACTCCCATTAAGTATAATGAATATCCATTTCGAGATACGATAGTACACTATAGGTACTGGGGTTGTATGGCACTTCATTGGCCATGCAACACATTGCCTTGGTATGCTGTTTTATCGAGAATGGGCTTATGATGTTAGCCTTACAATCAAAGGGGAGAATGTTGGGTTGACCTCTTGGCTAACAACCCCAAGATTTCAGGGAGACTCCGTCTCCACTTCGCGCCTCGATCGGAGGCGGCAACTGACCCCGTTTGGTTTCGGTCCTGGTCACCCAGTGCTATAAAAATAGAAGGGCTTCGGCAGGGCCTGAGGTTCGCGAGTTGTTCAAGGCCCCCAAAACCCTAATAGACCCGATCTCTCACGTGCGCTATGGTGAATGAAGATCGAGCCCTCTTCGTCCCTTTTCGTTCCAGTCGGCTTCAACGACCGCAGTTCCGGCGACCACAATTTCACCTACGCCGGCCACCTCAACAGATCCTCAACCTTATGGCTTCATCTAGTTCGGGTACGTCTTTTACGCTTCCGCTCTAAGTATCTAGTTAGGTGTTCATGATTTGAGCCTAGGGTTAATGATTAATATTGATGTTTAGACTTAGATCATGTTAACAGCTTTATCACAATTTTTTTTTGCCTGTTGGGGTACTGCTTGGAACGTAGGATTCCTCATGTGTGAGATTCATGTGGAATTCCTACATTCCAGACAGGACCTTTTATTTTGGTACTGCTACAAAACGTTGCTTTCATCAAGTGAAGGTTTAAATATTGAATGCAAGAAAGGCTGGATGATAATTAAAATGATGCAATCGACGTGCTCAAGAAAATAGTGAAGGATATTTATTTATAAAATGGGAAACAAAGTGGTAATATTAGGGCAAAGCAAACTATACATGGAATTATATTACTAGCCGTGTAATTGCGCAAGGCCACCGGCTGGCTGCTACATAAGGAAAAAAATTGAGGTGAATGAGTGCATAGAGCTGACCTGAGAACGGAGCCTCTAGGCAGGGCCTTCTTATAGTGACGCGGGTGGCGCGGCACGTACAGTGAGGGGTCGTGGCCATCCTCCTTCGCATCCCACTCTAGGTTGTCCCACCAATCCTTCTCGCAGTCCACTATAGGCCGCCACTCGCACCCACGTGCGACGGCGGGCAAGTGCCTGAGACTCCAGCAGCCCTTGATCTTGACGGTCTTGAGCATGGGTGCGAACATTATTCTGCCCTCACATATCTGTTGCAACTTGGGCAGCTCGTGCAGGTGGATTTGCCTCAGCTGAGGGAAACTGATGGTACTGCCGTTGGTTGCTATTCCCTTTGCCTCCAAAGGGAAGACCTGTCTGAGATTGTCACAGTACAGGATCTCGACGGTCTCCAATCTAGGCAAGTTAGAAGACAAGGGGAGTACATGGATGAGCCTAGGGCAGGAATACAGGTGTACATACTGCAATAGCTTGAAGGAATTAACATTTAGGAGACTGGACCCTTTTCTCCAAATGTACAGCGCCGATTTGAGGTGGGTTGCCCAAAGGGTCTCCAGCCAGCAAAAGACCATCCGCTGATCATCGTCAAGAGTAAAGACATACTCCAGATTTGGGCACCTCTCGACGCGGCACCACTTGACCCAACCCCAATTTGACCCAGGAATGCTAGTGCTCCAGACCACGTCCTGCACATACAGGGAGTCTGCCATGTCCACAAAAGAAGCAAAGTTGTTGTCGCTTCCCTGTAACTCTCTACTGCTCATGATTTCCACCTTGCAGCTTCCTTGGGGCTTTGGCGGTAGGGGCAGCTGCGGGCAATGCCACACCACTGGGAGCGCAGCAACTCTGTCCAAGATATCATTATACTTGTTCGCTGCTGCAGCTGATCCATCGAGCTGTCCATTTATTGGTTGCGCATACTGGCCGATACCGATATCGTCTTGGCTACAATCAGTCGTAGGAGAAGATATAGAGAGAAGCAGATAGTGCATCCGCCTCGCAAACAGCTGCAGAGACCGAAGGAGCCTTGCATCTGTAACACTAATATGCGATTCAAAGGATTCATCAACTCGGAATGTATTAAGATGTACTCCAGTGGTGCCTATCTGTACCTCGTTCAACCGTGGCTTCCCATCACCCGAGAATAGTATTGCACGAAGGCACTGACAGCCCAGTAGAAATAACCGCTTGAGTTGTGGGGCTTGCATGGCGTTGAGGTCGAGTGTTTTCACTGCCGTACCAGAAAGGTCCAGCTCCTCCAGCTTGGCCAATCCTCTCAAGAGTAAGTTGTTCAATCGAGAACAGCCACGTAGTGAGATTTCTGAAATCTGCGCTGGTTTTTCTGAGACTAAGCTAAATGCCTCGAGTGATGCAGGGAGGCTGCCAGTGCTAACACTCTCCAAACCAACACAACAATCAATAATGACAGTCTTAAGATTATTTGCCTTTGATAGGTCTGGGAAAGCTTGCATGGTAGTGTTGCCTGATAGGTCCAGAAGCTCCATCTTTCCCATCTGTGAGAATGAGAATGCCAACGGATCCTTTGCATCTGTGGTTGCCGCAGACTCAGAATGGCTGTCTGTTGGTTTGATGAATAGAAGTCGAAGCTTGTGTATGTTGCGTTGCCATCTCCGAACATGACTTATGTTGCGAGGATTGGCTCCCTTCACATTTAGCTCCCTCAGGTTGTCCATATCATCAATCATCTGTTGGGATAAGACCCACTGTGTGTCACGTAGGTCCAGCACCCACAGGCCTTGAAAACAGGTCCAGGACTGCACCTCCTCCCCTCCATCTATGTTTAGGTCTTGGCAGTTATCAAGACCGAGGAATCTCAGGCTGCGGCAACAGAGGAAAGGAGGAGAAGCAAATCTGAAGGCACACCGAGAGAGTTTTAGTACTCTTAGGTTCTCTGAATGTTGAAACATGTCATTGTAATTACGCAACAAACTTGCACGATCAAGCTTCAGCATACCAAAATATTTCAAGTTTTCAAATGTACACTGTTCTTCAGAATCAAGTTGCTGAGCTGCCAAGAAGAAGGATGATACTGTTTGAGGCACTGCCGGGACCGGTAGGAACCCGTAATTACTGGAAATCAAGTAAGTTGCTGAAATCCAGTGGTCAGCATTCCCCATCAAGTAGTAGAGTCCAGGATCATTCTCCCATTCTTGCCGCATCGCTTGATGTACAATATCAGCATCACTCCATTCTTGGTTGTTCATTCCACCGTTTATAATCCCATCACAAACCCAATAGTTAGAAGCATGAACATTCCAATCATAGTCAATTATGTCTCTGTCTATACAGTAACAGTTCAGTTTTGATATATACAACCAACACTTGGCAACTGTTGTTGGGTCCAGCTTGACACCATGCGCAACTTCTTCAGACTCTTCACATAACAAATCCCACCAAAGCTCCTCGAGCCCTTGGTTCTGGAACTGGGCACAAAGAAATACATCTGTGTTTTGCACTCTGTCTGATGTTTTGGGACTTAGCTGAAACCTCCCTCTGAAGGTCCACAACATTTTGTTGCCCTTATACAATTGAGATAGGGGCAGGCCAAGGCTAGTTATATCGATCTCATTATCACTCCCATTACGAAAAATCACTAGAAATCTTTGGCCCATTAGGAAGTTACTAATTGCTCTGGCAACATCTTTTGTCTCGGATCTGGAGCTTTCATCTATCCCGTTGAAATCATCCTCTTCATCCTGCTTATCAAGATTATCCTTTGCCCAGGGAATCTCCAGTTCCTCAGCAATTTTCCTCTGCATTGATCTTCTACTTTTCCATATTGAGCAATCGATGCATATAATCTTTTCAAACTTCAATCCTGGAGATGCGATATTGCCCAATGTAAGGCGTTCAGCTATAGCTTTGAGCACAGCAGACGCCCCCAATCCTTCCCAACCATCAAAGTAGATGCCATGTGCTTCGTTTGTATCCTCTAAATAATCCAGTATCTTTTCTACGGCCACGCTAACTTTATCTGCCGTAATTATCTGCAATAGTTAACGGTAATTGAGTTATGTCAGCTCAACTGAATTGCAAAACCAAATAGCATAACTGCGTAAGCAACGAAACTGTTAGAGAATTAGCCGAGGGCTTTAGCGACAAACAAACACGAGCCTTGAGATCATGCATGCGAACACAAGAGTAAAACACAGATTAATCTTTGGCGACACGATACACCTGCATCTTTTTCGTGTTTCTTATATAGAGAAGCAAAATACAAGACTCTGTATCCAACGTGTCATCCCACGTTAAGAGTCCTACACAAATACACCTAGACTTTCCTTAACGACTGCTCTGAATCCTAGTTATATACGAACTCTAAATCCTAATCTTTTATGACTGCTACAGTAATTCCATTTTCGACTACGACTGCTACAGTACTTCGGAGTCTCCGACTACTATAGTACTTCAAAGTCTCTGACTCCGGGGGACACACCCTGGTTGTGGACTCGACCAAACTTGATGTACTCGGAAGACATATTCTGGTCATAGACTCGACCATACCTGAAAACAACTAGATTAACTTGTCAATATACTCCTTAAGCTTGCTGTATTTAGTCGATATTCCACACACTGATTTTCTTTTTCATCTCCATGAACTTCAATATTACAAGCGACTTGGTCAGGATATCAGTGAGCTGTTCTTCTGTGCAAACATGCTGCACCTCTATCAACCCTGATTCCATACATTCTCTAATGTATTGTGTTGTAGGGGTGGCCCCCACCTAAGCCTAGCCGGCCTGTTAGAAGGTTATAAGGCCCAAAATGAGACATGTATAATGGCGTAAATACCCCTGAGAGGGATACTTGAGTGTAAGGGTATAATTGTAAAGCACTCCTCATGTGGATATATATATGCAATACAGGCCATGGGGGAAACCCTAAGCATTGCTCACCTAACTCTCCACTACCATACCACCTTCTCTCTCTGTTTGGTCTGTAACCACAACAGGTGGCGCCGTCCGTGGGGAGGACAAGAGCAAGCCTCAAGATCTGAAGAAGAATGGCACTAAAGAAAACTTCATCATCGGTGGCTAAGAAGAAGAAGGGGGCGCGACGGAGTCCCGCGTCAACACCAGGGCTTCGGCATCGGCGGTCGCGGGCGTGGATGACGACGCAGGCGCGGCAGCCACGAATGTCGATGCTCGTGGCGCGACGATCGCCCCCACCACCGCCGACGCAACGACCGACCCCGCCCTGCGAGTGACGTTCGACTCCGCTGCTGGCGTGACGGTCGACACCGGCAGCACCGACCGGGTAGTCGGGGGTGGTAACACTGGCGCCCATGTTGGCACGGCCGCCGTCCCTACGCCCGGTGCGGGAGCGGTGAGCGGTTCCGGCGGCAACGCGGACCTCATCACCAACTTCGGAGTCTACCACGCTGGTGCATCGGGCAACCCGGTAGTGCAGGCCGTGGTCGCCGCTGTCCCGACAGCGCGACCAGGTGCGTCGACTGCCCCCGGCTGCGCCAACGGTGGAGAACGCCCTGCTGACGGCCATCGGCACGCTCCAGCGGGAGTTAGCGGATCTCCGGGGAGCCGTGCGGGATATGCAAGAGGCTCGGAGTCAGCAGACCCCGTCGGTGGTTGCACCGGAGCCCACGCCAGGACGGGCAGATAGCCACAACGCCCCCACGTCCAGCCGCATCTCGCTACGACGCGTGGACCGGAGTCCCCACTCTCTGCGAGCCTGCAGCAGTCGGCATGGCCGGAGGACTTCAAGTTCTCCAGCGCCATCGAGCCATACAAGGCGACACAGACCCTCGGGAGTTCGTGCGCGTGTACGAGACCGCCATCAAGGCTGAAGGTGGAGACGACACCACTGGCCGGGACCACAGCGGTGTAGGGCCTCCGCCCGGGACCGCTGGCCGAATATAACGCACGAAAGCCAATCAAGACGGTGGCAAAGCTCTTCGACAAGATGGAGGAGTACGCGTGGGCGGAGGAGGATGCGAGGCGGCGCAAGGGTGACGAATCTGATTCCATTCAGGCGGAAGGGTCGTCGCAAAAAGGAAGCACGGGGGGCGATTCCCAGGAAGGAAAGCGCAAGCAAAGGTCCACGATGGACGCCCCTGAGCACAGCGATGCTGGGCCCCATGAGAATTCATCAAGTAGCAGACACAAGCCCAAGCGCAACCAGCGCCGACCCCAAAAGGTCTGTCATGTCCTCGGCATAGAGGACGTTCTCCGGGACTCTCCTCCCACGTTCTGGGGGAGGGGCCGGGGGGTCCGGGGATGGGGACGTGGGAGGGCCCACGACAAAAGACCGCGCGCGGAGCAGGAAATCTAGGACTATGGCAGGTGGTGCAAAGTGCATGGCTATGTTGACCACTTCACGCGGGCATGCTCCGCAGTCATAGCGCTGCGGCAGGCAACCGCTACGGCTCGGGCCTTGGAAACGCCGCTCCCCATCGTGGCCCATGTGCAGCAGCCGCAAGGAGCTGGACACCCAGACGGGGCCCAACGCCACATCATCAGCGTCATCTCCAGAGGATCCTCGCCGGGGGCCTCCTCGGCGCAATCACCTCTGGGAATAGCGCTCCGCGAAATCACCTTCACGCTGGCCGACGCCCAGGGCATGGAGTTCTCCCACCAAGATCCCCTGGTCATCCAGGCCGACATTGCAGGCTGTGACGTCAGGCGTGTCCTCATTGACGGGGCCAGCTCCGCGAAAGTTCTGTTTGCAGAGGCCCTCGACCGCATGGGGATCCCTCGGAGTCGTTTGGGACCACCGGGGACCACGCTCCAAGGTTTTGGGGGCCAGCCGCTGAAGGCCTTGGGTTAGGTATGTCTCCGAGTATCCTTTTGTTAGGGCGATAACGCTAGGAGCGAGGACGTGGTCTTCGACGTTGTGGACATCCCGCACTCGTACAATGCCATACTGGGCCACCCAATCATCAACTCCTTCGGGGCGGTCCCGCACCACGGCTTCTTCTGTATGAAGCTCCCGGGCCCGCGGGGTGTCATCACCATCTTCGGTGACCAGGATCTTGCCCGGCGCGTAGAGACTGACGCCAGGAGCCCGCACCGCAGGGTGCACGCTCTCGCCGACAAACTAAAGGCGGACACGTCGTCCGCTCCAAGGTGGACGCCTAACCCCCGGCCGGAGGGCAGGGTCAAGAGGATGCCCCTCCAAGCCGAAGGGCAATTCGTGTCCATCGGTGAGGGCCTTCCCCTGGAGGTGGAGCAGGACTTGCTCCGGGTTATCCGGAGTAACACGGATGTCTTCGCATGGTCCCCAGAGGACATTAAAGGCGTGGATCGTGCCCTCATCGAGCACAACCTAGCGGTCCACTCTGACACCAAGCCGGTCAAGCAGAGGCTTCGACGGATGTCCATCGACCGGCAACAAGCGACTTAGGTGGAGGTAGCGAAGCTTCTCCAGGACGGAGTCATCCGCGAGGTCCAACACCCGGATTAGCTTGCTATTCCGGTGTTGGTGAGAAAGGCCAGCGGCGCCTGGCGTATGTGCATCGACTTCACTGCCCTCAACAAGGCATGCCCAAAGGACGACTACCCCTTGCCGCACATAGATCAACTGGTCGATGCCACCGCGGGGGTGTGAGCTTATGAGCTTCTTGGATGCCTACTCCGGCTACCACCAGATCTACATGGCCAAGGGTGACGAAGATAAGACCAGCTTCATCACGCCGATTGGGACATATTGCTTCGTCAGGATGCCCTTCGGTTTAAAGAATGCAAGCGCAACCTTCACCCACCTCATCGCACTAGCGCTGGCCGCTCAACTCGGGAGGAACGTGGAGGCTTACATCGATGACGTAGTTGTCAAAACCAGATAGCTCGCCTCCCACGGTCAGGATCTCCAAGAGACCTTTGACAACCTCAGCAAGGCAGGCATCAAGCTCAACCCGGACAAGTGTGTCTTCGGTGTGCAGGCAGGCAAGCTCTTGGGCTTCCTTGTGTCTGGGCATGGCATCTAGGCTAACCCCAACAAACTCAATGCGATCTTTGCTATGGAGCCACCCAAGATGACAAGGGAGGTTCAGAGGCTTGCTGGCCGCATGGCGGCAATGAGCCGCTTCCTGTCTAGGGCAGCAGAGCGGGGCCTACCATTTTTTAAGACCCTCTGCGGCTGCGATGGGTTTCACTGGGATGGTGACTGCGCGAAGGCCTTTGACGACCTCAAGAGGCATCTCGCAAGCCTCCCTACTTTGGTCACTTTGGCGCCAAAGGCTCCCCTCCTGCTATACCTCGCCGCTTCCACGATAGCGATCAGCGTCGTCCTTGTCCTTGAAGAGGGCGCTCTTCACCGCCACGTATACTTCGTCTCCAAAGCCCTTCAGGGCGCCAAGACGCGGTATACGGAGCTCAAAAAATTGGCATACACGCTAGTCATGGCCTCGAGGAAGCTTCGACACTACTTCCTGGCCCATCCAATCACGGTGCCATCCTCGTTCCCCCTAGCGGAGATGTGCACAATAAGGAGTCCACAGGGCGCATTGGCAAGTGGGCGGCCGAGCTCGCGCCGTTCTCCTTAACGTATGCTTCACGAACAGCGATCAAGTCCCAAGTCCTCGTGGATTTCCTCGCTGAGTGGACCCCACCGGCCCAACGCGCCCAGCAGCCAGAAGACCCGGTGTGGATGCTCAACACTGACGGGGCCTACAGCGTTTCCAGCGCGGGCGTTGGCACAGTGGTTACTACGCCAGAGGGGCACCACCTGCTGTACTCAGCGCGTCTTGGATTTCCCACCAAAAACAACATGGCCGAGTACGAGGCGCTCCTCTTTGGCCTCGTGAAGCTTAAGGCTCTTGGCACGAGACGAGTTCTCGTCCACATTGACTCACGTCTGGTGGCAGGCCACGTGGACAAGTCATATCAGGCCAATTACCCCGAATTGGCTAAGTACCTGGCAGCCGTAAGAGCGAAGGAGCGACACTTCCAGGGTGTCATCGTTAAGGCCATTCCTCGGGCGGATAACGAACTGGCTGACGCCCTCGCAAAGGCTGCCAGTCAACAGCTACCCACTCCCGAGGGAGCATTCTATGAGGTCCTCCCCGCGGCGGCCATCGCTTAGGACAACCATGATGCGGCCCTTGTCGACCAGATTATCCAGCAGGGTGATTGGCGAGAGCCCATCTACAGCTTCTTACAGGGCATCACAGAGCCGGACGACCCCGTCGAGCTCCGGCGCCTGCAGCATCGTGCCAGGTCCTTCCAGGTGCTCGACGGAGTACTCTATAGAAAAGGAGTCTGAGCACCGCTCTTGCGGTGCCTCTCACGTGAGGAAGGAAAACAGCTGCTCGCGGAGATCCATGCGAAGCTCTGCAGCTCGCACATCGCGCCGTGGTCGCTAGTCGGTAAGGCGTTCATGCATGGTTTTTACTGGCCAACCGCCTGTGCTGATGCGTAAGACCTTGCGCGCCGGTGCCAAGGTTGCCAATGGATGGGGCGGGTCATCCGCAGACCCCCGACGAGCTTGCAGCCTATCGCTCCAGTGTGGCTGCTTCCCCGGGCCCCAGGAGACCTTCGATTCGCGATAGTCGCTTTGGAGTATTTCTCCAGGTGGCCGGAGGCTGTCGCTCTAGCCAAGATAACCTCCGCGGCCATGCAGCGCTTTCTTTGGCAAAATATCATATGCCGCTTTGGAGTACCTAGAGAGCTCACCGTCAACAATGGCCTGCAATTCAACTCCGCCCCATTCAAGGAGTTCTGCAACAACATTGGCATCATACTTCGATTCGCTTCAGTCGGGCACCCACAGTCCAACGGAGCAGTCGAGCGGGCGAACGGCGCCATCTCCGCTGGTGTCAAGAAGCGCCTTGTCGGGCTGCCAAAAGGCAAATGGCCAGAGGAGCTCCACAGCATCCTCTGGTCCTTTCGCATGACGGTGACGCATCCGATGGGATTCACACCGTTCAAACTCCTCTTCGGCGATGAGGCAGTGACACCCGAAGAAATCAAGGCCGGCTCGAGAAGGGTCCTCGTCTAGGTGCCAGAGGAAGAGCGTTAATTGTCCCTCGATCTACTCAATGGAGAGCGAGCAAGCGCAACCCAGCACGTCGCAAAGTACGTGCGTCAAATAGCGCACGCGCGATTGCACCGTGTACTCGCGAGAATTTCAACCTGGAAACCTCGTCCTCAAAATGGCACTCCACGCGGAGACGGTCGACAAGCCGGAATCCAAGTGGGAAGGCCCGTACATCGTCGCGGCAGCTCTGCAGCGGGGAGCCTATCGCCTTGCAACAATGGAAGGGCAGATGCTCCGCCACACATGGAATGCAGACATGCTGTGGCGGTACTATGCTTAAGACAGAAAGGGAGCCTGTAGCAAGCTCGGCACCTCACCCATTGTAAGATGCTCGCCCGCGCAAACGGGAGTTTAGTAAAGCCGATCGTTTGCCAAGCTCTCATCCTGCGCATAGACGCGCAGAGGTCCGCCTCCGCACGCACTCTACAGAGTATAAATAAGACGTAGCGTCGAGGTTCGCCTCCGCCCGCACTCTACGGAGTATAAATAAGACGCAGCAGGGGGACACCTCCGCGCGCACTCTACGGAGTATAAATAAGACGCAGCGTCGAGGTCCGCCTCCATGCGCACTCTACGGAGTATAAATAAGACGTAGCGTCGAGGTTCGCCTCCGCACACACTCTATGAAGTATAAATAAGACATAGCGTCGAGGTCCGCCTCCGCACGCACTCTACGGAGTATAAATAAGATGTAGCGTCGAGGTCCGCCTCCGCCCGCACTCTACGGAGTATAAACAAGACGCAGCGGGGGGACGCCTCCGCGCGCACTCTACGGAGTATAAATAAGATGTAGCGTCGAGGTCTACCTCCGCGCGCACTCTGCAGAGTATAAATAAGACGTAGCGTCGAGGTCCACCTCTGCACGCACTCTATGGAGTATAAATAAGACGCAGATGTTGTCCCTGTGCACTCTACTGAGTATAAACAAGACGCGGATGTCCCCGCGCACGTGTGGGCGTTGCCCCTACGCATACTCTCCGGAGTATAAATAAGACGTGGTGGATGTCCCCACGCACTCTACGAGTATAAGCAAGACGTGGATGTTGTTTCTGCGCACTCTACTGAGTATAAACAAGACGCGGATGTCCCCACGCACGTGTAGGCGTTGACCCTACGTGTACTCTCCGGTGTATAAATAAGACGTGGTTGATGTTCCCACGCACTCTACGGAGTATAAATAAGACGCAGTAGAGGCTTGCCCCCGCAGCGCACTTTACGAAGCGTAAATGGGATGCAGCAGAGGCTCGTGCTCGCTCGTCTACTTTGACTAAGCGCCGGCTTCGCCGCCACCCCTTCCAAGGGTAGGGGACGGAGCGCTCGCACATCTACCTTGACTATGCGCCAGCTCCGCTGCCACCACTTCGAAAGGTAGGGGACGGAGCGCTCGCGCGTCTACTTTGACTAGGCGCTGGCTTTGCCGCCACCCCTTCGAAAGGTTGGGGACAGAGCACTCGCGCATCTACTTCAACTAGGCGCCGGCTTCGCTGCCACCCCATAGAAGGATAGGGGACGGAGCGCTCGCGCATCTACTTCAACTAGGCGCCGGCTTCACCACCACCCATTCGAAAGGTAGGGGACGAAGCGCTCGCGTGTCTACTTCGACTAGGTGCCAGCACCACTGCCACCACTTCGAAAGGTAGGGGACGGAGCGCTCGCGCGTCTACTTCGACTAGTACTACCGTCAAGTGGAGCGAAGTCGAGCGCAAGAGGTCAGCCTTTACATGACACATCTGCCCGGAGCAGAAATAACACGCAATGACAGAACACCTTGGGCAAGTGTTGTTTCATTCATACAAAAAGGAGGAGGCCGCAGGGCAACCGTACAACAAGGCGTACATAACACAACACACCCGATCCCAGCGTCGCACCTGTGGGTCCGTGCCATCTTCGTTGCACCGGGGAACTTCCTCGAGCCACTGGATGAAGTTCCCCTTCCGATGCAGCGTTCGCCGCAGCATGACCTTGGCCGCGTCCTCCCCGATGTAGCCCCAGATCCGATTATAGAAAGTCTGGAGGGCAGGCTGAGTGGCGCAAACAGCATGAGACATCGCCCCGGCTTCGGCTGGTAGATCCAGCTGAGGGTCGGCTAGCTCGTTGACATGTTCACACCCCCGGGTGTGAAGCAAGGCGAGGGCAAGGCAAGCGCTGGAGAAGCCGCAGTGATCGTTGAAGGCTCTGGCAAGCAAAGGGCGAGGCTCGAGCCCTCTTCGATTCGCTGAAGCGTCTGTGTTAGATCCGCGGGGCTGTGCGTAAGGTCCGACATGTCAATAGAAATGTCCTAGAGTGCCCTCTCCAAAGACTCCATCGCCCTCCATGCTGCCAACGATGCATCGCCCAAGGTTCGGTTCCTCTCCGCAAGGGACGTGGCGAGCTGGTTCTTTTCCTCCTCCAGCACGGTAATTTGCTGAAGCAAGCTGGTGCGCTCCTCCACCGCGGCGTGCTGGGTCTCATCCGTGGCACGTTGCACCGCTTCCACGGCACACTCCGTATTCGCAGCAAGTATCTGCGCGTCGGAAATCGCCCTCGCGCTTTCCGCCTCCAGCAGGCGAATACGCTCGTCCTTGGCGGCATGAGCCTCGTCGGCAGCACGAAGCTGGCCCTCCAGCACCCTCCACTCATGGGTGCGAGTCTCCTCTATAGCTCGGCTAAGAGCAAGCATCTAAAACAAAGAAACAACAACAAACTCTGAGAGTTAGCTGAGTACTCGACAGCGGCGTGGGCTGTGAACCTAGGCACTTACTCTCATCTCTGAGGCACCCAACTCAAGCGACAGAAGATCTCCCCACACGTCGACAGCACCCGTCGATCCAGGCTGCCGTCGGTGCACTCCGCGACCTCATGAAGGACGCGAAGCATCTCCAGTCGAGGGATGAAATCAGAGACAGCGGGCCTCTGCGCCTCCGCGCCAGCGGCTTCGGTAGCACCAGGTGCCCACGTCGCATCCTATGCAACAAGGCCGGAGACTTCACGGACATCTTCGTTGCTCGATCCTTGGTCGGGTCCAGGAGACCTCGTCTCTCCTGATGTCGACGACTGAATGAGCGAGCAAATCGGAGAGAGCTTCGCGAAGTCGCGGGGGGGGGGGGGGAAAGGAATTACGCCTACCTTCGACACCCTACACCAAGGCACGGGGAGGTGTCCGCTCAGCTCCCATCTGGGTCGCAGGGGCTTCATCGGCCTGGGGAGCGATGACTTCCTCCTCGGCCTAGATGGCTTCCCCGCCGGACTCCAGGTCCCTGGTGACCGTGCCCACCACATTGAACCGCTTCCTCGAGGGCTGGGGTGACCGTATCCGGGGGCGCTTCACCCTCGGGGATTTGGGAGACGCTTCCTCGGCCGCCCCAGTGGCCGTAATGACTGGCGCAGGCGGCAGGTCCTCGGTAGTCGGTACAGGCGACAAGGCCTCATCCTTGGGGGCGTCGGTACCGAGGCCCATCGCATCACCGCCGCCTAAGGCCTCCTCGCTGGGGGCAGTGCGCTCCCATGAACCGGTGTGTTCGGACCCAGCGCCGATCGTACCCTCGGTCTCAACGGTACCAACCAGGGATACGGCCGACGGGCTGGATGAGGCGGCATCAGGTCGGGCCCTGCGCCAAGAGGGCGACGCTGGCACCATGCGTTTGGGCACGGGAATCTTCAGGGCCTCGCATACCCAATTTATCCGCATCTGCTTCGCCAAGGCGGTCGTAGCTTTGCGCAGCTTATGATCCTTGGCTGTGTATGGCCCAAGGAGTGCAACTGTTGTGCGCTCCGCATCCTCCAGTCGGAGCCCTACACGCAAAGGTAAGGCATTGTTCACAAGTGGCTGCATGCATACATGTGCGCGTACACAGCCTAGGGCAGGAGAACTTACAAGGAGCGGAGGGCTTCGCAAGGCAGGATACCGTCGAGTGAATGCCATCTTGCCGGGTGCGACACCGATCGTACTTCCACCGGCCGGAAAGCGACGACACCCCGTACATAGTAAACTCCTCGGCGAGGTCACGCATGTTGAACCGGAGGGCGACACTGGCAAGCCTTGCGCATCTGTTCGTCAGTGCCCTTCGGCCTCAACCCCGGCGATCTGTTCGTCACATGGTGGTCGCATCCAGCCGGACTCCCACTTCCCTCGCGTCGCCAGTGCGGGGAAGAGCTTCGTGCACTACGACCTCAGCACGAAGTTGACACTGCCAAAGTTCAACATCGCCCCCTTCGACCTTCTTCGGCTGGCAGCGCGCGTCATGCAGAAGGGCAAACAGGTTCGCGCTGGGGAGGACACGTTCTGTTCGTGCTGCCCATGCATAAACAACCAGGTGGACTATCGCGTTTGGGGTCAGCTGCGCTAGCTCCAAACCATACGCCCGCAAGACCTTGCCGACGAAGAGCATCGAGGGCATCCGAAACCCGGCGTCGAAAAACATGACGAAGACAATCGCCTCCATCTCCCCCGGGTGCGGCTCCGTCCCGTCGCTGCGGGGCAGGCGAACCCCCGCACGATCCTCTAGTTTTTTCTCCTGGAGGAGAGTCTGGATCATCTCCTCCGTAGAGAGACTCCGCCCTAGTGCACGGGAGCAACGGCCTCCCAACTTCTTCATGGCGTCCCACCGCTTGTCGGCCTACGGTGGGTCGCAAACCACCAGAGCGTATTCTGTCGGTGGCGTCGACACACCACGCTGACTAGACGAGGTGCTTCCACTGAGCCGGCGAGCGGGATCTTCGCGGCTTCCACCCTCCTCCAATGTGAAGAAGCAGGAGCAAGGGCAGATTGCAAAAAAGAACGACGAAAAAGAGAGCAAAGCAACGGCAAACGAGCAGCCAAGACGAGCGTTCGCATGCCGGTGGTGACGCCTTATAAAGCCCCTCACCTCCCCGCCAATCGGAAACACAACTAGCGGCAGCCCTGCGGTTCGGCTCCCCACAATCGGGAAGCGTAACCGCTGATAGCTGGGGGCGCACAGTGGTAGGCGGTCGGACAGTGCACGACGCGCCAGTAGCATCCTGCTACGCATTCCGCCTCTCTCGGGAAGGGGCGCATGACCGTGGTCGTGCGACCGCTGACAGCCCACGACGCACCAATCAAGTCCCACCGCGTGTACCTTCCCATCGGGACAGCGCGTACGGCTGCAGCAGCCTGCTCCTAACACTTTGGGGGTCGGCGCAATTCTCGCCACCATTAAGACGTCATCTTCGGACCATGAAGCTGTCGGGCCATGTCGACGCCAGATCAGGCGAAGCCCCCCACTCAACTCCCTGGCACTATGCATAGGAGCCTCGCCTGTCTCGCACCCAGGGTGTCCGCGGCATGCGCCTGTCTCCGCTTCGACTTCGACTCCGGCACCCAGGGCCCCGTGGCCAAGGACGGCTTCGGCAACCCGTTCATCGCCATATCCTCGACGCAGGGCGGAGACTACACCAAATAATCAGGCACCATCCAACAACACAAGAGTCCACAAGCCGCGGGGACGGAGGGGGCCAAATGGCTCGGCAACATGGCTTTGGCCTATGAAGCCCTTCACCATGAGAGGCTCCTGTTGTAGGGGTGGCCCCCACCTAAGCCCAATCGGTTTGTTAGAAGGTTGTAAGGCCCAAAATGGGACATGTATAATGACGTAAATACCCCTGAGAGGGATACTTGAGTGTAAGGGTATAATTGTAAAGCACTCTTCATGTGGATATATATATGCAATACAGGCCATGGGGGAACCCTAAGCATTGCTCACCTAACTCTCCACTACCATACCACTCTCTCTCTGTTTGATCTGTAACCACAACATAATGGAAGCGGGTATTGATGTGTTTACTTCTCTCATGATAGACTGATTTCTTGCACAACACAATTGCAGACTGATTATCGATCTTTAAAGTTACTTTCGCAACCTCCGTCTCTAGCATATTAGCCAATAATCGCTAGCCATACCCCTTGACATGCTGCTACACAAGCTGTGATGTACTCCACTTCACATGAGGATAAAGCGACTACCTTCTGCTTTTGTGAACACCAACTGATCAAGTTCGACCCAAGGAAAAATATCACGCCTTAAGTGCTCTTTCGGTCATCAATATCATCAGCTAGGTTATTATCAGAGTAACTGATCAGCCCCAAACCTTCCTTCTTCTCATAGACACACTCATAACTCAAAGTTCCTTTCACATACCTCACTATGTGCTTTACAACAGCCATATGCTCCGTAGTGGGCTTCTCCATGTACCTGGTCACCATGCCAACCGAGAACGCTAAGTCCGAGCATGTGTGTAGCAAGTATCTCAAGCTTTCGACTATACTTTGGTATAGGGTCTTGTCCACAAGAGGGTTTGTGCTGTCCTTGCTCAATATTTGGCGGGCTTCCATCGGAGTTTGTGTTGGATTACAATCCTTCATACCGCATTTCTTCTACACCTTTTGTTGCATATGCAGACTGACTGAAAGTGATTTTCCTAGAGCTCTGACGAACTTCAATACCCAAGTAATAGCTGAGTAACCTGAGGTCACTCATGCTAAACAATTTCTTCATCTGGTTTTTGAAACTATTGACCTATTCAATACTCTCTTCAATAATGATTAAATCATCCACATAAACTTCAACCAACAAATCCCTTTTCCTTGACTTCACTTGTACGCTGCATGCTCTAATGGGCATCTTTCAAAACCAAGTGTCACCAAGGACTTGTCTAGCTTTGAATTCCATGCTCTTGGGGCTTGACTTAGACCATATAGGGCTTTGTGCAGTCTTAACACCTTGTGTTGTTCTTCTTTCTTATCAAATCCCAGAGGTTGCACAACATAAACTTCTTCTTCTAGGTCACCATTAAGGAAAGCTAATTTGACATCCATATGATGAACCTCCCATGCTTTATGCACTATGATTGCAATTAGCAGGCACACTGTCTCTAGCCTCGCAACAGGGACAAAGACTTCACTGGAATTAACGCCTTATCGTTGAACTTACCCATTTGCAACTAGTCTACTTCACTAAAATTAACACCTTATTGTTGAACTTACCCCTTTGTAACTAGTCTTGCCTTGTGCTTCACGATCATGCCTTGCGTGTCCTTCTTCAACTTACACACCCACTTCAATCCGATCGACCTGTGGTTGTCTAGCAATAGAATAAGCTACCATATTTTATTCTCTTGGATAGAGGACATCTCCTCCTCCATAGCTCTTCTCTAGGCCGAATTTGCTTGGCCTCTTCAAAGCTCATGGGCTCCTCCTCCCCAAGAAAATAGAACCCCAAATATTCTAGCTCTATTGGGGTTGTGATATCATAGAGACTTTTGATATTATGCTCCCGTTGTGGTCTTTCAAATGAGCTCTCATCGAGTTCCATCCGTAGTGGAGCTCCAGGTAAGACCGGCGCTCCCAGTGTTGCTATAGGAGTGTGTGGTGTAGATGAGCCAAGCTTCCTAGATTCCATGCTTGTCCTGGTCGTGGTTGTACCTAGAGTTGCCGCTTCATGGTCAGCATGTTGGATGCCTCCACTTGATCGTTAGGACCCTCGACCGCATCGTGGTCGGGTGCCCCGACTACGCCTCAGTGGTCGGCATGTCAGATGCCTTCACATGATCGCTAGGACCTATATGAGTGTTAGGAGGTTCATGTATCGTAAAGATATCTCCAAGTCATCGTACCTCTACCGAGGAATCTTTGCTTCACTCCCACTTCTTTTCCTCCTCAAACACTGCATCACGAGTCACCACAGCTCGTCGTGTTGCCAGATCAAACATTCGATAGACTTTTGTCATGGGATCATACCCAATGAGCACCATTGGCTTGCTTTGATCTGCAAGTTTAGAGAGATGTGGCGTGGTCATCTTCACATGTGCAATGCACCTAAAAGTGTGGAGGTGACCAACACTTGGCTTACGGTCATAGTAGGCTTCATAAGGAGTTTTACCGATGATGTTCTTCGTTGGCACCCTATTTAGGAGATAAATGGCAGTTGATACTACTTGTCCCCAAAATTCACCTGGGATGTCCATGCTCTTGAACAGACTCCTTGCCATGCGGACTACCATCTGGTTCCTCCTTTTGACCACTTCGTTCTATTGGGGAGAGTAAAGTGTTGTAAGGTAACGCCTAACTCCCAACAGCTCACAGTAGTCCGTGAACTCATTTGAGGTGAAATCGCCACCGCGGTCGGTGTGCAGAGCTTTTAGCCTTAGATTTTTCTCTATCTCGGCTGTAACCTTGATCCTTTTAATGCCTCGAATGCTTTGTCTTTGCTTCGGAGTAAAACCAGCCAGATAAACCTTATGCAGTCATCCATCAACAGCAAGAAGTATCAACTTCCTCCATGTGTGGTCGGAGTGATCGACTCGCACAAATCACTGTGCCATAGCTAGAGGGGAATTATTACTTGGTATAGACATGTGGAAACGGGTTTCAGTGTTGCTTGTCGATCAGACAACCATTGCAGATGCGGTCCATGTGCCCAATCATGGGCAACCCATGCACCATCTTCTTGTGAGCTAGATCCTTGAGAGCATGAAAGTTCACATGCTTGTACCTAGCATGCCAATGCCATGCCTCTTTAGTGCTTCTTGCCAGGAGACACTCTGGAAGAGCTGGATTGATATGTAACACATACATCTGGTTTCTTGATCTGCTCACTTTGGCCAACGTCCTGCGAGTTCTATCTAAGATCGACATTACTCCTACCTTGACCACTATCTTGCAACTATTCTCATCCAGCTTACCGAGGCCGAGTGTATTACTTCTCAGCTTCAGAATGTAGTAAACATTCATGAGGATATGATGTTCACCCGTAGAATATTCCAATAGAACCAAGCCTCTTCCTTGTATCTCCAAAGTCGAACCATCAGTAAATTTGACTGAACCTTTTACCGTCATACCAATCTCAGGAAACTTCTCTATGTAGCTGATCATATGGTTACTTGCGTCGGTATCAAGATACCATGCCTAGTTTTGGGTGCCACTAAGCTTTGGCACCACCTTGTCTTCCTGCAGAAATACCACCTCTTCAGGCGTCGAAATTTTATGGATGACTTCACAAACTTCAACCATCAATAGTTGGGGATCTCTATCATTTTGCTTCGCTACAAGATTGGCCCTTTCACTTCGGTTTGGCTTTGGACACTCTTTCGCAAAGTACCCACATTCGTTACAGTTGAAAGACTTGACCAAGGACTTGTTAGAGTTACGTGGCATTCGTTCATTGATGATGCAATTGCCATTGCCCCGACCTCCACCTTGTCCTCGGCCACATCCCTAACCTCTTACGTTATGACCTCCTCTCTTGGTGCTACTCAAGCCCTCATGCTTCTTTGTCTTCGAGCTTCTCTCTTCCCACTCATTTTTTGGGTAAAGAGTCGATGCCATGTGCTTCGTTTGTATCCTCTAAATAATCCAATATCTTTTCTATGGCCATGCCAACTTTATCTGCCATAATTATTTGTAATAGTTAACGGTAATTGAGTTATGCCATCTTAACTGGGTTGCAAAACCAAATAGCATAACTGCGTAAGCAACGTAACTGTCGAGTTGTTATACTTACTAGCAGAGCAAAGCTGCTATATGTTGTAATTCAAGTTCATCGTTGCATCCTACGGTAAACTAGATATATGCTAGTGCATTTCCATGCAACAGGGAGCCATTTCCTATCATTTGTGGCATCTTTATGTAACAAGGCAAAATTATCTAACAACGTCATCTTTTAACTAGATTCATATAATTGTTAGTCATATGCCCTAAAGGCAATTGTTGTAGGGGTGGCCCCCACCTAAGCCCAACCGGCCTGTTAGAAGGTTGTAAAGCCCAAAATGGGACATGTATAGTGACATAATTGCCCTTGAGAGGGATACTTGGGTGTAAGGACAAAATTGTAAAACACTCCCCATGTGAATATATATATATATATATATATATATATATATATATATATATATATATATATATATATATATATATATATATATATATATATATATATATATATATATATATATATATATATATATATATATATATATATATATATATATATATATATATATATATATATATATATATATATGACGTCCAGGCCATGGGGGGAGCCCCAAGCATTGCTCACCTAATTCTCCACCACCATACCTCTCTCTCTGTTTGGTCTGTAACCACAATAGCAATCATGGAGATGATTGTATCACTTATATTTGTGATCTTTTAAATAATATGTTATTTTGTCTCTTGAATAAATGTCTTTTATATTGATCAATAAGTATGTAACTTGTTTGTGGAACTCTTTATTCATGTTTTGATGTTATTCTAAATTATCCCTGACCTTATATTATTATGTGGGACAATTATGATTTACAGATCAACACATGTATTGTTTGATGATCATGTTTCATGGATATGGGATATCAAATCAATAATATGGACACATGTTAGAGAACATAATGTTGGATTGACCCACCATGAGATACTGCGGAAATTGTTATATTCTTAAATGTCATCAGTTGGTCTCATACATAGTGTATGTAGGATTCTTAGATCTAAGATCATCATTGTTTCCAACATGCGTAATAGTTTACTTAGAGATTACCAAACACTGCTCCATGACTAGATGGTCATAAAAGTAGTTTTCGGGTTTACTATGAAATATGCGGAGGAATATGAGTGATCAAGATAGAATTTGCCCCTCCTATGTAATAGGAGAGATATCTCTAGGCCCCTCCATGTGGTTGGATTAAGGAAGTGCATGGTCATGCCGAATGTGGTTGAGGAATCAATCACAACTAAGTAATCCACTACAATTTCGAGTGAAGAATCAAGCTATCATAGGATGGCACGTTTCTTGCCTTGAGTTCAATCTAATATCATGAGGCAAAGGGATCGTTACATAAACACTATATAGGTTCATCCGATATAATCGTTATGTATGTTTGGGAGTTGTTATATCCTACTAGAGACTGTTACCGACATACGGATCGGAAAGGAGTTCTTAGCCTATGGCGAAATATACATGAACCTATAGGGTCACACAATGGGCTGGAATGATAAAGGTTTGGATAATAGTCACCGAGTGGGATACAATCTCTACTCATATCAGATAAGGATCCGATTGGAGGCTATATAAAGAGTGGTACGGGGGCTGAGGGAGGTATCCCAGAATACTCCCATTAAAATCGTAGCCACCATCTCTCATAATCCGTGTCGTCCATGTTGGTGATAGTACACTAACGCCCGGTGTTCCATCCCTGGACGTGTGATCCTCGGTAGAGCGCCCGGTGTTCCATCCCTGGACGTGTGATCCTCGGTAGAGGCACTGCTATGACTATAGTGTTAATCGGGATGATCATGACGAGGAGACAGTTGGCTGGAGGATGATCAAACTACTTCCACTACACCGACATGTTCTTCATTGAATCGACTGCTTCAACTCTACTTCCACTGCACTGTGTATCCAGTGGTAATGATCTATGATCTCTTACTCACATGACTTCTTGGTTTACATGGTAGAAAAATTTTAATCTACGCTGGTGTAACCTACCCATATCACAACAATGGTATCAGAGTTATCCTATGTAATATTTGGTTTAGATTGGTCGCATATAGTTGATAAGTGGTGGCAGTAGATTGGATCTATTATTGGTCTAATATGATAGCGTAGATTAGTTCATGTTATTGGATTTGTTTAGGCATTGGTTGATAAGAACAATCGGTTTCGGTGGTAGAATATGGATTCAGAGGATGTATGAATTGGTAGCACCAAGTTGCTGTTCTTTTTGGAAACTTCCCGCACCAATCAATATGATTAATCAATGGAAAATCAAGCTGATCAAATTGGTTTAGAATTGGGTTAACGTAATTAATCCGATGAAATTTTCAAAGACAATTTTATGAATAGGATTCATGTCCCAATGAAATTTCCAAGGGCACCATGCCAGGTAATGATACCACATATTATAGGTGTTATGTGTTCATATCACGTGATAGAATTAGATTCTGCACATAACTCGTTTTTGCAGGGTTATGTGAATAGTATGGACCATTGTGTATGTGATGCATGTATGAGTTTTTCATGGTCTACGTGTCATGTTGATTTATATCTATGGGCTACAAATTATTGTATAACAACTTGCATGTCGACTTGTGATGCTTGATATTTTCATATGTAATTCATTTTTAGTTGTTAGGAGTAATATCTAAATAGATGAATAGGGTGAACTCAAGCATTCATGGCTCGGTGGACAAGAAGCGTGATGATGGAGATTGCCTCGCTAAGGGGCATACTATATCACAGTTTAATATGATTTAATTAGAAATGCTTTTGTGTTCTTGTTATACTATTATGCATGTTATTACTATCTTGGGTGTTTTTGACATGATAGAATAGTATCACTCTTGAAAAATTAAGTAAAACTTGATGCCTTTTCAATAGTTGCACCTATCAAAATTTTTATCATTAACTGGTAGGTCTACAAAGTAAGGTGCCATTAATTATCTTAATGAGATAGGGTAACGTGATGGACACGTCATGCATAATATTAGTTTAACTTGACTAGGCTATCAAAATAGTTTTGGGTCTAAGGGTATAGCATTGAGGTTGGGATATATGGATAACACAAAACAAACAAGAGTTACATGTGATATAATTAGCAAGGGATTGCTTACCAACGTCGCTAGGTTTCTAGCAGTGATGCCAAAGCACACTAGAACATAGTGAAATATGGATCTTGACTCACTATATGTTATTAGAGAGCACATGAATTTTACACATATAGTGAGAGTACTTTTGTTAAATTGTTTAATGGAAAATTTCACATAAACATAGTTGTTGTAGGGGTGGCCCCCACCTAAGCCCAGCAGGCCTGTTAGGAGGTTATTAGGCCCAAAATGGGACATGTATAATGGCATAAATACCCCTGAGAGGGATATTTAATGTAAGGGTATAATTGTAAAATGCTCCCCATGTGGGTATATATATATCGTCCAGGCCATAGGGGAAACCCTAAGCATTGCTCACCTAACTCTCCACTACCATACCTCTCTCTTTGTTTGGTCTGTAACCACAACAGTTGGCGCCATCTGTGGGGAGGGCAGGAGAGCAAGCCAAGAAGGATGGCACTAAAGAAAGCTTCGACGTCAGCGACAAGAAAGAAGGCAGGCACGACGGAGTCTCACGTCAACACCAGGGCATCGGCGTCGGCAGTTGCGGACGGCGACGCAGGTGCTACGACCACAAGCATCGACCCTGTAATCGCCGCCACGAGAGTCGACCCCACCATCGCCGCCACGACTGCTGGCCTCGGCGCGGCCACCACGACGGTCGACCCCGCCCTCGCAGCTACGACGGTCAACACCGGCAGCACCGACCGGGTAGTCGGGGGAGGCAGCGCTGGTGCTCACGGTGGCGTGGCCTCCGCCCCTACGCCCGGTGCGGGAGCGACGAGTGGATCCGACGGCGACGCGGGCCTCGCCACCGACACCGAAGTCCACCACGCCGGCGAGACGAGCAACCCACGAGCGCAGGCCGTGGTCACCGTTGTCCCGGCAACGCGACCAGGTGTGCCGGTCATCTCGGCTATGCCGACGGTGGAGAACGCCCTACTAGTGGCCTTGGGCACGCTCCAGCGGGAGGTAGCGGATCTCCGCGGGGCCGTGCAAGATATGCAAGAAGCTCGAAGTTAGTAGACCTCGCCGGTGGCCGCGCCAGAGCCCACGCCAGAGCGGGCGGATAGCCGCGACGCCCCGACGTCCAGCCGCGTTCCAATCCGAGCGTGGATCCAGAATCCCCGCTGTCCGCGGGCTTGCAGCAGGCGGCATGGCCGGAGGACTTCAAGTTCCCTAGCACCATCGAGTCATACAAGGGCGACACGGACCCCCGGGAGTTCATGCGAGTGTATGAGACCGCCATCGAGGTCGCAGGCGGAGACGACACCACGAAGGCGAAGGGCCTCCCCCTCGCACTGTAGGGAGTGACACTCTTGTGGTTTTTCACCATAGAGCCAAACTCCATCTATGCGTGGGAGCAGGTACGCGATCGCCTCTACAACAATTTTCAGGGAAACTACGTCGAGCGCGTCGACGCGGATCAGCTCTTCGCCGTCAAGCAGAAACCATCGGAAAAGCTTCGGGAGTACTTCAAGTGCTTCATGAAGGTCCGCTGCCAGGTCAAGGATGTCAACGAGACAACCATCATCAATGCAACAGTACAAGGTCTTCGCCCGGGGCCGCTGGCCGAGTACAACGCGCGGAAGCCAATCAAGACGGTGGCAAAACTCTTCGACAAAATGGAAGAGTACGCCAGAGCGAAGGAGGACGCGCGACGTCACCAGGGTGGCGACTTCGACATCGATAAGGCGGAAGACACGACGAAGAGCGGAGGCCCGCCGAAGGAAGGCTCCTCGAAGGGCAAGCGCAAGCAGGAACAGTCGAAGGACGCCTCCAAACGCAAGGACGCCCAGCACAGGGACTTGCTGAGCGACAAGCTTAAGCGCGGCCAGCAGAAGCCTCGGAGAACCCGCTATGTCCTTGACATTGAGGGCAGCTCCGAAGACAACGCCCCCGCCGGCCGCTGTGGCAGGGCCCATCGAGGCCGAGGACGAGGACGAGGCCGGGGTCGCGAAGACAGAGCCCAGGCGGAGTATGAGGACCACCACAGCCAATGGTGCAAAGTACACGGCTGAGGCAGCCACAATACGCGTGTGTGTACCACCATCGCGGCACTTCGGCAAAGTATCGTCAGGGACAGGAACCTCAAGGCACGGCCGCCGGTCGTGGCACATGTCCAACAACTCCCAGAAGGTCTCATGAGGATCCAAGGTTAGGGGATGCAACCTCAGGAGGGCCCCCTGCAAATTCAAGCTCACGTACAACAACTTCATGAAGGCCCTCTGCAGATCCAAGCCCCGGAAGGGAGCTAGCGCAGGGTCATAAACGTTATCTCCGGGGGCTTGTCCCTGGAATTCACTTCGGCACGGCAGCGAAAGGCCTACGCCCGAAGGCTGCATCACGTGGCCGCATACCTAGCGCAAGCACCGCTGGATTGGGCGCAGCACGAGGTTACATTCACCCCCGCTGATGTTGAGGGCGTGGAGTTCCCCCACCAAGATCCCATGGTCCTCCAGGTCACCATCGCCGGGTGCGACGTCAAGCGCGTGCTGGTCGATGGCGGGAGCTCCGTGAATGTTTTATTCGCTGCGGCCTTCGACCAGATGGGAGTCCCTCGGAGTCGCCTGGACCCCTCGGGAATCCCACTGCAAGGCTTCGGAGGCCAGCCTTTGAGGGCACTAGGCCAGATATGCCTGCAGGTCTCCTTCGGCCGGGAGGACAATGTGAGGAGCGAGGATGTCACCTTCGACGTTGTCAACCTCCCGGACCCCTACAACGCCATATTGGGATGACCAACCCTCAATTCCTTCGGAGCAGTTCCACACCACGGCTTCTTGTGCATGAAGCTTTCGGGCCTGTGGGGCATCATCACCGCGCGTGGCGACCAGGACATGGCCCGGCGCTTGGAACTCGGTACCCAGGGCCCGCATCGCGAAGCCCGGCGGGATCCCTCCGGTGGGCAGGACAGTGTGGAAGCCCCCGATGACCCCGCAAAGCACCCCACCGGGCTCCGTCCCTTCGGCACGCACTCTCCGTGCTCAAAAACACGGGCATGAGTATAAACAAAGACATGCGTTCACGCACGCACTCTCCATGCTCAAAGACACGTGCATGAGTATAAACACAGACACGCGTTCGCACGCACACTCTCCGTGCTCAAAAACACGAGCATGAGTATAAACAAAGACACGCGTTCGCGCGCGCACTCTCTGTGCTCAAGAACACGGGTATGAGTATAAATGAAGACACATGGGGGGACGCCTCCGTGCGCACTCTACGGAGTATAAATAAGACGCATCTGTCGAGGCATTCCTCCGTGCGCACTCTACAGAGTATAAATAAGATGCATCCGTCGAGGCATTCCTCCGTGCGCACTCTACGGAGTATAAATAAGACGCGGAGTCCCCGCGCACGCTTGGGTGACTTGCCCACGCGTACTCCTCGTAGTATAAACAAGCCGTGGTTGACGGTCACACCGGCGCGAACTCTCCAAGGCATATGCAAGAAGCGATCGATGGCTCCGTGCACCCCGTGGAGCATGTGCAGGGCGCAGCAGAGGCTTGCCGCCGCGCACTCCGGGGAGCATGCACGAGGCATAGCAGAGGCTTGCCTCTGTGCGTGCCCCGTGGAGTATGCTCAGGACGAAGATAAGGCACACCTCCGCGCGCACCCAGGCGAATCGGTGCAACTCACGCCTACTTCGGCTAGGCGCCAGCTTCACTGCCACCACTTCGAAGGGTAGGGGACAGAGCGCTCGTGTGCCTACTTCGACTAGGCGTCAGCTCCGCTGCCACCACTTCGAAGGGTAGGGGACGTAGCTCTCGCGCGCCTACTTCATCTAGGCGCCAGCTCCGCTGCCACCACTTCGAAGGGTAGGGGACGGAGCGCTCGCCTGCCTACTTCGCCTAGGCACCAGCTCCGCTGCCACCACTTCGAAGGGTAGGGGACGGAGCGCTCGCGCGTCTACTTCGGCTAGGTGCCAGCTCCGCTGCCACCACTTTGAAGGGTAGGGGACGGAGCGCTCGTGCGCCTACTTTGGCTAGGCGCCAGCTCCACTGCCACCACTTCGAAGGGTAGGGGACGGAGCACTCGCGTGCCTACTTCGACTAGGCACCAGCTCCGCTGCCACCACTTCGAAGGGTAGGGGACGGAGCGCTTGCGCGTCTACTTTGGCTAGGCGCTAGCTCCGCTACCACCACTTTGAATGGTAGGGGATGGAGCGCTCGCGCGTCCACTTCGGCCGGGCGTCAGCCCCACCTCCCCACCCTCTCGAGGGGAAGGGGACGGAGCGATGGCGCGTCTATCTCAACTAGGCGCAAGCGGACACCTATCTAGCGTTTGAGCAAACACAAAGAATATTCTCGCAAGGCTAACGGCGGACAGCGCGGCGGTATCAAGTGGCAGAGACGCGGACGAGGCACTGTAGCCACAGTCCCCTTCCTCTATTAGTTGGAGAATGTTTACAAGGGGAGGAGCGGTAAAAGCAAAAAATGCCCAAGCGCCCTTGGATGCTCTCAGCCGCTACTCGGCAGGCTCTTCTTTAGCAGGCGTCCACGTTGGGACCTCCCTAGGAGAAGCCCGAGTCACCCAGAAATCCAACGACTCCTCGGCTCGCCGCCAGCGTCGAAGACGCCGTCGGGTCACACGGTTGGAGACCAATAGCCGATCCCTGCCGGGCAGCTGCTCGGAACACAGGGGTACGCTAGTCAGAGTATGGAGCCAATCTATACTTTATTCATAAAAGGGGGAGCATGCGCATTACAACGCATGCCAACACACGACAACCCCGGGGTCACACCTGTGGGTTCACGTCATGTCTCGACGGCTCGGCACCACCTGCGTCGTGTCGCGGGACTTCATCCAGCCACCGGCCGAGGTTCCCCTCCTTGTACATGGTCCGCCGGAGCTCGACCTTTGCGGCAGCCTCCCCGATGTACTCCCAGATCCTCTCATGGAAAACCCGGACAGCGGGGCGGACGGCGCGCATGGCACCAGACATCACCCCGGTCCCGGCTGGCATCTCCAACTAGGGGTCAGCAAGGCCATCGATGTGTGGGCAGCCCTGGTGCCGAAGAGCGCGCACACCAGACATGAGGTCACGTAGGAGCAGTGGTTGCCGAAGGACGTCGCGGCGTTGCGAGCAGTGCCGGTTGCATCTCTGATCCAACAGAGTGTCTGTGATAGCTCTTCGGGCCCGAAGGAGTGGGGTGGCACCTCAGCGACCAGATATTTAAGGGTGTCCTCCAAAGCCAGCATGGCATCCCATGCGGCCACCAAGGCGTCGCCCAAGGTCCGGTCCCCCTCCGCAAAAGACACGGCGAGGAGGCCTTTCTCCTTCTCCAGCTCGGCAATCTGCCGGAGTAAGCCGTCTCGCTCCTCTGCGGCCGCTTGTTGCGCCACCTCGGTGGCCGACAGCTGCGACGCCGCCACAAGCGCTTCGGTGTGGGAAAGTGCCTCTGCGTGCTCCACCACTAAGCGCCGGAGGCGGTCGTTCTTGACAGAATGCGCCTCATCGGCCGCGTGCAGAGCCCCTTCGGCAGCACGTAGCCGGTCCTCTAGCGCCCCCCGCTCGTGGGCGTGTGCCGTCTACATAGCCCGGGCAAGGACGGCGGTCTGTACGACGAAGCGGTCAGCAGACTTCTAAAAACGGCTGCATGTCGCCGAAAGAGCAGACACTCACCTTCATCCCCGAGATCTCCAGGGTGATCCCCAGGTGCTCCGACCCATAGGTCAGCAGCGCCTGTTGATCCAAGTTCGCGATCACGTTGTCTGCCCCCCCCCCCCCCGCCAAGCTCCCAGCACCGCCGGTGGCGGGACAAAGTCCAGTAAGCCCGGACGCACGGCCTTTGCGACGGTGGCTTCGGGAACGCCGGGCGCACCTCCAAAAAGGGTGCCCCCGCACTCCGAGGGTTGCCCTTGCACCTGCAATTGTGCCACTACAAAGGGAGGTGGCAGTTAGGGCGGTAGGAGCGCAGGGTAAAGCTATGCCAAGTGAGTTTACCTTCGGCACGGGCCGGGGAACTTCACCACAGTGTCCCCGCAGCCTCGGACGGGATGAGTCGAGGAGGCTCCACGTCGGAACCCAACACCGGCAGGTCTCAAACATCGGCCGTCATGGGTCCCGACGGAGCCGTGAGAATGTTGGGCCTGGAGGCCTCGGTGTCAGAATCGGAGTCCCACAGGCTCTTGACCCAGCCTGCCGCAACGAACCCCCTCCTCAGGCGAGGAGGCGATCTCATGCACGAACGCTTCGCCTTGGGAAGGCAAAGCGGGGACCCCGCCCTGGTGATCGCCGCGGGCGCGGGCTCCACCTCGCCAACATCTGCGGGCGGCAGCTCCGCTCCGGTGACCGCCTCAGATGGGTGCCCCGCTCCGATAGCCTCCGGAGGTGGCAACCCTGCCCCAGTAGTCATCGCGGCGGGGGGCGCCGCCATATCAACCTCCGCCTGTGGCAGCCTCGGCGATGAAGTCACCGCGAGTGAGGACTCTGCCACAGCGCCGCCCAGGGCCGGCAGTCCCACCATAGCGGCCACCAGGGCGATGAAGCCTCCCCTTCCTGGCCGACCATAGCACACTCTGGGTCCCCGGCACCATCGACGAGCCCCTCGTCTTCATCGTCTGCGCCTGTCTCCATGTCCGAGTTGGCATACTTCGCTGAGTCCGAATCAGCGGGCGTCGTGCCGACAAGACAGGCGATAGTCAGCGCCCCAAGCGCCGCCGCAGAACACCAAGCCTCTCGGTGGCGAGGCTGGCTCGGGGATGGGGCGGCGCGCTCTGGCACCTCAAGGCCCAAGGCCTCGCACACGCGGTTTAAGCGCCCTAGCCACGCCTCGGCGGTCGCAGCCACGTGAAGGTCGTGCTCCCTGTCGGTATACGGCCCGAGGAACGTGCATACCACGCGCTCCGCGTCCTCCAGGAGGACCCCTGCAGGCAATAACAAATGGAATTTTAAGATGGTCTGGATAGAATAAGCGGAAAAGCAAGTTGCTAACAAGACTTACGAGGGTCCACTGGTATCGGTAGCAAAGACACGGATGGGCGGACATTGTCCTGCTGCACTTTTCCAGATGGGAGGCGCCAGTCGTGGGAAAGCGGCGCCATGCCGTACATGACGAACTCCTCGGCGAGATCGCACATGTTGAAGCGGGCGGCGATCCCCACGAGCCTCCGCGCCCTCCGCCTATCCTCGGCGTCCAGAGGTACGCTGGGTGTGGTGTTGAAGGCTATCAGCCGGCCCGTACACTCCAGGACGCTACCGCTCGCCACACGGTGGTAGAACCACCGCGTCATCCAGTTCGGCTCCCACTTCACCCGGGTTGAGATAGCAGGGAAGACCTTCCCGCAGGACGACCGCAGGATGAAGTTGACACTACCGAAGTTGGAAAATGTCCCGTCCTTCCGCTCCTTCGGCTGGCATCCCGCGTCGTGGAGAAACGCGAACATCGACGCGCTGGGCCAACAGGCCTCCGTGTGCATGGCCCAGCTATACACAGCGAGGTGGGCGAGCGCGTTCGGAGTCAGCTGCGCCAGCTCTAGTCCGAAAGTTCGTAGGACGTCGCCGACGATCATGGAGGCCGGAATGCGGAGCCTGGCCTCGAAGTAGGCGGCGAAGACGATCGCCTCTGACTTCTCTGGGCGCAGATCCGTCTCGTCGCTGGCGGGTAGCCGTACCTCTTCGCGGTCTGACTGCCTCCCCTCACGCAGCAGCGTGTGGATCGTCTCCTCCGTCGCAAGCGTGCGGCCCAAGGTGCGGGAGCACGGACCGTTCACCTTCTCTGCCACCACACACCATTTGTCTACCGCCGTCCGACCGCGCTTCTCGAGTGTGTACTCCACCTCGAGCGTCGGGGGCCGGCGGGGAGCGGTGTCATCACCGGTCTTCTGAGCATGTGTACCACCGGGCGCCATCGCTGTTCGAGACCTAGACGACGGCGGGAGCAGCGCGGCGGCAAGGAAGATGGGGAGAGCAAGAGACAGAAAGGGGGGGAAACAAATGGCGTCAGGAGAAGACGCAAGTGTGGTGCCATAGGGAATATTTAAAGCCCTTCCGCCTCCCTCACCGACGGTAAGCGTAACCGGTGGAAGGCGAACCGCTCGCCCCCCCCCCCCCACAATCGAAGTCGAACCGCCATAGCCGCCCACGCATGTCGCGCACGATTGAATGCAGGTCGCACGACGTGACGCATCTCCCAGCACGTTCCGGCGTGACTCCCGAAGCCATCAATGCAGCATCGGCATGCCATCGACCACCCAGCCTCGATGGCAACCTTACCCCCAACCCCGTCCCCGCAGAGAACCACCTCGCCGCGCCATCACAGATCTGCACGCCGACCCGAAGACCACCCCGACCTCGAGGGGTTGGGGTGACCTTGGATTCGGCTTATATCTATCTTCGCAAAATGCTCCCGGAAGGCGAAGTCCAAAGGCGTGCAGGCACCGGCCAAGACTCTTCGGTCTTCGCCTCGAACGGAGGTCCCAGAGTTCAATTGGCGCAACGTCAGCTAACGAAGACCGGGGCGCTGCACTCAGGTCATTCACAAGGCAACCTTAAGCTTTGCCCACCGTCGGAGGTGCACGGTGCAGGGGCCCGCAGCCATTCCGCGCCCTCAATTGGTGCATCGTGTGGCGTCAGGCGGACTGCAGCAGCGCCCACTCGCCCGCCAGCTCACTATGTGGGCCGTCGGTGACATAGCGAGGTGGACAGAGTGGACGTGCCGCTACAGGGGAACTTAAAGCCCTTTCGTCTCCCGCACCACCGCAGGCAGGCTCCGACTTTGACCTCGGCCTCGCCCCTGTGCAGGGGACACCTCGCGAGTCTACACGGCGGGCTCGAAGACCACCCCGACTCCGCTCACTTGGACCGACTGCGGCACCTCCTCTGGTCCATATTCGTAGGTACAGAGTGGGCACATGCAACCTGAGCAAAAAGTAACAAAGTGCACAACCACGCCCCTCCAATCAGTTTTTGCCACGCGACCGCCCTCTGAGGATGCACTAGGGGGCAGCGTGATGCCTGGGGTCATCAATGCATTGGCAGTGGGCTACTAGCCGTTCACCCCGGCGGCGGCATCGTCATGGCCTCAACGCGCCATCGGAGCCCACCGCCGCCTCGAGCCTCCGGAGCCCACTTCGATCCCGCGCCCCCAGATCGAAGGGTTGGTTTTGTCCGGGGCGAACAACTCGCAATCGGAGGGCGCCCTCGACCAACCCCGCCGCAGCTTCGGCTACCAGTTTGACTCCATATTTCCAATGTGAGCCTAGGCCGCGTGGGAAAAATACAAATTCCATTCGAGATTACAGAAGCTCATAGGCCGCAGGGACGGAGGGGGCCAAATGGCTCGGCAGCATGGCTTCGGCCCGTGAAGCCCGTCACCATGAGAGGCTCTTGTTGTAGGGGTGGCCCCCACCTAAGCCCAGCAGACCTGTTAGGAGGTTATTAGGCTCAAAATGGGACATGTATAATGGCATAAATACCCTTGAGAGGGATACTTAATGTAAGGGTATAATTGTAAAACGCTCCCCATGTGGGTATATATATATATATCAACCAGGCCATAGGAGAAACCCTAAGCATTGCTCACCTAACTCTCCACTACCATACCACTCTCTATGTTTGGTCTCTAACCACAACAATAGTATTGAATTTTTTCATACACTTTTTATGTTGTATACAATGCCACCATCTACTTCCTCGGCACCACTGCAATCTATTCTTGAGAAAGAAAAACTAAATGGAACAAACTTCATTGACTAGTATTGCAACTTAAGAATTATTCTCAAGCAAGAAAAGAAGGTATATGTTCTAGAGGTTCCATATTCAGATGAACCAGCTGAAGATGCTACTCGTGCTCAAAATAATTAGTATGAGAAATATTTCAATCACTCACTTGATGTTAGTTGACTCATGCATGCCACCATGAACTCTAAACTTCAGAAGCAATATGAGAACACAAATGTCTACAATATGATTCTGGGTCCTAAAGGCATGTTTGAGAACCAGGCAAGGGCTGAAAGGTACGACACCTTTAAGTCATTATTTGCATGCAAGTTAGGTAAAGGAAGTCTAGTTAGCCCTCATGTGATCAAGCTAATTGGATACATTGAGAGTTTAAAAAAACTTGGTTTTCTCTTAGCCAAGAGTTAGCTACTGATGTGATTTTCCAGTCGCTTCCTCCGAGCTTTGAGCCAGTCATTTTGAACTTTCATATAAATGGTATATAGAAGTCAATGACTGAGTTGCATGGGATGCTCAAGTCAACAAAGGAGAGCATTAAGAAAAGCTCTAATCATGTGATGATGGTTCGGAAGACTATAAACTTCAAAAAGAAGTATAAAGCTTTGAGCAAAAGAGATGGCATGGGCAAAACTCAAGATGAGATCTCGAGTATTAAATCTAAGCTTCAAAGCTCAAGATTGATGCTTCACCTAATGCCATTTGCTACCAATGCCAAGGGTCTGGATATTGGAAGAGGAACTACAGGAAGTACTTGGTAGAACAGGAAAAAAGAAGGGAAGTAAGACTTCTACTTCAGGTATAAATGTTATAGAAGTAAATCTTGGTACTTCTCATATTAGTTGTTGGGTATTTGATACCAGATCGGTTGCTCATATTTGCAATTCGATGCAGGGGCTGATAAGGAGTAGGAGTTTAGTGAGAGGCGAGGTTGATCTTCGCGTGGGCAATTAAGCAAGAGTTGCTGCGTTGGCTATTGGTACTTTACCATTATCTTTACCCTCAGGATTAATTTTAGAATTGAATAATTGTTATTATGTTCCTGCCTTAAGCAAAAACATTATTTATGCTTCATGTTTGAGAGCAAAAGGTTTTCAGAATAAAGAACAATTAGTGTTCAATTTATTTGAATAATATGCTTTATGGTCATGTTCCATTGATAAATGGATTATATGTTTCAAATCTTGAGGATGCGTCTGTCTATAACATTAATGCTAAGAGGCTTCACCCTAGTGATTTAAATCTAACTTATATTTGGCATTGTCGTTTGCGTCACATAAATGAGAAGCGCATGATGAACCTCTATAAAGATGATCTTCTAAACTCATTTGATTTTGAATCATTTCAAATATGTGAGTTTTATTTACTTGGCAAAATAACTAAGGCATCTTTCATTGGTCTAGGTGAGAGGGTAAATAACTTGTTGGCCCTAGTATATTTAGGTATATGTGGACCAATGAGCTCAACAGTTAGAGGTGGTTTTTAGTACTTCATAACTTTTACCGATGACTTGAGTAGATATGGATACATCTATCCAATGAGACATAAGTCTAAATTATTTGAAAAGTTCAAAGAATTTTAAAATAAGGTACAAAATCAACTTAGCAAGACAATTAAATCTCTAAGTTTATTACTGTATTAACTACGCTTCCGTATTATATGATTTTGATATACAATGTATCTGTGAGTATTATCTACTGATCCAGGAAATAGTGTGATGGAATCACAGAGGATTCTGGATTGATAAAATTTGAGTCTGACAAGATGTATAATAATTTCTAAAGGAATCAAGTTGGAGATTGTTAAGTGCACCACCACGCATATGAGCCAATCGGGCTATGTCAAATTAGGCTGTGGTGTAACACATTTTCCCCTCTAATCAATTAATTGTGGGCTGGAATGTTTCATGTACTAATTGAGGCCCTCTTTCACACACCCATATATGTCCCTCGTACAGTGTACGTCATATCATGCATAACTCATGCCCAATGCACAAAAGAACCCAAAAGACTAAAACATTGAATGCAACCTTCATCTATTCATGTGAAAGAGAACCAACTGGTACGCATGCATACACTGTGAAAATATTGACGCAAAAAATTACATACCTCCCGACGCATGGCGAAATCCCCTTTAGAAGGCCAACAAATTAAGATGAAGACCAGTAAATTAAGACAGGTGCCACAAATCTAACCCATCATCACCTCTTCCTACAAGGACATGTCAAACATGTTGGTCTCACAAGTGTCAATACCAAGCTCAATAGAAAGAATATTCTTTTTGTTAAACATAAAAATATTAGTTATGGAGCGAAGCCCATTGAGGTGAATAGTATTTATAAATCCTTCTTGACACATTCACTTGTGTGCTTGAGGTTTATTTTGCCTATCTATACATGTGGTGACCATGATGAAAATGAATATCGAATCAAGTAATAGATGATTCTTTCTTTTAACATGGACATGGTTTACCAAAAATTAGAAAGGTAATCTTCCATCAGTATATTGTAAGCTCCTTTTTCATGTACAACAAAATTATTTAAACTATTTGCATTTCACATTTGTGTAATTTGATTTTTTTAGATAGATGTGCAATTTGAATGTGTTCTGTTGTGTCATGTGTGAGACTTCAATGTTGTATATGCACGCCAATATCCAAATTCATGAATCTGCCACTTTGTAGGATGCTTGACCAAAACTGCAGATTTGCGTGCATAAACTTGATCAGCGAGATGAAATCTTATACAGCATGAGTCTTTTTTTTTTTTGCCATTTCTACAATTAGCCACTACTACAAAAAGAGTTATACTGAATGCCTCATTACTGACGGTTCAATACAAACCGTCAGTGATAAACTTACCACAGATGATTTTACAATATGGACCGTCTAAGTTCATCGTGATGAAAAGAACCATCGGTGATGACCTACTTATCACAAACAAATTTTATTCTGAACAATTTGTGATTTTTTCAAACCGTCTGTGATGTATCACAAATGGTTCGGAACAAAAACCGTCTGTGATAACCTACTTATCACAGACGGTTCTTGATAACGGTTTTTTATCAAGAACCATATGTGATAATATTTCAACTTACCCGCTCTCGCCGAATTTGAATTTTCCGTTCATCTCACTGGATTTGCTCTTTAAAATAGAAGGCTCGGCTGTTCTTCTCCTCATCTCCTCTTCTATCTTCTCACCTCTCCTCTACTCCTTTTCGCACTTCTCCTAGCCAAATTTTTCCTTAAAAATAGAAGGCTCAGCTGACTACGTCCTCGAGCTCCTACGCATTCGATTGTGATGCCACGGTTCATTGCATAAGGCAATATTTTTGTAAGAGTGTTTTGTACAGTGTCACCGTCATAACACAACAGTGACGCCGCCGCCGCCGACCTCTCTTTCATCGCCAATGATATATCCCCCAGCCCTCCCCTCTCTTCCTTGATACATGGACATGAAATTATGAAATTGTTGAATGGCTAGGGTTTCGGCCATGTAAATTTTATCTCCCTGAACTTGCATCGCCAATAATATATCCCTCACCACTTTACTTCGAGAACTTGCATTTTACTTTCTCAGCTCCCTAAATTTATCTCTGTTTGCACCATATTATTTCCTCCGTTTGTTAATAAAATTTGCAGATGTGGCGGACATGATTACTAATTGACTAGGTGCATACGACCACAGCTTACGACTGCCCACCTATAACCACGACTTATGACCATAGCATTTGACCATGGATTATGACCATGATTTACAACCGCACACCTACTACCACAGCATACCAATGCAACAAAACAACATCACCTACAACCTAAACAACGAGCCACCAAAGACGAGACGCCAATCATAAATAGGTCTGCTTTGGTTTATCTATATTCTCTGATTGCGTTGTTTTATAGTGCAATTAGAGAATGTTGATGAACTAAAGGATACCTATTTATGAGGGCGTGAGAATGCAATCACAGACGGTTCTTAACTAGAACCATCCGTGATAATAGACTATCACAGACGATTCTTAAGTAAAACCATCTATGTTGTAACTCTCGAACCGCCTGTGATAACCACCTGTTATTATAGACACATAAATTCAGACGGGCTAGAAACCATCTGTGATGACGGTTTTGAATAATTTATGATGACCCTTTTGTGGTAATAAGCATATCACCTTACATTTAAGGCAGTTCATAATAATTAATTTATTCTGCAAAAGTTTCTAGTCTGTTTTTGTAATTTGTGGATAACCAAAGGGTAAAGCTAAAAGATATGCCCATTTTACCTATGGTGTTCGATAAGCTGGCGAATAGAGGCTGATACGTATAAATGAGTATACCAAATTCTACATGACGAAACTGGTTGGATGCCATACAGAGATCTTATTTTGTTGTGCCTCTGTTATCATATATAAGTTATTCGTAGTGACATCTGGGATCCATGCATGGTAGTTATCATGCATATAATTAACTGACGACCAATGCACAAAATAGACAATTCTAATAAACATTGCATTCGATCAAGAGCTATATAATTGAAAGAGAAAACAATGACGCAAAAAATTACCTCCCGACACGTGCTGAATTACCCTGTGGAAGGCCAGCAAATTAACAGACACCACAAATCTAACCCATCAGAACCGCTTCCTACAAAGAAATGCCATGTTGGTGCTTCAAAATTGGAGATCACTATTTTCTTTTAAACGGAAAAACATCGGTAATGTGTTAGCTAGAGAGAAAGAGGGGGTACCTCTGGGGGTAATGGCTTAGTTTGAGAAGACTGGAAGAAAGCGAGACCAATATGGATGAGAAGCAAGGATGAAATGGGAGGCAACCAGCAAAGTGCCAAAGAGGTGATGAGGGAGAAGATAGCTGGAGTAGTGACATAGACGAGCATGGATGCTTTATTCTTTTTTTTTTTCCTTTTAACAGAGTCGTTCTTTGTTTCTTTTGAACAAAGCAATGTAATCCAATTAAAGCAAAGCATGATATGTATACCTTACTTGCAGTTGGAGTTGAAGATATAGAGGGCAGATTTTACGATGCATCTGAAGAATCTATACGGTTCGTCCAACTCCAATCTAACAAATCTGCGTGACCGACATGATTTTGGGATACTATTCTACTTAATTTGGTGCATGCTGTGCTGTTGAAGAAAGACAAAGCTAGCTGTAAATATGCACGAATTGTCCTTTTCTATCTCCCTTTTATCTTTATTTGTCACTTTGGACGAGCAATGATCCAGTGGATTGAACCGAGAGGGATAGGATCTGGTTGTGTATGTTGCATGATACGTGTTTTGTCTAACATAAGTCAAGTGCATGAAACATAATTAGTTATGTTCAAAGATGGTTGTTTGATCTTTGGATGTGCAGATTGCTTGGAGAGCGCTAGCAGTCAATGGCAAGACCGGGTTTAGATGCGAGAGCTGAGATTCGTACGGTCGTGTAAGCATGGTGATATACGTGTCTCAACCAAGAAGCATGGAAAAGATAAGGAGACGAGTTGGTACATATAGTGTGCCAAGTGACTTGGGATCGATGCAAGTAGAGACGGTCTGGTGGGATCCAGATGCATGCAGACTTAACGGGAGGTCATTGAGCCCCACCGGCTATGTGTCGAAGAATACGAAGATGCTTCGTAGTGAGGGAATGGGAAAAGATCGATAAAGAGGCATTTTGGTAAATTGCCTAATACCGAAAAAAGTGCCGGTTTGCAAAATCGTGGCGGATGCTTGAGAAGATTAGGTCAGACATGGAGAACAAGTGAAGTAGATTCAGGCTAATGGAGTGTGAAGACGAAGATCGCTTTGAAAATCATGCTCAAGTGTTTAAGTAAAAAACTCATTGTTGGGATATCGAGTTTATCCATGTGTAAGTAGATAATATCAAATAGGTGTGGTTCACATCTAGGATTGAGAGGAATTGAGAGAGAGGTGGTTGATTGAGCCACCACTATAAAAGAGAAGAGAGAGAAAAGGTATGCCTTGCAACCTCATCCTTGGGAGTTTAGAGAGAGATAACCTTAGGTTGAGAGGACGTGAGCACTTGTGTATGCTGCTCTCGTGGGGATTTCCTCGTGATGAAGTGGCTGTAGATATTCCTCTTTGAATATTAATAGAGATCCTAAATTCGTGCAAGTGCTTGTTCTTGTTTTGCTTGAATTTTTCTTTTTTTATTTTATTTTATACCAAGGACGTGTAAGTAATGGAAAAACCTTATGAAGGTTAGATCCCATCCACCTAAGCACTATCCACAGCAAGTTCTTGAAGTTGCTCAGGTTTTTGTTTGGAGAGAGGGTGCAATCTCAGTTCTTGTGGTTCAAAGGCTTTTCGATCGGGTCTTGCTATTATTTAGAGTGCTAGAACATGTGAAAAATCATCCTTAGTTATTTTGACCTGAATCAACCCACGAGCTACTTGAAATAATAATTTTTTTTGTTTTGACCCCATTTTGATGCAGCTTGAATTTAAGAGCAAAAAGGTCTTAGCTTTTGGATGATCTCGCTAGATCTCCTATTAATTTATGTTCCTTAGGTGATGATTTTAAAATTGATAAATTTTCATATGATTGGAGCTTGGTTCGAAAGTTGCGCAAGTTCTAAGTCAATTCGAATAATCCGTCTCAAGTGTTTCAGCAGTCCAAGCTTGCTTTTAGTTAGGGCTTTGTGTTGGTTTTCACTATACGTCTTGATCTTGATCTGACCTTTCTAGTTTCTCACAGCTATTAGAATAAAAATCTTTTGAGTTTCTTTGGAAGCAACATTTAGAGGCCCCTACTCATCTCTCTCTAGTCATCTCCATGGTCCTACAGTTTTAATCATTGAGAAAATTTTTGAAATCATCACTGTCAACATATACTAGTCTGGGTAGCCTAAGAAGGAATCAAAGTCACTTTTGGCATTGTTTTGCACTGTATTTACAAAAAATAGAGGTATCCGCAACATATTTACAATAATGTCATTTTTGCTGTCCGGCGACCGGGCGGCAGCGCCTGCAAGGCAACGCATGGCACTGTCGCCGGTGGCAGGCACCTATGCCTGGCGGCTGGGCGACAGGTAGCATGTTGCTTACTTGCCTAATTTTTTTCTATTTAGTGTTTATTTGATTTTAAATATAACAAATGAGCTCAATAAATTACAAAAATTTATGTACAACCTCCCAACATAATGTCCCTCATAGTGTAGTTTTTCAGGAATTTTATCCACGATGAATGTTGCTCAAAAATTCATAAAGTTTTGATATTTTTACGAGTTTATACATATAGCAAATGAGCTCTAAAAATTATAAAATTTCATGTGAAGCCTCCTAATAGTAATAGTTATTATGTATTTTTTTGCAAATTTTATACAGTCTAAATTAGCCATTTTGTTTGGATTAACTTAACCATGGAAATTTTTGGGAACTTTTCGTTAAATTCATGGTTAAGTTAATCCAAACATACGCGGCTAATTTGGACAGCATAAAAATTTTAAGAAATTACATAATAACTATTACTGCATCGGGAGGCTTCATATAAAATTTTGTAATTTTTTGAACTCGTTTTCTATATGTAAAAACTCATAAAAATATCAAAATGTTATGAATTTTTTAGCAACATTCACCATGAATAAAATTCCCCAAAAATTACACTACAAAAAACATTTTGTCGGGAGGCTGTACGAAAATTTTTGTAAATATTTGAGCTCATTTTTAATATTTAAAAATTCAAAAACACTGAATAGAAAAAAATTAGGTAGATAATTAGGTCGGCTAATTTGCTGTCTAGCCTGCTGGCTGCAGGTAATTAGGCCGGCTATTTAGCTAGCCTAATTACATGCCTAATTTTTTTCTATTTGGTGATTGTTTGAATTTTTAAATATAAGAAATGAGCTCAAAAAATTAGAAAAATTTATGTACAGCCTTTCGACACAACGTTCCTCACAGTATAATTTTTGGGGAATTTTATCCATCACAAATGTTACTCAAAAATTCATAAAATTTCGATATTTTTATGAGTTTTTACATATAGCACACGAGCTCTGAAAATTACAAAATTTTATGTGAAGCCTCCATTGTAGCAATAGTTATTACATAATTTTTTGAAAATTTTATACAATCCAAATTAGCATGTTTGTTCGGATTAATTTAACCATGAATTTAACGAAAAACTTTCCAAAAAATCCAATGGATTAGTTAATCTCAACAAACGTGGCTAATTCGGACCGTATAAAATTATCAAAAAATTACATAATAACTACTACTACATCAGGAGTCTTCATATAAAATTTTGTAATTTTTAGAACTCGTTTGCTATATGTAAAAACTCATAAACGTATCAAAATTTTATGAATTTTTGAGCAACATTCGCCATAGATAAAATTCTCAAACAATTACACTGCGAGGTCGCCGGACGGCAAAAACAATATTTTTGTAAATACGTTGTGCATACTGCTATTTTTGTAAATACGGTGTGAAACAGTGCCAAAAGTAACTTTGATTCCCTAAAAAACTATTTGTCTATGCTACGGTGTACCATCTTCTGCTCGATGTCCGGACAGTTTCAAATGCCGAGCCGCTCGACGATTACAGAGAGGGAACAAACGTCTAGCGGGCGTGTGGTGCACGACGATTTCTGGCAATGCCGCTCGCGCTTGTAATACCACTGAATTGCAAAAAGGGGGAATTAGGGAAGGAAAGGGTGGTTTTTTACCGTCAGACCCATCGGCTTTTAGAACGCCAAATAAGTAACGCTCACAGAGGTTCCCATACCACCCAGGAACGGTCGGCACTGTCTAGAAAGCCGCATAAAAGTAGCACTCTCAGAGGTTCCCAGACCGTCCAGGGCCGGTCGGCACCGTCTCGCGTTGTGGGTTTTTGTCATTTGCCAGGAAACTCTATTCTTACCTGTTACCGATTTACCTGCCGATATAGAAGAGCACCAAATAGTATAGGGATGCCATTGGACCAAATAGAAGGCACCAAATAGTAAATGATGGTAATGATGATGGAGTAAGGTGGATAATGATGCTTACCTGCTAATGATGTTAATGATGAGCATGATTATGACAATGGGCATATGCATTTGCATTATGTGCACTCAAGAGTGAGGGCGGTGAGAAAGTCCCTATCTATGAGTAAAGCTAGTGGACTAATCCGGAGTGCTCTTGAGTAAGACCTACTTCGGTAGGCCTCCACAGGGGTGGAAAGACCCCCATGCCGATATGGGCGGGCCCAGGTTTATGGGTGAACATTGACGGGTGTTCACTCGGCAATACCGGTATTTGCAATGTGATGAGCAAAGTGCATGTAGAGCAGAAATGCATTGCATTGATGATTTGGCATTGTGGAACATGAAAATGCATGTGAAGTATGTACGATCAATGTGGAACCTTGAGATTGGTGGTACGAACATGGCTATGTATGCAGAGTATGTTGGTTGGATTAAATTGCGTTCATGTTGTGTTAGTATTTATCATCCTATTATGTACTTGCTGAGTCGTTGGACTCACCCTTGCTTTGTTGTTTATTTCTAGGTGATCGTTGAGGACGCCGTGCCCGGGGTGGGAGTAGCACATGAATAATCTTCACAAACTAACCACACACCCTGTACCACCTTTTGTCAGTTTAAGTTAGTCCCTACTAGTCTGCGTAAGGGCTAAAAAGAAAAACTATGATGTAACTATTCGCTGCTATCTAAATATATTAGTGTGGATTTTCTGGTAATTGAAGGAAAGGTAAAAGTTTGCAATGGTGGTAGCATTCCGGGCCCAGAGGACGGGCGGGGTGTTACAGTTGGTATTAGAGCGGGCGTTAGGTCCGTGGTAGGGAAATTTGACAACTTAGGCTACTTATTCAACTAAAATCTGACTTAGGCCTAATAATTAAATTAAAAATTTGACACACTGGTGCACCATAGGATGAGGAATGAGTCTTACATTGCATTTACGCTTTTGTTAGCATTGATGTTGATTTGTGCTATTGAAATGGATGTTTGTGGGCTAGTTGTGTGACTGGCATCCTGCACCGACTCCATTCCAGCATGCTACACCACCTCTAGTCCCGTTGCCACCACAGCAGAGCGTCGGGGCTCTCGCCGCCTCGACACCACCCGGAGTCTACTCATTGCATGCTGCTGAGTCCGCAGGTTGACCTAACGTGGTGACAGGTACCCTGTTAGTGGACTCATGTGAAGCCCTTGTTCTTTTCGACTCTGGCACTACCTATTCTTTTGTGTCCCGGGAGTTTGTTAGGAAGGCCAAGTTGAGTGTCCAACGAATTTCCCAATCGGTTGTGGTTAGTACCCCAAGGGGTATCATTACTAACTCCATTGTATGCCCTGGCTGTGTGGTTGCAATAGATGGCGAGGAATTTGTTGCCAACCTCATGGTTATTCAGTTAGAGCCATTTGATGTTATCCTTGGTATGGATTTGTTGCATCGCTACCAAACCGTGATTTCCTGCTTTTGGAGGACAGTTACCTTGCAAGCACCTTTAGGGAAGGATATAATCTTTCAAGGGAATGCACCCACGTGTTCCCTCTTTGTGTTGGCCAGCTTATTCCCTGTCCGACGAATAATGAAGTCTGGGTTACTCCTAGCAATTGCAGAGAAGCCAAGTACGTCTTTGTACATTGAGGATATTCCTGTGGTACGTGAATACCTGATGTGTTTCCCGAAGAGCTTCCGGGTATGCCACCCAAGCGATATGTGGAGTTCAGAATAGGTCTTGTTCCTTACAGGAAGAGTTGAAGAAGCAATTGGATGAGCTGTTATCCAAAGACTTGATTCGTCGTAGTGTGTCACCTTGGGGAGCCCCTGTCCTTTTCACTGAGAAAAAGGATGGGAGTTGGCGCATGTGTATAGATTACCGTGCTCTCAATCAGGTGACCATCAAGAATAAATACCCATTGCCTCGCATCGAGGACTTGTTTGATCAATTGAAAGGGGCCAAGGTGTTCTCCAAAATTGATCTACAATCTGGGTATAATCAAATCCGAGTGGGGGAGCAAGACATTGAGAAGACGGCTTTCTCCACAAGATATGGGCACTATGAGTTTACAGTTTTGTCCTTTGGACTAACAAATGCCCCTGCTGTTTTCATGGAAACGATGAATAGTATGCTACATAAGTACCTAGATGACTTTATAGTTGTGTTCATCGATCATATCCTGATTTATTCCAAGATGGAGGAAGAACATGAGCAGCATCTGAGGCTCGTGCTTGAGACTCTAAGGAAGAATCAATTCTTTGCCAAACTGAAGAAGTGCGAGTTCTGGATTTCTGAAGTGAGCTTCCTGGGTCATGTAATTAACCAGGAAGGCATTTCAGTAGATCCAAGCAAGATTTCCACCGTTGTGGATTGGAAGAGGCCATCTAATGTTAAAGAAGTGAGAAGTTTTCTTGGCCTAGCTGGTTACTACCGACGCTTCATGAAAGACTTCTCCATTATTGCCAAGCCAATGTCTCAGCTCACACAGAAGAATGTGAGATTCTAGTGGACCGATGAATGTGAGCACAGTTTTAATACACTGAAAGAGAAGTTAGTAACTGCTCCTGTTCTCACACTTCCTGAGCTAGGAGGAAAATCAGAAAACTCAGAAAATCCAAGTCCTCGATGCTACCCAAACTCATCAACAGAAGCAACTCTAGACCTCATGTTGGTCTTAGGTGCACTCAAGGTCTGGGGCTGACCCTGAAAATGCTTAAGAGCCTAAACACGGTCTCTCCGCGCGATCTTGGCGCGCTTGAAGCATCTCTTGATCAAATGTCCATCCTTCTGACAGAAGGTACAATGATATTTCACCTTCTGAGAGGTAGAAGTAGCATGATGGGGCTTCACCTTCTGAGAGGTGGAAGCAACAGGTGGAACCACCTTACTGTCAGAGATCCCTCGGACAAAGCCCGCAGATTTAAATTGAACTTTCTTAGTTCTGGGCTCGACCTCGATCACACCTGCTGCTATGGGTCTAAGAACAACAGGTGGATGCTTCCTAACATCCTTAGAAAAATCGTATCCTAGACTTTGATTGAATTTGCAAATCTTGGATTGGTCTAGAATAAGATTTAGCTTCTTCTTGCCTCCAACAAACCTCTCAAGAGTGTTCATAAGATACTGACACTCCTGAAAGAGAGAGGTGCAAGAAGAGCAGGGGGAAGAAGAGACAGCAGAAGGTAAGGGAGTAGAAGAAGAAGAACCAACAACAGAAGAACAGATGGCATGTCATGCACAGCCGCCTCAGGAGGGACAGTCCTACTGCTAGCCATATGGTTCTCATGGCTAAGCGTCTCTACCTTTCCCTTAGGCTTCTTCCCCACAACAGCACACACATCACAAGCAGATGGTGACTTCTCTAGAAGGCCCTTAGTTAGCTTCACACATTTTTCATCCAATGCAATCAAGTCAGATTTTAGTTTTTCACAGTTATTGCATGGTGAGCTAACAAGGTCCTTAGAAGCATATTGAGCCATTTTCTTGTCATGATCAACCATTTCTTGAAATTGTTTGGAAACAGATTCAAGCTCAAAGGTTAATTTAGGACAATTGGTGCAAAAAACAATGGGCTCAAGTAATGAAACTTGTAATTCAGCAATTTTATGATTGCCCTTTTTAAGTTCATTTTCAAATTATTGTAATTTTCACAAGACTCAGGCAGATCTAGGAGCATGGTATAAAGACCTCTAAATGCATTGTCATTATCCTCACATGAGGTGCAAGATGTAGTCTCAACAACAGTAGATGAAAGAGTAGCTACCCTACTCATCTCTAATTCAGCTAACATACTAACATTCTCCACCTTAAGCAAATCTAGCTCAGAAGACACACTATCATGAGAGGTCCTTAGTTTCTCTATATCTCCAAGCAAAGCAGTACGTACATCACAGTCGTCACGGGAGGGAGTATATATAAGTGAAGTAAGCTCCCGTGACAATCTCTCTACTTCCTTCTCTAACTCACTACACCTAGCTCTAGATCTAGCATGAAAATTTCCTAGCTTAAGAAATGCATCATTGAGCTGGTCATAAGAGGGATATACCTCATCGGGGTCAAAGTAGAGCTCGCTGTCACTGATGTCGCCCTCAAGGGCCATGAAGCACATGCCGAGGAAGTCATCACCATCTTGGGATCTTGATCGTCCTTCCCATTGTCATCACTACACCCCTCCACCTCGCTGAGGTCGATGTCGTCGAAGGCGGTGAGGATGCGGTGGAAGAGCTTCTTGGCTTTGCCAAGGTCGTGGAACTTCTTCCCTTTGCTTAGGGGCTTCTTGTTGCGGTTCTTGTCGGTGTAGTCATTCTTGCTTGAACCATCGTAGTCATTCTTGTCCTTCTCCAACTTGGGATAGTTTGCTCGAATGTGGTTGGGGCCACCACACTCAAAGTAAATCACACGCCCTCCTCTCTTTCTCTCCCTAACCCTCTTGTATACATGGGAGAATTTTCTAGCTAGGAGGGCTAGCTGGTTTTCTGGAAGCTGTTCTTGTAGGTCATCACTCATCTCACAAACACTCCAGAGAAAAACCAGAAACACCATCAGAAGGAAACTCAGAAGTCAAACTGGGATCAGTGACCAAAGCCATCGACTGAGACTTCGACTTGCGAGAGACAATGTCAATCTCGTGGGTCTTGAGGCGTGAGTACAACACATCAAGAGTTAAAATCAAAATATCAGTGGTGTCCTTGATGGTGGTCACCTTCATCTCCCAAACTCACAAATCCAAGGCCGAAAGCATTTGACGAGCGTTGTCCGAGTCGGGATATGTGAGACCGACCGCTCGGAGGTTGCTCAAAATATTGTGGAACCTCGCAAAGCACTCATCAAGGGACTCTCCAGCGAGCATTTCAAACTTGTTGTAATCTCGCTTGTACTGGTCCTGACGTATGGTCTTGATTTGGGTGGTGCCCTCATGGTAAGCATCGAGGGTCACCCAAATGTCATAAGCCGACGTAAGATGAGAAATGTTATCAAACTCATTTCGGCTCAAACCTTGGATAATGATGTTCCTTGCCTTAGCATTCTCCTCAACATCGGGTATGTTTGCCACATTGATGTTCTCATCGGCAGGAACAACAAAGCGAGTTTTGACCTTTGTCCAAATAGCATAGCCCTGAGCCTATATGTAAGACTCCATCCGACTCTTCCAAAAGGGATAATCGATCCCATCAAAGATCGAGGGCTTGGTGGAATACTTATCTGTTGCCATGGCTCAACAGACCTATTAGGATCTATAGAACCAACCGGCTTTGATACCAATTGAAGGATCGGAAATGGCAACAGAGGGGGGTGAATGATGCCTTTTAAAAATGTCCCCAAAGTATCCACAAAAATCTCCTCTGATAGCTATAGCAACTATGAAGAGAGAAGAAATTCATTCACTTGAAGCAGAAAACATTTTTTGTTGATGACCGAAAATGCATGAATCTAAAACACACTACAAAGAGACTGAGAACCAACCAAATAAGATACTACAAGAACTAAAACTGCAAACAAAAACCAAAAACAAATAGGCCATAGGCTACAGAAAGACTCAGGGAAATCACGAAGCTGAACGGAGAAAAACTGACAACAGACAATACTAGGAAGGTTTCAGTTTTGGTTTTGCATGTTAAAATCAGAAAACTGAACACAGACAGTAGAAGCTTTTGACGGAGAACTGAACTCAGAGAAGTGCCAAAAGGAAACACCTGCAGTTCGGCACTAAAAGAAAAAAGCAGTAGCTGGAAATGAAAGCACAAAGAGAAATACCATTGCTGGCTGAAAACTGACTGCACTGCACAGTGGGCTTTCGGTTTGGCTGAGATCAAATCAGCCGCACATTCAGAGAAACTAGAAAATTAACAAAGCAACTCACCACTGGACAGAAATTTGCACAGGCTGAAAGACATAAAGCTTCTTGACTGCAGAATGAACCGAACTGAGAGAAATGCAGATGCTGCAGCAAAAAGACTGCTGGCCGAAAACAGTCATTGCTACCGAAAACTAAAGGCTAGACTGAAATTTGTTGCCGAGTGAAATTGCAGGCTGAAATTTGCTTGCTGCTAACTGAAAACAGCACAGCCAGACCGAAAATTTGAAGCTAATACTGCTGCCGAACAGAATCTGCAAACTGCTAATTGAGAAATGCCGGTAGAGAGAACAGAAAAGCAATTTACTTGACCGAAATGCAGACTGAAGGAGTTGAATGAATGCAGTCCAAAACTGAAAACAGAAACCAAAAATCACAATTTTCTGCAGACCAAATAGCAGCACAAGGGATGACAACCGAAATTAAAAATATCAGCTTCACTGGTCTTGCCAAAAAGACAATTTACAGCAGACAACACAGAAAATACAACACACAATCAAAAATCACTGAATTTGACAACTGATTGATGTTCTCCTCTGGTCAAATGTTCGGGACTTCGATTTAAACACCAACTCGGTCTCATGAAACAAGACAGTACAGACCAAAAGACAATAAACCTTGAACTGGACAGAAATTTGGACATGAACCGAAAATGAGAGAGATTTTCAAATTTCTTGCCAATCTCCACTTTTTTGCTCAAGAGACTTTGAAATACACCAGGAAGTGATCTCACACAAGCAAATATGAAGCTAGAATCTCTTCTTCCAGGTCATCTAAAGAAATCTCATGCTGCCCTGACTTCAAACCCTAGATTTGGAAAACAGGGGAAATGCATTGCTTAGCTCAGAAAAGAGGGTATCCATTTATTCTAGCTTTTGCTCTTAGGAATTGAATGACCAAATGGTCTTGAGGATTTCCCGTCACAGAGCAACTTATTTTGCAAGATTCAATCAAGAACTCAAGAACACAAAAGTACATCAAAGAGCCACAACGAAGAGGAAATCAAATCATCTCAGAAAAGAAAAGCATCTCAAATGGATTCATTTCAATGAATGATTACACAGGAGATACAATCAACTCACTGCGTCTCCATAAGCAATTGATACAAGGAGAACACACTACATGCTTGAGAGAGGAACACACACTACATGCTTCTCTCCTGAGAAGAACTCACACGAGACACTCCCTCAGCTCACTGCCTTGCTCACTTCCTTGCCTTATTCCCCTCTCCAGAACACACCTACTAAATAGATGAAGCTCACACCACAAGAGGGAATTCAAGAAGTGGCATACACCTTCCACTCCCAACCTCACACACCATATGAGGCAAAGGTCAAACCAGCCCATTTCAGAGGGAAACCAGCCTCTCCACTCCAAACTTGAGTCAATTCTCCAAATTGCCCTCAAGCAGCTTCCTGGAAGCTTCCTGCAACCGGTACCTTGACCGTCTGGACCTCAACTCCTCCCTGAGTCTAGTCCCGGTCTGCTTCACTGCACATGATTGCACCCAGCATCCTAACCTCTGGACCTCCGACTCCACTTGAGTCTAGTCCCGGTCCACCTTGCCGCTGCCCATCGTGTTCACCTGACTCTGACCGACTGGACCTCCGACTCCACCTGAGTCTACTCCTGGTCTATTCCATCGCACACAACCGCAACCGACATCCAACCTTCTGGACCTCCGACTCCTCCTTGAGCCTAGTCCCGGTTCTCTCGCCGTTGCCCGTCATGTCCTCCACCGGTAGCTTCAGCTCCGGTTCCTCGTCTCCCAGCTCGCAACCACCTCACCAGCCTCGATCATCTTCGGCATCTCCGATCGTCTGGACCTCAGAACCTCCTGTGCCTAGTCCCGGTACTCCTCACCTCACCATGACCTAGCTCCGAAGTCGTGCAGCCACACAGACAAGCAAACCGTCACATAGCACCGCACGAAACAGCATAATCATCAATAGTATTAACGAAAGGTACTCAAACCTAGAATACCCAAAACAAACTCAAACTCTCTAACACAACCGTCAATTACTCATCACAAACATGGGGATACTTCCACATGGTCTCTCAATTTCAAAATTCCAACCGAATTTTCAAAATTTCAAAAATCCAAACCTTCTTGGGCCAAGCCCGGCACATCCTCCCCTTCCCCTAGCCCACTTGGCCTCTAGTCTGGCTCACCAAGCCTTCGGCTTGGCCCTGGTCAGCCCACGCCACCCTCTGTGCGCCGTGCACACCTAGCACACACCTTGGCCTTGCCATTCGTAACCTGGCTTGTCCCCGCCATGCACGTTGCCCACCTCTTGAGCTGCGCAGTGCACAATCACCTGCCTGCCCTATGCACCACTATGCCTCGCTAGTGCTACACCGCCTCCACCCAGACCCCCCTCTCTCTCCTTCCTCCTCCCGGTGCCACGACATGCTCGCGTGTGCTGTGTCTGCAGCACATCACCCTTGCATGCCAGCATTTCGCACCTCCCGACCATTGCCCTAAGCCATCCCCTCTACCTTAACTCTCCTCCTGTGTTGCACATCGAGCCCCACCTCCCTGTCTTGCGCTGCATTGAAAGACAACATTGCTACCATCAGCCCCTCTTATAAGCCATAATGGTGTCCAATAGCCACCTTCCTCCCGTAGCTATAAAATTGGTGTGTGGTCCTCTACCTTACCTCTAGCTGCCCCGAACGCCTTTACCCTCCTCTCCTCCATTGTCTCCCTCTGCTTTGTCACCACCAGCTAATCGACCTCCACCATACCTTCTTCCAATTTGGCATGCCTGGAACTTCATCTTGGAGTCCCGAAGCTGACCCAAGCCTTACCAAGCATTTTCACCCACTCTAGCGAGCTTCATGTGTTGACCTCCTCTCCGCTATCTCAGTCCTTCGTTGACAGCTCACTCCTATGTTCCTAAGCCTAGCCTCCACCTCCGATTAGTCTCTCTTAGCCCCTAGATGCTTCCCTAGCCGGTAATTAGGTTCTAGTACCGTGTAGTGCCATAGTGTCATGCTCCATGCCACCACCGCCACTTGAGCTTGCCGCCGGCCACTGCAGCCTTCAAATCCGACAGCGCCACCCCAGGCTCTAGGTGCGGTTCAACGCGAGGGACCCATTTTTGGCCTCTCTCTCTGACCGTCGTGGCCCTTCTCACCGGTAATGAGCTGTGCCATACTCGGGGAGAGGGAGAGCTACTGTAGCACGGTGGTTAACCATTTAAATGCATGATTAACTCTTTAATGATTCACTAATCCCGTTGACATGTGGGTCCTCCTCATTAATTTAAGCTTTTAATTGTATGACATGTGTGCCCCATTGGCGTTAAAACCTTTTAAAACTAGTTAATTGGTTTGTAAGCCACTGGCAAGTGGGCCCATTCCACTGTTACTACAGTGCATGGGTCTCGACTGTCAGTCTTTCGCCTTTTTCTTTTAGAAAGTAAATCAAAAACTAGTATAAAATCCTATGGGCCACTCCTGTCAGTCACAATATCCTTTTTAATAGAAAAATAATTCAAAAATTAAATAAAATCCAATAGACCCTACTTGCTAGTGAGAGAGTACTGTCTATCCTCCTTTAATTTTTAGATTTAATCCAAATTTAAACTTTGAAGAGTCTGTTCTCTCTCATTTTAACTCCAAATTTAATGAAATTTATTTATAAATTTTATTAAATTCAAGATCTATGTAATAGTAGTGGAATTGTTTAGTTTGGACTTTATTTAAATTTATTTGTTTTGCTCGTGTGTTATTTACTTTCCGATGCTATCAGCCGAGTAGAGTATGAGGATACAGAATAGCCCCAGTGCAAGACGACTCAAGAATTTCCAGACCAACCTGCTTATGAGTCAGGCGAGTCAATGATTTGATTATATTGAACCTACATTTTTATGCAAATATATGTTTATTTAAATTAACAAATTGCACACTTTTAATTGTTATGCAAATGTAGGTAAAACTTAAGGTTAGATATATGCCTACTTGATATTATAATATTATTGTACCATCCTTTGAACACTCAGATTGCATAATCCGTGTCACTATAGATACTTAATGGTAACTTTACTATCTATAGGTTATACTTAAGCATTATGCTAATCTTCCTTAAATACCAGGGCATTAGATCACCCTATCATCATCTTTTAATTATGAAACTTTTTTTGAGCAACCATTGGAGGGAAATGACAAGTATATTTAAGATAACTTAGTTTTGTACTTCTCAAAACCCTAAAACTTGTTGTTCTATATTGGGTGGATGATATGATGGTTGGTGTGGATGTAACACGAGAAATTATGGTTTGTGGTTTGCACCGCCTAGATAACTTAAGGACTAAATTATGTGATGACCTCTCAATATAAAATAGTGCAACCATAAGTTTATAATGGGTATGACTTGGCTAACTAATTTGCATCCACTAAGGCAGGTTGCACCATTGCAGTGATCCCAAGTCATGTCGCTGATTTTAAGTCGAGGTCCGCCTCCGCACGCACTCAACGGAGTATAAATAAGACGTAGCGTCGAGGTCCGCCTCCGCACGCACTCAACGGAGTATAAATAAGACTGTTGTAGGGGTGGCCCAACCCCCCGTGACTGGGCCGTGTGGCTAGTCCAACATGTAATAGGCCCAATAGTGTAGAGGAATATAACTGTGTAAATATACCAGTGTACCCCCATCCTTTGTAAATACTAAGGGGTAGAATGGGAATTTCCCATTCTACCCCACTCACATATATAGAAGCCCCCAGGAGGGGGAAAGGGGGCATCATCCTCTCATTCTCACCACCACTCCACAGCTCTAGCTCTCCTCTTCCTCTCCTACCAGTCCCCTTCTTCCCTGTTTGGCCCGTAGCCACAACAGATGGCACCGTCCGTGGGGACGACTAGAAGCTACGAGCGGAAGAGATTTTCCCCAAGATTCAACAAAAGCGACGGTTGTATGGATCTTTTCTGCTCCTGGGAGCATGCTACTTTGTTCGTAGTATCTGCACTACAGATAAGTAGTTCGCTTGCTAAAAATTTATAGGCTTTGTCGATGTACTTTGCTTTGTCTTGTAACTGCAGTAGTGACTAGATCTAGTTGAATCGCCCAGATGCAGCAATGAATAGATCTAGTCGAAGCATTTTGCTATCATCCAAGGCATCATTTCCCTACAGCAGAGGAGCGAGACGGGCGGAGCGGCAGCCTACGCCGCCCCCGTGTGCCCGGCTCCGTGCAGGACCTGTCCTCCGCTCGTCCCCGCGCTGCAGATTCCGGCCTCCGCTCTCGGCGAAGTTCCGCTCGTCTCCGCGCTGCAGGTTCCCGCACGCCTTCGACTCGTCCATGCCGAGCATCGCGCGGAGGGGTACCCCGCCAAACATGCCATCGTGCTGCGGCCTCCGCGGCCCCTCTCCGCGCGATGTAGGGTCTCCGCAGGGTGCCGAGTCCCCTCCGCTCGTTGTCGCGTCCATCTACGCGCGCGGACCACACGCAGACAGACATGAAACATCCATCCCCACATGTATCTACGAGTGCCTGCGTACAGAAATTATCATCCGTACATGCATGCGTTCGCGGCGCGAGGTATCCATCCGAACATCCATCCATGCTTAAAATCTCCAGAACATGCATGTCTCAACAAAGTTTCACGTGTGCATACTTACCCATTCATCCATCTAGGCATACTGACTCGCGTACCCGTCCGTACATGCAAATAGTTATTCGCCTGTATTCATCCGCATGCAAACAACCATTGGTACATCCGCCATGCATGCATTTCGCAGGAAATATCCACGAGTTTTGCCCTTGCGCGCAAGAATTCGTTCACATACCACTCATGCATGCATACAGGCATTTCTCTCTCTCCGTCGTCTTGGTTCCTGGTGTGCAGGGGATGGGCAAGCTGAGGTCACCGGCGCCCGTACGACGTATACGCCTTCGACCGCGTGGAGTGCACCTCGCAAGCGTACCTCCGCACCAGCCCCCGCCGAGTCTTCAAACCGATGACCCCAACCAAGTCTGCTCCTGCGTCCACTGCTGGCCCGCCGGACGTCCGCAACGACGCATGCGAACTCCACACACGCAGCCGACCGCAGGTGCGTCGGCGCGGAGTCCGATTCCTCCACCGGGGTCTCCGCCGCGCCCGACGCCCGCCGGCTCTGCGCCCCGCCTTTCCGATGGCTCCGCGCCCATCTCCGGACCTCGCCTCGGGAGCTTCCGCGTCGTCGAGTCTTGCGCCCCGCCTTTCCGATGGCTCCGCGCCCGTCTCCGGACCTCGCCTCGGGAGCTTCCGCGTCGTCGAGTCCACGAGCGCCTCGCCTCCGAAGTCTCCGCGTCGTCGAAGCGTCTACGAAGCCTCCGCGTCGTTAAGGCTTCGCGCTACACAGGTGGTTTTCGCCAACATCGCGAGGGTAGCTCCGAAGTCTCCGTCAAGCTCCCCGAAACCTCCGCGTCGCCTCCGTGGGCCTGGCTCCGCGTAGGACGTTGCCTCCGCAAGCCGGACTTCGCACGCGCAATCCGTCTGGGTGATGATCTCCACGTCGTCGAAAGCAGAAAGGCCCGTCTCCGCGCGAGACATCACTGCTACGGGCCTGTCTTCGCGCGAACGAGGACCTCGTCGACCGTGGACTCTACACAGATGAAGCGGGCTCCGCACAGCCGGGGTCGCAACTCTCTGGCGTCGAAGTCTCATGTAGTTGCGGCCTCGGCGCAGCGCAGGTATGTGCCGCCAGGACCTCCGCGTGCACCGGGCGCCGCCCGTCTCCACATGCATCCATCCGCACATGCGAAAGAGCCTCCGCGTTGTCGAGGTCCCCGCCGCGCCAGACCATACGGGCGAGCTTCACCACGTACGCGCCATCAAGGAGCCAAACCCGAGCGGAGCTAGCTTCGCCAGCACCTCCCCGCGCACACAATGAAGTCGCCTGCTCCGAGCCGCCTCTGGGAGTATCCGCGACGGCGAGGTCGTCCCCACGCCATGGCTGCCGCTGCGACGCCTCTGCGACAACTTCACCGACCTCCGTTCGCCTCCACGCCGCGGAAGGCGGTATCCCGGCCTTTGCACGTCCCGGACTCTGGGCTTCGCGTCGAAGGCGTCGGACTGCCACACCGGGCTTCGCATCGCCGTCCTCAACTTCGGCTCCAAGCCTACTGCCTCCGCAAAGTCGCCTCCGCCTACGTGTAGCTCTACGATGGATTGCTCATGTCGCAAAAAGCTACCAGGGAGTGGGAGGTCGAACTGCTCATTGCTGGGCAGGGTGTGGCTTCCGGACGTAGCCGCCCTGGAGACAAATGCGCGAGGATCGATCTCCGCGTTCTAGCGCCACCTTCGCCTCCGTTTCGGACTTCGCCAAGGCGCCCAGACGCTGAGCCTCCGCACTTCGGCTCCAAACTTCCGCGCCGACCAAGTCCATCTAGGTGGGCAAGCGAGGTAGTATACCTTTAAATCATTTCATGATAGCGCACATCCTGTCAAGATTCACTTTTACGCTTTTTACTTGACTGGCTTATCCCCTGCTTTCATTGCCATCGTTGGGTGTCTACTGGCCTGGCCTCGAACTCTTTTATTGCTGTTACGTCCTCTTTCGTGCAGCGGCGTTTAATCAGCTTTTGGTTTAAATCGCACGACGGCCGTGCGCCTCGGCGTAGTCTACGGACTCTAAATAAGACGTAGTGTTGAGCCTAGCTCCGCACGCGCGAGTCTCCGGACTATAAAGGAGGCGTCGCGTCGAGCTCTGCTCCGCACGCCATAGTCCACGGACTCTAAATAAGACGTAGCGTCGAGCCTAGCTCCGCACGCGTGAGTCTCCGGACTATAAAGAAGACGTAGCGTCGAGGATAGCTCCGCACGCAATAGTCCACGGACTCTAAATAAGACGTAGCGTCGAGCCTAGCTCCGCACGCACTCTACGGAGTATAAATAAGACGCAGCGGGGGGACGCCTTCGCGCGCACTCTACGGAGTATAAAGAAGACGTCGCGTCGAGCCTAGCTCCGCACGCAATAGTCCACGGACTCTAAATAAGACGTAGCGTCGAGCCTAGCTCCGCACGCGCGAGTCTCCGGACTATAAAGAAGGCGTCGCGTCGAGCTCTGCTCCGCACGCCATAGTCCACGGACTCTAAATAAGACGTAGCGTCGAGCCTAGCTCCGCACGCGCGAGTCTCCGGACTATAAAGGAGGCGTCGCGTCGAGCTCTGCTCCGCACGCCATAGTCCACGGACTCTAAATAAGACGTAGCGTCGAGCCTAGCTCCGCACGCGCGAGTCTCCGGACTATAAAGAAGACGTAGCGTCGAGCCTAGCTCCGCACGCAATAGTCCACGGACTCTAAATAAGACGCAGCGGGGGGACGCCTTCGCGCGCACTCTACGGAGTATAAAAAAGACGTAGCGTCGAGCCTAGCTCCGCACGCAATAGTCCACGGACTCTAAATAAGACGTAGCGTCGAGCCTAGCTCCGCACGCGCGAGTCTCCGGACTATAAAGAAGGCGTCGCGTCGAGCTCTGCTCCGCACGCCATAGTCCACGGACTCTAAATAAGACGTAGCGTCGAGCCTAGCTCCGCACGCGCGAGTCTCCGGACTATAAAGGAGGCGTCGCGTCGAGCTCTGCTCCGCACGCCATAGTCCACGGAATCTAAATAATACGTAGCGTCGAGCCTAGCTCCGCACGCGCGAGTCTCCGGACTATAAAGAAGGCGTCGCGTCGAGCTCTGCTCCGCACGCCATAGTCCACGGACACTAAATAAGACGTAGCGTCGAGCCTAGCTCCGCACGCGCGAGTCTCCGGACTATAAAGCAGGCCTCGCGTCGAGCTCTGCTCTGCACGCCATAGTCCACGGACTCTAAATAAGACGAAGCGTCGAGCCTAGCTCCGCACGCGCTAGTCTCCGGACTATAAAGGAGGCGTCGCGTCGAGCTCTGCTCCGCACGCCATAGTCCACGGACTCTAAATAAGACGTAGCGTCGAGCCTAGCTCCGCACGCGCGAGTCTCCGGACTATAAAGGAGGCGTCGCGTCGAGCTCTGCTCCGCACGCCATAGTCCACGGACACTAAATAAGACGAAGCGTCGAGCCTAGCTCCGCACGCGCGAGTCTCCGGACTATAAAGCAGGCATCGCGTCGAGCTCTACTCGGCACGCCATAGTCCACGGACTCTAAATAAGACGAAGCGTCGAGCCTAGCTCCGCACGCGCTAGTCTCCGGACTATAAAGGAGGCGTCGCGTCGAGCTCTGCTCCGCACGCCATAGTCCACGGACTCTAAATAAGACGTAGCGTCGAGCCTAGCTCCGCACGCGTGAGTCTCCGGACTATAAAGAAGATGTAGCGTCGAGCCTAGCTCCGCACGCAATAGTCCACGGACTCTAAATAAGACGTAGCGTCGAGCCTAGCTCCGCACGCACTCTGCGGAGTATAAATAAGACGCAGCGGGGGGACGCCTTCGCGCGCACTCTATGGAGTATAAAGAAGACGTAGCGTCGAGCCTAGCTCCGCACGCAATAGTCCACGGACTCTAAATAAGACGTAGCGTCGAGCCTAGCTCCGCACGCGCGAGTCTCCGGACTATAAAGAAGGCGTCGCGTCGAGCTCTGCTCCGCACGCCATAGTCCACGGACTCTAAATAAGACGTAGCGTCGAGCCTAGCTCCGCACGCGGGAGTCTCCGGACTATAAAGGAGGCGTCGCGTCGAGCTCTGCTCCGCACGCCATAGTCCACGGACTCTAAATAAGATGTAGCGTCGAGCCTAGCTTCGCACGCGCGAGTCTCCGGACTATAAAGCAGGCGTCGCGTCGAGCTCTGCTCCGCACGCCATAGTCCACGGACTCTAAATAAGACGTAGCGTCGAGCCTAGCTCCGCACGCGCGAGTCTCCGGACTATAAAGGAGGCGTCGCGTCGAGCTCTGCTCCGCACGCCATAGTCCACGGACTCTAAATAAGACGTAGCGTCGAGCCTAGCTCCGCACGCGCGAGTCTCCGGACTATAAAGAAGACGTAGCGTCGAGCCTAGCTCCGCACGCAACAGTCCACGGACTCTAAATAAGACGTAGCGTCGAGCCTAGCTCCGCACGCACTCTACGGAGTATAAATAAGACGCAGCGGGGGGACGCCTTCGCGCGCACTCTACGGAGTATAAAAAAGACGTAGCGTCGAGCCTAGCTCCGCACGCAATAGTCCACGGACTCTAAATAAGACGTAGCGTCGAGCCTAGCTCCGCACGCGCGAGTCTCCGGACTATAAAGAAGGCGTCGCGTCGAGCTCTGCTCCGCACGCCATAGTCCACGGACTCTAAATAAGACGTAGCGTCGAGCCTAGCTCCGCACGCGCGAGTCTCCGGACTATAAAGGAGGCGTCGCGTCGAGCTCTGCTCCGCACGCCATAGTCCACGGACTCTAAATAATACGTAGCGTCGAGCCTTGCTCCGCACGCGCGAGTCTCCGGACTATAAAGAAGGCGTCGCGTCGAGCTCTGCTCCGCACGCCATAGTCCACGGACTCTAAATAAGACGTAGCGTCGAGCCTAGCTCCGCACGCGCGAGTCTCCGGACTATAAAGGAGGCGTCGCGTCGAGCTCTGCACCGCACGCCATAGTCCACGGACTCTAAATAAGACGTAGCGTCGAGCCTAGCTCCGCACGCGCGAGTCTCCGGACTATAAAGAAGGCGTCGCGTCGTGCTCTGCTCCGCACGCCATAGTCCACGGACTCTAAATTTGACGTAGCGTCGAGCCTAGCTCCGCACGCGCGAGTCTCCGGACTATAAAGAAGGCGTCGCGTCGAGCTCTGCTCCGCACGCCATAGTCCACGGACTCTAAATAAGACGTAGCGTCGAGCCTAGCTCCGCACGCGCGAGTCTCCGGACTATAAAGAAGACGTAGCGTCGAGCTCTGCTCCGCACGCCATAGTCCACGGACTCTAAATAAGACGTAGCGTCGAGCCTAGCTCCGCACGCGCGGGTCTCCGGACTATAAATTAAGTCGTGCGCCAAGGTCTGCCTCCGCACGCGAGAGTCCAAGGACTATAAATTAAGTCGTGCGCCGAGGTCTGCCTCCGCACGCGAGAGTCCAAGGACTATAAATTAAGTCGTGCACCCAGGTCTGCCTCCGCACGCGAGAGTCCAAGGACTATAAATTAAGTCGTGCGCTAGGTCTGCCTCCGCACGCGAGAGTCCAAGGACTATAAATGAAGTCGTGCGACCAGGTCTGCCTCCGCACGCGAGAGTCTGCGGACTATAAATCAAGTCGTGCGCCGAGGTCCGCCTCCGCACGCGCCAGTCTACGGACTCTAAACAAGTCATGCGCCGAGGTCCGCCTCCGCACGCACCAGTTACCCTCACGCACTCTACGGAGTATAAAAATTGTGCAATGGCCGAGACACTAGGGAGTGCCTCGCCCTAGTGGTGCGGCACCTGGATGTCGCACCTTCAGGCGCGTTACACCAGGGAGTGTATCACTCCTTTTTGAAGGTAGGGGAACGGCGGTCGCGCCTCCCTACCTCGGCGTGCGTAGTGCCTTCGGCCTACGCTCCAAGCGCCCGCCCTCAGCGGGCACTCCTTTTTGAATGTAGGGGGACAGCGGTCTCGCCTCCCTACCTCGGCGTGCGTAGTGCCTTCGGCCTACGCTCCAAGCGCCCGCCCTCAGCGGGCACTCCTTTTTGAAGGTAGGGGAACGGCGGTCTCGCCTCCCTACCTCGGCGTGCGTAGTGCCTTCGGCCTACGCTCCAAGCGCCCGCCCTGAGCGGGCACTCCTTTTTGAAGGTAGGGGAACGGCGGTCTCGCCTCCCTACTTCGGCGTGCGTAGTGCCTTCGGCCTACGCTCCAAGCGCCCGCCCCACGCGGGCACTCCTTTTTGAAGGTAAAGGAATGGCGGTCGCGCCTCCCTACCTTGGCGTGCGTAGTGCCTTCGGCCTACGCTCCAAGCGCCCGCTCCCCGCGGGCACTCCTTTTTGAAGGTAGGGGAACGGCGGTCTCGCCTCCCTACCTCGGCGTGCGTAGTGCCTTCGGCCTACGCTCCAAGCGCCCGCCCTCAGCGGGCACTCCTTTTGGAAGCTAGGGGAACGGCGGTCGCGCCTCCCTACCTCGGCGTGCGTAGTGCCTTCGGCCTACGCTCCAAGCGCCCGCTCCCCACGGGCACTCCTTTTTGAAGGTAGGGGAACGGCGGTCGCGCCTCCCTACCTCGGCGTGCGTAGTGCCTTCGGCCTACGCTCCAAGCGCCCGCCCTTAGCGGGCACTCCTTTTTGAAGGTAGGGGAACGGCGGTCTCGCCTCCCTACCTCGGCGTGCGTAGTGCCTTCGGCCTACGCTCCAAGCGCCCGCCCTCAGCGGGCACTCCTTTTTGAAAGTAGGGGAACGACGGTCTCGCCTCCCTACCTCGGCGTGCGTACTACCTTCGGCCTACGCTCCAAGCGCCCGCCCTCTGCGGGCACTCCTTTTTGAAGGTAGGGGAACGGCGGTCTCGCCTCCCTACCTCGGCGTGCGTAGTGCCTTCGGCCTGCGCTCCAAGCGCCCGCCCTCAGCGGGCACTCCTTTTTGAAGGTAGGGGAACGGCGGTCTCGCCTCCCTACCTCGGCGTGCGTAGTGCCTTCGGCCTACGCTCCAAGCGCCCGCCCTCAGCGGGCACTCCTTTTTGAATGTAGGGGAACAGCGGTCTCGCCTCCCTACCTCGGCGTGCGTAGTGCCTTCGGCCTACGGTCCAAGCGCCCGCCCTCAGCGGGCACTCCTTTTTGAAGGTAGGGGAACGGCGGTCTCGCCTCCCTACCTCGGCGTGCGTAGTGCCTTCGGCCTACGCTCCAAGCGCCCGCCCTCAGCGGGCACTCCTTTTTGAAGGTAGGGGAACGGCGGTCTCGCCTCCCTACCTCGGCGTGCGTAGTGCCTTCGGCCTACGCTCCAAGCGCCCGCCCCCCACGGGCACTCCTTTTTGAAGGTAGGGGAACGGCGGTCGCGCCTCCCTACCTCGGCGTGCGTAGTGCCTTCGGCCTACGCTCCAAGCGCCCGCTCCCCGCGGGCACTCCTTTTTGAAGGTAGGGGAACGGCGGTCTCGCCTCCCTACCTCGGCGTGCGTAGTGCCTTCAGCCTACGCTCCAAGCGCCCGCCCGCAGCGGGCACTCCTTTTGGAAGATAGGGAAACGGCGGTCGCGCCTCCCTACCTCGGCGTGCGTAGTGCCTTCGGCCTACGCTCCAAGCGCCCGCTCCCCGCGGGCACTCCTTTTTGAAGGTAGGGGAACGGCGGTCGCGCCTCCCTACCTCGGCGTGCGTAGTGCCTTCGGCCTACGCTCCAAGCGCCCGCCCTCTGCGGGCACTCCTTTTTGAAGGTAGGGGAACGGCGGTCTCGCCTCCCTACCTCGGCGTGCGTAGTGCCTTCGGCCTACGCTCCAAGCGCCCGCCCTCAGCGGGCACTCCTTTTTGAAGGTAGGGGAACGGCGGTCTCGCCTCCCTACCTCGGCGTGCGTAGTGCCTTCGGCCTACGCTCCAAGCGCCCGCTCCCCGCGGGCACTCCTTTTTGAAGGTAGGGGAACGGCGGTCTCGCCTCCCTACCTCGGCGTGCGTAGTGCCTTCGGCCTACGCTCCAAGCGCCCGCCCTCAGCGGGCACTCCTTTTTGAAGGTAGGGGAACGGCGGTCGCGCCTCCCTACCTCGGCGTGCGTAGTGCCTTCGGCCTACGCGCCAAGCGCCCGCTCCCCGCGGGCACTCCTTTTTGAAGGTAGGGGAACGGCGGTCGCGCCTCCCTACCTCGGCGTGCGTAGTGCCTTCGGCCTAGGCCCCAAGCGCCCGCCCTCAGCGGGCACTCCTTTTTGAAGGTAGGGGAACGGCGGTCTGGCCTCCCTACCTCGGCGTGCGTAGTGCCTTCGGCCTACGCTCCAAGCGCCCGCCCTCAGCGGGCACTCCTTTTTGAAGGTAGGGGAACGGCGGTCTCGCCTCCCTACCTCGGCGTGCGTAGTGCCTTCGGCCTACGCTCCAAGCGCCCGCCCTCAGCGGGCACTCCTTTTTGAAGGTAGGGGAACGGCGGTCGTGCCTCCCTACCTCGGCGTGCGTAGTGCCTTCGGCCTACGCTCCAAGCGCCCGCCCTCAGCGGGCACTCCTTTTTGAAGGTAGGGGAACGGCGGTCCCGCCTCCCTACCTCGGCGTGCGTAGTGCCTTCGGCCTACGCTCCGAGCGCCCGCTCTCCGTGGGCCCTCCTTTTCGAAGGTAGGAGAACAACAGTGTCAGCGCGTCTTCGGCGCTCGACTTCGCCGTCCGCCTTGTAGGCATCGCCTCGGCGGGACGACACGTCTTCGGCGCTCGACGACACGTCTTCGGCCTCGACTACGCCGTCCGCCTCGTAGGCATCGCCTCGGCGGGGCAGCACGTCTTCGGCACTCGACTCCGCCGTCCGTCTTGTAGGCATCGCCTCGGCGAGACGGCACGTCTTCGGCGCTCGACGACACGCCTTCGTCCTCGACTCCGCCGTCCGCCTTGCAGGCATCGCCTCGGGGGGACGGCACATCTTCGGCGCTCGACGGCACATCTTCGGCGCTCGACGACACGCCTTCGGCCTCGACTCCGCCGTCCGCCTAGTAGGCATCGCCTCGGCGGGGCAGCACGTCTTCGGCACTCGACTCCGCCGTCCGCCTTGTAGGCATCGCCTCGGCGAGACGGCACGTCTTCGGCGCTCGACGACACGCCTTCGTCCTCGACTCCGCCGTCCGCCTTGCAGGCATCGCCTCGGGGGGACGGCACGTCTTCGGCGCTCGACGACACGCCTTCGGCCTCGACTCCGCCGTTCGCCTCGTAGGCATCGCCTCGGCGGGACAGCACATCTTCGGCACTCGACTCCGCCGTCCGCCTTGTAGGCATCGCCTCGGCGAGACGGCACGTCTTCGGCGCTCGACGACACGCCTTCGGCCTCGACTCCGCCGTCCGCCTTGCAGGCATCGCCTCGGTGGGACGGCACGTCTTCGGCGCTCGACGACACGTCTTCGGCGGACGACAACACACCTTCGGCCTCGACTCTGCCGTCCGCCTCGTAGGCATCGCCTCGGTGGGACGGCACGTCTTTGGCGCTCGACTCCGTCGTCCGCCTTGTAGGCATCGCCTCGGCGGGACGGCATGTCTTCGGCGCTCGACGACGTCTTCGGCGCTTCACCGGTTCCTTCATAAGTATTGCCTCTAGGGTCTGCGAGCTATCAGTTGCATCGGCACCCTTGTGCTTGCTGTCAGGGAACGGGGGGCTGGGGTGGTTGATCGCGTCAGCTCGCCCATCGGGACCTCAGCGCTTGCTGTCGAGGGAGTACTGTTGTAGGGGTGGCCCAACCCCCCGTGACTGGGCCGTGTGGCTAGTCCAACATGTAATAGGCCCAATAGTGTAGAGGAATATAACTGTGTAAATATACCAGTGTACCCCCATCCTTTGTAAATACTAAGGGGTAGAATGGGAATTTCCCATTCTACCCCACTCACATATATAGAAGCCCCCAGGAGGGGCAAAGGGGGCATCATCCTCTCATTCTCACCACCACTCCACAGCTCTAGCTCTCCTCTTCCTCTCCTACTAGTCCCCTTCTTCCCTGTTTGGCCCGTAGCCACAACAAAGACGTAGCGTCGAGGTCCGCCTCCACATGCACTCTACGGAGTATAAACAAGACGTAGCGTCAAGGTCCGCCTCCGCACGCACTCTACGGAGTATAAATAAGATGTAGTGTCGAGGTCCGCCTCCGTACGCACTCTACGGAGTATAAATAAGACGCAGCGTTGAGGTCAGCCTCCGCGCGCACTCTACGGAGTATAAATAAAACGCAGCGTTGAGGTCCACCTCCGCGCGCACTCTACGGAGTATAAATAAGATGCAGCGTTGAGGTCCGCCTCCGCGCGCACTCTACAGAGTATAAACAAGACGCAGATGTTGTCCCTGCGCACTCTACCGAGTATAACAAGACGCGGATGTTCCCGCGCACGCGTGGTTGTTGTCCCTATGCGTACTCTTCGGAGTATAAATAAGACGTGGTTGATGTTCCCATGCACTCTATTGAGTATAAATAAGACGTGGTTGATGTTCCTGCAAACCCTACCGGGTATCAGGCTTGCCCCCATGCGCACCTCATGGAGCATAAATAAGACGCGCGGATGTCGTCCCCGTGCGCACCCCACTATAGAAAGTATGGAAGTTGTCAGCGTTGGGAAGTGGCTCTGCCCGCGGGTCGGCCCCCGTAGCCACCGCTTCGAAGGGTAGGGGACAGAGCGCTCATGCGTCTACGTTGACTAGGCGCTAGCTCCGCTGCCACCGCTTCAAAGGGTAGGGGACGGAGCGCTCGCGCGTCTACCTCGACTAGGCGCCAGCTCTGCTGCCACTACTTCGAAGGGTAGGGGACAGAGCGCTCATGCATCTTCTTCGACTAGGCGCCAGCTCCGTTGTCACCGCTTTGAAGGGTAGGGACGGAGCGCTCGTGCATCTACTTCGACTAGGCACCGGCTTCGCCGCCACCCCTTTGAAGGGTAGGGGACAGAGCGCTCGTGCATTTACCTCAGTTACGAAGTGCTACGACCATCAAGTGGAGCGAAGTCGAGCGCAAGAGGCCAGCCTTTATTGCATAAGGGAACGATTACACGGTGTCGGCGCCTCCCTCGACAAAGGGCCAAGCGTTGCAGGTGCATTCGAGTGCCAAGGGTCGTTACTCGTCTGACTTCGTCTTAACATGTCACGACATCGAGGTGTCGCCCGCTGAAGCCCAGGTCGCCCAGAAATCCCGGGCCCTCTCTGCCCATGCCCAACGTCGAAGGTGCCGTCGAATTGTGTGGCCTGGAAGTACTAATAGGCCCGATGACACATCTGCCCAGAGCAGGAATAAAACACAACAACAGAACACCTTGGGCAAGTGTTGTCTCATTCATAGAAAAAGGAGGGGGCCATAGGGTAGCAACCGTACAACAAGGCATACATAGCAACACACACCGGATCCTGGCATCACACCTGTGGGTCCGCTCCATCTATGTTGTGCCGGGGAATTTCCTCGAGCCACTGGATGAAGTTCCCCTCCCGATGCAGCGTTCACCGCAACACGACCTTGGTCGTGTCCTCCCCAATGTAGTCCCACATCCGATTATAGAAAGTCTGGAGGACGGGCTGAGTGGCGCGAACGGCATGGGACATCGCCCCGCCTTCGGTTGGCAGATCCAGCTGGGGGTCAACCATCTTGTTGACGTGTTCACACCCTTGGGTGTGGAGCATGGCAAAGGCGAGGCAAACGCTAGAGAAGCCGCAGTGATCGCTGAAGGCTCTGGCACTACGGAGGGTGAGGCTCGAGCCCTCTTCGATTCGCTGAAGCGTTTGCGCCAGATCCGCAGGGCTGTGCATAAGGCCCGACACGTCAACGAAAAGGTCCTGGAGGGCCCTCTCTAAAGACTCCATCGCCCTCCACGCCGCCACCGACGTGTCTCCCAAGGTTCGGATCCTCTTCTCAAGAGACGTGGTGAGCTGGGCCTTCTCCTCCTTCAGCGCGGTAATTTGCTGAAGCAAGCCAGTGCGCTCCTCTGCCGCGGCGCGCTGAGTCTCCTCCGTGGCACGTTGCGTCGCCGCCATTGCACACTCCGCATTCGCAGCAAGTGTTTGCGCGTCGGAAATCGCCCTCGCGCTTTCCGCCTCCAGCATGCGAATACGCTCGTCCTTGGCGGCGTGAGCCTCGTCGGCAGCACGAAGCTGGCCCTCCAGCACCCTCCGCTCGCGGGTGCGAGTCTCCTCCAGGGCTCGGCTGAGAGCAAGCGTTTAGAGAAAAAAACACTGTGAGTGTTAGCTATGTACTCGACAAGTGGCGTAGGCTGCGAACTTAGGCACTTACTCTCATCTCCAAGGCACCCAGCGCGAGCGCCAGAAGATCTCCCCCGCACAACGACAACACTCGTCGATCCAGGCTGCCGTCGGCGCACTCCGTGACCTCATGAAGGACGCAAAGCATCTTCGGTCGAGGGATAAAATCGGAGATGGCGGGCCTCTGCACCTCCGCGCCAGCAGCTTCGGCGGCACCAGGCGCCCACGTCGCGTCCTGCGCAACAAGGCTGGAGACTTCATGGACATCTCTGTTGCTCGATCCTTGGCAGCGTCCGGGAGACCTCGTCTCGCCTGATGCCGACGACGGAATGAGCGAGCAAATCGGAGAGAGCTTCGCGAAGTCCCGGGGGCGGGGGGAGGAATTACGCCTACCTTCGACGCCCTCCACCAAGGCACGGGGAGGTGTTTGCTCAGCCTCCATCTGGATCGCGGGGGCTTCATCGGCCTGGGGAGCGACGACTTCCTCCTCGGCTTGAACGGCTTCCCCGTCGGACTCCACGTCCCCAACGACCGCGCCCGCCACATTGAACCACCTCCTCGAGGGCGGGGGCGACCGTATCCGGGGGCGCTTCACCCTCGGGGATTCCAGTGGCCATAATGAGTGGCGCAGGTGGCGGGTCCTCTGTGGCTGGTACAGGCGACGTGGTCTCATCCTCGGGGGTGTCGGTACCGTAACCCATCGCCTCACCGCCGCCTGAGGCCTCCTCGATGGGGGCAGTGTGCTCCCTTGAACCGGCATGCTCGAACCCAATGTCGGGCACGCCCTCCGCCCCAACGGTGCCTGCCGGAGATGTGGCCGACAGGCTGGATATGGCGGCATCAGATCGAGCTCTGCGCTGACAGGAAGACGCCCCTACCCTGCCGTCGCCATCACGGCGACGAGTCAGAGTTGGCGCCGGCACCGCACGTGCTAGCACGGGGAGGCCTAGGGCTTCGCACACCCGATTTATCCGCCTTAGTTTCGCAGGGGCGGTCGCGGCCTTGCGCAGCTCGTGCTCCTTCGCCGTGTACGGCCCAAGGAACGCGACTACCGCACACTCTGCGTCCTCCAACGAGAGCACTGCACGCAAAGCGGTACTTCGTTCACAAAAGGTTACATATATGTATGTAGGCAGCCTATGGCCAAAGTACTTACGAGGACCAGAGGGTTTCCGGAGAGAAGATACTGTTGGGTGGATGCCATCTCGCCGGGTGTGATCTCTCTCGTACTACACCGGCCGGAGAGAGGTGACACCCCGTACATGGTAAACTCCTCGGCGAGGTCGCGCATGTTGAACCGAAGGGCGACGCCGGCAAGCCTCCGCGCCTTCTGTTCGTCGTCGCCCTGCGGCCTCACTCCCGGACAGCTGTTGAAAGATATTGGCTGTCGGCACTGAAGACCGCTGCTGTTCGTCACACGATAGTATAACCACCGTCGCATCCAGCCCGACTTTCCCTCGCGTCGCCAGCGAGGGGAAGAGCTTCGCACAGTTCGACCTCAGCACGAAGTTGACACTGCCGAAATTCGACAACTCCCCTCCTTCGACCTTCTTTGGCTGGCATCGCGCGTCATGAAGAAGGGCGAATAGGTTCGCGCTGGGATGGACACATTTTTTTCGGGCCGCCCAGGCATAAACAGCTAGGCGAGCTATCGCGTTCGGGGTCAGCTGCGCCAGCTCCAATCCACAAGTCCGCAAGACCTCGCCGATGAAAAGCGTTGCGGGCATCCAAAGCCCGGCCTCGAAAAACACGACAAAGACAATTGCCTCCACCTCCTCCGGGCGAGGCTCCGTCTCGTCGCGGGCAAGCAGGCGAGCTCCTGCACGCTCCTCCAGCTTCTTCTCCCGAAAGAGAGCCCGGATCGTCTCCTCCGTAGCACGACTCTGCCCTAGCACGCGGGAGCAGCGGTCTCTCGAGTTCTCCATGGCCTCCCACCGCTTGTCGATCTGCGGCAGCTTGCGAGCCACCAGAGGGTATTCCGTCGGTGGCGGCGTCAAACCGCGCTGGCTTGACGAGGCGCTGCCGCTAAGCCGGCGAGCAGGATCTTCACGGCATGCCATCCTCCTCTACAGTAGAAGGCTGAAGAAGCAGGAGCAAGAGCAGATTGCGCACAAGAACGAGGAAAAAGAGAGCAAAGCAACGGCGAACGAGCAGCCAAGAGGAGTGTTCTCATGCTGGTGGCGACGCTTTATAAAGCCCCCTCCCCTCCCCCACAATTGGAAGCGCAACCAGCGGGAGCCCTGCGGTTCAGCTCCCCACGATCGGGAAGCACAACCGCTGACAGCCGGGGGCAGGCGGTGGCATGCTTCTGGACAGCGCACGACATGCCAGTAGCATCCCGCCACGCATCCCGCCTCTCTCGGGAAGGGGCGCGCGACCATGGTCGTGTGATCGCTGACAGCCCACGACGCGCCAATCGCGTCACACCACGTGTACCTTCCCATCGGGACAGCGCGTACGGCCGCAGCAGCGCGCTCCTGACATTTCAGGGGTCGACGCGATTCTCGCCACCATTAAGTCGTCATCTCCAGACCGCGGAGTTGTCAGGCCATGTCGACCCCGGACCGGGCGAAGCCCCCACTACTCGACTCCCTGGTGCTATGCACGGGAGCCTGGCTTGCCCCGCAGTCAGGGGTGTCCGCCACATGAGCCTATCTCCGCTTCGACTTCGACTCTGACACCCAGGCTCCATCCAACAACACAGAAGTTCACAGGCCACGGGGACGGAGGGGGCCAAATGGCTCGGTAACATGGCTTCGGCCCGTGAAGGCCTTCACCATAAGAGGCTCCTGTTGTAGTGGTGGCCCCCACCTAAGCCCAACCGGCTTGTTAGAAGGTTGTAAGGCCCAAAATGGGACATGTATAATGACGTAAATGCCCTTGAGAGGGATATTTGAGTGTAAGGGTATAATTGTAAAACACTCCCTATGTGCATATATATACCATCCAGGCCATAGGGGGAACCCTAAGCATTGCTCACCTAACTCTCCACTACCATACATCTCTCTCTGTTTGGTTTGTAACTGTAGGATCGTAAGGGCCTTCTCACCCCAAAAGCTAGCCTCTGAGGTGAGGGACTCCCCCACTTTTAAGTTAGGTCCCTTGCCCTTCCACAGCCAATGTGGGACTATTCCAACAATCTCCCCCTTCACACATTGGTGTCCCTCAGCCCTTCACTGCCCCTTCACCGTACACCGACGGTCCCTCAGGGTCACAGTCCATCAGGCGTTCACACACTAGTGTCCATTGGGCCAGATATGTTAGAACCGGGCTCTGATACCACATTAAGTTTCATGCACCAACCAGTTCACCCAAAAGCTTAAGCTGATGAGGAAAGATGGGCAATTCACTTATATTTCAACACTCCCCCTCACATGTAGGCTCCCTTAGGCCTAATACGTGGAATAGAAGTGGACTGCAATTAATTTTTTTAATTGCGTCAGCCAGGACTTGAACTCGAGACCTCTTGGCTCTGATACCACTTGAGAGACCATGTGGATGTAACCCCATGTGTGTGATGAGTAATTGACATCTGTTTTAGGAAAGTCGAGTTTGGTTTGTATGGTTTGGACCATGTCGTTGCGCGGTGCAATCGTTTCGATCGGTTTGGGCTTTGAGTATTTCTTTTGATGTTATTGTATGGTTACAATATTTCGAGCGGTGCTATTGATTTGTTTCTTGTCTGTGATGGCTGCAGGACGTCGAGGTGGAGTCGTGGAGAGGCACGGGATGACCGGACTAGGCGCAGGTGGTGCTGAGCTCAAAGCGGTCGCGGTGTGCCAAAGACGACGAGGACTCGAGGTGGCTGCGTGGCTTGGAGGGCAAGGAATGAGGAAGCTTCCTGAAAGGTGCACGAGGGGCGTTTTGGTGAATACGCAAAGCTGCACTAAAGGAAGTGGATTGTGGATAAAGCGCCATGAGTTGTTGAGAGCTAATGGGTAAAGTGTGTTGTAAACCCATTAGTGGAGGCTATAAATAGAGAGGGTGTTCTCTAGTAGTCTTCATGAAATGAGAGGCAGATTTTTAGAGAGATGGCTTGAGAGAGTGTTTGTGTGAGTTTGTCTCTTGTGCGTGTGCTTTGAGTTCTTGTTTTTCAAGCATGTATGGGGACTTAGTTGTGTGTGTGTTCTCAGATTGAGAGAGAGATGGTTGTAAGAAATCTCACGTAATCATTCCTCTCTCATTGAATCTATTGGAACATTTTGCGAGAAGCAATGGTTTTATTTTCTGTGTTCTTTTCTCAGTTTCTTGTCTTTTGATTTCAGTTCTTGTGATGAACTGACTATAGCAACTCTCAATAGATTCATTCTTGTCTCAGTTTCTTAGTTTAAAATGGTTGCAGTCTTCTTTGTGGTGTCTAGCTCTTGATCTTGGTTTTCTCTTTTGTGCTGCTGCTAAGTCTTGATATCTTCTCTGCAGTTTTTTGTGCGCTGTTCGGTTTGTAGTTTCTATTCTTGAAAATCAATCTCTGTTGAACAGCCTGAAAACTCTCTCTCGGTAGCACACCTTTTTGGCTTGTTTCAGCTTGGAGAAGCCTGAAATTTGTTGAGCTTGGTCGGCAGCTATTTTTTCTTTGCACTCACTGCTTCCTACAGTTTTCAGCCGCAAAGATCAATTTCCTTCGGCCCCCAAACAGCTGCTCCCTCTTGTTTGCTGTTTTGTTTACCCTTTTTTTTGCTTTCTTGGCTACTTTGTTTCTTTAGTTAGTTTGCCTTTTCCTTTGTCTAGTTTTTGTCTTCAGTAGGTTGTAAAGTTTTCGGTCAGAGTAGTGATTAATTTGCCTTCTGTTAATTTGTGCTTTTCAGTAGACACCTTTCGGCCAACCTCTAATCTCTGCTGCCCAATGATCTACTCTATCTTTTGGTTCGGCTGCAGCCCCTGTCTTTTGGTTTCTTTTTCGGATTAGCCAGGCTGCTAGGCAGCAGTTCATTTAATTGTGGCTGTATTTTCTTCGATCAATCTTTGGAGACTCTAGCAGTCTGTATGCAGCTCTCGGCTAGCAAATGGCTTCTAGTGGGTCTGGCTTTTCTTCTGTGATCAGTCATGGCTGTTTTTGCACTGCAGTCTGGGTTTTATTTTTTTATTGCTTGAGCATTTCAGAGATTGTTGTAAGCTCTATCTTTTCTGTTTTGACAAGCTCTGTTTTCTTCTTGATCACAAACAGCAAGTTGTTGAGTTCACTCTCTCTGTCAGTTTTTCTTAGAATTTTGCTTTGTCAGGTATTGTTTCTTTAGTGAGCATAGTTTCTCAATCTTCATAGCTTACATAGCTATCGGAGAGTAGAGAAATCGTGTGGATACTTGGGGAGGCATTTTAAAGGGCTCCATTCACCCCCCCCCTCTGTTGCCGTTTTCGATCCAACAATTGGTATCCGAGTCGGTTAGCTCTTCTCGATAGATCTTAACCGGTCTCTAGAGCCATGGCGACAGACAAGTACTCGACCAATTCCCCGGTCTTCGATGAGATCGACTATCCCTTCTGGAAGAGCCGGATGGAGACCTACATCCAGGCTTAGGGCTACGCCATCTGGCGGAAGATCAAGGTCCGGTATGTTGTTCCTGCCGATGAGAACATCAATGCCGGAAACATGGTTGATGTTGAGGCGAATGCTAAGGCAAGGAACATCATAATCCAGGGTCTGAGCAGAAGCGAGTTCGATCGCATCTCTCATCTGACGTCGGCGTTCGACATCTGGGTGACTCTCGATGCATACCATGAGGGCACCACCCAGATCAAGATCGTTCGAGAAGACTAGTTCAAGCGAGATTACAACAAGTTTGAAATGCTCGCTGGTGAGTCCCTCGATGAGTGCTTTGCGCATTTTCACAAGATTTTGAGCAATCTTCGAGCGGTCGGTCTCACATACCCCGACTCGGATAATGCTCGACAGATGCTCGCAGCTCTTGATTTACGTGTTTGGGAGATGAAGGTGACTACCATCAAAGTCACCACCGATCTCTTGACCTTGACTCTTGACGTGTTGTACTCACGCCTCAAGACTCACGAGATTGACATAGTCTCTCGTAGGTCGAAATCGCAGTCGATGGCCTTAGTCACCGATCCCAGTCTGGTTTCTGGACCTTCTTCCGAGTCGATTTGTGGATTCTCTCTAGCTGCCCTCTGTGATGTAACTGATGATCAGTTAGAGCAGCTACCAGAGGACCAGTTAGCCCTTCTAGCCAGAAAGTTTTCCCACGCATACAAGAGGGTGAGGGATCGAAAGAGGAGTGGCCCGATCATTTGCTTCGAGTGTGGTGGCCCCAACCACATTCGGGCGAATTGCCCCAAGCTGGGGAAGGGCAAGAACGACTACAGCGGTGTGAGCAAGAACGACTACATCGACAAGAAACGCAACAAGAAGCCCCCAGCTCATGCCCAAGGCAAGAAGAAGTTCCGCGACCTTGGCAAAGCCAAGAAGCTCTTCCTCCGCGTCCTCACCGCCTTCGACGACCTCAACCTCAGTGAGGTGGAGGGATGGAGCGACGACGATGGGACGGGTGATCAAGAACCCAAGGATGGTGACGACTTCTCAGGCATGTGCTTCATGGCCCTCGAGGGCGAGATCAGCGACAGCAAGCTTTACTTTGACTCCGATGAGGTATACCCCTCATACGACCAGCTTAATGATGCTTTTCTTAAGTTAGGTAAATTTCATGCTAGATCTAGAGCTAGGTGTAGCGAGTTGGAGAAGGAAGTAGATAGACTATCACGGGAGCTTACTTCACTTATATTTGCTCCCTCCCGTGACGAATGTGATACATGTTGTGCCTTGCTTGGTGACATGGAGAAATTAAGGACCTCTCATGATAGTCTGTCCTCTGAGCTTGACATGATTAAGGTGGAGAATGTTAGTCTTCTTGCTGAGCTAGAGATGAGTAGGGTAGCGCCTCTTTCATCTACTACTGTTGAGGCTATTTCTTGCACATCATGTGAGGATAAGGATAATGCTTTTAGAGGTCTTTATACCATGCTCCTTGATCTGCCTGAGTCTTGTGAAAGCTGTACTAACCTGAAATTGAACTTAAAGAAGGCAGATTATAAGATTGCTGAGTTGCATGCTTCTTTGCTTGAGCCAATTGCTTCATGTATGAACTATCCCAAATTAACTGCTAAACTTGAATCTGTCTCAAAATAGTTTCAAGAAATGATTGACCACAACAAGAAGATGGCTCAATATGCTTCTAAGGACCCTGTTAGCTCACCATGCAATAATTGTGAAAAACTAAAATCAGAGTTGATTGCATTAGATGACAAATGTGTGAAGCTAACTAAGGACCTTCTAGAGAAGTCACAATCTCCTTGTATTGTGTGTGCTGATGTGGGAGAGAAGCCCAAGGGTAAGGTAGAGACGCTTAGCGACATGAACCAAATGGCTAGCAGTAGGACTGTTCCTTCTGAGTCGGCTGTGCATGCACAAGCCATTCGTTCTTCTACTATTGGTTCTCCTTCTACTCCCTTACCTTCTGCTGTCTCTTCTTCCCCCTGCTCTTCTTGCACCTCTCTCTTTCGGGAGTGTCAGTATCTTATGAACACTCTCGAGAGATTTGTAGGAGGCAAGAAGAAGCTACATCTTATTCTAGACCAATCTAAGATTTGCAAATTTAATCAAGGTCTAGGATACGATTTCTATGAGGACATGAGGAAGCATCCACCTGCTGTTCTTAGACCCATAGCAGCAGGTGTGATCGAGATTGAGCCCAATACTGAGAAAGTTCAATTCAAGTCAGTGAGCTTTATCCAAGGGATTTCTGACAGCAAGGTGAGTCCACCTGTTGCTTCGGCCTCTCAGAAGGCAAAGCCTCATCGTGCTACTTCTACCTCTCAAAAGGTGAAGTATCATTGCACCTTCTGTCAGAAGGATGGACACTTGGTCGAGCGATGCTTCAGGCGCGCCAAGGTTGCGCAGAGAGATCGTGTTCGCGATCTTAGGAGTATTCAAGGTCAGCCCCAGACCTTGAGTGCACCTAAGACCAACACGAGGTCTAGGTTTGCTTCAGTTGATGGGTTTGGATAGCATCGAGGACTTGGCTTTTCTGGTTTTTCTGATTTTCATCCTCGATATGCCTTTGGTCGTGACTTCCGTCGTTCTGAGGGTAGATCTCATTTCCCCCGTCGAGATGGCTACCCACGGCGTGATCAGCATGTTGCTGGTGCTCCTACTCGCTTTTCCATAGCAGTCGGACCCAACAACGGCTCCGAGTCTGCTCGTGGACCTTCTACTTCTTTGAGCAATAGAGAGCGTAGGGTAGCTAGAGGTCAGTCATGTGTGGATACTTCTTCTACTCGACGTGTTACTCAGTATTGGGTGCCAAAATCACTCTTGATTTACCCCAGTACTGAGACTTTACTCTCTCGTTGACTCAGGTTCGCCGGGCAAGGAAGAGAGAGGTTTGGCTCGTTGACTCGTGTTCTCAACACATGACTAGAGACTCTCATTGCTTCTCTTCCCTAGCTCGTGCTCCAGGTGATGAGACGATCACCTTCGGAGACGCTTCGTCTGGGTGCGTCATCGCCAAAGGTACAGTACGTGTTAATGAGTCTTTTATTTTAAAACATGTTGCCTTGGTTAGTAAGCTGCAGTATAATTTGTTTTCAGTTTCTCAACTTACGAATGACGGTTTTGAGGTGAGCTTTAAGAAAAACGCTTGCAAAATTCTTGATTTTCCGGGTAGTCTAGTTTGCGGGATTTCTCGTTATGGGAGGATCTTTTGTGCTGATTTTTCTGAGTCTTCTGGTGATCCTCTCCGGTGTTTAGTTGCTTCTGAGTCCCGTGACCTTACTTTCTGGCATAGGAGACTTGGTCATATTGGATTTGACCATTTGACCCGAGTTAGCGGCCACGATCTCATTCGTGGTCTGCTGAAACTCAAGATGGTTAAAGATATTGTTTGTGCTCCCTGTCGGCACGACAAGATGGTTGCCGCTTCTCACCCTCCGGTCATAGTGACTATAACCGATGCACCAGGACAGTTGCTCCACATGGACACCATTGGACCAGCTCGAGTGCAGTCAGCAGGAGGGAAGTGGTATGTTCTTGTCATGGTCGATGACTTCTCGAGGTTCTCTTGGGTGTTTTTCTTAGCCTCGAAGGATGAGACGTTTACACATTTTTTGAGGTCTTTTCAGTAGCCTTTCTATTGAGCTCCCGGGTGCCTTACGAGCGATCCGCAGTGACAATGGCACGGAGTTCAAGAATTCCTACTTTGAGAGGTTTTGCGATGAGACAGGTGTAGAGCACCAGTTCTCTTCTCCGCACGTCCCACAGCAGAATGGTGTCGTGGAGAGGAAGAACCGTACCTTGGTCGAGATGACCAGGACGATGCTTGATGAGTATTCTACATCTAGGAAGTTTTGGGCTGAGGCTATAGTGACCGTGTGCCATGTTTTGAACAGAGTTTTTCTTCGGGCACACTTGCATCGCACTTCTTATGAGCTGAGATATGGGAAAAAGCCTAGTGTCTCTCATTTTCGAGTGTTTGGTTGCAAGTGTTTCATTCTGAAGTCCGGAAACCTAGACAAGTTCGAGTCACGATCGTGTGATAGTATCTTTCTAGGTTACTCGACTTCTTTGCGGGCGTATAGGGTCTGGAACTGCGAGTCTAGTAAAATGGTAGAGACCTGTGAGGTCACTTTCAACGAGGCCAGTCTGGGGACTAGGCCCGATATCTCAGGTTCTTTAGAGTAGTCCGAGCCTATCTTTGTGGATGATGAGGAGGATGGAGATGAGGGTTGTCTACCCGATCCAGTTCCTCATCCTTCCCTTGAGGTGCCTTCTTCCACTGCACCTCCAGGTGATCAGCCCATGCCTTCTGCTTCCTCTGGAGCTAGTGGATTTGTTCCTACCTTGCCAGCTCATGAGGTAGAGGCCACTTCTTCATCTCATCCTGGACCTCCCTGACATATCCAGAAAGACCATCCTTCCGAGCAGATTATTGGAGACCTCTTTGAGCGAGTCACACGCTCAAAGTCTGGCATGTCACATTTATGTCTCCATTCTGCCTTTGTTGCCTCATTCGAGCCCAAGGACGTTTGTCATGCTCTTTCTGATGAGTCTTGGGTCAATGCCATGCATGAGGAGTTAGAAAATTTCGAGAGAAACAAGGTCTGGTCGCTTGTTGAGCCCCCTCGAGGTCACAATGTTATTGGGACTAAGTGGCTGTTCAAGAACAAGCAGAGTGAGGATGGGGTGGTTGTTCGAAACAAGGCTAGACTGGTAGCTCAGGGCTTCTCCCAGGTAGAGGGTCTAGATTTTGAGGAGACCTTTGCCCCTGTAGCTAGACTTGAGGCCATTAGGATCCTGCTTGCCTTTGCAGCTTTTAAGGGTTTCAAGCTTTACCAGATGGATGTCAAGAGTGCCTTCCTCAATGGGTTTATTGAGGAAGAAGTCTATGTCAGACAGCCTCCAGGTTTTGAGAACCCCAAATACCCAAACCATGCCTACAAGCTTTCCAAATCTTTGTATGGACCTAAGCAGGCCCCAAGAGCTTGGTGTGAGAGGCTTAAGTCCTATTTGCTTAGTCATGGTTTTGAGATGGGTAAGGTAGATAAGACCTTGTTCATTCGCTGGCATGACACAGACCTTCTGCTGGTTCAGATTTATGTGGACGACATCATCTTTGGCGGCTCTTCTCATGCTCTCGTTTCACAGTTCTCGGATGTCGTGAGCACCGAGTTTGAGATGAGCATGATGGGTGAGTTGACCTTCTTCCTTGTCTTCCAGATCAAGCAGACTTGGGAGGGTACCTTCTTGCATTAGGGCAAGTACACTCGTGACCTCCTGAAGCGCTTTGACATGAGTGATGGTAAGCTAGTGTCAACTCCTATGGCGTCATCTGCCACACTTGACCCAGATGAGGACGGCGAGCCAGTTGATCAGAAGAAGTATTGTAGCATGATTGGCTCTCTCTTGTACCTCACTGCCTCGAGACCGGACATACACTTCGTTGTGTGTCTTTGTGCTCGATTTTAGGCTTCTCCTCGCGTATCTCACCGTCAGGCGGTGAAACGCATCCTTCGGTACCTTCGAGCTACCATTGACTATGGTATCTGGTACTCTTCCTCGTCCTGTCTTTCCTTGAGAGCCTATTCAGATGGAGACTTTGCTGGCTGTAGGATAGATAGGAAGAGCACTTATGGCACCTGCCAATTCATTGGCACTTCTCTCATTTCTTGGTCTTCTAGGAAGCAGTCCGGTGTTGCACAGTCCACCACAGAGGCCGAGTACGTTGCTGCCGCCAGTTGCTGTAGCCAGGTACTTTGGATGGTCTCGACCCTGTAGGATTTTGGGTTAGCTATAGACAGTGTTCCACTTTTTTGTGATAACACTTCTGCCATTAACATTGCCAAGAACCCAGTGTAGCATTCCCGGACCAAGCACATTAATATCCGATATCACTTCCTTCGAGACCATGTGGAGAAGGGTGATATAGTGCTCCAGTTTGTGGAGAGTGACCGTCAGTTGGCTGATATCTTTACCAAGCCTTTGGATAGCTCTAGGTTTTCAGCTCTGCGGGGAAAGCTTGGGGTGGTTTGTCCTTATGGACTGTTGTGAGGGAAGCTTTGTGCTTCATGTTTTATCATGTTTATTATGCTCTTACTCCTTTCTGTTGCATTGCATTTGGGTGCATTGGGGTTAGTCCTTGTAGCATAGGTTAGAGTGTTTCTCTTGTCGAGTTGTTTAGACTTCTTTCTCTCATCTTGTGATTCTAGGATACTGCTTATTAGTTGTTTCTCTTCTCACTAGGTTGAGCTCACTCACTTCTTATTGGTTCTAGCGAGGGTTGGGCCACCCTCGGGTATACGAGGTACGTGTTTGCTCCTTAGTGTGTTAGATGATCAGTTGATAGTCCTAGAGTCGTATGGGGTAGATGAGAGTCAGTCTGAGCCATAGTATCTTCTATATCTTGTCTATGCTTTAAGGACTGACTGTTTGCGATTTTCTTTGCTAGCTTCTCTTGTTTATTGCTTTGGTTTAGGGGGAGTTCATTTGGGAACTTCTAAATTTTAATATTGACATAACTCAACTTGAACTAAAAGTTGCTTCACATGTTGAGGGGGAGATGGATTTTCTGCATTTCATTTTTACTTTATAACATAACTACATGGAGCCTTGATTATTATCCATTTATGACATGTTTACAATGCATTACACCTTGCCATGATCTGTGCTTCCTTGCTAGATTTATCATGACTTTATATGTGTAGTTTAGTCTTTGCTATGATAGGTTGATTAAAATGCTCAACTTGAATTAAAATATGTCATGTTAGCTCTTGAAACTAGTCTGTCTTTAGTTATCCTTTTATGATTCATGCCATGTCAAATAGGCTGAGTTGAGTCTTGAATCTGTGTTGAGCTTTAGATTGAGCTATACTAGTTTCTTGATGACGCATGAGTTAGTACAAGTCTTATGTTCATGAAAATGCAAAAAGATCTCTTTTGTGCGAAAAAAACTGATCTCACCAATTCTTTTTCATGAGACGGCTTGTCATTGCACTAGGCATGAACTCAGGGGGAGTTTTGGATGACCTAGACCATTCTTAAGCTTCTTGCTTGGAGTGGTCGCATAAGGCTTGAGATATAGCACATTACTAAACAAAAATCTTGGTTAGAAACAATCATGAGTTTCTCAAAGTAAAAATATGTCAATTGTGCTCAATTTGCTAAAAAATTACAAGAATTACAAGTACATGAACAAATGTCTCATTATTGAACTTGTAGCACTCTAAATTGACTCAATACTAGCTTCTTGGTCCCACTTAGACTATTGACATAGCCTGCATCATCTTTGCATACCTTTAGCTAGACTATGATCATGGATGACTTGACATGCTAAGAAATTCGACTAATTTTCAAATTATGACTTATTTGGCTTAGCTTGTCTATACATGCATTGTCATGATCTTGATAGCTTTCTTCTATGTTATGGCTTGGTGTAATACTTCAAGGTCATTTTGGATAATCTTCATGGCTCTAAATGCTTAAAATAAACAAATTTCAGTCATTTCATCCATCACCATGCCTTATTCTCTCTTTTGCATCCTTGATGATTTTATTGCCAAAAGGGGGAGAATAGCGAAGAAAAAACCATTTTTCATGGGATTTTGGAGCTTGGAGGAAAACTTGCTCTTTCTTTTGCTCCTTTTGTCGACATGGTCATAAGCTTCTTTGATTTCTTTTGGACCATGTTTGACTCTCTTTTTCAAATGTTTGACTCTCTTTTTCAATTTCAAACAAACTCAACTTCACGCTTTTTATGGGTTTGTCAATATACTCATCAAGGGGGAGATTGAGAGACCATGTGGATGTAACCCCATGTGTGTGATGAGTAATTGACATCTGTTTTAGGAAAGTCGAATTTGATTTGTGTGGTTTGGACCATGTCGTTGCGCGGTTATAATATTTCGAGCGATGCTATGTGATTTGTTTCTTGTCTGTGATGGCTGCAGGACGTCGAGGTGGAGTCGTGGCGAGGCACGGGATGACCGGACTAGGCGCAGGTGGTGCTGAGGTCAAAGCGGTCGCGGTGTGCCAAAGACGACGAGGACTCGAGGTGGCTGCGTGGCTTGGAGGGCAAGGAATGAGGAAGCTTCCTGGAAGGTGCACGAGGGGCGTTTTGGTGAATACGCAAAGCTGCACTAAAGGAAGTGGATTGTGGATAAAGCGCCATGAGTTGTTGAGAGCTAATGGGTAAAGTGTGTTGTAAACCCATTAGTGGAGGCTATAAATAGAGAGGGTGTTCTCTAGTAGTCTTCATGAAATGAGAGGCAGATTTTTAGAGAGATGGCTTGAGAGAGTGTTTGTGTGAGTTTGTCTCTTGTGCGTGTGCTTTGAGTTCTTGTTTTTCAAGCATGTATGGGGACTTAGTTGTGTGTGTGTGTTCTCAGATTGAGAGAGAGATGGTTGTAAGAAATCTCATTTAATCATTCCTCTCTCTTTGAATCTATTGGAACATTTTACGAGAAGCAATGGTTTTATTTTCTGTGTTCTTTTCTCAGTTTCTTGTCTTTTGATTTCAGTTCTTGTGATGAACTGACTATAGCAACTCTCAATAGATTCATTCTTGTCTCAGTTTCTTAGTTTAAAATGGTTGCAGTCTTCTTTGTGGTGTCTAGCTCTTGATCTTGGTCTTCTCTTTTGTGCTGCTGCTAACTCTTGATATCTTCTCTGCAGTATTTGGTGTGCTGTTCGGTTTGTAGTTTCTATTCTTGAAAATCAATCTCTGTTGAACAGCCTGAAAACTCTCTCTCGGCAGCACACCTTTTTGGCTTGTTTCGGCCTGGAGAAGCCTGAAATTTGTTGAGCTTGGTCAGCAGCTATTTTTTCTTTGCACTCACTGCTTCCTACAGTTTTCAGCCGCAAAGATCAATTTCCTTCGGCCCCCAAACAGCTGCTCCCTCTTGTTTGCTGTTTTGTTTACCCTTTTTTTTGCTTTCTTGGCTGCTTTCTTTCTTTAGTTAGTTTGCCTTTTCCTTTGTCCAGTTTTTGTCTTCAGTAGGTTGTAAATTTTTCGGTCAGAGTAGTGATTAATTTGCCTTCTGTTAATTTGTGCTTTCCAGTAGACAACTTTCGGCCAACCTCTAATCTCTGCTGCCCAATGATCTACTCTATCTTTTGGTTCGGCTGCAGCCCCTGTCTTTTGGTTTCTTTTTCTGAGTAGGCAGGCTGCTAGGCAGCAGTTCATTTAATTGTGGCTGTATTTTCTTCGATCAATCTTTGGAGACTCTAGCAGTCTGTATGCAGCTCTCAGCCAGCAAATGGCTTCTAGTGGGCCTGGCTTTTCTTCTGTGATCAGTCATGGCTGTTTTTGCGCTGCAGTCTGGGTTTTATTTTTTTTATTGCTTGAGCATTTCAGAGATTGTTGTAAGCTCTATTTCGTTGTTAGCTCTATCTTTTTTGTTTTGACAAGCTCTGTTTTCTTCTTGATCACAAACAGCAAGTTGTTGAGTTCACTCTCTCTGTCAGTTTTTCTTAGAATATTGCTTTGTCAGGTATTGTTTCTTTAGTAGAGTAGAGAAATCGTGTGGATACTTGGGGAGGCATTTTAAAGGGCTCCATTCACCCCCCTCCCCCCCTCTGTCGCCATTTTCGATCCAACAGTAACCACAACAATGATAATAAGCATATCACCTTACATTTAAGGCACTTCATAATAATTAATTTATTCTGCAAAAGTTTCTAGTCTGTTTGTGTAATTTGTGGATAACCAAAGGGTAAAGCTAAAAGATATGCCCATTTTACCTATAGTGTTCAATAAGCTGGCGAATAGAGGCTGATTGCGTATACCAAATTCTACATGACGAAACTGGTTGGATGCCATACAGAGATCTTATTTTGTTGTGCCTCTGTTATCATATATAAGTTATTTGTAGTGACATCTGTGATCCATGCATGGTAGTTATCATGCATATAACTCACGACCAATGCACAAAATAGACAATTCTAATAAACATTGCATTCGATCCAGAGCTATATAATTGAAAGAGAAAACAATGACGCAAAAAATTACCTCCCGACACGTGCTGAATTATGTTATGAATAGCGCTTGTATTCATATGAGGCCAATGGGCCAGAATATATACACAAAGTACAAGTGGTAAATATGCAAAGAACCCCTCATAACAATGGGGAATAACAAACTATACATATCTCTAACACCCCCCCTCAAACTCATGGTGGATCAACAACACTGAGTTTGGAGAGGTAGAAGCTATGCTGTGCTCGAGTCTGGGCCTTCGTGAAGAAATCCGCTATCTGAAGCTCCGAAGGCACATACTGAAGAGTAATCACCTGATCATGCACACAAGACCTCATGAAAGAAGCATCAACACCAATATGCTTGGTGAGCTCATGCTTCACAGGATCACGCGCAATACTGATAGCACCTGTACTGTCTGACAAGAGAGAAGTCGGTGTAGTAACAGAAACACCAAAATCCTCAAGTAACCACCGTAGCCAAGTAATCTCCGCTGTCAAGAGAGCCATAGCTCGCAACTCAGCCTCTGCACTCGAACGGGGCACTGCAGTCTGTTTCTTCGTCTTCCAGGCAATAAGAGAACCACCAAGAAAAACACAGTAAGCAGAGATAGACCGGCGATCAGAAGGATCGCTGGCCCAAGTAGCATCCGAATAGGCCTGAAGCTGTAAAGAGCTGGAACGTGGAAAGAAGAGACGGCGAGAGATAGTCCCGCGAAGGTATCGCAGAACTCGAAGAAGGTGGCTGTAGTGGACCTGAGTGGGAGCGGAAACAAACTGACTCAGAATATGAACTGGATAAGTGATATCCGGACGAGTAACAGCAAGGTAGACAAGACTCCCAACAAGATGACGATAGCGAGTCGGATCAGAAAGAGGCTCGCCATCAGAGAGTCGGAGGTGAACATTGAGCTCCATGGGAGTCTCAACAGTACGCTGATCAGTGAGAGAGGCGCGATCAAGAAGATCCTGAATATATTTCGCTTGGGACATAAAGAAACCATCTGGAGTGGAAGTAACCTCAATCCCAAGGAAGTAACGAAGAGGACCAAGATCCGACATAAGGAACTGCTCACTAAGACTAGCCTTGACAAAGGCAATGTACTCAGAATCATCTCCCGTAATGATCATATCATCAACATACAGGAGAAGAAGAGTCCGACCACGAGACGAAGTGTGGACAAAGAGCGCAGGATCATGATCACTAGCTGAAAAACCAGCAGCAGTGACCACAGAGGAGAAGCGCTCAAACCAAGCACGAGGGGCTTGCTTAAGGCCATAGAGAGAGCGACCAAGGCGACAGACCATGCCCTCAGGAACAGAATACCCAGGTGGCGGATGCATGTAGACCTCCTCACGCAACTCGCCATTAAGAAAGGCATTCTTGACATCAAGCTGAGAAACAGACCAGTGGCGAACAGACGCCACTGAAATAAGAGTCCGAACAGTGGTCATGTGGGCTACAGGAGCAAAAGTCTCATCGTAGTCAACACCATGCTCCTGCTGGAAACCACGAGCAACAAGACGCGCCTTATAGCGCTCAAGAGAGCCATCAGAGCGAGTCTTAATCTTATAGACCCACTTACAAGTGATGGGATGAGAATGAGATGGACAAGGAACAAGATCCCAAGTACCAGTACGCTCAAGGGCAGCAATCTCCTCGGCCATGGCAAGCTGCCACTCAGGGTGAGTAACAGCATCCCGGTAGGAGACAGGCTCACGAGTAGCCGCGCCAGCAAAGGCAAAACGGGCAGGAGGCCGAATCAACTGGCGATCGCGGAGAGCGTAGCGAGGAGAAGATGGCCCATCAGGGGAAGATGGAGCATCAGAAGAAGAGGGAACATCAGAAGAAGATGGCTCAGCTGGAAGATCCTCAAAACGAGGCCGACGAGTGTAGAAGATAAGAGGAGGAGGTACGGTAGTAGGAGGAGCCTGGGGAGTCGTAGGAGACGACACAGGCGACGACAACGGCGGAGAGGCCACAGGAGGAATATGTGGAGACTCAGTGGGACAGGTGGACGAGGGCAAAACAGAGATAGGTGTATCTGGAAAGGTCAAGAAAGACAGAGACTCCACAGAGGAAGCCGAAGGAGAGGCAGGACGTGGGTAGAATGGACGAGACTCGTCGAAAGTCACATCCCGAGAAACCCGCATCCGACGACCAACAGGATCCCAACACCGATAGCCCTTGTGCTCGGCACTGTACCCCAGAAAAACGCACTCAACAGACTGAGCGGTCAGTTTGGTACGTTCTCGAGGGGCGAGGAGAACGTAGCAAACGCAGCCAAACAGATGAAGGGCAGAGTGTCAGGAAGAAGACCACAGAGACGCTCAACAGGGATCGCACCCTTAAGAGCAGAAGAGGGCTGAATGTTGACAAGATAGGTGGCAGTGGAAACAGCCTCGGCCCAAAAGTGAGGTGGAATAGAGGCGGCGATCATCAGAGCACGAGCCGTCTCAAGGAGGTGACGATGCTTGCGCTCAGCAACACCATTCTGAGCATGAGCACCAGGACAAGAAAACTGAGCGAGAGTGCCCTGCTCAGCAAGGAAGCTGCGCAGGTGACGAGAGAGGTACTCGCCAGCAGAATCAGCACGAAAGACACGAATAGGAGTAGAGAACTGTGTGTGTATCATAGTGGCAAATTGTTTATAGATAGACAAGGCCTCACTACGAGAAGACATGAAATATATCCAAGTGTGGCGAGAGAAATCATCTATAAAAATAATATAATAACGATGACCCCCTTTCGAAACGAAGGGAGCCGGACCCCAAACATCTGAATGAACAAGATCAAAAGGACGCTGAGACACAGTCTCACTATGAGGATAAGGAAGCTGAATCTGTTTACCTAACTTACAGCCCTGACAATCTAAAGACACGTCTCCTGAGACAGACCCCAGAAGACCACGACGAACTAAGGACGATAGGCGAGATCCACACAGATGGCCAAGACGGTGATGCCACTGCTGGAAAGAGCCGGTAGACGAAGTGGCAGAAGCGGAGAGACTGGCGGCGGTGGTGGCAGCGGAAGGAAAATGAAGCCAGTCAAGCTCCCAGAGACGCTGTGAGTCACGGCGCCGAGGGCCAGAACCAACCAGAGCTCCCGTGTGGCAGTCCTGAACACAACAAGAGTCAGAGTCGAGAATAACTCGATAACCAAGGTCAGTAATCTGCCCAGCAGAAAGAAGTTGCAAGGTAAGGCGAGGAACATGAGCAACAGAAGGAACATGAAAAGATGAGTTGCTAAGAGATCCTCGACCAGAGACAGAAAGAGATGTACCATCAGCAGTAAGAACACTAACAGGAGAATCAAGAGGTGTAATAGAAGACAGAGTGGAAGAATCAGGAGTCATGTGAAAAGATGCTCCAGAATCAAGAATCCACGGGGAGGTGCCTGACTGTGTAGGAGGTGGTCTCTCAGTGCCCGAAGAGTCAGTAGCAGAACCTGCAGAACCTGTCGAGGGAGAACCTGAAGCGGCAAGTAGGCGTCGAAGTCTGGCTATCTCCTGCTCGGTGAGAGAAGCTGCTGAAGGAGTCGAGGCAGACGTCGTCGTAGAAGCACTACTGCCAGTAGAAGAACGGCGTGAAAGATGCCGCTTCTTCTTGTAGCACTGGGACGCAGTGTGGCCATCCTTGTCGCAGTAGGAACAGTGAGGACGGCCACCTCCAGACGGAGGACGGCCACCACCACCTGTGGTAGCCGCTGGAGGAGGCAGTGTAGCAGGCGGACGAGCGGCGAGCACAGAGGGGAGTGGCATCAGACCAGCACCACTCAAACTAGTCTCCTCTGCGCGTAACTCGTAGCGCTGACGAAGATGAGTCCACATCTGAAAAGCCGAAGGGAGTCCCACAACCTCAGAAGAAAACTGAGGCTGGACACTGGCGATGAAGACAGCAGCAGCCCGAGCGTCGTCATCGTACCACTGAGTGTAGACGGTCAGACGATCCTTGTAGAAATCCAGAGCCTCATGGTAGGCAGAGGCAGCTTCATCATCAGCGAGGCGAGCGGCCTCAGCAGCAGCCTTATCGGCTGTCGGGGGCAATGCCACAGGCGTAGGCTCCGTCGGAGGAATAGGGCAAGGCGGGCAGGTGACATCGCCAGAGAGGACGCCCCAGAGACGAAGACCACGCATGTGGATGCGCATGTGAGACACGAAGTCGGTGTAATTAACACCATCAAAAATCACCGGGCAGCGAGGGAGGGAAACGGTGCCCATTGGTAGGCGGCGCTGGACGGCGCGGCGACCAAGGGAACGAAGTCTAACAGGCGGCGCTGGACGGCGCGGCGGTTAGAACGACGTTTTTTTTTTTACTCGGCTGAAATTTCTTTAGCCGGCTAAAACGGGCCTTCGGCCCGCTCACGCGCTAGGGCACGCACGCACGAAGCGGCGGCGGCGCAAGAGCTGGCGACGGCGGCGGGGGGGGAGCCGGCGGGGAAGCCGGCGACTGTGGGGGAGCCGGCGCGGCCTCACCGACGGCGGCCTCGGGCGGAGGCGGCGGCGCGGCCTGGGGAGGCGGCGGCGCGGCCTGGTGGAGGAGGCGACGCGGCCTGGGGAAGGCGACGGCGTCCGGGAGGCGGCGGCGCGGCCTGGGGAGGCGGCTCGAGCGGAGAGGTCGGGAAGGCGGCCGACGGCGGCGTCCGTGAGGGAGGAGGAGGCGGCCGATCCGATCTGGAGCCGGGAGTCGGCGACGGCGCCGCGAGCAGCACGACGGCGGCAACGGAGGAAGCCGACGACCACCGGCCGTCGCGGGAGCGGCCGGCGCGGGAGTGGCCGGCGCAGACGGCGGAGGCGCCGAGCCGAGCGGGCACCGAGGCCCCGAGCGGCCGAGCCCGAGCGGCGGGGAGGCCGGGCGGCGACGCGGGGAGGCGCGAGGCAGCGGAGGAGGCCGGCGAGGCGACCGGGTGGGAGTCGGGCGGGGCCGACGGCAGCAGGGCGGCAGCAGCGACGGGGGAGGCGCCGAGGCCAGCGACGGCGGAGGAGACTGGCGACAGCCGCGGCGGCACAGGGAGGCCGGCGGCGGCGCAGGGAGGCCGGCGGCGGCGCGGAACCCTAGGTAAACCAAAACCCTAGTTTTGGCTCTGATACCATGTTATGAATAGCGCTTGTATTCATATGAGGCCAATGGGCCAGAATATATACACAAAGTACAAGTGGTAAATATGCAAAGAACCCCTCATAACAATGGGGAATAACAAACTATACATATCTCTAACAAATTACCCTGTGGAAGGCCAGCAAATTAACAGACACCACAAATCTAACCCATCAGAACTGCTTCCTACAAAGAAATGCCATGTTGGTGCTTCAAAATTGGAGATCACTATTTTCTTTTAAACGGAAAAACATTGGTAATGTGTTAGCTAGAGAGAAAGAGAGGGTACCTCTGGGGGTAATGGCTTAATTAGTTTGAGAAGAAGACTGGAAGAAAGCGAGACCAATATGGATGAGAAGCAAGGATGAAATGGGAGGCAACCAGCAAAGCGCCAAAGAGGTGATGAGGGAGAAGATAGCTGGAGTAGTGACATAGACGAGCATGGATGCTTTATTCTTTTTTTTTCCTTTTTATTTGTTTCTTTTGAACAAAGCAAAGTAATCCAATTAAAGCAAAACATGATATGTATACCTTACTTGCAGTTGGAGTTGAAGATATGGAGGGCAGATTTTACGATGCATCTGAAGAATCTGAACGGTTCGTCCAACTCCAATCTAACAAATCTGCGTGACCGACATGATTTTGAGATACTATTCTACTTAATTTGGTGCATGCTGTGCTGTTGAAGAAAGACAAAGCTAGCTGTAAATATGCACGAATTGTCTTTTTCTATCTCCATTTTATCTTTATTTGTCACTTTGGACGAGCAATGATCCAGTGGATTGAACCGCGCGAGAGGGATAGGATCTGGTTGTGTATGTTGCATGATACGTGATTTGACATGAGTCAAGTATATGAAACTTAATTATGTTCAAACATGGTTGCTTGATCTTTGGATATACAGATTGTTTGGAGAGCGCGGTAGCAGTCAACAGCAAGACCGGGTTTAGATGCGAGAGTTGAGGTTCGTATGGTTGTGTAAGCATAGTTGATATACGTGTCTCAAGCGAGAAGCATGGAAAGGATAAGGATTATAAAGAGACGAGTTGGTACATATAGTGTGCCAAGTGACTTGGGACCGATGCAAGTAGAGACGGTCTGGTGGGATCCAGATGCATGAAGACTTAACGGCAGGTCATTGAGCTATGTGTCGAAGAATACAAATATGCTCCGGAGTGAAGGAATGAGAAAAGACCGATAAAGAGGCATTTTGGTAAATTTCTCAATACCGAAAAAAGTGACAGTTTACAAAACCGTGGCGGAGGCTTGAGCAGATTAGGTCAAACATGGAGAGCAAGTGAAGTAGATTCAGGCTAATGGGGTGTGAAGATGAAGATCACTTTGAAAATCGTGCTTAAGTGTTTAAGTAAAAACTCATTAAGTTATTGGGATATCAAGTTTATCCATGTGTAAGTAGATAGTATAAAATAGGTGGTTCAAATCTAGGATTGAGAGGAATTGAGAGAGAGGTGGTTGATTGAGCCACTACTATAAAAGAGAAGAGAGAGAAAAGGTATGCCTTGCAACCTCATCCATGGGAGTTTAGAGAGAGATAACCTTAGGTTGAGAGGTTGTGAGCACTTGTGTATGCTGTTCTCGTGGGGATTTCCTCGTGATAAAGTGGCTGTAAATATTCCCACTACTACAAAAGAGGCTATACTGGATGGGTACGTCCCAGACGGTTCATACGGAACCATCTATGCTTAAACTATCACAGATGGTTTATACTAGCAACCGTCTATGATATTTTCACAGACGATTATTAAAACGAATTGTCTGTGATAATTGAGACATCACAGACAGTTCTTAATACGAACCATCTGTGATAATCGAGACAACACAGACGTTAAGTCTAGGATATTTTGGTGATGAATAATTGATAATGGTTAATTTGTTATGATGAATATTTGGTGATTTTGTTTAATGATGTTATGCGAGGTGTGTGGTGCGTGCACGGACTGATGTTGGTCAAGTTGAGACGAACTTGTGCCGGAAAAATGTTCTTTGGTCTTTGCATGTGCAGGTTGAGCATGGAGGCGATCATGGTCGGTGACGAGGTGGACCGGAACTAGGATGGGGAGATCCGAGGTTCAGACGGTCAAGGAGGTCACGAGATGATCAGGCTCATGCTTGGGGTGCATGGAGATCAAAGGTGGATGATACGTGGAGAAGCTACGGGAGGTGCGGTCCTGGAGGCTTCGACACGTGACGCGTTAGAGAAATCGTGAGTGTGAAAAACCCGTGTTAGGAAGGGTTTCGGGTCCCTTGAAAATTAGTGGGCCAAAAGTCTAGTTGAGGTAAAAAGGCTCAGGCCTAGTTGGAGTTGGATTAGGATTTTAAAGCCTAGTTGAAGTTGGATTAGGATTTTAAGGCCTAGTTAAAGTTGAATTAGGATTTTAAATAGAGTTTGAAGAGGTGTTTTAGGGGGCTGCATATATATATATATATATATATATATATATATATATATATATATATATATATATATATATATATATATATATATATATATATATATATATATATATATATATATATATATATATATATATATATATATATATATGCAGCCGCCGGTTGGCTGTTAATTGAATAGAAACGGCGCGAGGAAATAAACAGAGGAGAAAAGGCAGAGCGTGGCGGCTGGATAGAGGACATGGATGAATAGTGCTCACAGTTTTTGAATAAAGTTTGTGAGTTTTTTTATTTCGCATCTATTATCCTTTTTGTTGGTTTTATTATCGCTGTCTAGGTATTTTTTTGCTTACATACATAAATTAGTTTTAATTAAAAATTGATTCGAAGTTTGAGCAAAAAGTGCACGTTCACAGCTCGTTATCTATTATTTAGAGTGCTAGAACATGTGAAAGATCATCCTTAGTCATGTTGACTTGAATCAACCCAACTTGAGTTTAAGAGCAAAAAGGTCTTAGCTTTTGAATGATCTCGCTAGATCTCCTATTGATTTATGTTCCTTAGGTGATGATCTTAATATTGATAAATTTTCATATGATTGGAGCTTGGTTCGGAAGTTGTGCAAGTTTTAAGTCAATTCGAATAATCCGTCTCAGGTGTTCAGCAGTCCAAGCTTGCTTTTAGTTAGGGTTTTGTGTTGGTTTTCACTGTACGTCTTGATCTAACCTTTCTAGTTTCTCGCAGCTATTAGAATAAAAATCTTTTGAGTTTCTTTGGAAGAAAATTTTAGTGGCCCCTACTCATCTCTCTCTAGTCGTCTCCACGGTCCTACAGTTTTAATCATTGACAAAATTTTTGAAATCATCGCTGTCAACATATACTAGTCTGGGTGGCCCAAGAAGCTGTTTTTCTATGCTACGGTGTACCATCTTCTGCTCGATGTCTCCGGACAGTTTCAAATGCCGAGCCGCTCGACGATTACAGAGAGGGAACAAACGTCTAGCGGGCGCGTGGTGCACGACGATTTCCGGCAATGCCGCTCGCGCTGCCGAAGGTGGTGAGAGGAGAAAAATGGATTGGGTTGGACTGATACTAGCTGGCCTGGGCTCGCTGGAAATGAACGGAGCATGCTTGCGACTCCAATCAAATGGAAGGGAATGACGGGCCCTAAAATATAACCTGGCGCGTGGAAGGCCGTTGGAGGAAAAAAAAATAGCTTTAATTGCTGTTAGTAGGGACAAATGGCATAGTATTATAGGACAACGGGCTAGTTATTGATTGATGCTACGAGAACTACACAACTTCAGTAATAATTTTGAGAACCGAGCATTGGCTTAGTGGCTGATGTTGTCATTTGGCAACTCGTCCGACTAGATGCCCGATGCGTGTCACCTCATATACATATACGTGTTCAGTAGATGAGTATATACTCATACATTATGGGGAACTAGATAAATCTTAGATTTATCTAATAACCTTTACTTTAGACTAATGTATAAATACACACACGTATGTACATATAGTGTATAATATGAGTATGGTGTATATTAGTGTACGTCCTCATTGCAATCTGAAAACAGGTTATTTCCGTTAAAGTAAAAAAAAAAAGTTCAATAGACCAGACAGCATGATGCACGTACTGTACCAGAGTCCCAATGAGTAGCTTTCCTTTTTGCAAAAAAATCTTTATGAGCAATTTGAATCCTAGAATTTTTTTTTAGGAATTTCACCTAAAACAGTTTAATTCTGACATAAATCACCTGCAACAAGCGTACTCGTAGGAGGAGCATGTGGGCGGTGGTGAGTATGTAACATCCCAAAAAGGGAATTATTTTAATTGCAAAAATTATAAAACCTTTTTATTGTTTTCCAGTGTATCTCAAAATTTTTGGCGTTATTCGAATTTTTTAATTTGGTTTCTTGCCCAAAAACCCGATTAAAAAATCGAAACCTCAGAATCAAGAACCAAAATTGAAAATTTTAAAAATTTAGAAAATCCAAATCCCCTTAGAAGCCTTAAATTCAAAATCCAATAATTTGAAATCCAGATATTCAAAACCAAGATTAGAAATTGAAAACCAATATAAAATCTTTTCCATCCAAAGTGCACATCTAAAAATTTAAATTCAGAAAATTAAGAATTATTTCTCCAAGCTTGACAAACTTAAAATTCAATAGTTGAGTCCAAAAATTTGAACCTGTAGGATCGGAAATGGCAACAGAGGGGGTGAATGGTGCCTCTTAAAAATTAGCCGCCAAAAGTATTCACTAAAAATCTCCTCTCCGATAGATATAAAATCTATGAAAAGAAAGATTCATACTCTCTGGAAAACAGAAGAGAAAGATCAGAGAACAAATTAAGAGAGAAGAATCAACAAGCACAACATAAAATAGAAAGCAGCAGACAATCCTCGAGAGGCCGGTTAGACTGCAGTAGGCCGGGCAATCAGACCGCAACAACCAGTCTAGTCTGACCGGTGTTACTAGGCCAGTCTGACCGCTTGTCCAACACCGGTCTGACCACTATGCCCTAGCCGGTCTGGCCGCCAGTGGTTGGCCGGTCTGACCGCTAGGGTTAGCGGTCTGACCGTCATTTAAAGTCCGGTCTGACCGGCCCTGGTGCAGGCAGGCGCAAAAGCCAGCAGGCGGCCGACTGAAAAACTGCAATTGCTGATTCTGGCTGAAATCAAAGGATATAGAGGAATGCATCTGTTCTCCTCAGGCCAAAAGATCAAGAACACAATCTCAACACCATTGAGACCTCAGGAAACAAAAGGATTCACCAAGAGAGCAAGAATTCAAGATTTGAGCACAAATCTGAAACTCTGACAGAGAATGAGCTGATTTCCAAATTACTCACTATTCTCACATCTTTTGCTCATGATACTGAGAAACTCAACTGGGAAAGACCTCACAACAACAAAACATAAATCTTAGGCCATCTTTTGAAGGGAAAACACAAGATACAACCAAGCCCTGCCTTCAAACCCTAGCTACAGTGAAAAACCGAGGATTCTGACGAAGAGTGAAAAGAGTGATTCTTTGATTTAATCATTTGGCTCTTGGGAACTAATTGACCAAATGGTCTTGAGACATATTCCCCAGCATAGAGCAACCAAAAACCATCTCTTTAAACAACATTCACTCAAATCAAAAGAATCCAACAGAGAGCAGCATAAAACAGAAAAGGATTGAAGCTCATGATAACTCAAATGGATTCATTGCAATGAATGATTACATGAAGTTTACAACCACTCACTACGTCCCCATACGCAATTGGATAAAGGAAATGTTACCTCCTCACTACATGCTTGAGAGAGGAACACACACACTACACACGCAGAGCACACACACTGTCTCTGCTCACTCTCAATACTTACTCTTCTGCCTCACATCCTTCTCCTTTTAACAACAGGCTCATCCCCAAAGAAGGAAATCAAGAAGAGTCAGCCTACATCCACACCCTCCGCACATACACACATGAGGCAATGGTCAAAGCAACCAATTTTGGAGGGAAAACCAGCCACCTCCAACCTGGCTTGAGTCAATTGTCCAAATTGCCCTCAAGCACCTTCCCGAAAGCTTCCCACAACCGGTACCTCGACCGTCTGGACCTCGACTCCACCCTGAATCTAGTCCTGGTCCGCTCCGCTGCACACGACCGCACCCGGCATCCTGACCGTCTGGACCTCAACTCCTCCCTGAGTCTAGTCCCGGTCCACCTCGCCGCTGCCCGTCGTGTCCACCTGACACCGACCGAGACCTCCGACTCCACCTGAATCTAGTCTTGGTCTGTTCCGTTGCACACGACCGCAACCGATATCCAACCGTCTGGACCTCTGACTCCTCCCTGTGCCTAGTCCTAGTTCTCTTGATGTTACCCATCATGTCCATCACCGGTATCTCCAGCTCCGGTTCCTTGTCTCCCGACTTGCAACCACCTCAGCAGCCTCGATCATCTTCGGCATCACCAACCATCTGGACCTCAACACCTCCTGTGCCTAGTCTGGTCCTCCTCGCCTCAGCATGACCTAGCTCCAAAGTCCTGCAGTCACACAGACAAGCAAACCGTCACATAGCACCGCACGAAACAGCATATCAACAATAGCATGAATGAAAGGTACTCAACCCTAGAATACCCAAAACAAACTCAAACTCACTAACACAACCGTCAATTACTCATCACAAACATGGGGATACCTCCACATGGTCTCTCAGAACCAAGTTTTTAAATTCAAAATCTACGTACAAATCCAAACTCTAAAATTACAAAAATTTCCAAACTTTTCATGGGAATTCTTTTCTCCCTGGCCCAATTCTTTTCTCTTTTCTCGGCCCGTCCGGCCCGCTTCCCCTTTTTTCTCTAGCCTTTGGCCCAACCGCGGCCGACGCCCTTGTCTTTGTTCTTCCTCCTCCCTCCTTCCCCGTCGCGCCAAGCGGGCCCATCTCCATGCGCCACTGCTCCTCATGCTGACTAGCCTGCCTCGGATCCACGCACCGCCCCCGGTTTTCCAGTCACATCCGAGCCCTATCCCTACCACCAACCTCGCCTACACGCGTGCCTCGCCCATGCCAAAGCGTTACTCCCCGCCCATGCCGTCATTACCCTGCGTTACTCCGCCATCAATGAAGCTCAACCACTCCCTTCCTCGCCTATAAGGCGCCCTAAGCTCGCCTCCTCCCCACTCCTCCTTCTCCCTCAAACCTAGCTCAGCTCGAGCTTCCTTTGTGTGCCCTGCCGGGCACCACCCCGTCCTGACCACCTCTAGCGAACATTCCACGAATCACACGCATCACGACGCGCCCCCTGACGTCCACTGCCTCCCCTCACGGTGGATTGGAGAATCTTCGCCTGAGCACGCCGTGCCCTTTCCGTGTTCGTTTCCGGCCGACCACCGCTGTTTTCGCCGCCACCTCCCCCTCAGTTGACCCCAGGCCAATTCTGCGCAGTGAGAGCAACACTCCGAAGCCTCCCCCACTGTTGGCTGACACCCTCGCTGCCCAAGCTTCCCCACCGCGCGAGCCACCCACCACCGCCTCGGGTCTCCATCGCCAGCCGTCCGCGGCCTCCCTCCGGCTCCGCCGACCCCCTGGGTAAGTTCCCTATGGCCCAATCTTGCTCAGGCGCGCCCCTCTTTCTTCACTCTCCCTTCCGGCCATCGGCGCCCAATGTTGCTCTCACCACCGGTCACCTAGCGCCACCACCAGCTCATCTGAGCGTCTCCCCGGCCGAAGTCTCCGCCTCCTGGAGCCTCCTCGTCGCCTGGGCAACCCATTTTGCTGGTCGCCGTCGTCTCCCCAACCGCCCCCGCCGGCAACGCCGCACGGCTCCGCTGCCACCCCGCCCTCCCCTGTTTTCACCGTTCGTCTCCCGTTCTGCTGTCTTTGCCGAACAGCTCCTCCTCTTTGTGTATTTGTATGACAGGTGGGCCCACTTGGAAGTCTAGGCTAAGCTCATGTGCATGAATGTATCCTCCCACTTTACTTCCAAAATCTTGAAATTTCTATCTAAAGTTATCTCAGTTGAGCAAAGTAATAAAGTATGACTGTAAATAAAGATGGAAATAAAGAATTAATTGCACGATTATAATAGAGGCTCTTGTAATTAAAAAAACTTATCTTTAATAAATTTCATGCCAAATCAAATAACTTATTTTCATATGAAACAAATTAAAGGATTCTCTTTTATAAATCAAAAGTGCTAGAAACTCGACCCTTATAATTAAAAATGCATGTTTGAAGCTTTAGGGTAATTTCAATACTCTCAAAATTCTACCTTCACACAACTTAGATACTAATGTCACACCCTATCAAAAGTCCGAGTAGTCTAAATATCATGCCATGTCTTTATCTCTAGATCTAAACCTGTCAAGGAGATTAAAGATAATTGGTATAGCAAGATTTTGCAGCATAAAATATTAACCATAAATTACTCATCTCTAAAATCGTGAAAACCACCTTTTCAAAAGCACCTAAACTAATCATAGTAAAGCCATCAGCCTTTATCCTAAAATGCTAAGATCTAGAATAATAGGTGTTTATGATTAAGAATTCCTAAACAAGAAAGAGCAATCATTAATCGTTGTCTCACGCCCAAATCTCCAATCATTATCTTAGGATTTGAATTTAATGGTTAAGAGCAATGCAAAGTACAACTTTATCGAGGATCCAACGATACATAACTCAACTATCCGATAAAAGACAGGTCGATAATAATAACTTGGTTAATCAATAAAATAATCAACCTTGTAATCAATAAAATAATCAACCTTATCCATGATAATAAGTGGTTAAAAGACTAATTGCATGCTCTAATTAAGTTATTAAAAATAATGATTCATTAAATTGGCAGTTACAATCTCGGATAAGAATTGCCTCACGAAGTATCAAAGTTACATTGAGTAATTAAAATTATATTCGTCTCATATAAAACCTCCGCATCCTAAAAATCACAAAGTTATGTTCCTCTTTACTATCTCCGATAACCTTCTCCATCTGTCCATAGGTCATGCCTGACTCATGGAGCTTCCTTGATAAATATAAATCAATCAAGAGAAAGCCATCCAATAAAAGATCAAGTCTTGTCTGTCCCCGATCGACTATGGATGGCCACTACCTTTTCCAAAGTGGATAAAATTCCTATAGATACTTCTTCACTTTTGACCTCTCCTTATCCTAAATTTTCCCTCACGGTAAAGCTACTCAGACAACTTGTTCTCTTGCCCAATCCAGCTACCGCTGTGTCTGTGGCACGCTAATCCGAATTACTTTTGTATTCTCAAAATCATAATGAATTTACAATTTAAATTAAATTGGTCCTTCAATAGTGTTTGGATTTATTTGGTCTTTTGTTTTTTTTTTTTTGCTATGCACTAGAATCCGAAGACTCGACGAGGTGACGGATTCGAACAGGATTAAGATATGGGTAAAAGCGAAGACTCGGAATTTAAGATCACTGGCTGAGAAGGTTTTGAATTAGACCAAGGCCATGGTAAATCAAGCAAGGCAAGTCATTACTTTGATCATATTTATCCTACATTTTATGTAAAATTATGTTCTTTTAAATTATCAACTTGCATGCTTAAATTTACTACGCAAATGTATGTCCAAACTTAAGGTAGCAACATGCCCACTCGCCTCTGTATTAATTTTAATATGTCATTCCCTAACACTTGAATCACCTGGCCATTGTCACCCTAGATTTTAATGATAACTTTATTAGTTATAGGTCATATTAAATGCCATGCTAGTCTGGTCAAGTCCAGCGCATTAGCTGCCCTGATTATCAATCTTTAAAACGTGAGAACCTGTTTTGGGACAATCACAGGATGTAAGTGGCTGAATATTTATGACAACTTAATTTATGCTTCTCCAAACCCTAAAAGCTGCTATATCTGTCCGAGCAAATGGTAAGAGTAGATGGTGCCGATGTCGCACGAGAATTTGTGGTTTGTGGTAAGAACTGCCTGGACGAATTAAGCACCGAATCTTGTGATGACCTCCTCGTGTAAAACAGTACAACCACAAGCTGGCAAACTGTAGGCTTGGCTGAATAATTTACCAAACCCTTGAAGTCATCTCACCGGTAGGGGAAAGGAGGGATTGTGTAGGAGGAATAAAAATCCGGCCTGATCAGGACACTGCGTTCTGGTGATGTTCACCAGCTGTGCTAGACGTTGTGGAGACAGAAGTCTAGCTGCGCTAGCCATTGTGGTGGAACTTCCCGCACAACTTATGAGATCCTTTGGTAAGGGATAAGCCCATAAAGATGAGAAGATGATAGGGCGAGGTATTGTTAAGGCTTCATGATGACCTCTCGATCTATATGACAAAGGAATCATGTGGGCCCATCGAGCTGATTGTCTCTTGTGGGTAAAGTGTATAACCTCTGTAGAGAATAAACTATTCGAATAGCCGTACCCACGATCATAGGTGGACATGAGAACTTCCTTGAATTAGTTCTATTTCAAAAACCTTTCTGGGTGGGATAAAAACCTATCAGAGGGAAGTACTCTAACTCTGATTTTTCCTGGAGAGATGTACTCTAGTGATAAAAACTAGCATTGGTGGAGGTAGCCATGCGCTATAAAAGGTGGGTGTAATCTGCACTACTATTATTATTGCATGCTCTCAATTAATTTCATGAAATCTATTTTAGTTAAACTTGCTAAGTCTCGGGAGTTTTCTTACTTATAGTACCTTGAAAGTAATGCTTTTAGCAACTAAAAGAACCTCAAGCCTCCCTTAACAGCTTTGCATTTATTATTATTGCATCCTGTGTGATAACTCATTGGATACCGTTGTACTCACCGATAAACCCTAGGTTTCTTGACAAGTTGGAGTAAGACATCTATATTTTTCCCCTTGCGCCTGACGCCCAAATAGTGGTAATTTCGTAGTAAAAAATTACACATTTCCTCGACATTCCCAAGACAGGATTTAAAATGGATGGCTTAGATCTCTAATGCTAGAACACAGGCTTAGTGAGGGAGAGAGGCATAACTGAAACACCCCAAATTTTCAACTATTTTCGAATTCGGTTTGAATTTGAAAACCTTCCCTATTTCGAAACCTACTAGCCATTTTCACTTTCCCTTTTTAACTTCCCGCTTTCCCCTCTCAATGGTGCCGTTTCACTTCTTGCCAGTGCCCCTGTATTCTCCCTGCCACTGGCCGAACTTGGTTTGTCGCTGCCATAGAACTTCCTCGTCATTGCCATCTCTGTCAAATGACCGTATACCCCTGCCATGCCATGACATTCCCATTAAAGCTAGCCTCCTTACACGGACAACACATCACTGCTTATGCCATCTTCGCTGCCCAATGAAGCTCTTTTGGCCTGCGTGCACCCACACAATTTAACCACGCTATTCATGAGCTCACGCATTCCAACCAGGAACACGAAGAACAAGACACTGCCTCACATACACACATCGCCACCGCAACCCAAGCCGCCACAGCTCCCATCACCTCATAAGCACTATAAAACCAAGCTAAAGCATCCATTAGCCTCTAGCTATGCCAATTGCATGTCCAACCCATTCTTTACCAATGTCGGCCAAGAAGTCGCCATCGCCACCAAGAAACCATTGGTAAGCCCTAAATCCCAATTTCATTAATTCCTCCACTAAACTTGAATCGCCTTCACCCCTACACCATTGAGACCCCGCGAATCCAACCATAGCCTTGCCTTGGCCAATCTAAGCCCCTAGAGCTCTAGTGACTAGCTCCTCTGCCTAGTTGCAACACCTCAACATGGACAACCTTTCTCAAAGCTTCTGAGCCTAAGCCACCACTGCCATAGCCTTTCCAGTATACTCGAGACACTCAAAAATCCATCACCCTGGCCATTTAGCCCCTAGAATGTCGCTATGCCATGGGAAAGCCTAGATAGACTTTTCTCATCATCGGTCGTCCCTAGTAAACTTCGGTCACCACAAAGCCCAAAAATGGAACCCTGTCATTCCCTAGGACCCAGCCATGCACTCAATTGCCATCGATAACCCTTGCCGACACCACAATTGCTCACTATTGCCGTCACATCGCTTGGGGCATTGAGCACCAAAGGAGGAAGAAGGCGCATGAACTGGCCTTGGGCCAGGCCATTACAACCCAGAGGCCAAATCCAACCAAACCAAGCACTGGGTTGAGCTCAACACTATAGTTATCTATAGTTCACAAACTTACCCATTTATGTTCAAACCCAAACCCAACACTGTTTCAAACCTGTTACTACTCCTAGGTGACCTGCTGTAAATAGTGTAGAACTGTTACTGTTTAAACCCAAACCGTCATTGTTCCCAACCCAATCTATAATGAATAGTAAACCCACTACTATTCATCAAAACCTATTAGGCATACATATACCCATTTTGACCAATTTGACCCTATGAAGCCTATTCTCAATTCTGTTTAGCCTAAATAAACGTTGATAAAACCCTAGCCAGCTCAAATACTATTTCTAACCTAGGCCTAGTACTGTTCAGATCTATTACTATTTATAGAAACCCATTAACACAAATGTATCCATTTGAACCATCTCGAGCTCCTCTAACCCATTTTCAGCTCGGTTTAGTCAAACCAGGCATCACTTAAACCTTGTTTGGCCAAACCCATTTTTCTTATGTCCTTTCTAGTTATTTTATTATATGTGGTTTCTAGATTACATTATGCAAAGCATGAACTTATTTGCATTCATTTTTCTATGGTAGTATCCGGATTCAATAAGTTGGTTAATGGAAGAGCTACGGGAGCAATTAAAGTATATGGTGGCAGACCTGAAGTCTATAGAGAAGTGATCGTTGATCTTAGAAAAGGAGGCTAGTCCTTATAATGGATCATATTGAACCTATTTTCAAATGAAATATTTTGCTTTCAAATACAAGTGCCTGCTTGCCACTACTATTTATGTCAATTGCCTAGCTACACCATACAATTGTTATATCTTATTTTCCTTCTTTGATAAAACCTTTCTCTTATCACCATAATAGTAATATCACCAAATTATGGTTCTGCTTAGATGTGCTCTAGTGGTAAAGTCAAATACAACATGAATGTTGCCAAGTGGATCTTGGAATATGATAATGGTAGTAGTGACATGGGTTACCACTGGAAGCACTGAATGTTTTGTAAAATGGTAGAGACATAGGTGAGTGGTGGGTGTGAGACTGGAATAGGAATGACATCAGATTTGGGTTTGTTGGTTTGTCTCATCCGAGTTGATTAAGGATCGAATCTGTGTGTGTGAGAGACCATGTGGACGTGACCACATGCTTGTGATGAGTAATTGACAAGTATTTTGGAAAGATTGAGTTTGGTTTGTGTGGTTCGTGCCACGTCGGCACTTTGCGTAGTCGGGTTTGGTTAGTCGGACTTGAGGCATATTATTCTTCCCGATTGGTCGTTTGGGCAAATTCTTGCTTGAGTATGATTCGTTGATGCTAATGAGGATTATATGTTTCGAGCGGTGCTATGTGATGTGTTTCTTGTCTGTGATGGCTGCAGGACGTCGAGGCAAAGTCGTGGCGAGGCACGGGATGATCGGACTAGGCGCAGGTGGTGCCGAGGTCAGAGCGGTCGAGGTGTGCCGAAGACGGCGAGGGCTCGAGGTAGCTGCGAGGCATGGAAGGCAAGGAATGAGGAAGCTTCCCGGAAGGTGTAGGAGGGGCGTTTTGGTGAATACGTAAAGCTGCACTAAAGGAAGTGGGTTATGGATAAAGAACTAGAGTTGTTGGAGGCTTCATGGGCAAAGCATGTGGTGAACCCATTAAGCAAGGCTATAAATAGATGCATGTTTCCTGGTTGTGAGCATGCTTGTGAGAGGGAAAATGGCTTTGGGGTTGATGGCTTTAGTCTTTTCCTTTAGTTGTTGAGGTTTGGTGAGGAGTGCAGGAGGTTGTCTCCTCTCTGTATGTGTGTTCTTGAGAGACAAAGAGAGGAGTGCTCAAATGGGAAGCGTGTAGCATGTGCGCTCAATCCAATCGTGTCATGGGGACTCCTATGTAATCCTTCCAGTGCAATGAATCTATTTGAGTGCCTTTGACCTCTTGATTTCCCTCTGTGTTAGTTTTATTTTCAGTTTGTCTTCTTTGCTGGTTGCTCTGTTCTTAAGGCTTAGAGGGGATTTCTGGATTGTTTCTTGTCTTTTGGTTTCCTCTGTGATGGGAAAAGATTCTAGACCTCCTAGTTATTCCATTCCCGAGAGCAAAAGATAGATTCATTGAGTTATCTCTTGTTTATGTCCTTCGTCAAAATTGTTCTCCTGTTTCACCATTTCTAGGGTTTGATGATGTTCTTCTGTTTTCCCCAAAAAGGGTGTGCCCTGGTTGGAGATTCTAAGTCCTGAGGCTATTCCTTTGCTAATCTCTTGGTTTCATGATCAAAGAATCAAAGATTATGTGGGAATTTGATTTTTGGTGCAGCTCTCTGTACTTTTTCAGTTTTTGGCACAAAACTGAAATTCTTGAGTTTCTATTTGATTCCCTTGGTATTTGAGGTCTCTATGATGTTTAGAATAGGTGTATGCTCTTTTGGCTAGAGAAAATCAGTAACAAAATCTTTAATTTGGCCAAAACTCAGCTTCTTCAAGTTTACTGCGCAATTTTCAGTCTGCTGGATTGATCCTCGAGGGGGCCGGTCAGACCGGGCTTTGTATAGCGGTCAAACCGGAAGTTGTACCCTGGTCAGACCAGCGGTATTGAAGCGGTCTGACCGGCCGGAGGGAACCGGTCTGACCGGCCATTGAACTATGGTTAGACCGGCTCCTCTGGAAAAATGCTGGTTGTGCGGATTTCTTTCTTTGCTTCCCTTGTTTGTTCTTCTGCAGTTCCAGTGAGCATTTGAAGTTCTTTTCATAGTTTCCATAACCACAGGAGGGGATTCGTTTAGTGGATACTTTTTGGGGGATAATTTTTAGAAGCAACATTCACCCCCCCCCTCTGTTGCCGATTTTGATCCAACAATTGGTATCAGAGCCGGTTAGCTCTTCTCGATAGATCTTAACCGGTCTCTAGAGCCATGGCGACAGACAAGTACTCGACCAAGCCCCCGATCTTCGATGGGATCGACTATCCCTTTTGGAAGAGTCGGATGGAGACCTACATCCAGGCTCAGGGCTACGCCATCTGGCGGAAGGTCAAGACCCGGTATGTTGTTCCTGCCGATGAGAACATCAACGCTGGAAACATGCTTGATGTTGAGGTGAACGCAAAGGCGAGGAATATCATAATTCAGGGTCTGAGCAGAAGCGAGTTCGATCGCATCTCTCATCTGACGTCGGCCTTCGACATCTGGTAGACCCTCGATGCATACCATGAGGGCACCACCCAGATTAAGATGGTTCGACAGGACCAGTTCAAGCGAGATTACAACAAGTTTGAAATGCTCACTGGTGAGTCCTTGGATGAGTCCAAGCGGTCGGTCTCACATACCCCGACTCGGACAATGCTCGACAGATGCTGTCTGCTCTCGATTTGCGCGTTTGGGAGATGAAGGTGACCACAATTAAAGACACGACCGACCTCTCAACCCTGACTCTTGACGCGTTGTACTCACGCCTCAAGACTCACGAGATTGACATAGTCTCTCATAGGTCGAAGTCGCAGTTGATGGCCTTAGTCACCGATCCCAGCTCTGCTTCTGGCTCTTTCGATTTTTCTTCTGGATTTTCTCTTGCTGCTCTATGTGAAATTTCTGATGATCAACTAGAGCAACTTCTAGAAAACCAACTCGCTCTCTTAGCCAGAGAGTTTTCTCACGCATACAAGAGAGTAAGAGATCGGAAGACAAGTGGTCTGATCATTTGCTTCAAGTGTGGTGGCCCCAACCACATTCGGGCAAATTGCCCCAAGCTGGAGAAGGGCAAGAGCGACTACAGCGGCGTGAACAAGAATGACTACATCGACAAGAACCGCAACAAAAATCCTCTAGTTCACGCTAAGGCAAGAAGAAGTTCCACAACCTTGGCAAAGCCAAGAAGCTCTTCCACCGCGTCCTCACCGCCTTCGATGACCTCGACCTCAGTGAGGTTGAGGGATGGAGCGATGACGATGGGACGGGTGATCAAGAACTCAAGGATGGCGACGACTTCTCCGACATGTGCTTCATGGCCCTTGAGGGCGAGATCAGCGACAGCAAGCTCTACTCCGACTCCGATGAGGTATACCCTTCCTACGACCAGCTTAATGATGCTTTTCTTAAGCTAGGGAAATTCCATGCTAGATCTAGAGCTAGGGTTAATGAGTTGGAGAAGGAAGTAGAGAGTTTGTCACGGGAGCTTACTTCACTTAGATCTGCTCCCTCCCATGACGAATGTGATACATGCTGTGCCTTACTCGGTGACATGGAGAAATTAAGGACCTCTCATGATAGTCTGTCCTCTGAGCTTGATTTGATTAAGGTGGAGAATGTTAGTCTTCTTGCTGAGCTAGAGATGAGTAGGGTAGCGCCTCTTTCATCTGTTGTTGAGACTACATCTTGCACCTCATGTGAGAATAAGGACAATGTGTTTAGAGGTCTTTATACCATGTTGCTCGATCTGCCCGAGACTTGTGAAAGTTGTAATAATTTGAAGATGAACCTAAAACGGACAGATCATAAAATTGTTGAATTACAAGCTTTTCTACTTGAGCCTATTGCTTCATGTGTGAATTGTCCCAAGCTTACTGCTGAACTTGAATCTGTCTCCCAACAGTTTCAAGAAGTAGTTGATGATAACAACAGATTGGCTCAATATGCTTCTAAGGACCCTGTTAGCTCACCATGCCTCATCATGCTACTTCTACATCTCAGAAGGTGAAGTATCATTGCACCTTCGGTCAGAAAGATGGACACTCGATCGAGCGATGCTTCAGGCGTGCCAAGATCGCGCAGAGAGACCATGTTGCAGCTCTTAGACGTATTCAGAGTCAGCCCCAGACCTTGAGTGCACCTAAGACCAACACAAGGTCTAGGGCTGATCACTCTGAGGGTTTCAGGCAGTATCAAGGACTTGGCTTTTCCGGTGTTTCTGATTTTCGTCCTCGTTTTGCCTCTACTCGTGACATCCGTCGTTCTGAGGGTAGATCTCATTTCCCCCATCGAGATGGCTACCCACGGCGTGATCAGCATGTTGCCAGTGCTTCGACTCGCTCTCCCGTAGCAGTCAGACCCCGCAACAGCTTCAGGTCTGTGCATAGACCTTCTGCTTCTTTGAGCGACAGAGAGCGTGGGGTAGTTAGAGGTCAGTTGTGTTTGACTACTTCTGCTGTTCGACGTGTTACTCAGTATTGGGTGCCAAAATCACTCTTGATTGATCCCAGTACTGAGCCTTTACTCTCCGTTTGACTCAGGCTCGCCGGGCTGGGAAGGGAGAGGTTTGGCTCATGGACTCCAGTTGTTCTCGCCATATGACTGGAGACTCTCGTTAGTTCTCTTCCTTAGCCCGAGCTCCAGGTGATGAGACGATCACCTTCGGAGACACTTCATCTGGGCGCGTCATCGCCAAAGGTACAGTGCGCGTTAATGAGTCTTTTATTCTAAAAGATGTTGCCTTGGTTAGTAAGCTGCAGTATAATTTGCTTTCTATTTCTCAGCTTACCGATGACGGTTTTGAGGTGAGCTTTAAGAAAAACAATTGCAAAATTCTTGATTCTTCGGGTAGTCTAGTTTGCGGGATTTCTCGTTATGGGAGGATCTTTCGTGCTAATTTTTTTGAGTCTTCTGGTGATGCTCTCCGGTGTTTGGTTGCTTCTGAGTCCCATGACCTTACCTTCTGGCATAGGAGACTTGGTCATATTGGATTTGACCATTTGACCCGAATTAGCGGCCATGATCTCATTCGTGGTTTGCCAAAACTCAAGATGGTCAAAGATATTGTTTGCGCTCCATGCCGGCACGGCAAGATGGTTGTCACTTCTCATTCTCTGGTCACAGTGACTATGACCTATGCACCGGGACAGCTGCTCCATATGGACACAGTTGGAACAGCTCGAGTGCAGTTAGCAGGAGGGAAGTGGTATGTCCTTGTCGTGGTCGATGACTTCTCGAGGTTTTCTTGGGTGTTCTTCCTAGCCTCGAAGGATGAGACATTTACACATTTTCGAGGTCTTTTCAGTAGGCTTTCTGTTGAGCTTCCGGGTGCCTTACGAGCGATCTGCAGTGACAATGGCACGGAGTTCAAGAATTCCTACTTTGAGAGGTTCTACGATGAGACAGGTGTAGTGCACCAGTTCTCTTCTCCGCATGTCCCACAGCAGAATGGCGTCGTGGAGAGGAAGAACCGTACCTTGGTCGAGATGGCCAGGACGATGCTTGATGAGTATTCTACACCTAGGAAGTTTTGGGCTGAGGCTATAACGACCGCGTGCCATGTTTCGAACAGAGTTTTTCTTCGGGCACACTTGCATCGCACTTCCTGTGAGTTGAGATACGGGCGAAAGCCCAGTGTCTCTCATTTTTGCGTGTTTGATTGCAAGTGTTTTATTCTGAAGTCCGGGAACCTAGACAAGTTCGAGTCACGATCTTGTGATGGTATCTTTCTAGGTTACTCGATTTCTTCGCGGGCGTATAGGGTCTGGAACTGCGAGTCTAGTAAAATGGTAGAGACATGTGAGGTGACCTTCGATGAGGCCAATTCGGGGACTAGGCTTGATATCTCAGGTTTTTTAGAGCAGTCCGAGACCATGTTTGTGGATGATGAGGAGGATGGAGATGAGGGTTGTACCCGATCCAGTTCCTCATCCTCCCCTTGAGGTGCCTTCTTCCACTGCACCTCCGGGTGATCAGCCCATGCCTTCTTCTTCCTCTAGAGCTAGTGGCCCTGTTCCTACCTCATCAGCTCATGAGGTAGAGGCCACTTCTTCATCTCACCCAGGACCTCCTCGACATATCCAGAAAGACCATCCTTCTAAGCAGATGATTGGAGATCTCTTTGAGCGCGTCACTCGCTCAAAGTCTGGCATGTCATTTTTCTGTCTCCATTCTACCTTTGTTGCCACCTTTGAGCCCAAAGATGTTAGTCATGCTCTATCTAATGAGTCTTGGGTCAATGCCATGCATGAGGAGTTAAAAAATTTCGAGAGAAACAAGGTCTGGTCGCTTGTTGAGCCCCCTCGTGGTCACAATGTTATTGGGACTAAGTGGGTGTTCAAGAACAAGCAGAGTGAGGATGGGGTAGTTATTCGAAATAAGGCTAGACTGGTAGCTCAGGGTTTCTCCCAGGTTGAGGGTCTAGATTTTGAGGAGACCTTTGCCCCTGTAGCTAGACTTAAGGCCATTAGAATTCTTCTTGCTTTTGCAGCTTCTAAGGGTTTCAAGCTTTACCAGATGGATGTCAAGAGTGCCTTCCTCAATGGTTTTATTGAGGAAGAAATCTATGTGAGACAGCCTCCAGGTTTCGAGAACCCCAAATACCCAAACCATGTCTACAAACTTTTCAAAGCCTTGTATGGACTTAAGCAGGCCCCTAGAGCTTGGTATGAGAGGCTTAAGTCCTATTTGTTGAGTCATGGTTTCGAGATGGGTAAGGTGGATAAGACCTTGTTCATTCGCCGGCATGGCACTGACCTTTTGCTCGTCCAGATTTATGTGGATGACATTATCTTTGGCGGCTCTTCCCATGCTCTCGTTTCACAGTTCTCGAATGTCATGAGCACCGAGTTTGAGATGAGCATGATGGGCAAGTTGACCTTCTTCCTTGGCTTCCAGATCAAGTAGACTCGGGAAGGTACCTTCTTGCATCAGGGCAAGTACACACGTGACCTCCTGAGACGCTTTGATATGAGTGATGGTAAGCCCGTGTCAACTCCCATGGCATCCACAGCTTCACTTGACCCAGATGAAGACGGCGAGCCAATTGATCAGAAGGAGTATCGCAGTATGATTGGCTCCCTCTTGTACCTCACTGCCTCGAGACCAGACATACACTTTCCTGTATGTCTATGTGCTCGCTTTCAGGCTTCTCCTCGCGTATCTCACCGCCAGGCGGTGAAGCACATCCTTCGATACCTTCGAGCTACCATTGACTATGGTATCTGGTACTCTTCCTCGTCTTGTCTTTCCTTAAGAGCCTACTCGAATGCAGACTTTGCTGGCTGTAGGATAGATAGGAAGAGCACTTTTGGCACCTGCCAATTCATTGGCACTTCTCTTGTTTTCTGGTCCTCGAGAAGCAGTCCGGTGTTGCACAGTCCACCGCAGAGGCCGAGTACGTTGCTGCCGCCAGTTGCTGCAGCCAGGTGCTTTAGATGGTCTCGACTCTGTGGGACTTTGGGTTAGTTATCGATAGTGTTCCACTCTTTTGTGATAACACTTCTGCGATTAACATTGCTAAGAACCCAGTGCAGCATTCTCGGACCAAGCACATTGATATCCGATATCACTTCCTTAGAGACCATGTGGAGAAGGGTGACATAGTGCTCTAGTTTGTGGAGAGTGACCACCAGTTGGCTGATATCTTTACCAAGCCTTTGGATAGTTCTAGGTTTTCAGCTCTGCAGGGAGAGCTTGGGGTGGTTTGTCCTTACGGACTGTTGTGAGGGGGAGCTTTATGCTTTATGCTTTATGCTTTATCATGTTTATTTTGCTCTTACTCCTTTCTGCTACACTGCTTATGGGTGCATTGGGCTTAGTCCTTCTAAGCATAGATTAGAGTGGTTTTCTAGTCTAGTTGCTTAGATATCTTCCTCTCATCTTGTGATTTTAGGATGCTGCTTATTAGTTGTTTCTCTTCTCACTAGGTTGAGCTCACTCACTTCTTATAGGTTCTAGCAAGGGTTGGGCCACCCTTGGGTAGACAGTGTACGTGTTTGCTCCTTAGTGTGTTAGTTGACCAGCTGATAGTCCTAGAGTCATATGGGGTAGATGAGAGTCAGTCTGAGCCATAGTATCCTCTATACCTTATCTATGCTTTAAGGGCTGTCTTTTCTGATTTTCTTGCCAGCTTCTCATTTTTATTGCTTTGGTTCAAGGGGAGTTTATTTGGGAGCTTCTAGATCTTAATATTGTCTTAACTCAACTTGAACTAAAGTTGCATCACATGTTGAAGGGGAGCTGGATTTTCTGCATTTCATTCTGCATTATAATATAACTACATGGAGCCTTGATTATTATCCTATTATAACATGTTAACAATGAATTACATCTTGCTAGGATCTGTGCTTACTTGCTAGATTTATCATGACTTTATATGTGTAGTCTAGTCTTTGCCATGATGAGTTAATTAAAAATGCACAACTTGAACTAATCCATGTCATGTTATTTCTTGAGACTAATCTCTCTTTAGTTATCCTTTTATGCTTCATGCCATGTCAAATAGGCTGAGTTGAGTCTTGAATCTTTGTTGAGTTTTAGATTGAGCTATATTAGTTTCTTGATGAAGCATGAGTTAGTACACCCATTTAAGAAAAAAAGATCTTTTTTGTGCGAAAAAACTGATCTCACCAATTCTTTCTCATGAGACGGCTTGCCATTGCACTAGGCATGAACTCAGGGGGAGTTTTGGATGACCCAGACTATCTTCTTAAGCTTCTTGCTTGGAGTGGTCGCATAAGGCTTGAGATCTAGCACATGACTAAATAAAAGTTTGGTTGGAAACGACCATAAGATTTCTAAAGAAAAACATGTCATTTGTGCTAAACTTGCTTAATTACACAAAGATCAAGTAATTAAACAAATGTCTCATTCTTGAACTTGTAGCACTCTAAAATGACTCAATACTAGCTTCTTGGCTCCACTTAGATTATCTTTGGATACCTTTCGCTAGACTAGAATCATGGATGACTTGACATGCTAAGCAATTCGACTAATTTTCAGATTATGACCTTTTTGGCCTAGCTTGTCTATACATGTATTGTCATTATCTTGATAGCATACTTATGAATTATGGCTTGGTGTAATACTTCAAGGTCATTTTTGGATAATCTTCATGGCTCATCATGCTAAATATGAATAAAAGTCAGCTATTCCATCCATACTCATATTTGATTCCCTTCCTTGCATCTTGATGTGTTTATTGCCAAAAGGGGGAGAATAGTGGAGAAAAAGCCATGTAGGCATTCTTGGAGCTTTCGAGGAAAACTTGCTCCTTCTGTTGTTGCTCCTTTGTCGACATGGTCATAAGCTTCCTTGATTCTTCTTTAGACCATGTTTGATTTTCTTTCATTTCAAACTCAACTTTGCGTTTTTTCTGGGTTTGTCAATATACTCATCAAGGGGGAGATTGAGAGACCATGTGGACGTGACCACATGGTTGTGATGAGTAATTGACAAGTATTTTGGAAAGATCGAGTTTGGTTTGTGTGGTTCGCGCCACGTCGGCACTTTGCGCAGTCGGGTTTGGTTAGTCCGACTTGAGGCATATTATTCTTCCCGATTGGTCGTTTGGGCAAATTCTTGCTTGAGTATGATTTGTTGATGCTAGTGAGGATTATATGTTTCGAGCGGTGCTATGTGATGTGTTTCTTGTCTTTGATGGCTGCAGATAGGCGCAGGTGGTGCCGTGGTCAGAGCGGTCGAGGTGTGCCGAAGACGGCGAGGGCTCGAGGTAGCTGCGAGGCTTGGAAGGCAAGGAATGAGGAAGCTTCCCGGAAGGTGCAGGAGGGGCGTTTTGGTGAATACGCAAAACTGCACTAAAGGAAGTGGGTTATGGATAAAGAACTAGAGTTGTTGGAGGCTTAATGGGCAAAGCATGTGGTGAACCCATTAAGCAAGGCTATAAATATATGCATGTTTCTTGGTTGTGAGCATGCTTGTGAGAGGGAAAATGGCTTGGGGTTGATGGCTTTAGTCTTTTCCTTTAGTTGTTGAGGTTTGGTGAGGAGTGCAGGAGGTTGTCTCCTTTCTGTACGTGTGTTCTTGAGAGACAAAGAGAGGAGTGCTCAAATGAGAAGCATGTAGCATGTGCTCTCAATCCAATCGTGTCATGGGGACTCCTATGTAATCCTTCCAGTGCAATGAATTTACTTGAGTGCCTTTGACCTCTTGATTTCCCTGTGTTAGTTTTATTTTCAGTTTGTCTTCTTTGCTGGTTGCTCTGTTCTTAAGGCTTAGAGGGGATTTCTGGATTGTTTCTTGTCTTTTGGTTTGCTCTGTGATGGGAAAAGATTCTAGACCTCCTAGTTATTCCATTCCCGAGAGCAAAAGATAGATTCATTGAGTTATCTCTTGTTTATGTCCTTCGTCAAAATTGTTCTCCTGTTTCACCATTTCTAGGGTTTGATGATGTTCTTCTGTTTTCCCCCAAAAAGGGTGCGCCCTTGTTGGAGATTCTAAGTCCTGAGGCTATTCCTTTGCTAATCTCTTGGTTTCATGATCAAAGAATCAAAGATTAGGTGGGAATTTGATTTTTGGTGCAGCTCTCTGTACTTTTTCATTTTTTGGCACAAAACTAAAATTCTTGAGTTTCTATTTGATTCCCTTGGTATTTGAGGTCTCTATGATGTTTAGAATAGGTGTATGCTCTTTTGGCTAGAGAAAATCAGTAACAAAATCTTTAATTTGGCCAAAACTCAGATTCTTCAAGTTTATTGCGCAATTTTCAGTCTGCTGGATTGATCCTCGAGGGGGCCGGTCAGACCGGGCTTTGTATAGCGGTCGGACCGGAAGTTGTACCCTGGGCAAACCGGCGGTATTGAAGCGGTCTGACCAGCCGCAGGGAACCGGTCTGACCGGCCATTGAACTATGGTTAGACCGGCTCCTCTGGAAAAATGCTGGTTGTGCGGATTTCTTTCTTTGCTTCCCTTACTTGTTTGTTCTTCTGCAGTTCCCGTGAGCATTTGAAGTTCTTTTCATAGTTTCCGTAACCACAGGAGGGGATTCGTTTAGTGGATACTTTTTGTTGGATAATTTTTAGAAGCAACATTCACCCCCCCCCCCTCTATTACCGATTTCGATCAAACAGTGTGCTCATTTCTACATCCAACCTGCAACTGTAAGTCTAGTATGGATTGGAATTGGCCAACTAATTTGGTTGGTTTTGGTGTGGACTCTTGCGCTAGTATAACAAAGTTGGAGATGGCCCGTAGGGTCATTGCCTCGGAAATAGTGATGGGAGTGAACCTATAGGGGTCACTGCCAGGAGGGACTCAAAAGGTCCATGCCCTTGGAGAGTGCACTCAATCAATAAGGTAACAATGGGGGTTTCTCAGCACTGAGGGTTAAACCTCTGGAGCAGGGGAAAGTATCAGAACTAAGAATTGTAAAGGTCTTGTTATGATTTCTCAGTCGCACATCTAAGAAAGCATGTAAGGACCGATATTATGAGATAATCATATTTTATAGGTAAAATTCTACACCTCTATAGAGTGTTATAATATATTTACATAGCCATGCTTTTGGTCATGGGCAAAGTATGAAAACACCATGGTGTGTAATTTTCACAAAATGGTTACTGGTAAATGGTGCTTACGAACATGGTATGGTAGTATATGAATGGATATTGTATGGTGTCTATGGACTGGACATGGTAAGTAGCTATGAGGAGAGGTGCTCCCACAAAGTCAATTGAAATTGGACATTTTGATTTTAGTTAAAAAAAATGGCTAAGTCATATGTCTGGAAACTAGTTATAATATAATATTCGTCAAATTGTCTTCACGCTAAAGAAATATAATACCATCCTTTGGTTAAGTTTTGTATATAGATAATTGCCCTATAAATACATCTTGCTATAAGGACTTGCTGACTACCTAGTGTACTCAATCTTGCTTATTTTTATTAGATCAGAGGCCAAAGAAGAAAGAATGCTTCAAATTTTTGTGTTAGGGTTATGACCTCACTCAAATGTTTCTGTGGAAATTTCTTTGATTCTTCTGTATGTAAGTTAAAGATTTGCACTTGGACACTCGTAAAAGTTGTTAAAATTAATAGTTCAGTCATATTTTAATCAAGTTAACCCTTTTTAAATATTACATGATATACTTTTTATCTACAACTGAACTCTTAGATTGTTGCGAAAAATATGACGGTCTTGTAACCAAAAATAGAATCACAATAACCAAAAATACGATGGTCTGGTACCTCGACATAGGCGCATCCAATGACATGACCGGGTGCCATGAGATGTTCTCCGACCTAGACATGTCAGTTTAGGGGTTAGTGAGATTTGGGGATGGATCTCACATGGAAATCAATGGCCGTGGCGTGGTGCCGTTCAAGTCCCAAACTGGTGAGCACAAAGTCTTATCTGATGTTTATTATATACCTCAGTTAAGGAGTAATATAATCAGTTTGGGGCACCTTGATGAGCATGGCTACAAAATGGTGTTGGAAGAAAGCATTCTGAACATCTATGATCAATAGAGAAAGCTGCTGGCTAGGCAAATAAGTCATGGAATCGACTGTACTTGCTTCGCTTGGGCCGTCCCGAGCTGGGTTTTGTATTGGCAAAATCTGGTGTGAAGGAATACGAGCTATGGAGCAAGGTGAAGAGAACGTAGAGTTAGCACGAGGATGATGCAGATGCACTGCGCTCTAGAATGCAGTTGTTTTAGAATGCAGTTGCACACACAAGTGGTGATGTGTTCACTTTGTTGTATAAGACTACTAGTGTAGCATGAGCATCGGAGAAGCAACAAAATTAGGGGGTGATTGTTGTGCTAATCTTATTTTTGTTCGGTTTTCCCTTTCTAGTTAGCTAAGTTTAGAGCTGCCTTGTTAACAGCAGGTTCTGCAATTAGTTCTGTGTGTTGCTTTCGTCAGTCATTTCAGAGTCTCGGTCCAAGTTGAATAAATGTTCAGAACGTGTGTGTTTTGAATGCGGACTAGTAACTAGGTCCATGATCCATATTATGCGTGATATGGCTGAGTTGTAGGGAGTAGTTGCTAGAGTAGCGGATCAGCAATTGCCATTTGTGTGTGCTGTTATTTGCTTTTAGTGTGTTTTCGGTTGAACTGTAGCACGTATGAAAAGGAATAAGAAGAGTAGCAAAATATTGTGGAACCGTCGCTGACGTGTTCTAGTCCAAGCGATTTCTCCTAGGCAAGAAAGATAGATCAAACATAGGTAATGCAAGAAAAATACAAGATTGAACACAAGAGATGGGATAGGGGGATTCCTTCTTCTTTATTACTTTCGCTTCCACAAGTACAAGGTTTAATCATTGGGACCCCCTATTTATAGACTACAGGATAGGATGCTCTTCATGGGCCAAACTCTGCAGGCCCAGGCCTAGGTTTCCTAACACTCCCTCCTTGGGTACTCATCCAATACATTCATGCCTCATCAAAACTCCATAAAAACCCAGTGGGAAAAAATTGGAGAAAGAGTACATGATACATGTTATGCTATGATGCATGAATTGCTTCATTAAAAACCTTGGCTGAGAAACTTTCAAAAAACTTGTCAAAGGAAAAAGATTACAATTCACCCAATTTCATTTAATCTACAGGATTTATTCTGTGGGTACTCGATCTTCATGATCAAGTTTTAATAATGAGTTTGAGAAGAATTTCCCCCTGAGTTCTGCACTTTTCTAAGTCTCATCATTCCAATGTCACGTATACAACTTTCAAAGTGAGATGCTAGAAGTGACTTAGTGAATAAATCTGCAAGATTTTCACATGACTTAGTATGCAGTATCTTAATTTCATCCATCTTTTGTAACTCATGAGAATAGAAGAACTTGGAGTTGATATGCTTTGTAAGATGACTCTTCACATAACCTATCTGTACTTGTACAACACAAGGTGCATTATCTTTATAGATAATTGTGGTAGCTTGCACGATATTCAATTCACATGACTGCTGAATGTGGTGAATCATTCGTATAGTGCTATGATTTCCAAGTGATTCGTCGAAGTTGATAGAAAACTTTTCTTGGACAATTTCCATGAAATTGCAATTCCACCATATAGGAATATATAACCTGTTTGTGATCTAGCTGTATGAGGGTCTGATAGGTACCTAGCGTCTATATAAAATTCATTTTGAGATTGTCGTACAAATACACAGGGACGATTCTCATTGTTCGTGTATAGAAAGTCACTTAAGTGATTATACCATATCCTGCCTGATTGCTTAAGTCCGTACAGTAATATTTTGAGTTTCACACTGTACAGGTTTCTATTTGCTCTATCTTGGTTCGAGATAGGGATACCTTCAGATACCTTCATATAAATATCCAAATTCAAATTTTTATGAAGGTATGCAGTTACCACATCCATAAATTTCATTTCTAAATTCAAGTTCAGTGCCATTGAGGTTAAATATCTAATAATGCCACCCGTGATCGCGAAATAGGTTTTTTAATAATCAACTCTTGAACATTGAGTGAAATCTTGTGCAACAAGCCTTACTTTATATCTTCTCTTTCGAACAAATACCCACTTGTGCCCTATGGGGTGCACATGGGGAGGCGTGCAGCTTACAAGCCCAAATACATCTCTTTTATTTAGAGATAATAATTTAGTTTCAATTGCCTCCTTCCAATCCTTCTAATCTAATCTTTTCTTACAATCAGCGAGTGATGCAAACTTTGGATCAAGATCGATGATTATGGCAATTTTTTTTGCAAAATAAATATTAACATTGGTTGTTGTCCTATTCATGGATTCTCCTGTGTGCACATAGTTTATAGTTATTTCATCATGGGTTGATTCTTCTAGCGCTTCTACTTGCTCTCCGCTCCTTCCAGTTGCGGGGGCAAGTCTCTAGTTTTTTAGCTCCGATGTGTGCGCACACATCTATGCTGGTTTCTCCCTCCATGGAAATATTCAAATCCGATATGCCTTTCTTTGAAGGTACCATACCGGTGCCAGGTCTTAACTTGCTTCCTTTCTGAGTCTGGGGAACTTCAGTGATTAGCTGTGTTGAGTCCTTCTTATCCTTGTTCATCAAGCGTCCCCAGTTACCTGGGATTTGAGGGGCCAGAGTTCTCGTCCTTTTATTCTGAGGCCTCTGGACGGGATTAGGGATACCTTCAATTTTCTTCAATATTTCAACCCTCTCTGGTGCATTGCGTGCAGGCACATGTGAATTGGTCACACTCTTTAAATCATTAAAGTGGTCATGTAGTTGGTTTGCTAATACTTGCAAATCAATAATCTTCTAGACTTCTCTATCTGCTTCACTAGTACGTAGGTCATATGCATGGATTCTCGTGGCTTGCCACATAATTTTCCGATATTTTCATCAAAGGGTTAATTTCTCCCCCTAATATTGAGAGACTATTCTCATCGAATATACTATTAGCAAAACGGTATGTATGCAAATCTCCTGTCATGGGGGTCCAGATACCTGATTATGGATGTTGTCTTATAACCAACGTATATCCCAAACTTTCAGAGAGGGCCCATTGCAGTATGCTGTGGAGGGGATATATGTACATAAACCTTGCAACCAAACATATGGAGATGAGAAATTTTCGGTGTTGTTGCACTAGTTGCATTGGTGAATGGATGTTATATGTCGATTGTCTAAAGTTGATGAGAGTTGCTGCATGTAGGGTTGCATGTCCCCAACATGTAATTGGAATATTATAATTCTGCAAAAGTGGTCAGGTAATAAATTTAATTTGCTTAATTAATACTTCTGCTAGTCCATTCTAGGTGTAGACATGCGATACGAAATGCTCTACTTTAATTCCCATTGCCATACAATAATCATCAAATACCTTTGAAATAAATTCTCTGGCATTGTCCATTCTGATGGACTTTATATGATGATTAGGGAAATTATTTTTAATTTGCATTATCTATGAGATCAGCTTCGCAAAAGCGTGGCTTCACGTGGATAATAAACATACATGCGACCATTTCAAGGAAGCATCGGTGAGCATCATAAAATATTTAAATGGCCTTGATAGTGGCTGATAGAACCACAATACCTCCTTGGATGTTTTCCAAGAATGTAAGGACTTCATCCTTCACTTTCGGAGTAGAAGGTCTAGTAATTAATTGTACCACTATCAGCTAAGCACACTTCCTCCATAAGGCGCTACACATGTTCTAATATAAAGTATTTTTTTAATATGTAGTATTAGAACATATTATGCCATTATTAACTGAATAAATGAATGAATTAATTAATATTATCCAACCATCATGAGAAAATAAATTGTTTGAATACCATCAATGCAAAATCTAACTTATTCCTTCCACACATGAAATAAATGATAATTAAAATCTAAATGCATTATATACATTGGATTGAATCTGCTAAGAAGCCAGAGACTTCAACTGCTATCTTCTCAGGGCTGGATGCTCTTCCTGGGAAATCATGGCTGCGGTAGCAGCAATGTCAAGGGAGGGTGCTGCTACAAGAGTGGAATCAACCTCTATTGGTGTAGGCAGCTGCTCAAAATTCCCTCCTCAATGAAGGCAAAGTAGGTTTCACAATGCCCTTTGTGGCCCTTCTTCTTCATGGCCTAGAAGGCATCAACGATGTGCTGTGGCTCTTTACAGATCCACGACCAGAGCCCGCAATTGTCACACTTGTAGCAGATTTGGTTTTGTTGACTATAGGGCTTGTCGTCCCACTTTTGTTTGCTGGCCTTATTTTTTGTGGAGCATTTGACTTGCCTTTCTAGGTTGCGGCTTTGCCCTTCCTTTCCCTTTTCTTCATAACAGGCTTCCGCACCTTACAGCTCCCAGCATTGGCCTCACGGCTAGTGGAGCTCTTAGGTGGCTGTGCGACAAAGTTCTTGCAGAGAACTTCATCCTGAGCCTCTGCAACCTGTATAATATCAATCAATTCAACATACTCCTTATAGCCATCTTGACAATAGTTACGCAAAGACTGCACTACATTGGGGTGGAAGGTGGAGAAGGTCTTCTCAATCTTCTCTTCATCTGTGATCTGCTTGCCACAAAGTTAAAGATTGTACAAATTCTATGCAAAGCAGAGTTGTACTCCTCAATAGTATTGAAATCAGTAAATCTGAGTTGGATCCATTCTTGTTCTGCCTGAGGAAGAATCGTGTACTTTAGCTTCTCAAACCACTTCTTGAGTGTAGTCCATAATGCTATCACGCTCTTCTCTACCATATACTCATTCTTCAGGTGGCGCCTACGGAAGTGAAGTGCCTGATCATTTTCCTCATGTGTGGGTTAGGAATATTTTGATGCACCAATTTCGATGGCAGCGCGGAGCTTCTTGGCTCTAAGTACAATCTCAATATCAGAAGCCCAAGTCAAGTAATTTTGGCTATATTGTGCTAGCTCCTAGAACTCCTGGTTCATGATGTCAGTCATCTATATGTGCATGAGAGGAATGTATGAATTTACTACAGGTAAATATGCATGAAATAAATTGGATAATGAAACAAAAAAGTTCTTGCAATGTTCTAGAATTTTCTATGCATTTTTCTATAAATTTTACTGTTAATTTCAGTGATTAAAGGCAATTTAAATAAAAACAATTAATTAAAACAATAAATAAATACTGAAAACATAGAAAGTAATAACAATAGTGCTAAATATGCTTCAAATGCTAAAAATAATTCAAAATTTGAATTCCTGAGGTCCTTTTATGTTGGAACAAGAATTTTCAGTGAATTCTAGAATTTTTTAGGGTTGTTCGCTAATTTTCAATTCTGAAAAAAAATTGCTCAATTTGCTAATGTTTTAGGGGCTTATTTACAAAATTCGGAGATCCCCCCTCGGTTAGCCTTCCCCTGGCCAATTTTCTAGCCGACGACCCACTTCGGTTGAGTCAAAAGAGACAGGGGTAGGGTTTCCCCTACCCCTGTTCATGGTGGTCGCGGCGCATCTAGGCGCGGCACGATAGGCAACCAAGGTCGGTGGCCCGACGGGTGGCTGGGGACGTCGGTGCACGCGTGTGGTGGGCCGGCAGCCGAGGCGTGCGATGCGGCGGGCCACCAGTAGTCGGCGGCCAAGGCAGGTGGTGCGGCGGTGGGCCGAGTGGCAGTGGCCCTCTACGGGGCGTGCCACACTGCATTCGGGAAGTACACATATGGTGGCCGGTGCTCAGGCCAGGGGCAGCGTGTTTGGCGATGCTCTAGAGCGATGACGGTGGCCTTGCGTAGGGATGAGCTTTAGCGGACGGCAGCTCCATCGACCTCGTTCAGGTAGTGTGGGTGGCATGACAGCCGACGCGAGCCTCGTGTGTGAGGCAGTGACGGCGGCTGCTCCCGAAGGTGAGCGACAGCGGCGCCTCGTTCAGGAGGCTGCTGCTCTCGAAGCCGAGCGGCGACGGCACCTCGTGCGGAAGGCGATCACGATGGACATCGCCCGAAGCCAAGAGGCAGTGGCACCTCATGCGGGAGGCGGTGTCGGCTTCACCATGGAGTAGTCGTGCCAGGGCTGGCGGTGCTCAGTGCGATGCGGTAGTGGCCATGCTGGCCAGCGGCACTCGACGCATAAAGCGACCATGTGTGTCGGTGGCGCTCGACATGCGGAACAGTCGTCTGGGCCAGCGGCGCTCATGCCGCATGTTGGCGGCAGCGGAGCAGCAGCGCGGCTCCAAGCCAGCGGTAGCCGAGCGGCGGCGTAGGGCTTCGGGAGGAGCGATGTGTGTAGGCAGCGTGACGCATGCAGGTGGCGGCCCAATGATTTTTTCTCTTTTTTTAATCTATAGTGCAATCTACATCTATTTTTTTCATGTAATCTATCGATCGGCATTGTGCCGGCAACTTCAAGTCTGCTTGCAATAGATTAGAACAGGTAATTCGATTTGCGAATGATTACCTTGCTATCCAACAGAGCGATTCATACTGATAACGTATTGAGAAACCATCGCTGGTGAGTTTAGTCTAAGCAATTCCTCCTAGGCAAGAGAGATAGTTCAAATACAGGTATTACAAAAAATTACATGATGGAACACAAGAGATGGGATAGGAGAACTCCTTCTTTATTGCTTTCTCTTCCACAAATACAAGATATAATCATTGGGATCTTCTGTTTATAGACTACAGGATAGGAGGCTCACAATGAGCCAAGATCTGCAGACTCAACCCCAGGTTTTCTAATGCAGAAAATGCAAAAAAAAAAGGTGCAAAGCATTGAGAACCAAAATAAAGTTGTTTCTCTGTTTTCTTCTTCCTCTGGTGTATCCATTAGTGCTCGCGTGTGTTGTGAGTAGTCTCTAGGCCAACATACTCTCCCTCTTCTCTCCTTCCTCCAAGGCGCCGATGCCGGCATCGACGCTCTTGACCACTATAGCCCCCCCGCCGTGACCTCTGCAGCCCCCCCCCCCCCCCGCCGCCTCACCCTCCACGCATCCTGTGACGGCCTGTTCCTCGTCTCCCTCCACAAGCACCCGTTCAACGACTGGTACCCGGAGCGCCGCTTAGATCTTCAACCTGGTCACACGCCAACGGGCCTCCATCCCGAGCCTCACTGTCGGCAATATTGGAACTAATCTTGATATTTTGTATCTGCATGTTTATTTTTTGTCTTGCATGTAGTTAGTATATTTGTGTGGGCCGGTATGGCTTAGCAGGAAGAGCGTGCATGGACATAGAGAGGTGCCGACGTGCCGTGCGAGATGGATGTTGCTGCGAGAAACGGTGCTGCATGCAAGAGCAGCAGAGCCAACGGACTGCACGAATTAGTCTCTGAGTCAGTGGTGCTGCAGGCCAAGTGATTTGGCCAGGTAATTATCTAGTCTTTGCATGCATGAGCTGGGACTAAGTGATTTGGTCAAGATAGTTAGTACATGCATGTCATTAGTTAGTGGAGTAGTGGCACACGTCCTGGCCGTGAGCATAGAAAGTGGATCAAGGCATTGGCCCTTGGACTGAGTTAGTTGTGTCTCCGTGTGTTCAATTTAAGGCACTGTAATCAGGTTTCTTCATAGAGGCAATAGAGAAAAGAAAAAGGACATTTGGCTGTGTGATACAGCACGTCACCAAAATTTCTCCTTTGTGCTTGTATATGTTGTGTGAGACAGCCAATAGAGAGAGCTAGGTGAGCGATTCACTTCTGACATTAATCTACCGCCCCTTCCGGGGAGTACCGGGTGCTGTACTGGTGCGAGGAGTACGTAGAGGCCGGCTCGCAAGTTCTCGCGGTTCTCTCCGAGGAGGCGCTGAGGCGTGTCCAGCGGGGCTCCACGGAGTCGGTGGAGGAGACGCTAGCGACAGGGCTGGACCTGCCGTGCCGTCCTGCCACTCGACAACCTGCATTTCATACCGACCTGGTGCCGCGGCCAGGCGAGGGTAAATGGATGCGCGTCCCCGCCGTGAGCCGCATGACCTGCCCATGGCTGCTTCAGGTGAAGAGCACGCTCGCCATGTCCACCCGCGAGGACGACATGACGATGATAAACCTCTGGGTGCTTCAGGACTGCGAAGGCGACGTCTTGGGAGTTCAGGTGCCAGGTTCAGCTGCCGGTGGTGGAGATCAGGGGATTTTTGACGCTTGGAGAATCGAGAGGGTTGGACTGCGGAGATTGTGTCGGAGTGAGACTGGCGAAGCTACATTGATGGCTGTGGGTGCGGATGCACCCACAAAAAAATAAAAAACTAATACTATAATCGATTTTTTACCATGGTTGCAACTTAAATTTCCACACTCACAAGACAAACGCACCCCCCTCCGATTTGTTCTAGCTTCGCCACTACAGGTCAATGTTTCAGCCTGTTTCTACACTTGGTACTGCTTGGTTGTAAGTTTAAGCGCTCAGAGATAGATGCAAAATATTAAGACGTAAATGGTTTTGATAGATATATCTAGAAGAGATGTGATGTTACAATCAATTTTATCTCATCCTCTGTTAGGATAATTTTTATTTGTGTAGCATAATTAGATAGTGGTATTTGGAAATATGTGCACATTATCCCCAAATTATTTTATTCTCGCAATTTCCACATGAATAGTAGGATAAATGATAAATTTTGTTTGTGTTAATAGATGAGAAAATTGATCATTTGCCACTTTGAAGAGTGGGCTTCGCAAAATTGCCACTTTCAAAATTGGCTTCGCAAAAATGTCATGCAGTACATTTACTCTTGATTACCATGCCATTTGAGCCATTTAACTCATTTAATATTTTTTTTTCTAATTTTAAGAGCTGAAAAAGACCTTTCTACCTTTATTAAGTTTTGCACTGCCTCTCTCTCTCAGAAAGAAGAAAGAAAGTGAGTAAACCTTACCCAACTGCCTTGGTTTCGGCTTTCGGGGTCTCGAATGAGATATTCACCTCGCCGCGTGGCCGGAAAAAGCAACCAGTTGCAGGCGACTTGACCGGGAAAACAGCGGGCAGCGTATGCGTGTGCGAGAGGGAAGGAGAGCCATTTAACTTAGTAAGGGTAGAAAGGTCTTTTTTAGCCTCTAAAATTAGGAAAAAAAATATTAAATAAGTTAAATGGCTCAAATGGCATGGTAATCAAAAGGTAAATGTATTGCATGGCATTTTTGCGAAGCCAATTTTGAAAGTGGCAATTTTGCGAAGCCCACTCTTCAAAGTGGCAAATGATCAATTTTCTCGTTAATAGATAGTGGTATTTCCAGAAGACTTCAACAGATGACGTCTTCATGGTGAGCATAGGATAAACATTGATCGTTATACTCCGGATTCATAAAATCTTATTTTTAAGGTGATGTGTGAAGTTGTAGCACTTTCCTGTAATCTTATTACCATTTTTAATTGATTGAAATGTATGCATCGTGGAAGTTATTCAGCTAATGTCTCTTCCATTTATTTGGAGATGTGTGATTCAGATTTGTGGAATTATACCGGACAGTGCTACCGTTGTGAAAATAAGTTTGAGTCCTCTCGTGGGACATGAATTCTACATCAACGCTTCTGTCATTTTAGCACATTATTGTACTTCTATGGGTTGCACTTCAAACATGTCAACTTGTATAGTATCACAGGTGTCGGTGGTGTGTAAATATGTAACACCCGGCCGAACACTTAGCCCGGAATGCCACTCTATCCCTAATAGTTTTACCCCCAACAACTCATACAACATTAGAAACAACGTGTTTTCACTACTACAAAAAAGACTAAACTGGACATTTACATTATAGACAGTTCCTAAGGACCGTCTGTGCTGTAAGTATCACAGACGGTTCATACGAATAACCGTCTGTGATATTTTCATAGAGGGTTATTTATATGAACCGTCTGTGATAATACAAGACATCAGATGGTTCTTACTAATACCCGTCTGTAATAATGGTAGATATCACGGACGGTTTTTTATTTAAATCGTCTGTGATACTTCACAGACGGTTTGTATTAAAAACCATCTGTGATATGTTTCCCGCCTCGTAATTCTCTGAAATTTCATAATCCCCCAGGATCCCGATCTCACTCGTCTATTCTCTCCGCATCGAATGGAAGGCACCGTTCTCCCCCCACCTCTCGCCCCCTTATTACCCCCCTCTCTCTACTCGAAGAACCAATACTACCAGTACTACTCCAACTCGTTTGTGCGCGGCAATAGTGGGAAGGGGTTCAGCACAGGCACTGAAATTTCGCTTGAAACAAGATGGAAAGGAAGAAGGTAATGGCAAATTTGCACTATTCTAAGTCGTCAGCATAGAGGCTATTGATTTTAGCATAGAAGCTGAAAATGGTGTTCGTTACCTTTTTGTTTCTGCTACATGAAAATTTTCCCGCACTACTTGTTTTAGATTGTAGTTTAATTAAGGATGTGTAAGTTTAGCTTGTATTAACCCGAAGTTTTTTGTAGTGTAAGTATTTTTTCTGAATTTGTAACCGTGAAGCTTATCTTTGTAAATTTGTAAGTGTCCTTTTGTGTGTGTAGTGCTACGGGTAACCTACTCGATATCTTGTGATGTTGTAATGGTTGCTGTCTTTGTTACTGTATATGCTTGTTTTCAGATGATATAGTTAACATTTCCTGAGGCTAGTCGAAAAATAGAAAAAATTTAGGTATAGAATAAACTATCATAGATGGTTTTGTGGTATAAACCACCTATGAAGAATTATCACAAATGGCTTAAACCAGAAACTATCTATGATGGAGAAGTATCACAAACGGTTCTATATACCAACCATCTGTGATACTCACACATCACAGTCGGTTGGTAGGTAGAACCGTCTGTAATGTGTGAGTATCATAGACGGTTTTTGGTTCGAGCTATCTTTGATAGTGTTCTGCACAGACAGTTCTAGTTACAAACCGTCTGTGATGTATTTATCAAAGACAGGTCACAAATCGTCTGTGTAACCTCTGATTATCACTGACGCATAAATTCAAATGGTTCAAAAAAACCGTTTGTGATGACAGTTTTGAACCATCTGTGATGACCCTTTTTGTAGTAATGTATCATAAACATGGATAAACATTTATATATAAATTTGGGATATCACGCCTAGGAAAACTTGGGACCTTATTCTTCACGCCCAAGAAACTTGTGATCTCGCGCTCGAGAACGTTTGGTACCATGTGCCCTAGAGCAACTGTGAGTCAAAAGCAATATAAGGCCTACACAACCAATAACTTTTATCACGGTTCAGCAAAAGCTAAATTATCAAAAGTTTTGAGTCTGAGTTCTAAAGGAGTTATCTAAACTTTTAGCAAGTGGATGTGGTCCGTATGTGCTGCTACCATCCCATGCATATCCTAAAAACATCTACAAAGCAAGTTTAAAACTCAGCAAGTATATAATAAAATATTAAACATCAACTTATACATATCATCATCTTGAACAACATTTCATTAGCTCCTTTTTAGTGAAGTACTACAAGCGCGCGCACACATGGCAAACATGTAATAAAACAGTAAACATTCCATACCATCTTTCATATGCCTCATTATAACATATATCATTGTCCATGTAACTCATTGTCGTCTCATCCTTTTCATTATTGGAATGTATGGCGACACTACATACTCAAAATACACTTCACATTGTTTATACTGGTATAGTTGAGTGAACATCCATCGATGTACCACCTTGTCATTCACTCCATCCTGTGGTGGACTCTCTATCCCATGGAGGTGTCTACCAAGCAGGAATTTCTCTAGAGCACTCTAAATTAGTCATATAATTTTCTCACCAACCTAACTTATTCACTTCGAACTAGTTAATGGCTTTCTCGCTGACCTAACACAGATGCACTCCTTTCATGACATGAACATGTGAATAATGCAAATGCATGGGTTTTCATTATTATTTAACATGTTCCATCATCATCATGTAGTTATATCATCTTAAGCACAAAATAGCAAGACAAGTATATCATAAGCACCAAGTAGTAAAAGCAAACTACCGCCTACTGTTCTGCCATCCTCTTGTATGCACTGCGATATTTTCGCTTTAGCATTTATTATGTGTTATTAACCATTATTCATCGACATCATCACCGTTTTTCATCATGTCAATATCAAATAACCATGTCATCTACCATTAACATTTCGCCTCAATGTGTCAACATCATCTAACTATATCTCCTACCATTATCATCCCTATCAACATGTCAACATCTACTAACTATATCCTCTATCATTACCATTCCCATCAACATGTCAATATCTACTAACTATATCCTCTACCATTACCATTCCCATAGACATATCATCGACCATTAATTATTATGCATTTATCGTGAAACCAGGGATAATCAACTCATAACACAATGTGAAAATCGCATTGAACCCAACTAACAATGTCCCACCACCCAAATTTATCGTTTTACCAGGCACTTGCCTTTGCCATGAAGAAGTACTTGATGATCAATGATCAACCATGGTGAGAAAAGCTAGGTCCTGATAAAGATCACATTGCAACACCTCAATACTCATCCATTTGTAGATAAATAGTAAAACACATGGATCTTCCATTTTCTGGACTTATTGGCTTTGTTGTCCTAATATTCCGGAGTGCAATACTTGCATTCTAAAAATCTAAGAATGAAAAAATCTTATATTCTGAAACTATGGTCAAAACTCATCTTTATTAGTTGGACATCTTTTAGTACCAAGCTAACTAGCATCACCAAAAGCAGCACTCAACGCTCTTCTTTTTTCTCGCATGTAAAGCAGTTTCAAATTTTTATATTTATTTGTATTCAACATCAATTGCATTAAGAGAAGACATTCTGTACATCTACACAAAAGTATTTACAACATTTTCAGTTAACACCATAAATTAATTCTATAATCTAATAGGGCTAAATTACATGACAACAAGACTAATGCAACTAGCAACGGATTTCTGAACACCAGACTTTGGAAAAGCATATAAAATCCATTTTTTAATCAAATTGAGTGATTAAGAACTGTACGGTGACCTTTGAAAATTATCCACACTGCTCTAGTTATTCTACAGACCTAGTTCGGCCATTTACAAGGTCTTGTCTACCAAATTCAGTGGCATCACATAACTAAGACGACCTGCAGAACAGCAGTCTTCCAAAGATCATAACAAGCAAACTGCCCTATGGATTTGTGAGTCGTTTAGCTTGCTGAAAAGCTTAGGAAAAGATCTAAAACTCCCTAGTAAACACCCTTCTCGGATTCGGACTCTAGAACTCCTGAAAAATCGATAGATCTAGACTGCGCATGTCAAGAAAAACTCTAACAACACCTAATCTCAAACTAGGATGAACTAGGAGCATATTAGACCCCTAAAATATGAATTAAGGTGATGCTCCAACTAGCTCATGGCTTACGTTTATAGCTGTAATTTTTGGCTTTTAGCTGAAATTACACTGTAGCGGCTGTTAACTTTTCTGAGAAAATAATGAGTAAAAAATAGAAAATTTTGAGAAAAATTGGGGGGGAAACCATTATACCGTCACAGACAATGTAAAGGAATAAAGAGAAAAAAAATAAAAGGCCAAAAATAAAATAAACCAAAATTAGAAGCTAATATGTTATAAGCGGCTTCTAACTTAAATAAATCGAAAGCCAAAAAAATCAAAAGCTGAAGCTATTTGGAGCGGACCCTAAATCTGTCAAAAACTCAACATAATTGTCAAAACCGTGAGGGGATAGATCTTGGGGGCTAGGCTGAACGAAACGGCTCCACTCCCCCTCCTTTGTTCTTTTAGAAGGGCATTACGTAATACCAGGTAGCATATTCAGGTAGTGCAGCACGAGCGGCGGCAATGGCACAAGGGAGTGATCAGAGGACATGACCCACAAGTATTGCTTTTTATTACTGAGGTCACGTACACGCCTAACCTGATATCATAGAGTTAAGTAGAAGAAAGTGTTAATTCATGCTTGGGTATACACGAAATGAACTTAGTCAAAATTTACATGTATTTTAAATAGGACCTTAGTCAAAATTTACATGATAAAAATGTCTTTCCATACGACAACTCTCTTTATCACTGTGGTCTCTTAGGGTGTGTTTGGTTCTAAAGATAATAGGGGATGGGATGGAGCGATCCCAGATTTGGACCTGTTTGGATTGGAGTCAGCAGGGACAGAGTCCATCCCCTTTGGGGAATATCCCTGGAATATTCCCCTAAATCGAGGATGCCCCCGTCCCTCAAAAACGAGGGGATGGGCTCGTCCCTCTTCCTTGCCTCTCAAAAACAAGAGAATGACAAAAGGGCCCCACACGCCGGAGACTCATCCCATATTTTGATGTCCCAGAACCAAACAAAAAACAAGGACGGTCCTATCCCTTACAACCAAACAAAGAACGAGGACGGTCCCGTCCTTAAAAACAGAGATGGAGCCATTCTATCCCTACTGCCTCCAAATCAAACACACGCTTAGTCACTGGGAGGGTGCACGAAATTATCAAGTTCAAATGCCGATACTCGGAAGATGGCTTTTGGCCAGGTGGCTAGGTGCGCGAGTGTACACCGTATTTAAGTCACAGACTTGACGCTGATGTCTATTGATTTTAAAAATACATATATATATATATATATATATATATATATATATATATATATATATATATATATATATATATATATATATATATATATATATATATATATATATATATATATATATATATATATATATATATATATATATATATATATATATATATATATATATATGCTCTACGAAGCCTTAGGTACCTTGTACTCTCAAAAAAAATTCCGATGCTCAATGAGGCCATCAAACTCGTGCAAAACATGGATCTCTGTCGATAACGAACATCTAATAATTGCACATAGTTTAAAGGCGTGGAAATAATGCTGATGTACTTGGCACCATGGAGGACATGAAAAGAGAACGCAATGACGTCCTATTTCTCTTTTTCCCATGGGAGTAAGGTTGAACTGTGTAAACCTTGACTAGATTCAAGATGCTTCCATGTTTTCAATTTTTTTGTTGATAGGATGCTACCAGGTTGATGCTAAAACCACAAGGTTTCCAATAGAAGTATGATTGTCATTCGGAGAATCCCAAGCAGTCCATCATTCTTGTAACTAAAACATTTTGAGCAACAATGCAAAGGCACAAGGAGAATTATTTAGATACAAATTGCTAGAGCAAGCACGAGAATATCGTATAAAAGTAACTGTCTCAAACATTAGGTAAAGAATTACATAGCCTGGAGTTAAAAGCCAGAGGCGATTCACCATCTATGGATGGAGTCTTCAACACTAGGCCATGTCGCGTGGTCATATATATTACAGATAGAAGCATAACTTCTTTGGCAAACATAGTAAGGTCTCTGTACGCGACAGCTTCTAGAACAACTGCACTTCAGTGAACAAACACAAACGACCTGCAAATAGTCCTCCGTTGCGAACGTTCCATAGCCATCTGAAATCTGAATCACCAAAGTCCAAAGAGAAACGTAATCTGGAAACATGACACAACAAGCTGAAAGGAGCTGTGCATCTTGAAAAAAAATGAAATTTAAACCAGATATAGCTCCCCAAATAACCAATGCATTCAACGGGTGTAGCATTCCTTCCTCCTTTGTAATTCCAAAGTTGAGGAACAGCATGTCTGCCACTAGGGTTATTTTTGGGTCCCCAAATAACCAATGAGATGCATTCCATCTCCTTAATTTAGTGCTTGAACCACTGGGTCATATATCTTTTGTGGAGATTTATCTGTTGTCTCTACGAAGGACCATATGAGAAGGTCCTGTTTAATGTTGGGATGAAGCATTGCGATGTTTTTAGAGTGGTTATTCAATTTTACAAAAGACTGCATTCTGGTTGGGCAATCTGCTGGAATTTTCAGGTTAAGCAATTTGACTGCTTTGTTTGGGCAGTCTAACTGGCAGGTTTCGACCTTGAATGGTAGTTGAAGGTGTGGATCTTGATTGATAGTCGATAGTCCAAACGGCCTTATGTTTGGGCGGTCCGATCGGCAGATCTACCACGGCAGGTCGAGCATGGCAGAACAAGCATGGATGGTCGGCAGGTACAGTTCCTGATCAGTAATCGGTAGCTATAGAGTTTGTGATCGGTAGTCATAGACTTCACAATCTGTTGTCACTATCATAGGCTTTGCGATCTATAGTCATAGGCTTTGCGATCGGTTGCCGAAGGCTTTCACGGTCACTACTTGTAGATTTCAAGTGCTTCAGTTCCTGTAATCTCCAAGTACCTCGAGTATTCGTGTTCGACCAGCCAGCGACTGACCTGCTTGTGTATGGTGGTCAAACCAGTTTCTCTCGGTAGTCTGAGGCTGTTTTTGGAAAGCATGGAAATTGAGTCATGGATTGAGTTGGGGTGACTTGGGTCATTGCACTAAGGACCATGTGAGTAATGCTAATGGGTTCATCAAGAGAAAGATTGAAGGACTATGTGAGAAGGTCATATTTAATGTTGGGATAAAGTATTCCAATGTTTTTAGAGTGGTTATTCGATTTTGCAAAAGACTGCATTCTCATTGGACTATCTACTGAAATTTTCAGGTTAAGCAATCTGACTGCTTTGTTTGGGTAGTCTAACTGGCAGACTTCAACCTTGAATAGTAGTTAGAGGTGTGGACCTCGATCGGTAGTCAATAGTCCGAACGGCCTTATGTTTGGGCGGTCCGATTAGCAGATCAACCATGGCAAGTCGAGTACGGCAAAACGAGCACAGATGGTCAGAAGCTACACTGCCTGGTCAGTAGTCAGTAGCAATAGAGTTTGTGATCAGTAATTGTAGACTTCATGATTTGTTGTCGCTATCATAGGCTTTGCGATCTGTAGTCATAGGCTTTACGATCGATTGATGAAGGCTTCACAATCGGTACTCATAGGCTTCAAGTGCTTTAGTTCCTATAATCTCTAAGTACCTCGAGTCCTCATGTCAGACCAGCCAGCTGGCTGACCTGCTTGTGTATGGCGGTAGACCAGTTTCTCTTGGTGGTCTAAGCACTACTAGAAATGTGTTCATCAATGACGATTCACTCGTGACGTTTACTATTTTCGTCACAGAACTATCGCTTTCAATGACGAAACTTACAGTTTCGTCATTAGTCACAAGTGACGGAGTTTTGGCACGAAGAATAATGACGAAAACGAACGGAGCGTCATAAAACAACAAAACTAAATCGTCATAGATTTTGGCTCGTGCACCACCTCGAGGACGTGGCGCCGTGGTCCCACCAGCGGGTCCGACCTCGATGACGTGGCGATGCGGTCCCACCAGCTGGTCCCAACCTTGATGACGTGGGCATGCGGTCCCACCAGCGGGTCCCAGCCTCAATGACGTGGCGCCGTGGTCCCACCAGCGGATCCCACCTCGATGACGTGGCCAGCGGGGCCCACCTGTCGGAATCGTCTCCGACCCGGACTCTTCATCCCCGTCTCCGATCGGGACGCCGCCGCCGCCTTCTGTTTTTCCTCCGCCCGTCTCCGAGCCGAACTCCTCGGCGTCCGCGTATAAAAGCCGCCGCGACCCCTCGGCTTCCTCGTCCCGAGCCGCCTCCGCCGCCGCTCTCCGCCGCCGACGCTCGTGCGCCGCCGTTCGCCGACGCCGCCTGTGAGCGCAGCCGTGCTCCGCCGCCCGCCGCCGGTGAGTCGCCGCCGTCCCGTCGCCCGTCCCGGTCCCCGCCGTTGGCCAGATCCGCCGCCGCACCCCGCCGGCCAGTCGCCGCCGTGCGCCGCCATCGCCTTCGCCGTCGGCCGGAACCGCCCGCAGCCCCGCCGCCCGGTCGCCGCGGACCCGTCCGTGACGCCTCGGTCCCCGCGCCCGCGTGCGTCAGCGCTGACGCCAGGCCGTCGCTTCGCCTTCCCGTGGACGCCGTCCACCGTGCGCCGTCTCGCTGCCAGCCGGTCCCACCAGTCAGCCTAGCCGCTTGCGCAAGCAACCGCCGCCCCGCACTGTTTCGTGCGCCGGGTTCACCGTGGGCTCAGCTTTCCGTTCGCCCGGTCCACAGCACAGTGCACTTTTCCTATTTTCCCGATTTTCTTTAGATCCAATTTTCCAGAGGCCCGTTCTCCCTCGTCCTAGCTCCGATTGACCCGATTCTATTTCCTAAATTCATCTAAAATTGAGCTATTCCTTTTGGTTCAGGTTTGAAAGTTTTTGGAGTTCATTTGAATTTTATTTGATTTTATTTTGTCTTTTCGATTCGTTTTCTCTCTCGTTAGATCACGTGTTCGAGGGAGCGGAAGTTGGATTTGAAGATCAAGAGCCCTCAGCTGAGCGGCGACGCGACTTACGCGGGCATAGTACAAGGTTTGAATTGATTTTTAATATTGTTACATATAATATGCATGTGTTTGATATGTTATTGAATTTTGTTGATTTTACTCTAATTTAAGGACTGAGAACAAGGTTTATTTTATTGTCAAAACAGATGGATAGAAGCTGGATTTTCGGGAGACAATTCACAGATGCATATGTGAAAGGAGTTGAAGAGTTCATGAAATTTGTTAGTGAAAGATACCCCGAAGACAGCCACATACTTTGTCCGTGCCGCAACTGTCTTAATCAAAGTTTGTGGCCTCAGGATGATGTAAGTGACCATATACACATTTATGGAATGTCAGCTACATACACTAGGTGGATTCACCATGGGGAGTCGGCAGATACTGCAGTAGTTGACAATTTGGAGCAGGAGGTCGAAGGAGGTGATCATGACTTTGGGATACATGTGGATGTGGCCGATGATGATTATGATGAGGATCACGGAGTACCAGAGATGATAGGAGATCTGTATGCTGTGGCAGAGGCTGATGGAGAACAACCAAGGTTTGCAAGAGTCCTTGAAGATGCGAAGAAGTCACTTAGCCCGGGATCTAGCCATTCAAAATTCTCTTTTCTGGTGAGGATGTAGTATATCAAGTCTCGCTATCGAATCCCCAATACAGGATTTTCCACAATTATGAAGTTGCTATCGTCAGGATACCCTCAGAGTGAGTTGCCAAAATCATATGATGAGGCCAAGAAATATCTTCGAGAATTGGGCCTTGGATTCGAAAACATCCATGTATGCAAGAACAATTGTGTGTTGTTTCGTAAGAGGTATGCTAAAGAGAATGTGTGCCCAGTATGCAAGGCGTCTAGATGGCAAGATGACACTGGGACCAAGCAGGTTCCACACAAGGTATTGAGGCATTTTCCACTTTTGCCAAGGTTGAAAAGAATTTTTGCTGCAAAGCGAACTTCTGAGGAAACACAATGGCACAAGAAAGTGAGGATGCCAGTCGACAATGTAATGAGCCATCCAGCTGATGGGGAAGCATGGAAGGAGTTCGACAGGAGGGAACCAACCTTTGCAGCTGATCCGAGGAACCTAAGGCTTGCCTTAGCCACCGATGGATTCAATCCATTTGGCAACATGAGTACCCAGTACAGTATGTGGCCAGTGCTTCTGACACCGCTGAATCTCCCACCATGGGAATGCGTGAATCCAGCAAACTGCTTTATGTCTTTACTCATCCCAGGTCCAAAATCTCCAGGAAAGGATTTTGATTTGTTCCTTGAGCCCCTAATTGAAGAGCTGCTCGATCTATGGAAGGGTGTTAGTACGTACGATGCATGTACTGGTCGGAAGTTTGACCTTCGTGCTGCCGTGCTGTGGTGTATACATGATTTTCCAGCGTTGAGCACGTTATCAGGGCGAACAACAAAAGGGTATTATGCATGTATTCATTGCGACAAGGATCCGTTGTCTCGGGCAATAAGGGGTAAGCTATGTTACATTGGACATCGTCGTTACCTTCCAAGGACACATGCATGGCGGAGAAACTTGGCTTTCGATGGTAAGCGTGAAAACAAAGATCAGCCAGGCAAGTTCACTTTGGAGGAGCTCCAAGAGGAGCTAGAGAAGGTGAAAGATGTTAGGCCAGGGAAGCATCCTGAAATTACTGGAAATAAAAGGAAGCGCAATGAGGGTCCAAGGATTTATAGCCGCAAAGTTGGGTTGTGGAGATTGCCGTATTGGAAAGATTTGAAGCTTCCGCATAATCTCGATGTGATGCACATAGAGAAAAACATATGTGAAAACATTCTTGGCACATTACTCAATGTACAGGGCAAGACCAAGGACACAACCAATGCTAGGCTAGATTTGCATGATATGGGCATAAGACCTGAATTGCACTTACAGCAGGATGGCAACTCAGTCACAACTCCACCTGCTCCGTATGTCTTGGGGAAGGATCAGAAAATCGAGTTTTGCAAGTTTCTCAAAGGAATCAAGTTTCCTGATGGATATGCGGCTAACCTAGCAAGATACATAAGTGAAGATGGTTCGAAGGTGCAGGGAAAGCTGAAAACACATTCGTGCCACATACTCCTGCAAAGAATCATACCTGCTGGCCTAAGAGGACTGGTGAGGAATGATGTATATGAAGCAGTTGCAGAGCTCGGGACCTTCTTCAGGGAACTATGCAGTAGAAATCTAAGGATAGATGTTGTGAAACGGATGAAAGAAGAAATTCCATTGATCATATGCAAGCTTGAGAAAATCTTTCCACCTGCCTTCTTTGATGTCATGGTGCACTTGGCTGTCCATCTTCCTGATGAGGCACTACTTAGAGGACCTGTTCAGTATGGATGGATGTACCCAATAGAAAGGCGGCTAGGCACTTTGAAGAATTTTGTAAGGAATAGGGCTAGGCCGGAAGGATCAATTGCTGAGGCATATATGGCAAGTGACACCTTGACTTTCTGTTCTAGGTACATGGAGGATATTGACAATAGATTTAACCATGATGATGGTAGTGGTGGAGAGATGCCATTGCCTGATGACATCTCTGTTTTTAAGCATGGTGTTACTCTTGTTGGATCTGATAGGAGTGACTACATTGATGATGTTGTCTTCAATAAGTTAGTTTGGTATGTGCTAAATAATTGTGAAGAAGTTGAGGAATATTTGGAGTAAGTATCGTTTAGATGTTTGAGATTTAGTGTTTATGTTATTTATAAATTTTCTTATGACAAAACTTTGCCCTGCAGCTTGTACAAGGACAATCTAGTGCAGCAAGGTGCACATGATGTTGATAGAATGGTTGAACAAGGATTTGCAAAGTGGTTTAGGAGCCATGTAAGTCACTACACATTGTGATTCTAGGTTTAGTAAATTCATTATTATCCATATGTAATTGGTGAACTGAGTACTTTTGTTGCAACAGATTGCGAACAAACGCAAGGAGAATCCAGAATCGGTTAGCGAAGGACTGTGGGCACTGTCATGTGGACCTGATCTGCGGGTTAAGACTTGTGCAGCTTGCAAGGTTAATGGAGTGAGGTATAGCACCGTGGATCGTGAGAAGTTCCTGCTGACACAAAATAGTGGTGTAATGACTGAAGGTTCACATAATGGAGAAGACATGGATTTTTATGGTGTCCTTAAAGAGGTAATTGAGTTGGAATATAACTCGAATCTTCAAGTCCGTCGGACGGTGGTTCTATTTCGATGCGATTGGTTCAACCAAGAAGGAAAGACGAGAGGCCTTCGAGATGACGGACATTTCAAATCCGTCAATGTGCAGTCATTATGGTACAAGACTGATCCTTTCATCTTAGCAACTCAATCGAAAAAGATGTTTTACCTGCAAGACACATCTTTAGGTAAAGATTGGCGAGTTGTGCAGAAATTTGAACATAGCAATATTTATGATGTGGCTGAAAAAGATGAGGCCAGTCATGATGTGCATCAGGATGATTACTGTTCTGATACTGAGCATGTAGTGCAACTAGGTGATGATAATGAGGTTAGGCACAATATTCAAGGTGGAGAAGTCACTATAATTGAAGGAAATTTAGAAGACCTTATAAGAAGCAAGAAGCAACCTATTACTCGTGAAGATAGTGAGGATGAGGAGGAAGATGAAACAGTACTGCAGTACTGTAGTGATGGTGGCAATGACAACAATGATGACATGTCCCTAGACGATGAAGATGATGATTTCTAGTATGGAGCAGTGACTAAGTGAGACATGTTGATGCTTTTAGGGGATGTATAGTACCACTTTATCAGAATCATTTGAAACTTTAATGGCATGTTTATGGAACCAAACTATGATGTTGTGTGCATCTGTGCAATTTTCGGACCAAGTTTACCTATTATTGTAATTTTTTTTGGATTAGTGAAGGATAAATGTTAAAATACCCTAGGGTACCTAGAAAAATCTCAAACTTGGATGGATACCTCATTTTGGTGTATAATGACGACAAAAAAAGCTTCAATTGATTCTGAGAAAGTGGTCATACACATCCTCACAAGGGCATACATGTCTCACATATAGCCTTGTGAGAGATGTTCATGGTAGCGGGGGATGTAAAGTACCACTATGTCAAAAACATTTGAAACTAAAATGTAAATTAGGTAAATCAGTAAGAAATATTATACTAATTACAAATCTGGCAAAAAATATAAACATAGAGAAATAAAAAATAAAACACAAAAATAGTTGGCAAAACCAAAAAAATGGCTTCCATAGGTTTCGAACCCAGGAGCTCAAGATCCAACTCAATGTGCCTTTCCATTGCGCTATTCAAGTGGGTTCAGTAGATCTCGAGCGCAATATGAGTTAACTCATAAGATCCCGCATCGCCAAAAACAAAAAAAGAAAACCGCAACCTCTCGGGCCGCGCCAAAAATCATTTGGAGGGCGCCATCCCGCAAAAAAAATCCGCCAAAATTGTCACGTATTTATCAACCCTAGCCGCCAACCCCTCGGCCACTCGGCCACTCGTCCTCTCTTCCCCCCATTTCCCAACCCTAGCCGCCACCGCCGGAACACACCGCCGTCGACCACCATCTTCCTCGCCGTCGAGCTGCGCCGTCGCCGAAATCAATCGCCGCATCCCCCTCTCGCTCATCACCCCATGCACCTATCTCGCCCCATCCACCTATTTCTCGCCCCAACCTAACCCTAACCACCGCCGGATTGTGGGTCCTCGCCGCGCTGTAGCTACTTCCCCGTCGACGAGCACCTGGTCTACATCCACATCTTAGCCACAACCGCAATGGTGGCAACAAGGGGTCAAGGTAGGAAGAGACCTGCACAACAAGAACAAGGTAAGAAAAAAATCTTCTGTCTTGTATTGTTTTTTTATCTGCGTCCTTATATGATTTTGTTTTTAAGGGGTGGAAATTTGTTAGTACTCATGGATCTGCAAGCCCCAATATTTGGTTTGATCTATATCGTAATGGTTTGCTATTTAGTTTCGTTAGATTAAATCAAGCCTTGTTGTTTGCAATTGGTTAGCATGTGTTCAGATCCTGGTAGCTCTAGAAGTTGCTCTGTGAGTATCTGTTACTCTTAAACTCAGTGTCCCATGTTAAATAACCAGGTTAGCATGATCCATTTGTCATCTGTTGACATTGATATGTAGGGTGCAACCGTCTCCAAGTGATCAAGTTCATCGATAACTAATGTTACCTAGCATTTATTTGCCATTATCCTGTAAATGTTTGGTCACTATAAAGTTTTGTGTGCTAATATACAATCTAATTTGCATTGATAAGTATATATATACCATTTTGAGTATTTGTCCTTCAGTACACAAAAAGTTGTAGCTCTTAGCTCTTAGCTGTGACCTCTTACTTGTTGCCTATATCCTATCACCTCTTATCCCTTAGCTCTTCAGCAGGCACTACTAGCTCCTACCTCTTATCTATCTAGTATCTAGTATTACTACCTCTTAGCTCTTAGTTCACTCCTTTTTATTTTCTAATAGACACAATTTGCTTGTTCTTGTAAGAACCTCCTAAAACTGTTTATGAGAGAATCCGGGATGCACGCGTGGCCGACAATTTAAAGAAGATGCAAGACCTCGGACTGAAAACACTATATACTGATTTTAATAATTCTATACCACAATCTGCATCAGACGGGAAAAAATCAGCAAACAAGAAAACAAGTAGTGAAGATTTGGATTCATCGGAGTATCTCCTTGACGATGATGATCAAGGAGATAGTGATGATGATGACACTGAATCGGATGACCAGCCACAGCCCCTAGCAATAAAGGTGCTTCTTCTATCTTCAAAATACTAGATGGGGAATATTTGAATTGCATTTGAATGTTTTTAATCTGTTCTTTAATATATGCCCTTGCTTCTAGATGCACCTTCTTTCGTTCATACCTGTTTGTAATATATGGTCTTGCTTATTAATGCACATGACTTACTTGTTTTTTTCCCACAGTATCCTCCAGGGTATAGGCTGCCAGTCCACACTTCAAATAAGAGGAAGACAAATCCCAACATGCCGCCAGGAGTTAGGAATAGTAAGAGAGTGAGGGCATGTGAAGGATCACAGCTGCAACCCCAAAGAAGACAATCAAAAAGGCTTCAACCTTCAGCGAGAGATGGGCAGAATGTAGAGGATCCTACAGATGATCATGATGAAATACCACAATGGTCTTATACAGCTGCAGAGGAAGGCAATGGAGGTGGTGGTGAGTACAGTACTGCTGCAGAGGAAGGCAATGGAGGTGGTGGTGAGTACAGTACTGCTGCAGAGGAAGGCAATGGAGGTGGTGGTGAGGACACTACTGCAGAGGAAGACAGTGGAGCAGCTCATGACAGTACAGGTGCTGATGAAGACAATTTAGCTGGAGAGGAAGACAATGAAGGCAAGTTGTAGTTTCTTTGTCATTCAAATGTCATTTCTTTTGCTGATTTGCATGAACCTAAAGCATTTAAATGCAATTTCTATTTTCTAGCTCCTGCACAGCGAGCCCCAAGGAGACCCAGGCCACCCACCAAGGGAACACTGCTGGACAGGATGACAAAAGCTATGGGAAGGAGGATGCCCATAGCTGTTACTGAAGGCAAAAGAAGGCCTCATGAACCTGTTCAAGCTGCAAAGTTTGCATCTGAGGCTGGTGTTATCATTCGGGATAAGGTTCCTGTCCTACCTCATTGGAAAGATTACAAGAAAGACGAACAATATTACAACAACTTTGTGGGAAAGCTCTCTGTAAGTGCATTACTGTTTCTATGGTTAACTTGTACATCTGCTTAACCTGAAATGACTAACTAAATGTGGAATTGTCATGTGACTAGGGGCGCTTGGCCATTAACAGAGAGGACAAGCCAACAGAGGATGCTTGCACCGATATGCTGCGCTCTGGGGTGCGACAAATGCGTTATCGGCTCAAGAAGAAATACTTCAATGGTGTGCCTGCAAATGAGATTAGGACAACTTCTCCTGTTGCTTGCATGACTGATGCACAGTGGAGGGCACTAGTTGCAAAGTGGTCTGATCCAAAGAACATGGTATGGGTATCTTGTCATATGTTCTATCTCATTTAGTTTCCAAATGATATTCTCATTTAAAACCTATGATGTCATCTGACATGTTCATTTTATTGTAGGAATCAAGTGAAAAGAACAAGCAGAATCGCCGTAAAGTCAAGTATCATCAGGCTACGGGTTCTCGCAGCTATGTGGTACACTTACATGCATATGTAAGTAAAGAGTACCTTGTACATACATGCACTAAACAACTTATTTTGCATTTCATCTGACAAAACTTTGTTGCAATTGATTATCTACTAAACAGAAACAGAAGAGAAACAATGCAGAACCCAGCTTAGAACAAAATGAAGAACTTGATGCGGTGGAGGCATTCAAGACCTGTCATACCAGCTCCAAACATGGTCTGAGTGAACCAACAAGAGAAGCAGTCGTAAGTCCCGACATGGATTGCATACCTTTTTGGCCTCATATATTTTTGCAATAAACCAATTAGGTTTTGGGGGAGAATTTTTTAAATCATATGTGTTAGTGCATCAAACACACTGCAGTTGCCTAAATAGGGCGTATCAGAGCTAAAATATAAGTTTAGTATATTGAACCATGGAAATGCTTGATTTCTCTTTATTTTTGGCAATCCATGTACTAGCAAGATCAAATTGTTGCATAGATTCTCGTAAGGCTAGATATGGGTAAATGGTAGGTGGATGGACATTGAACCTCTTCTATAATTCTATTTGTTGCATCATATAATTGATTCAAACATATTGTATCAGACCTAAAATATCTATTGTCCTACTTGAACCAGTGTTATTTGCTGGCAAATACTGGGCATTCATTGGAACACCTCACTGGACACTATGAGCATGATTGTGCATGCACAACAGTCTTTTCATGCTGATTTTTTTATTGAAATCTTCAATATTGCTTCTTGGCACATTTGGAAGCAACGAAACATCAAAATTTTTTGACACATTGATCCATCTTTTGGGAGGTGGAAGAGTAGTTTTATGCAGGTGGTCACCCTGCATTTGTACAGAGTGAAGGCTGAGCGTCGATCTGTTGTTGATGGCTAGAATCTTTATAACTCATTTACTATCAAAAAACACTAGAGAGATAATTAATAAGTAAATTATCCCAATTTTGCATGACCTACAGTTGATCAACTGTAAAGAAGATTCCATGCTGCTAGAGAGAAATAATAGAAAGCAACTTAGATGATATATTGCCTGATAATAAGTCAGTCATGCTGATAAGTACCAACTTTGTTGGCACCAAAGCTGTTTGGTTTTGATGTATCTATTCGACACATGTACTGCATTTTTATTTATTCCATCTATTCTGAAATACATATTTAAGTCACTTATTTGTGCAAACCAAGTAATATCATTTATTATCTTAAGAACATGATATTATGGGTATTGATCTGTGATGTAAGAGTCAGTAAAGATGATTGGGCATGGCTCATCAACCATTGGAGAAGCCGTGATGCTGGTCCTAACCCACTGAGAAATCGTCATTTGGTTGTCTATTCTTAACTAAAATGCTACTTAGTTCATAGGCTCAACATAGATAGGCCTGGGACACCTTCAAAATACAAATACTTAGTAAAGTCAATACATCTCCAGGATTAAATTAACCACTGGGAGTAGTCCATTAATTAGTACTTAGATGCTAGCTGTGGACAGATGCTCATGAAAGATGGGATGAAAAACAAGCAGAGAAAGGCATCCATGGATGAAATCAGCTTTCACTACTCTTGGAATGTGCAAACCTGTTTGTATTAACAAGAGATAGCTAGCATTGCAATGTGCAAACCTGTTTGTATTAACAAGAGATAGCTAGCCAGCGTTGCAAACCAGTGTAGAGCACATTGCATTTCATTGCAGCAGTTTCTGTGTAGAGCATTTGCATCTTATCAGCTTTTCATTGTACTTGTCAAACCAGTGTGCAGTTTCTAAAACTTTAGCTATGTCTCTAGCTGCTAACGTTATTCTGGTAGCTTTCTGTGGAAAGTAGCAGCCTCATGGTCCTTTTTGAGCTTGTAATGCTTGCAAAAGACATTATCTATTTTCTGCAAAGTTCAAACACTTATTCTTTCAGGATGTTTTATGAATCGACCTATTTATATTACAACTGTGGTTAGAGATCAGCATAGGTTTTAATCTTGTAAAATACATCTTGTGTGATATTTCCTCCTCGAATTAATGCAATAAGTATCAACTAATGATGGGTCATTGTTGTTTCAGTCAAATATGGAAGCTTTGAGGGCACAACCTATTGCTGAAGGAGAGCCAGCAGTTTCCAGTGTGCAGGTTGTGTCCCAGGTGCTGTCCCAGAACAGCTCACACATTTTTCTAAAGAGTGTTGGCAACAAACCAGTGGCACCCTCCAAATCATCATCATCAAATGAAAGCGAGCTTCGGGAACAACTAGCAGCTGAAGCTAGGGCTGCTGTACAAGGTGAACTCGAAGATCTCAAGAAGAGAAGTGAAGAAGCTGAGGAAAAGCTGGCGAGGACACAAAAGGAGGTGGAGGAGTACAAGAAGCTGACAGAGACGAACAACAAGGCAATGGAGGAGAACAATGCGCTGCTCAAGCGTATCTTGTCCCTCAACAATGCTTTTTCGACATGAGTGCTGCTTGTAGCTGCTGGTCCGTGCTGGTGATTTTGTGTATGCAATAACTTATGTTGCTGGTGGAATGTGATGTCAAGTATGTGAACCGAGTTTAGTAGTGAACTTTTTATTATTTGCATGTGATGTTAACGTGAACCAAGTTTAGTATTGCTGATTAAGTTGTATGGTCACTGGAATACTGGATCTGTTAATTTATGGAAGCTTTTGGTCATTTGAATATTATTTGCATTTTCTAATGAAATCAGCATGGTGCACCTGTGATGATTCTGTGAGCTTTCTGTGACGAATTTGAAACTAATTCTGTGACGAATCTGTAACCACTTCTGTGACGAAAACGAGTGGACATGTGGACAATCCAAGTCAACAGCCACGTCACAGGACACGTCAGCTGCCACGCCGCCAAACACGTCAGCTGCAACGTGGCACGTTACGTCAGCTGCCACGTGCCACGCCACATCAGCTGCCACGTGGCACGCCACGTCAGCAGCCAGCGTGGCAGACGCCGTCTGACCGCCTGACAGACGGTAGGTTATGACGAAAAAGGTGTTTTTTCAATGACAAAAATAAATCGTCATAGAAAGAAACCACTTCTACGACGGTAACCTTTTCGTCATAGAAAGAGTGCACATCGATGACGAAAATTGTCGTTTCGTCACGGTAGGCCAAATGTGACGCGCTTTCCATGACGAAGCCCATATCGTCATAAAATCGTCACAAAACAGCATGAGTGACGAATTCGGTGTCTTCAGTGACGAAAGCAAAGCGTCATTGTTGAACACATCCCTAGTAGTGAAGGTTGTTTTTGGAAAGCATGGAAATTGTGTTATGGATTGAGTTGGAATGACTTGGGTCATTGCACTAAGGTTACATGATGCATATTTTCGCTAACGTGGGTTAAGTAATGAAGAACTTATGCCCCAAAATGATTTCTTTGTCTTGGATGTGCAGAATACCTTGGAGTCACCACAGTCGATGGTGAGAATCGGGGCTACGCTCAGGGAGGACTCAAGACCCAGAATGATCAAGGATGCTGGGTGAGATAGTGAGCTCAAGCATGGCATGAGAAAGGTGAGAAATATTGAAGGCTTGGTCAAAGGTTGGCCAAAATACTAGAGTCTGCCTTGCATCAAAACCGCAGTGCGTGAGCGACACGTTGGAGAGCAGTTTAGGTCAAGGTGGAGCTAGTTTGATCAAGATGGATCAAGTCTAAAGATTTAGTAGATGTAGGCTTATGCACTTTAAAAAGCGTGCATAAGTGACATATGTGAGTTCAAACCCTTGTGTGTGGGGTTAACTGGTTTTCCTCACTGTGATAGTGGATTGGATCCACTCAAGGGTATGCGTGGCTTGTTGTCCACCTAGAAGAGGGGGTTGGCAATGGTAGTACCACAAGTTCAACAGTGATAATACTATGTCTGCTGATTTTTCTCAGTGGTTCAGCTCCCTATTTCTCTTAGTCTCGAATAGGGTTCCTATCCTAATCATCATAGCTTTATAGCTATTGGAGTAAAGAATAGGTGAATATTTGGGGAAAATTTTAAGTCACCATTCACCCCGCCCCACCCTCCCCCCACCCCTCTGTTGCCTATCCAGTCCTACACTCTAGCAATTGATACCAAGCATAGAGCAGAGAGATCACCGGATTTTAAAAGAAGAAGAATTTTACAAATATCTCTTCAACAAGTTTAAGGTACATATTGTTTTAAAAAATGAATTGCCATATAACCTAAGTTCGTGGCTTTATGCCACTATCCAATCTCCCTCTTATTAAAGATCAACAACCAGGAGTGGAATATTGTAATTCATATTTGTTAGTGTGTTACACAAATCTCCTCACCAGAAAAGGGGCAAAAAGATTTTTAAAATACTTTATTTCTTTTGGTCGACTTGGGAAAAAATGGCATTTCTATTTTCACATCCCAAGCAAGGTCCAATTGGATATCAATGGATGAATATTCAATTCGTAGTTTCAACTCATAGGGTATGCTTTGTTGCATTATATGTTGGTACTAATAACTTTCTTTAACTTTATGGATTTTGTATGCTCTTCTTGTAAGGATACAGGTAGACTACACTAGCATATAATAAAATTTCTACTACATAAACCAGAAAGTTATGCTAGTAAGAGATTATAAATCGTTACTACTAGACGTGTAGTGCAACAGAAGAAGAGTTGGTGCAACCTAGTCTAACTTTGCGTGTGTCAATGTAGTGGAAGTAGTCGATCGTCGAACGCCCTTTCCCAGCAATCATCTCCTCTAGCCCCTTGTGTTCCTCACGTACATTGCAGATTGTCCTCAATCAACGCAGTAGTGACCGCAGTAGCACCTCTATGGTATCCACACGTCCAAAGGTGGAATGCTATGCATCGGTGTGCTAGCACCAGGATGCACGACCAGATCATTGGAAGGAGGTGGCTAGGTTTTTTGTGGGTGGTGCGATATGATACTAAAAGCCCTACGCCTCCCTTATAAAGAGTCCATTTAGTGGAACCCTACGCTAGGGGCCCATTAAAGTGCAAAGCCCATATAAACGGATCATATCTCAACTATTTTATTCCAACTCATTAAATATGTGACCCTATAGGTTCATGTATACTCGGTCGTGATTTGGAAACCCCTTTCTAATTCACAAGTCGGTAGTGGCCCCTAGTAGAACATAGCAACCCCGAACACACATAAAGATCATATTAGTGAACCTATATAGTGATCATGTGCTTATCCATTTGTCTCATGATACCAGATCAAACTTAAAAGATATGTGTGTCATCCTATAATAGTTTGATTCTTCACTCTATCTTGTAATGGATTACTTAATTGTAGTTGACTCCTCAACAAAAATCAGCATGGCCATACACTTCCCTAATCCAATCACATTGAATGGTCCAGAGATATCTCTCCCTACTCAAGATAGGGGAAAATTCTATCTTGATTGCTCACGTCCATCCGCATCTTTCATAGTAAACCCAAAAGCTATCTTTATGACTACCTATTTACGGAGTACTATTTGGCACCCCCCCTAAGTAAATTATTACACATGTAGAAAATTATGATAACCTTAGGTCTAAGAATCCCACATATACTATTCATGAGACTAGCTGATGACACTTATAAATATAACAATTCCCATAGTATTTCAAGGTAGGTCAATTCAATACTATGTTTTCTAACAAATGTCTACATTATTAATCCGTGAAACGTGTTCATCAGTCAATTGTGTTGATCCATAAATTATAAGTGTCCCATTAATGATGTAAGATCAAGGATGTTTAGAATAACATCACAAATACAAATAGAGAGTTTTACGAACAAGTCACAAACTTTCCAATCAATATAAATGATAGTTCATTCAAGGGACAAAATAATATGTTATTCAAAAGTTCATAAATATAAAAATGATATAATCATCTATGTGATTGCCACTAGGGCATATCACTAACACTTCTTACTACTTAGCATGTCCCAGCTTACTATGGAGTCCGCTCCACCTTAAGAGCAGGTTTGGTTTTGTCAATCCTGCCTTCAAGCTTCTACAAGGAATTTTAATTTGGTTTAATGCAACATTTCTCTTTGTGCACCGTTCTTCTTAGAAACACTGATTTTTTAAAAAAGAATTGTTAGTTGTATGATTTCAGATATTACAGCAAGTGCTTAATGAATACGCCCTCCGTTATTGTGCTTCATGCCCCACCATTTGCACACAAAAAAAGGAGAAATGATTGCACATACCCATGTAAAATGATATGTTACAATCATTTAATCTCTTCCAACTCATTTAAGTAGGTATAGAGAGTGGAAAACATTGTAATAACTACATTATTGATTTCCTAAAAGGACAAATATTTTGAAACGAAGACTCCGAAGCTATGAAGAAATATTGTGAAACAGAGAGTATTTGTTTTTATAAAGGTCGCTAGGTGATTCAAGCCCAATGGATATCTCTGAGCGTTGAAGGACTCACTCCTAAGAGGGATATGCACTGCAAAGAAGGAACTCTACTTGATATGGTTGGATGACATTAGGGGGATGTGTGAAGTTGTAGTTTCGTATTTTAGTAGGTGTATTGCTGTGGCTATACCAATGTCTAGTCCTGGATATTATCTTTGATCAATGGACTGGTACTTCTAACTTGAAGCAACGACAAGGTCCGGTCACTTCAAAATTAGTGTCTTTAGTAGAGCTGAGAAGCTCTTATATATGTAGTAACTATTTCCTGTGATCTGATTTCCAAATTGGTTGCTATGGATGTATCATGCAAGCTAGCTAAATGCCTCTCCCATTTCTCATGTAGTGTGATTCTGATTTGTGTGGAGACTGGTGACCGCTACGAATGTGAAATTTTCATCTTACTACAACGGATATTCTGATGAATTCTTCTAGATCAACATCTCTGTCATTTGGCACATTCCTGTACTTCTGTGGCTGTACGTCAAACATGGCCGTACAGCGGGAAAGTGAAATTTAGAGAATTGCTCATCACACCAATGGCAGTTTAGAATAAGTAACGATTGAACAAATTTTATCTTTTCACATGATCATACTGAATAGGGATGCAAATGGGTCGGATTTTTCCCGATCAATTCGGTATCGAATCCGGTTGGCACTGAATCAGATAAGCCGGTTAGATATCCGATCGGATTCGATTTGGTAACCGGATATTTTTAGATGGATTTGGTAGCAAATTCGGAATGACTTCTATCTAACCGAATAGCTTCGGCATTCGGTAAATCGGGTTTTACCCGAGCGGATATCCGGTAAGTAATACTCAGACTCTCGGTCTCAGGTCTCAGCCCAGCCCACCACGCGTCCACGGTCCATGCTCACTCAGTTCCTCACCAGTCAGACTCGGGTAGAGGCAGTCACCAGTCCCCTTCCTCTTCCCCACCATTGTTGTGCATATCTTCTCCTCTTTGCCTCCCCCTTCCACACCACCACCAGCGAGTTATTCTTAACCTATTTATCCATGTTGGATTGTTCTTATTGCTTTTGTTGATGCGATTTTGGTGCAAAGATGATGGATTCATTCAATTGAGTGGGGTTTTGTCCATCTGGTGCGAACTTTTGGGTTTTATTGGGGATCTTGTGTGTGTTTCTGCTCCATTTCATACAGATTTTTTTGTGTATTTTTCTTTCATTTCTTGTTTAGAATTTGTTAGTAATGTCTATTTTTATGGTGTGAAATGGAACAAAGGAGATGAAAGCAGAGTGGCAGATTATACTTTGGTTTCTTGTTTTGGCAGTTCTTGGTGAGGCCCAGTGGATGGAGGTGACGGATCGGGTGGCTGTGATGGATGTGGTGCCGGTGCCAGACCCGCCCTTCATGGACTCCACTCCCCCACAGCTGCCATTGGAGGCAGCGCTTTGGTTGCGCCGCAACACTCGGTACCTAAACAGGTCGTGTCAGCCCAATTATGCGGAGCAGGACATGCCCAAGGAATCCAACGGCCGGCAGCGTAGGATGCCGTGAAGCCAGACAGGAAGGCCACCAATTTGAGCCCTAGGAGAGGAAGCCAATGCCGGTGATTGCGGCCAAACTGATTTCTTGCTCTGGTTTTGCCGAAGCTGCTATAGAGGACGATCTACTGGGCACAGGGAAGAGCGCCAAGCTGCGGGTGAAGGAAACCATGCAGGCATTCGACAGCCACTACCTCCACCTTGTCTAGGTTGCGTTTTGTGTCTGAATGTTCATGCTCTTTTCAATTTAGTGTGTGTTTTGTGTGACATTGTGCTTGTTTAGGTTTAGGGGGAGCAAAAAAGAGCGCAGGCTACACTACAAGAGACTGAGGGTAAGGGAGGTCTAAAGCATCAGCCTAAGGGTAGAAAAAATAAGGTGTGAATTTCCAAGCAATTTCAAATCCTATATGTGACACTTGCTCTTCTCTACTTTGTTGCCTAAGTGGCTATGTTTGTTTGTGTTGTGCTACTACTGGTGTCCCTATGGGGAAATATTGGGTAAATTTGTATGTTCTTTTGTCCTTATAAATGTAGAAGGGTGTCAAGAAAGACACTGAAGGTGAGAAGAAAGAGAAGCGCCTGTCGATGCAGCCTGACTTGAAGGCAATTACAAAGGTATCATATTTATCTTCGCTGTTGTTTTTTTATCAATGATATTTTAGAGAAGTGCATCCCTGATTGAGTTCTTTGTTTTTGTTGGGCCAATCATACATGTCCAAATCCTAGATGCAAGAAATCAATGACGTGCTTTATCTGGATAAGAGGATAGGGCATTTACCTAGTTAGTGTAACCTTTTTTTTCCTAGGAAGGAAATTTTATACTTTGAAATATTAGGATGTTAGTTTACCTCCCTTCTCAGGGATCGACATTGGCGATCAATTTTATTCCTGTGCAAAGATGGTTGTTTTGGGCATTCACAGCCACTGGCTGAATGGGAATGAAATACCAAGGCATTGAGTGCAATAAGTTTGTTACTCTTTTGTCATCTAATACTGGAACTACAACTTGGTCCAATGTACTTATATGACTGTAGGTTGTTAAGAAAAGGTTACACTAATCGCTGTTGTTTTTTATCAATGATATTTTAGAGAAGTGCATCCCTAATTGGGTTATTTATTTTCGTTGGGCCAATCATACATGTCCAAATCCTAGATGCAAGAAAGCAATGCCGTGCTTTATCTGGATAAGAGGATTGGGCATTTACCTGATTAGTGTAACCTTTTCTTTTCCCAGGAAGGAAATTTTGTACTTTGAAATATTAGGATGTTAGTTTACCTTCCTTCTCAGGGATCGACGTTGGCGATCAATTTTATTCCCATGCAAAGATGGTTTTTTTGGGCATTCACAGCCACTAGCTGAATGGCATTGACTACATGGGAATGAAATACCAAGGCATTGAGTGCAATAAGTTTGTTACTCTTTTGTGATCTGATACTAGAACTACAACTTGGTCCAATGTACTTATGTGACTGTAGGTTGTTAATTAATCATAGAATTCCCCTTTTGCTTTCCCAAGTGTCTAATTCCTTGTTACCGTATTTATTAGTAAACTTGTAATCACTTCTAAATGATGGCAAGCTACCGGCTATGTCCATGGCATTGACTATAATCAACATGTTACTCTTTTTGTTCATCTGATACAGGAACTATAACTTGATCCAATGTATTTATATGGTTGTAGGCCGACAATCAATCATTGAATTTCTCTTTTACCTTTCCCAAGTGTCTAATTCCTTGTTACCTCATTCAGTTGTAATTACTCTCTAAATGCTTGGTGTTGCTAGCTGTTGTCATTGTTGTGGTTACAGACCAAACAGAGAGAGAGAGGTATGGTAGTGGAGAGTTAGGTGAGCAATGCTTAGAGTTTCCCCCATGGCCTGTATCTATATATATTCACATGGAGAGTATTTTACAGTGGTACCTTTACATTTTAGTATCCCTCTTAGGGGCATTTATGACATTATACATATCCCACTTTGGGCCTTACAGCCTTCCAACAAGCCGGCTAGACTTAGGTGGGGGCCACCCCTACAACAGGAGCCTCTCATGATGAAGGGTTTCACGTGCCGAAGCCATTTGGCCCCCTCCGTCCCTGCGGCCTGTGACCTTCAATGATCTTGGACAGGACCGTTCCTTGCCGGTGCAGCCTGCCGTCGCACTGAGGATATGGGGCCGAACCCGCTGTCGAAGGTGTTTTCGGCCTTGGACCCGTTTAGCCGTGGAGTCGAAGGTGATGGCGTGGTCGAAGATGCCGGCGGAGTCGAAGTCAAGGCGGAGACAGGCTCATGCCGCGGACACTCCTAGGCGCGAGGCAGGCGAGGCTCCCGCGCATAGCACCAGGAAGTCGAGGGGGGGAGGGGGCTCCGCCTGGTCTGGCGTTGACATGGCCCGACCGCTTCGCGGTCTGGAGATTTCGTCTTAATGACAGCGAGAATCACGCCGACCCCTGAATTGTCAGGGTGGGCTGCTGCAGCTGTACGCACTGTCCCGATGGGAAGGTATACACGGCGGGACGCGATTGGCGCGTCGTGGGCTGCCAGTGGTCGCACGACCACGGTCGCGCGCCCCTTTCTGAGAGAAGGGGGACGCATGGCGGGATGCTATTGGCGCGTCGTGCGCTGTCCGGCCGCCTGCCACTGCGTGCCCCCAGCTGTCAGCGATTACGCTTCCCGATCATGGGGAGCTGTGTAATATCTGGGCCGTATAAGCCCAGCTCGGCCCATTTTGTGCCACGTATATGACCGAGAGAGAGACAGAGGGAGAAGCCAAAACCAGATTTTTCTCCTCCCCGTGCTCACCTGCAGCTGCTGCCATCTCCCGTGCTCTCGTTGTGCCTGCCGTCGCCTGCGCCTGCTGCCGCTCTTCCCCTTGCGCCGGTCGTCGCCGTCCTGGGTTGCCGGAGCGCCATCGCCGCCGCTTGTCGCCGTCTTCCCCACGCGCGCTTGGCCGTCGCCAGCTGCCGCCGCCGCCCTCAGCTCGCGCGCGCGTCGCCGTTGCTGCGCCGCCACGCCGCCCTAGCCGTGCGCTGCCGCCTCCGCGTGCTCGCCTGGCCTCCCCGCTTTCGCCGCCGCCGCTGCTCCACAGGGGTGGAGGAGGGCTGGCCCGGTCGAGTGGAGCAGGGAGGGGCCGCCGTTGAGGGGAGACGGGAGGGGCCGGCCGCCGTGGAAGGGAGAAGAGGAGGGGCGTCGGCTGTGGAGAAAGAGGAGGGAGGAGAGCTGCTGGCGTGAAAAGCAAAGGAAGAAGGGAGCTGCCGGCCAGGTGGAAGAAAAAGAAAAGAAAGAAGTGAGCACCGGCCGAAGGAAAAGAAAAGGAGAGAGAAAAAAAAAGAAGAAAGAGGAAAAAAAGAAAGAGAGGAGAGGGGAGGCCGATCTGCGGTCAAATCTGCCCGATCCGACAGAAAAAGAGGGCTGTCCCGATCCGATCGTTCGGGACCAGGGTAATGCCTTGAAAACCTTTATCCCTGTGTATTTTCCGAGTCGGGCGTAAATAGTATACCGATAATTAGAGTCGATGCATGTGACTATTTAATTATCGTTATTAATATAAATGCCCGGTCGGTACAATCGGTACTGCCACTATTAATTTGATCGATCCGTGGCAGAGAAGGGAGGAGAGAGCAAATTGAGATTAAACAGTGTAGTCGATTAAAGTGAGATTAAGCGTATAGAGTTCGATTGGCGAGTATAAATAGTGAAATCGCTGATTTTACAGATTTGGTTAAGCACTGGGACAACGGGAAGTTGTCCGGTGGTACAGGATTTGTTTATGTCGGATTGGACGTTAAAGCGATGTATTTACTCGTAATTGAATGTATGGTATGAGTGATAAATTGAAATAATTAATGCTTGTTCAGGTGGCGGTTCGAGTTTGGTGCCGTCCACGCACCGTCCGCCAGGTTAACAGGCAAGTGCATGGTAGACAGTAAATAGTGATGAATGTTATTCGTGTTTCCATGCCATGGTTTACAGTATTTATGAGATGATGCATATGATTATGTGCTAATCATACTTTGATGAGTAATGTTTATGATTAGACATTCACATTTGAGGCATATTGCATCATGCAACATGCATAAGAGCCAGGTCGGTGAGAAAGTCATGACTAGTCCGGAGAGCTCTTGAATATGAGCCAGGTCGGTGAGAAAGTCATATGACTAGTCCGGAGTGCTCTGGAATAAGACCTACAGAGGTAGGCAAATGAGTGGTCCATCGACGGGTGGACGCTCCGCTATACCGGTATACGCTACAGTTACAGAGCATACAGATGCATTGCATGATATTGCATTGCATTACAGTGACAGAAAGTGATACAGTTACAGACAGTTGTGATTTACAGTTTACAGTTACAGTTGTGATTTACAGTTTACAGTTACAGTTGTGATTTACAGTTTACAGTTACAGTTGTGATTTACAGTTTACAGTTACAGTTGCGCTTTACAGTTTACAGACATAGGGTTGAATTACATATTACAGACCTAGAATTGATTTACAGTATACAGTTACAGACTTAGCTTACAGTTTACAGTCATAGAGTGGAATTACAGCTTACAGTTCATGAAGTTGATTGAATTGACTAAAGTGATGTTACTGTTTTATCGTGTGCTTGCTGAGTCTCCGGACTCACCCTTGCTTTGTCGTTGTTTTTAGGTGAAGAATGACGACATGCATGGAATGGGAGTAGCACTTTTGGCACTGCACAGATGAAATAACAGTTTAACCGTATACGGAGTCTTTATGTTTGTTATAATGCTAAGACTTGTGGCTCGCTGTTTGGGTTAGCTTGCTTGCGAGCCAGGATGGCGGATCTCCATGGTCGTGGAGTCCACCGTTTCTGTTTATGTTTAACTTGTGAAATATGAACTTAGTTGCTTTTGCAATTATCCTACTGTTATTTGTGGTTTGATATCTGTGGGTAATGATATAAAAGGAACAGAGGAGGTGCTGCTAAAAGTTGAATTAGCAACACCTTTGAATCGGTAAGGGTGTAGTGGTAGCATCTTGGACCCTGTGGAGGGTCGGGGTGTTACAGTTGGTATCAGAGCGGGCATTAGGTCCGTGGTAAAGAAATTTGATTTAGGTCTAATAATAAAATTTGACACACTTTGTTGCACAGTAGGATGGGTTTGGGATTTGCATTGCATATGCGTTTCCCCAATTATGTTGTGGATTTGTATTGTTACAGTTGATGATTGTGTGATTGCTTCTCTGTTGTGAGCAGAGATGCCGAAAGGTAGAGGTCGTGGTCGCGGTGCGCGCCGAGGCCGTGGTCGTGGCCGTGCCCAAGCAGAGCCATCGCTAGAGGTTCAGCAGGAGGCACCCGACGTGGAAGTTGGGTCTGCTGAGCAGTCTGTAGCTGGGGATCAGGCAAGGTCTTCAGCCTTGTTGCGGGAGTTCGTAGAGGAGGTTCGAGCGTTACGACGACAAGCGCCTGCAGCTGCTGCGGCCGTACCTGCTGCTGTCCCGACTGCCGATCCGGTCGCATCGGAGCCAAGAATGGGCCTTCGCGAATGGATGGCGTTGCGGTTGGACACCTTTGATGGGACGGGTACGCCAGTTCAAGCTGCAGACTGGTTGCGCTATATGGGAAGACAGTTTGAAGCGTTAGAGATGACTTCACAGCTGAGAGCTCGTTTTGTGGCCTTTCAGTTGAAAGGTCAGGCGGACATCTGGTGGGAGGGAGTCCTTTCAGCCAGGACCCCTGCCGATGGTCCAGCCACCTGGGAGGTCTTCGTCGAGCAGTTTAAGGCGAAGTACTACCCAGAGTCTTTTGTGGAGAGTATGGAGGTTGCCTTGTCGACCCTTGTGCAAGGAAAGATGACAGTAGCTGAGTACGAGGCGCGGTTCAATGACTTGATTCGCTTCGTACCGTCGGTAGCAAAAAGTGACCTTGAGAAGGCTAAAAGATTCCGCCGAGGGCTCAGTTCTGAGTATCGGCATGTTATGGGTGCTACTGCGCCACGTGACTTTAGGTCAGTGGTCGAGCAGGCCAGAGGGATGGAGTTGGAGATGCACCTTACAAAAGGGTCGCAACCCTCTGGTGGTCAGAGTGCTTCTGGTGGTGACCAGAAGAGGAGCTATAGTGAGAAAGGTGGGTCATCTCAGCGGCCAGCTTTTAAGAAGTCCAAGTGGAGTCGACGTTCTTCACAGCCATCCAAGTCTAAATCATTGACATCGTCGTCTCCTGCACCACCAGCTTTGCGTCCTGTCCCTGGGCAGGGAATGATTTGCTTTAAGTGTGGTGGTGAACACCGAGCTGCTGAGTGTACCTGGACAGGGGAGTGTCGACACTGTGGTCGGATGGGCCACATGGAGAAGGTCTGTCGACAGAATCCCTCCAGTATTATCAAGTGGGAGCCAGTGTCTGCATCGAATGTTTCATCCCGGGGGTCAGTCCAGGTGTTGGCAGCTGCTCCTACACAGCAGCCTTCCTGGGCGCCGCCTGCCGGATATTACTGGCCTCCTACTCCAGTTACACCGCTTCAGTATGCTGCACAGTCTCCCTTTCCGATGCCGTCACAGCAGAGTGTTGGGGGTCTTGCCGCCCCAGTGCCGCCAGGAGTCTACACATTGCCTGCCACTGAGTCTGCGAGTCGACCGGACGTGGTGACAGGTACTTTGTTAGTGGATTCACACAGTGCTTTTGTTCTTTTTGACTCCGGTGCCACGTATTCCTTTGTTTCCTGTGAGTTTGCTAGAAAGGCAAAATTGAGTATGCAACAGATTTCACAGTCGGTTAAAGTCAATTCTGCAGGGGGTATTATTATTAGCTCTATGGTTTGTCCCGGATGCATGGTTTCCATAGATGGCGAGGATTTTGTGGCTAACCTTATGGTTATACCGATAGAGAATTTTGATGTTATCCTCGGTATGGATTGGTTACATCGCTACCGGGCAGTGATTTCCTGTTTCTGGAGGACAATCACTTTGCAAGCTCCTTCAGGGGAGGAGATAATTTTTCAGGGGAATGCACCTCCAGGTTCTCTTTTTGTGTTGGCCAGCCTGTTCTCTGGCCGACGAATGTTTAAATGTGGGTTACTTTTATCACTGGTGGAAAAACCAAGTGCGCCTTTGCGCGTTGAGGATATTCCAGTGGTATGTGAGTACCCCGACATATTTCCTGATGAGCTTCCGGGAATGCCACCCGCAAGAGATGTTGAGTTTAGGATTGAACTTGTTCCTGGCACTCGACCTATCTCTATGTCCCCGTACCGTTTAGCGCGACCACTCCAAGAAGAGTTGAAGAAGCAATTGGATGGGTTGTTGTCCAAGGGGTTGATTCGACGCAGTGTATCGCCTTGGGGAGCACCCGTCCTATTTACTGAGAAGAAAGATGGGAGTTGGCGCATGTGTATAGATTATCGTGCTCTTAATCGGGTGACCATCAAGAATAAATACCCGTTGCCTCGCATTGAGGACTTGTTTGATCAATTGAAGGGAGCCAAGGTGTTTTCCAAAATTGATCTACAATCTGGGTATAATCAGATTCGAGTGCGGGAGCAAGATATTGAAAAGACAGCTTTCTCCACGAGGTATGGGCACTATGAGTATAAAGTTATGTCCTTTGGACTAACAAATGCGCCTGCTATCTTTATGGAGACAATGAACAGCATGCTACACAAGTATTTGGATAACTTTGTAGTTGTGTTCATTGATGATATCTTGATTTATTCCAAGACGGAGGAAGAGCATGAGCAGCATTTGAGGCTTGTGCTTGAGACTCTGAGGGAAAATCAATTCTTTGCCAAGTTAAAGAAATGTGAGTTCTGGATTTCTGAAGTGGGCTTCCTAGGACATGTGATTAACCAGGAGGGCATTTCAGTAGATCCAGCCAAGATTTCTACAGTAGTAGACTGGAAGAGACCGTCCAATGTTAAGGAGGTGAGAAGTTTTCTTGGCTTAGCTGGTTATTACAGGCGTTTTGTGAAAGATTTCTCCATTATTGCTAAGCCAATGTCTCAACTCACGCGAAAGGGCGTGAAATTCCAGTGGACCGGTGAATGTGAGCGCAGTTTCAATGTTTTGAAAGAGAAATTGGTAACCGCTCCTGTTCTCACTCTTCCTGAGCCAGGGAAGCGTTTCACGGTCTACTCGGATGCATCGCGAGTAGGTTTGGGTTGCGTGCTCATGCAAGACAACAAAGTGATCGCGTTTGCCTCGCGACAATTAAAGAAACATGAGCAGAATTACCCTACTCACGATTTAGAGCTGGCCGCAGTGGTTTTTGCTCTAAAGATTTGGAGGCATTATTTGTATGGAGAATCCTGTGATATTTTTACTGACCACAAGAGCCTCAAGTACATCTTTACTCAGAAAGAATTGAATTTGAGGCAAAGAAGGTGGTTAGAACTGATAAAGGATTATGATCTCACTCTCCAGTACCATCCGGGCAAAGCAAATGTGGTTGCTGATGCCCTTAGTCGCAAGACGACACCCTCCACTGTAGGTTGTCTTGTTGCTGACTTTGAGCGGATGGGAATTTCCTATTGTTATGCCGGTACAGCACAGGTAGAGACGCAGTTGTTACTGGAATCGGCAATTCCAGAACGGGTGAAAGAAGCACAACAGCACGATAGATTGCTTCAAAAAGTGAAGAAGCACCTCGACGAAGGAAAATCGGGGGACTTTAGCCTTGATGAGTCGGGCGCAATACGGTTTAGGGGCCGTCTTTGCGTGCCACAAAAGGCTCAGGTCAAGGATGATATTTTGAGAGAGGCTCATCGTACCCCGTACACGGTACATCCTGGTGAGAACAAGATGTATCGGGATTTGAAAAAGAGTTTTTGGTGGAAGAGAATGAAAGTGGATGTCGCGCAGTATGTGGCGTCTTGCGGGATTTGCCAGCAAGTGAAGGCTGAGCATAAGCGTCCTGCAGGATTATTGCGGCCTTTAGAAGTTCCACAGTGGCCATGGGATGATGTTACCATGGACTTTGTAATCGGCTTGCCTCGTAGCCAGCGAGGTAAGGATGCGATTTGGGTAGTGGTGGACAGATTCAGTAAGTCCGCGCACTTCATCCCTATACGTACGACGAATACAGCGAGTGATTTGGCACCCGTTTATGTGCGTGAGATTGTGAGATTGCATGGTGTGCCCAAGACGATAGTTTCGGACAGAGATGCCAAGTTTGTCTCCAAATTTTGGGAGAGTTTGCAAAGCGCTTTGGGCACAAAACTTCAGTTTAGTACTGCTTTCCACCCACAGACAGATGGGCAATCCGAACGCACCATTCAAACACTAGAGGACATGTTGAGGTCCTGTGTTCTGTCATGGAAGGGTAGCTGGGAGGATCACTTGGCACTCGCGGAGTTTGCCTACAACAACAGCTACCACTCCAGTGTTCGGGCTGCGCCATTTGAGGTTCTGTATGGGCGGAAATGTAGATCGCCACTCTGTTGGGATGCCGTAGGTGAAAAGGCAGTTCTAGGACCGGATTGGGTCCAACAGACAGTGGAACGAGTGGCGGAAATTAGACAGAATCTGCTAGCTGCCCAGAGTAGGCAGAAGAGCTATGCAGATGTTAGAAGGCGAGACTTAGAGTTTGAAGTGGGGGATCATGTGCTCTTGAGAGTGTCTCCCACTAAAGGGATTGTGAGATTTGGGATCAAAGGGAAGCTTAGCCCACGGTATATTGGGCCGTTTCCGATTCAGGCACGGATTGGAAAGTCAGCATATCGTTTGGGTCTTCCCGAGTCTATGCGAGGAGTGCATAACGTGTTTCATGTTTCTATGTTGAGAAAGTACTTAAGGGATCCGGAACATGAGATTGTTCTAGAACCATTGCCCCTTAAGCAAGACCTCACCTTCGAGTCCCGTCCAGTTCGGATTCTGGAGGAATCGGAGAGAGTGTTGAGGCACAGAACGTTAAAATATGTGAAAGTGCTATGGTCGCATCAAACTGAACGAGAAGCGACGTGGGAATTGGAATCTCGCATGCGCGAGAAATACCCAGAGTTGTTCTCTACGGGTACGAGTTACAGTTGATTTATGTTTGATTCTGTTGTTTGTTTTTCGTACAGATTATTGAGTTCCAGAATTCGGGGTCGAATTCTGTTAAGGGGGGTAGAATGTAATATCTGGGCCGTATAAGCCCAGCTCGGCCCATTTTGTGCCACGTATATGACCGAGAGAGAGACAGAGAGAGAAGCCAAAACCAGATTTTTCTCCTCCCCGTGCTCACCTGCAGCTGCTGCCATCTCTCGTGCTCTCGTTGTGCCTGCCGTCGCCTGCGCCTGCTGCCGCTCTTCCCCTTGCGCCGGTCATCGCCGTCCTGGGTTGCCGGAGCGCCATCGCCGCCGCTTGTCGCCGTCTTCCCCACGCGCGCTTGGCCGTCGCCAGCTGCCGCCGCCGCCCTCAGCTCGCGCGCGCGTCGCCGTTGCTGCGCCGCCACGCCGCCCTAGCCGTGCGCTGCCGCCTCCGCGTGCTCGCCTGGCCTCCCCGCTTTCGCCGCCGCCGCTGCTCCACAGGGGTGGAGGAGGGCTGGCCCGGTCGAGTGGAGCAGGGAGGGGCCGCCGTTGAGGGGAGACGGGAGGGGCCGGCCGCCGTGGAAGGGAGAAGAGGAGGGGCGTCGGCTGTGGAGAAAGAGGAGGGAGGAGAGCTGCTGGCGTGAAAAGCAAAGGAAGAAGGGAGCTGCCGGCCGGGTGGAAGAAAAAGAAAAGAAAGAAGTGAGCACCGGCCGAAGGAAAAGAAAAGGAGAGAGAAAAAAAAAGAAGAAAGAGGAAAAAAAGAAAGAGAGGAGAGGGGAGGCCGATCTGCGGTCAAATCTGCCCGATCCGACAGAAAAAGAGGGCTGTCCCGATCCGATCGTTCGGGACCAGGGTAATGCCTTGAAAACCTTTATCCCTGTGTATTTTCCGAGTCGGGCGTAAATAGTATACCGATAATTAGAGTCGATGCATGTGACTATTTAATTATCGTTATTAATATAAATGCCCGGTCGGTACAATCGGTACTGCCACTATTAATTTGATCGATCCGTGGCAGAGAAGGGAGGAGAGAGCAAATTGAGATTAAACAGTGTAGTCGATTAAAGTGAGATTAAGCGTATAGAGTTCGATTGGCGAGTATAAATAGTGAAATCGCTGATTTTACAGATTTGGTTAAGCACTGGGACAACGGGAAGTTGTCCGGTGGTACAGGATTTGTTTATGTCGGATTGGACGTTAAAGCGATGTATTTACTCGTAATTGAATGTATGGTATGAGTGATAAATTGAAATAATTAATGCTTGTTCAGGTGGCGGTTCGAGTTTGGTGCCGTCCACGCACCGTCCGCCAGGTTAACAGGCAAGTGCATGGTAGACAGTAAATAGTGATGAATGTTATTCGTGTTTCCATGCCATGGTTTACAGTATTTATGAGATGATGCATATGATTATGTGCTAATCATACTTTGATGAGTAATGTTTATGATTAGACATTCACATTTGAGGCATATTGCATCATGCAACATGCATAAGAGCCAGGTCGGTGAGAAAGTCATGACTAGTCCGGAGAGCTCTTGAATATGAGCCAGGTCGGTGAGAAAGTCATATGACTAGTCCGGAGTGCTCTGGAATAAGACCTACAGAGGTAGGCAAATGAGTGGTCCATCGACGGGTGGACGCTCCGCTATACCGGTATACGCTACAGTTACAGAGCATACAGATGCATTGCATGATATTGCATTGCATTACAGTGACAGAAAGTGATACAGTTACAGACAGTTGTGATTTACAGTTTACAGTTACAGTTGTGATTTACAGTTTACAGTTACAGTTGTGATTTACAGTTTACAGTTACAGTTGCGCTTTACAGTTTACAGACATAGGGTTGAATTACATATTACAGACCTAGAATTGATTTACAGTATACAGTTACAGACTTAGCTTACAGTTTACAGTCATAGAGTGGAATTACAGCTTACAGTTCATGAAGTTGATTGAATTGACTAAAGTGATGTTACTGTTTTATCGTGTGCTTGCTGAGTCTCCGGACTCACCCTTGCTTTGTCGTTGTTTTTAGGTGAAGAATGACGACATGCATGGAATGGGAGTAGCACTTTTGGCACTGCACAGATGAAATAACAGTTTAACCGTATACGGAGTCTTTATGTTTGTTATAATGCTAAGACTTGTGGCTCGCTGTTTGGGTTAGCTTGCTTGCGAGCCAGGATGGCGGATCTCCATGGTCGTGGAGTCCACCGTTTCTGTTTATGTTTAACTTGTGAAATATGAACTTAGTTGCTTTTGCAATTATCCTACTGTTATTTGTGGTTTGATATCTGTGGGTAATGATATAAAAGGAACAGAGGAGGTGCTGCTAAAAGTTGAATTAGCAACACCTTTGAATCGGTAAGGGTGTAGTGGTAGCATCTTGGACCCTGTGGAGGGTCGGGGTGTTACAAGCTGAACCGCTGGGCTCCCGCCGGTTGCATTTCCGATCATGGGGGAGGTGAGGGGGCTTTATAAGGCGTCACCACCGGCATGCGAACGCTCCTCTTGGCTGCTCGCTTGCCGTTGCTTTACTCTCTTCTTCCTCGTTCCTTTGTGCAATCTGCCCTTGCTCCTGCTTCTTCACCTCGGAGGAGGATGGCTTACCGCGAAGACCCCGCACACTGGCTCAATTGGAGCTTCCTCGAGGCCATGACTAGCGCGTAGGCGAGCTTTTCGAGCTCCGTATACCGCATCTTGGCGCCCTGAAAGGCTTCGGAGACGAAGTATACGGGGTGCTGAAGAGTGCCCTCCTCAAGGACAAGGACGGCGCTGACCGCTGTCGCCAAGGCGGCGAGGTAAAGCAGGAGGAGAGCCTCTGGCGCTGGAGCAACCAAAGTGGGGAGGCTTGCGAGATGTCTCTTCAGGTCGTCGAAGGCCTTCGCACAATCGCCGCCCCAATGAAAACCGTCGCAACCGCGGAGGGTCTTGAAAAATGGCAGGCCCTGTTCCGCTGCCCTAGACAGGAAGCGGCTCAATGCAGCCATGCGGCCAGCAAGCCTCTGGACCTTCCTTGTCGTCTGGGGCGGCTCCATAGCGAGCATCATGTTGACTTTGTCAGGGTTCGCCTGGACGCCTCGCCCGGACACAAGGAAGCCCAAGAGCTTGCCCGCTTGCACGCCGAAGACACACTTGTCCAGGTTGAGCTTGATGCCCGCCTTCCTGAGGTTGTCAAAGGTCTCCTGGAGATCCTGACCGTGAGAGGTGAGCTGTCTGGTTTTGACAACTACGTCGTCGACGTAAGCCTCCACGTTCCTCCCGAGCTGCGCGGTCAGTGCTAGCGCGATGAGGCGGGTGAAGGTTGTGCCCACATTCTTCAAACCGAAGGGCATCCTGACGAAGCAGTATATCCCAATCGGCATAATGAAGCTGGTCTTGTCCTCGTCGCCCTTGGCCATGTAGATCTGGTGGTAGCCGAGTAGGCGTCTAAGAAGCTCATGAGCTCACACCCCGCAGTGGCATCAACCAGTTGATCTATGCGCGGCAAGGGGTAGTCGTCCTTCGGGCATGCCTTGTTGAGGGCAGTGAAGTCGATGCACATATGCCAGGCGCCGCTGGCCTTCTTCACCAACACCGGATTGGCAAGCCAATCCGAGTGTTGGACTTCGCGGATGACTCTGGCCTGGAGAAGCTTCGCTACCTCCACCTTGGCCGCTTGCTGCCGGTCCATGGACATACGCCGAAGCTTCTTCTTGACTGGCTTGGCATCAGGGCGAATCACTAGGTTGTGCTCGATAAGGGCCCGGTCCACGCCTTTGATGTCCTTGGGGGACCACGCGAAGACATCCGCGTTGCTCCGGAGAACCTGGAGCAAGTGTTGCTCCACCTCCGGAGGAAGGCCATCACCAATGGACATGAACTACCCTTCAGCTTGGAGAGGCACCTTCTTGACTCCGCCCTCCGGCCGGGGCTTAGGCGTCCATCCTGGAGTGGACGGTGTGTCCGCCTTGAGCTTGTCGGTGAGGACGTGCACCTTGCGGTGCGGGCTCCTGGCGCCAGCATCCACGCGCTGGGCGAGATCCTGGTCACCGAAGATGGTGATGACACCCTGCGGGCTCGGGAGCTTCATACACAAGAAGCCGTGGTGTGGGACCGCCCCAAAGGAGTTGATGAGAGGGCGGCCCAGTATGGCGTTGTACGGGTGTGGGATGTCCACAACGTCGAAGACAACGTCCTCACTCCTGGCATTATCACCCTGACAAAAGGAGACTCGGAGACATACCTGACCCAAGGCTTTCAACGGTTGGCCCCCGAAACCTTGGAGCGGGGTCCATGACGGTCCCAAACGACCCCGAGGGATCCCCATGCGGTCGAGGGCCTCCGCAAACAGAATGTTCGCGGAGCTGCCCCCGTCGATGAGGACGCGCCTGATGTCGCAACCTGCAATGTCGGCCTGGATGACCAAGGGATCTTGGTGGGGGAACTCTACGCCCTGGGCGTCAGCTATTGTGAAGGTGATTTCACAGTGTGCTGTTCCCGGAGGTGGTTGCGCCGAGGAGGTCCCCGGCGAGGATCCTCCGGAGATGACGCTAATGATTCGGCATTGGGCCCCGTCTGAGGGCTCAGCTCCCTGCGGCTGCTGCACGTGGGCCACAACAGGGAGCGGCGCTTCCGAGGCCCGAGCCATATCGGTTGCCTGCCGCGGCGCCACGACTGCAGAGCATGCCTTCGTGAGGTGGTCACCATAGCCATGCACTTCGCACCACCTGCCGTAGTCCTGGATTTCATGCTTCGCGCACGGTCTTTTGTTGTGAGCCCTCCCGCGCCCTCATCCCTGACCTCCCCGGTTCCTCCCACGGAACACAGGAGAGTCCCGGAGAGCGTCCTCTATGCCAAGGACATGACGGGCTTTTTGGGGTCGACACGGGTTGCGCTTAGGCTTGTGCCTACCACTTGACGAATTCTCATGCACCCCGACATCACTGTGCTCAGGGGCGTCTCCCGTAGACCCTTGCTTGCGCTTTCCTTTCGGGGAATTATTCCTCGCGCTTCCTTTTTGCGACAACCCCTCCGCCTGAATGGGGTCGGAGTCGTCGCCCTTGCATCTCCGTGCATTCTCCTCCGCCCGCGCATACTCTTCCATCTTGTCGAAGAGCTTCACAACCATCTTGATTGGTTTGCGGGTGTTGTACTCGGCCAGCGGCCCCGGGCGGAGGCCCTGTACTGCTGCATTGATGATGGTTATCTTGTTGACGTCCTTGACCTGGCAGCGGACCTTCGCGAAGCGCTTGAAGTACTCCCAGAGCTTCTCCGAGGGTTTTTGCTTGACCGCGAAGAGCTGATCCGCGTCAACGCGCTTGACATAGTTTTCTTGGAAGTTGTTGTAGAGGCGGTCATGGATCTGATCCCATGCGTAGATAGAGTTTGGCTCGATAGTGAAAAATCAAGAGAGCGCCACTCCCTGTAACGCAAGGGGGAGCCCCTTCGCCTTCGTGGTGTCATCCCTGCCGGTGGCTTCGATGGCGGTCTCGTACACGCGCACAAACTCCTGAGGGTCTGTGTCGACCTTGTACGTCTCGATAGCGCTGGGGAACTTGAAGTCCTCCGACCATGCCGACTGCTGCAGGCCAGCAGAGAGTGGGGACTCCAGGTCCACGCATCGCAGCAGGATGCGGCTGGACGTGGGGGCATCGTGGCTATCCTCCCGTTCTGGCGTGTGCTCCAGCGCAACCGTCGGCGGGGTCTGCTGACTCTGAGCCTCTTGCATATCCCGCACGGCTCCCCGGAGATCCGCCAACTCCCGCTGGAGCGTGCCTATGGCCATCAGCAGGGCGCTCTCCGCCGTTGGCGTCGCCGGGGCAATCGGCGCACCTGGTCGTGCTGCTGGGACAGCGGCGACCACGGCCTACGCTCCCGGGTTGCCCGATGCGCCGGCGCGGTAGACCCCGGAGTCGGCGACGAGGCCAGCATTGCCGCCGGAACCGCTCGCCGCTCCCGCACCAAGTGTAGGGACGGCGGTTGGGCCAACTTGGGCGTCGACGTTGCCGCTCCCGACCACCCGGTCGATGTTGCCGGTGTCGACCGTTGCGCCGGCGGCGGGGTCGATCGTCGCACATGGGGCGGTGCCGGCCGTCGCGCCAGCGGTGGCGAGGTCAATTGTCACGCCCTGAGCGTCGGCGTTCGTGGCTGCCGCACCCGTGTCGCCGTCGACGCCCGCGACTACCGACGTCGAAGCCCTGGTGGTGACGCGGGACTCCGTCGCGCCCCCCTTCTTCTTAGCCGCTGATGATGAAGCCTTCTTCGGTGCCATCCTTCAGATCTTGAGGCTTGCTCTCGTCCTCCCCACAGACGGCGCCAACTGTTGTAGTTACAGACCAAACAGAGAGAGAGGTATGGTAGTGGAGAGTTAGGTGAGCAATGCTTAGGGTTTTCCCCCATGGCCTGTATCTATATATATTCACATGGGGAGTGTTTTTACAGTGGTACCCTTACATTTTAGTATCCCTCTCAGGGGCATTTATGCCATTATACATATCCCACTTTGAGCCTTACAGGCCGGCTGGGCTTAGGTGAGGGCCACCCCTACAACAGTCATGTATTGTCAGTTTCTCACAAAATGTTCCTTTTTGTATGTCTGTGTTAACCGTCTATATTATCCATTTTCGATCCGAAACTGTTATATATCTGTCCCAACAGTACCGTATCTGAAACTCTAAATAATCTGAATTCTTATTCGTATTCGATTTTACCACATCTGACTCCGAATCCAAAACATAAACATGGATTAGGATATGATTTAAACAATATTCGTCCGAATCTAATCCAATTACACCCCCTAATGCTGAAACATCAATGTTTAGCCATATCAAATGGTCTGATAGGTAGCTGGCGAGCAGCTAGCAAAGCAAGTGGAATTTAGAACTATTTGTGCTGTTCCGACGTACTGAATCAGAAGAATGTCGCGCGGTAAAACTTTTTCACGGTTTCACTTCAGTAAGGCTGGTAACCAGGTCGCGGTAAAACGCGTGGAACGCCTCCATCTCCCCGCGCGGCAGCGCCACCCCGACCTCGACGCCGCCGTCCCCGTCGCGGCCGCTCTCCGCCAGAGCGAGCGCACCCGTCCGCTCCACCGACACGATTTCCACCTTCATCGGCCGGCCCCACGGCGAGCCGAACTCCGCCGCCGTGTACACGCCCAGCTTCGGCGACCCGGCCACGGTCACCGCGCGCGCCGCCGCGTACTCCCGCGTGCACCGCACCCAGCCGGCCGCTTCCCTGAACACCCGTCCTTTCTCCACTAGCGCCTCGGTCGCGCGCCATATGGCCTTGGCGGCGGCGGCCACGGTGAGTGAGCTCCGCTTGGCCTCCACGCGGCAGAGACCGAGGCAGTTGCCGAAATAGTTTGCCGGAATTGGCAGTTTCGCGCGTGGCTTGCACCCGGTGACGAACCCAAAGCGCGCGTTAGCGGCTGCTGCCGCGCCATCGTCGGAGCTGCAGCGCGCGTGCACGATGCCGGTCCACATGGCGCCGCAGGCCAGCGCGGACGGCGAGCACCGCGCCGAGGTCTCCGACTCGACGCGCCTCCCGAGCCGCCGGAGCAGCTCGTCCGTGAACCTGAACGTCGCAAGTACGACGCCGGCCGGCCGGCGGCTTAGGTCCCAGTGGTGGAGACGACCGTCGCCGGCGGCAGCAAGTGCCCGATGGTCCCGGATGAACACCTCCCGGAGCCCTGCTCCGTCGGCCACGACGCTGCGGTCAAACAGAGGGGGCGCGCCGTCCAACACCTTCCCGCAACGGTGGATGGCAGCCCATGTCGTGATGAAGTGCGCGTAGCTGGCGCCATCAGCCACGCCGTGGTGCAATGTCGTGCCGATGCAGATGCCGGCGCCTGGGAACACCGTGACCTGGACTGCAAGAATGTCCTGAGAGCCACCATGCTCGGGTAGAGGTGGCAGCAGTGGCCGGAGCCTGGCGGTGTCGCGCGCATGGTCGCCGGCAAGGTCGTAGAAATCATCTTGGCTGGCTGCCACAATCAGTTGCACCGAGTCCCCGTCCGTGAACACGATCTCCGGCGCGGCGTCCTCCGGCATCTCGCACGCTATCTTCCCTGCCAACGGGTAGAAATGGTGGAGCGCACAAGCGAAGGCGCTCTTGAACCGGGGAAGCTCGTGTAGGACGAAGCTGGGGACGTCGAGCAGGACATCGTAAGCACCGTCGTAGAAGAAGAGGCGCTGCACTGGCGGGAAGCCCCAGAAGACGAGATCGAAGAAGGTGAGCGGCAGCGACCGTGGCTGCGTGGCTGCCGGTGGCGGCGACGGCGAGACATCGCATTGCTCCAACACAGTGACGGCGTGCAGCGCTCCGGCAGCCATCGAGCCGCAGTGGTAAGTCTCGAGTTGTGCGCGAGCGGCAGGAGCAGAAGAAGGGAGTGATCGGTAGGCCAGCTAGTACAGTGACACTGACACCGTAATAATTAACCTGAGATCATAACTGGCAAGAACATGTGGTTCTGCGATTTAGCAGTAAAGACTATCGAAGCAGACAATGCTGTCGGGTGTTTTTTTTTTCTTAGGCTTTGATTTTGATTTATGTTTTTTAAATTTTGAGGATTTACGATACGAAGAAAAAAAAAGTTGTATGTAATTTTAGCCGATACGACTGAACTTGATATAATGTGTACCATAATCTATTTGTAGACCCCGCTTTAAAAAACGCATCATTTGAAAGTTAGTTACTGTAGCAGAAAGTGATACGCTTTTACTATTGTACAGTCGACTGAAAAAAAATTTTTGCTTCAGTCGATTTTGCTGCAATATTTTTTTATATATGCAACATTTTTTACCCATATTTGCAATATTTTTTGTCTATGTATGTAATATTTTACTCATATATGCATACATAGAAAAATTATTGCATACATAGACAAAACATGTTACAAATATGGATGAAAAATGTTGCATATATGAAAAAAAAATATTGCAGCAAAATCGGCTGAAGAAACAAAATTTCAGTCAACTGTGCAATAGACAGTCCCAAAGTGATAAGCCAAAGCCTAGGTTCAAAAGAACCCAGTCGTCTTTCAGACGATAATTGTCCTAGTACTCGGCGTGCAGCGCTCCGATCGCCATCCAGATAATGCTGCAGCTTATGGCTTTTAACTTTAGTATGAGTGCTTATGCGAATAAATTAAATGTTGATAAACTAATAAGCTACATAAAAAACTGTTCTAATAAATTGTTTCGAAAAGACGATGAAAAAGTTATCATATTTATTTGTTTGAAAAAATATAAATTATAAGTAATAAACTGAAAAGAATGAGGTATAAGTATCTTGGCCTGTCGGTCAAGAAAACTGAGTTGATCAAATCAAATGCCGACACTCCCAAAACAAAATGCCACGTCTAACTTTTCCAAAACGTAGACGTGTGTTGCATGATAATTGTTGTGCTAGATGGCGTAACTTATTATTCGGAGGGAAGGCCTAAACCGAATTCGCTATTTACTGAACTAGCTTCATAGGCGCGGTGGCACGCCGCGCTAGCTATCGTGTGTACCGAAGTAAAAGAGGCGAAAATTCGTAGCTAAAGAAAAGCGTAGGGTTTTTTCAAAAAAAAAAGCGAGGGGCTTTTCGCAATAAAAGGAGACCAGAGGAATTTTTTCGTAAAAAAATAGGGACTGTTTTGAAAGAACCGAGGGCCTGTACGTAATTTCGGAAACTGCGGATCGTTATCAACGAAAAATAAATATGCGTAGGGTTTTTTTAAAAAAATCCAGGGACCTTTTTGCGATAACAGAGAACTTTTACGTAATTTCGGAAAAATATAAGGGCTTTTTCACAAAAAACGGCATCCGACCGTACGCAAATTTCTCCGCCACGCGCCGGCCGGAGCGCGCACAGGGGCGACGTGACGGGGCTCTCCGCGCGGGGAGTCCCCCGGTTCTAATATGGGTATGATTAGGCAATCGAATTTTTCGATAATTGTACGTGGGGTATCGTGACCGCAGTGAATTTTTTTGTGGATAATTGTGGGGTATCGTGACTCACCGCTGCTGTACATCATCTAGGGCATTGCTGTTGATGTACGTCGTTAGGGCGTTCTTCCTTGATGTTTATCTATACATCATATAGTCGCGGGCGTAGTGGCAACGTCCGGTAAGGGAATCGTATCCCCTGCCTTTGCTATTTTCTTCCCTTACTTCAATCGTAACCCTCCTTCTCCTAATGAACGGCACGGATGCAGACTCACATAAAACTGCAACAGCTTCTGCTGCTGCTCTAGAGGTCTCTCCTTCGTTCCCTCTCTCCCCATACAGTTCAGCAAATCAAGAAACCAAACCCTCTCTGTGTGCTGCTGCTGCTTCTTCTTCTTCACAGCTCGGCAAGGAAAGAAGAAATAATGGTGAATTTTGCCCTCATGCATCGATCTCCAGTTTATAGCGAAGTTTTTTAAAGGAGGTTGCAATCTGAGCAATAATAAATCTTATGGCAATAATGGCATACTTGGCATTCATCTGCCGACAAATGCCTTGCTATAACTGTTCTGTTCCAGATCCTTTTTCTAACATGCTATAATATTTTTTAAACAAAAGAAAATGTAATTTGTTCCTAGTAGACATGCAGCAGAAAATACAAATATTGTGAAATGTGAAGCGCCTGCAAGGATAGCGTTACACGTTATTGCTAAACTTAAAACTGGAGAGGGAGAGTAGACGAAGAACCAAACAGTTGCTATGAAAAGTAAAACTTGCCTAACTCAAAGTGGGGCAATATGTGGCACTAACCAAAAACCTCCTTAAGTATGAATAAGTTCTAAAAGATAGGACGATCACAACCAGGGCAGAACCAACGATGACCTAAGCCACGGGCTGGGTTAGCTATTTTGGGGCGAAGCTATATTTTTATTGTTATTTCAATAGAAAATTTTATGGGTTTTTTTATCGTAAGTCTGGAGTTATAGCTCAGATAGTCTGAGATCTAATTTCACCCCTGATCACGGCGTGCTCAATAAAGAAGAGTAGTTCTATTTCAGTAATTTAGTGTATTTTCCCCAGTGGGAAGTTTGTAATGCCGATTTATGAGACGAGACGTATATAAGTATCTCAGCCTGTGATCCTAATGCTAGGACTGACAAGAAAGGGGGACATGGATGGAATCATGTACTCTTCATATGTGATTCAGCGTAGATAATTTCTGGTAACATCATTGTGTGTTATTTTTCTCTGGCGGTAGCTGGATGCTCATTTCTGAAGTTTGTGGATTGGGTTATTGTAATTTTATCTCACCACTATCATGGCGTCAAGTAGAGACCGGCCAAGTTCAGGGTTGAGATGGAGATAACTGTCAAGATGAGACCGTTTTATAAGTGTAAAATACTTTTCTGGTCTTCACTTGTATCTTGCCAAATATCAAACTAATAGAAAAAACTGATCAGATTTTTATATTATGAGATCCAGATAAAAATTCACACTTCTATGTTTTATGAGTGGGTAGATATTTACGTTTGATATTATAGAATCGTATGGCGCAATCAGAGGAGGTAAATCATTGCCTCTGCTTTTTTGGAACCTGAAACCAAAAACTCAAACCAGAAAAATAATATAAATTACTATATGTAGATTTCGACTACATGTTGTTTGATCGCTCGCTCAACTGCCTTTGCACATAGTCAAAATCTTCTTCCGCTCAAACATTACGACCGCTCGAACACTCCGACTACTCGAGTGCTTCGACCACTCGAATCGAGGACCAACGAAGACGCAGAAAAATGATGCTCAGAAAACACTTCACTAACGCCGACTAACTTTTCTTCGAATAGAATTAATCTATTATTTTTGTATCATGTTTGTGGCTACAAAGCGCCCTCACGGTACCCCTAAAACCCTAGCACAAAAGGCCTCCTCAAAGCCCCCGGCTAAAACCCTTAACCTACCTTTGTTTTTATATGCTAGACTCCTAAATTGTGTTTGACTTAAATATGAATACAGAATCTTATCTCTACCTCAAATCAAGAGACTTGAAACCCTTCCTAACATAAGTTTGAACCAAACTCTATCTCATCTAAATTATGAACTCCATCCATAGCTCTTAACCAAACACGTGCTTCACCATGCCTCAACAACTTCCGTATCGAAGCCTCTAGGAACACACCACTCGTAGCTTCTCCACGTATCACCACCTTTGATCTCTATGTACTCCAGCGTTAATTTGACCATCTCATGTGACATACTCAATCGTCTGGACCTCAGATCTCCCCCATCCTAGTCCCGGTCCACCTCGTCACTGATCATGATCGCCTCCACGCCCACCTGCACATGCAAAGACCAAAGAAATATTTTTTTGGCACAAGTTCTGCACAACTTGACCATCATCAGTACACACACTCAACCCACACCTTTAACCATCCATCATCATCAACCAGGTCATCCATGACCACACATCTCATTGCTATCCAGAAATCAGCTTCAGATCACTCATTACGACCGCTAGCTCATCGAGTACTCGAAAGCCACAATACTCTAGAAATACCATCGCTCATAACACTCGGGAATACCGACCACAAAACCATCGAGCACTGACTACCGAGTATTGATCACATACCACAAGTCTTAGACAATCAATCGCAACACCCACGACAACTGATTGATGACCACAATCGCGAAAACCATGACTATCGAGTACCAAGTCCTTCCGACTACCGAGTACCATGACCAACCTCCAAGCACTGAAACCTTCAAGCACTATTCGTCTAAGCATTGTTCACCGATCACCGACCGTCATGCACAAACCAATCACCCACTGGCTCAACACGAGTACTCAAGGTACTCAAAGATAGCAATAATTGAAGCACTCATACCGATAATGAAGTCTACGTAACCCGACTGTGAAGCCAATGGCGCCCGATCGCAAAGCCTTCGACTACCAAACGTCAGGTCTATGACAACCGACCGAAAAACTGAAAACAACGACAGCGGACTGCAAATTGTGAAGTCTACGACTATGGTGGTAGTCTGTAAAGTCTACGACCATCGATCACAAAGTCTATAACTATCGACCGCAAAGTCTATGACTACCGATCACAAAGTCTTCGACTATCGACCGCAAAGAGTATGACTATCGAGTACCAACCGGAAAGTCTACGAGTATCAGGTACCGACCATGATAGTCTACAAGTATCAAGTACCGACCATGAAAGTCTATGACTATCGAGAACTGTAGCTACGACCACAAAAAAGTATTGTAGCTACGACCATAAAAAGTATTGTGGCTACAACCATGAAAAGTATTTTAGTTACGGCCATAAAAAAGTACAGTAGCTACGATCATAAAAAAGTATTATAGCTACGATTACCTTTAGTGGTTGTTCTATCGTGGTTGAAGTCGAACATGGTCGAAGTCTATCGTGGTCGAAATGTCATAGTCGAGTTGCTTTTGTCGAAGCTAGACATAGTCGAAATGTCATGGTTGTTCAGATGTGGTTGAAGTCGGTCGTGGCCAAAATCTGGCGTGGTCGAAATGCCATGGTCAAAGTTCGTCGTGTTCGAAGTTAGACATGGTTGTAAAGCCTGTGCTCTACTACAATACTCTTCCAAGTACCGACCACTACTATAGTACTCTTCCGAGTACTAGATTAATCACTATTCACCTCCGAGTGTTGTTCTTTGGGTCGTACAGTTGTTAGCCTGATCACCGTAGCTTCAGCCATACAAAAACCCTGTAGCTTTGACTGGTCCAGGCTCTAAATCTTTGATCATGCCGCTCGATGGCCGTACGATCTTTCGGTGATACTCGAACGTCGTTTGATGCATTTGTGCCACTCGAAAACCATCTGATGTGCCAATGCTACTCAGACACCGTCTGATGCATCTGTGCCACTTGGAAACTGTCCGATGCACCAATGCTACTCGGACACCGTCCGATCATCTGTGCTACTCGAAAACTGTTCGAACTTTCAATAGCACTCGAACGCTGTCCGATGCACCAAAGGTACTCGGAAGTCATCCGATACAACTCAGACCCGATAGAAACCACTTGGACTAGACCAAAACCACTCGGAGCTGACCAAAACCACTCAGAGCTGAATGAAACTTTCACAAATGCAAATTCCAATACACTCCAAATGTTAATTATTCATCATCACTTTAATCACAACTATCCACATGGTCTAACAATCTTCCCCTTAACAAATACATTAACAATACCTCGAAAAACACTCGAATGAAAGAATTTATGAGAAGAAAGTTTGAAAGCAAGCCACAACAAAAGCAAACCACTCGAAAACTCCCCCTCAACTCTATCAAACAATTCTCCCCCCGCAAACCACTGAAAACTCTAAAAACACCCTCTTAACTCCAGAGAACAATTCTCCCCTTTTCTTTAAGCAAGTGAAAATTCTCCCCCTTTCTTCTAATTTCTCCCCCTTTAGCAATGTAATCATCAAGAAATTCAGAGACAGAGAACTATTCTAAGAAGGAGCAATGAGAGTAAACATCCAAAAACTTTGTAGATTATCCAAGTCATTTTGCACTGATTTAAGATTTTGACCAAGCTATTGTTTTGAGTAGAGCTTTCTAGATCATATAAAGTCATATATCATATAGTAAAGTCAAAACAAGCCTTTTAGCATGATTAAGTGGTTTATATCTATGGCAGGCTTTTCAACAATGACCAAAATAGATTAGAAAGAGCACAATGAGATGTCAAATCAAAAAATCAAAGCATAAAAGTGAAGCAAACTTGAAATCTAAACGAGCTAGCAGTTTTATATAACAACCTATTGCTCCACACTTAATTGTTTTTATGATGCTATGTTTGTAGCAATCTTTTTTAGAAAAATAGTGGCATGCTTGAAGCATACTTCTTTTCATTCATACACTTTTTGTGCCTTTTCTTTTGTTTAACCATGGCATGCTTGAAGCATACATCGTTTCATTTTTACACTTTTTGTGCTTTTTCTTTTTTATTTTTTGTATGACATTCCAACTTGAGTAAACACAAAAAGATTGCAATATGAAACATACAAGCCTCAAGGCCAAGATTTAAAATAAGACTCACAATCAAGCTAATCTTTTTAGATGAACATCGCAAAATGCTATTTACTATCAATCTAGTCAAAGTATTCAATAATGTTATGTTTTAGTTTAAGTATAGCAATTTAATTATAATTAGTCATGATCAAAGCTACACAATATATGAGTAAATATGATAGTGTGAGCTATACAACTCATTTGATTTCAATGGCTTGGACTTGATGAATTATTTGACAAGTATAATAACAAAATTTATGTAACATTTAAACACCAACCTTCTCCTCAGAATAATCCCAAAGAAGGCAACATACCCAACTCACTTCTCAACCAAGCATGAAAGAAGAATCAGGTAGTTAAGAGAGAAAATATCAGCAATTTGAGTATCAGAGCACATAGAGCATTGGAATTACACCTGCTGCGAAGAATTCTCTTATTTAACTCACCGATCACTTGTTCAGAAGGATGATGTCGTTAAATATATAGAGTAGCTTATGAAGTAGTCATAGGAGTGATCGAAGATGTAGTCAAAGAGGTCATAGTGGTCGTAGGAATACCACTTGTAGGATCATCGCCTTTTCCACATGGTCTAACCAAAAGGTGCAACTATTGAAAGCCATCATAGGGAGTGAAGAATTACCAAATGTTCCAGTCAAGCAATGATGTAAAAGACTAGAGTCCACTCAAGTGCATGTTCTCCATCTGACAACCTGTAGATGATTGATTAGAGAGAGCAGAGCGACGAAAAGGAGCTTGCATAGATCCCATTCGAGAACACTTTCTTAACATGTCTTTCTTCTCTATCTTTGCTTTTCGAAAACAACACTGAACCAGAACCATCTCTACCACAATGAGTGCACTGATATTTGACTTGATGAGAACTCATATCGATGACTTCACAACACTCACTTTGGTAGAGGGATCTTTTACTATACCAACAGATTTAAACACAATTTATTTTGGCTCATATTTTACTTCAATTTTTCCTGGTTAAAGAAGCTTAACAACCTTAGGAGGATTATTCCTGGCATGCTCAAAAAAATTAAATTCTAGACCATATTTTTTTAATGCTTGTTTTTGATTAATCTGGGATCATATTTAAATTCTTCTTGCTAAAAGAAAATATCTCTAAAGTGTTCTTAAGATATTCATTTTCTTTGGACAGCGAAGAACATGATGAGCACTTAACAGATTCATTTAAATTTTCCTTAGAAGAATCATTAAGTTGTCTAGTCAATGCTTCTATTAGTGTCAAGCTTAGGATAATTAGAGCAAGAAAGAGTCTCATGATAAATAATTTATTGAATTGACTCTTGAGAAGAATTGAGCCTAGCTTCAAGCAAATCACATTTAGAGCAAGCTTTAGATTGAATAGAAGAACTAGACTTGAGCATCAATTTCATCCCTTGCAAGTTTTAACTTTTTATCACAAGAGTCGTGTGCTAATTTTAATTCATCAAGTTTAGCGGTTACATCACCAAATTGAACCAAGATTGATGCATTTTTTTTGCAGACTCCAATTCAGAATATAAAACTACACAAGACTCACAAGATTCATCATTAGGAAGAGAAGCTCTACGTCTATGAATTTCAGAGTTTAAGTTCTCAATAACAAGATCATAATTTTTAATTTTATTTTTATACTTCTATCCTCTTATCAATCTAAGCACAGCACGAGGTAAATCGGTGTAAGAAGGTTTTACCTCATCATAATCGCTGTATAGATCATCATCGTTGAGCTCCTCACTGTTCCTGTGAAGTCTGTTTCCTTTGTCTTCTTGCCATTGCCCTCATCATCACTTAGATCAATCTCATCAAATGATGAAATTATTTTATTGGTTGGCCTGCGATAATTGCGTTTCTTGTTTAGGTCAATCTTGACTTGAGAGCAACGAGTTGATGCCTTGTCATTCTTGACCTCTTTCCTCAGTTTAAGGCAATTTATCTTGATGTAGTTTTGCTCACCATATTCATAGCATCTGATTGGACCAACTCTCTACCTTAATCTAATATTATTAATTGCCTTGGTCTCTCGATTGGATAGAAGTACAAGCTGCTCTTCAGGGATCTTCTCCAATTGTTCATCTAAAATAGAGCATAATATAGACAACGAAACAATAGAGGAACTAGAGGAGTCGTCAACTTGGTTAGTCACTAAACCCAAATAATTCACTTGTTTATCCTGGCCAAAACATCAATCTCATGTGCTTTCATCTTGGAATAAAAATCATTCAAAGTGAGTATTTCCATGCTAGTGGAATGATTGATAGTAGTGACTAACACATTTCAAATAGACATATCGAAAGAATTTAGAATTTGCCGAGCATTATCATAAGCAGCATACATGACACCAACAGATTGCAAATCTCTAACAATCTTATTGAAGCGATCAAAAAGAGCATCTACTGATTCTCCAGATTTCATCTCAAATTTAGAATACTCCATTTTGAATTGATTCTGACAAACACATTTAACCAACTTATATCCTTTGTGATAATCAGTTAGAGTAGTCCAAATTTTATTTGCAAATTTAAGATGAGCAATTCTGATGAACTCGTTTTTATTTAAACCTTGTAACAAATAGTTCTAGCCTTAATATTCGCTTCTACATCAGTAGTATTTTCAATGGCAACAACAGAAGGCAGTTCATACGAATTTTTAACTTTTTACCAAATAGCATAATCTTGCACTTGTAGAAACACATCCATGTGTGTTTTTCAATAGAGATAATCTGATCTATCAAAAAATAATGGCTTACCTGAGAACCAACCTCGATCGATGCCATTGCAACATGGCTTTGATACCACTTGTAAGATCGTATGGTGTAATCAGAGGGGGGTGAATGATTGCCTCCACTTTTTGGAAACTGAAACCAAAAACTCAAACTAGAAAAACAATCTAAAATACCAGATGTAGATTTTGACCACACATCATTCGATCGCTCGCTCGACTGCCTTTGCACATAGTCAAAATCTTCCTCAGCTCGAACGCTCCGACTGCTCGAGTGCTTCGACCACTCGAATCGAGGTCCAGCGAAGACACAAAAAATGATGCTCAGAAAATACGTCGTCGACACCGAATAACTTTTCTTAGAAAAGATTTTATCTATTATTTCTATATCATTTTTGTGGCTACAACGCCCTCACTACACCTCTAAAACCCTAGCACAAAAGGCCTCCTCAAAGCCCCCTGTCTAAATCCCTTAGCCTACGTTTGCTTTTATATGCTATAGTCCTAAACCGTGTTCAACTCAAACACGAACACAGAATCTTATCTCTACCTCAAATCAAGGGATCTAAAACCATTCCTAACACAGGTTTTAACTAAACTCTATCTCTTCCAAGTTATGCACTCGATCCACAACTCCTAACTCAACACGTGCTTCGTCACGCCTCAATAACTTCCATGTCGAATCCTCCAGGACCACACCACCCGTAACTTCTCCACTAAAAGCATCTAAGCCCTTAAAAATGGTTTTGGTAATTAATGAATTTATGTGGATATGGGACTAACGTGTTTGATGAGTGTTTAAAAGGTTAAGTCCCTAAGTTGATGACAAGACGCATGCTAAAGATCAACGTGAAGATTAAATGTGGCTCAAGGCAAAGGTAAACCTAGACTAGAACCCTCTTTTTTTACCGGTCTTAGGAGAAAGGATGGAAGACCGGACTATAGGCTAAATGTCGTACCATAAAGAGAGATCATGGCAAGTAGCTTGATAGCATAATTCTTGTGCCATTGGATCAATTTAGGATCATGCATTCTTCGAAAATCTAATTTGAAAGACAAATATGTGCTCTGTCTGGAAAAACAGAAGTACCGGAGTTTTAATAGTGGAACTACCGTAGAGCGGAAGTTCCGCAGTCTTGAGCGGTACTTCTGGAGCCCGGAAGCTCCGAAAAACCGAGCGGAGACTTTTTCCAGAGAGTACCCCCAAATGTGCTCGGTGCTCTGTCCTGGCAATCGGAAGTACCGGCGTGTAAATCGCAGTATTTTCGCTTGCTGGAAGCTCCGGCTATTCGAGCGGAGCCCTTTTTCAGAGAGCACCCTAGGGGTGATTTTTGAGTTCACGAAATCCGGAAGTACCGGAGTTTCAACATCGGAACTACCATTCGAGCGGTAGTTCCACAGTTCTAAGCGGTACTTCCGGAGCACGGAAGCTCCGGTAGGAAGGGCAGAACCTTTTTTCCAGAGAGCGCCAACTTTTGGTTTCGGCCCAAGCGGAAGTACCGCGCCGACTTCCCAGAACTACGGACATCAGAACTACTGGATTTATAACGGCGGTAGTTCCGCGCCGACTTTTACCGGCTAGTTCAGAAGCTCTGACATAGCTGTTACTGTCGCGTCAGAGCCGGAGCGGAAGTATCGGCCTTTGGCCGTGGTGCTTCCGCTTGCCCTGAATTTTTCTGGAATTTCCCTCTAACGGCTACTTTTGGTTGGTGAGGGTATAAATACCCGTACCTCTACTCAAGGACAATAAGAAGAGACCCTATTGAACATCTTTGAGCATTGAGCAATTACTCCACACCTCATTTACTTCTTGTGCATTCATTTGAGGTGGTTGAGCCAAAAAGTGCATTGCATCCAATAGTTTGATCCTGTGGCACTTAATTGTGGTCAAGTGAAGCTTGAGATATGTTACTCTTGGTGTTTGTCGGCACCTAGATGACTTGGTAGAGATTGCCTGGTGATCTTCTCAAGAAGCTTGTGAGTAGACTCAGCGTGTGTGAAGGTTGGAGCTTACCTACCCGGAGCGGGGAAGAGCTACCATTAGTGATTTGAGGTGGAAGGCTTAATTTGTGGAGCCAGTCCAATTCGTTTGGGCTAACCTCAACGTGAACTAGAGGAAACCAGCAAGTTTCTGAACAATACGGTAAAACATCGTGTGTACTTGCACTCCATTTGCACCCCTAGTCACCGACCATGGTCGTCTCCATGTCCACCTGCACTCAAACCACACCTTTAACCATCTATCATCATCAACCAGGTCATCCACGACCACACATCTCATCGCTATCAAAAATCAACTTCAGATCACTCATTATGACTGCTAGCTCATTGAGTACTCGAAAACCACAAGTACTCGGGAAATATCATCGCTCAGAACACTTGGGAATACCGACCACAAAACCATCGAGCACTGACCACCGAGTACTGATCACATACCACAAGTCTCAGACAACCAATTGCAACACCCACAACAACTGATCATTGACCACGATCACGAAAACCATGACTATCGAGTATCAAGTCCTTCCGACCACCGAGTACCATGACCAACTTCTAAGTACCAAAACCTTTGAGTACTATTCCTGCGAGCATTGTTCACTGATCACCGACCACCATGCACAGACCAGTCACCCACTGGCCCAACGTGAGTACTCCAGTTACTCGAAGATAGCAATAAGTGAAGCACTCGTACCGACAATAAAGTCTATGAGTATCGACCATAAAGCCAACGGCGACCGATCGCAAAACCTTCAACTACCGAACGCAAGGTCTATGACAACCGACCGCAAAACCGAAGACAATGGCAGTAGACCTGAACTGCGAAGTCTACGACTATGATAGTGGTCTATGAAGTCTACAACCATCGATCACAAAGTCTATAACTATTGACCGCAAAGTCTACGACTATCGATCACACAGTCTTCGACTATCGACCGCAAAGAGTATGACTTGAGTACTGACCGGAAACTCTACGAGTATCAGATACCGACCATGATAGTCTATGATTATCGAGTACTGACCATGAATGTCTATGACTATCGAGTACTGTAGCTATGACTATGAAAAATACTATAGCTATAACCACGAAAAAGTACTGTAGCTACTACCATGTAAAAGAATTGTAGCTGTGATTACCTTCAGTGTCGTTCTATCATGGTCATAGTCGAACATGGTCGATATTTGTCATGGTCGGAATACCGTAGTTGAGTTGCTATGGTCGAAGTCAGACATAGTCGAAATACCATGGTCATTCAGACGTGGTTGAAGTCGGTCGTGGTCAAAGTGTGGCGTGGTCGAAATGCCGTGGTCAAAGGTCGTCGTGGTCGTAAAGCCCATGCTCTGCTATAGTACTTTTCCGAGTACCAACCACTGTTATTGTACTCTTCCGAGTACCGACTAGTGCTACAGTACTCTTCCGAGTACCAGATGAATCACTGTTCACCTCTGAGTGCAGTTCTTTGGACCGTACAGTTGTTGGCCTGATCACTATAGCTTCGGTCGTATAAAAAAAACCTTGTAGCTTTGACCGGTCCGTACTCTGAATCTTTAATCATGCCGCTCGAAGGCCGTCCGATCTTCTGGTGATACTCGAACGTCATCTGATGCATCTGTGCCACTCGAAAACCATCCGATGCGCCAATGGTACTCGAACACCGTCCGATGCATCTGTGCCACTCGGGAACCATCCGATGCGCCAATGCTACTCGGACACCATCCGATGCATATGTGCCACTCGGAGACCGTCCGAACTTCCAATAGCATTCGAATACCGTCCAATACACCAAAGATACTCAGAAGCCGTCCAATACAACTCGGACTCGATTGAAACCACTCCAACTGAACTAAAACCACTCGAAGCTGACCAAAACCACTCGGGGCTAAATGAAACTTTCACAAACATAAATTTCAATACACTCCAAATGTCAATTATTCATAATCACTATAATCACAACCATCCATATAGTCTAACAGATATTATGAGATGGGAATGGGATAACTATGTTATATACAATATTTCTTTATCTTTGGCCTTTTCTGCGTGTATAGCAATAATATAGCTACAATGCAATGGAATGATGTATTCGGAAGAAAAAAAACTCATTAATTTTACATTTTTTAGATTTAATATTATGAGCTTTGGAGAAAAGATCATCCTTTTTAACTGTCAGCAACCGGCTTTCGGTGCTTAGAAACACATATTGTTACTCTGACGCATACCTGCTCTCGATTGTATTTTTGTCCAGACGATATTCTGCGCCAAATTTAACCAAAAATGTCACCATTTGTGCTCGAACATAGGAGACGGTCACCAACCATATAATTAGAAAACCACATGAGATTTAAAGAAAGTAATTAAATAATGTCGGATTATGAAGCTTTCTAGATACTTTTATCACAATGAATAATCAACCTAAACATCAGTGGACAAAAACACAAACCTTTGAGGGCCCGACGCTCCAAATGTGCGGATATACCTTCTTTTTTTTTGCACGAAAAGGAATTGGTGTTAGGATCCTAAACAATGGTTTTTGCAAATGAACTTCTCGCTGTTTAGGAACTCAACAGAAGTAAATTAAACGGCACACTTCAACTAACAGCCCCATCAAATGTACAGCTATATATCCATCTGTAAACTTGTACATGGCCAAAAAGATATACAGCGGCGAAACCTAATGCTCATCTGATTTCTCAAGTCCCCAAAAAACCTAGATTATATACAGGCCACAGTAAAGGAAGAAACACCTTGATTCTCCACCGAGGTACCCTATTACATAATATATCAAAACAAAACCTCCAGATTCCTTGTTTCACCAGATGTGTGTATCGATGCCAATGCTTAAAAAGGATTAGCGTCAACATCTGTACAGTTTGGTGACTGCTGACATTTAGCCTTGGACACCATCCGCACTCGGTTTTCTGAAATCAAGCAGAAGTGTTAGGAACTGGAAATCTTCTGGACTTTGGGATACACAGATTTGTCATCTTCTTACCTCCTGTAATAATTAACTTCTCAATACGGGCAACAATATGCTTCCCGTATGTGTAATTCTTCAGTTCGTTCAAGTGCACCTTGATGCTTGAAAGGATCATCTCTAGGTATTTGTCATCACAAGTCTGAAGGACTCTCTGTACAACATAGTTGCCAAACTGATCCTTCACCAGTCCCTACAAAACAGATTGGCAAAATCATGAATTAAGTAAATCATAATCACTCGAAATTAGTGTGCGTCAACATATTTATTACACTACTAATGAAAGAACATAGCGCACATTCTAACAGATTAAAACCAAGTGCCAGGTGTATTTACACACAAGTGCATGACAAAGTCTGCCAACTAGCCAACCACCCAGCACTAATTAAATCTGCATGGCTCTTGCAGAAATTAGTAATTGATGTAACTACTAGCCATACAGAAGGAAATAACTAGATATATTGCGTAAGGCAGTATTGATGTTCATATGAAAAAGACATGCAAGAGTGCTGCATATCCCAGTGTAGTGCAAAAATAAATATAGGCACCAACTAAAGATCTGTAAATGTAGTCTTAGTGTCTTACAACCACTTATGAATAAAGTAGTCTCCAAAAGTGAAATAGTTTGGTTGAAAAATATGCTGCAAAGTAACAGCTTAGCAAAATAGGACAAACCTGAAATGTTTGACCAGAAGAAATGATCTCCCTTATAAGGCCATCACGTTCTTCAGGAGTTCCAAAAGTCAAACATTTCTCAACAACATTAGAAGCATACTTCTGCTGGCTCAAGATCACCACTTGCCCAGAGAGCTTCTGAATAATGGATGACCGCTCTTCTGGCTTCCCATGTTGCAAGACATGCTGAAGAATGTTTAAAAGAAAGGTTAACCAATAACCACTTAGTACAACACCGGAGAGAAAGCAACAATAAAATGCATACAACAAAAGTTAACAGCATCAAAAGACCACTTAGTAGCTTTAACATGCTTTGGTGTTAAAATTTATTAACAATCAAAAGACCATTAGTTCATGATTCTAGATTGCTAACAGAATTTACTATGGAGCTCCAAGGTGACAAAACAGGAATGAGTATTAACACCCCAATAAAACTATACTTGCTCTGTTCTTTTTAAAATGAAGTTTCAGAATCCTTACAGACATTCCCAAATTAGATCAACAACATATACAGAAGCTACACCATAGATTTGCAATAAAGAATACTGTGATAATATTATAATTTTCTAATATAAATTAACGGTCAAAGTTCTATCTTGGAGACAGTGAAATGTCCAAAGCTTCATTACAAAACAGACGGCGTAACATTTTTTAAGTTCTATAAAATAATAAATTGTTAATTGATTATGTCATCTTTTGTTCAAATCTTCCTAACAAAACCTGGCACTTTCTTTGGATATTTCAATTCCAAGCATATAATTATAAAAGAATTCCTTAATGGGTCAAATAGATTTCACACCAAGGATGAAAATTTATACCAAATCGTCAGTCATGAGAACTACGTGGAAACAGGTTCAGGAAAATGCATCAGTGCACAAGGTGATAGATGTGACACAACCATTCTGGTTAGGACATTAGGAAAATCCCAAAAATCATCAAAAACATAATGATCATACATGTTAGGACATGCAGACCAAGTGAGGTGAGTAACATGGACATATGGTCCTACATGTGACGTACAAAAATTACAAGTGGGGCTGATATGTACTTAACAAATGTGACACAACCATTCCGGTTAGGACATTAGGAAAGTCCCAAAAAACATCAAAAAATAATGATCATAGGACATGTTAGGACATGCAGACCAAATGAGGGGAGTAATATGGTCCTACATGTGACATACAAAAATTACAAATGGGGCTGATATGTACTTAAATATATGCCCTAAATCTTCTCTTTTTTGTCTCAAGAAAGATGCAAGCTAAGAACAAGCGACACAACTTGTCCAACACAAGGTCCCCTTCATGGAATACCAGATCCAGCCGGTAAGCTGGAAACCGACTGGTTCTCTCATAGTTTCTACATTTTTGTTTGTGTTTTTGCAAGTTCTTGTATTTCTGTAGGCTTCTAGCATTTATAATCGATTAAAATAGAGCTAAATATACTTCCTCTAGTGTGAGCCCTACCAGTGATCCTAGTAACTGCTAGCAACAAGCCAGAATCCAACAAGAAGTTACCCTTGATCCACACGTAGAATCTCCTTTACAAATTTTTGGAACATCATCATGTCCCAACTGATTGATGGGTGGTGCACCTGACCTGCCACTACGTGCCCAAATCAAAACTGGGTCAAGCCCTCAGGATCATTCATACTTTAATGGAAAAAGGCCTAATTTATTAATTTTGTTAGCAATATCCATAAGTTAGTGGGCTGCACAAGTGCTTAGGGTAATGTAACAATTTTATACAAGGCAACACAGAAATATGAAGTACGACAATTCCACCAAATGCACATATAAATAAAGAACATTATCATACTTGAACAACGTAGTTCCCATATTTATCTTCTGTCAAATGACAGGCATGTTGCACAATTTCATCCATCACAGCACTTTGAGTCGCTGGATCATGGCAATGCTCCAAAACTCTCTGCAAAGATCACAGATTACAAGCTACTACAGAAAGGGACTCAATCTAACACTCCTTTTCTAAAAAGGAAAAAGAAAAAGAAAGAGGTCGATTTTTATACCTGAATAACTCTGCAGCCGTACTGGTGAGTACAAAGCACAAAAAGTTGCTTAAGTATAGCTTCTATAACAAATGGAATGCGATCTTGAGGAACACACTCAATGCACTTCTGGGTTACATGGTTACCATTCCGATCAGCAATACATCTGAGAACAGAGTTCTTGAGCTCATGAACTATATTGATCTTCCGATCCATATCAACAACCTCCAAAACCTAACAATATTGAACATTAGAATTTATTTCTTAAAAGCACCATGGAAATAGATCATCAAACTCCATTGCAAATGTAACTAAAGTCCATCAAAATCCAACACAACCTAAAACTACTGAGACCTCAAAAGGATGACAGCAATTCAACGCATCACAATTTACCCTTAGATGGGAAGAACGAGATTAAGGAGATTCAAGTCAGCATTTTAGTGTCCTAGTAGTCAATGAAACAATGTAAATCAAACACAAACAATGTAACAGATACAAAGCATTCACATTGAACTGACCTTCTGAACTACTCTGCAACCATACATCTGAAAGCTAAGCTCCAAAATATGACCGTTGAGTTGATCTGCTAATTGGCTTAGCTGGCTTTCTGTAGCAAACTCAAAGAACTGTGAACAACACATTCCAAATGTCACGACTTCCAAAAAAACTATAAATAATCAAATTAGTAGGCAGATAGATGTACCTTCTGAATCACATAATTGCCGAACACATCAGTTGTTAGAGCAATAGCATTGGATAGTATCTCTGGAAATATTTTGTTCCTCTCATCAGCTGAGGCATCTTCTAGTTTCTGTTGAATAAACCGACTTCCATATTGATCCATGCTGCATTAAGGTGAGAAATGAATGATGTGAAGAAAAACTGAATTGAAAATTTTAACTGCAGAATGAAACTATGAAAGAAAAATGTACCTGACTTCCATGACACGACCGACTACATCAACTAGCTCCAAGGAACCAGCACTGTTTCTATTTGCAATATCCAAAGAATCCAGGTAGTTTGCTACTGGATTATCTTGATAGAACTGTAATCCCGTGTTCCTACCAGCTGCCCTTCTACTAAAAGAGAAGAGCAGCGATTGCTGATCACCCTGACATGGAATGCTCCCCAATTTTTTATGAGAATTGGACCCTGATCTTTGCATTCCTGAATAGGGAAAACAAGCCTCATCATGATAGAGTTTGTTATCATTACATGAGAGGCCAGATTTTGGTAGAAAGAGATTATCATTCTGCAGACCCTGTTGTGCAAAAAGATCCTCAAGCAGTGCATTACGATTCCTAGCAAAATCCAAGTCCTTAATGGTGTTTTGTCTATTGTTCAAGGGGTTGATCATATTTATCATAGGTGCATTGCAAAGACGATTAGCCTCTCCATGCAGATTGCCCAACTGCATCAAACTTATCTGTTCAGCAACAGATAGGTGATCTACATTCTTCATGTGATGGCTATTCATCCTTGAAACATCATCTCTAGTACTGTTCTGCCTGTGTAAAACACCATCTTCATATATCGGTAGTGCACGAATATCCCAGCGCTCAGACCTAGGTGTGTGATAAACAATACCAGCCAGAGGTCGGCTATCATCAGCAATCTTAGAGGAGAAATCTCTACGATGTCTGAGTATTTCATCAAGCAGCTCTTTCTCATGACTTCTTTCATCCAATGCTGTGCGATTAGACAGCCTCAACCCAGATAAAGCATCTGAAAGATCAGAATCAGAGAGATAGGTAGAATCAAGGTCCCTTCTGCCAAAAGCATTCATCTTTCCCATGTTTGACACAAAGCGATTCTGGATATGCCTATGAAATTCACTATCATCTGTTTTTGTTTCTGTCCATGCGGAACCCATATCAAATGTAGAATCGTTTGGTATTGCACCAACACTATGAAACCTGCTTGGTTCAAATTCCTGTCCATCCAACTCCCCCACACCATTAAGCCAGAGGCCTGGTGGTCCCTTAGATAATGATGCAGAATTACCAAAATGCTCCTGAAACAACGAACACAAAGCTTACAATAAGTTATGTATGAATTATGAAAGCATAAAAATGAAAGAGCTGCAGAAGTTTGAAATTGGTGTCTCGTGTGGGATGTGTTTAGCAAATCAGAATAAACGCCAAAGCTTTTTTGAACAATTTGCAAAAGTCTGAGGTGCACACGAAAGGACCTCTAAAAGCATGCAAGAAACGGAGACACTAATAGGATGCCTTCTTAGTGCACGATATATCAGATGAGTGATTATGTGAGCATAATATTTATAGAGGCAGCTACACAATCACAACAGAACAAATACCAAAAGCTGTAATATGAAGAATGGAAGTAAGTTATGTTGACACAAGCAATATGGAACTTGCAATGTATTTCCTTCCATAGTTACACAACATAAAACTGTCTACCCTCATGGGTTAGCATCTAGGTCGCCAGGATATGCCGATACTGATACGGATACGCAATGCGACGATACCGCGATACACCACTTCTCCAAAAGCACCGATACGACGATACGTATGTATATATATGATAAAAATAAAAAGTACAGAAATGATTGATTTCTTATAAGGAAATGGGCAGCCCAACCAGATCATCACCACATCGTAACCAACCAGTCCACCAACAAGGAACAACCCATCAGCTCACTTGTACAAAACAATACACAAACATAACAACCCACCACAACCAGCCACTTAGGGCCCCTTAGGGTTACCCATCTTGATCTCTCTATTCCCATCCGCCACCCCACACTAATCCCACCTCAATCTCTCTCTTTTTCCTCAACAAGCACAAAAAAGAAATAAAGAAGAGAAGAGAGCGAAAAGAAAGGAGACAAGAGCAAACTGGGAGCAGGTGGTGACGAGCCAATGATGCCCACCAAGTGGCGACATTTGGAAACTAAGACTCTCTTCCTCCTCCCATCTCCCCTCTCCAAATCCAATAGCCGCATTTGGGGACTCGAGGGAACATGAGCGATGGCGGCTGGCGAGCACAGGGGAGTGGTAGCGGTGTAGGCAAGGGAGCAAGGAAGCAGCGTCGAGAATGAGAAGAATTGAGTACGCCTGTAGGAACAGAACAAGCGAACAGATGGCTTCGTAACGAGTGGGATAAGAGGTAAGGGTTGAGGGGTATTGGGAAAGTATTAGAGAAGTATCCACTAAGTATTGGAAATTATTCCATTTTTTGAAGAAAAAAAAAGGAAAATCACCAATACGGACAAGATACGTATCTGACCGTATCGGTGCCGTATCCGTATCCGATAACAATACGCCAATTCTTAGAAGTATCCGTGCAACGTAGGTTAGCATAGGTGGTCAAGTCCAAAGAAAGGCATAAACCTAGAAACAACAATGTCCTAGCCAAGGTTGTCACAACGCCTCAGCATGGCGACTTCCAATGTGCTTGACCAGCCAGGCGGGCACCAAGGCAACAGTTAAGCAATCAACTAATTATTAAAAAGCAGCTAACTCTTTGCACAAACATAACAAATATAAAAATACAATTAAAAAAGGAAAAGACAAGTTGGGCCTTTGATTTGGCCCAACATATGCTAAACTGCAACCCCCAAAACCCTACCCCTACTTCTCTCCCCTTCACCCAATGTTCCACAAACCAGCCTCCACCTCCCTCTCTCAATCTCTCTTGATCTCTATATGCCCCCCCCCCCCCATCCAAAAAGTGTTAGGGCCTCGGGACCGCAGGGCGTAGCGGTGACTGGAAGGTAGTTGGAGCTTGCCCCGGCGGTGGCCAGGCCCCTCTTTTCCCGACATCGCCAGCAGGAGATCAAGGTAGAGGAAGGTAAGGCAAATAAACTCCATTGTTATTACTTCATTGCTCCCAGAAGCCTGAGATTACAACTATATATAAGATGCTATTACAATCCAAACCAACTCCAACTCTAGAACTGAATCCGACTCCTACTTGGAGTCTTATTTGACAAAGCATATGAGCTGTATTCTACTAGCAAATATACTGCATTAAGACCTCTTCTAATCAGCCTAAGGCTTTGACCGACGCTTATAGACTATAACATCTCTCCCCTCCTCGTGAAGCAACTCGTCCTCGAGCTGAAAATTTGGATAAATTTCCTGGAACTAGGACAGCGGAACCCAAGAGGCATCAGCAACAGTAGTACCCTCCCATTGCACGAGCACCTGCTGCTGTCCTTGCCGGCTGGCTGACTTCAAGACACGCAGAGGATTAAGAATCACACGGCCCTTATGGAGTGGCAGCAAGGGTGGCGGAGTAGAAGGCGGGTCACCCTGAAATTTCTTCAATAAGCCAACATGAAAAACATCGTGAATTTTAGCAGTCGATGGTAATTCCAAGCGGTAGGCGACCGTCCCAATACGTTCAAGGATCTTATAAGGTCCAAAATATTTGGGCCCCAATTTGCCACCTATTGACAGTCCGAGAGAAGCCGCTAGTCAATGGAGACGTAGCCAGACCAAATCGCCCACATCAAAAGAGATGTCACGATGATGGCGATCGTAGTGCTTTTTTGCATACTCTTGGGCTTGAAGAAGGCGGTCACGATGTCCCGCAGAAATTGATCACGAGCTAATAGAGAAGCTTCCACTGCTTGGACGGTAGCTTCCCCTTTTTCATAAGAGCGCAAAGAAGGTGGATCCCGTCCATAAACCACCTTAAAAGGGGTATCACGAAGCGCGGAGTGAAAAGACGTGTTATAGCAATACTCAACCCAAGGTAGCCATTCTAACCACTGACCCGGTCGCCTGTTAAGCAACGCAAGTACATGGCAATCACTTTATTAACAGCCTCAGTTTGTCCATCAGATTGCGGGTGGTAAGCGGAACTGAGGTGAAGCCGAATCCCAACTAGACGGAACAAGTCTTGCCAAAAGTTGCTTGTAAAAACTGGGTCGCGATCACTGACAATGGAGGAGGGTATTCCGTGGAGATGCACAATCTCATCAAAGAAAACTCGGGCAACCTTTGTAGCAGAGTAAGGATGAGCCAACGGAATAAAATGTGCGTACTTGGAGAACCGGTCAATGACGGAGAGAATGACCGTTTTACCATGAACACGCGGAAGTCCCTCGATGAAATCCATTGCAATATCCGACCATGGCTGTGCAGGAACATCTAGCGATTGCAAAAGACCGGCTGGATGTAAATGTTCAACATTGTTGCGTTGACACACCATGCAGTTCCGCACAAAGTCCTGAACCAAACGCTTAGCCCCGGGAATATAAAAATCGTGACGCAGGCGGCACAAAGTCTTCTGAATGCCTTCATGGGCTGCATGAGCCGAAGTGAGAATGGTCTGCATAGAAGGCGATGCTGCATGCACATAGACTCGGCTGGAATGAAAAATCAGGCCATCTTTGACAGACCATGGAGCGCCCAATCTGCCCTCTTCAATCTCAGACCGTAGACGTTGTAAAACCGGGTCAGTCAAGACTGCATTGCGCAATTCTGGAAAGAGTGCAAAAGCCGGAGACGAGATAGCCATGAGACAGGTCAGCGAACAGTCGCGGCGAGATAAAGCATCAGCTACTGTATTGAAGCGGCCCGGCCGGAACTCGACAGTGAAATCATATCCAAATAGTTTGCTTACCCAATGGTGTTGTGGAATTGTGGACAGCCGTTGATCCTACAAGAATTTTAAGCTGTAATGGTCTGTGCGGATAAGAAAAGTGCGGCCCCATAAATATGGTCTCCAATGACGGACAGCTTGGACGAGCCCGATCAATTCACGCTCATAAGCTGGCAGCTTAGTATGACGAGGCACGATGGGCCGACTAAAAAATGCAATGGGGCCCGATCCTTGATGGAGAACAGCCCCAATTCCGGTCCCAGAAGCATCACATTCAACAATAAATTTTTGAGCGAAATCTGGCATGTGTAAGACTGGTGCCACCGTCAAAGCACCCTTAAGAGCTTCAAAAGCTTGTTGAGCAGCGGGGAACCACCCAAATGCCTCTTTTTTTAGGAGGTTTGTGAGGGGCGTTGCTATTTTCCCGAAATCCCGAATGAATTTGCGATAGTAGCCTGCAAGACCCAGGCATCCCCGCAATGCTTTGAGTGTCTTGGGTTGAGGCCAATCAGAAATTGCTTGCACTTTGGATGGATCCATGGCCACACCACCTTCCGAGATCACACGGCCCAGATATGAAACCAAAGTTAAGCCAAAAGAACACTTAGATTTCTTGAGGAACAGCTCATGCTGACGGAGGAGCCTAAAAACCAGTTGGATGTGCTGTAAGTGTTCGTCCCAAGAGGAGCTATATATCAATGTCATCAAAGAAAACCAAGACGAAGTGTCTCAAATAAGGACGGAGGACATCTTGCATTAATGCCTGGAACGTGGCTGGTGCGTTAGACAGCCCAAATGGCATAACCAAGAATTCAAAAAGGCCTTCATGAGTGCGGAATGCCGTCTTGAAGATATCGTCGGGGAGCATACGGACTTGGTGATATCCAGATCGAAGGTCGAGCTTAGTAAAAAACCGAGCACCCTGTAGCTCGTCCAATAGCTCTTCGACCATCGGAATTGGAAATTTGTCCTTGATAGTCAATTCGTTGAGGGCACGATAGTCGACACAGAATCGCCAGGTATTGTCGTGCTTCTTGACCAGTAAGACGGGAGATGAAAAACAAGAATGACTACGCCAAATAATGCCACGATTGAGCATGTCGCTGCACTGGCGCTCCAACTCATCCTTCTGGTGGTGTGGGTACCGGTATGGCCGGACTGAAACAGGGGAAGCTCCTGGTCGTAAGCGAATCTGATGATCCTGAGGTCGGACTGGAGGCAGTCCAATAGGTTTTCCAAAGAGATCATCAAATTCGTCCAATAACGGCTGCAGTAAATCCTGTCCTGTCTGTATCAACACTTGCATGGGTCGGTCCTTGGAGAGGCCCTGCCACCGGACCTGGCTGCCCTTCAACCAGAACGCCATTGTCAATTCATCAAAGTCCCAAAGAATAGGGCCCAACGTCTTCAGCCAGTGGACACCGAGGACAATATCAAATCCGTCCAGAGGTATTGCATAGGCTGGGATGGTGAACGGTGTTTGATGAATCATGAGTTGTAGTGTGTTGCAGAATCCAGCACAATCCAGCTGATCGCCGTTAGCAATCTTGACTCGCAGGCCTTGGCAAGGGCGCAGCTGCAGGGCAGCCGCCTGGACAACTCGCGCACTGACAAAGTTATGCGTAGACCCCGAGTCGACTAGTGCGACGAAATGTTGTGCGCCAATGGTCACCGCAAGCTGCATGGTGCCCCTGGTGGAAACTCTTGTGACTGCATGGAGGGAAATTTCGGGGGCTGGATCCTCAAGCTCTAGTGCGTGCAGCTCCAGCGAAGCATCCCCCGACTCACCGTCTTCATTCATGTCAATATATGTGAGAAAAGGCTGCTTACAGCGGTGTCCCGGCTGAAATTTGTCGTCACAATTGTAGCATAACCCTTTTGCGCGACGATCCGCCAATTCAGTTGGTGTCAGGCGCCGAAACGGCTTTGCAGGCCGATGCACTGGTGCCACGGCATGTGACGCCATCTCCTGGGGTCGGGCTGATGCTGGTACTGGTATAGACGGCCGTTGTGGTTGCCGCCCCAGTCGGGTTTGTGGTGTGGATTCACCAGCCACCGTTTGTGCGCGCCGTTCGTAAGCTCAGGCCAAGCTCATCGCCACCTGCAGGTTGCCCGGTTGTTGCAGTTCCACATCTGTGCGGAGAGGTTCCATGAGACCAGCCGTGAAGATCTGAACTTGTTGCAGCGGCAGTAACCAATCGGCGCGACAGAGTAGAGCTAGGAACTTGGTCTGATAATCATTGACGGACCCGGTCTGCTGTAAGCGCGTCAATTCTCCCAATGGATTACTTCGGATTGGTGGTCCAAACCGCATGTGGCAGAGTTCCTTGAATTGTCCCCGCGGAAGAACTGCTCACAACGGTTTAGCCATGGCAGGGGATCGTCTACCCCATCAAAAGTGGGGAATTCCAACTTGTGGTAGCGCGGTGCGCTGGAGTATGAACTGGGGGCAGTATGGTAGCGGGGAGGCAAGGCTGCGTGCTGCGGAAAAGGGGGCTGCGGAAGAAATTGTGGCATGGCTGGGAGCGGATGCGGTTGGCGAAAGATGGGGTGGTTGGCGGAATCCTCCAGGCTGGGAGCGGATGCAGTTGGTGGTCCGTAGCCGCTGGTGAATGAATCCGCCGGTGGAGCCGACGAAGCGGTGAGTACCGAGGGAATGGCTCCTGGCGGAATCGGCAAGATCCCTGGTGCAGAGACGGCCGCAACGCCCCCGGATTCCAGTGCTGCGATCTTGACGTTGGTAGCGATGCTCTGCTGCGTCAAATCTGCAATCGTCGACTACATCTCGGCGTTCTGCTTCGCGATCCCGGCCATCTGCTCCTGGATCGCCTTAAGCATTGCACTGACCGAGTTGGCCTCCTCAACGGAATCGGAACCGGGCATCTCTGATACCAAGTTGTTAGGGCCTCGGGACCGCAGGGCGTAGCGGTGACTGGAAGGTATCTGGAGCTTGCCCCGGCGGTGGCCAGGCCCCTCTTTTCCCGACATTGCCAGCAGGAGATCAAGGTAGAGGAAGGTAAGGCAAATAAACTCTATTGTTATTACTTCATTGCTCCCAGAATCCTGAGATTACAACTATATATAAGGTGCTATTACAATCCAAACCAACTCCAACTCTAGAACTGAATCCGACTCCTACTTGGAGTCTGAAACCGACTCCTACTTGGAGTCTTATTTGACAAAGCATATGAGCTGTATTCTATTAGCAAATATACTGCATTAAGACATCTTCTAATCAGCCTAAGGCTTTGACCGACGCTTATAGACTATAACAAAAAGTGAGTGGAGGCAAAAACGTAAAAACAAACAAAGTTTTCAATGTAGACAGCAGGCAAGGCAATTAAAATCTACATAAAGAAAGGAACTAAAGAGACCATACTATATTAGACTAAAGCCAACGGTTTAACTCCATTTAAAAGAAAAATAATCAGTCTTTACGAACTAAAACAAAAAAAAAGGTATGTACTAAAGAACAAGTGGCGTTCCCTCAGTAAGTAAGCCCAAGCGAACCGTTCTACCTGAACATGATAAAAGAACACGGAAAATACAATTCTTAAGTGATTGCTATGTAGATAACTAACAAATGTTATGAGCAACATGGCTTACTCTCTCTTTAATACTACTGTACAAGTTAGTGCCACATGCAAACCCAAATTACGCAAGAAAAAGCTAAATTTTGGCAAAAACAACTTTATCTTGAACCCTTTTGGTTTTCTCAAATACTAGTAAATAGGAGTTGCAACCCTCTAAATCTACAAAAATAAATCCTAAAGTAATAACCTTGAACGAGATAAGGCTGCAAAACGACGACAACGAAAACAGACCAAACAAATCAGCCAATACAACCACACAGACCGCATACCAATCCAAACGATAACACTACCAACTAGCCATCACCGAACACTTCATCCAAGCATCTAATAAACAAAACTAAACATCTAGAAGAGCTGAAACAATGATCCTCACCTACATCTGTAAAATTACAGACATCTAAAACACTACAAACCAAACAAACACAAAAACAATGAAAATTCCACGATTTTGCCGACTTCGTTGCACATACAGACCCAAACCATCCGACTTCAATTGCATCTCAATTCAAAGAACAAAGCTAGCGAAAACTCGAAACAACACAAGCTGTAGACCTCAATTGCATCTGTTAAATTACAATAAACTGTGAAATTCACGCAAGCAGGAACCAACCATGCGCAAATCAAAAACAAATTCGAAGGAAAATCCACGGACTGAGCAACTCCTTGAACATACCGACCCATCAAATCTACACCACGGACAAAACCATCCATCCAATACACACGCATTTCGCATCAGCCAAGCATCAAACAACCATAGTAGAACTACTCAAAAAGCATCAACGACTCTCACCTGCGCGACGGTCCCGCGCCGCCGGCTGACCTCGTCCAGCCTCGCGCCGAGCCCAACCATCCCGGAGAAGAACGACCCCCCACCGCCGCCTGCTCCTCCCCCGAACACGCCCTCCGCCGCCATCGCCGCCGCGCCCTCCATGGTGGGCGGCGCGCTGCCGCTGCGCAGCGGGTCCCACGCCCACCTAGCCTCCTCCTCCTCCTCCTCCTCCTCCCCGCCGAACGGAGCCATCCCCACCGCCTCCCCTCGCCCCCGCGCGCGCGTACGCGAAAATTAGTTTGGGTTTTGAACGAAACCACACGGGTCGCGCCGAAATGGGTGGGTGGCGGCGCCTTCTTATTAGGGTTAGGGTTTCGTGGTTTTGGGTTCGGGTTTTAGAGGGGAGAAAATTGATCATTTGCCACATTGAAGAGTAGGCTTTGCAAAATTGTCACTTTCAAAATTGGTTTCGCAAAAATGTCATGCAGTACATTTACCTCTTGATTACCATGTCATTTGAGCCATTTAACTCATTTAATATTTTTTTCCAATTTCAAGGGTTGGAAAAGACCTTTCTATCCTTGCTAAGTTTTGGATATTAAATGAGTTACGTCCTTGGCGTCGCCGACGGCGAAGGAGAGGTTGTAGGCGTGGCTGGGGGCGGTGCGGATGACCTGCGCGATCGCGCCCTCGCGGCTGGCGACCAGCTCCAAGGGGAGCTGGTCGTGGGGCACCGCGAAGTGGGGTGCGTCGATGAGGCGGACAGGGCGGCGGGACTCGACGATCCACCCCGGGAGCGGCGACGTCGCGTCCTTCTGCGCCGGCGGGAGGAGCACCCCGGCTGTCGAGTTCTTGATCGCCGGCGGGCCGGCCTCGAAGTCGTCGTTCCGGATCAGGTTGTCTGCACGCGTCAATGGCGACGCAAGCAGAGGAGTTCAGTTTCGTTCATGGCGCGGTTAGTTCACATGGCTGGGTTCTTGGGTTAGTTACCTTTGGTTGGCAACGGCGAGGGGAGCTCCTTGATGGCGACGGCGGCGAGGAGGGGGCTGCAGGTAGGGTCGTCCTGGGTGGAGGGGTTACTGAACACGACCTGAGCGTCGCGCTCTGCGGCGCGGAAGCCCCAGGCCCAGGCGTCGGCGCCGTAGAGCGTGCGCACGGGCACGTCGGTGGGCGCGGAGAGCGACGGCGACACGGCCACGCGCAGCGCCTCGTCCTGTGCTCAGATGCGCGTGGCCGCGAACGTGAGCGCGTACGCGGCGCCGGGGCGCACGGCCATGGCTTGCGCCGCGGAGGCGCTGCCGCCCAGTCGGAGCGTGTGCACGCCTGGCGGCACGGGGAAGTACTCGACGTGGCCCCGCAGCGCCCACCCCGGCAGCGAGTCCCGGCCCACGATCACCGTGTTGTTTAGCCTCCGGGGGCTCATCGCGAAGTTGCCATTGATGAGCACACCTGGCCCAAGAAACAGAGACCATCAAGTTATAAACAATTTCGACAAACGCGCCATTGATTCTTGCAAGAAACGAGCAGAAAGATGAGCAATGTCTCGTAGTACTATTACCGTCAGGGATTTGAGCGTGAGCTCGAGGAGCCGGAGCTGGCGGAATGGCGGCGACGACAGTGGCAGACGAGGAGAGGGGTAGGAGCAGAAGTAGAAACACTCCATACATGAGCTCCATAGCAAGGGTAGAAAGGTCTTTTCCAGCCCCTGAAATTGGAAAAAAATATTAAATGAGTTAAATGGCTCAAATGGCATGGTAATCAAGAGGTAAATATACTGGATGGTATTTTTGCGAAGTTAATTTTGAAAGTGGCAATTTTGCGAAGCCCACTCTTCAAAGTGGCAAATGATCAATTTTCGCTTTAGAGGTGGGGAGAGGGGATGGGAAAATTAGGAGCCGGGAATGGGATCCCATGCCGTTTAAATAGAGCGGAGGAGGGGAATGCGATTCCGTTTTGAACACGTGCTCTTTCCGTTTAAAGGAGGGGATAGAAATTTATTTATGGAAACAAAAGGGTGGAAGGGCACGGTTTCGTTTTTTCGGATAATGCTTATGCGGCGCGTGTTTTTGTGATTACCTGCTTAATTACGGGAACTTTGGTAAGTGTTGAGGAATCGTCGCTGGCAACTAGTCTGAGCGATTCCTCTTCTTAGAACAAGAACGAATCAATCACAGAATCACAAAAGAATAGATTGAACACAGAGAGGTAGAGAGAACTCCTGGTCTTTCTTTATTGCTTTCAATTGTATCAGGCGTACAAAACATGCAGGTATAGGTCCCTATTTATAGCCTACGGTGGGGTGCCCATATTGGGCCAGGACTCCTTGTCCTGGGCCCAGGTTTCTCAACACTCCCCCTTGGGCACTCACCCAACATGTTCATGCCTCGTTAAAACTCCATAAAACCCAGTGGAAAAAATTTGAAGAAAGAGTACATGATACATGTGATGCTGCGATGCACGAATTGCCTTATTAAAAATCTTGGTCGAGAAACTTTATGGAAAACTCGTCAAGGGAAAAAGAGTACAATCCACCCAATTTTACTTGGTCTGTAGGACTTTATTCCTTTGGGTACTTAATCTTCATGATCAAGATTTACTAGCGGGCTTGTGAGAATTCTCCCCCTAAATTCTGCACTTCTCTAAGTCTCATCATTCTAATTCCACGCACGCACCTTTCAAAGCTAGATGCGGGGAGTGACTTAGTGAATAAATCTACGAGATTTTCACATGACTTAGTATGCAGTACTTTAATCTTGTCCATCTTTTGCAATTCATGTGCATAGAAGAATTTGGGGTAGATATGCTTTGTGAGATGACTCTTCACATAGCCCGTTTGTACTTGTGCAACGCAAGCGGCATTATCTTCATAGATAATTATGGGGGTTTGCACAATATTCATTCCACACGATTACTAGATGTGGTGAACCATTCGGCGGAGCCAAGCGCACTATCGTGCGGCTTCATAAAGTGCTATAATTTCTGAGTGGTTCGTCGAAGTAGCTACAAGACTTTGCTTAGACAATTTCCAGGAAATTGCAGTTCCACTACACAGGAATACATAGCATGTTTGTGACTTTACGGTATGCGAGTCCGACAGGTACCCAGCATTTGCATAGTCAATCAAGTTCATATCTTGATTCTTTTTATAGAACAATCCAAGATCCTTGCTTCCTTGGAGGTATCGGAAGATGTTCTTTATGCCTTGCCAATGCCTTTTGGTGGGCTCTGTATTGTACCTTGCTAAGAGGTTCACGGCAAATGCAATGTCTGGTCTAGTGCAATTTGCTAAGTACATGAGTGCTTCTACTGCACTCAAGTATGGGAATTTTGGTCCCAAGACTTCTTCTCCCTCTTCCCTAGGTCAGAAAGGATCATTTTCTTGCTGTAAAGACCTCCCGATCATCGGTACTTTTGAGGGAAATGCCCTCTCAAAGCCAAACCTTTCAAGCACCTTTTGGGTGTAGGTCGACTGATGTACCAAGATTCCTTCAGGGACATGCTCAAGCTGCAGGCATAAGCAGAACTTGGTCTTGCCCAATCCTTCATTTCAAATTCTGACTCCAAGTAGTAGCTTGCTTCTTTTATGTCTTCGGCTGTCCCAATGATATTCAAATCATCTACATACACAGAGATTATACAGAATCCATTCTAGGATCGTCGTGTAAATACACAAGGACAGTCTTCATTGTTTGTGTAGCCTTTTTTGCAGAGAAAGTCGCTTAAGCAATTATACCACATTCTTGCAGATTGCTTCAGTCCATACAGTGACTTTCTGAGTTTCACACTATACAGATTTCTATTTGCTCTGTCTTGGTTCGGGAGAGGTATTCCTTCAGGGACTCTCATATAGATTTCTGAATCCAAGTTACCGTAAAGGTATGTAGTCACAATATCCATCAATTTCATTTCTAAGTTCAAGTTCACTGTCATTGAGATCAAATATCGAATGATCTGCGAGATCAATTTTGCAAAAGCGTGGTTTCTTATGGACAATAAACCCACATATGACCACTTCGAAGAAGCGTCAATGAGCACCATGAAATACTTAAATGGCCCTGAGATGGGCTGAATGGGACCGCAAATGTCTCCCTAGATGCGTTCCAGGAATGCAGGTACTTCATCCTTCACTTTTAAAGTGGAGGGTCTAGTTATTAGTTTCCCAGTGGCACATGCAGGGCACACAAAATCTTTATGATTCAAAAAATTCTTCACATTAATATTATACCCAAGCGAGTTATTTATTATGTTTCTCATCATCCTAAGACCTGGGTGGCCTAATCTATCATGCCAGAGATAGAAAAGTTCAGAGCTTCTAAATACTATCTTCAGGACAATGTACACTACAGGCTCCTTAATGTTGGTATAATATAGCCCAGTTTATAGTGAAAGAAGTTTTTCTAGTACCCTTTGCCATTTTCTTCGCGCTTTGTGATGAGCAGGTATTCCTTACCTTACTCTTTGTCAGTCTCAACGTGGAAACCATTGGCGCGAATATTCTTAAAACTTAGGAGAGTTCTAGTCGATTCTGGGTACAATAAGGCTTCTTCAATAACCAAAGTTGTGCCCATGGGAAGTATAATTGTAGCTCTTCCAGAACCGATTATACATGCATCGCTTCCGACGATTGTCGTAAGGCTGTCAGTACTCTTACAAATCGACTGGAAATACGTAGTCTCTCTTAAGATGGTATTCGTTATGCCACTGTCGGCAAGGCATACTTCCTCCATAGGACGCCACACGTGTTCTAATATAACGTATTTAATTAACATGTATTAGAAGGCATTCAACACATAAACAAAATACGCCAATATCAGAACATAACATGCCATCATAAACTGAATAAATGAATGTATTATTCCAAAATAATCCAACCATTATGAGAAAGAAAATCCTAAAACACCATACATGCAAGTTCTAAACTTGTCCATTTAACACAAAATAAATGACAATTAACGTCTAATGCATTCTGTGCATCAGACGGAATCAATTAGAAAATCATCGACTTTTTCGGCTATTTTCTCAGGAGTGATGTTCTCTTCAAGAGAGATCATGGCTGTGGCTACCTCTAAGTCATAAGAGGGCGCTGCTGCTGGGATGGGTTCAACATCCATCAACTCAGGCAGCTGCTCAACATGCTCCCCCTCGACTGCTGCAAAGTGAGCTTCAAGCTGCCCTTTGCCATTCTTCTTTTGAGCTTGGTGGGCATCAATGACATGTTGCTGTTCTTTGCATATCCGCGACCAATGCCCCCACTTGCCACACTTGTAGCAACCCTGGTTCTGCTGGCCATAGGTCTTGCCACTGTTCTTAGTCTTTTTGTCGTTTGGAGCATCTGACTTGCCTTTCTGGGCAATAATCTTACCCTTCTTCCCCTTTCTCTTCATCAAGGGCTTTCGCACCTTGTAGCTGCTAGCGTTGGCTTCATGGCCAGCGGAGCTGCCTGGTGGCTGAGTGACATAATTCTTGCGGAGAAGTTCGTCTTGAGCCTCCGCCACCTGCATCATATCAATCAATTCGGCATACTCCTTGTAGCCATCTTGACGATAGTTGCGGGCGGTTTGTACAGCACTAGAGTGAAAGGTGGACAGGGTCTTCTCGAACTTCTGCTCATCTGTGATCTGCTTACCATAGAGTTGAAAATTAGTACAAATCATGTACAAGACAGAATTGTACTCCCCGACCGTCTTATTCAGATTGTCTATACTAGATGGTGCAAAAAGAGATGAACATCTAGGCATCGGATGAGTACCAAATTTTACTTTACTCTCATATTGAATAAGATTCAGCTTACAAGAATTGTTGTTCCAATTAGCAAGTTTCAATTCATCCATGTGAACGCAAGTTATGCTTATTCGATATACAAGAAATTGATTTTCTACACCATAATCTCTAATCAAATTAAACTTATATCCAGGGGTGTAGGCACTAAACAAGAATTTTGAACATGCAAGTTCAGAAACTTTCTCCATAGCATGTGACAATTTCATAGGAAGATCCAACATGATGTAACACAATGAATTGGCAGGAGAAATTCTAGTCAAAACTTCTTTATATCTAACCAAAGCCACATGATTATTGTATGTGACTAATTGATCACATGAATCACTCAAAACAACAGGCAATTCAATTATTTTTTGACAAGGTGCACTCAACTCATTCTCAACACTCAAATCAATGCAGTGTGAATTCTCTACTTGAAACATGGGCATGTCAGAATTATTTTCCACTAAGTTTTGCTCTAAAATAGCATGGATGGTGCATAATTGTTGTTCTTCACAAGCATACTCACCGTGAGTGGTGATAGCACCATGATCTTTACCTTTTTGGCTCCCCTCAGATGATGTAGGTGCATCCATCTCCTCATCTTCGTTCTCAACGAATGGAATCGATGGTTCAATCAGCTCATGCTCCACTTCGACATGGTTCTCAACTGCCTGCAAGTTGTTAGTCACAAAAAAAGGCACAAACAAGGGTTTGTTCTCATGCTTCTTATCATCAAGCACTCTCAATTTCTCCTCAATCTGACGTTCAACATTACAAGCAAGTATAAACAAATAAGGGAGAGAATTATATTCTTTGTGAATGAGAAGGTCCTGAATTTCTTTATTAAGCCCACGTAAGAATCTATTCTCTGTAGCTTCAGCATGTTCCTCTAAGCCACAACGCAATAAACGAGTTTTTAATTCATGATAATATTCCCTTACAGTTCTACTTTGTTGTTTTAAACGTTGCAATTTAGCTAACAAATAATCAGCATGATATTTAGAAACATAGTGATCTTTCAAAAGTTTCTTTAATGATGCCACGTTTGAGGCGCTTTTTCAAGTCTACTTAAGTATTTCCACCAAAGTATTGCATTATCAATAAAAACACTAGTGGCAGCTCTAATCTTTTGCCTATCAGACCAATCATAACATTCAAATTCTTTATCTAGTGCTATCTCCCAGTCAATATAGGCATCAGGATCAAATTCACCAACAAAGGATGGCAAAATGATTTTAGCTCTACCAGACGCATTGTCACGATCATATACCTCCCATGGTGAAGAAGCTTGTCTCAAGCGTGCATCTTCCTTGCGAATTTCTTTGCGCTCCCGGTCAATGGGTCGAAGAAGATATGTATCTATCCCATAATCATCCCGTGAACCTGCCATGATTAGTAGCAAATAAGGAAACAAATCACAAGTATATGTTCCTATCAACTACTAGGATATGGAGGCTCAATTCAAGTAATGCATCTCTCAAGCTTAAGACCAAATTCTTACAAGTTCTTACCAAAGCAAACAGGTGGTGCAACCGGTAGCTGGTTCGTGAACTATGACTTAGGTGATGAGTTAAAGCGATTGCAAGGTACAGCGAGGCCTGTTCGGTTAGTACAAAAGTGGAGCTTGGATAGGCTATGTATTTTGTAGAAAAGGAAAACAATCAATTAATTTCAGAAATTGCACAGAATTAAATTATAGTTCGTATCTAGCACTTAGCTTATGTTGTTGATCAACCAAAGATGGAAGAAGGCTAAAATAAGTGTATAGAAATGTATGGGAGTGGTAAATACAAGATAATTCAATCGAATGCAATCTGGAATTGAAGAACACAAGGATTGACCCCAAACTTGAAAACTGAAGATTTCTGTCCAATGGACAGCACGTCGGTATTTCGGCCGTAACTTTTTGTCAGTTGCCTTTTTTCAATGATTCTCTTTTTTTCTGTTTCCTGACGGCTTTTTCTACAACTTTTGTTTTGGGGTCAAGTTCTGGAAACCGACCGAAAAATTCGCACAAAATTCACAAGTGCCGACTGTTGCAGATTCAATTCAGAAATTTGGGTCAACTTTCACCGCATATATCTCTTAACTGCCTTGTTGGAATGATGTGAAATTTTAAAGATAGATGGGAAATGAATTTTTGAATCTAACGGCGGTGGTCTCACTCAAAAAATAATCTCGGAATCAAAAGTTATGGTGTTTTTGGTGGCGGCTGCAGAGAAAGAAAAAATCAGCCAAATTGGAATTAGGGTTTGGGGTGGGGAATTTTTTTGTTTGGATTTTTAATGGAACAAAGATATGACCAACAACTAGACAATGCTAAGACGGACACAAATTCAATTTAGCAAACCAAAACTAATAGATTGAAAGGCACAACGGGGTTTGGACAACGGAAATTAACTTTTTTGTGGGGCAATTTTTCTGGACTATGGGAAATAAAAATCAATCTAATAACTAGGGATACAAGAAATTCCTACCGGTCAACCTGAAGCTCTGATACCAACTGATGAGGCAATGGGGTCCCGATCTTCCGATAGGATGATAACTTCGATTTTGGTGGATGTGACTCTTGCGATCCGACTACAACCGTACGATGTCGCTTGCGCCTTAGCAATCGCTGAACCACACTCCAAGTTGTTATCAACCGTGCCAAGAATGCGGTTGACCTGACCACGAAGGTCTATTCCTGCATGCAACCGAAGAACACGCAAGAACAAGATAACAAGCAATCTGAAATTGCAAATATTTCTATTGAATTCAAAAGGTGGGATTCCGAAGGCTGTCTTGACAGGTGGTTGTCCGACACAACTGAAGAACAGAAGCTTGCACAATGGCTAAACCTAAACTCAACGAAATCCAAGAAAACTAGAAGGGTGCAACCTCCTTAAATAGGGATGGGAAAGCCGCACAAAACTAAGGAAAAAGGGTGGTACTATTTACGGTATAGTTCACGTGAACAGTAACCCCGTGAACAATATGGGCCTAGGAGGGGGCACCTCCCCTTTGGGCCCAAACATTACAAGGCCCAACTTGATCCAAATAGGTGACACAACACCTTCTTTGAGTGATTGCGGCAAGCACAGGAAGAATTTAGAGATGAGGCTAGATCCATTGGAAAGAGGACGAGAAAAAATTTCCATCGAGTACTCGTGGACCTCAAACGGACTTCGTATGTGAAAGTTATGCACATTTGAAGTTGGGCCATCAGGCTGAATCCGAACTGATCTGGAGGCTGAATTGGATTCCAAAACGTGTCCAAGTTGAACTCTTACTTGAATTGATGCAAAAGTGGTGTGGTGCTAAAAAAATATATATATTCATCATTAGGTAGCATCATATTCTCATTTAAAATATGTTGAAACTGAAGAAACGAAATCACCTTTAGTTTAATCTTGATATTGGGCGCTATGGTCGTATGTGTTGGTGGCGTGGTCACATCAGCAAACCTCAGTCTGATCCACTCCTGCTCTGTTTGAGGAAGAATGGTGTACTTGAGCCTCTCAAGCAGCTTCTTGAGTGCGGTCTAGAGTGCTAGCGCGCTTTTCTCCGCCATATACTCATTCTTGAGAGTAGGACAGAGGTGGTGCCTAAGAAAATGAAGTGCCTGATCATTCTCCTCAGGTGTGGGTCGGGCGTCGTTCTGTCCTCTCAACCCAATAGCTGCATGGAACATCCGACCCCCAAGCACAATCTCGACATCGGATGCCCATGTCAGATAGTTTTGGCTATGCTCAGCCAGCTCCTCGAACTCACTGTTCGTGATGCCAGTCATCTACATGTGTATGAACGAAATAAAATAAATTTACTTCAGATAAACATGCATGGAATAATTTACTGCGGGTAATAAATGGTACAATAGGTTCTCATAATGTTTCATAATTGTTTATGCATTTTCTCTAATTTTATTGCTAATTTCACTGATTAAAAGCAATTTAAACAATTACAATTAACCAAAAATAGTAAATAAATACAGAAAATACAAAGAATAATAATGGCATAAATAAATAAGCTTCAAATGCTAAAAATAATTCAAAATTTGGATTCCCGAGGCCCTTTTATGCTAGAATATAAATTTTGAACAAATTCTGCAATTCCAGAGAGTTTATACACAAATTCCAGTTCAAAGAAAAATTCGCGCAATTTTCTGATTTACCGAAGGGGTTTTCTGCAAAATTCTTGACCCGCTCGTAAATTTGAGGGCTTATTCATAATTTTTGGAACTACGATGCCTTTTCTGCGAAATTATGGACTTTAATGCAAGTTTTAAGGGCTCATCGGTAATATTTATGATTTCGGGGGCCTTTTTGTAAAATAGCCAGCGCCCCCCCGGCCGAGCCCTTTCCCCTTCTTTTTTTCTCTCTCGGCCTACTTCTATTTGGCCTGCTGCGGCCCATCCCTCGGTAGGCCCGTCCGCGCGGCCTCAAAGGGGTGGGTAGGGTTTCCTCTACCCCCCACTTCCAGTGGCGGCGGCGGCGCGGCAAGAACAGTGGGGAAGCCAGTACGGCGGCGTCGCGCAGACGCTTGCGGGCGCGGGCGCGGTGGAGGTCGGCGCCCGATTTCTCTTGTTTTTTTCTTTCTCTCTGTGTGATACCATGCATAAACTGAACAGAGAAGATGATGCCAGTTTATTTTCTCGTGCAGTGATCATGCAGAATCAAACAAAACCATGCAAAATTTTTTTGTTTATAATCTACGATGCAATCAACATCTACCCCTTTTTCTCAATCTACCAATCGATATTGTGCCGGCGACTTTAGGTCTGCTCGCGGTAGATTAGGGCGGATTTGCACCGTAGAGATTCAATCTAGAATGTGAAAGAAAATATAGATTCAAAGCGATCTAGAAAATTCAATCTGTGCTTCGATGATTACCTTTGTTCACCAGAGCGAAGTCGTGCTGATAACGTGTTGAGGAACCGTCGTTGGCGACCAGTCCGAGCGATTCCTCTTCTTAAAACAACAACGAATCAATCACAGAATCACAGAAGAATAGATTGAACACAGAGAGATAGAGAGAACTCCTGGTCTTTCTTTATTGCTTTCAATTGTATCAGGCGTACATAACATGCAGGTATAGGTCCCTATTTATAGCCTACAGTGAGGTGCCCATATTGGGCCAGGACTCCTAGTCCTGGGCCCAGGTTTCTCAATAGTAAGATGGGAAGAAAATTGTATAGGGATGGGCCTTCATGGGAAGCAACTAGGCCCCCCTTCGGATTCATCCCACGTGCCGACCACGGATCTCAGTGACTAGGGGTGCAAACGGAGCGGATATTTTCCAACTGTTCGTCCGTCCATATTAATTCAGATCTTATTCGGAGCATATTTTCGGATATCCATAGGTTTTTATCGGATACGGAAGTGGAACCTAATAATTTTTGTCGGATACAGAAATGGATTCGGAAAAGCACTATCCGGTGGATACAGAGCTATCTAGGATATTTGTAGGATAGCTATCTGGGATGTCAATATGTGTGATTGTGTCCTGTGTCCAGTTGAGGGGATTAGGATTTAGGAGGGCATCCAAGTGTCCACGGAATGTCGTCGCTATCGCCTCCCACCTAACCGCCTCTCCTCCATTCTTTCCCCACGGAACGCCGCTGCCATTGCCTCCCGCCTCTCCTCTTAAGTCTCGACGGCGTCGACATCGCTGTCGTCGCCTCCCGCCTGGCCACCTCTCCTCTAGTCCTCCCCCATACCACAGAACGTTGTCACCGCCGCCTCCCGCCTGGTCGCCTCTCCACTGGTCCTCCCAACAGGAGACCTCACCAGCTAGCAGGAGCGTCATGTCGTGCTCGTGCTCTCCAAGGCCAAGGTGGAGTTCATGCGGATCTCGTCTTGTTAATTGTTATTGCCCACTTCTGCTTCTATTCTATCCCTGCGAGATAGTTCTGAACTGTCAAAGTGCTTCGTGTTATCATGTAGGAACTCGCAAAGATCCGATACGATTTGTGCCCACACCACATAAAGGATAAGTAGCTCTGGAGGATATACATCCTGCTCGCTAAGAGCTACATCTCATTGTAAGCTCTTACCTTACAAGCTTTCACATATGTGTAGTGTTCCAATCGCAAAGCCCAATTAGCTTCTCAGTATTGACCCACTATTGAGTATTGATCAGTGTGTAAAATTAGCCACACGATAATATGGAACACGGACTAACTTCAGAATATCATCTCACTTTGATTTTTTGTAAAAAAAATAAATAAATTCGGACATGCAGTCCATGCAGTTCCTTGCCATCCATCTAAGTAATTTCAAATCGAAACATAATCATCTCAGTTGTGGATATAACATTTTGTTGTCCTTGTACGTAAACATTTAGCAAAAGGGATGTGCATCTAAAGAAATTATATTATGTCAAATGCGGGTATCTGTAGTTACATACATTTAGCAAAAAAGGGATTTGTATCTTTCGATATTATCATGTAAAGTGCGAGCTCTTTTTACTAAAGTCTTGTTTGAGTTGTAATGCTTCTGCTAGAGATAGATATAAACTGTTCTCTAAGTTCTATTGCTTCTTAGTCCCATAGATTTCATAAATTCTCTCAACTAATTTCAAGCTTACATATCTAACACAGTTGAAGTTTAAGGCTGAACCTCAAGGCCTTCTCAGTTCTTGTATAAGGATGCAGCTACGACAACCCATGTTGACTTTTGCTAGACAAGATCTCCATTGTGATTTGTGAACTTGTCAATTGTCATGTCATGTAATAAAACTAAATGAACAAGTGATATACTTGGCTATGACCTATGGGTAGTTCTTGCTTTTGGACCGTGTGATGTGCAGCTACTACTTGCTTAACTAGCCTCTATCATCTACTTGCTACTTTGCTAGTTAGAACTTACTGCTTAGTAATAACTACTTACCAGTTATTACTTGGTTAACTAGTCCTTGTCATGTCATCATGTGATATAGTAAAATTTGCTTGTTAAGCTACTAATATAGTTCCATTTTGGACATATAGTATGGTTGATTGATTTTTACATGTGCGATATATATAGTTTTGTTTTCACGCATTATCCAACTAAATACGACCGAGACTAACTGTATTCGGAGTGATATGTATTCACTTCATATTCATGACTGAGAATATCTGCATTCGTATTCGTATCTGGTACTATCCGTGTTCGACTCCGACTCTGAGAAAAAATATGGAAAATGATATGGAATGGGCGATATCCATTCGCATCCGCTCTGTTTGCACCGCTATCAGTGACGAACCAAGTCTTCTTCCTCTTCAGCGAACCAGAGCACTGTTTGAAAACGAAATCCAAATCGCAAACGGGAGGGGAGTAAGCAGCTCATGCGAACGGGCACAGAGGCACCGTCGCTGAGGCCCATCATCGACCACTCGCCCTATGGTGTCGTCACCAACACCGGTGGGCAGGCACCGCTAGGGCCCTCCACGGGGTGAAGGGGCGTCGCCAGTCCATGATGAAGCGGTGCACGAACGACCACAGAGGCGCTGTCGCTGAGGCCCGCCATCAGCTGCCTCATGGTGCTGTCATCATCACTGTCTTGTGAAGCACTTCGCCCACCATTGTTGTCGTCTCCTAAAGTTCTTCACCCGCCTCGCCGTTTGCCATATGCGGTGGAGTCCATTCAGTGCAGCAATGTCCCATTAGAGATTGCTCGATTCAACGATGTTGGATGCCCCTGAAGCAGAATTTTGCTGAGCAAGATTGTGCAATGTACTATGTATCAAGTGAGAATGAGAAGTGTGATTAGAAATATTATTCCATTTGCTTGTTCCATTTAGCTATTTTGTGACTGTCAGGGAGCAAATTTGTGATTGTCAGGGAGCAAATTTGTGACTGTTAGGTAGAAATTTTGCCTACTACAGTGTCAGCAATGTCTTGAATGAATTGTAGTGTTTTATGCAATGTCTTGAATGAATTGTAGACCTGATGGCTATTTTGCACAATGGTATTGGAGACCCGATGGTTATTTCGCACAATTGTATTGAGGACCCTCCCAGATCATAGCATGTTTGTAGCATGTCCAGCAAAAGGAGTGTGCAATAGTGGATTAACAATTGCACAACCAGCACATTGCCACATATTCAAAATTAGGAACAATGTGGAAGAACAGACACATTTGTAGTTGACAAATGGAAGAACAGAAGTTAAAATAGATTGTGTAACACTGCTAACCTGAAACAATGTATTCAAGTCTTTGGCTGTGACCCAAATCACACATCAAACAAACAATTGTTGGAAAATTAGGCGTGGGAGGCTAAAAGGTAAGAATGATCAATTAGATAGAACACTCCCAATTGTCGTAAAGAACCTATCTGTTCTATTATACTAATAGTGGATAGGGCATACTACCTTGGTTAATACTTCTTTCATTGAACCTATCTATTGTGTCATATTGACAGAAGACTAGAAGAGCATTATTGATAGCATAACTTAGTAAATAGTAAATCAAACCAAAGATGGACTGAGCAGAACTTAGTAAATCAAACCAATCTTTGGAACAAGTAGAAGTTTTGTCTGCTTGGCAGTCACAAAATCGCTGCCTGGCAGTCACAAAATAGCTAAATGGAAAAATATTGCTTATCACACTTCTCATTCTCAATCAATATATAGTATATTGCACAACCTTGCTTGGCAAAATTCTGCTTCAGGGCATCCAACATTGTTGAATCGAGCAATCACCAATGGGACATCGCTAAACTGAATGGACTCCACCATAGATGGTGAGGCGGGTGAAGAGCTTCATGAGAAAGTGACGACGACGGCACCACGGGGTAGCCTATGGTGGGCCTCGGTAATGGTGCCTCTATGGTCATCTGCGTGTTGCTTCATCTCGGACCAGCAGTGCCCCCTCACCCTGTAGAAGGCCTGGTGGTGCCTGCCCACCGGCGACAGTGACAGCACCATGGTGCTGGGTGGCCGATGGTGGGCCTCAATGACAGCACCTTTGTACCCGTCCGTGCAAGCTGCTTACTCCCCCTTTGTCCATGATTTGGATTTCAGTTCCAAATAGTGCTCTGGTTCATTGAAGAGGAAGAGGACTTGGTTCGTCACTAAGATTCATGCTCGCCGCGTGGGGTAAATCTAGAAAGGGCCCTAGTTGCTCCCCATGAATGCCCATCCCCATACAATTTTCTTCCCTACGGTAGCACGTCACTGGGTGCGGACCAGGGGATCGATCGGGTAATGATAGGTCCCCGCTTATTAGGGAATGGACCACCTAAGCTGGTTTATAGGGAAGGAGATCCACGCATTTGTAACATCCCAAAAGTTACATCATTTTAAAAGTTTTGTAATTAAAATATTTAATTCTAAATTTTATATAATTATTTTATTACTTGAATAAAATTTTTGAATATCAAAAAAATTTAATGTGATCAAACAACTTGTGATCATGCACTAAAAATATTTATTTAAATCCAGCATATTTCAGTGCGCATCTCTAAATTGTCTTGGAATATTTGGGATTTCTTTGCTTTTTCAATATGCAAGGAAATATCAAGTACATGGCTCAAAACTCAAAAGAAGTCCTACCCCTCTCTAAATCTCTCTCACACCTATGATCTCTTCCTCTTTGGTATCAAGCACATAAAGTAAAAGTACTATCCAGGGTCGGGTGGAAAAGGATGCCCGCGTCGGGTGAAAAAGAATGCTCGTTCGGCGTAGCATGAGGATGAAGCTCAAACAACGAATTGGCGCTTGGAGATACGACCCAAGAGCCAAAGTCACTAGGAATCGAGGCGACCATGGTGTCAACATCAATGTCGATGTTGTCATCGGCATTGTTGATCTGCACTAGAGCTAAAAGAGCTGGAGGGGTTGCTAGTGTTGCAGGCTCGGTAGTGGAGATGGAAGTGACTATCTTGACAATTGGAACTAACTCCTGAACTGCTACCTCTGCTGAAGTACTAACCACTGAATGTGTTGAAAAATCAAGTACCCAGCTCAGCAAAGCTCCAAGTGCCTTAATGGGAGTTCTAGCTGCCAGAGGCTCAACTGTCTCAATCGTCGGCTGACTCTGAGGAATAGGAGTTGTAGGTTGAGGAGTCGGTGCCAATGTCGGAAGAGGTAGAGGAGCGGCGGAGGAGAATCCACTAGGGTGCAGAACTAGATGATGAAGCTCTCCATCCCTACCATGTGGACGACCACAAGGTTTAGGCTCATCTCCTTGTGACCTCAAAACTGCTCTTATATCTGTCCACACATTGTTCATTAGGTCATTGAGCACATAGATAGCTCTGTCAATGTTATTCTGATGTTCTTTGATCAATCCCAATTGCCTCCTAAAATCAGCACAAAATACGAAGGTGAAATCCCTCATAAGCTTGTACTTTGCGTGTTGAGTCTAGTGCCATCTTTGAGCTACATATATGATATTTTTGACTACTCCCACTATGGCAATCAGACCACCTATGTGTTGCTGGTCAAGCCGCCATGTTTAGGCCGGTCTGACTGATTACACTGAACTTCTTCCCAACTTTCACAACTTAAATTTGACAATTCAAACACACTGAAAAACCCTCAATAGTGTCAAATACTCATCATAACAGTAGAAAGACCTCCACATGGTTTTACAAAATATAGTGTCGGCCAATTTTAAATAATTTTTTATAGGAGAAGCCAGGGAGCTTTTATTATTCAACAGCTAGCCCATTATAATTGATAGAAAGGGATGCAACTAAGAAATAGGGCACGCAGTGTGTCAAAGAAAAGACTAATATTAAAACATTAATAAAGGGTGAATGATGATTATTTTTTCCTTTAAGATTTGTACTACTTATATTAAGGCCCTGTTTGGATCCCTCCATCTAAAGTTTAGTCGCTAAAGTTTAGATCTAAAGTCTCCAAACAAGTGGTCTAAAGTTAGATCTAAACTTTAGCTAACCCCTAAAAAACACTTTAGACTATTAGTCCACCAAAGTAAACTAAAGTGGTCTAAAGTTTTGGGTTCTTAGGCACAAAGACGTGTTTACCCTTGCATGTTGGTCTCTCACCTCCCATTTAATAGCTGACGCACGAAACGAGGAGATGTAGTATGGTCTTTTTGAAACTTTAGTCCTATCCATTAGTACATGATCCAAACAGGATCTTCGACTAAAGTTTAGTGGCTAAAGTTTAGCCAACTAAAGTTTAGTCCAAAACTTTAGACAACTAAACTTTAGACTATGGGATCCAAACAGGGCCTAAGAGTCATGTATACATTTGTACTACTTATATTAAGAGTCATGTATACAAGTACTGCTTACTAGAGAACACAGCTGCTCGAGGTCGTCCTTGCACAAAGATATGCAGCAGGGTTCACATTCCCACAGGTAAAACAAAAGTGAATAGAAGAAAAACCGAAAAAAGTGTTGGGAAATATGGGCATAAACCTGCAGGTCATCTATAAAATAAGGATCCCAATAATTATACTTTGTATTTGTTGGAGAAAAAAAAGTAATAAAGAAAGAATGGGCTTCCCTATCTTTGTGTCTAATTTATTTATTTTTATATTATCTATATTTAATAGATCTTCTGTCTATAAGAAATCATTCAAACTAAACTAACCAGCGACGATTCCTAAAAAAAAACTCCTTAACTTCTAGCAGGATATTCGGCAGTACAAACCAGTCTGCCACTCGCCAGATCGAAGCACGTCTTGGCAATCTACATCTAGTACCACCTGATCAAAATACTGTATTTAGGGAAGCGAAATCCTCGCCGTAAAACGTTGTTCGGTGGCAGAACAGCCGCATCGCATCGCATCGCATCGCTTCTTCCGGTTCACACGACGCCCCGCCCCCAGCAAAATCCCCCAGGCCACACTGGCACTCCGGTTTCCAGCTCGCCCGCCGCCGCTCCACTCCGGTGGATGGACGGATACACTGCGATTTTTCATGTAGAAGTACGTGGACACTAACCGGCGCAGGTGGCGTCGCTGCGTCGTGCCTCACCGAATTGCTCCCCCACTTTGAGGCCAAACGCCGCGAGTGCGTTTGCGATGCCATTAGGATTTTGGGTGTCACAAAATTATTTTGTTCCTTTTGCCCTTTTCTAGTGTTGAATGCTGTGGGAAATGTACCATGTATATGGTCGGATTAGCAGAGAAATGGAGTATCGATTTAGTGCCAAATCATTCCGTAGAACAAGAATTGCATTTGCTTGATTCGTCTAGCTACTGCATCGCTTCTTGGTTCCTCTTACCCCCCCCCCCCCCCCCCACTCGCGGGGACGTAGAGAGTCCGTCGATTGGGGCTGTGGAGGCATTCTTTCCAGGTAATTTGGCATTGGCATAAAACTAATCGAGGTACTAAATTGTTCGCGAACATTCTTTGTGTGGTTGTTTGGGGCTAGCCCCAACTCTGCAAGTTAGTCTGAAAGAAGGCAGTTGTTTGTTTTACTGTAGAAATGCATCAAAGTGGCCAAGTTACTCCGTAAATATTGACACCGCAGAGTTTTTTTTTTCTTTTTGGGAAAAGATGGCGTATTTTTGAATGTAGTAAAATATGCTGGTCAGAACATTTTCTTGATTTATCGCTTACTTCTAAACGGCATCGTTAAGTATTATTTGATGCCAATTGCCCAAACCATGTACTCGTAGAAAATTTATATGAGTTATTAGCCAAATGTATTTACCTTGGCCTCTTTTCTATTGCAGAGCATGTTTTTTTTAGGTATTGTAAAGACTGCTTGACTAAAAGAGATTCAAAGACATACATAGGTACATGCATATATGTTTTATCTTGTATACAGATGCATTAGCGATGCTATTTGTTGCAGCTAGATGTCAGTGCCTGACAACCTTATTACCATGATTTTTCAAGCTTTAATAGACAACTATATCAGAGTATCAATCTATAGCATCATCTCGCGTTATGCTACAACTTATTTATTAACAAGCAGGACATCACTGGAGTGAACTGATGAAGGACGAGGGATCAGGAGGTGTGGGGATTTGGACGGCTCCATCAAGCATTTGTGTCACCTTAAGCATGGTTGGCCGCATCATTGGCTCCTCCTGGAGGCACCACAGCGCCACAGCCACAAAGCGTTCCACCTTTTTTATGTTGAAGATTGCCTCTTCATCGCCCTCCACAAGCAAGTCGATCCTCCCACACCTGTAACAATCGTTTGCCCAGTAAGTTAGTATTGTCTGCTGCTCTTCAGCGATCTCTAGGTCCACGTTCCGCCTGCAACACACAAGCTCTAGCAGGATCACCCCAAAGCTGTAAATATCGACCTTGGAAGTAATCCCTATATTCTTGAACCACTCAGGGGCAACGTAACCTCGAGTACCACGAATGCCAGTGGTCGTCTGAGTTTGATTGGCCCGAAGAAGCTTTGCTAGGCCAAAGTCCGAAATCTTCGCCCCAAAGTTTTCATCAAGAAGGATGTTCTGTGGTTTTATGTCGCAGTGGATGATCTGTGTGCTACACTCCTCATGTAAGTAGAGCAGCCCTCGTGCTACCCCGAGTGCAACTTGAACACGGAGGTTCCAATGTGGCTGATTATCGCCGAAGAGGAATTCATTGAGCGAGCCATTGGCCATGAACTGATACACTAGCAATCTCTCAGTTCCTTCGTTGCAGAAACCAAGCAGCCTGACCAAATTCTTGTGAAACGTCTGTCCGATGGTTTGGACTTCCACCATGAACTCCTTTTCAGTCTCTTGCTGGAGCTTTTGAATTTTCTTGACAGCAATGTTGGTCCCAAGCTCATCTTGCAGCTGTCCTTTATACACAACTCCGGACGCACCACTGCCTAGCACCTCACAGAAACTACTGGTTGCCTTTTCCAGCTCACTGTAAGTGAAAGTCTTCAGCGGCAATCCAGAATTACTTGATGATTGTGATGACTGGAGTTTCTTTTTCGAGGTGATACAACAATAAGTACCAAAAAGCCAAATAGAGATGAGGAGAATATTTACCAATACAGAGCTCCCAAAAAGTAAGGAAGACCCAAGAATCCAATATTTCTTGTCCTCCTTCCATTTGCTTGAGCCGCTGTTGAGCTGGGACTGTGAATTGTTGCTTCTAGGTACCTTGAGAAGAACCGTCCTCTGGACACTGTCCCCCATATTCCCATTTGATAGTGGGAGCTTTTTCTTCCAGCAGGTGTTTGAGTTTCGGTCAAACACGGCCATGGCGCAGAAGCAATCACTCACACACTGCCTCCGGCACTCGGTCTCGTCTATGGGGCTGTACTGCTCATAGTCGGATAGAGGCCAATCAACACCATCGATTAGTCTCATCTCAAACTGTGCCGCTGCCGATGTCTCATCCAGGTCACAGCTTTGTGGTTCAAAGTCTGGCCTGCACCCCTTGTACTTCCTCTCCTCATCGAAGAACTTGTAATGTGTTGGGCACAGGCAGCTTGTCTGATTCTTGGTGCCATCAAAGGTGCAGTAACTGTTGAACCCGCATGCGCCACTGCCTACCTTCGTTTGTACTGCTTGGCAGATGTTTTGGGGAAGTGAGCTCACCGCTGTCCATTCCTCTCCCCATAGGCTTCTGGCCTGCGTGCTCTTCGGGTACACAAATTGCCGAAAAAGTCCGTCCGGGTCAAGAGTGGCCCGATGGAAGAAGTCACCCATGGAGTTCACCCCAGCTGAAGTGATATTGATCTCTGTGCCATTTTTCAAGGTGAAGTATATCTTGCCAGTTTCGTTGAACACCAGCTGTGAGCCATTCCCAACTGTGTTGGTGGCCCAGTACGCATCATATTGGTGTCCGGAAGGCACAGCAACTGGATAGAGCACAAGATTCCCGTCATTTTGCACAGATAGTTGAAATCGGCCATCGGAGTAGTCCATGGGAATGAGACGGCTGCGGAGTGCCTTCCCCAGAGGGAGCACTTGTGTGGGCAGGATGGTATCAGCTGGCCACTCGAAGGTTTCCCACTTCGTTGCGCCATCTGCGCCGACAAGCATGAAGTCACCGGTGTCGAGCATTCTGGCATAGGCCACACCGGTGACTCGGGGATTCCAGACCTCATCGCCGGAGGGGTTGCGGAGCGAAAGCACCCCATCTGTGAGCCGGAGCACAGAGCTGGATGGCACTTGTACTGGTGTTGTATCTTGCCCGCCAGAGCTGGTCTTCGCGTACCAAGCGACAGTCTTTTCAGCTATCTTGTTGAACCAGATGGCGAGGAGGTAGGAGGAGGAGTTGCCCTCTATGGGGCGGAAACCGAATGCAAACTCGCCGGAGGGCGAGACCCATGAGGTGTTTGGTCCCTGGGGTGTCAAGGAGGAGCCCAAGGTGATGTTTAGCTGTGCTTGGGCAGATGAGGAACCAAGTAGCAGCAAGAACTGGAGGAAGCACAATAGGAGAAGAGGTGCCATTGCTAATAACAAGAAGCTTATGCCTCTTGGAGAATGGCATTTAACTGTCTTCACTCGCCAGCACCTTGGAGTTTTCTATACCGTTTTCTATACCTAACAAATCAAATACCCTCTAGATCTACGTTTTTCTTTTGCGTTGAAGTTTACACACGATGGGAATAGTGCAGCTTCTGGGAAGGTTGTCTCACTCTCATGATGTCAGTACAGTATGTATAAAGGATGTCCTATGAATTGACTTAGGGCATCTGTAGTGTATGAAAACAGAGGGTCTTAAGCCATCTTAAGGTCAACCTTATACATTACAGGGGTGACCTTAAGCAGGTCATAAGCAAAAAAGGCTTAAGACTGGTCCTCAAGCTAAAGACCTGGCCACAAGCATTAAAATACATTTTTTCTTTATCTGCCAAGTGGGACCGTCTTAAGGCCCCTTGGGTTATATACACTATGGAGTCGACTTTAAGGTTTAAATGGGACCCACCTTAAGACCCCTTAGGTTATATACACTACAGATGCCCTTAGTCCGTAACAGCCTGTGAGGCTGAGATTGAACTGGTCAATTGCGGGCCTCTTCGTTTCCACTTTTTAAAACTATTTTTCGACTTTTATATAGTAACTAACTTTCAAACGAAGTGTTTTTACAAGATGATATTTATTAGTTGATTGTAGTATACACTGTAGCGATTTTATTTATATCAGTCAAAACTATACGTAAGTTTATATTATTTTCGTACCTTCTCTTACGAACAGTCTAAAAATCATAAATCAAAACCAAAAACTATATGCCAAAATCAAAAAGAACACACCCACTATTACTAGCTTCTCGACACGGTTATCCTCTATTCCACGTCAACAAGGCTGTTCCACATTAGTAGTTCACATTTCCTTATCATGCATACAAATATTCTGTGGTTCACCATCACTTGAGGAAAGACAAGATTTGATTATGTTGACTTCGTTGAAGTTGAAGCAAGAGAAAGCAGGAACTACGTATTTCTGAATACTGTGTTTTTCTCTATCCCAGCTGGCCTATTAAATCATTGTTGACAAAAATAGCCCGGATTTGTACATGGTCATCTATTGCAGTTTAGTATTAGTAATCGGGTTTGACCCAGTTAAGAGTCTGATATACTGACCCTAATAGCATCTCTCTGGTGAGTGAGGAACCCTGAATTGAATATATGCAGCTATGAGAATTGCTTGCTGAAAACAAAACTGAATTTATTGTCAACTTTTTCCAAATTTTCTGGGCGCTTCTTTGTTACGTTGTGTGCTGAACCTTTTCTGCAAGGTATTCTCTTTTTCCACACATAAAGCTGAGCCCTATAGCGTACTCCTTTAGGGTGAAGAAATGCATTGTTGCATAGAACAATATCATGCCTGCCAAACGGACCTATAAACTACTTGTATAAAATAAAGGAAAGTCTATAAACTAGCACTGTTCTTCACTGTGCCGTCCTGATTTGAATTATATTTCCCTGCGATTGCGTTTGTTGAATTTTGACCTGTCATGACTTTTGACAAGTCTATAAACTAGCACTGTTCTTCACTGTGCCGTCCTGATTTGAATTATATTTCCCTGCGATTGCGTTTGTTGAATTTTGACCTGTCATGACTTTTGACTAGTCTTCTTTGACTCCGTGCAGCATGGGGCCTGTTGCTTGGACCAGCGACCTGTACCAGCAGAAGCTTGGATTTGAAAGGCACTTCCACTGGCATAATGTTCTACAGACTACACACACTACCAACATATTTTGTCATACTGTAGTTTAACTTGGTGCATTCCACAGTTCATTATCGCTCAGAGATCATGCTGCAAAGAGAGACTTTAATTTGTTTTTTTGTACTTGTACTATTTTCCTAGCAGGGGACCTGTGTTCAATTACGGAGTGGTAGCAGAAGTAGAGCAAGGAGTTGTGGTAACTGAGACTGGAGAATCTTTCGTGGTGGCAAGGAACTGCTCCACCGTCTCCTTTTTGTTTCCTCAATCTACATACATATTTGGATATTGAACCTCTTTTGTGAAATGCTGGTAGATTCTTTATTCATTTTGACGTCTCTAGTAACGGGAGGATTCTACCCTGAAGCATCATTCGAAAGAGGCAATATATCCAGTGTGAAAAGGAAATTCGATGCTAACATGTGAAAGGCAATCTTAATCCGGCTTGGGTGGCCTAGATAGAGGGATTATTTTTTTAGTTTCTAAAATCTGCTTGTCGACTTCTTTTTTACAATAAGTAGCTTTTAAACAAAATATATTTTAAGACGATGTCTGCAAGTTAATTATAGTACACACCGTCGCGACTCTATTTATATTGATCAAAACCATACGTGAGTTTCTGTTACTCTGTACTCTCTCTCTCACGAACAGCCTAAAAGCTATAAGTTGCAACTGTCACGACGTCACACTCCACCTTGTCTTCATATCCATCAATTGAAAACGGCACGCGAACTTTATGAGTAACTTTCAGCGTCACCTCACCGACGCTGCTGCCCGCCCATCGAACAGCAAAAGTGATATTTCTGCAAATAATCCGCTAAAAAGTAAAAAAAGATGGGAGAGAGCATGGGATCGTAAACCATTGGTTTCCTAGTTTGATATACTTCTACTAGTTTGCTGCCAGTGATCATATTGGTGCATGTGGCCCTACTCCTTAGAGCTTCTGACGATATAGTCTTTTTTGAGTTTTTTGTTTTTTCTCTTATTCTCTTTTATTGTCTATGATGATATCATTTTTTTAATTTTTAAATTTAATTAAGTTGAAAAAGCTACCAGTAGCTATAATAAAATTTTAGTTATTACGATACAAAATAAACCATAAGCCAGGGCTTTAAAGCCTAAACAAGCACCACCTCAAATTTCACGGTGAAAAGTTGGGTTGCTTTTCTGAATTTACTTGGCATGTCGTGTCGTTTTTTGCTAGGAAAATTTACTGGACGTTTTCTGCGGGTACATTGTTTTGTGAGTTTCCTTCCAACACGCAATAGTTTTAAGCCTTGACATCTTGTCCGGCGTGAAGAAAAGGTTGCTTGCATTTAGGTGGTGATCGGTTCGGCTGAAAGCCTCATAGCTTATGGCTGAAAACACTGTAGCTGGCTGAAAAAAGCACTGTAGCTGACAGAGGCTTATTTAGCATAATTAAATTTAAAAAATTTAAAAATATAAAAAACTTAGTTGAATTTGTGGACCCCATGGGAGTAGGGAAGCCCGTCCACAACACCTATTGCAGTTGGATTGTTCATATGAGTTGACTATATCACAGGCGTTTTTTTTAAAAAACTTAGTTGAATTTGTGGACCATTGGATTAAAATCCAGTGGTCCAGATCTCTCCCCTCTCCAATATAAACTCTTGCCTCCCGCCTAACCCTAGATCCCAACACCCTCAGCTGTAGTCACCGCCCCCACCTTCCCCGCACACCACTTCCCACTGCCTCACTGGTGCTACCACCAGCGCCAGCATGGCCCTTTGGTTAGCTCCTCCCCCCACCACTACTCCCGCCTCCCTCCCTCCATGCCAACCACTTCTGAGCCACCATTCTTTCTCCTTTTCAGTGACCCCCTTGCTGCTTTCTCCCTCCTTTCCAGTAAGCCTCCCCCGCCCTCCTTCCCTGTCTCGGTAGCTCCCGCCCTTGGATCTGCCACCACCTCCTAACATTCTCCTCATTCTTCTCGTCGACCCGCCACTTGACCCCGCCCACCATCGTCTAATGATCATACGGCTGAGGCGGTGCCACCGCCGCCTCGCCTCACTGCCACGACTGTTGCCCACTTCCATGCCTTCACCGGCCTGGCTTCCCTCTATTCCCGAGGAGAGGGGGGCACGGTGAACCCGAACCCTAAATAGGTGAATCCTAACCCACCGGCTATCGCTACCACCGTCGCCAAGAGCCGGAGAGGAGGAAGACCACCTCGTTGGAGTACGAATCTCCACACCAATCCGAAGGTGAGAAAATTGACTGTGATTTTGCAAATTTTCAGGCACCTATGAAATAGCAAATCCATTGTTCATATTATGCTTCGGCCTTCCAATAGAATGGTTATGGTTGGTTGGAGTAACAGCCTAATAGTCAAGCCAGCTAGAACTCCATTATCAAGTAGATGTCATTTTACGATACATGCAGTCAAATTTTTTTTAACTTTAACCTCTAACATACATAAAACTATTTAGGTTTTATCGCATGAAAATAATATTAGTACATTCACATCATTATATTTTATATTTTAACTAGTATATAAGTAAAAAAGTAATAGTGACATATGTGTATTAGAGACCATATCAATTAGCAAAGGATAAATAAAAAAGATGGGAGAGAGTATGGGATCGAAAACCATTGGTTTCCTGGTTTGATATACTTCTACTAGTTTGCTGCTAGTGATCATATTAGTACATTTGGCCCTGCTTCTTAGAGCTTCTACTTCTTACTTTTGTATTTTTCTGATGATATGGTCTTTTTTGAGATTTTTTTCTTCTCTTATTCCTTTTTATTATCCGTGATGATATGACTTTTTTTAATTTTTAAATTTAATTACGCTGAAAAAGTTACAAGTAGCTACAATATATTTTCAGTTACTAGGGTACAAAATAAGACATAAGCCAGGATTTTTAAGGCCAAGCGAGCACCACCTCAAATTTCACGATGAAAAGTTGGGTTGCTTTTCTCAATTTACTTGGCATGTCGTGTCGTTTTTTGCTAGGAAAATTTACTGGACGTTTTCTGTGGGTACATTGTTTTCTGAGTTTCCTTCCAACACGCAATAGTTTTAAGCCTTGACTTCTTGTCCGGCGTGAAGAAAAGGTTGCTTGCATTTAACAATGTCATGCATGGGATGAAGGCCGGATTGGAAATTGATAATCTGTCGTCGTTCTCGACATTGATATACATAATCTGAAATATTAAAGCTACTTTTGTTCACGTACCTGTATGCGACACGCCCTTGATACATCTCCCTCTGCGATGGCTGAAACAAAACCAATTTTTGTCAAAATTCAAATTGGAATTGAATTCCCGTTTTTCTTTTGCCCATCCCCTCCATAGCCCTAATCCGCACGAATCTTGGCACAAACCAACTTCAATCCATGCCATTGCCGCCACGAACGGGTGGATTTTCGCGGCTCTATGCATGCCGCCCAAAATATCGCCGCCGCCGCTCCCGTTTTCTTCGCTCCCAAGCCGTCCCGATCCCTCCCGCAAGTTCGAGCCGCTGCCAACCTGTCCCCACTGGTCAGCAGGCCGTACGCGTCGACTGCCCCGCACTGACATCGCCCTGGCACGACCGCAATGTGTGGCAGCGCCGCCGCCGTCCGCGCGCCCTCACCTCTGCTCCTTTGCGCGTTTTCCCCTCACAGCCGACAACCGCCCCTCTGCTACCCCCTTGACCGCCACCTTCTTTGCCCCTAAGCTAACCCGGTCCACCGTGAGCTCTAAGCCACCGCCGCCAAAATATCCTTTCCCCCTCTCCGGTGCAACCGACCTTCCCACCTATTTAAACCGCCCCAAGACCTCCATTAGTGACCATCGGTTCCCCTTGAAGCTCACCGAAAACCCCAGACCTCCCCATCGCCGTCCCATTGCCGGTAATTGCCAAACTTCCAATTGATGAACCCTAGACCAATGTCGGTCCTCTGCCCCGTGGTTTTCCAATTCCCTCCACATACATTCTCCCCATGACCTTAGAAACAAATCCCAACCGCCAATTTGTCCTCCCAAAGCCCGGCCAGATCCTCCCCACATCACCTCGCCCGGCTCATCCCCGCCACCGCTCAAACCCACCTTCCTCCCCTCTCTTGCCGACGCGTGTACGGGCCGGATCCACCCGTGCCGGCCAATCCCACCATCCGCGCCTCGCCGCTCTCTGCCGCCCGATGCCCGCCACGTTGCGCCTCGGGCCAATCCGCCCCGTCCGCTCCGCCCTTCCCTATCGGCCGCCCGATCGCCATCTAGCCGCCCGTGCCCCCTCTCTCTCTGCGCGCGGGGCCCACCTGTCGGGTGTGTCTTTCCCGCGCGGCACCCTCCTCCTCCTTCCGCCGCCGCCGCCCGTTGCGCAACCGCCGCCCCGCTCCTCCCGGTGCCCCGCATTCCCGCATGCGCCGCCCACCTCCCTCTCCTTCCCCGCACGTCGCGCGCCCGTTACCCCCTCTCCCCCACCTCCCCACTTCCCCAATTCTCCATAACCGCCGCCGGCCCACCTCTCTCTCCGGCGACGAATTCCCGCGCCGCTCCTCCCTCTCGCCCCTATTTAACCCCCGCCCGAGCTTCGCCTCCTCCCACTCCACCTCCCGCCGCCCTCCATTCTCCCCCTCCGCCACCCTAGCGCCCCGACGCCGAGAGCCACTCGCCGCCGCCTCTGCCCGCTCGCCGCTAGCTCGCCGCCGGCCTTCCCCGGTAAGCCCCGAGCCGCCCCCGCATTCCCCTCCGCGCCTTCTTGCGTCTCCACCCCTCACCGCCGGCCACCAGTCGCCGGAGCTCCGGTGAGCCCCCGGTCCCCTAGAGCCCCCTCCGCCGGCCGGCCACCTTATCCCGCCGTCCCACGTGGATGCCGAGTGGTGCCACCTCAGCGCCATGAGGGCGCCACACGGGCACCGGCTGCCACGCCACCCCCCGCACCACCTCACCACCACCCCCAGTCTGTGGACATGGTCCACATGGACCAGGCCCACCTATCAGCCCCTCCCGCATTTTTCCTGTGCAAAAATAATTCGGCCAAAATATAAATTTCCAGGGCTGACGCAATGCTGACACCATAAATCCCTTTTTTAGTAGAAAAATAATTCCAAAAATCCTCTTTTTCCATTTTCCCTCTTTTCAAATTTTCCGGAGCCCGTTCTCCTTCGTCCTAACTCCGATTGAGCCCATTCAAATTCCTAAATTCATAAAAAATTACCCTCTATCTATTTCTAGCCTCAATTCAAATATTTGAAGTCAATTTAAATTTAATTTGAATTTATTTGAATTTGGTGGGTTATTTTCATGTGTAGACTTCGACGATTCGGGAAAATTCTTCGACGAAGATTCAAACCAAGTTGAAGAGTAAGGCAAGTCACACTCCTTGATAATGTTGATCCCAATTTTCAAAATAAAATTTATGTTGATTTAAATTATTCTGCATGCATATGTTTATTCAATTATGTCAATTCAATTTTGAATTTAGCTATTACCTACTTGTTATTATCTCCATTGACCTTGAATTACCTTGATACCTTGTAACCCTAGATTAAAACTCTAGTTAATACATTAGTGTTGGCTAGAGAGTTTAAATCAAATGCTTAGCTCTGCTTAGATATATTGGGATGGGATATCTTTCACATAAAATGATAACCCTGTTTACATAAAATGATATGCTTTTGTTATGTACTCTTGACTTTGGTGAGTCAAGGAGGTTTATGAATTATTTTGCAAACAAAATATGAAACCTGGTTTAGACTTAGGCAATTGGTTAGAATGGTGGGTGCAGGCAAGCCCTGTTGGTCGGAGTCGCAGTGGTTGACTGTCGTGCACAAGGGTATGTGGTTGAGCCTAAGTCAGATTAAGGACCGGTCTGTGAGCTATTGTTGCAAAGCTCTATCGTACTACCACATGGCTGGTATGGGACAGCCCTGGCTGAATAATTTACAAAGTCTCGATCTGAGTCAAGTCGTAGGTTGAAGGTGGGCGTGGTTGGTGCCATGTGAAGTCCCACTTGGGTGAGCGTGGTTGTAGCCATGAGAAGTCTCACTCAAGCTCAAGAGGGGGTCCCGGTCTGGTGGATTCCTTACTGGGGTGAAACCTTAGAGTTGGCTTGGCCAGGTTGAAGGCTTTGCATTGTAAAAGCCTTGTCATGACTCCTTGCCGCACACCTAAGGAAGTGTGTAACTCGCGTGGCACAAAAGGATGATCGTGTCTTGTGGGTAAAGTTGTACAACCTCTGCAGAGTGCATAATCTATCCTGGATAGCCGTGCCCACGGTCATGGGCATGCTGAGTAAAAGTTTTTCATGGATTAGACTTTGTTTTTCAAAAATATTTTCGAAAACCTTATGGATGGATGGAATCCATGAGAGAATGAAAACCTTGTGGGTGGATGGAACCCATGAGTGAAATTGGATGCTTGTGGATGGATGGAATCCACGAGTGTTTGGAAACGTGTGGATGGATGGAATCCATACGTGATCTTTTTAAAGATGGTCCGGGTGGGATGCCCGCGGATAGGTTGGTGTTTGGTCGAAGCCGACACTAACGGTATTATTTTCTATCACAAGTATTGTTTTTATTTACTGTATTAAATTCAGCAATTTCAATCTATTTACTGTATTTCCTTAAATGCTGTTTTATGCAAACTAACCCTATAAGCCTTCCATTGAAGCGTTTATCATTATGTTGCATTTCTCCGTGTGATTTGTGGAGTACAAGTTTGTACTCACCTTGCACCCTCCCTACACAGAGGAAGATGTCGTTGACTACGGTGAAGATCAGGACGAATAGGCCGCGTCTTACTGTCGTTTGCCTGTGGGCAGGCTTGGGCTTCGCTTCTTTTCAGTTTGCTTCCGCAGTTATTTCCTTTATTTATTTTGCCAATGAGCGTTGATGTAAGACTTGGCCACAAGGCCGTACTCTTTTATTTAATATAATCAGTCATTTGTGCTTAGTATTTATCTTTGTTGTACTGTGTGCACTAGCTGATCCTGGACTAGTGCGATTTACACAGAGGATCCAAGAGTCGTTACTCCGGGTTCCGACATTTGTAGAAGGGAATTTGCCATCGGTGAAAATACAAGGACTAGACCCTTATGCTGAGTAAAGAACATAGTGACCGCCCAACCACAAGTATTGATACATCAAACTTGGTCTAGTAACTGCTCAACATCGATTGAACCTCTACATATGCGGTTGGAGGCAAAGTGTGAAGTCCATACGGAAGGGAGCAGAGAAGGGCTGTATGGAAGTTGGCGCCATTGTTGTTTTATTTATTGATTTGATTATCAGATATCCACATAATAGTAGGCTGAGATAAGTCAGAGGTTGTGGCCTAGGCTTGTTGAGGAAGTCTACTAGGTAGAGACTATATAAAGAATTGAGCATGTGTTGGCAATGTTATACACTCGATTGATGTAACTCGCAGCTGAACAGTCCTGGGCAGTTGCGAGGGTTTCTAAATACTCCCAGAAATGGGGGTGTTACAGAGTGGTATCAGAGCCTACTTGCTTGACCGTAGGATGACACTAAGTGTGTTAGAGGTGTTTGCAAAAACTATTTTGTAAAAAAAAATGAATTGCATAAAATATAGGTAATACTCCTGTATAATTTCTTTTCCCCTGTCTATATTACTGCTATTTAAACTTAAGTTTTGTTTCCTAAAACTATTTATATCCATTCTTGTCTAAATTCAAATTTGGCGATGTGAGCAGAGGTAAAAAAAAGAGTTAGAAAGTATAGAGCTGTGTGCGTTAGTATAGTTGGACCCTTTGGTAATAGTATCTTTTTGGCTGTGTAAAACAAGTCGAGATATGTACCTTGTATGAATGGTATGTGTCCAACTTGTATAACAAGTAAAAACTATCTTTGCCTATCTGATAATTTGTTTGCTATATGTATCACTAGTCTACCCTCTTCAAACCTCAATCTTTCTATTTCGCCCTAAGTTCTTATCTATTTCATTCTAATCTTACCATGAATCTGGACTCTTACTTATCTATCTGACTTTCTCCAAAAACTCGCTGCAGATCTAATTCCCAATCCCATCAAGAGCAATTAAGATGGCTGAAACTGAAAATGGATCACAAGAGCAAGGCAATTTATATCCAGGAGAAGCAAGGCAGTCAAGCATAATAGACCGATTGGTAAGAATAGAGGAAAACCGACATCAATCGGAACTTCGTCAAACCAGGATGATGGAACAACATGCTGAACTATTAGAACAAATTGTTATGAGAAGTGGAGGAAATAGTCAGCAAGGACTGCCCGTACGATCAAAATGGGCAGATTTTCATAAGACCCGACCCCCAATCTTTTCTTCATCACCTGACCCGATGGTGGCAGAAGATTGGTTTAGGGATGTGGAGAGAAAGTTAAATACGGTTCAGTGCAATGACAAGGAAAAAGTACTATATGCCTCCCATCAGCTGCAAGGCCCAGCAGCAGCTTGGTGGATGAATTATCAAGCTATGGTTGAAGATCGAGAAATTACTTGGAAATAATTTGAGGATTGTTTTCGCCGAACCCATGTACCTACTGGGGTGATTGGAGCTAAGCGTCGAGAATTTCTCGCGTTGAAGCAAAGAGAATGCATGGTCACAGAGTATCTTCATCAGTTTAACACATTGGCTCGTTACGCCCCTGATGACGTGAAAACTGAGGAGAAAAAGATAGAAAGATTTAGAGAAGGATTGCAGATATCTTTGAAGCATCATATCTCGGCTATGGACTTTAAAGATTTGCCTTCAATGGTAAATAAACTCATTATATCGGAGGAAACCAAAAAGGAGTTAGAAGATACACAGAAGAGGAAGATAGTATAGGTAATATCATCACCAAATGCGCCTCGAAAGCGAGTAATCTTTGCACCCCAGTCCATAAACCAACAAGGCAGGAAAATGATATTTACTCCAAGATCACAATTGCAAATAAACCAGAATACTACAACTTCACCACAAGATACAGTGAGAACCTCAAATCCGAAGTGCTTTAGCTGTGGTGGGAACCATATTCAGAAGCAGTGTCCATAGTGGCCCCCTGTTTGTTTCCATTGTGGCCAAGCTGGTCATTTCAAGAATCAGTGCCCAAGACTAGGACTACCTTCTGAAGTGGCAAAGGCTCAAGTCAGGACACAAGCATCTTCGCCACAGGAGAAAGGAGACCAGAGCCGACAGGTTACAGTCAAGCCAGCAGGAATTCAGACGACAGCTACAACGCCAGCAACGGATAAGGACAAAGGAATACTAAGACCAGTCCAAGGAAGAATAAATCATATCTCGGCAGGAGAAGCAGCTAGAGCCAACGACGTCATCGTTAATGTATTGAGTCAGAAGAGGTACCATAGCGAACAGGGTTAGATAGCAACATTAGAAATCCAGCATACACTGACAGATCAGATTAAGACAGCTCAAGAGAATGATGAGGAAATACAACGACTTACGAAGAAAAGTCAAGAGGAAAGTTCAACTGAGTTTGTTAAAGATGACCAAGGGATCCTGAGGTTCCGAGGTCGTTATTGTATACCCGATGATAAAGAGTTGAAGGACTTGATTTTACGAGAAGCCCACTCATCTCAATTTTCCATACATCTAGGAGGAACTAAAATGTATCAAGACTTAAAGAAGAGATATTGGTGGAGTAAAATGAAAAGAGAGATAGCAGAGTATATTGCACACTGTGATACATGTTAAAAGATAAAGATAGATCACCAGAAGCCCTCAGGATTGTTAAATCCTTTACCTATTCAAGAATGGAAATGGGAAGATATCGGTATGGACTTTATCACAGGATTCCCAAAAACCCGCAACGGTTACGATGCTATTTGGGTAATCGTAGACCGACTGACGAAAGTAGCACACTTCATACCGATCAAGCAAACTTATGGCAAAAACAAACTAGCAGAGTTATACTTAACCAAGATTGTGGTATTGCATGGAGTTCCAAAGAGGATAATATCTGATAGAGGAGCACAATTTACGTCTGTTTTCTGGGAAAAATTGCATGAGGCAATGGGAACAGACATAGCATTCAGTACAACCTATCACCTACAAACCGGAGGACAGACAGAACGAGTAAACCAATCTTAGAAGACATGTTGCGAGCATGCGCACTAGTCTACGGAGCAGCTTGGGATATGTGCTTACCATTTGCAGAATTCTCTTGTAATAATAGCTATCAGGCCTGTACTAAAATGGCACCATTTGAAGCCTTGTATGGACGAGCATGTAGGACACCGTTGAATTGGACTGAAACCGGAGAACGACAGTTCTTAGGACCACAAGTCGTTCAAGATGCAGGAGCCCACGTCAAGATCATTCGAGACAAAATGAAGATAGCGCAAAGTCGACAAAAGAGTTATGCCGATATCCATCGAAAAGACTTGAGCTTTGAAATTGGAGATTTGGTATATCTCAAGGTTACACCCTTCAAATCAGTGAAGAGATTTCAAATTAAAGGAAAGCTAGCCCCGAGGTATATTGGCCCATTCAAGATTCTCGAGAGAATAGGAGAAGTAGCTTATAAACTGCAACTGACACCAAATCTGGCCAGAGTACACAACGTATTTCATGTATCCCAGTTACGGAAATATCTCCGCCATCCAACAGAGCAAGTGCCAGTTGATGACATAGACTTACAAGATGACCTATCATATAACGAAGAACCAATTCAAATCCTAGAAACTACAGAAAGACAGTTGAAGGGTAAAAATGTCAGATTTCACAAGATCCAATGGCGAAATCATACAGCAGATGAAGCGACATGGGAAAAAGAGTCAGATTTACAGCGAGAATTTCCCAACCTACTCCTTGGCCCGAGTTGATCTCGAGGACGAGATCCTTTTTAAGGAGGGTAGGTTGAAACAAAACCAATTTTTGTCAAAATTCAAATTGGAATTGAATTCCCGTTTTTCTTTTGCCCATACCCTCCATAGCCCTAATCCTCACGAATCTTGGCACAAACCAACTTTAATCCATGTCATTGCCGCCACGAACAGGTGGATTTTCACGGCTCTGTGCATCGTCCGACAAAAACGCCGCCGCCCAAAATATCGCCGCCGCCGCTCCCGTTTTCTTCGCTCCCAAGCCGTCCCGATCCCTCACGCGAGTTCGAGCCGCTGCCAACCTGTCCCAACTGGTCAGCAGGCCGTACGCGTCGACTGCCCTACCTTGGCACCGCCCTGGCACGGCCGCATGCGTGGCATCGCCGCCGCCGTCCGCGCGCCCTCACCCCTGGCCTAATTGAGCAGGGGACTGTGTGCGCCCCAACTGTTGCCGGAGGCGCTGGGGTGGGGGCTCTAGGGCTTGGCGTCCCCGACTTCGTCCCTCGATGGGAGACACTTCGCGCCTTGAGTAAGGTGGCGGAGTATGCTAGCGGGCACCTAGATCAGCAGGCGCTGCAGTCCTGCGGGGGCGACCTTTTGGCCCTCGCGCTTGATGTCTCAGAGATGAGGGTAACGATCTCTGCTCTCGCTGCACGTCCTGTGCTTATCTATGGGTAACCTTTGTTCTTGCACCCGTGCAGACGCTTGTGATCAGCAAAGCCCTCAATGAGACTCGCGCGCGCGAATGGAGGGCGCTGGAGGACCAGCTGCGTGTCGCTGACGACGCCCATGCCGCCAAGGACGAGCACATCCGGGTGCTGATGGTGGAGCGGGACGAGGCTATCTCCGACGCGCAGTAGGTAGGCGCGAACGCGAAGAGCGCGGCACTAGCCGCACAACGCGCGATGGAGGAGGCTCAGTGCATCGCAACAGAGGAGCGGACTGCCCTTCTACAGCGAATCTCCGCGCTAGAGGCGGAGAAGGAGCAACTTACTACCTCGCTTGCATAGAAGGCCTTATCCTGTGACACCGCGTCTGCCTCCGCGCGGGGGGCGATGGAGTCTTTGGAGCAGGCCCTCCGGGGGCTTTCCGTGCACATGGAGGATGCCACTCATAGCCGTTAAGACTTGATGGAGACGCTTGGGCGAATCGAGGAGGGCTCGAGCGTTGCCCTTCGTGGCGCCAAGGCCTTCGGCACCCACTGTGGCTACATGAGTGCTGGCCTTGCCCTTGCCCTACTGCACGCTGGTGGGTGTGAGCATGTCAATGAGCTGGCGAACCCCCATCTTGACTTGCCTGTCCAGCCCGAGGTGATATCTGATGCGGTTCGCACTGCCCAGCCCGCCATCGGAAACTTCCACAATCGGATTTAGAATTACATCGGGGAAGGTGCCGCCACGGTTGCTTTGCGGCGGACGCTGCACGACGAAGGGGATGTGCTCCGTTGGCTCGAAGAGGTTCCCCGACGTAGCGAAGGCGGTGCGGGCACTCGTGGCGGCGAAGATGGCGTGGACTCGTAGGAATAATGCTGGGTTTTGGTGTGCGCCGTGCCGTGTGTATGTCTGCTGTTATAATGCAACTTCTGTCTTACACGAGCTAAGCGACAACTCTCCTGTGCTCTTTTTGTTATGTAATGTGCTGTGAGCTGGGGTGTCATGTAAGGTGCGGGTCCCCGGGCCCGACGTCGTCCCTCGTGCTGATAGTAGCGAGCAGACTTGCGAACGCCTTGCGCCGCGGACCCCAAGCTTCGAAAGTAGTCGCGCGAGCGCTCCGTCCCATATCTTCTGAAGTGGTGGCAGCGGAGCTGGCGCCTAGTCAAAATAGACGCGCGAGCGCTCCGTCCCCTACTCTTCGAAGCGGTGGCAGCGGAGCTGGCACCTAGTCGAAGTAGACGCGCGAGCGCTCCGTCCCCTACCCTTCGAAGCGGTGGCAGCGGAGCTGGCGCCTAGTCGAAGTAGGCACGCGAGCGCTCCGTCCCCTACCCTTTGAAGTGGTGGCAGCGGAGCCGGTGCCTAGTCGAAGTAGACGCGCGAGCACTCCGCCCCCTATTCTTCGAAGCGGTGGCAGCGGAGCTGGCACCTAGTCGAAGTAGACGCGTGAGCGCTCTATCCCCTACCCTTTGAAGGGGTGGCAGCGGAGCTGGCGCCTAGTCGAAGTAGGCGCGCGAGCGCTCCGTCCCCTACCCTTCGAAGTGGTGGCAGCGGAGCTGGCGCCTAGTCGAAGTAGACGCGCGAGCGCTCCGTCCCCTATTCTTCGAAGCGGTGGCAGCGGAGCTGGCGCCTAGTCGAAGTAGACGCGCGAGCACTCCGTCCCCTACCCTTCGAAATGGTGGCAGCGGAGCTGGCGCCTAGTCGAAGTAGACGCGCGAGCGCTCCGTCCCCTACCGTTCGAAGGGGTGGCAGCGGAGCTGGCGCCTTGTCAAAGTAGGCGCGCGAGCGCTCCGTCCTCTACACTTCGAAGTGGTGGCAGCGGAGCTGGCGCCTAGTCGAAGTAGACACGCGAGCGCTCCGTCCCCTAGTCTTCGAAGCGGTGGCAGCGGAGCCGGCGCCTAGTCAAAGTAGACGCGCGAGTACTCCGTCCCCTACCCTTCGAAGTGGTGGCAGCGGAGCCGACGCCTAGTCGAAGTAGACGCGCGAGCGCTCCGTCCCCTACCCTTCGAAGGGGTGGCAGCGGAGCTGGCGCCTAGTCGAAGTAGACGCGCGAGCGCTCCGTCCCCTACCCTTCGAAGGGGTGGCAGCGGAGCTGGCGCCTAGTCCAAGTAGGCGCGCGAGCACTCCGTCCCCTACCCTTCGAAGTGGTGGCAGCGGAGCTGGCGCCTAGTCGAAGTAGACACGCGAGCGCTCTGTCCGCTAGTCTTCGAAGCGGTGGCAGCGGAGCTGGCGCCTAGTCAAAGTAGACGCGCGAGCGCTCTGTCTCCTACCCTTCGAAGTGGTGGCAGCGGAGTCGGTGCCTAGTCGAAGTAGACGCGCGAGCGCTCCGTCCCCTACCCTTCGAAGGGGTGGCAGCGGAGCTGGCGCCTAGTCGAAGTAGGCTGCTTACTCCCCCTTTGTCCATGATTTGGATTTCAGTTCAAAATAGTGCTCTGGTTCATTGAAGAGGAAGAGGACTTGGTTTGTCACTAAGATTCATGCTCGCCGTGTGGGGTAAATATAGAAAGGGCCCTAGTTGCTCCCCATGAATGCCCATCCCCATACAATTTTCTTCCCTAGCGGACCTCGACGCTACGTCTTATTTAGAGTCCGTAGACTGCGCACGGAGGCGAGCCTCCGCGCGTTGCGGGCGGTGAAATTGTGTGGGGAGGCGAACCTCGATGCTACGTCTTATTTATACTTCGTAGAGTGCGTGCGGAGGCGGACCTCGACGCTACGTCTTATTTAGAGTCCGTAGACTGCGCGCGGAGGCGTCCCCCACGTGTCTTTATTTATGCTCATGCACGATGCGCACGAAGGTAACCCTTTGCGCGCTTTTGGTATGAAATGAGAGAATTTGCATGAACGATGCACTTTATTAAATTCCCGTTTGCGCGGGTGAGCGGTTACAAGGGGTAAGGCACTAACCACTGGCTGCTTGCGCCCGCCGAAGCCGTGGAAGGTCCTTGCCCTCGCGTACGCGACTCAGGCGTAGTACCGCCGCAGTCTGTCTGCATTCCACGTGTGGCGGAGCGTCTGCCCCTCCAAGGTGGCTAAGAAGTATGCTCCCTTCTTTAGGGCCTCCGCAACGACGTACGGGCCTTCCCACCTGGATTCGAGCTTGCCTACCGTCTCCGCGTGGAGTGCCATCTTAAGGACGAGGTCTCTTGGTTTGAATTCGCGTGGGTACAGCGAATGATCGCGACCGCGCACCATCTGTCGCGCGTACTTTATGACGTGCTGTGTTGCGCTTGCCCGGTCCCCGTCAAGGAGGTCCATGGACAATTGGCGCTCCTCGTCTGGTGCTTGGACGAGGACCCGTCGCGAGCCAACCTTTATTTCTTCAGGTGTGACTGCCTCGTCACCAAAAAGGAGCTTGAATGGCGTGAACCCCGTTGGGCGTGTGACCATTATACGAAGGGACCAGAGGACGCTGTGGAGCTCGCCCGGCCACTTCCCCTATGGTAGCCCGACGAGGCGCTTCTTGATTGTGGCGGAGATAGCGCCGTTCGCCCGCTCCACCGCCCCGTTGGACTGTGGGTGTCCGACCGAGGCGAACCGGAGGTTGATGCCCACGTTGTCGCAGAATTCTTTGAATGGGGCTGCATCAAATTGCAGACCGTTGTCGACGATGATCTCCCTGGGCACGCCGAATCAGCATATGATGTTCTGCCAGAGGAAGCGTTGCATAGCTGCCGAGGTAATCTTGGCCAGGGCTGCCACCTCCGGCCACCTGGAAAAGTATTTCAGAGCGACCGCTACGAACTGCAGGTCCCCTGGGGCCCTGGGGAGCGGTCTCACGACGTCGATGCCCCACCGCGCCAGCGGCCACACCGGGGGTATGGGATGGAGGCTTGTCGGGGGCTTGCGTATGGCCCTTCCCATCCACTGGCAACCTTGACAACTGCGCACGAGATCCTGGGCGTCCGCGACAGCTGTTGGAAAATAAAAACCCTGCCTGAATGCCTTGCCCACCAGAGAACTTGGTTGGAGGTGCGATCCGTAGAGCCCCGCATGAATTTCTGCGAGGAGGCGCTTTCCGTCTTCGCGCGGGAGGCATCACAGGAGCGGTGCGCAGACCCCCTTCTTGTGGAGCACCCCGTCGAGCACCTGGAAGGACCTCGCGCGGTGTTGTAAACGCCGGAGCTCGGAGGGGTCATCCGGTTCCGCGATGCCCTGCAGAAAAGCGAAAAAGGGTTCCCGCCAGTCACCCTGCTGGGTGACCTGGTGGACGAGGGCCGCGTCACGGTGATCCTGCGCAATGGCCGCCGCTGGCAAGACTTCGTAAAATGCCCCTTCGGGAGTTGGGAGCTGCTGACTGGCAGCCTTGGCGAGGACATCGGCTTGCTCGTTGTCTGCCCGAGGGATGGCCTTCACCGTGACACCCAAAAAGTGTCGTTCCTTCGCTCATACGACTGCTAGGTACTTAGCTAGCTCCGGGTCTTTGGCCTGGTATGACTTGTCTACATGGCCCGCCACTAACCGTGAATCAGTGCGGACGAGGACTCGCCTCGCTCCCATCGCTTTGAGCTTCCCGAGGCCGAAGAGTAACGCCTCGTACTCGGCCGTGTTGTTCGTAGCCAGAAACGCTAGGCGCGCCGAGTACAACAGGCGCTGGCCCTCAGGTGTGGTAATAACTGCGCCCACTCCTGCGCCCGCAACGCTGTAGGCTCCGTCGGTGTTAAGCATCCACACTGGGTCTTCGACCTGGAGGACAGGCTGAGCTGGAGGGGTCCACTCCACTAGGAAGTCCGCCAGAACTTGAGACTTGATCGCCGTTCGGGAGGCGTATGTTAGGGAGAATGGGGCAAGCTCGGCCGCCCATTTGCCGATTCGCCCTGTGGACTCCTTGTTGTGCAGCATCTCCGCCAGAGGGAACGAGGATGGCATCGTTATCGGGTGCGCCAGGAAGTAATGCCGGAGCTTTCTTGAGGCCATGACCAGCGCGTAGGCAAGCTTCTCAAGCTCGGTATACCGCGTCTTGGCGCCCTGGAGGGCTTCGGAGACAAAGTACACTGGTCGCTAGAGAGCGCCCTCTTCGAGGACGAGGACGGCGCTGACCGCCGTTGCCGAGGTGGCGAGGTAGAGTAGGAGGGGAGCCTCTGGTGCTGGGGCCACCAGAGTGGGAAGGGTTGCGAGGTGTTTTTTGAGGTCGTCGAAGGCCATTGCGAGTCTGCCGCGCCGGACATCGTTCCAAGCCGAGATCAAGATTCGGCTACTACACGTGGTATCAAAGCCGTCATGTCCGTCCAATTGACTCTCGTTGGCGGTGGTGATCGTTCGCCATCACCCCCTCCCCGACGACGGGTATCACACTCGCATGCGCCGCGCCGAGGGTGCCACTGCGGCGGCGAAGTCGTCATCGAGCGCGTTGTTAAGGACTCAACGGCGTCTGTCCAATACTCGATGCTGACGAAGACAAACTACCTGGAGTGGGTGTTCATGATGCACATCAACTTGCAGGCACAAGGCCTGTGGGGCGCAATTGAACCCGGCGATGTTGAGTACAGCAAGGATCAGCTGGCACTAGCAGCGATCGCTCGCTCGGTCCCGACGGAGATGCTGAGTTTGATCGGTAACAAGGAGACCGCGCAGGAGGCGCAGGAGGCGTGCAGAAGCTTCGACGCGATTTTAACAACATCGCTTTCAAGGAAGGCGAGAACGTGGATGACTTCTCGATGCGAATTGTGGGCCTCGCCAACAATCTACGTCTTCTCGGCGACGAGATCGACGAAACCAAGGTTGTTCGCAAGTTTCTCCAGGTGGTCCCTGATCGGTTCATGCAGGTCGCGATCTCAATCGAGACGCTGCTGGACATCAAGGAGTTGTCCATCGAGGAGGTCACGGGTCGTCTCCGGTCCGTGGAGCAGCGGCTTGACGCGCGAGCAGTGGCCGCAGAGTTTGGTTCTCGGCTGCTTCTCTCGTCGAAGGAGGAGGATCTCATCCGTCGCCTACGCAAGCGCGACGAGGAGGGTGCACGCGTCGGCAGCGCTGGCGCCAGTGGAAGTGGTACGAGCAGCGGCTCGGTCCTGCCACAGCGCGGCACGCAGCCACCCAAGCACGATACCAACGACGCATGTAAGGACGATGGCAGCAAGGTCATCGACAAGAATACGTGCAAATACTGCAGGAAAACTGGGCATTGGGCCCGGGAGTGCTGGAAGAAGAAAAGAGACGAGGCGGCAGCCGCAACACTGCTAGCCAAGGTGGACGATGACCTCGAGCCGTCCCTCTTGATGGCCCAGGTGGTCTCTCTTTCACCGGAGCCTGCGCGGCTTCCAGAGCGTGCTGCACCTGTGCACGTCGGCGGATGGTTCTTCCTCAACGAAGAATACGCGATGGTGCAGTTGGGTGACACCGACAACCACACCGACGGCCAGGACGACGGCATGTGGTACCTCGACACGGGCGCGTCGAACCATATGACGGGAAATGACGTGTCTTTCTCCGAGCTGAACTGCGACATCGCGGGCATGGTAAAGTTTGGCGATGGATCAATGGTGGACATCCTTGGGCGTGGCACGATCATATTTGCTGCAGAGGGTGAACACCATTTTGTGCTGTCGAACGTGTACTTCATCCCACGTCTGCGCAGCAACATCATTAGCTTGGGACAACTCGACGAGGTCGGGTGCCAAGTGTTGATCGAGGACGGCGTACTGCGGGTGCGCGATCCGAGGAGGAAGCTTCTCGCCAAGATACAGCGATCGGCGAATCGACTGTACGAGATCTCCCTCACGCTCGCTCGACCGATTTCGTTCCTGGCACATGCAAACGACGATGCGTGGCGCTGGCATGAGCGGTTTGGCTCCGAGCGGTTGGGGCCGGTGCCAGGGCCGAGCGACTGCAGGCTGGTTCAAGTGCAGCGGCGGCGCGGCGTTTCGGGCGTAGCTACCCCGGGCGGTGGCCGAGTGGGGATCGAGTGGAGGTGGTCGCTTGCGGGCAGCAAACAGAGAGTCCGAGGTGGCACGCGATTGCGGACGCGGGTGCGACTGCGGGCCGGCGTGCGACCGAGGGCGAGGCCGGCGAGGCAGCGCGCAACGGCATCGGGCCAGTGGCGCACGATGGCCGGGCGGCATGCGCATGCGGGCAGAAGCCGAGGCGGTCAGCATGTGCGGCGGCACCATGTGGGGCGGCTGGTGCAGCGGCGGTTTCGGAGTGTCGGGCTCAATTTCGAGCGAGTTACGACATCAGCTAGGTGTGGTAGCAGAGGCACGGGATTAGGGGGTGAAATGATAGAATTAATCCCGTGCGTGTATGGAACTGTTCATATGTACGGTACTATTCATGTATACGCAACCGTACGCGCACGTTGCCGGAACGCTGCGACTCTTCGGCGTAAGGCGAAGCATGGCGTCGCTTTCGCGTAACGCTGGCAACGGCATGGCGTAACTGTTGTGTATCGTCTATGTATAAATAAGTTCAAATGAAATCAGTAAAGTTATGTTGATTCAGAGCACAACTCGCGTGCGTGAGTTTGTGATTGAGTCTTCATCACAGAGCAACAGACTTCCTCTCGCGTGCGTTTGTGTGTGCTTCACAGAAGTCTCCATTTTGTGACAGACGAGAAGAAGCGCGTGAGCGGCGCGTCGCCCAGGAAGTAAGGCTCGTCCGGTGCAGGCGGTGACCAAGGGCATCAAGACTCTCGACGGCGGGGGCGCCACCGCCGGAGAGGACCTACGAGTCTGCCGCGCCGGACGTCGTTCCAAGCCGAGATCGAGGTTCGGCTACTACAGAGAATATTTACCAATACAGAGCTCCCAAAAAATAAGGAAAACCCAAGAATCCAATATTTCTTGTCCTTCCATTTGCTTGAGCCGCTGTTGAGCTGGGACTGTGAATTGTTGCTTCTAGGTACCTTGAGAAGAACCGTCCTCTGGACACTGTCCCCCATATTCCCATTTGATAGTGGGAGCTTTTTCTTCCAGCAGGTGTTTGAGTTTCGGTCAAACACGGCCATGGCGCAGAAGCAATCACTCACACACTGCCTCCGGCACTCGGTCTCGTCTATGGGGCTGTACTGCTCATAGTCGGATAGAGGCCAATCAATACCATCGATTAGTCTCATCTCAAACTGTGCCGCTGCCGCTGTCTCATCCAGGTCACAGCTTTGTGGTTCAAAGTCCGGCCTGCACCCTTTGTACTTCCTCTCCTCATCGAAGAACTTGTAATGTGTTGGGCACAGGCAGCTTGTCTGATTCTTGGTGCCATCAAAGGTGCAGTAACTGTTGAACCCGCATGCGCCACTGCCTACATTCGTTCTTACTGCTTGGCAGATGTTTTGGGGAAGTGAGCTCACCGCTGTCCATTCCTCTCTCCATAGGCTTGTGGCCTCCGTGCTCTTCGGGTACACAAATTGCCGAAAAAGTCCGTCCGGGCCAAGAGTGGCCCGATGGAAGAAGTCACCCATTTTGTTCACCCCAGCTGAAGTGATATTGATCTGTGTTCCACTTTTCAAGGTGAAGTATATCTTGCCAGTTTCGTTGAACACCAGCTGTGAGCCTTTCCCAACTGTATTGGTGGCCCAGTACGCAACATATTGGTATCCGGAAGGCACAGCAACTGGATAGAGCACAAGATTCCCATCATTTTGCACAGATAGCTGAAATCGGCCATCGGAGTAGTCCATGGGAATGAGACGGCTGCGGAGTGCCTTTCCCAGAGGGAGCACTTGTGTGGGCAGGATGGTATCAGCTGGCAAGTCGAAGGTTTCCCACTTCGTTGTGCCATCTGTGCCGACAAGCATGAAGTCACCTGTGTCGAGCATTCTGGCATAGGCCACACCGGTGACTCGGGGACTCCAGACCTCATCGCCGGAGGGGTTGCGGAGCGAAAGCACCCCATCTGCGAGCCGGAGCACAGAGCTGGATGGCACTTGTACTGGTGTTGTATCTTGCCCGCCAGAGCTGGTCTTCGCGTACCAAGCGACAGTCTTATCAGCTATCTTGTTGAACCAGATGGCGAGGAGGTAGGAGTTGCCCTCTATGGGGCGGAAACCGAATGCAAACTCGCCGGAGGGCGAGACCCACGAGGTGTTTGGTCCCTGGGGTGTCAAGGAGGAGCCCAAGGTGATGTTTAGCTGTGCTTGGGCAGATGAGGAACCCGGTAGTAGCAAGAATTGGAGGAAGCACAATAGGAGAAGAGGTGCCATTGCTAATAACAACAAGCTTATGCCTCTTGGAGAATGGCACTTAACTGTCTTCACTCGCCAGCACCTTTGAGTTTTCTATACCTAACAAAATCAAATATCCTCTACGTTTTTCTTTTGTGTTGAAGTTTACACACAGATGGGAATAGTGCAGCATCCAGAAAGGTTGTCTCACCCTCATGATGTCAGTACAGTAGGTAGAAAAGGATGTCCTATGAATTGAATTAGTGCGTAACAGCCTGTGAGGCTGAGATTGAACTGGTCAATTGCGGGCCTCTTCTTTTCCATTTCTAAAAACTATTTTTTGGCTTTTATATAATAATTAACTTTCAAACGAAGTATCTTTATAAGATGATATCTATAAGTTGATTATAGTATACACTATAGCAACTTTATTTATATCGGTCAAAACTGTACGCAAGTTTATGTTACTCCGTACCTTCTCTTACGAACAATCTAAAAATCATAAACCGAAACCAAAAAGAATATACCCACTATTACTAACTTCTCGACACGGTTATCCTCTATTCCACGTCAATAAGTCTGTTCCACATTAGTAGTTCGCATTTCCTTATCATGCATGCAAATCTTCTGTGGTTCACCATCACTTGAGGAAAGACAAGATTTGATTATGTTGACTTCGTTGAACTTGAAGCAAGAGAAAGCAGGAACTATGTATTTCTGAATACTGTGTTTTTCTCTATCCTAGCTGGCCTGTTAAATCATAATTGAGAAAAATAGCCAGCTTACGGTTAAATCAGCCCGGATCTGTACATGGTCATCTATTGCAGTTTAGTATTAGTAATCGGGTTTGACCCAGTTAAGAGTCTGAGGAAAGACAAGATTTGATTATGTTGACTTCGTTGAACTTGAAGCAAGAGAAAGAAGGAACTATGTATTTCTGAATACTGTGTTTTTCTCTATCCCAGCTGGCCTGTTAAGTCATTGTTGAGAAAAATAGCCGGCTTACGGTTAAATCAGCCCGGATCTGTACATGGTCATCTATTGCAGTTTAGTATTAGTAATCGGGTTTGACCCAGTTAAGAGTCTGAGGAAAGACAAGATTTGATTATGTTGACTTCGTTGAACTTGAAGCAAGAGAAAGCAGGAACTATGTATTTTTGAATACTGTGTTTTTCTCTATCCCAGCTGGCCTGTTAAGTCATTGTTGAGAAAAATAGCCGGCTTACGGTTAAATCAGCCCGGATCTGTACATGGTCATCTATTGCAGTTTAGTATTAGTAATCGGGTTTGACCCAGTTAAGAGTCTGATATACTGACCCTAATAGCATCTCTCTGGTGAGTGAGGAACACTGATGAATTGCATGTATGCAGCTATGAGAATTGCTTGCTGAAAACAAAACTGAATTTATTGCTAACTTTATCCAAATTTTCTAGGCGTTTCTTTGTTACGTTGTGTGCTGAACCTTTTCTGCAAGATATTCTCTTTTTCCGCACATAAAGCTGAGCCCTAAGGCTATCATCGTTTTGGTTTCAGCTTTTACCTTCCGACTTATTTTTCATTATTCATAAATTTCGTCTTTTTCTGAACTTTTGGCTTTTTGTTGAGCTTTTTTGCCGGTTCTTTTTTCCCGTATTTGTTTGTATTATACGTAATGGGCTAACATATTTTATATATTTGTTAATTTTTTGAAATTTAATTATGCTAAAAAAGCATCTGTCAGCTACAATATTTTTTAAACCAGCTACAATACTTTTCAGCCATAAACCACCAAAAATAAATCCAAATGATCACCACCTAAAGCGTACTCCTTTAGGGTGAAGAAAAGCATTGTTGCATAGAACAAGAATTTTTTGTACGGATAATCCATTTTTTATTCGAAATTACATAAATATACCCGCGGGAAAATTTTTTACAAAAATAGGCTCCAGCCGCCTAATGGTTGGGCGACTGGAGGCGTTCGCCCAACCACACGGCGACATTTAATGAATCTACCAACCGTTGGGCGATTAATTGCAGTCGCCCCACGGTTGGGCGACTTCCATCCAGTCGCCCAACCGTTAGGCGACTGAATTTCAGTCGCTCAACGGTTCGGCGACTTCTAGTGAGATATATACCGCGCTCGGCCGTGGCCGAGCGCGGTCACTGTGTCGTTCGGCCGCCGTCGCAGAGAAGAGAGGGAGAGGAGGAGAAGAGGAGGGGAAGAGAAGGAGAGGGAGAGGAGGAGAAGAGAAGGAGAGGGAGAGGAGGAGAGGAGGAGAAGAGGAGGGGGAGTGCGCGATTTTCAGGTAATTTTTCGTGTTATATTTTTTGTTAGTGTAGAAAATTAGTTTAGAAAATGTAGTGTAGAAAATTAGTTTAGAAAATTAGTTTAGAAAATGTAGTGTAGAGAATTAGTTTAGAAATTTAGTTTAGAAAATTAGTTTAGAAAATGTAGTGTAGAAAATTAGTTTAGAAATATAGTTTAGAAAATTAGTTTAGAAAATGTAGTGTAGAAAATTAGTTTACAAATTTAGTTTAGAAAATTCGTTTAGAAAATGTAGTGTAGAAAATTAGTTTACAAATTTAGTTTAGAAAATGTAGTTTCAAAATTTAGTTTAGAAATTAAATATAGAAATATAATTTAGACATTTAATTTTCAAATTTTGTGTACTAAATGTAGTTTAGAAATAAAGTTTAGAAAATTTAGTTTATAAATTTTGTGTACCATTTATTGTAAAAATTTAGATGTAGAAAGTATAATGTACAAGTTTAGATGTAGAAATTTAGATGTACCAAGTTTAATGTACAGTCTTAGATGTATAAAATTTAGTGTTGAAATTATTGTACAAATTTAGATGCAGAAAATTGAATGTTGAAAGTATTGTACAAATTTTGCAGGTATGACTCGTGCTGGACGTGACTTAGAGTGGCGGTTCGCGCTGTTGGACGAGCACGTGGACCGCTCTCATCGCGCTTCCCATCTAGTGCCGCCACCCGGAGCAGCCAGGGGGTTCAGCCTGGGCAGGGCCTCCTACACCGGTTCACTTCACGCCTCCTACGCAGACCCCTGTCTTCCCCACGCAGGGGGTGTACGCCTCCTCCATGGCGCCAGCTACGGGTACGCATAGGGTCTTATACCGTGTTTATCCGAAGACGACATGCAACGCACTAACGATATTAATATTGCAGGTACTTACCAGCACGGCGTCTCCCCAGGCCAGGAGGATGTGGACCAGTTTTTCGCGCCGTCGCCCGACGTCGCACCGCAGGTTCTTTCTGCCAGTGCCCTCCCCGGTGCACCGGAGATTACACAGCCAGAGGTGCAGCTGACTCCACCAGCGCAGGGGCGGGATAGACACCCTCCTCCTCGTTTTACCTTTTCGGATCGTCCTAATCCGTTGCACCGGAGGAGGGCCAAGCGAGGCCGTATGGGAGGACGCGGGCGCGGTGACGGGGCACAGCAGGGTGACCAGTGAGGCGTGCTGCAGATGCTATATATGTTATGCATGTAATGAAAATACATGCGCCATGTTACTCACAGTTATATTATGAAGTTTATTTATATTTACATAAGTTTATCATCTCTTTCCGCATATAAACTATCTCACTTAACAGTGTATGTATCGATTGTTCTCTACTCAATCTTTCAAAAAAAAATTTAAAAAACTTTTTACACACCTACAATATACAATGAACATAAACTTTTATTACAACTTCACCGTATTTTTTACCGGTTCAACGTTACAAAATTCACAAATTCTAAAACAATCACGGGGGCTACCTGAAGTCGCCTAACGGGATGGCGACTGCATGGCAGTCGCCTAACGGTATGGCGACTGCATGCCAGTCGCCATACGGAAGAGCGATTTAATGCAATCGCTCTACTGTGCAGCGAGATATATTGTGTCGCCGTGTGGTTGGGCGAACGCCGCCAGTCGCCCAACCATTAGGCGACTGGAGCCTATTTTTGTAAAAAATTTTCCCGCGGGTATATTTATGTAATTTCGAATAAAAAATGGATTATCCGTACAAAAAATTCCATAGAACAATATCATGCCTGCCATACGGACCTATAAACTACTTGTCTAAAATAAAGGAAAGTCTATAAACTATTACTGTTCTTCACTGTGCCGTCCTGATTTGAATTATATTTCCCTGCGATTGCGTTTGTTGAATTTTGACCTGTCATGACTTTTGACAAGTCTTCTTTGACTCCGTGCAGCACGGGCCTGTTGCTTGGACCAGCGCCTGCACTGAAAGGAACCTGTACCAGCAGAAGCCTGGATTTGAAAGGTACTTCCACTAGCATAATGTTCTGCAGACTACACATTCTACCAACATATTTAATTGTCATACTGTAGTTTAACTTGGTGCATTCCACAATTCATTATCGCTCAGAGATCATGCTGCAAAGAGAGACTTTAATTTGTTTTTTTGTACTTGTACTATTTTCCTAGCAGGGGACCTGTGTTCAATTACGGAGTAGTAGCAGAAGTAGAGCAAGGAGTTGTGGTAACTGAGACTGGAGAATCTTTCGTGGTGGCAAGGAACTGCTCCACCGTCTCCTTTTTGTTTCCTCAATCTACATACATCTTTGGATATTGAACCTCTTTTGTGAAATGCTGGTAGATTCTTTATTCATTTTGACGTCTCTAGCAACGGGAGGATTCTACCCTGAAGCATCATTCGAAAGAGGCAATATATCCAGTGTGAAAAGGAAATTCGATGCTAACATGTGAAAGGCAATCTTAATCCGGCTTGGGTGGCCTAGATAGAGGGACTGTTATTTTCAGTTTCTAAAATCTGCTTTTTAACTTTTCTACAATAATTAGTTTTCAAACAAAGTATCACATACAGGCTGCGTATTCTTGTAAAATGCCGTAGGATTGGCCATAATGACACGAGTTTTTAATGGTTGCAGTGGTATTTTGCAAAGAGACGTCATTGTAATAGTATTTCTCAAATATACAACGGTTGCGTAACGAATTATCCCAAAATTCAATGGAACAAAAGCAGAAACGTGATCAACCAATCAAATCTGAACTCGTGGCTAGCGAAAAACAAAGCAACTAATTAGAGCAACTAAACAAATCCATGAGTGAGAACCAGCACATCCGTGTGCACGGCCGAGCCTACATGCGCGTGCCGCACTCGCTGCACTGCCGTGTTGGAGTCCACCCCGGGCCGCCACGCTTGCGCCGTTGACTGACATCGTGGCTGCCCCAAAACCAGAGCCAAACGCCGATCGAACCACGCTTGACGTCGTAGCCGCAACCATCCCTTTCTTGCGCGACGCGGCGGTTAATCCAGGGTGGCGCCCACCAGACTCAATCTAGGCCGCCCGAGCCAGATCTGATGGCCAAGATCGCTTTTCACACATTAGCACCGAATTTCCTTTTCGCACTGGATATGTCCTGAATTATGATACTTTAGCAAAGAACATCATATCTATACCGATTGAGCAACCAAATATAGTTGAGATTCAAGATGTTTACAAAATGTTATAAGATCAGTTCTCAAATCTTTGAAGCATGATTTGAAGAAAGGTTGCCATAAACAAAATTCTGATTAGGATATTACGGACTAAATGACAACTCCACTAGCCTACTCGCCCCTACTGGGACCCAGGTCTTAGCCTCGTCCTTCACCACTACATTCAATTGGCCTAATGAGGACACAGTGGATTGGAAAATTCGGACATCAAGCTCCTTCCATATCTGCCAAGTGATAAGCATTACGAGAGTGGTTGTTGCTTTTTGCGGTGCTCTAGCAGCGGGGATGAGTGACTCCCACCAGTGACGTATCGAGGAGAAGTAGCGCCATGTGACCAGAGTGATGTAATCGCAAGCAGCCCATTGCGTCACTGAACTCCATACCATCCTCGTGTAGCAGCACTCTGCCAAAATGTGGATGGTCAACTCTAGTAGTTGTGAACAGAGGGGGAAGGTGTGTGGATACCTATATTTGTCTGTGTCTGGTTGGTTCAGAGAAGTTTTGCCAAGCCAAAATATGAGATCTTAGCTACAAAATTGTCATTGAGAAGGATGTTTTGGGGCTTTATGTCATAGTGGATGATCTGTGTGCTGCATTCCTCATGTAAGTATAGCAGCCCCCTTGCCACCCCGAGAGAGAGTTCAACTCGAAGGTTCTAGTGAGCCATAATGTGAGATCATGTGGAGGTCACCCTATAGTTGTGATGAGTAATTGACTTTTGGTTCAGAGAGTTTGCGGAATTTGAGTCTAGTTTTTGAGTGTCTGTAATTTTTCAATTGCTTCTGTTGTTAGTGGTATGACTGGTTTGGGGCCACGGTCATACCGGCTGGGAGCGGTCTGATCGGTGTAGAGCTAGCGGTCAGACCGGTGGTGGAGCAGCGGTCAGACCCGTATGGGAGCTACGGTTTGACCAATTGGGTGCAGTAGTACTAGACTTGAATGGCAGTCGGACTGGGGTTACGGTACGACCTGATTTTGGTTGGAGATAGCTATTTTCTAGTGAGTGTGTTTTTGCTGTGGGAGGCAGCGGTATGATCGACTTTTGGTTGGCGTTCAGACTGGTCGTGGGTTGACGGTCTAACTGGCCAAGATGCTGGCGGTTAGATTGGCCTATGGTTGGCAGTCAGGCCGGACTTAGAGGTTTTGAGCTGAGTTAGTTGAGTGTGGCACGACATGGGTGTCGTTGCTTAGGTGCATACATTTTGCATAGTATATTGTATGGATTAATTATGTCAACTGATGATTTTATGTATTGTGCGGTGCTACATGATGGTTTGCTTGTTGTTGTTGGTTGTAGAAATCTAACGCTACATTATCGTGAGTTGGATAGGATCGAGATTAAGTTACAAGAGCCTACGTACAAAGTGGTCAGATCAAGACTACACTCAGGCGAAGCTAAGGTTTAGGCGATCAAGGAGCCACCGAAGATGATCGATGATTGCGATGTGGTTACAACCTGATACGACGAGGAGCTGGAGCAGAAGCTACCAGTAGAAAATATGACGGGCAACGGTAAGGTGGACCGAGACTTGGCTAAGGGAGGAGTCGATGTACTGTGCATTCAAGGAAGCCGAGTGCTATCATGTGCGAGGAGAAGCATGTGATGCGCCAAGTGACTTGAGTTGTTTACAAGCGAGGACGATTCGATAGGATCCAGATACACGAGAGACTTAGCAGCAAATCATTGGGGCCACATAGAGGATGGTGAAGTATGGATGATACTTTGTGGTAAAGGAAGCAGGAAGTTTCAAGTAAGGCGGTAGAGAGGCATTTTGGTAAATTACCTAATATCGAAAAAATGGAGGTGTGCAAAACCGCGGCATAGCCTAAGTGGTTTAGGTCTTAGTTGCGCTGAAAATGTGAAGTGGATTAAGTGTTGATTAACTAACGGACTAATAGGTGTGTGCGCCTTGAGAAGCATGCAAGTATAAGTGTAAAACCCGATATGATGTTGGATTAACGGGTTAGCTCATATAAGAGTAGTTGAAAGTTGACTAGAAGTGGTAGTTAGAGTTTTCCTTGTGAGCCTCCATATGTAAAGAGAGAGAGAGGTGGTTAGAGTTAAGCTTTTGGAAAGTTTAGTCCAGGCCTTATGAAGAGAAGAGAGAAGAGTTATGATTCATGGAGAAAACCTTATGGAAGATGTGAGGGGCTATCGAGGTTGAGCCTTTTGTTATCTTTAGTCTTTGTGTATGGCTAGAGAGTGGCTATAAATATTCATCTCCAAATATCAATAGAGATCAAAATCCATCTAAATATTTTTTCTCTTGTGCTTTCATGTCAAAATCTTGATTTGGTTTTTCATGATTCTCCTTCCTTTCTTGATTTTGCTTGGTGCTAAGAACGTGTAAGTAATGAAGATGTATGTTGAAGACCATATCTCATCTATCTAGGTACTTGTTATTTGTAAGTTTTTGTGTTTGCCCAATTTTTGCTCAAGAGAGGGTGATTTTGGGGTTTGAACCTTGATGGCGTTTTAGCTTAAGTTTTACTATAATCTAGCTTGTTATGACATGTGAAAGTCCATTCAAGCTCCTCTAAAGCAAAAAGGACTCACAAGCATTAGCAGATCGAGATTTTCCTCTTTTGTATAGTTTGGTGTAGCCTTCTTTCAAATGATGACTTGGATGAACACAGTGAATCCTACCTCATCATGAAGTAGCAGTAGATCGTGAGGTTCGTAATAGAATTTCTTCGGCCATTGTCACTATATCATTTTCTAGGTAAGTCACTATGTCAAAGAACTTGCACATTTTCTTATGAGGGATGGAGAAGTTGTGGCTGGACTCAAAGAAATCACAGCCGACAATGCTTTCGGGAGCACAGATCAGTGCACCCCATGGGAGTAGGGAAGCCTATCCACAACACCTATTGCAGTTGGATTGTTCACATGGGTTGACTATATCACAGGCGTTTTTTAAAAAAAAACTTAGTTAAATTTGTGGACCATTGGATTAAAATCCAGTGGTCCAGAACTCTCCCCTCTCCAATATAAAATCTTGTCTCCTGCCTAACCCTAGATCCCAACACCCTTAGCTGTAGTCACTGCCCCCACCTTCCCCACAACCACTTCCCACCGCCTCGCTGGTGCTACCACCAGTGCCAGCATGGCCCTCTGGTTAGCTCCTCCCCCACCACTACTCCCGCCTCCCTCCCTCCACACCAACCACTTCTTAGCCACCATTGTTTCTCCTTTTCAGTGACCCCCTTGCTGCTTTCTCCCTCCTTTCCAGTAAGCCTCCCCCGCCCTCCTTCCCTGTCTCCGGTGGCTCCCGCCCTTGGATCTGCCACCACCTCCTAACATTCTCCTCATTCTTCTCGTCGACCCGCCACCTGACGCCGCCCACCACCATCTGATGATCATACGACTAAGGTGGTGCCATCGTCGCCTCGCCTCACTGCCACGACTGTTGCCCATTTCCATGACTCCATTGGCCTGGCTTCCCTCTATTCCCGGGGAGAGGGAGGCACGGTGAACCCGAACCTTAAATAGGTGAATCCTAACCCACCGGCTATCGCTACCACCGTCGCCAAGAGCCGGAGAGGAGGAAGACCACCTCGTTGGAGTACGAATCTCCACACCAATCCGAAGGTGAGAAAATTGACTGTGATTTTGCAAATTTTCAGGCACCTATGAAATAGCAAATCCGTTGTTTATATTATGCTTCGGCCTTCCAATAGAATGGTTATGGTTGGTTGGAGTAACAGCCTAACAGTCAAGCCAGCTAGAACTCCATTATCAAGTAGATGTCATTTTACGATACATGCAGTTAAATTTTTTTTAACTTTAACCTCTAACATACATAAAACTATTCAGGTTTTATCGCATGAAAATAATATTAGTACATTCACATCATTATATTTTATATTTTAACTAGTATATAAGTAAAAAAGTAATAGTGATATATGTGTATTAGAGATCGTATCAATTAGCAAAGGATAAATAAAAAAAGATGGGAGAGAGTATGGGATCGAAAACCATTGGTTTCCTGGTTTTGATATACTTCTACTAGTTTGCTGCCAGTGATCATATTGGTACATTTGGCCCTGCTTAGAGCTTCTACTTCTTACTTTTGTATTTTTCTGATGATATGGTTTTTTTTGAGATTTTTTGTTTTTTATTTTTTCTCTTATTCTTTTTTATTATCCGTGATGATATGACTTTTTTTAATTTTTAAATTTAATTACGCTGAAAATGTTATAAGCAGCTACAATACATTTTTAGTTACTACAGTACAAAATAAGACATAAACCAGGATTTTTAAGGCCAAACGGGCACCACCTCAAATTTCACGTTGAAAAGTTGGGTTGCTTTTCTCAATTTACTTGGCATGTCGTCAGTGGCGGAGACAAGGGGGGGCCTGGCACCCCCCAACTGTCCGCCGTGGCCAGACTTTGCATTTGCCGCTCTCTCCGTTTTGCTTACCACACTTTTCGTTCTTAATTTCAAACCGAATTTTCCTTAGGAGGAAACACCAGCTGAGTAGCCTAGTGTATATAAACCGAATTGCTCCCGGGGCAAAGACCAACCAACCATTTAAAAGAGATATGTATGTAGTAAATTAAAAAGGTAGCTGAGTAATTTCACTAACTTTCTTCCCTCAAGTTCCTGTTAGACTGCAGTTGTGGCCGGCTATATGTACTAGTAGTGGTGTTGTGAACCTGTAATTGAGAACTGAAGCTCATATTTGAGCCTTTGCTCTTTGCCCACGCACTGTCTCTCAGTCTCTGTCTGTTGGTCTTATTGGCTTCTTGCGTCTTGCCATCACTACCTCGGCGCAGTTCGCGAGGGGGCTCTCGTCGAGACTCGAGACGTCGAGGACGACCTCGCCTCGCAGATGTCCTGCTCGTGGCTGTCCTTGAGCTCGATCTTGTAAGTGCCGCCTGCCGGTCTCGTACTCTCGTCGGTCACGCAATACTGCCGCCTGCCGGTGCCGAATTGCCGAAATGCTTGCACTCCAGCGCCTACAAATCCTGGCTACGCCACTGCTCCAGCGAGATTACTTGGCACCTGCAATACTCCTGACCTTGGCACCTGCAAGATTAGCGGCTGATTAGTGATTAGCGGTCCGAACATTCATGATTAGTGATTACTTGCAACCAAAAAGCCTGTGAGGCAATGCTGGACTTCTGAAATCTGAACGCAATATGTCAGTGCTTCTTTTTAGGATCTTGTCATCTTGATGTGCGCAAACTTCTCTGCGGTTTCTATTGACTATTGAGGACAAGTTGTTAAGATTAGTCTTAACTCTTTCGGTTTCAACTGCAACCACCGAGAGATGTTTTTCAGTTATGAAACTTGTGAAGACGCGACTTCGAAGTACAATGGGAGATGGATTTCCACGAGATTGTTTGGTAATTTATATTGAAAAGGAATTGGCCGCAAAGATTAGTAATGATGATATTATTAAGTCCTATGATCTTGCTGGTAGTCGTAGAGCTAAATTTAAGTTAATAGAGATGTAATTTTCTTTGCATTGTAATTTGCGAAACATATTACTCTGATATGTGACTATTGGATCGGTAAATCCGGCATGGTTTATTGGTTCTAATCTACTTGTTGTCCATGTTGCCCCCCCTTATCCAATTTCTGGCTCTGCTCCTGCATGTCGTGTCGTTTTTTGCTAGGAAAATTTACTGGACGTTTTGTGGGTACATTGTTTTCTGAGTTTCCTTCCAACACGCAATAGTTTTAAGCCTTGACATCTTGTCCGGCGTGAAGAAAAGGTTGCTTGCATTTAACAATGTCATGCATGGGATGAAGGCCGGATTGGAAATTGATAATCTGTCGTCGTTCTCGACATTGATATACATAATCTGAAATATTAAAGCTACTTTTGTTCACGTACCTGTATGCGACACGCCCTTGATACATCTCCCTCTGCGATGGCTTGCAAGAGATTCTATTGTCCACATCAAGCTCTCCCGAATGTAGTACACATACATAGCATGGAAGGGATTGTACAGGACCAATGGCTTAGGCTTTGTGGTTAAATCGTAGTTCCTCATATGGGTAGCTTCTAAAGTAGAAAACCGTCATAATCCGTCATCTTCCACTCTCCACGTGTCACAATCTGCATGACACATGCTCATCCTATGATCACTCGAGGCCCTTCAAGGTCCTTGTATTGAGTCACTAGATTGGTGAATACTAACTACCAAGTATTAGTATGATACCATATAAAAGAAAAGCATAAATCCGCTACATCTCTACCTCTACGAGACACTGCAGGCCCTAAGCCCTTGGGGGATTACTCACACATCATCTAAGTGATCACCTGAAAATGAATGATTACAAGGCGGAGATACAACTAAAGATAAAAAAAATGGTGGCCACCAGGAAGTGGAATTCCACCCTCGTGTCTTCACGAAACACATATCTTGCGTAATGGGCAATTAATTAGAGGACTAGCTGAGCAATTGATGATAAAATTTTGTAAATATATGGAAAAATTCACTAGAAAAATGATACACACATCAGATGTATCAGTAGACCTCGTCGATCATGGAGATAAGAGACTTGAGTGGTGGAAACAAATACCCTCGCCCCCACCGTCAGGCCACAGCCCGTCCTACGTTAACTTGTGATTTTGTGGTTCGAGTTGTTGCACAACTTAGGCTATGACATACCTAAGATGCCACTCCGTTGGATTGAAATAAACTGACTTATGACTAAAATTGTACTGTAATTATCTAAAATTATAATGTAGCTAATGAAGGCTTAATTGACATAACTAAATTTAAAAAAAATTAAAAATGGAAAAACAGGTTAGCCCATCACAGACAACATAAACGAATACAGAAAAAAAGAACCGGTAAAAAAGCTTAAAAAGCTAAAAAAAACATAAAAGGAAAAATTTAAGAATACTAAAAAATAAGTTAGAAGTTCAAATCAAAATAAGCGGAGCCTAAGCCATATCTACATTCCTTATGAATCTATGTCGTTAAGTGGGCATGCACGCACGTGGCAACTTGTTGAGGTTTGGCCCTGCTTTGCACACAATGTTAGCCCTGCTTCAAACGAATTTAGCCTTTTTAGCTTCTAAAATTCGGCTCTTTTAGCTTGTTGGTCTTTTTTATTTTTTCCTTTATTTCTTTATATGTCCCAAAATATTTAATAGTGTTTTTCAAATTTTCAAAATTTTTTACTATTTTTCTTATTTTTTGACTCGTCAAAAGCTAAATATCTGCTACGGTCAACAGCCCTTGCAACAAAGCAGAATCTGGGCTGGAATCGCTACATATGCGTAGGTCCATCGCACATTGTGGGCTGGGCTTTTGCGGAATTTAGGCCCTAGGATGTCGAGGGATACCTAATGTGGATCAATAGGGACAAGCATGCCAAAGATAGGATGGTGTTCTAGCCTTCTAGGTTTCCATTCCTAGAAAATAGTTTGGGCTAGTACATGTTTAAGTGATTCCTAGATGCACCCGAAGTGTGAGTTACTATAGCTTATCTACAATCTGAAGTCGATCTTACGCCAAAACAATGCGGGGAATAAATATAGGAGAAAGATCGAACGATGGACACAGAGCTCCGGTGTCTTTCCACTATATTGGGAAGAAATTACAATGGGGATGATGGACACGAGCACCGAGCGTGCGCAACTATACTGCTTGCTGGTGGCAGCTAGGGGTGGAAACGGATCGGATACGGTCGAATAGTCTCAAATACGAATACGAATCTATATTTTTCAAACGAATACGGATACGAATTCGAATATTCTCAAATACGGATACGAATATTCTCGAATACGAATACGGATATTTTCGAATACGGATTTTCTCGGATACGGATATCGGATAAAACGGATTCCTAGCGGTTTTACCAATTTTTCACCAGTTTTTGACCGGTTACTGGTTTTAAACCGCATAAATTCAAATTTTGAATCACAAAATTTGTACAATTTCTTCATAAGTTCTAGAAACGGATCGAATACGAATCGAATAGTCTCGAATACGAATACGGATACGAATATTCTCGAATACGAATGCGAATACGAATACTCTCAAATACGGATACGAATATTCTCGAATACGAATACGAATATTTTCGAATACGGATTTTTGCTTACCATATTTGTGTTTTCTCGGATACGAATATCGGATAAAACGAATTATCCGTTACCGTTTTCCACCCCTAGTGGCAGCTGTTGAACGAACGGGCAACGTTCGTTGTCGTCGGTTGCTGTTAGTGTGTAGTGATGAGTAGTTACGTGCTTGCTAGGGCCCGTACAATACAAGATGTATATTATATATATACTAGTTACATATCCGTTCGTTGCAACGAAACTTATTAAATGTATAGAGAATCATGTTATAGAAGAAAATTGTTCTGATCGGTTGGAAAGTGAAGAATGATGAGAAGTTAAGGGAATAGAGCGGTTGGAGAAGAATGGATATACAACCACTAACTCGTTCTTTTATAATATAATGATATATATATATATATATATATATATATATATATATATATATATATATATATATATATATATATATATATATATATATATATATATATAGGAAGCCTCTTTTCTACACCCGGGTGAGTGTTTTAAAAAGAGAATACAGTCACATCATCAAGTGTCCATGTAAAATTTATTTCCTCCGATGTATAATTTTATATAGATGTTTAGATGTTGTATTAGCTATTAATTAGATATAGTTATATACATAAATACCTGTTAAAAATCGGTGCTTACTTAAGAATTGATGCTTTAATATAAATATCTTGTATGTCCTACGTTGCAAAAAAAAAAAAAAACAGATTGCAGATGCTAATTAGCTCTTTAAGGAGGTACCTGTATTGTACATACTTTTAGTGACCTTGGATGCACTGTTAAATCACCATGTATGTGTTGATTCACGGTACAGGTCGTGGACCAGTTGATATTAGTGTGCTTTGATCATCTATCTGCCCAATACATCGCACTCAATTATATTCATGAATATTCTGTAGAGCTTTAGGATTGTCCTGGATCTTGGTCTGCTAAGCCTGGAGGTTTGACACGTGACAATTGCATCACACTCTTTTGTATGCAGTAGTGAGCTTTTCTGTATGGCAGTTTAAATCTTTCCTAATTTTTTGGACTATGACTTATGACTGAAGTTTGTAAATTCTAGATTATTCATGAGAGGTAGCATGTAAAAAAAATAGTTACATACGATTTTGACTGGTATAGCTGAACTCGGTAAAATTTATACTACAATCCACGTATAGACCTCGCAAAAAATACACCATTTAAAAACTAGTTACCATAGCAAACATAAACCAAAGTCTAAGCTAAGTGCAAACGAACCCACCCTACATATGCGTAACTCATGCACATTAGACTAGTTGTCAAGATAAAGGGTCTGTTCATATTGACCTTAGCTTTTAATATGAAGGCCCTAATTTCTATAAGCTGCTTCTATCAGTTATTAGTATTCATCGGTCACTATTTTATGTTTTCACATAATTTAACATATTTTGTATTTTATTGTGTCACAATTCTACAAGTCGTATTTCGGTCTGAATATTATAGTACCTTTTGTTGTACCTTTTTCTTACATAATACACTATTATTTATCATCTAGTTCTATCAGCTATTACTATTTATCAATTACAGTAAAAAACCATGAGTAAAAACTTATACGAACAAGTAAAAAAGACCCGAGGATTCTCGAGTCGTCTTAAATTAATCCCACCTACTGAGGTCCTCAGACTAGTAGCTTGTTTAACATGCTCGCCAATAAAGGCTTCACTGCTTTGCCCGTTAACGCCAACCACTCTTGTGTTTTTGCAGAGACACAGCTTCCCTTTGCAGCTTTCCCCATTTTTCCAAAATGCCACTCTGCTGCCTTCCCAGAAGCTTCCTCTGTTGCCTTGTAGTCCACGCTTACAACCACCTCGCAAGACTAGGTCTCCTTCGACCTCACCCGATCGTTCTGGACCCCGACACCGCCCGTGTCTCGTCTCGACCATCCCAGCCTTACCAGACCTTCCTCAAAGATCCTGCAAGCATCACAGACACCAAAGCATCACATAGCACCGCACTAGACAAGAGTAACATCCATTTGCATCCGGAAAAGGACTCAACACACTCCACAAAGTTGTACACCAATTACGACCGGTCGAACTCACATGTCGTGCACTACATATAGCCTATGACCGCACTAAAACAAGGTTAAGATCACCTCAGAGGTCCATACGACTGATTCCCAGGGCTTCCGACCACTACAACAGTCCATACGACCAGTTAGACTCAAGATACGACCAAAGCCAGAAGATGTAACATGGTCGAAGGGACTTCCGACCACGTTTCTCCACGCTACGACCAAGTCCGACCGCTATCGACTGCAACCCGAGTCCATCCGACCGCTTACGACCGCAACCTACCACGTTACGATAACGTCCGATCGAGCCACGACCTCGTTCGATTGCCTCGCAGCGTGGTCGAAGTCTGCCGACTTCCCACGTGGTCGTAAGTGTCAGCGCTGACTTCTGACCGCAGCGCTCGTGGCTTCGACTTTTGACTTCTGACCACGACCAACGTGGTCGTAGCTGCGTTCGACCACAGCCAGAGAGATCGTAAACGCCATAACGTGGTCATAAACTGTCCTGATGGCCTTTGACCACGCCCAAAGTAGTCGTAAACGCCCGGATGGACTTCGACCACGCCTAATATGGTCGTAAACCTCTCGGAGACTTGCGGTCATGGCCAAACGTGGTTGTAAGCTTTGCTGCTGCCTTTCGATCACGGTCTAAGTGGTCGTAAACCACCCCAGTGACCTACGACCACGCCCAATGTGATCGTAAGGTCTTCCGACTGCTCAAACAGGGCTATGACTTCACAGAAAACACCCAAAACAAACTCAATCTTTCCAAACCAAATGTCAATTACTCATCACAACATGTGGTCACCTCCACATGGTCTCTCACCTTGTCACCGTTGTCTCCTCCTCTACTCCTCGTCGCACGGATCCTCCTCCTGGCTCCCCGTCGTTGTCGCATCCTCCTCGGCTTCCCATCATCGCTGCCTCCTCCTCAACTCCCCATCACACGGTTCCTCCTCCCAACTCCTTGTCAATGTTGCATCCTCCTTGGGTCCTTGTCGTGTGGCTCCTCCTCCTGGCTCCCCATTGCCGTCGCTCAAGATGTGCATTTCCATACTTATGTGAGTGTCATAACATGTATGAATGGTTGATATGTGTATGAGTGTGATGCTACATTTTTATAGGTGATCAAATTTAATAAACTACCATGTGGTAATTCAGTTGGGATTCCTTTGCTAACAAAAGGCAAGTAAAAATGAAATATTTGACATGCATAGGGAATACAACTTGAAAAATGAAATTCTACATGAATGTTACTACTATTCCTAAACTGGAATCATAGGATTGACCCAAACATTATTATGAATATGTTTTTTTATATCAAGCATGTCCTTAAAGTTATGAAATTCTACATGGTAGATTAATCAATTCTAAATATAGAAGCATACTAGTGTGATTCAATTTGTTATGCTCAAATTGTAGTATTAGTGTCGTGTTTTAGTTAATGCAAATGTTTGTGCATACATGCATGTATGGATTGTAGTTTCTAAGAAAAATAATGTTTGTTGAAAATAGAGTGCAACTAACACCAGAGAAGGCGTCCACACAGTGTTTGCCAAATGCGTCCAATGACCATCATGGAAATCCTTTGAGATCGAAGAATGGCTTCTCTTTTGACATTGAGGTATTAAACTACATAACATAAAGTCACAACTCACAACTTACTTGTTCTTAATTTATATGGATGATGCCCATATATTTCATAGTAACACTAATATAGTTTTGCACAACCCACAATTTAAATGAGCTAGAGACAAAGTTAGATCTCATATCACACTTGACAGCTAAACCTATGTCAGTTAGAGTAGTAGTTGTTTTAAAACACCCTTCTAATGAGATCTTGTAGCAATAATATATGCCAAGATGAGAAAAACAGAACTAATTGTCCACAAATTCTTCTAGAAAGTAATTGAGCTGCTCATGTTAGTATTTCTCAACAACTACAAGAGGAATATTAAAGCACTGTACACTTGGGCATCGAAGGGTACGAAGCAAATCACACACTCCAGTGTGTCAGGTTTTATGAAGTAGGTCATTGCTGATGTCTCTTCCTTCTTATCATGTTGCGCGTTAAGAAGGTAATGGTTAGTCATGAAGAAGGCAGCGAGTATGCCTAAGACAGCAATGAAATCGAATACACAGTATGATGATGGGAAGAAATAGCAGTCATGACCTACTTAAATAGAACCTAACGCACTGGAGTATGTGATTTGCTTCATGTCCTTTGAAGCATAAGTACACGATGCTTTAACGTTCCTCTTGTAGTTGTTGAGAAATACCAACATGAACAAGTCGACTACTTTTAAGAAGAATTTGTGAATAATTAGTTCTCTTTTTCTCATCTTAATTAGCATATATTATTGCTACAAAATCTCATTAGAAGGGTGCTTTAAAACAAATACTAGCTATTTGAAATAGTTTTAGCTGTCAAATGTGATATGATATCTGACTTTATCTCTAACTCATTTAAATTATGGGGTATGCAAGAATATGTTAGTGTTACCATGAAATATGGGGCATCATCCATCTAAATAAAGAACAAGTTATGAGTTGTGACTTCATGTTTTCTAGTTTATGACTTTACTCCTCTTAACGACCGGGCATGACAATCAACTCAAGTACAATCAATCTTAATAAACTTTTCGACGTTTGAGGACAGCTCTCCACCTTCTTGATGACAGAGATCATTGACCCGAAAAGAGAGTTCAACTTTGGCGACAACAATTAATAGTTCAAACAATTGATTCAATTGTAATTCATTCAATTAGAATTCATTCAATTGTAATTCATTTGTGAGATATGTGTAATAATTGTTGTGTGCTATAAGATCTGCAATTATATGTGATCTGTTTGCTTGTTTTCAAAGGGCATGGCTAGCATTTCTTAAGACTAGCCAAAAAACAAAAAATAGCTATACAAAGAACCATTACAGTTGGTTTTCTGTATTAGCTATCTGTGGTAATTAATAACACAGATGATTATTTTTTAAAATTGTCCATGATATTTGACATATCACAAATGGTTCGTAATAAAAACCATTTGTGTTGTGACTTATCATAAACGGTTCTTTTGAAAACCATCTGTATTATGACTTATCACAGACTGTTTTGGAGCCGTAAGTGATAACCACCTATTATGATAGACACAATAAATTAGACGGTTCATAAACCGTCTCTGATGAGGGTTACGAACTATCTGTGATAACCCCATGTGTGGTAGTGATTATAAGAGGTGGATAAGAAGTAGAGGCCATCTTACCATATCTATAGGGTGAGTAAACTAGGTCCTTGTAGCTCTTAAATCTAGGCAAACCTCTAATAATATCCATGCTATTCACTCTAGCCAAGTGATGGAAACCTATATGATCAAGCCTATGATGCCATATTACTAGATCATAAGAGTCAAAAGCCACAAGACACCAAGAACTAGAGCTGGGAGAGACAAAGAAATCAACACTAAAGACCTTCTATAACTTAGAGATCCCAAACACAAACACACTAGAGGAATCTAGAATTCTACACTCATCTCTCTTGAACCTCACCTTTAGACCCTCATCCAAAAGCTGAGACATAGATAGCAAATTATACCTGAGCTGTCTTACCAAAGCGACATCCTTATGTATGAACTTGTTGTTGATGCACATAGAGCCCTTAGACATCACGTTCCTGGTAGAAGCATCCCTAAACATGATCAACTCATCACCGGATGCATGATTGATGGAGGAGAACCAATGAGAATATCTAGCCAGGTGTCAAGAACACCTAGAGTCAACAAGCTACCTGTCCTCCTTCCTCGCTCGACGGACCTACAGGGCAAAAATAGAAGACACATGTGCTTCAATACGAGAGTTAGAAATGAAAGACTTAGATATTTAGTACTGAGCCACACAATGAGTAGGAATAGTAGTAAAAGCAGTAGCGTAATGGTTAGTATGAAAATAATGAGGATTCACACAATAACCACCTAGACCGCTCTAAATAGGCCTACCAAAAAACCAGTACCCCTTGTCTCAAAGCTACTTATGGTCTACCCTCATGAAATCTTAACCCATGACGCTGCTAAGCTCCATCAAAGGGTCAAAAAAAGTAGTCTATGAATCTAGGCTTAACTCTAGGAGCACTCGAGACTAAAGGTCTAGCTCTAGGAACATTTATGGGTGAAGAAACTCCTCTAATGGATCTCAAGGCATGCACCTGCTCTCTCCTCTCAAACTTGACGCTGCGGAAGCAAAACTCAACAAGGTGGACATCCTTATTATAGAAGGTGCATTGGTACTTGACTTTTTGAGAGGTTAGACCTGCTAAAGTAGAGGCACATAACTTGCTAGAAGGTGTTTGGGCAAATATAGTTGACTTAAACACAATCTTTGAAGGCTTAGGTGGTTTGACCTCAAACTTTCCACTCTCCACAACTCTCACTACCTTAGGTGAGTGGTTTCTGGAATGCTCTAAGGAGCTGAACCCTAGACCTCTATTCTTCACACTGACCTTAGATTAGTCGAGAATCATGTTGAGGTTTTGCTTTCCGCTAGAAAATCTTTCAATGGTTTTCTCGAGGTAGTTATTTTGTTTGGCTAGGTTGGCACATGTGGTACACTTGATGTTCTTGATTGCCCTAACATATCTCTCTTTGTGAATGGCTATATCTCCTTTTAAGGCCTCATAGGACATACAAGAAGCATCTCTAATCATACCCAACTACTTCTCAAATTTGACTCTAAAAGCCTCATGTATCTCATCTAAATGATTTTCAATCTCAGCACAAAATGAGCAAACAATAGAATCAATAGTGTTGTAGGGATGGCCCCCACCTAAGCCCAGCAGGCCTGTTAGGAGATTATAAGGCCCAAAATGGGACATGTGTAGGGCTGAAAACGGTCGGAAACGATCGGCAGGAGATTAAACCACTTTCAATTTCACATTATTTTCTCGAAAACGAAATCGATACGATATTGTCGGAAACGAGAACGACATCGATATTCCGGTAAATTCGGAAACGAAACTATTAGATCAAAAGTGCATCGATAATGATCGGAAATCATGAAAGCGATATCTAAAATACAATAAACACACCAATCTGCACAGCATGACAATAGTTGTATACGTTGACCCAGGTCACATGAAAAATAATACTGTAGTAATGATCCATGGCACAAGAAGCAAGACACATATATTATATAGCAATAAAATGACATGACACAAAGCCACAAACCCACAACCACAAGTGACATCATGGACTTAATACAATAATACTTAGTTAGGTCTCACAAGCACACAAAGCTGACAACCACATGACATAGGCATAGTCACAAGCTCACAAACTCGAAAGTACTAGTACACTAATAACTGAAATACTAAACCAAGTTCTTAGTTCGACACTTGGACAGTTGAACTTAACAAAGGATAGGAAGCACTAGCAGGATGGATAGCTGTTTCTATAGCTGAACCTCCGGCATGTCATCATCATCTGCAAGCACATAATCACCGCCCATTTCTGAAAATTCATCCTACAAATTGCAATGAAAATAACGTGTTAGTACTTCAAATGAATTACATGCTACTGCAATACATATCAATATAATTATACCCCAATAAGCAGACTGCTCTTAATGGCTTCAAGAACCTCAAGATCACTAGGCAAAGAAGAAATATTCTTAGAGCCTGAAAATTAAAAGGCAGCTACATGAGTAAAAAGAACATCAAGATATTGTTAATAGAAAGCAATAGATCAGTTTACACTTTTACCTCTTTTAGCTCCAGTTATCCAATCCTTAGTGCAAACAAGTGCTTGTACCATGTCAGGATCAAGGCTGCTTCGATATGGGTCGACGACACGTCCACCGGCACTAAATGCAGATTTAGAAGCCACGGTTGACACTTGCATTGTCAACACATCATGAGCAATCAGGGAGAGGACAGGATATTCATCCTTCTGATTTTCCCACCATGCTAAAATATCAAACGTATTATGGTTGGCTTTAGAAACCTTCAATTGTGGTTCTGCTAAGTACCTCTCCAATTCACTTATTCCTTCATCATTACCACATGCATCACTTTCATAAAGGAAGAAATCAAGCTCATCATCCACAGTATCCATAAACTGATCTACAGCTGAAGTTGATGAAACAAGTGTTGTACTCTTGGAAGAAGGTGCGGAAGAAACATAACAATGAAACATATTCCTTAGAACACAATTGAATTTATCAAGTTTAGCTTGGTAGGAATTTCTATATAACTTTCTCAAGTAAAATTCTACAATTCTTCTCTTGAACCTAGGATCAAGTACATTTGCAACAGCAAGGGCAACATTTGACTTCTTCCAGTACTTGTCAAACTTGACACTCATAGCATTTGCCATTTGGCAAAGAGTGGCATCATTACTATTGCACCAATCAGATAGATATAACTTAATCTCACAAAAACCTCTAAAAAACAGGTTTGCTGTTGGATATAGAGTACCAGAAAATATCTCGGTCAGGTCAAAGAATTTTTTCAAGAAAGGAATCATAATGTGGGCCTTCTCCCATTCCTGACTTGAAGGAGCAATACACTCATACCTGCGGCGGTCGATGGAAGTAAGCTGTTGCTGTCCTTTCTTGATGCTGTGATAATTAGCGAGATGGGTCCAAAAACCAGTTGTTCCAAATCTGCTCTCAGCTCTGTGTTTGCTGGTCTTGTTTATTAAGACCAAGAGCAGGAATACATTTGGAACCAGCTACAAAAACATTTATATACCAGATTTATGCACGGAGATGATAGCTACACGGAGATGATAGCTAAAGGGGCATAGGGTTCAAGATGCATTCAGGTTCGTCAGGGAGTATCCAGGGCAGAAGTATGGTGACATTCATTCCTTTTTGTCAAACTCTACAATTGAGGAAGAGCATTCGATCCCAAACAATGAGACATATATGACCTTGATGTATGGTCTCTATATAGATGGCCAATACCATGAAGCTGTTAAGTTATTCTTTTGCATGAGAGAATCTGGAATGGTGCCTGATAGCTTCACTTACACACTACTAATTGGGGGGACAGTGCATGCAAATGAGAAATGACCTGAAGCTGAAGTGAAGCAAATGACAAAAGTGTTTGTTTGAAATTTGAATGTTGATGACGATACAAAATTTTTTTCTACACTTATTTTACTGATTATGGCACACAAGTTGGTATACCATTTTCCAATCGAGCTTGGTAACGATGTGAATGCATTTCTTCGTTAGTATGGTATTGCAAAATGGCATGTTACAAAAACCGTCTCTAGGATTCCGAGAAGATAATTTCACCATTGTCTCCAACAAAACCGAGATCCTTGAGCCTCCTTTCCTGGTAGTACTCAAGGCCATTCAATTCCTGCTCTCTCTGCTCAAAAATATCATCCAATCACTTGGTAACCATCGATAATTTCTTCACAATCACACGCACTGCATATACCAGATTTATATTGTATACACCAGATTTATATTTCTTCACAATCATTTATATTTCTTCACAATCACCACTAGATTACCAGAAGAAGCTGAGCTTACCAGAAGAAGATGTGGCCGCTGCCCAGGTTTGAGAGGCGGTGAGGTCGATAGGGAGTGGTGCCTCTGCCTCCATCACTCGCGCTTGGGGGCCTCGGGGTGTTGCATCCACCGGCTGATCCGCATCTCCAACCGGCGCCATCTTCGTCTCAGATGTGGCCGCCGACCGCCTGAAGAAGGAGAAGGACGGCAGCGTGAGTGGGAGACTAGAGGCGAGTCGCGGAGATTGGAGATGGAGGCGGCCGGAGTCGTGCTGGAGTCGTGAGGGTGAAGACGTGGGGGCGCTCAGCGGGCTTGCCTTTCACTCGGGCGGTCCCTCTCCGGTGGCGGCGGCTAGGTCTAGGCTGGCGTGGGGATCGGGCAGATCGGATCGGAGGCTGCGGGAGTCCGGGAGTGGAGGAGGTGGGTACTGGGGTGCGGCCGTGCGGCTACGGGGGACGGAAATGGCCAAAGCGGCGGCGGCGGCTAGGTCTAGGGCTGGCGTGGGGATCGCCGGATCGGGCGGATCGGAGGCTGCGGCCTGCGGGAGTCCGGGAGTGGAGGAGGTGGGGTACTGGGGTGCGGCCGTGCGGCTGCGGGAGACGGAATGGGCCTGGCCGGCTGGGCCCTGGGGGACGGGGCACGGGGGTGCTCAGTTCAGACTTTCAGTCAAAACGGTAATTATCAACGGTAATTACCGGTTAAATACAGTATTTTTCGAAAACGATCGGAAAAGAGTTAAATCGTTTTCGTTTTCGTTATCGGATGTTTTTACCGTTATCGTTTCCGGTTTATCGGTTACCGTCACCGTTTCCGTTTAGGGGAAAAATCGGTAATTTCTTGAAAACGATTTTCGGTAACTGAGAATTACCGTTTTCGTTTTCAGCCCTAGACATGTGTAATGACGAAAGTGCCCCTGAAGGGGATGTACATATGTAAGGGCATCACTGTAAAAACGCTCCCTATGTGGATATATATATATATATATATATATATATATATATATATATATATATATATATATATATATATATATATATATATATATATATATATATATAGGAAAATTACATAATGCACCATGGTGCCTAGGCACCAACATCCGATACACGTGTATGATTGATAATTTTTTTGAGTTTGGGTATGAAAATGTTTTATACCCTTGATATATTTATGGTAAGTTAGTTTTGAACTCAGTTCAAACTAGTTTGAACTACTTTTGAGTTCAATGCAACTACAGTGAGTATATACCATAAAAATAGTTCAAACTAATTAAACTGAAGTTAAATTTAAATTTTTTCGGAGTTTGACATCTCAAATATACTTTTTTATGGGTATATGAAGATACCCACATCAAACGTTGCGAATCTCGAAGCAAATCAACGGGTATTGATATTGGTGCCTAGGCACCATGGTGCATGAAACACTCGTCCTATATATATATATATATATATATATATATATATATATATATATATATATATATATATATATATATATATATATATATATATATATATATATATATATATATATATATATATATATATATATATATATATATATATATATATATATATATATATATATATATATATGGTACATGCCATAGGAGAAACCCTAAGCCATTGCTCACCTAACTCTCCACCACCATACTCTCTCTCTGTTTGGTTTGTAACCACAATAAATAGATTTCTTAGATACATTCAGGAATAAGAGTTTTTTTTAGTTTACATTTATCTTTGAGTGTCTTGTTAAGAGCTTCAATTTCATCAGAGAGCTTGGGAAAATTTTCACATGATTTACCTTTAGAATGATGAAGCAATTCAGTCATTCTTTCAAATTTTACTATCTAAACTCACAATGAGAACATGAATACTCAGGATTGAGCTGAAGCAAGATTTTAGTGGCACTTTCAAGTTTTAGTTCAAGCAAGACACATTTGTAGCAAGATGAAGCAATAGCACCAATGCCAATATGATCATTGCTAGACATTAATGTCACTAGTTCATCCTTAGCATCTATGAGTTGGATGACAATTGAAGAATGAATAATTCTAAGCTTATCTAACTCAAGTATAAAGCAAGGAAAGTATCATAGTTTTCATCATCAGGAATCATAGATTTGAGCCTAACAATTTCTAAGTTCAAATTATCAGTAATGAAATATTGATTCTTGATTTTCTTAGCCTTTTCCTAAGTTCTGTTTCAGCTAGAACAAGAGCACGCTTCATATCCTCAGTCGAGGGACGTACCTTATCAGGATCATTGTCAGGAGTGTCGTCATTAATGGTTTCATTGGTGATACGCTCGTCGGCCATGAAGTACATACCGGTGAAGTCTTGGGTCTTCTTCTTGCCTCAGGAGTCATTCTCATCGTCTTTCATTCTTGAGTCCATGTCACACATGTTGATAGTCTCGAGAGCTGCAAGAATACGGTTGATGAACATGTTGTAGTTGGTCTTCTTGAGCTTCGCGTCGCAAGGTTGAGGATGTCTCCAAATTCCTTGTCCTTTTTGCCCTTGAGCTTGAGGAACTTGGCTTGAATATGGTTCTACTTACCACACTCAAAACAGGTGAAGGGGCCACTCCTCTTTTGATTCCTCACATTATGATAGGCTTTTGTGAATTTGGTGGATAGGAGTGGTAAGTCATCCTCTGGGAGTCTCTCCAACTGCTCACTACTCGGGGAGTGCAAGGCGGACAAGGAAAACTTAGAAGAACCAAAGTCCAAAGGACTAGAAGAACTATTCTAAGTGGGATCAAGTGCAAGAGCTATCGACTCTGCTTTGGGGAGATGAGAGATAAAGTCAATCTCGTGCATCTTCAACCTCAAATAGAGCTTATCCATGGTAAACTCACTCATGACAATGTTTTCATTCATGGATGTTGTCATCCCCAAACTTTCACATCTAAAGCACCAAGCACTTGATATGTATTCTCAGACTCAGAGTAAGTTAAACCAACCACACATAAGTTGCTAGGAATCTTGATGAAAATAGAAAACAAGTCATCCAATGATGCATCAGACTTTTGCTCAAACTTGGAGTACTCATTCTTGAATTGATTTTGTCTCAATTCCTTGATCGTCTAAGAGCCCTCACGAAAGTCAGTGAGGGTTTTCTAGATCTCATGAGCAGATGTCAAGTGAGATACTCGATCAAAATCAGATCTACCATGCTACTGAATCAAGTAGTTGTGTGCCTTGTTATTTGCCACCACATCTGTAATATTTATCAAAGTGATTTGGTCATCAGCAGGTATGACATAAGCTCTCTTTACTTTCACCTAAATCAGTTGCCCTTGGGTTTGATATAGGCTACCATTTGAGCCTTCCAACAGGGATAGTCAACCCTATCGAAGACCGGTGACTTGATATAATACTTGTCTAAAGGTATGGCTCTAAGATCGGTTAAGATCTATAAAGAAGAGCTAACTAGGCATTGACACCACTTGTAGGATCAGCAATAGCAATAAAGTGGGGTGAATGATGTCTTTTTAAAATCTTCCCCCAAGCATCCTGAAATCTTTCACTCCATTAGCTAAAGAGCTAAGAAGATTAGATTTGACAGCCTAAATCCAAACAACAACCCAAAATAGCGAGGTCTCATAGATTCAGCACCTAACTGGTCTGAAAAACACTAAAGGTGCGGTCTAACATGCCAAACCACCGGTCTAACTGGGCCTAGGAACACTCTGACTGCTCCCTTGTTCCCAGAACATAAAATCAGTCCAAGCCAACACCACTTTTGGTGCAAACTTCAAAATCCATGATCAAACGATGTCAAACTTTGCACATACCTTGCTGAGTGTCTTAAGAAACTATTCCACTAAGGATCGGATGGATCTTAGCGAAAGTTCTAACTTTTTCTCAAAACATATAAGGTTGCACCAAACCGGACAAATTTTAAAAACTTGAGGAACAACTTGTTCATAGGTTAAGAATAGCCAAGATGGACCTAAATAAGTTCCCACATATCATAACAAGTAAGACCACCCAAAGAATAAAAGTCAAAACTCTTTGATCAGGATGCCTAAAAAAGGCTCCAAATCAAACAAGAACCAACCAACAAGGTTATCAGAATCTTGTATCTATTGTAGGATTCTAAGATTTTATGATCCAAAATTGACTAGACCAATCCGGTTCTGTGGTAGAATCTTAATGTTCTTATGATTCTACCGAAACTTTTGTAGAATCATGATCAAAATTTTCATATGATACTACTTGATTCTGTCGATTCTATTGTTTTATTATAAATAATTATTTGTGAACTTCCTTTTAATTGAAAATTTTAACTTTTATCTCTTTATGTTCACTATAATTATCATAAAATAATACATGATCTTTCATTCACTATATAATTTGTAAAGAAAAGTTCAAAAGACACAATTTTAAAAATGCAGTAGTGTTATAATACAATGTAGATTTTTTAAAATGTTTCTTTGGTAGAATCAGGTAAGATCTTAGATTATACATCGATCCTATGATTTGCGATCTTACCAAAGAAACTTCGATCCAATCCAGGATCACGATTCTAACAACCTTGCTGGGCAGCATCGAAATCTTGCAAGCCATAATGCCTAGATTGATAGGATTTGATTTACATGAGTCATCTCCATTACTTACACGTCCTTGATGTGTAGCAAGATCAGGGAGGGGAGAGAAGAGGTAACAACCAACAAGAACAAAATAAAAGTTGATCTATTGCTACTTGAAGATGAAGGTTTCATAGTCATTCTATAAGGAAGATAAGAGAACATACCACACCACTTACTCTTCTTTCCCAAACCCTAACACTAGAATTGAAAAGTTAGGATGGTTGGCTTGCAAGCCTCCATCCACAATCTATTAAATAGATAGAGCAACTAATTCACATCAACCCCTAATGGATACTATTCACTAGCATAGTTTGGGGAACCTGGTAACCCCACACAACAGAGGTTTTATAACTCTTGCACGCTTTTCAAAGCATATGAGCCTAAACCCACTAAGTCTTTAGCCTTTGATCTATTTGATTTTCTCAGTATTTCCTTTACCTAAACCACTTTTCCACTTGATGTTCAAGTGCCATAGTTTTGATCCAATGAAATTTATGGTATTTGGTCAACTGCCAAAATACGCTCGCTTTGACCCAATCTTATTTTTTCTTTGAAAGTAATCACCATACTTGCCATGTGTAGGTGTATCAATAGCTTGCCACACATTGACAAATATCTCCTGTTTCGATTCCACTGGACAATGCCTTATTGGACTGACCAAGCCACTTGGTGCAACCCATTGCTCGAATCTTCCCCTCAATATTTCTTGCCTTCTTTGTGTCACGTTTGAGCTCAACCATCTCACCTAGTATTCTTGACTATTTTAGAGCTTAGCTCCTCTATGAGCGTAGTCCTGATTCTCACATTTGATCATAGTTGACTCCAAGTGTTCCTATACATCCAGAGACCAAGAAACTATTTTGGGTATAAGTTCTTCACTACTTGATCACGTTAGCTCAAATATGCTTCATGCAACATGACTGTACTGACCTAGAACTAATTTACTCAATCCACGATCAAATTCCCAAATTTTAGAATTTTCTACCAAAATTAAGTCTGGCTGATTTGATCGCCACATGTGGCTGTTTTTAACCACTCTGCGGGCTGGTTGCTCTGCACGGCCAATTTGACTGCTAGGAAAAAATATCAGACTAAATATGCAAATCTTTCACAAATTTGAATTTTGATTCAATACATATCGACAATGATTCATCATAAATATTTCTGTATCTTATCACATGGTACCTTAACATGAATAATGATCCAAATCAAGAAATATATGACACTACTACAGAAAGCCTAATACTAGACGGCAAATCATAGACGGTTTGACAAAACCGTCTGTGACAGACACTAACACAGACGGTTTTAATTAAGACACCGTCTGTGTTGATGGCATCGGAGAAAACGAGTATCACAGACAGTTTTTATTAAAAACCGTCTGTGATAAGCTGACCCCGCCATCATTTCTACGACGGCCGACCCCACCACCATCGCTGCGACAGCCGACCCCGCCACCACCGCCGCGATGCTCAACCCTGGCACCGCTGCTACGACCGTCGAGACCGCCCCACGCGTGGCAGGTAACCCCACCGCAGGTACAGAGACAGTCGCCGGCGGCGCCGCTCGGGAGGTCGGAGACAACAATGCCGATGCCCACGCCGACATGGCGTCCGCTCTCCCACCTAGTGCAGGAACGGTGAGTGGTTCTGACGGCAACGCGAGCTTCATAACTGGCTCCAGGGTCCTTCACGCCAGCGCAGCGGGCAGCCCGGGAGCGCGGGCCGTAGTTGCGCCAGGCGCGCCGATGGCCCCACCCGTGTCCACGGTGGAGAACGCCCTGCTGGCGGCCCTCAGCGTGTTTCAGTGGGAGTTGACGGATCTCCGCGGGGCCGTACGAGACATGCAAGAGGCTCGGAGCCAACATACCCCACCGGTGATCACATCGAAGCCCACACCGGAGAGGGCGGATAGCCGCGACGCCCCCACGTCCAGCCGCGTTCCGCTATGACGTGTGGACCCGGAGTCCCCACTCTTCGCGGGCCTGCAGCAGGCGGCATGGCCGGAGGACTTCAAGTTCCTGAGTGTCATCGAGGCGTACAAAGACGACACGGACCCACAGTAGTTCGTGCGCGTGTACGAGACCGCCATTGAAGCTGCTGGCGCAGACGACACCACGAAGGCGAAGGGGCTCCCTCTCGCGCTGCAGGGGGTTGCGCTCTCTTGGTTCTTCACCATCGTGCCAAATTCCATCTATGCGTGGGAGCAGATCTGCGACCGGCTCTACAACAACTTCCAGGGAAACTACATCAAGCGTGTCGACGCGGAGTAGCTCTTCGCAGTCAAGCAAAAACCCTCGGAGAGACTCCGGGATTACTTCAAACACTTCGCGAAGGTACGCTGCCAGGTCAAGGATGTCAATGAGACAAACGTCATCAATGCAGCAATACATGGTCTTCGCCCAGGGCCGATGGCCGAATACAACGCGCAGAAACCAATCAAGACGGTGGCGAAGCTCTTCGACAAGATGGAGGAGTACGCCAGAGTGGAAGAGGACGTGCGGCGGCGACACGGCGATGACTCCGACACCAATCAGCCGGGGGGCTCGGCAAAAAATGATGGCTCACTGAAGGAGGGCTCCTCGAAGGGCAAACGTAAGCAGGAACCATCGAAGGACGCCTCCGAGCGCAAGGACACCCAGCACAAAGATCCTTCGGGCGACAGGCCCAAACGCGACCAACACAAATCTCGGAAACCTCGCTACATTTTTGACATCGAAGGTGGCTCCGAGGATAACGCTCCCGCGGGTCTAGGCGGCAGAGGACGCCGTGGCTGAGGACGAGGCCACGGGCGGGGTCGCGACGATAGAGCCCGCGGGGAGTACGACGATCAGCACCATGGGCTGTGGTGCGAGGTCCACGGTCGGGGCAGCCACGACACGCGTGCATGCACCACCATCGTGGCACTCCGGCAGAGCGTCGCCAGAGACAGAAACCCTGAACGCGCCCACCCGTCTGGCTCACGTCCAACACCCCCAGGATCAAGGGATGCAACCCCAGGAAGGCCCCCTGCGGATTCAGGTCCACGTACAGCAACCTTGGGAGGCCCTCCTGCAACTACAAGCCCCGGAGGGAGCCTAGCGCAGGGTCATAAATGTCATTTCTGGGGGCTCCTCGTTGGAGTTCGCCTCGGCGCGGCAGCGGCCTTCGATCAGATGGGGATCCCCCGAAGTCGGTTGGGCACTCCGGGAATCCCACTGCAGGGCTTCGGAGATCAACCCTTGCGGGCATTGGGACAGATATGTCTCCAAGTCTCCTTCGGCCGGGACGATAATGTGAGGAGTGAGGATGCCACCTTCGACGTCGTCGACATTCCGTACCCCTACAATGCTATATTGGGGCAGCCAATCTTAAACTCTCTCGGGGCAATCCCACACCACGGCTTCCTCTGCATGAAGCTCCCCAGACCACGGGCCATCATCACCATCCACGGCGACCAAGATATGGCTCAGCGCATAGAGCTCGGCACCAGAGGCCCGTACCATGAGGCTCAACGGAATGCCTAGGTCGGGTGTGCAAGCGCGTGGATCCTTGATGGCTTTGGAAGGCACCTCGCCGGGCTCCCGCGCAGATCATTTCAGCAGCAACGGTTCCCACCACGCACCGCCCCGTCGCCGGGCAACGACAGCTGCGGTTGTTTCCGTCTTCCAGCGGTCAGTACCTCATCTTTTGTAATCACTCACCCGCGCAAACGGGAATTTAATAAAGTTCACCGTCTGCAAAAAATTATCTTGTTCCCTGCAAAAGCGCGCGAAGGGTTACCTTCGCACGCGCACTCCTTCAGAGTGTAAACAAAGACACACGTCCACGCGCCCACTCTCCGTGAAAAACACGGGCATGAGTATAAACAAAGACACGCGTTCACACGCGCACTCTTTGTGAAAAACACAGGCATGAGTATAAACAAAGACACGTGTTCGCGCGCGCACTCTCTGTGAAAAACACGGGCATGAGTATAAATAAAGACACGCGTTCGCGCGCGCACTCTCTGTGAAAAACACGGGCATGAGTATAAACAAGACACGCGTTCGCGCGCGCACTCTCCGTGAAAAACACGGGCATGAGTATAAAGAAAGACGCGTGGGGGGATGCCTCCACGCGCACTCTAAGGAGTATAAATAAGACGTAGCGTCGAGGCCTGCCTCGCACGCAACTTCACCGCCCGCAACGCGCAGAGGCTCGCCTCCGTGCGCAGTCTACGGACTCTAAATAAGACGTAGCACCGAGGTCCGCCTCCGCACGCACTCTACGGAGTATAAATAAGATGCGGATGTTGTCCCTGCGCACTCTACTAAGTATAAACAAGACGCGGATGCTCCCGCGCACGCATAGGTATTTATCTCTATGCGTACTCTCCGGAGTATAATTAAGGGGTGATTGATAGTCCCACGCACTCTACGGAGTATAAATAAGACACGAACGCTCCCGCGCACGCATAGGTATTATCCCTAGGCGTACTCTCCGGAGTATAAACAACGCGTGGTCGACGAATCCCGCACTCGATAAGACGCACTAGAGGCTGGCCTCCGCAGGCACCTCGCAGCGATCGCGCAAAAAGCAATTGAGGCTCGCCTCCGCATGCGCCTTGTAAAATCGGCATGAGATGTAGCGACAGCTTACATTCGCGAGCATCATGCGGAGCACCGACAAGCCTTAACAGACGCTATCTGCGATGCGGGCCTCGCGGAGAGCAGGTTAACTACGCGGACCCCAATCCGCGCGTCTACCTTGACTAAGGCGCCAGCTCCGCTGCCACCACTTCGAAGGGTAGGGGACGGAGCGCTCGTGCGTCTACCTTGGCTAAGGCGCCAGCTCCGCTGCCACCACATCGAAGGGTAGGGAACGGAGCGCCCGCGCGTCTATCTCGACTAAGGCGCCAGCTCCGCTGCCACCACCTCGAAGGGTAGGGGACGGGGCGCTCGCGCGTCTATCTCGACTAAGGCGCCAGCTCTGTTGCCACCACTTCGAAGGTAGGGGATGGAGCGCTCGCGCGTCTACCTCGACTAAGGCGCCAGCTCCGTTGCCACCACTTCGAAGGGTAGGGGATGGAGCGCTCGCACGTCCACCTCGACTAAAGCGCCAGCTCCGCTGCCACCACTTTGAAGGGTAGGGGACGAAGCGCTCGCGTGTCTACCTCGACTAAGGCACCAGCTCTGTTGCCACCACTTCGAAGGGTAGGGGACGGAGCGCTCTCGCGTCCACCTCGACTAAGGCGCCAGCTCCGCTGTCACCACTTCGAAGGGTAGGGGACGGAGCGCTCGCGTGTCTACATTGGCTAAGGCGTGTCACATCCCAAAAATTTGCTTTCTGAAAAATTTAAATTCAAATTAATTATTTTAAAGTATTTGAGTTTTATTTGGATTTGCTCTGAATTTCTATTTTTGAAAAAAACTAGATTTGAAAAGTATTTTAGAAAAACCTAAAAATACTATTAAATAAAAAGATATTTTGAATTTCTATAAAATCCTAATTCAAATTAATTATTTGGAGTTATTTGGCTTTTATTTGGTTTCCTGGATTTTCTGGAGTTTAAAAATGTATTTTTGAAAATAAAAAGTATTTCAAGTATGAAAATTAAATACCAACATTAGTTGGAAGTATTTTTATTAAGTCCAAAATATCACCAGGAGCTTCTGTGAATTTTACTGGAAATTTTGGAGGTATTTTCACATTTTTTCTGAGCCTTTTTGAATTTCCTTAGCTTTTCTGAAAAATCATATAATCAAAATAAAAATTAAAACTCCCTCCCCTTCCATCCGGCCGCCACGTGGACAGACGGATCCTCTCCACGTCGCCCGGCCGATCCCGCCTACCCCGCCTCCCCGCTGGCCACGTGGGTGGCCGGGATCCTCCCGCCCCCACGCGCTTGGCCCATCCCGCCGCACGCCCCACCCCTTTGCCGCTCTCGGCCGCCCGATCCGCTCGGCGCCACGCGGCCTCATCTCCGCCACCCGCGCCATTCCCTTCGCCTCTCTCTGCCCCGCGGGCCCCGCTCGTCAGCCGCGCCCGCGCCTCCTCTCCCGCTGACCGCCCGGGCCCACCCGTCAGCTCCGTCTTCCCCGCCCACTTTCTTCCTCCGGCGCGCCTCCTTACTTTTTCCGGCCGCTATCTCCGGCGGACAATTAAGCGTCCGTGCCCCCTCTCTGGCCCCTATAAAAGGCGCCCCGAGCTCCGCCTCTCCTCGCCCATCCTTCCCCACCACTCCTCCCTCTCTCCCGTGCGCTCCATCGCCCCCGCGCCGTGCGCACTCACCTCCACCGCCGTCTTGGGCTCCGGCGAGGAATCCCCGCCGCCCCGAAGCCTCTCGTGCCTCGACGTTGCCTCCTCCGGCTTCCCTGCGTCGCCGCGAAGCCCGTGCACCCCTCGGCCGAGCCTCCTCGTCGTCGGAGCCCCCTCGCCGCCGTGACCCGAACTGAGCCGCCGCATCTTCACACCGCCGGCCAACTCCGGCCATCCCCAGTAAAATCCGCCCCCACCACCGCACTCCCCTCGGTCCCCTCTTCCCTTTGCCGCCCTCGCCGCTCACCGTGGCTGCCCCGAGCGCCTCCCTCGCCGGCCGGCCACGTCAGCCCGAGCGCGCCTGCGTGGCAGCCGACGTGGCGCCATGTCTTCGGCCACCTCGGCGCCCCCTGCCCCGTAAGCGCCACGCCCGCGCCAGCTGTCTCCCGTGCCACCTCAGCCTCCTCTGCCACCCGTGGACCCGGTCCATAGACCCGGGGTCCACCGGTCAGTCAAACCCCCTCAGGGCTGACGTCAGCGTGGCGCAGTAAACCGATTTTTCCGTTGAAAAATAAATCAGCCGAAATCAAATTCCCTGCTGACGCAATAAATCCAGAATTTCCTTTAGAAAAATAATTCCAGAAAAACCCTTTTTCCATTTTCTCTCTTTTCAAACTTCCCGAAGCCCGTTCTCCTTCGTTTTAACTCCGTTTGAGCCCATTCAAATTTCTAAATTCATGAAAAATTCCAAACTATCCATTTATTCCATCCTTTCAAATATTTGAAATTTATTTGATATTTCAAATATTTAAATTTCAAATTCCAATGCCCAGTTTAATTTCAAAGCCTCAGTTCCATTCCAAATTTTCTGTGCGCTTTCAAAATTCAAATTCAAATCTTGCCAAATATCCATAAAATCCATTCAATCTTTCTTGGTCCAAATATTGTCTCAGTAATTTTGTTTCCCAACCAATCTTCCAGATATTCGTTCTACCTCGTGTGAACCCCAAATCCGCTGAATCTTTCTCCTAAATTCGTCTAAAATCATAATCTATCCAATTATACCCTCTTTTCGAATTTTTGGATTTTATTTGAATTTTGTTTGAATTTATTTGTTTTGTTTGTCTGTCTTCTCGCGCTTAGATTCCGCCGTCGTTGAAGATTTCGTCGAGTCGCAGCAAGAAGAACCAGTCAGCACTCAAGAAGGCAAGTCTCCTTTGATCATCTTGAACCTATGCTTTTGAAATGTTTTAAAATATTTTAAATTATGTGCATTGCTATTTACATAAAATCACTAGTTCAAATCTTTAGGAGTTAGTTATTCCAACTTTGTTATGCCCCCATTTGACATTGATTGCCATGTACCTTGTCACCCTAGAACTGCCTGTCTCAATAATGAGATTAATATTAATCTTTGTGAATATTAGAATGGTAGGATAATGCTTAGTCATGCTATCTAATAACTTTGGAAGATCTTGAAAATGGGAAATTATGATTGAACCCTTATGTTTGTAAAGGAGGTGGCAATTGGAGTTGTCACTGTGTTTTTTAAAATAAAATAAAATATGAAAGTTGGTTTAGATTAGGGTGGATGGTTGGTTTGGATTGGTGCAGGAAGCACGAGATCTTGTAATGTGTATGTTCCACACTAGTCAATTAAGGACCGACGCTTGTGTTTGTCCAGACTGAGCATTAACCGTACAACCACAAGTCTATATGGGTACGACCTAGCTGACTAACTTATGATAGTCTAGTTTAGGTGCCACCAGTGGAAAGTGGGTGCCAGGGATGGACTGGTTATTCACAGTGAGGGACAGGGATTTACTGTACTCATATGGCGCAAGAGGGGGCTTCGGTTCGGGCAGTTAGCCTACCTGCGGTGAAACCTCAGCGGGTGGTATCTAGCTAGATTAGAGTAAGGTAGAGGCTTTGTGATATTTTATCTAGGTCTCATGCCAAAGGAAGCGTGTTGACTTCTAGGATAATTTATCTCTTGTGGGTAAAGTTGTACAACCTCTGCAGAGTGTAAAACTATTCGAATAGCCGTGCCCACGGTCAAGGGCGGGCAAGGAATGCATTCACATGGTAGATTTCTGGTTTCGTTTTAAAATCAAAAGTTTTGTATTCCAAGAGTGGAGGGAACTCTCGGAAGGGAATCTTGGCGGTTGGAGCCAGAGAGGGTGGATGTAACCCGCAATATTAACTGGTTCAGTTGGAAAAGATTAAGCTAGTGTTGGTGGATGGAACCTTCACTAGGGAATAATTGTAAGTTCTGTTAAAATCATTTACTTTATCAAACTAATGGCTTCGAAAATAATTAGTAGTAATTGAATTTAAAATATTGCTTTGTGCAAAAGAACCATATAGCCTTCCTTTGTCAAGCCTTGCATCTATGCATTTTTCCCAAGACTTGCGGAGTACTTTATGTACTCACATGCTACACTTAAAAATAAATCTCAGAAGATTGCGAAGCTCAAGAAGGTGGCTACGACTACTTCGTCGGTGGCTTCGATGAAGGATTCCAGGAGTTCTAGGTCGCGCTTCCCCAGTCAATTGCCTGTGGCGTATTGATGGGTCTTCACCGAGTTTATCTTTTGCTTTCGCTGTGTTTCGTGTGTGCGAGGTCTTGGAACCTCAATTGTAATATTGAGACCTTTCGGTCTTTACTCTTTGCTTGATCGTGCAAAATAGCACACCCGCAAGTGCACGGGTTGCCACTGAAATAGCGACGAGTGTCGTGTTCTCCACAGGGACTAGACTGAGGCTACCGGTGCTCAGCTAAAGCTAGGTCAATCAAAACGGGGGAGAATCTAAACTACAACGACTACTGAAGCAATCGAATGAACGGACTCTAACCCGCACGATCAAAACGACGAACGAACTAAACAAACTAAGAACGACGGGACGAACGACCGTACGAATAGACGTCGTACGACCGAACGAACAAAACGACGAAAGACTAGACGAACGACGCACGAACGACACGACGACTAAACGACTGAACACGACTACCAAACGAACGAACAATGACGACTACACGACGAAAACAACTACCAACCGACGACCTAAATAACTATCGACCGCAAGAAAGAAAGAGGGAGAAGTCAAGAAGCACTGGGGGAGTCTAGAAGCACGGAGGGAGTTTGAGAGGGAACGAGGGGGAAAGCAGTCGACGGCTATCAAGACAGCGATGGCTTCACACGACAACACAAAACACAGAACTAAGAACACACGCACGACTTAACTACCGAGCGACCGCTGAGAAAAGCAAAAAGGGAGGGTTTAGAAGCAAAGGGAGGTTGAGACAGCACGAAGGGGGGAAAACGGTCGCTAACTAGCTAATTTGCGCAACACAAACACACGGATAAACACAGAAACTAACACCCACACAATCACAGGACACGAACACTAAACACAGACAGACACTAACCAACTGACACAAGAACAATTAACAAATTAACACCTAACCACAATAACATCTGAGTGAGCTCAAGCATTCATCACAGTGCATAATTCACAATAACAGAACAGGGCACAATATAATATCCACTGATCTCATGCATAGATCACAAAGAGACATAACAGAACACAATCACATTGCTGCCCAAACATTCACAGTTCATATAGCATCACTAATCAACAGTTTAACAGTGCACAATTAACAGAAATTAGCAATTAACCGAAGCAATCACTGAGCAACAAAAGTCAGCAAAAAGAGTAAGGAGAAGAGTTGGAGATAGACCGAAGAGCAAATAGTAGTAGCAGAGGAGGGCTCGGTGTAGAAGTAGTCGTCGCCGTCGGTGTCAGTGTCGGTGGCGCAGAGGTGGTGAATGGCGGCGGTGCTGTGGAGAAAGGAGGCGCTAGGTGGGAGAAGGCGGAGAAGGATCTGGAGATGGGGAGCTGTGGTTGGCCGCCGGCGAGTGGAGGTGGCGGCACATGGGAGAAGGCGGCGAGAAACGGCGGCGGGGAAGAGGAGAAGCGGCGGCGCGGTGGAGGTGAGGTTGCGGCGGAGCAGCAGGGGCGCGCGGCGAGCTACGGCCCGGCGCTCGCCGGCGGCCGGATTTGGAGGAGTATAGGGGGAAGGAGAAGAAGCCGATGGGGGAATGAAGGACCGGGCTCAAAGAAATGGCAGGCGGCGGCGCTAGCTTTTGTTGGAATTGGGATTTGACATTTTGCAGAATAGTCCTCGAAGAAGCTAGGGTTTACAAAGAGGTCCTTCTTCATTTCATTTCTTTTCTTTCTGGCCCTTGGAAACTCCGATTTAATCGCAGTTTGATCCTACGTGCCCGTGACGACACGTACATCTCCACGGAGCAGTCTGGAAATGCCAGATTTGTCGTTTATGCGCCTCGATCGCGCCGGCCTGCAGTAAAATACAAAAAAATGTAAAATGGTCCATTTCGAGCAATTAAATATAGAAAATAGTGCAAATGATGATAAATGGTCCCAAAATGCGAATAATGTGAGGGTAAAATGACAGGTAAATGAATGCAAATATGACGCATGTCATACCCCCAAGCTTTAAACGTTTACTTGTCCTCAAGTAAATGGCATGAATTATCGAACCCGGACAACAAGTAATCGTAAGGTAAAAGACTAGTTAAATGCACGTAATAAGTCAAGTGACAATAACAATGCAAAATGTGATTATCTAACTTGAGTTTTGAGGGTCATCCAAGATGAGAATGAATCAAGCTAAGATCTCAAGTGATAACTACAACATTTGACCAAATCAAGTTATACACTCAAGTGTCGAAATACACTCAAGTGCTCACATGAATCCAACCAAAATTGTAAGGCATCGGAACTAGGTATAACATCAAGAATAAGCATAGCGAAGGGTCATGCTAAGACATATGTTATTTGAGACAAAGAGACAAATACTTGCATGATATTTATGAAAAAGCCCACACTTGAGCCATGATACCTAATTTTTGTTAATTTTTAGCAAATTTAAAACACACATTGGGCACAAGTGCCACTTATTCCAATCCTTGGGCAAGCTTGCCACTTATTCACACATTCAAACTTCAATTGGCCAAAAATGCCACTTATTCAGACGTTTGCAAACCAATGTGACAAAGTCACTTATTCAACTCACTCACTCCTTGCAAAACAATTTTTTTCTCTTTTCTCTTTTTTTTAAGATTAAGCATCTTTAACCGGTTTTCATTAATGCTAAGTAACACGTGTCCTAAGACATGGATACCTAGATAATTCAACCAAGTTATTGGCTCAAGATAGGACTACCCCTTTCACAAATTTTACACTCAAGTAAAGTATCAATATCTAAAATAACATATGCCAAAGCATGAAACTAAGATATAATCATTCAAGAGGCTATGACTAGAACCAATTCAATCCGCAAATGGTTAAAACACATGCGTAACTCGCAATGAATCAAATGCTATAGGATCACAAGGCTTCTAAGCACATTAAGGATAATAAACAAAACTCAAGCTCTATAAAATGATGCCAAGTGACTTAAGACATATAAGGAACTAGTGACAATATAGCTTAATGAAAATTTCGGCATGACCTTTCTTGTTTAATCATAACATGGGCTCACATAACCAAAATATACAATCAAGCATAACATGAGAGCAATAGTAAAGGTCATATATCATCAACACAAGCGTAACATCAAGCATAAGAATGACCATAAATCATCATCTACACGACAATAAGCTCAAATGCTCACAAATATAATACAAACATGCTAGAACATCATCCATACACACACAAGTCCTCCCCCAAGATTAAATTGAGCAATGTATCAAGAATGTGCTTAAAGGGGTAAGAAACAGCTCACCGGGTGTATATGATGTAGTGGAAGTGACAAATCATCCCATGGCTTCTCGCACATGCAAGGATGAGGATCTAGCACGGGACCTAAAATAGAAAAGAAAGAAAAGAAGAGAAACCAACAAAAACTAACAAAAGGAATGGAAATAAAAAGATAAAAGATGCTCATTTGGATGTAGCGGGAGGAGGGCCAAGGACGGGACATGGAAAAGGCACATGTCCGCCCTCCATATGAAGCGGCATGCCTCAAAATCCACCTGGATCCCAAGGGATGTCGACTCGAGTCAAGTACACTCGTAGTCGATGGTACACAAGCGTAACCCTGCAAATAGACTCACAGATATAGCATGTATGTGTGATAGGGTTGACACCCTCTAAGTCATCAATCAAATATTCAATCATGTAGGTATATCGATAAAGTACATCATGAGGTCTATCAGTGAGATGAGCACAACTAGTAATAGCATATGTCTCGTCTGAGCCAAGGAAATCAAACCTGAGGTGGTCGGGGAAGAGTTTCCATACTACCTGAAGTGTAGGCGAAAGAGAATATATGGTAGTAGAAACCTCCAGAGGGGCGATGTCGACGAAAGAAGTAGCCGGTGGTGGATCAATAGAAATGTGCTCCTCCTCGACATCGGAAGCAGCCCCCTCATCAAGATGTGGAACCTCAGAACTCAAAAGTATATCCATAATGAACTCATCGTCATCTGGCACAAAGCTCTCATCATCTATATCTAACTCATCACAACTCAAGAGTGAATCTACCGCAAACTCATCCTCATAATCAGGAGTGAAACAATCATCATCAGGAGGTAGGTCCTCATCATCTAGCTCCATCATCTCTCTCTCAGAGTCAATAGGCAAAGGATCGGACTGAGGTGCCTCTAAGTGTATATGTGGTGTCTCCAACAACAGGCCCTCGCTAGCAAGATCAGGTGTAAGACTGATAGGCTGACACTCATCTCTATCCAGAACTATCTCTGTGGTGCTAATGGAAGGCTGTGAAATGGTAAAACTATCCACACAAGTAGAACTGGTGCTCATAATCGCCTCAATCTCATCCTGAATCGCCATCGCACGATCACCATCAGGAGGCACAGTCATCAGTTCCTTGCATAATGCATCAAGTCTGGCAGCCTGATCTACATGTGAAGGACGTGGCTCATGAGACTGCTCTAAGGACTCAGACATAGGAACTGTAAACTGGCTCGGTGAAGGCATAGGTAAACTACAGGCAGGAGGTGTCGGATCCAATGCGAAGCAACTACTCATTCTACTCTCATGATCTCCTATAATCCTAGAAATCCTCTCCTCAAATCTAGACAACTGATCGAGCTCAGGAGTAGGAGTCTGATGCTGAGGTATAGGATAGTGCTGATGTGACCAATGAGAAATATCCTGATCTCCAAATCTAAAACCCTGCAATGGTGTACTAGAAGAAAATGATGAAATATCAGGGTTGTTGTTTCCATATGACAGACTCAAGTGCTCAGGCCATCCAGGGTGATAAGTGTCAGGGAATGGCTCACTCGGCTGAGCAAAGCTCATCCCGTAACACTCTGGAGTGGACAAATAACCACGCTGGCACTCAGCGGGTGAATGGCCCTGAAAACCACAAGTCTGGCATATAGGAACAACTGGAGAACGGGCGCCTGCTAAAGAACTGTACTGATCGTGCCCGCTCTCTAACACAACTCCTCGCTCTAAAGCATAACGCTCTAACTGACGAGACAATAGATTTACCTGTTCTTGAAGAGTATCATAAGTGGGGGTGCTCATAAAACCACGAGAATCAGAATAGTAAGCCATATCCTCAATAAGTACCAATATCAATCAACCTGCGGAATGGACACGGAAATCGCACAAAAGAGAAATAACTAGGGAAAGGGTTAGGGGTTAGCAATATATCACAAATATGAACAATAACGAAAAGAAAGACAAGTCAGCACAAAATACAAAACAAGCAAAAGAAAAACAAACGACCTAGTCTATAGCCTAGCCACTGAAATAGCGACGAGTGTCGTGTTCTCCACAGGGACTAGACTGAGGCTACCGGTGCTCAGCTAAAGCTAGGTCAATCAAAACGGGGGAGAATCTAAACTACAACGACTACTGAAGCAATCGAATGAACGGACTCTAACCCGCACGATCAAAACGACGAACGAACTAAACAAACTAAGAACGACGGGACGAACGACCGTACGAATAGACGTCGTACGACCGAACGAACAAAACGACGAAAGACTAGACGAACGACGCACGAACGACACGACGACTAAACGACTGAACACGACTACCAAACGAACGAACAATGACGACTACACGACGAAAACAACTACCAACCGACGACCTAAATAACTATCGACCGCAAGAAAGAAAGAGGGAGAAGTCAAGAAGCACTGGGGGAGTCTAGAAGCACGGAGGGAGTTTGAGAGGGAACGAGGGGGAAAGCAGTCGACGGCTATCAAGACAGCGATGGCTTCACACGACAACACAAAACACAGAACTAAGAACACACGCACGACTTAACTACCGAGCGACCGCTGAGAAAAGCAAAAAGGGAGGGTTTAGAAGCAAAGGGAGGTTGAGACAGCACGAAGGGGGGAAAACGGTCGCTAACTAGCTAATTTGCGCAACACAAACACACGGATAAACACAGAAACTAACACCCACACAATCACAGGACACGAACACTAAACACAGACAGACACTAACCAACTGACACAAGAACAATTAACAAATTAACACCTAACCACAATAACATCTGAGTGAGCTCAAGCATTCATCACAGTGCATAATTCACAATAACAGAACAGGGCACAATATAATATCCACTGATCTCATGCATAGATCACAAAGAGACATAACAGAACACAATCACATTGCTGCCCAAACATTCACAGTTCATATAGCATCACTAATCAACAGTTTAACAGTGCACAATTAACAGAAATTAGCAATTAACCGAAGCAATCACTGAGCAACAAAAGTCAGCAAAAAGAGTAAGGAGAAGAGTTGGAGATAGACCGAAGAGCAAATAGTAGTAGCAGAGGAGGGCTCGGTGTAGAAGTAGTCGTCGCCGTCGGTGTCAGTGTCGGTGGCGCAGAGGTGGTGAATGGCGGCGGTGCTGTGGAGAAAGGAGGCGCTAGGTGGGAGAAGGCGGAGAAGGATCTGGAGATGGGGAGCTGTGGTTGGCCGCCGGCGAGTGGAGGTGGCGGCACATGGGAGAAGGCGGCGAGAAACGGCGGCGGGGAAGAGGAGAAGCGGCGGCGCGGTGGAGGTGAGGTTGCGGCGGAGCAGCAGGGGCGCGCGGCGAGCTACGGCCCGGCGCTCGCCGGCGGCCGGATTTGGAGGAGTATAGGGGGAAGGAGAAGAAGCCGATGGGGGAATGAAGGACCGGGCTCAAAGAAATGGCAGGCGGCGGCGCTAGCTTTTGTTGGAATTGGGATTTGACATTTTGCAGAATAGTCCTCGAAGAAGCTAGGGTTTACAAAGAGGTCCTTCTTCATTTCATTTCTTTTCTTTCTGGCCCTTGGAAACTCCGATTTAATCGCAGTTTGATCCTACGTGCCCGTGACGACACGTACATCTCCACGGAGCAGTCTGGAAATGCCAGATTTGTCGTTTATGCGCCTCGATCGCGCCGGCCTGCAGTAAAATACAAAAAAATGTAAAATGGTCCATTTCGAGCAATTAAATATAGAAAATAGTGCAAATGATGATAAATGGTCCCAAAATGCGAATAATGTGAGGGTAAAATGACAGGTAAATGAATGCAAATATGACGCATGTCACTCTTTAATATTGTAATAAAGCGTTGCTGGTTATGTATTCATTTCTGTTTAACTGTGTGCACTAGCTTTGATCTGGGACTAGTGCAGTAATACACAGAGGGTCCGGGTTCGGAAATCCGGGGTCCCGACAAGGCGCCAGCTCCACTGCCACCACTTCGGAGGGTAGGGGACGGAGCGCTCGCGCGTCTACCTCGACTAAGGCACCAGCTCCACTGTCACCACTTCGAAGGGTAGGGGATGGAGCGCTCGCGTGTCCACCTCGACTAAGGCGCCAGCTCCGCTGCCACCACTTCGAAGGGTAGGGGACGGAGCGCTCGTGCGTCTACCTCGTCTAAGGCGTCAGCTCCGCTGCCACCACTTCGAAGGGTAGGGGACGGAGCGCTCGCGCGTTTACTTTGGCCAGGCCCGGACCGCTGTGTGTAGGCGGGCATGATGTAGCCTCGCTATGCTACCACGGGATTACGTGATCGTAAGCAAGGATGGAGGCGCGGACAACATTTTTCAACCAAACCCCCCCCATACTGTCTGTATTCATCGGAAGATGTTTACAAAGGTACGCAGTAGTGTACAGATATCCTTGGGTGCTCAAAGCCGCTACTCGGCAGGCTCCTCCTTAATGCGCGTCCGCGGCGGGGCCTCACTCGAAGAAGCCCGGCTTGCTCAGAAGTCCAGCGACTCTCGGCCCTTCACCAGCGCTGGAGATGTCGCCGGGTCACAGGGTCAGGAACTAGCGGCCGGTCCCAGTCGAGTGACTGCTCGGGACACGGGGGCACACAAATCAGAACACTGGTGTGGCAACTTATACTTTATTCATAAGGAAAAAGCCTCGTGTTTTACAACGCACACCAACGCACGAAAACCATGACGTCACACCTGTGGGTTCGTGCCGCCCCCCGAGCCCTCGAGGCCGCCCTCGTCGCGTCGTGGGACCTCATCCAGCCATAGGCCGAGGTCCCACTCGTTGTACAGGCTGTTCCGCAGCTCGATCTGCACCGCAGCCTTCCTGATGTACTCCCAGATCCTCTCGTAGAAGAATCGCACGGGTCGGCGAACAGCGCGCACAGCACCAGACATCACCCCAGCCCCGACCGGCATCTCCAAGTGGGGATCAGCCAGCTCGCTGACATGCTGGCAGCCCCGGTGCCGCAGGAGCGCGCATATCAGGCACGACGTCATGTACGAGCAGTGGTAGCCGAACGTAGTCGTGGAGCTACGGGCAATGTTGGCCGCATCCCCAATCCGGCGAAGGGTCTGCGACAGCTCTTCGGGCCCAAAGGAGCGGGGCAGCACTTCGGCGATAAGATCCTCAAGGGTGCTCTCCAGGGCCAGCATGGCATCCCACGTAGCCACTGAAGCATTGCCCAGAGCCCGGTTCCGCTTCGCTAGAGACACGGCGAGTCCGTCCTTCTCCTTCTCCAGCGCGGCGATTTGCTGGAGTAAGCCATCCTGCTCCTCCGCAACTTCTCGCCGCGCTGCCTCCATGGCTGACAGCCGCGCCACTACCACAAGCGCTTCGGCGTACGACTTCGTCTTCGCGCATTCTACTTCTAAGCGGCGGATGCGGTCGTCCTTGGCGGTGTGCGTCCCCTCGGTAACATGCAGAGCCTCTTCGGCGGCTCGCAACCGGTCCTCTAGCGCCCCCTGCTTGCGGGCATGAGCTGCCTGCAAAGCCTGGGCCAAGACGAGGGTCTGTACAATAGAGTGGTCAGCAAAGTTCTAAATGGCCACGTATCATCATGAGGTTAGATGCTTACCCTCACTCTCGATACCTCCAATGCGTCCCCAAGGCGCTCCGTCCCGTAGGTTGATAGCGCCTACGAATCAATGCTCACGGCCGCGTCGTTCGCGACCCCGCGCCATGCCCCCAACACTTCCGGGGGAGGGACGAAGTCCGCTAGGTTCGGGTGTGCGGCGTTCGCGTCGGCAGCCCCAGGTGCGTCGGATGCTCCCCTCAAGGGAATGTCCCTGCGCCCCGGGGATCACCCGTCCTCTGGAATGAGTGTCGCTGCAAGAGGGTGTACCGGTTAGTCCTATGGGAACATTGCAAAACTACGCCAAGTTATACCATGGAAGCCTACCCTCGGTGGCAGACGGTGGACTTCGCTGGGATGTCCTCCCAACTTCGAGCAGAGTAACAAGGGCGCCGGCCCTCGGGGACAGCGCCGGCCCTCGAGGCTGGGGAATCTCCGCATTAGGACCTAACACCAACTGTTCTCGTGCCGCGGTCGCTGCGGCCTGAGGGGCCGGGGGGACGTGGGACATGGGGACTTCGGCGTCGGAGTCGGAGTCCCACAAGCTCCCAACGCGGGTCACCATGGCGAACCCCCTCGAGGTCCGGTGAGGGGGGATCGCAGGCGTGGCCGCTTCGCCTTGGGAGGAGGGGGTGAGGCCCCCGCCTCGGCAACCGCCGCAGAAGATCCCACAGCAGCAGCAGTCGCGGGTGAGGGCCCCACCCTAGTAACCTCCACGGGAGGCACCTCCGCCCCGGCCACCATTGTCGGCGGAGAGCTCGTTCCACCTGTCCCCGTGGAGGGTAGCTCCGACACTGCCGTTGCTGCAAGCGAGGCCTCTGCTCCGGTGCCGCCAACAGATGTTAAAGCCACCTCGGCGACCGCCGCGGGCGATGAGACCTCACCTTCCAGGTCGACCACGGCGCGTTCTTGGCCCCTAGCACCGCCTAGAGACCCTTCGCCCCCGTCATCCCCGCCCGTCTCCAGGCCTGAATCCGCGTACTTCGTCGAGTCAGACTCAACGTCCGCCGCATCGGCGGGGGCAACGACAGCCGTCGCACCGGGCGCGATCGCGGAAGCCCAAGCCTTCCCGCGAGACGGCACCTTTTTTCCGTGGGCGCCGTCATCCTGATGCCGCGGCTAGCTCGGGGCCGGAGGGGCTCGTTCTGGCACACGAACGCCCAGGGCCTTGCACGCGCGGTTTATCTGCCCCAGCCCCGCCGCCGCGGTTGCAGTCGTACGCTGCTCGTGCTCCCTGGCTGTATATGGCCCAAGGAACATGCCTACTGCGTGTTTCGCGTCCTTCAAGCGAATTCCTACACAAGAAGCATGATTAAATACGACACAACGAGCGTGAATGGAAGGGACAGAGTCGAGGTTTACGATGGCCGGAGGGCGCAAGTAGCGAAGAAACAGACGGGCGGACGTTGTCGTCCCGGGGTTTCCCGGCGGCGAGGCACCACTCATAGGCGAGCGGTGCCACGCCATACATGACGAACTCCTCGGCGAGGTTGCGCATATTGAAGCGAGCGGTGATTCCCACAAGTCTTCGCGCCCTTCGCGCATCTTCGGCATTGAGCGTTATGCTGGGCGTGGTATTGAATGCCATCGGCTGGCCCGTGCACTCGAGACCGCTACCGCTCGCCACACGGTGGTAAAACCACCGCCTCGTCCAGTTAGCCTCCCACTTCGCTCGGGTTGAGTTTGCGGGGAAGATCTTCCCGCATCCCGGCCGCAGAATGAAGTTCACGCTGCCGAAGTTCGATAGCGTCCCGTCCTTCTGTTCCTTTGGCTGGCACCGCGCGTCATGCAGATATGCGAACATCGAGGCGCTGGGCCAGCACGCCTCCGAGCGTAGGGCCCAGCTGTACACAGCAAGCCGAGCCAATGCGTTCGGGGTAAGTTGCGCCAGCTCTAGCCCGAAAGTCCGCAGCACATCGCCTACGATCATCGCGGACGGGATGCGAAGCCCGGCGTTGAAGAAGGCGACGAAGACAATCGTCTCTAACTTCTCAAGTCGTGGTTCCGTCTCATCACCGGTGGGCAGCCGCACCGCCTGGCGGTTCGACAGCTTCCCCTCGCGCAGCAACGTACGGATCGTTTCCTCCGTCACGAGCGATGTACCCAAGGAGCTGGAGTACGGACCCTCTTTCCTCTCCGTCGCCACCCACCAGTTGTCTGCCGCCGTCGGGTCACGCCCCTCGAGCGCGTACTCCACATTAAGCAGCGAGGACCACCGCCGGATGGCGCAGTCGTCGACCATCTGAGAACGCTCATCGCTGTGCGCCATTGGTATCCGCAAGCTAGACAACGACGAAAGGGAAGTGCGGTGGAAGGGAAGTAAAGAAGAGCAGGAGACGAGGCGGGTGGTCAAAAAGCGTGTGGAGGAGGCGCAGACGTGGTACCGTGGGGGGTATTTAAAGACCCCTCGTCTCCCGCACCGCTGGTAAGTGTAACCGGTGGACGATGAACCGCCCGCCTCCCCACGACCCAAGCCGAAGCGTCGCGACTGAAGCCGAAGTGTCACGACCGAAGTCGAAGTGTCGCGACCGCCCACGCGTGTCGGGCACGACCGCGGGCGTACAAAGACATGTCAGCACACGACGCGCCAATAGTGCCCCGCCGCGTGTCGGCTCCCACCGGGAGTAAATGCAGGTCGTACGACGCGGCAGCTCCCGGTGCGTGTCGGCGTGATTCGCGAGGCCAATCAACCGCAACAATTTTGACAGGGTCTCCGCCCCAGCAGCGAGGCCCTGGCTTTGACTTCAGCTCTGTCCCCACAAAGGCCCACCTCGCTGGGACGCCATAAAGATGCCGCAAGCCACTGCGACCCCGAGGTCCGCACAAACTTCTGGCCTCGGCCAGTGAAGGCCCAACCCCGCGCCCTCGTGACCAAGGGGCGCGATCGCTCTCCTGTAACAAGCTTCGACACTCTTCACAAGCGGGTAGCCTTTTGTTCGCCAGCGCTCACTGGTATGGGCAGAATGCGTAACCATTGAACGCAGATGAACAGAGGTAGGCCTATTTGTGAGAAGATAACCGCAGGCCGCAGCGGAGCGTACCCGGTTGGCCGCAGAGCTCGACATCAACTCGAAGATAAGTCTTCTCCGAAACTCAGGAATAAGCATCCTTCTGTTCATCACCATCTTATGACCATGTCCGTCAGCTTAACCCCCTACGAAGGATAGCGCAGGAGAATGACGCACCGGTCGCACTCCGATCGATGCAGCCGTGCAAAGTGACGACCTGGCAGTTTGGCTCCCTGCAGCCAGGGAACACAACTGCTGACAGCCGAACAGGCGCAGGCGCACGACAGTTGGGCAGCGCGCGGCATGCCAATGGCACCCTGCCATGCGTCCCGCCCCTCTAGGGAAGGGGCGATTGGCAGCCCACGACGCGCCAATTGCAACCCGCCGCGGGTACGCTCCCGGGGGGGGGACAACATGCACAGTCGCAGCAGCCTGACTGCTCAGAGGTCGACGCGATTCCAGGAGTCATTAAAGCGCACTACCGGTTCGCGGAGCCACAACCACCCCGCGCCTAGGGGAATCTGCGGTGCGAGGGTTGCCTCCGCTCTGGCCTCGACTTCGCAACCCAACGAACCCGAGGTTGAGGGCGGCCCAGGCAACTAGTGACCTCACCGAGGCGGAGACGACCTCGACTACGACTTCGGCTCCGACTTCAATTCTGGGACGTTCCGGGCGAAGCAGAGGGCGAAGGCGAGCGAACACCGGTCCAGCCCACAATGCACCCAACTGCCACCCTTGAGCCATGTGGTACAGTCCAGCATTTCGACCCCTAGCCCGCACAAAGACCCTGTGTTCAGCTCTAACCGAATCCGCAGAGCAGCGCAGGCGGCCACCTCGGCTTCAGAGTTCATGCAGCAACCTCACAGCCCAAACCGGCGGGGATCCACCCACCCGGGCTCCCCGTAATTCGGGAATGCGAAGGCTGATTTACGGCAGGTTCTGACTTGTTCTCATAAACAGATAAGCTTCAGTACATCAACATTCCCTGATGGTAACGCCGGTTGGTGCAATCAGAGAATGCAAATGGACTCAAGTATATCTGTCTACGAGAACAGGTCAAACATTGCCGTTTCCGTACGGGAGCACGGTGTGCGAGCAGGAGGCCACCTATCCGACTGTACAATGCAGGTACAACGCAGCACCAGCAGAATATATATACCCGATCAGCTGGGGAGCCCAACCGGCAGAAGCCCAACCGGAGGAAGCTCAACCGGCGGGAGGAAAGCTCAACTGGCAGAGGGGCTCGCAGCGTCGTATGGCCGCGACACTTCAAGCCCTGCGCTGCGCCAAGCATGTTTCGCCACGCGGACCGGTAGAAGAAGGAACGTCGCAACACAGTATGGCCACGGCACCTCAAGTCTCGCGCCGCGCCAACCAGGTCTCACCATGTAAGCCGGCGGTCATTTATGATGGGCCCCGCAAGGGAGGCAGCTTCGCCAACACATCCGGCGTCGCACCCCCGCGGCGGGTCTAGTAAAACACCAGCAAATAAGTCTCCGCCAACCATTAAAGGAGCTCACAGGCCGCAGGGACGGAGGGGGCCAAATGACTCGACGACATGGCTTCGGCCCGTGGAGCCCTTCACCATGAGAGGCTCCTGTTGTAGGGATGGCCCCCACCTAAGCCTAGCAGGCCTATTAGGAGATTATAAGGCCTGAAATGGGACATGTGTAATGACGAAAGTGCCCCTGAAGGGGATGTACATATGTAAGGGCATCATTGTAAAAATGCTCCCCATGTGGATATATATATATACGGTATAGGCTATAGGGGAAACCCTAAGCCATTGCTCACCTAACTCTCCACTACCATACTCTCTCTCTCTGTTTGGTCTGTAACCACATGTTGTAGTTGGTCTTCTTGAGTCTTGGGTCAAACCGGCGAAGTCTTGGGTCTTCTTCTTGCCTCAGGAGTCATTCTCATTGTCTTTCGTTCTTGAGTCCATGTCACTCATGTTGATAGTCTCGAGAGCTGCAAGAATACGGTTGATGAACATGTTGTAGTTGGTCTTCTTGAGCTTCGCGTCGCAAGGTTGAGGATGTCTCCAAATTCCTTGTCCTTTTTGCCCTTGAGCTTGAGGAACTTGGCTTGAATATGGTTCTTGTCGTAGGGGTGGCCCCCACCTAAACCCAGCAGGCCTGGTAGAAAGGTATAAGGCCCAGAATAGGCCATGGGTAATGACATGACTACCCCCAGAGGGATAACCAGATGTAAGGGTAAAACCGTAAAAGCACTCCTCATGTACGTATATATATGATGGGAAGCCCTGGGAAGGACCAGGCCATGACACTTATCTTCATCACTCTCCACTACCACCTCTCTCTCTGTTTGGTCTGTAGCCACAACAGTTGGCGCCGTCCGTGGGGAGGACGAGGACAAGCCTGAAGACCGAAGAAAAAGATGGCACCGAAAAAAGCTTCCTCAGTGGCGACGAAGGGAAAGAAGGCGGCCGGGCCGGAGCGTCGCATGGGTACCAGAGCTTCGGCGTCGGCAGCGGCGGACGCGGGTGGCGAGGCAGGCGCGGTGGCCGGAGACGTCGACGTTCGCACGGCGACGACCAACCCCGCCACCGGCGTTGCGAGGACGGGCCCGGCGGTCGAAGACGTCGGCACGGGTGCGGCGACAACCGACCCCGCCGACGCGACGACAGCCGACCTCGCCGCTCCCACTGCAACCCTCGCCGGCGGTGCGGACCGGGCGGTCCGAGGTAGCCACGACGGAGCGACTGGCAGCTCGGGCCCCCGCGATGCGGTCGTCCCTGCGCCGACCCGCCCGTCGGAAGCACCGGCGACCCCGCCCGCACCGGGGATGGAAAACGCCCTGCTGGCGGCTCTCAACGCGTTCCAGCGGGAGCTGGGGGACCTTCACGGAGCCGTCAGAGATATACAAGAGGCTCGGAGTCAGCCGGCTGCGCCAGCAATCGCGTCCGAGCCCGCGCCGGAAAGGGCGGACAGTCGCGAAGCCACCACGTCCAGCCGCGTGCCGCTGCGACGCGTAGATCCGAAGTCCCCGCTCTCGGCGGGGCTGCAACAGGCGGCGTGGCCCGAAGACTTCAAGTTCCCTGGCGCCATCGACTCGTATAAAGGCGACACGGACCCCCGTGAGTTCGTGCGCGTATACGAAACCGCGATCGAAGCCGCGGGCGGAGACGACACCACGAAGGCAAAGGGACTCCCCCTCGCGCTACAAGGAGTGGCGCTCTCTTGGTTTTTTACCATAGAGCCGGGCTCCATCTACGCGTGGGAGCAGCTCCGCGCCCGCCTCCACAACAACTTCCAAGGAAACTACGTCGACCGGGTCGATGCGGACCAGCTCTTTGCCGTGAAGCAAAAACCCTCGGAGAAGCTCCGGGACTACTTCAAACGCTTCGCCAAGATTCGATGTCAAGTGAAGGACGTCAACGAGTCCACCATCGTCAATGCAGCCATACAGGGCCTTCGCCCGGGCCCGATGGCTGAGTACAATGCGCGGAAGCCGATCAAGACGGTGGCGAAGCTCTTCGACAAGATGGAAGAATATGCCAGGGCGGAGGAGGACGCGCGGCGAAGGCAAGGCGACGACTCCGACACCAACCAGGCCGGAACCCCGGCAAAAACCGAAGACCCGGCGAAGGGCGGTTCTTCGAAAGGGAAGCGTAAGCAGCAGTCGTCCAGGGACGCGCCCGACCGTAGGGACAACTCGCATAGGGAGTCATCGGATCAGCCCAAGCGCGGCCAGCAAAGGTCGAGGTGAAACCGGAACGTCTTCGACATCGAAGGCGGGTCCGACGAGGGTGCGCCAGCGGGACGAGGCGGCCGGGGACGCCGTGGCCGGGGCCGCGGTCGTGGCAGGGGCCGCGACGATAAGGGTCGTGGAGACTACGACGACCAGCATCAGGGACTGTGGTGCTTAGTCCACGGCCGCGGCAATCACGATACCCGTAACTGCACCTCCATCACGGCGCTCCGCGACAGCGTCGCTAGGGACAGGAACCCGGAGGCGCGCCAGCCTGCGGTGGCCCACATCCAATTCCCATACGAAGCCCCCATGCAGGTACAGGCGCAGGGGATGCAGGTACAGGCACAGGGAATGCAACCCCAGGAAGGCACCTTGCGGATCCAAGCTCACGTACAGTAACCTCGGGAGGGCCTCCTGTCGTTGCAGGCCCCGGACGCAACTTATCGCAGGGTCATTAATGTCATATCCGGCGGCTCTGCGCTGGAATTTGCCTCGGCGCGGCAGCAGAAGGCCTACGCGTGAAGACTACATCACGTGGCGGCATACCCAGCGCAAGTACCGCCGGAATGGGCGCGGCACGAGGTCACATTCACACCTGATGACGCCCAAGGTGTGGACTTCCCTCATCAGGACGCCCTGGTCATCCGGGTCACCATCGCGGGATGCGATGTGGGGCGCGCCTTGGTGGACGGAGGTAGCTCCGCGAACGTATTGTTTGCGGCGACCTTCGACCAGATGGGGATCCCTCGAAGCCGCCTCGGGCCCTCGGGAATCCCACTGCAGGGCTTCGGGGGACAGCCCCTGCGGGCGCTGGGCCAGATCGGCCTTCAAGTCTCCTTCGGCCGAGACGACAATGTGCGGGCCGAAGACGCCACCTTCGACGTGGTCGACCTCCCGTATCCCTACAATGCCATACTGGGGCGCCCAATCCTCAACTCCTTCGGCGCGGTACCACACCACGGCTATCTGTGCATGAAGATCCCGGGTCCCCGGACCGTCATCACCGTTCGAGGCGACCAGGATATGGCTCGGCGCATCGAGCCAGGCGCCAGATGCCCGCGTCGCGAAGCCCAGCGCCGCTCTTAGAGACGGCACCATAGCGCGGAGGTCCGTGGGGTCGTCCATAGGCGCCTGCGCGGGCCCTGCAAAGGCCTAGCGACTAGAGGCTGCGGCAGCACCAAGGGCAAACGGTCAGTATATTCACCTTTTGTAGTCGCTCACCCGCGCAAACGGGGATATAATGAAGATCGCCGTTTGCCGTTAATTTTTCTTCATCATATGCAAGTGCGCGGTGAGGGCGCGCGCCGGCTTCGCCAACGCGCGCCCCCGCAGTATAAACCAAAGACGCACGTTCGCGTGTGCACTCGCCGTCGCCAGGGAGGGCGGGACTGAGTATAAACCAAAGACGCACGTTCGCGTGTGCACTCGCCGTCGCCAGGGAGGGCGGGACTGAGTATAAACCAAAGACGCATGTTCGCGTGTGCACTCGCCGTCGCCAGGGAGGGCCGGACTGAGTATAAACCAAAGACGCACGTTCGCGTGTGCACTCGCCGTCGCCAGGGAGGGCGGGACAGAGTATAAACCAAAGACGCACGTTCGCGTGTGCACTCGCCGTCGCCAGGGAGGGCGGGACTGAGTATAAACCAAAGACGCACGTTCGCGTGTGCACTCGCCGTCGCCAGGGAGGGCGGGACTGAGTATAAACCAAAGACGCACGTTTGCGTGTGCACTCGCCGTCGCCAAGGTGACGGGACTGAGTATAAACAAAATACACACCGGGGGGACGCCCTCGCGCGCGCAAGTCTCCGGACTATAAAGAAGACGTAGCGTCGAGCCTAGCTCCGCACGCAATAGTCCACGGACTCTAAAGAAGGCGTAGCGTCGAGCCTAGCTCCGCACGCAATAGTCCACGGACTCTAAATAAGACGTAGCGTCGAGCCTAGCTCCGCACGCAATAGTCCACGGACTCTAAAGAAGATGTAGCGTCGAGCCTAGCTCCGCACGCAATAGTCCACGGACTCTAAAGAAGACGTAGCGTCGAGCCTAGCTCCGCACGCAATAGTCCACGGACTCTAAAGAAGACGTAGCGTCGAGCCTAGCTCCGCACGCAATAGTCCACGGACTCTAAATAAGATGTAGCATCGAGCCTAGCTCCGCACGCGCGAGTCTCCGGACTATAAAGAAGGCGAAGCGTCGAGCTCTGCTCCGCACGCCATAGTCCACGGACTCTAAATAAGACGTAGCGTCGAGCCTAGCTCCGCACGCGCGAGTCTCCGGACTATAAAGATGGCGAAGCGTCGAGCTCTGCTCCGCACGCCATAGTCCACGGACTCTAAATAAGACGTAGCGTCGAGCCTAGCTCCGCACGCGCGAGTCTCCGGACTATAAAGAAGGCGTAGCGTCGAGCTCTGCTCCGCACGCCATAGTCCACGGACTCTAAATAAGACGTAGCGTCGAGCCTAGCTCCGCACGCGCGAGTCTCCGGACTATAAAGAAGGCGAAGCGTCGAGCTCTGCTCCGCACGCCATAGTCCACGGACTCTAAATAAGACGTAGCGTCGAGCCTAGCTCCGCACGCGCGAGTCTCCGGACTATAAAGAAGGCGCAGCGTCGAGCTCTGCTCCGCACGCCATAGTCCACGGACTCTAAATCAGACGTAGCGTCGAGCCTGCCTCCGCACGCGCGAGTCTCCGGACTATAAAGCAAGGCAAACTGCGGGGGTCTGCCCCCGCATACGTCAGTCGGCGGGCTGTCCGTTCTACGGAACCCTGCCGCACCTACGTCGCCAACGGCGGCATCAACACACAGCACACAGCTTGAAATGCCAGGAGGTATGCTTACTGAAAAAATTACATGTACAAAGGTCCGCCAACATCCCGGCCACTCTAAGCCGCTACCCCGCGGGTTCGTCCTTAACACGCGCTAAAATCGGGGCCTCGCTCGACGAAGGCCGGCTCGCCCAAAAGTCGAGCGAATCTTCGGCCCTTCGCCAGCGTCGAAGGCGTCGTCGGGTTGAAAGGTCGGCCGCCCGAAGCCGGCCCCAGAAAGGAAGCTACCCGGGATATAGGTGAAAATCCGTATGCATGCAAAAAGTATGCGCTTCATTAGCAAAAGCAAAAGGACAGTACAACGCACGCCTACACCTAGGCGCCGCGGCATCAGACCCGCGGATCCCCGGTGCCTCCGGAGGGCCTAGCGCCGCCATCATCGCGTCGAGGGACCCCGTCCAGAAATTGGCCGAGACTCCCCGTCCCGTAGAGCGATTTCCGGAGCTCGATCCGTACAGCTTCTGCCCCGACGGGATCCCAGATCCGGTTGCAGAAGGGCCCAAGGGCACGGCGAGCGGAGCGGACGGCGCCGGACATTACTCCGGCCCCGCCAGGCATCTCCAGCTGGGGGTCATTCAGCTCGGCGACATGCGTACAGCCGCGGTGCTGGAGGAGCGCGCACACCAAGCAGGCCGAAGTGTACGCGCAGTGGGTGCCGAAGGACGTCGTCGCGTCGCGCGCAACGTCGGCGGCATCCCTGACCCAGCGGAGCGTCCGAGCCAGCTCCTCCGGACCAAAGGCGCGTTCCGGCACCTCCGCCACCAGCCCTCGAAGATGGCTCTCCAACGACTGCATGGCGTCCCAGGCAACCACCGAGGCGTCGCCCAGCGTCCGGTTGCGCTCCGCTAGAGTCAAGGCGAGCTCGCCTTTCTCCTTCTCTAGCGCGGCGACCTGCTCCAGGAGCCCGTCCCGCTCCGCCGCGAACCTTTGATCAGCAGCTGCTGCGGCTGATTCCTACGCCGACGCAACAAGCCCCTCGGCGTGTGCCCTCGCTCCGGCGCATTCCGCCTCCAGCCGGCGGATGCGGGCGTCCTGGGCAGAGCGGGCGCCAGAGGCTTCGCGCAGCTCCCCCTCGGCGGCCCGCAGTTTATCCTCGAGCGCTTTTTGGCCACGAGCATAAGCCGCTTGCAGGGCCTGCCCCAGCACGAGTGTCTGTGGAAAGGAAAAGACTTAGCAAACTTAGCTAAACTCGGGCGTGGTCGCATAGGTACCTACCCTCACCCCAGACACCTCGAACGTGTCCTCAAGGCGTCCCGCACTGTATGCCTGCAGCATCTGCGGGTCGACGCTCGTGGCCGCGTCATTTACAATCCCGCGCCACGCCCTCAGCGTCTCCGGAGGCGGCACGAAGTCCGCAGGACTCACGTGCTCCGAGGCTCCGCGTTCCGTCGGATGCTCCTCCTCCGGAATGAGCAGCGCTGTGCACAAGCATACGGGTGACCACTCCAAGGCATAAAAGCGTACACCAGAGTAAACCCCACCACCTTACCTTCGGTAGCCAAAGGAATGGTTCCGCCGCGGACGGAAGCCTCCGCGCCCGGGGAGGCCGGCGGCTGTCCTCGCGCAGTGGACGGCGTCGTCAGGGGGGCAGAAGGCGCATGCGCCACAGGGCCCCCGGCGCTTGCGCTGGCGTCCCACAGGCTTCTGATGCCCGTGGCCACGACAAATCCCCGCGGTGTTCGGCGGAGCTCCGGCCGCGCGCACGGCCGTTTAGCCGGGGCAGCCAGCAGTGGCACTGCCCCCGCAGCCGCGGTTGGCGAAGCCCCCGTCGCTGCCATGTCCGGGGGCGAAAGTTCCACGGTGGCGGGAGCCGCAGGGGGCACCTCGGTTTCTGTGGCCGTCGGCAAGGGCAGCGCAGCTTCATGCGCCCCCGCGGGAGGCGCCACCGGCACCACAGCGGCTATGGCCGAAGGCTCCACCTCGGTATCGCCGGTCTGCACGAGTTCAGCCTCCGTGACTTCGGCAGGCGGTGAGGCTTCCCTCCTTCGGCCGCTCGCGGCAAACCTACCGTCCGGGGCGCTCGCCGAGGATACCTCGCCTTCGACATCTGCGTCGCCCACACCGGAGTCGGCATACCTCGCAGAGTCCGACTCCGCGTCCGCCGTACCCTCGGAAACACTACAGGCAGGCGCCCCGCCGCGCCCCCTCTTCCGAGACAAGGCCTTCTTCGTCTTCTTCTCCTTCGCTCCACCGTCGCCCGGAGCGACACGGTCCGGCGTGGCAAGGCCCAGAGCCTCGCACACGCGGTTGATCCGCCCCAAGCCCGCCTCGGCAACAGCCGCCGCACGCTGCTTATGCTCCCTGTCGGTGTACGGCCCCAGGAACACGCGCGCGGCCTGCTCCGCCTTCTCTAAGGGAATCTCTGAAACAAAGGAGAAGACCATCAGCATACAACGCATTCGGCGTTGGTGCGGGACAGACAGGAGTGAGGCTTACGAAGACCGCTGGGCGCCGGCAGCAGGCAAACCGAGGGCAAGACATTGTCATCTCGACGCCTCTCGGCGGCGAGACACCAGTCGCGGGCAAGCGGTGCCACGCCGTACATCACGAACTCTTCGGCGAGGTCGCGCATGTTGAAGCGGGCGGCCAAGCCTACGAGCCGTCGGACCCTCTGCTTGTACTCATCATCGAGCGTTCGGCCGGGCGAGGGCTTGAACGCGATGGGTCGGCCTGTGCATTCAAGGCCGCTCCCGCTCTCCACGCGGTGGTAGAACCACCGCTTCATCCAGTAAGACTCCCACTTCCCGCGAGTTGAGTTCGCGGGGAAGAGCCTCTTGCACGATGGACGAAAGATAAAGGTGACGCTGCCGAAGCTCGACACCGTCCCGTTCTTCCGGTCCTTGGGCTGGTGCCGCGCCTCGTGCAGGTAGGCAAACAGCGAGGCGCTGGGCCAGCACGCTCCCGAGCGCAAGGCCCAGCTGTACACCGCGAGCTGGGCCACGGCGTTCGGAGTCAGTTGCGCCAGCTCCAGCCCGAAGGTCCGCAGCACGTCGCCCACAACAGCCGTCGCTGGGATGCGGAGCCCCGCGTCAAAAAAGGCGACGAACACGACCGCCTCCGATTTCTCGGGATGCGGTTCCGTCTCGTCGGCGGCGGGCAGTCGTACATCCTGGCGCTCGGACAACTTCCCCGCGCGCACAAGCCCCTGGATCGTCTTCTCAGTCACGAGCGAGGGGCCCAGCTTGCCGGAGAACGTGCCTCCCTCTTCTACCGCCAGCCGCTCCTTGTCAGCCGCCGCCGGGTCGCGCTCCTCGAGCACGTATTTCACCTTTAGCTGCGCGGGTCGCTGGCGAACGTCAGAACCACCAACCATCTGGCCATCCTTACCACTGGTAGCCATCGCTTTCCATGGAAAGGATGCAGCGGTGAGCGTAGCGCGAAGGTATGGAAGGCGGAGCAGGCAGAAAGGAGGGCGTAAAGGTGTGGGGACGCTGTTGCGGGGGGGCTATTTCAAGCCACCTCGCCCACGCTGCCGCTACTGAAGCGTCGCATCGGCCCGTGTGCCGGATGCAACCGCAGCGGTGTAAAGGCCCGCCCCGCACGATTCCCCGTAATTAAAAGCGAAGGGTCGCGAGGGCCCGTGTACAAGACGCAACCGCAGTCGTGCAACCGCCCACCACTGGAAGGTCGTCAATCATAGGCGTCAAGGGCCGTCACAACAGCTACGACACCCGCCATCGACTGACCGCCCCGTGTCCCCCTTGCCTAGGGAAGGGGCGAGCGGCTGCAAACACGCAACCGTTCACATCCTACCACCCACCAGTCGTAGGCCGCCGCGTGCCCCGGACGCGCCAGGTCGCAGGATACGGAAACCTAGCCCTGGCGGACCAGGGGCCGGCGCGATTCCAGGAGTCTTAATAGCGCAAGACCGCATCACAAGGCCCCAAGTCACCGCCCAACGGCGGGGTTCGAAGGGTGGGGGACGGAGCGCGCGCGCCTACTTCGACTAGGCGCCAGCTTCGCTGCCACCCGTTCGAAGGGTAGGGGACGGAGCGCGCGCGTCTACTTCGACTAGGCACCAGCTTCGCTGCCACCCGTTCGAAGGGCAGGGGATGGAGCGCGCGCGTCTACTTCGACTAGGCGCCAGCTTCGCTGCCACCCGTTCGAAGGGCAGGGGACGGAGCGCGCGCGTCTACTTCGACTAGGCGCCAGCTTCGCTGCCACCCGTTCGAAGGGTAGGGGACGGAGCGCGCGCGTCTACTTCGACTAGGCGCCAGCTTCGCTGCCACCCGTTCGAAGGGTAGGGGACAGAGCGCGCGTCTACTTCGACTAGGCGCGAGCTTCGCTGCCACCCATTCGAAGGGTAGGGGACAGAGCGCACGCGTCTACTTCGACTAGGCGCCAGCTTCGCTGCCACCCGTTCGAAGGGCAGGGGACGGAGCGCGCACGTCTACTTCGACTAGGCGCCACCTTCGGCGCCACCCGTTCGAAGGGTAGGGGACGGAGCGCGCGCGTCTACTTCCATTAGGCGCCAGCTTCGCTGCCACCCGTTCGAAGGGTAGGGGACGGAGCGCGCGCGTCTACTTCGACTAGGCGCCAGCTTCGCTGCCACCCGTTCGAAGGGTAGGGGACGGAGCGCGCGCGTCTACTTCGACTAGGCGCCAGCTTCGCGGCCACCCTTTCGAAGGGTAGGGGACGGAGCGCGCGCGTCTACTTCGACTAGGCGCCAGCTTCGGCGCCACCCGTTCGAAGGGTAGGGGACGGAGCGCGCGCGTCTACTTCGACTAGGCGCCAGCTTCGCTGCCGCCCGTTCGAAGGGTAGGGGACGGAGCGCGCGCGTCTACTTCGACTAGGCGCCAGCTTCGCTGCCGCCCGTTCGAAGGGTAGGGGACGGAGCGCGCGCGTCTACTTCCACTAGGCGCCAGCTTCGCTGCCACCCGTTCGAAGGGTAGGGGACGGAGCGCGCGCGTCTACTTCGACTAGGCGCCAGCTTCGCTGCCACCCGTTCGAAGGGTAGGGGACGGAGCGCGCGTGTCTACTTCGACTAGGCGCCAGCTTCGCTGCCACCCGTTCGAAGGGTAGGGGACGGAGCGCGCGCGCGTCTACTTCGACTCGGCGCCAGCTTCGCTGCCACCCGTTCGAAGGGTAAGGGACGGAGCGCGCGCGTCTACTTCGACTAGGCGCCAGCTTCGCTGCCACCCGTTCGAAGGGTAGGGGACGGAGCGCGCGCGTCTACTTCGACTCGGCGCCAGCTTCGCTGCCACCCGTTCGAAGGGTAGGGGACGGAGCGCGCGCGTCTACTTCGACTAGGCGCCAGCGTCGCTGCCACCCGTTCGAAGGGTAGGGGACGGAGCGCGCGCGTCTACTTCGACTAGGCGCCAGCTTCGCTGCCACCCGTTCGCAGGGTAGGGGACGGAGCGTGCGCGCTTACCTCGACTTCAGCGCCAGCCAAGAACGGAGAACAGCGCATACGACACCATAACTCAAACAGGCAAAATGTTGCGGCAAGAGCAGACATGATCACGTAGGCAGATATGAGTCGCCATACCAGCATATGCTCGTTCGCACGAGCAGAGCGTACGGATGACTCCATATCTGTCTACGAGAGCAGGTCAGGCCTTGCCATTTCCGCGTCAGGCGGTGAAGCATCCCCACAAACGGCGCGGTATTTGGTTCGCCGACGCTCCCGAGCATTGACGCCGGGTGTCGCAGGCATCAGACACAGGTGCACAAAACTTTTCCTACATATAAGAAGTTAACCATGAACAGGTACGGGATGTGCAGCAAGGATGTCTAGGGAGCAACCCCTGGCGCCAGCATATTTATCCTCAGCCTCGCCAGGCGAAGAGTCGCCAGCGTGGAGGCATGCCAACCGGCGGAAGCACAAGCGCAAGGCGTCGGGCAGTGCAGTTACCAGAGGCGCGCAAGAGCAATTGTCCACACCCCGCTGCACACTATCTGGAAACCGTCACGCGCTCCACTCACGAGAAGGCACGCTGCACGATGCGACAGCTTGCCCCCGGGCAAGCCAACCACCATTAAAGAGCACCCAGCCAAGCGACAAAGCCGCAACGAGTGCGGCACGCGCGCGCCTCGGAAGTCCAGATGCCGGGAGTCCGCCGTCGCATGGACGGTCACGACGCCTCAAGGCCTGCAACCGCGCCAAGCACGCTTCACCGCGTGGACGACCAGGAGAGCACGCAGCTGCTTCGGCCGCAGCGCACACCCCAGGTCACGTCTGGACAGGTTCACAGGCCGCAGGACGGAGGGGGCCAAAGGACTCGGCGACATGGCTTCGGCCTTGTGAAGCCCGTTACCATGAGAGGCTCCTGTCGTAGGGGTGGCCCCCACCTAAACCCAGCAGGCCTGGTAGGAAGGTATAAGGCCCAGAATAGGCCATGGGTAATGACATGACTGCCCCCAGAGGGATAACCAGATGTAAGGGTAAAACCGTAAAAGCACTCCTCATGTACGTATATATATGATGGGAAGCCCTGGGAAGGACCAGGCCATGACACTTATCTTCATCACTCTCCACTACCACCTCTCTCTCTGTTTGGTCTGTAGCCACAACAGTTCTACTTACCACACTCAAAACAGGTGAAGGGGCCACTCCCCTTTTGATTCCTCACATTATGATAGGCTTTTGTGAATTTGGTGGATAGGAGTGGTAAGTCATCCTCTGGGAGTCTCTCCAACTGCTCACTACTCAGGGAGTGCAAGGCGGACAAGGAAAACTTAGAAGAACCAAAGTCCAAAGGACTAGAAGAACTATTCTAAGTGGGATCAAGTGCAAGAGCTATCGACTCTGCTTTGGGGAGATGAGAGATAAAGTCAATCTCGTGCATCTTCAACCTCAAATAGAGCTTATCCATGGTAAACTCACTCATGACAATGTTTTCATTCATGGATGTTGTCATCCCCAAACTTTCACATCTAAAGCACCAAGCACTTGATATGTATTCTCAGACTCAGAGTAAGTTAAACCAACCACACATAAGTTGCTAGGAATCTTGATGAAAATAGAAAACAAGTCATCCAATGATGCATCAGACTTTTGCTCAAACTTGGAGTACTCATTCTTGAATTGATTTTGTCTCAATTCCTTGATCGTCTAAGAGCCCTCACGAAAGTCAGTGAGGGTTTTCTAGATCTCATGAGCAGATGTCAAGTGAGATACTCGATCAAAATCAGATCTACCATGCTACTGAATCAAGTAGTTGTGTGCCTTGTTATTTGCCACCACATCTGTAATATTTATCAAAGTGATTTGGTCATCAGCAGGTATGACATAAGCTCTCTTTACTTTCACCTAAATCAGTTGCCCTTGGGTTTGATATAGGCTACCATTTGAGCCTTCCAACAGGGATAGTCAACCCTATCGAAGACCGGTGACTTGATATAATACTTGTCTAAAGGTATGGCTCTAAGATCGGTTAAGATCTATAAAGAAGAGCTAACTAGGCATTGACACCACTTGTAGGATCAGCAATAGCAATAAAGTGGGGTGAATGATGTCTTTTTAAAATCTTCCCCCAAGCATCCTGAAATCTTTCACTCCATTAGCTAAAGAGCTAAGAAGATTAGATTTGACAGCCTAAATCCAAACAACAACCCAAAATAGCGAGGTCTCATAGATTCAGCACCTAACTGGTCTGAAAAACACTAAAGGTGCGGTCTAACATGCCAAACCACCGGTCTAACTGGGCCTAGGAACACTCTGACTGCTCCCTTGTTCCCAGAACATAAAATCAGTCCAAGCCAACACCACTTTTGGTGCAAACTTCAAAATCCATGATCAAACGATGTCAAACTTTGCACATACCTTGCTGAGTGTCTTAAGAAACTATTCCACTAAGGATCGGATGGATCTTAGCGAAAGTTCTAACTTTTTCTCAAAACATATAAGGTTGCACCAAACCGGACAAATTTTAAAAACTTGAGGAACAACTTGTTCATAGGTTAAGAATAGCCAAGATGGACCTAAATAAGTTCCCACATATCATAACAAGTAAGACCACCCAAAGAATAAAAGTCAAAACTCTTTGATCAGGATGCCTAAAAAAGGCTCCAAATCAAACAAGAACCAACCAACAAGGTTATCAGAATCTTGTATCTATTGTAGGATTCTAAGATTTTATGATCCAAAATTGACTAGACCAATCCGGTTCTGTGGTAGAATCTTAATGTTCTTATGATTCTACCGAAACTTTTGTAGAATCATGATCAAAATTTTCATATGATACTACTTGATTCTGTCGATTCTATTGTTTTATTATAAATAATTATTTGTGAACTTCCTTTTAATTGAAAATTTTAACTTTTATCTCTTTATGTTCACTATAATTATCATAAAATAATACATGATCTTTCATTCACTATATAATTTGTAAAGAAAAGTTCAAAAGACACAATTTTAAAAATGCAGTAGTGTTATAATACAATGTAGATTTTTTAAAATGTTTCTTTGGTAGAATCAGGTAAGATCTTAGATTATACATCGATCCTATGATTTGCGATCTTACCAAAGAAACTTCGATCCAATCCAGGATCACGATTCTAACAACCTTGCTGGGCAGCATCGAAATCTTGCAAGCCATAATGCCTAGATTGATAGGATTTGATTTACATGAGTCATCTCCATTACTTACACGTCCTTGATGTGTAGCAAGATCAGGGAGGGGAGAGAAGAGGTAACAACCAACAAGAACAAAATAAAAGAAAAGTTGATCTATTGCTACTTGAAGATGAAGGTTTCATAGTCATTCTATAAGGAAGATAAGAGAACATACCACACCACTTACTCTTCTTTCCCAAACCCTAACACTAGAATTGAAAAAGTTAGGATGGTTGGCTTGCAAGCCTCCATCCACAATCTATTAAATAGATAGAGCAACTAATTCACATCAACCCCTAATGGATACTATTCACTAGCATAGTTTGGGGAACCTGGTAACCCCACACAACAGAGGTTTTATAACTCTTGCACGCTTTTCAAAGCATATGAGCCTAAACCCACTAAGTCTTTAGCCTTTGATCTATTTGATTTTCTCAGTATTTCCTTTACCTAAACCACTTTTCCACTTGATGTTCAAGTGCCATAGTTTTGATCCAATGAAATTTCTGGTATTTGGTCAACTGCCAAAATACGCTCGCTTTGACCCAATCTTATTTTTTCTTTGAAAGTAATCACCATACTTGCCATGTGTAGGTGTATCAATAGCTTGCCACACATTGACAAATATCTCCTGTTTCGATTCCACTGGACAATGCCTTATTGGACTGACCAAGCCACTTGGTGCAACCCATTGCTCGAATCTTCCCTTCAATATTTCTTGCCTTCTTTGTGTCACGTTTGAGCTAAACCATCTCACCAAGTATTCTTGACCATTTTAGAGCTCAGCTCCTCTATGAGCGTAGTCCTGATTCTCACATTTGATCATAGTTGACTCCAAGTGTTCCCATACATCCAGAGACCAAGAAACTATTTTGGGTATAAGTTCTTCACAACTTGATCAGGTTAGCTCAAATATGCTTTATGCAACATGACTGTACTGACCTAGAACTAATTTACTCAATCCACGATCAAATTCCCAAATTTCAGAATTTTCTACCAAAATTAAGTCTGGCTGATCTGATCGCCACATGTGGCTGGTTTTAACCACTCTACGGGCTGGTCGCTCTGCACGGCCAATTTGACTGCTAGGAAAAAATATCAGACTAAATATGCAAATCTTTCACAAATTTGAATTTTGATTCAATACATATCGACAATGATTCATCATAAATATTTATGTATCTTATCACATGGTACCTTAACATGAATAATGATCCAAATCAAGAAATATATGACACTACTACAGAAAGCCTAATACTGGACGGCAAATCATAGACGGTTTGACAAAACCGTCTGTGACAGGCACTAACGCAGACGGTTTTAATTTGGACACCGTCTATGTTGATGGCGTCGGAGAAAACGAGTATCACAGATGGTTTTTATTAAAAACCGTCTGTGATAAGCTGATTATCACAGATGGTTTGTATTAAAAACCGTCTGTGATTATCTCAGAATTATCACAGACGGTTTTTAATAATATTAAAAACCGTCTGTGATAATGATGCTAGACATTTACTATGCTGCTCAGAACCACATTTGTCTTCATTTTGATCCAGATCTAGCCGGTGCTGCACTCTTTCGCTCAGGAGGCAAGCTAGGCGATTTCAGGCCAATTAATTTGGTGGGAGGAGGCAGAGATTGAGCTTTGAAGATTCATACGTTCCTGGTTGCTCTAGGTAGGCCTATTGGAGTAGCTAATTTTGTATCGTTATGTAGGAGCCTACGAAGTGCAGGCTCCAAGTGAGATATGCCTCCGTTCCCTTATACGCTGCTTGGGGCCAGGCATATCCGTCTGCTATCGGGGCCATGGTGCACCGTACACCTATAGCACTAGGCTTCGCAAAAGTTAATGTGGATGGTGTGCATGCCAATTTTGAGGTCGTCCCGCTACCGATGCCCCCCAACGACGAGATCGTGACTCTAGGGCAGGCCATTGGAACATTCATCCAGTGGCCCAAAAGCGACATCTCCCTGGAGGCTTCTTCATCGGTGGCAGGACCACAAGGGCAATGCGAACCAGAGCTACATGCATTGGTGCCATCTCCACAAGATTTATCTCCATCACCGCTACCTGCACTGGTGCTATCTCCACGGGTGCTATTCTCACCAAAGCAACTCGCACCGGTGCTACCTTTACAGTCGAATACGATAAAGTTGACCTACAGCCGAGGCAACAAGGGCAGCAAGGGCAAAGCAAAGAAGACCGATGATGATATCCCGTACCTGCCATTGGCCCGCAAATTTGTGCTTGGTGAGCCGCTGCTAACGCGCCTCCAAACCCTACCAATTAGTTGCCTGCAATTACACACGTGGTATATGGAATAGTCCAATAAGATAGAGGGAGAACGTCGCTCAGGTATCACTGTCAAATTCGGGTCGAAACATTTATAGCACAATATTCAAGATTGTGTCTTCGTGGTCACCTTCGAGGATTTATTTGATCTTTTCACGCTCAACGCTCTCGACGCCTCACTCATTCGATGCTGGACGCTGTAAGTGTGTACAATCACAGTCTCCGTTCATGTCACCGATAAATGTCATGTATAATTTGTTGCTTTCGTGTGTATATATATAGACACATGGTAACTAAAACTAGATCATCCAAATCATCAGTTGGTTTCTTGGACCTACACTTGGTCGCCATGCATACTATCAACGAGGATACACCCTTCGTCGAGAGGTACATTGCATCAGCACTGGTGGCTTACCGTGCTAAGGAATATGTACTTATGCCCTACAATCAGGACTATCATTGGATTTTAATAGTAATTGTACCAAAATGGAACAAGGCAATATACCTTGATTCCCTAAGTAAGAATATAAAGGACTACACAGTTGTCAGCCAAGTAATCGATAAGTACATTTTCTCCATACATACCTATATTGTACTCTTTCTTTCCTTCCGAATGACTAAGGTCAACTTTTTTGAATCACGTAGGGCGTTCGCGATGTACGTTGCAAAGGCAGGTGTCTCGACACAAGGGGCCAAAGGCCTGACACATGTTCAAAATTTTAAGGTATTCGCTATTACACATTAATTAATCCTATGCAACGGTAGTAACGCCTCTTGAATTAACACATTCCAATTTTTGCAGTGCCACCAGCAGTCGCCTGGCAACACGTGTGGATTCTACGTTTGCTACCATATGGACCTACTCCTCGATTCCTCGAGGATCACCGATTCTAAAGTTTGTCAATCTTCCCATAATTACTTCATACTTATCAGGTTATATATATACGCACATTGATATTCCTATCGACAGGCTACGTCCATCCTCTCAATTGCATTGAAACAGCCCGACCTTTCACAAAATCGAGGAGAGTGCGCGTACTTTTTGGTGGCTAGAGTCATAAACTGAGATGGAGAGTTCTACAACAAACAATGATTTTTTATTGCTCTTATCATTTTGGAATCGAGGTCTCGCGAAAGGAACAGATCCATAATCAACGAACTTGTCAGGCTGCACAAGCAGTACTTGGATAGCAATCACCATCCAAGTATTGCTTATGCAGCCTGACAAGTTCGTTGATTATGGATATGTTCCTTTCGCGAGACCTCGATTCTGGAGTGATAGAGCAATAAAAAAATACAATGTTACCATCTAAGTGCAAATGCAATGCAGATCTTTTGTAATTGTGTATTTGTTAATGGATATTTTATTTCATTTCAATTAATTGATTTGCGAAATGGATGTTTTATGTTTGTGAAATGAAGTGCGATGTGAATTGGATGTTTTATGTTTGTGAAATGAATTGAGATGTGAATTGTATGTATACATGTACATGGTGATCTGCTTGTTTCAGAGGGCATGGCTAGCATTTCCTGAGGCTAGCCAATAAACATAAATAGATTTAGGGATAGAAAAGAATATCACAGACGGTTTGTAAAACCGTCTGTGATATATCAATAGCACAGACGGTTTTTACTTACAAACCGTCTGCGATTATCAGCTATTATAGACGGTTTTAGTTAAAAATCGTCTGTGATTATCAGCTATCACAGATGGTTTTAGTTAAAAACCGTCTGTGATTATTAGCTATCACAGACGGTTTTTAACAAACCATCTGCGATTATCAGCTATCACAGACGGTTTTAGTTAAAAACCGTCTGTGATTATCAGCTATCACAGACGGTTTTTAGTTACAAACCATCTGTGATATTTACACCACAGACGGTTCGAAAACCGTCTATGACAACCTTCGATTATCACTGACCCATAAATTCAGACGGTTCAGAAAACCGTCTGTGACGATGTTTCTGAACCGTCTGTAATATGGTTTTCTGTAGTATCTTCGGGTTAATTTATCTGCACGAAGTGAGGACAAGAATATAAGCATAATGTTGTACATGTGTGGCCCGTCCTACAGTGGATTGGGTTGTGAACGGATTTTAGACCAGGAAGTTAAAAATACGATCGTATGCACACTGAACAAAAAGAAATGGACTTGTATCACAAAACCTGAGTACAATCTTAAATGGACTTGTGTTACAAAAGATGAGTACAATCTTTTGTCTTTTCTGTACAGATGCACAAATTTTTACACATGCACATGTTGTACGTCCATGAATCTTTGGAGAATTTCCCGTAATCCTGCCGTGTTTTAGCTATGGGTCTCTTTTTTTGGCATGACACTAAAGTAACATTAGTCAAGTAAAGAGAGAAGATGGAGCCGAGTTGCCATCGAACCCGTCGTTGGGCGCCGGCTGTAGCCAGTCCGGTTCGACGGTGGAGCGGTCGCCTTGCTTTCTCTGCGCGCCATGTTCGACCTCTCCCCGTCTCTTGGCTGCGGTTTTCATTCAAGTCAGGGCTGGATTGGTGGGCTGTGGGTAATTGGCCTTGCCACAGCAGTTGCTAGTTTTTTTTTATATAATCAGCTGTGCAGCAAGCGTTACGTGTTATGCACTAGAGTTTTGTACCATCCGGCCACAATATCTACTTCACGGCTACGTACGCAGGAGCCCCCTTCCACACGGCAGACGCAACATCGTACAAGTACCGCTTCTACTTCTTAAATACGTACCTGTAACTATATATACCCATACCACCCAGTTCCCTTTCGCCAAACCAAAGCAAATTACACAACAGTAGTAGCAAGCAATTCACAGTGCCTGATAGAACATGGGCATCTCCAGGGCTCTGCTCCTTGGCATCATCGGCAGCATCTGCTTGTGCAGTGCTGTCCTAGCAGCTCGCGAGCTGAGTGATGACTCGGCCATGGTGGCGCGGCACGAGGTGTGGATGGCGCAGTACGGCCGCGTGTACAAGGACGCCGCCGAGAAGGCGCGGCGGTTCGAGGTATTCAAGGCCAACGTCGCGTTCATCGAGTCGTTTAACGCCGGGAACCGCAAGTTCTGGCTCGGCGTCAACCAGTTCGCCGACCTCACCAACGTGGAGTTCAGAGCAACCAAGATTAACAAGGGGTTCAATCCTAACACGGTGAGGGTTCCTACCGGATTCAGGTACGAAAATCTGAGCCTAGATGCGCTTCCGGCAACCGTGGACTGGAGGACGAAGGGTGCGGTCACTCCCATCAAGGATCAAGGCCAATGTGGTAAGTACATTTAGGACACTGCATGTGTCAAATCTTGGTAATGAGACAATGGTATGTCATGACATCTATCAACACATCGTAATTGCAGGCTGCTGCTGGGCGTTTTCTGCTGTGGCAGCCATTGAGGGCATCGTCAAGCTGAGCACTGGCAAGCTTATCTCACTGTCGGAGCAAGAGTTAGTGGACTGTGACGTCCATGGTGAGGACCAGGGCTGCGAGGGCGGGCTCATGGACGACGCCTTCAAGTTCATCATCAAAAACAGCGGCCTCACCACCGAGTCCAGCTACCCATACACGGCACAAGACGGCAAGTGCAAGGGTGGATCCAACAGCGCCGCGACCATCAAGGGCTACGAGGATGTGCCGGCCAATAACGAGGGCGCTCTCATGAAGGCGGTGGCAAACCAACCCGTGTCAGTGGCCGTGGACGGAGGGGACATGACGTTCCAATTCTACTCGGGCGGCGTGATGACCGGCTCCTGCGGCACTGACCTGGACCATGGGATTGCAGCCATTGGTTATGGAAAGGCCAGTGATGGCACAAAGTATTGGCTGATGAAGAATTCCTGGGGCACGACGTGGGGTGAGAACGGATACTTGAGAATGGAGAAGGACATTTCTGACAAGAAGGGCATGTGTGGCCTTGCCATGGAGCCTTCCTACCCCACTGAGTAGTGAGTAGTACTGTTGGATTATATGTGGGCCAAGCCCATATAATAAGAATAATTCCTATTAAATCTCAAAGACCCACTCATGCAAAGGAGGCATGCATGTGACCTTTAGTACCATATTGCTAGTTCTAGGAGAGTAAGACCACCTTAAAAGGGATGGTGCACTCCTAGCCACTTGAGGCATGTGTGGGAGAGAACTAGAGGATAACACGCGCGCGCGCTCTCGCCGGGCCGGGCCGGGCTGGGCTGGGCTGGGCGGGCGGCGCGGGCGCACGGCACCTACGTGAATGGTCCGCCAAAATCCGCTCCAGGTGCTTGCGCAGACGCGGCTTCCTTTTGCAGTTTTATTTTGCTGTTTTGAGTGGCGGTGAATCCGGATCGGTTACGGTTGCTAATCCGGTTCGGTTACGAGTTATGGAGAACGTGCAGGCGTCTTGATCACGCGTCCTGGTCTTCTATAAATACGGAGCCGCCGCCTTCATACAGAAGATGCGAAATTCAATCTAGGGTTTTGCCTCCTCCATCCATTGTGCTGCGCCGTCCCACGTAGTCTACTCCGTCCCGTCCGCCGGCGTGCACTGTCGTTCGGGAGAGCAGGTCTCCGGAACCGTCGCCTTCGAAGTCCTGCACCGGGAGAGGGCGAATAAGGTTTTTGGGAAGCGCTCTGCGCGACTGCTCGCTGTAGCTCTGGCTCGTCTTCCTCGTCGTTCGGCTTCGGCGAATCGTCATCGACTTCGTGTCATCCTCACCATGCCTGCGGCGTCTACATCGGCAAACCGATCAGAACAGAACCATCGGTACGTAACAGTCATGTTCTCCGTATTAGATCTGTTCATGTACAGTTTCCTGGTTTACATGTCTAGATCTTTTATGCCTGTGATGGTTCTGTTATTTTGCGTGCATGATGTCATGATTTATTTATGGAATAAATTAAACCTACATGTGCTTACATTTTCAACAATCCAAAAACCTTATTGTAGGCACTGTGGTTTTACTATGGCTGGATTTGCCGATGCACTGAGGCCGGATAAGTTCTCCGGTGTGCACTTTAAGAGATGGCAGATCAGGGTCACTCTGTGGCTTACTGCTATGAATGTATTCTGGGTTAGTAATGGCAAGCCTGAAGGTGTTCTTGATGCTGAAAAGCAGAAAGAATTCGAGACTGCCACTACTCTCTTTGTTGGATGCATTCTTAGTGTTCTTGCTGACCGTCTGTGCGAGGTATATATGCACATGACAGACGCAAAGGAGTTATGGGATGCACTGAATTCCAAATACGGTGCTACTGATGCCAGCAATGACATGTATGTCATGGAGCAATTTCATGACTACAAGATGGTTGATAACCGTTCTGTAGTAGATCAGGCTCATGAGATACAGGCCATTGCCAAGGAACTCGAACTCCTGAAGTGTGCCTTACCCGACAAGTTTGTGGCTGGATGTATTATTGCGAAATTACCTTCTTCATGGAGGAATTTCGGAACAGCACTCAAACACAAGAGACAAGAATACTCTGTTGAGAATCTGATTGGGTCTCTTGAAATTGAGGAGAAAGCTCGGGAAAAGGACGCTGTGTCTAAGGGTGATGGAGGGCAGTCTAGTGCCAATGTGGTACAGAAACCCTCAAGCAAGAACAAAGGGAAATTTGTTAAAGCCCAACAGACAACCAACTTCAAGAAGAAGAAGAACAACAACAATCAGGATGATAGAACTTGCTTTGTGTGCGGTGAGCCTGGTCACATGGCCAAGAAGTGCCCACAACGCAAAGGAAAGAAGGCACCTGCAGGACAGACTTCTAAGTCTGTCAACGTGACCATTGGCAAGACTGGAGATGGGACTGGGTATGGTAATTTACCTACTGTTCTTTCAGTTAGTCAATCTACCAATTGGTGGATTGATACAGGAGCTAATGTACATGTGTGTGCTGATATTTCGTTGTTTTCTTCTTATCAGGTCGCCCGAGATTCCTCCGTCCTAATGGGGAATGGGTCACATGCTACTGTTCATGGTGTTGGCACGGTAGATCTGAAGTTTACTTCGGGAAAGATCGTGCAGCTGAAGAACGTGCAGCATGTCCCTTCTATAGACAAGAATCTCGTTAGTGGCTCCCGTTTATGTAGAGACGGGCTTAAGTTGGTATTTGAGTCTAATAAAGTAGTCGTGTCTAAACATGGACATTTTATTGGTAAAGGCTATGAGTGCGGAGGCTTGTTCCGCTTTTCCCTATCAGATTTCTGCAATAAGACTATAAACCATATTTGTGGCAGTGTGGATGATGAGGCTAATGTTTGGCACTCACGTCTATGTCATATTAATTTTGGTTTGATGTCTCGGCTTTCCAGTATGAATTTAATTCCAAATGTTTCCATCACCAAAGGTTCTAAATGCCATAGCTGTGTGCAATCAAAGCAACCTCGTAAGCCTCACAAGGCTGCCGAGGAGAGAAACTTGGCACCACTAGAACTCCTGCATTCAGATCTTTCTGAGATGAATGGCGTGTTGACGAAGGGTGGAAAACGATATTTCATGACATTGATTGATGATGCAACTAGGTTCTGTTATGTGTATTTATTGAAAACGAAAGATGAGGCTTTAGACTATTTTAAAATCTATAAGGCAGAAGTTGAAAACCAGTTAAATAGAAAGATAAAAAGACTTAGGTCAGATCGTGGTGGAGAGTATTTCTCAAACGAATTTGACTTATTTTGTGAGGAACATGGCATTATACATGAGAGGACTCCTCCTTATTCCCCCGAGTCAAATGGGATTGCCGAAAGGAAAAACCGCACGTTGACTGACTTGGTGAATGCCATGTTAGATACTGCGGGATTACCTAAGGCATGGTGGGGGGAGGCTTTGCTAACGTCTAATCACGTATTAAATAGAGTTCCTAACAGAAATAAGGACAAAACACCATACGAGGTATGGATTGGGAGAAAACCATCACTTTCTTACTTGCGTACATGGGGGTGCTTGGCGAAAGTTAATGTGCCAATAACTAAGAAACGCAAGCTTGGACCTAAAACTGTGGACTGCGTCTTTCTGGGATATGCTAATCATAGCATTGCCTATAGATTTTTGATAGTTAAAACTGAGGTACCTGACATGCATGTTGGTACAATTATGGAGTCTCGAGATGCAACATTCTTTGAGAATATTTTTCCTATGAAGGATACACATAACACTACTAGTCAACCTTCTGAAATAATTCCCAGTTCAATCACATCACCTGAACCTTTTGAACATACACATGAACTTGTCAATGAGGAGGATGACAGTGGAGCTCCTAGAAGAAGCAAGAGACAAAGGATATTCAAATCCTTTGGTGATGATTTCACTGTGTACCTTGTGGACGACACTCCCAAGTCTATTTCAGAAGCGTATGCATCCCCTGATGCAGACTACTGGAAGGAGGCTGTCCGTAGTGAAATGGATTCCATTATCGCTAATGGAACCTGGGAGCTGACAGATAAACCTTATGGGTGCAAACCTGTAGGGTGCAAGTGGGTGTTCAAAAAGAAGCTTAGGCCTGATGGTACTATTGAAAAATATAAGGCTCGGCTTGTTGCCAAGGGCTATACTCAGAAAGAAGGCGAAGATTTCTTTGACACTTACTCACCTGTTGCTAGACTGACCACAATTCGAGTACTACTTGCTTTGGCTGCCTCACATGGTCTTCTCGTTCATCAAATGGACGTTAAGACAGCTTTTCTTAACGGAGAGCTGGATGAGGAAATTTACATGGAACAGCCTGATGGATTTGTAGTAGAAGGTCAAAAAGGCAAGGTGTTAAAACTGTTGAAATCTTTGTATGGTCTGAAACAAGCCCCTAAGCAGTGGCATGAGAAGTTCGATAGAACACTGACATCTGCAGGCTTTGCTGTCAATGAGGCAGATAAATGTGTATACTATCGTTATGGTGGGGGTGAGGGAGTTATTCTATGTTTGTATGTGGATGACATCTTGATTTTTGGGACAAACATTAGTGTGATAAATGAGGTCAAATCATACTTGTCTCAAAACTTTGATATGAAAGATCTGGGAGTGGCTGATGTTATTCTAAACATTAAATTGGTTAGAGGTGAGGATGGGATTACACTTTTGCAATCTCATTATGTGGAAAAGGTCTTGAGCCGTTTTGGCTTTTCTGACAGCAAGCCTTCTCCAACACCTTATGATCCTAGCGTGTTACTTCGTAAGAATAAGAAAATTGCTAGGAATCAGCTGGAATACTCCCAGATAATTGGGTCACTAATGTACCTAGCTAGTGCAACAAGGCCAGACATCTCCTTTGCTGTGAGCAAATTGAGTCGGTTTACATCTAACCCAGGAGATGATCACTGGAAGGCGCTTGAGCGAGTGTTGCGCTATCTGAAAGGTACCTCGAACTTTGGACTTCACTATACTGGGTACCCGTCGGTGCTGGAGGGTTACAGTGATTCCAACTGGATCTCTGATGCTGATGAGATCAAAGCCACTAGTGGATATGTTTTCACTATTGGTGGTGGTGCTGTTTCATGGAGGTCTTGCAAACAGACCATTTTGACGAGGTCAACCATGGAAGCAGAGCTTGCGGCACTAGACACTGCTATTGTTGAGGCAGAATGGCTACGAGATCTATTGATGGATCTACCTACGGTGGAAAAGCCAGTGCCAGCTATCCTTATGAACTGTGATAATCAAACCGTTATCGCTAAAGTGAACAGTTCTAAGGATAATATGAAATCGTCTAGGCATGTTAAGAGACGATTGAAGTCTGTCAGGAAATTGAGAAACTCCGGAGTTATAACCTTGGATTACATCCAAACAGATAAAAACCTGGCAGATCCCTTTACAAAGGGACTATCACGGAATGTGATAGATAGTGCGTCGAAGGAGATGGGCATGAGACCCATGTGAGTTATCTATGGTAGTAACCCAACCTATGTGATCGGAGATCCCGTGAATTAGGATCTGGGAAAAACAAGCCATTAGTTAACTGGAGGAGAGTAATTTCAACCCTCTCTATGTGAAGATGCAATACTCTCAGAAACTGCAAGGCAGGTTGACTAAGATCTTAATGTGTTCCATTGGCTTTTAGAAGCGAAGACGCTATCCTGCAGAGCGTTCTTGAAAGAACACACCTATATGAGCCCGACTGTTAGTCGCAGTCTATGGAGATCTTGGGTAATCTCCTACTAAGCTCATGAAGAGACCAAGGAGTATGACTTATACGCTCCAACCGAGGGGTAGCCTACTGGCGGCCTAGTATCAGTTAAGTCTTTAAGTGAAGCTTGCTTGCACCAAACTTGCAATTCAAGGCATAGTCCATTGTTCAAGTTGTGAGTAAGTGTAGCTTGGAGTTCTAGGTGGATGTTCAACCTTAATGGTCTCCATCGAAATACTGATATATAAACAGTATATTGGAATTCAGGCAAATCTCTGTGGGACTTTGAGATCTGGTGGGGGATTGTTGGATTATATGTGGGCCAAGCCCATATAATAAGAATAATTCCTATTAAATCTCAAAGGCCCACTCATGCAAAGGAGGCATGCATGTGACCTTTAGTACCATATTGCTAGTTCTAGGAGAGGAAGACCACCTTAAAAGGGATGGTGCACTCCTAGCCACTTGAGGCATGTGTGGGAGAGAACTAGAGGATAACACGCGCGCGCTCTCTCGCTTCGCCTCGCCGGGCCGGGCTGGGCTGGGCGGGCGGCGCGGGCGCACGGCACCTGCGTGAATGGTCCGCCAAAATCCGCTCCAGGTGCTTGCGCAGACGCGGCTTCCTTTTGCAGTTTTATTTTGCTGTTTTGAGTGGCGGTGAATCCGGATCGGTTACGGTTGCTAATCCGGTTCGGTTACGAGTTATGGAGAACGTGCAGGCGTCTTGATCACGCGTCCTGGTCTTCTATAAATACGGAGCCGCCGCCTTCATACAGAAGATGCGAAATTCAATCTAGGGTTTTGCCTCCTCCATCCATTGTGCTGCGCCGTCCCACGTAGTCTACTCCGTCCCGTCCGCCGGCGTGCACTGTCGTTCGGGAGAGCAGGTCTCCGGAACCGTCGCCTTCGAAGTCCTGCACCGGGAGAGGGCGAATAAGGTTTTTGGGAAGCGCTCTGCGCGACTGCTCGCTGTAGCTCTGGCTCGTCTTCCTCGTCGTTCGGCTTCGGCGAATCGTCATCGACTTCGTGTCATCCTCACCGTGCCTGCGGCGTCTACATGGCAAACCGATCAGAACAGAACCATCGGTACGTAACAGTCATGTTCTCCGTATTAGATCTGTTCATGTACAGTTTCCTGGTTTACATGTCTAGATCTTTTATGCCTGTGATGGTTCTGTTATTTTGCGTGCATGATGTCATGATTTATTTATGGAATAAATTAAACCTACATGTGCTTACATTTTCAACAAGTACCACTTATTCATACACATGCACAAAGATTGAATAAATGCATGCCTCTTGTTCTGGTATAGTTCGTATGTAAATTGTGTTACAAAACTATATGTTATGTATATGCGCTTTTATACGTCATGAATACCATGTAAATATGCTTGATACGAAACGATGGATTAAGAGTTCGTGCTGGTTATTTGGCTCCTGCTTTAGCATTTCTATGATGTTTGACAATGTTGCAAGTAAATCGGAGAAGATACTGTAGTAGATGTTGTTGCCTCCTGAGTCAGATGTCTTAGAAGGACTATATAGCCAAGAGGTGTGTCCCATGTACTAGTTTGGATGTCAATTATTCAGATTAATCAAATATTCTTGATTCTAGGGTTTGAGCTTCGATGTTAAAGTTCCAATCTATTGTTGTTGTTCTTTTGTTCTTGTGATTTCCTTGTGAATTACAGGAGCACGTCTACTTCTTTGCATGGCGAGTAGTCAAGAACTAACTCACATTGTTGGGTGAATTCAAGTATCACATGTTTTGGTTAACCATTCCGTTGTTGGAGACACCACCGTTCATCAGGTTTCATGGTTTCTTGAAAGCAAACCGCACCTTATCATTATCATTGTCCCTATGTCGCGAAGATTAGGAACCATCATATCATCTTGGTATCAAAGTTGAAGGTTGATATAGTAGGATTACTTATCCCTAGTTTAGATTGTTTTACTTGTTCTTTATCCTAGAACCCTAAAATCGAAAATGCAACAAAAAAATCCGGACCCTAGTTTTCAATTGAATTTTTTTTACGAATAATCCATTTTTTATTCGAAATTACAGAAATATACCCGCAACAAGTTTTTTTTACAAAAATAGGCTCCAGTCGCCCTCCCATTGGGCGACTAGAGGTAATCGCCCAACCACAGCGTGACACCTAAGCAGTTTGGTAACGGTTGGGCGAGTTATTTCGGTCGCCCAACCGTTGAGCGACTGACATGCAGTCGCTGTACTGTTGGGCGACAGCGATTCCTGTCGCCCAACGGCTGGGCGACAGCAACGGGTTAAAACCCAGCGACAAGCCCGGCCGCGGCTGCCGCTGTTCATTGCTTTGCTCGCGCATTCGTTCGGCGATGCGAGAGAGGAGCGAAGAAAGAAGGGAAAGGAGAGAAGAGGAGGAGAAAGGAGGAGAAGAAGAGGAGGGGAAAAAGAGGAGAGCGCGGGATCTTCAAATTTAGGTATTTTTTGAAAGTTTTTGTAGTACATTACATTTGTAGTATATTTGTATAAAATGTTAGAGGTATTAAAATTTAGTATAGAAAATTTTATTATAGGATTTTTTTGTGTAGAAATTGTATTACAATTTTAGTATAGAAAATTTAGTACAATTTTTAGTATAGAAAATTTAGTATAGAATTTTGTAGTATAGCAATTTTAGTGTAGAAATTTTAGTACAATTGTAATATAGAAAATTTAGTATAGAAAATTTTAGTATAGATAATTTTAGTATAGAAAATTTAGTACAATTTTTAGTATAGAAAATTTAGTATAGACTTTTTTAGTATAGCAATTTTAGTATAGAAATTTAGTACAATTTTTAGTATTGAAAATTTAGTATAGAAATTTTAGTACAATTTTTAGTATAGAAAATTTAGTATAGAATTTTGTAGTATAGCAATTTTAGTATAGAAATTTTAGGACAATTTTTAGTATAGAAAATTTAGTATAGAAAATTTTAGTATAGACATTTTAGTACAATTTTTAGTATAGAAAATTGAGTATAGAAAATTTTAGTACAGAAAATTTTAGTACAGAAATTTTAGTACAATTTTAGTATAGAAAATTTAGTATGGCAATTTTCTAGTATAGCAATTTTAGTATAAAAAATTTAGTACAATTTGTAGTATAGAAAATTTTAGTACAATTTTTAGTATAGAAAATTTAGTATAGAAGTTTCTAGTATATCAATTTTAGTATAGAAAATTTGTAATGCACATTTGTTAGTATGGAACATTTTTAGTACAGAGATTTTAGTACAATTTCTTGTATAGAAAGCAACCATAGTGTAGATCTAGCTAGAAAAAGTTAAATATTTGTTATACTAAATTTATTAAACATGTAATTTTGCAAAAGTAACAATATGCGTATGAAATCTGCATGCAGGTATGGCGTGTGACTGGCAGTATCCCCTATTGGACGAGCACGTGGACCGCATGCATCGCGCTTCCCGTCGTGTGCCGCCACCGGGGAGCGCGGACGAGCCGGTTGAGGTGGGAGTGGTCTGGACGCGCACACCTCGCGTGGCCTGGAGACTCGATGCCCGTTGGACAGCCAGTTTTGCACTACACCATCATTTTAGTGTTGCCGTAAGAACGTTCCGTGCTGACCTTCACTTTGTTTGCAGGCTACGGGATGCCGGGCTACTCCCTATTGCCCAGATGGTGCAGGCCACAGAGAAGGATGGACCCGCCTTGGCCGCGGGCGGGGACGAGGTCGGGGATCGATCACGACGCTTCCCGTTCGACCGCTCCCTGCTGATGGCTTTGGTGGACCGTTGGCGGCCCGAGACGCACACTTTCCACCTCCCATTCGGGGAGATGACGCCGACCCTCTAGGATGTGTCCCTGCTTCTTGGCCTTCCGATCGCGAGAGGCGCTGCCTTCCTACCGGAGGCCCCGGTCGAGTGGCGCGATGACCTGCTCGCTAGATTCGAGGGGGGTCCTTCCACCGGGTGCCGTGGGTTAGTACTACATCTTCCCGACGAAATAGACCCACGGGCCATCACTGAGGTGGCTGGCACAGTTCCAGGTACGTGGACTTTACAATCGATCGTGTCATCAAAGCTCTTATTTGCGTTATTATGGACTAATAACATCTTGTTTGCATTTAGGTGGAGCGGATAGACCCAGAGGCGAACGATGACTAGGTCTCGCGCCATTTGGAGGCATACTTTCTGTGGCTGTTTGGTTGGGTGCTCTTCACCAGCAGCCACGGCGACAGCGTCGACGCGCACCTCATCGCTTATGCTAGGGCGATCGTGGACGGCGAGCCCCCCAGGTCAGCTGGGGATCGGCCGTACTTGCCGCGACCTATCGCGGCCTGTGCAGTGCGTGCTCGAGGACCAAGGTGAACTCGATCCTAGCGGGTTGTTCCCTACTACTACAGTTGTGGTCGTTCGAGCGCTTCAGCCTCGGACGACCATTGCTAGACGACATGAGTCCATACGGGCTCAACATGTACCAGGGGGAGACGTCGACCGGCCGACGATGGGTTCTATTTGGTGTCGTCGACGGGTAAGTCATATGTCAATTAGTTATTTCCTTTATACTAATGACGGTCGTACGTAACATCTATTCGTCCTTGCAGGTGTAGTTCGCACATGTCCAGGTCACATAGGCGTACCTGCCCTTTGTTGAGCAGATCGACCGCCTTAGGGCCGACGACGTGCGCTGGGAGCCATACTCACAGGCGGCAGTGGAGGACCGTGCTCCCGATGGATTGTCGAGTCTGTGCTGGTGTGACCGGGCTTTTTGGATGACGCGCTGGAAGCTCGTCTATGACATCTTCGTGGAGGACTACTCGCCGCAGCGAGTGATGCGGCAGTTTGGTATCTTCCAGGCTGTGCCGGTACCTGTCGGACCTGCAGTGCTGCCTCCTGTGCACGCGTGAGTGCCCATGTCTTATAAATTTATACATACTTACTACTTCATTGGAAATTACTAACGAAGTGGTCCTACAAGCAGGCACAACAGAAAGGGAGTGAAACGCGGCACAGAGTGGGCGGTGAAGATGCAGGAGTGGGTTGCTCAGTGGAACGGTGCCCTTGACGACGTGGTTGATGAGGACCGCCCCTACGACAGCACAGAGTACACGGAGTACCTGCGGTGGTACCAGACGCGGACACGTACGAGGCTCGTACATGTGGTGGACCCGCCCCCCGCACACCTCCTCGCTCCAACAGACACGTATCCCGCGCACCTGGCGCGGGATACGCACATCGCGTTACGTTACACGTATTTTCGAACATTCACTACTGGCAATGCTACCTTGGATAATTAACCATTTTATGTCTTTTCCTTCAGTCTGACGTGGGTCTTTCCATCGTCACGGAGGCCGAGAGTATGCTAAACACGCTCGCTGCAGGTGCCGAGGTGGGCCACGAGGAGCACATCAGCACGTACCGTCGTTTCAAGGAGTGGGGTACACGTGTCTTGCACCTACTGTCCTGCACGAGGCTACCAGCGGCATCCACACGCACGCCCAGCACACGGACGGCTCGGCCACCGGTGCCTCCCCGACCGGCATGGTAGTACTCTGGATGCTCTACGTGGGCATGTCCTCCGGCACCTCACCCGGACGAGGCTGGAGGATCTGCCTGGGGATGGGCTCGTACACCGCTAGGCTAGCTGTTCTCGCGTCCTCCGTACATCCCTGGTTTACCAGCACAGGGGGTGCACTCGACATATGCCCCTTCTCCAGGCGCGATAACCTTCGCTGAGGGTACGTATCGTACGATGTCTGTTTTATCGTAATGTTTGACATCTGAAACTAACGATATTACTTTTGCAGGTCATTTCCAGTCCGAGACCCGGCACGGCCCCACCGCGAGCCCGGACGATGTGGATCAGTACTTCTCTAAGTGGGTCAGGTAGCAGGCTGGGTCTGCACGTCCTGACACAGCACCAGAGGTTTTCTCCGGCAGTGCCCTCCCCGGTGCACCGGAGGGCACACAGCCTGAGGTGCAGCTGACTCCACCAGCTCAGAGGCGGGTGCGACACGCTCCTGATCGTTTTACGTTCTCGGAGCGTCGTAACCCGTTACAACGGAGGACGGCCAAGCGGGGCTGTACGGGAGGACACGTGCGTGGAGACGGGGCAGGGCAGGGTGGCGCCTGATTGTATACCATTGTTTCATGTACTGCTTACGTTTTTTTAACGATGTAAACTTTTTAGTACTGTGCCGTGCTTATATTCCTCGTTACCTACTCATTAACATCAAAATATCACTTACCATCGTATGTATCAATCGTTTTACGGTCAATCGTTCGTAAAATTTTTTTCCAAAATTATTTAGGCACCTACAACATAGAATGAATATAAACTTTTATTACAACTTTAGCAGATTTTTTACCAATTTCAAATTACAAAATTGACAAAATTGAAAACATTCACGGGGGGAGCACATGCAGTCGCTTCCCCATTGGGCGACTGCATTAAAGTCGCCCAACGGGTGGGCGACTAGAGCCAGCCGCTCCACAGTAAAGCGAGAGGCATTGTGTCGGCTCCTGGTTGGGCGATAGGCTCCAGTCGTCCACCCGTTGAGCGACTGGACCCTATTTTTGTAAAACATTTTGTTGCGGGTATATTTCTGTAATTTCGAATAAGAAATAGATTATTCGTAAAAAAAATTCGTTTTCAATCTACTATTCTTGTGAGTTTAGTTAGGTTTTAATCCATTTAAAACTTCATTTAGTTTCTGGTTTTTTCATTGCTTAGCTTAATCTTTGTTCTATCCTAAACTCAAAAATCCCAAAATCAAATTCTGTTCTTAAATAAATTTCCATCGAATTCGAGTTCAAATTGTGCACTATTTAGTAAATTAGTCGTAACTTTTGTGTCCGAAGTCCGATTTAGGCATTCTTTGACGCGTTGGAAACCTTACAATGAGACCTATCTATCTGTATAACAGCTTTAGTCATGTACAAATTCAGCTTTGTTTTAGGTGTTTTTGACCCAACAAGTTTCAACACCCATATAGATTCAAATTTCGAATCTAATTCTAAATCCGAGTTCATCACGGATTTGAATCTGTTTAGAGTGCTGGACAGAAGTCAAGTTTGAAGCTATAAATTCTAAGCCTAGCTATATTTTTGAGTAATTCTCTAGTAACTCTTGCTAGTTGACCACTCTAGTTCTTGCTGAAATTTTGTGCGCGTTGTTCTTCGCTTAAATTCTTGAGTCGAGCATAATTTCTTGAGAAGCTTCACTTATATCATTTGAAAACCATATCTTACTTTGTGAAAACTTTGCTCCTAATGATACTAGCTATTTGATATTGCTTTTCAACTGCTTATATCATTTTGTGCATGATTTTGAAACTAAAATCAATTTGGGTGTGTATTGATTTTTGTGAAAAGAAGTTACACGGCCGAATACAAGAAAGAAGCAAAAGATGCCTAAATAAAAGAAATAAAATAGATGAGAAAAAGATAAGAAAGTGGCCTAAATTTTTGCATTATTACACCATTTTGTCTCTAGATTTCATATCGTGCACTTGTGCTGATTTTCAGCAATCTTGTGCCTTATTATCGTAATTGAGCAATTGGCTGGCGTCTCTCCATAACTTGTACTGTATGAGCTATTACTATTCACTTATATCTTGATATTTCATTATTTTAATTGTATCAAGTTCTATTATCCTTGTGTGTGAGTTGTGTTCTACATACCTCTTTTAAATCTTTTGAATTAGCAACTAAGTATTGAATTTTAGTTCGGATTGTTACCTATCTTTACAATAACTAGAATTTTAAATTGTGATAGGATGTACACTTAATCTCTTCCAAGCTCCACATAAGCCTTGTTTGTGTGCGACACTTGAATTTGTATAATAATCACCTTTGTTTCGTCTACCATCGCTAAGGTACATGTTTGCATTCTTAGGAAAGCATAAGACCTATTTGTAGGCAATTGAGAGTGTGAGGTTGAGTGATCCTACATATATTTTCATTAATGTCTGTGCTATCTATTAACCATGGTAGGAGCGTACTGTACGGAGATCTTCTTTTCTGTGGAAGCACTAATTCGAGGGAGTAAATCCAATGGGAGAAGAAGTAGGATGCTAAATTCAAGCGCCATCAATTCATTGTTTCATGAGCCATCATGGAATCTAAGGATTATGCAAAATATTGGTGGGCACAATTTTCAGTAATGCACCATGTTAGAAGTTGGGAGGATTTGAAAAGCTTATCAGAGAAGAATTTGTGACATTTGATTGGAATAAAACAAAATCTAAAATCAAGTTCACTCTTAATCTTCAGGTGCAACGTCTTGAGCTTTAGAAGAAGGTCGAGCATGGGATTTTCCCTTTGGTCAAGTTTGTAGTGCTACCCCATTGCTACATGCAACACATGAGGAGATCATGGTTGATGGTAATTCTGCCATTGCTGGTCCACGGTCAATGGAAGATAAGATGTATCAAAACCCATATGAGGATGAGAGCCATATAGCAATTGAGTGAGTGTGTTAAAAAGAGTGAGTTGTGTGATTCCACTAAATGTGAGGTTAAGAGTATCCAAATTGAGAGTGTGAGAGATACACCAAAAAAATAAGTGAAGTAGATGATAGTAAAAGTGAGGTTATTGATAAAATTAACGATTTACTCTCTACTTATAATATTGTTTCTCACATTGTGCTAGTTACTATTGAAGAAGAGAGTTGAACATTCTACAACTGACACTGTTAGAAGAAAAGGATAAGGAGGTAACCATGGTTAGAGAAGGAGTGCTTGCTGCCTTATGGTTACCTTTTGAAGATACAATACCTAAAGCACCTACATCAAATGAGGAGATGGATAAAGGTAACCACCAAGGTGTTGAACTAATAGTTCATTAAGAAAATGTCAGCAATTGTGAGAACTCATGTGTTCAATTGAAAATTCTGTGTTTTAAATTTAATATGCTTAATTTACATAATATAGAATTAATTAATAATAAATAAGTTCTTACTAAAATATCTCCAGATGATTCTTTATACTGTAACATGTTCGATGATCCTAAAGAGCTATGATTGAGAACCTTGCTGAAGCTTTATGTATAAAATCACTAATTAGTACTTATGATTACACTTATAAGTTTATTTTGATTAGATATTATGACATAGATAATAAGTTTTATGTTTATCGAATATGTATTACTTGTGATAAGTTGCTGAGTTGAAATTGCATGTTTTGGACAAACAATATTTTGTGCAATGTTTTGATCACTTTGAGATGAGTTCGTGCTTACTATTTAGAAATATTTATAAAGCCTACTTATTCATCCTTTGCTACACAATCATGTATAAGTAATCAAATGAACGAATTGAAGCATGGAAGGCACCTAAATCATTTTCTTCCATATTGGAAGAGTTTTGTCTTAACTTGTCTCTATCCTTAGAAAAATAGAGTGCAATTTTTTCTCATGGGAAGAGGAATGACGCGAATATGAGAACTAAATTGCACTACCATAGAAAAAAGTCATCATAAACAGCTCAAAACTGTCATCACAAACTGTTGTAGGGGTGGCCCCCAACTAAGCCCAGCAGGCCTGTTAGGAGGTTATAAGAACCAGAGTAACATGTGTAATGACTCAAATGCCCCTAAGGGGGATATACGGATGTAAGGGCATAATTGTAAAAGTATACTCCATATGAATATATATATCAGGATGAGGGAGAGGGTGAGGCAGAACACTCCCACCTCTCCACTACCATCTCTCTCTCTGTTTGGTCTGTAACCACAACAGTTGGCGCCGTCCGTGGGGAGGACAAGGACAAGCCTGAAGACCGAAGAAGAAGGATGGCACCGAAAAAAGCTTCATCAGCGGCGGCGAAGGGAAAGAAGGCGACTTGGTCGGAGCGGCGCGTGAATACCAGGGCTTCGGCATCGGCCGCCGAAGGAGCTGGCGGCGGCGTAGGCGCCGTGGTCGCAGGCGTCGACGCTCGCGCTACAACGACCGACCCCGCCAGCGCCGCTACAACGACATCCAACCCCGTCGCTGGCACTACAGCGACCGACCCCGCCAGCGCCGCCACAACGACAGCCCCCGCCACCCTCACCGGCAGCGCGGATCAGATGGCCGGGGGTAGCCGCAATGAAGCATCCGGCAGATCCGGAGATCGTGAGGCGATGGTCCCTGCACCGACCCGTACGCTGGGTGTTCCGGCGGCCCGACAGCACCTGCGGCGGAAAGCGCCCTACTAGCAGCCCTCAACGCGTTCCAGCGGGAACTAGGGGACCTTCACGGAGCCGTCCGAGATATACAAGAGGCTCGGAGTCAGCAGGCCGCGCTAGTAATCGCGCCCGAGCCCACGCCGGAGAGGGCGGACACCCGCGAAGCCCCCACGTCTAGCCGCGTGCCGCTGCGACGCGTAGATCCGGAGTCCCCGCTTTCGGCGGGGCTGCAGCAGGCGGCATGGCCCGAAGACTTCAAGTTTCCTAGCGTCATCGACCCGTACAACGGCGACACGGATCCTCGGGAGTTCGTGCGCGTGTACGAAACCGCGATCGAGGCCGCGGGCGGAGACGACACCACGAAGGCAAAGGGACTCCCCCTCGCGCTGCAGGGAGTGACGCTCTCTTGGTTCTTTACCATAGAGCCGGGCTCCATCTACGCGTGGGAGCAGCTCCGCGACCGCCTTCACAACAACTTCCAAGGAAACTATGTCGAGCGAGTCGACGCGGACCAACTCTTCGCTGTGAAGCAAAAGCCCTCGGAGAAGCTCCGGGACTACTTCAAGCGCTTCGCCAAGATTCGATGCCAAGTGAAAGACATTAATGAAACCACCGTCGTTAATGCAGCCATACAGGGCCTTCGTCCGGGCCCGATGGCCGAATACAATGCGCGAAAGCCAATCAAGACGGTGGCAAAGCTCTTCGACAAAATGGAGGAGTACGCCAGGGCGGAAGAAGACGCTCGCCGAAGGCGAGGAGATGACTCCGACGCCAACCAGGTCGCTGGCTCGACAAAAACCGAAGATCCATCACAGGACGGCCCCTCGAGGGGTAAACGCAAGCCGGAGTCGTCTAAAGACGCGCCCGAACGCGGGGAAGCCCCACACAAGGAGCCGTCCAATGGGCCTAAGCGCGGCCAGCAGAAGTCGCGCCGTGGCCAGTTTGTCCGCGACATCGAAGGCGCTTCCGAAGAAAGCGCTTTGTCGGGCCTCCGGATTATCAAACCCGGACCCTCTGTGTATTACAGCACTAGTCCCAGATCAAAGCTAGTGCACACAGTCAAACAGAATGGAAAACATCACCATCAACGATTTATTACAATAAATAAGAGTACTGACCACCGGGTCTCATTATTACAAAGGAGGTTTAAGACCTCGCACACAAGAAATAGAGCGGAAGCAAATAAAACTCGAGGACGACCCATCAATTCGCCACAGGCAATTGACTGGGGAAGCGCGACCTAGTCCTCCGGGAAGAATCCATCACAGCCACAAGCGAAGCAGTAGTCGTAGTCACCTTCTTGAGCTTCAACTTCCTCTGAGATTTTATTTTTAAGTGTAGCATGTGAGTACATAAAGTACTCCGCAAGTCTTGGGAAAAATGCATAGATGCAAGGCTTAACAAAGGAAGGCCATATGGTTCTTTTGCACAAAGCAATATTTAAAATCTCCATTACTACTAATTATTTTCGAAGGCATCACTTTAATGAAGTAAATGTTTTAACAGAATTAACTTTCTAGTGAAGGTTCCAACTACCAACACTAGCTAACCAATTACCATTGGTCAAATTTTAAACTTCGGGTTCCATCCACCCTCTCTGGCTCCATCCGCCAGGATTCCCTTCCGAGAGTTCCCTCCACCCTCGGAATACAAAACGTTTGATTTTAAATCAAAACCAGAAATCTACCATGTGAATGCATTCCTTGCCCGCCCTTGACCGTGGGCACGGCTATTCGAATAGTTTTACACTCTGCAGAGGTTGTACAACTTTACCCACAAGAGATAAATTATCTTAATAGTCAACATGCTTCCTTTGGCATGAGACCCAGATAAAATATCACAAAGCCTTTCACCTACTCCAGTATAGCTAGAGACCACCCGCTGAGGTTTCACCGCAGAAGGGTTAAATCCGCCCAATCTGAAGCCCCCTCTTGCGCCATATGAGTACAGTAACCCTGTCCCTCACTATGAGTAACCAGTACGCCCTGGCACTCAATACACCACTGGTGATATCTAAACTACACCTTTATAGGTTAGTTAGCTAGGTCGTACCCATATAGACTTGTGGTTGTACGGTTAATGCTCAGTTTGGACAAACACAAGCGTCGGTCCTTAATTGACTAGGGTGGAACATACACTTAACAAGTTCTCGTGCTTACTGCACCAACCCAAACAGCCATCCACCCTAATCTAAACCAACTTTCACATTTTTATTTTATTTTAAAATCACAGTGACAACTCCAATTGCCACTTCACTTTCAAACACAAGGATTTAATAATAAATCATAATTTCCCATTTTCAAGATTTTCCAAAGTTATTAGATAGCATGACTAAGCATTATCCTACCATACTAACATCAACAAGTAATTATAATACTCTCATTAATGAGACAAAGGAAATTCTATGGTGACAAGGGTACATGACAATCAATTCCAATGGAGGGCATAACAAGGTTGGATTAACTACTACCTTAAGATTTGAATTATCATTTTATGTAAATAGCAATGCATAACATTTAAAATAATTAAAACATTTCAAAATCATAGGTTCAAGATGATCAAAGGAGACTTGCCTTCTTGCAGGGTTTCTGGGTCTTCTTGCTGCTGTGAAGAGGGATCGTCGACAATGTTGGAATCTACGCGAGGAAAGACGAAGCAACAAAACAAATAAATACAAAAGAAAATTCAAATAAAATCCAAAAATTCAACAGAGGCCATAATTGGGTAGATTATGATTTTAGATGAATTTAGAAATTTGAATGGCTGGAATTGGAGTTAAAATGAGAAAGTTATGCTCATTTGAAAATCTCAGATTTGAATAAATCGAGAAATTCGGAAATTTCTGACAGGTGGGACCCACTGGAGAATTAAATTTTAATCTTTTATTTTAATTCTGAGAGACTGACAGGTGGGGCCCACTGAACAGTAACCACTGGCGGTCACTGACATGTGGGACCCACTGGACAGTGAGCCCAATGAGTCAACCTCTGACACGTGGGACCCACTGGTCTTCGGGCCCACTTGTCAGAGTCCAGCACAGAGGGGTGGGACCCAGGCGGCAGTGGCCAGCGCAGGCCGGCGGCCGCTGACGGGTGGGACCCACTTGTCAGCCCGGAAATTAAACGAAAAACTCAACCTCCGCGCGCGGAGCCGGAGGCTCGAACGCGCGCCGAGGGAGTTACGAGTGAGCGCTGCTAGCCAGGGGAGCGGGGAGGCGTTGCCTACCCAATAAGGGTAGGTAACCCTCTTGAGGGGTACCTTCGGGCGTCCCGGGCAGAGATGATCGGAGGCGACGGCGCCGGCGGCGAGGGGAGGCCGGAGGTGCCCGGGTGACGCGTAGAATGTAATCCTGGCGCGGAGGGGGTTCGGTTGGAAGGGTCGGCGAAGCTTGGGGACGAACGGAGACGGTCGGCGACGAGGTGGCAGCGACGACGGCTCGGGAGTTCCGATGCGACGGCGCTCCGGTGACGGGGAGGGGCGGCCGAGGGGTCGGGGAGGACCGTCCGGGCGTGAGGAAGCTCGGGGAGGCGACGACGGGCTCCGGGGATGACCGAGGCGGCGAGGAAAGCTCGCCGGAGTTGGGCGGAGCTCGAGGGGAGGAGTGGCACGGTGATCGGGCTCTAGAGGGCTCGGGAGCTGCGGTGGAGTGCGCTGGGATGCGGTGCGGGAGAAGGCGAAGCCGATGGGGGCATTTATAGGGGCTGAGGGGGAGCAGGGGCGCGGCAATAGCTCGCCGTTGCTGGCGGCCGGAGAAGGAAGGTTTGGGGGAGGAAAGGAAAGAGGGGGGGGCCAGAAGGAAGGGAGGCGCGGGGATTGGGGGATTTGGTCGCGGCGGCGTCCGGGACTTCCAAAACCGAGGAGGGCCGGGTAAGGCAAGGCGGGATCCGGCGCGGTCTCGGTCGGCCGGCGAAAAAGGAAAGAGGGGGGAAGAGAAAGGAAGGGGGCGATTCCGCGGGGGAGACGGATCCGACAGGCGGGGCCGGGGTGGCAACGAGAGCGGGACGCGTGCGGCTGACAGGCGGGGTCCGCGGGTCAGCGAGGCGAGAGAAAGGTGGGAGCAGGCGGCTGGATGACCAGCACGGGGACTCGGCTCATCCGAGCCGTCCACGCGTCGGGCGGGGAAAAGGGGAAGGCGGGGCTGGCTGGGCCGGGCCCGCTGGCAGCGAGGGAGAGGGAGGTGCGGCCTGGATCAGGCCGAGCGGCGACGTGGGCGGTCCTGGGCCGTCCACGCGTCGGCTGGAGGGAGAGGGGAGATTTTTATTTTTCAGAATTTGATTTCTAATTTCAGAAAAGGCTAGAAAATTATTTAGGCCTCAGAAAAATATGAAAATACCTCCAAAAATTCCAGAAAAATTCACAGAAGCTCCTGGACATATTTTGGACTAAATAAAATTATTTCCAACTACTGTTGATATTTAATTTTCATATTTTGAATTACTTTTTAAGCTCTAAAAATAGTTTTTAAATTCCAGAAAATCCAAAAAGGCAAATAAAAGCCAAGTAAAATCCAATTACCTTAAAATAATTTATTTGAATTTAAATTTTTCAAAAAGCCAAATTTTTGGGATGTGACAAACCTACCCCCCTTAGAAAGAATCTCGACCCCCAGATTCGGATGGACTGGGAAAAAGGTCGGGGAACTCTTCTTTTAGATCCTCTTCACGCTCCCAAGTTGCTTCCGATTCTGAATGGTTACTCCACTGCACTTTACAGAACTTGATAACCTTGCTGCGTGTACGGCGCTCTGCTTCCTCCAATACCTTGACTGGATACTCTGGATAGGTGAGGTCCTCCTTCACGTTTATTTCATCTAGAGGCATCTGCTCTTCTGGAACTCTGAGACACTTTCTTAGCTGAGACACATGGAAGACGTCATGCACCTTTGACAGCTGAGGTGGAAGCTCCAACTGGTAAGCCACTTCTCCTCGTTTCGCCACAACAGGAAAAGGTCCGATGAATCTGGGAGCTAGCTTTCCACTGACTCCAAAACGTCTCATTCCTTTGAGAGGTGACACCTTCAAATAAACATGATCCCCAGGTACGAATTCTAAGCTTCTACGTCGATTGTCTGCATAACTTTTCTGTCTGGTTTGTGCTGTTTTTAATCTGTCCCGGATTAGACGAACTTGTTCTTCTGCTTGCTTCAGCACATCTGGTCCAAACACTTGTCCTTCTCCTGTTTCCTTCCAATACAATGGAGTCCTACACTTTCTGCCGTATAGGGCTTCGAAGGGAGACATTTGCAAACTGGATTGATAACTATTGTTGTAGGAGAACTCTGCATAGGGCAAACTCTGATCCCAATTACTCTTGTTTGCCAGTACACAAGCTCTCAACATGTCTTCCAGGATTTGATTTACTCTTTCTGTTTGACCATCTGTCTGTGGATGATAAGCTGTACTGAAGTTTAAGTTTGTGCCCAAAAGTTCATGTAGTTTTTGCCAAAATCTCGAAGTGAACTGGGTTCCTCGATCTGACACAATCTTCTTTGGGATCCCATGCAAGCACACAATTCTTGACATGTATAACTCTGCAAGCCTATCCCCGGAGTATGTGGTCTTTACTGGAATGAAATGGGCGACTTTTGTCAAACGATCCACTATAACCCAAATTGAATCGTGCCCTGTTTTGGTTCTTGGTAATCCAGTTATAAAATCCATACCAATTTCTTCCCATTTCCACTCAGGGATCTGCAATGGCTGCAGAAGTCCCGCAGGTCTCTGGTGTTCAGCTTTAATCCGTTGGCATACATCGCACAAGGCTACGTATTCTGCAATTTCTCGTTTCATACTTGACCACCAATACCTTCCCTTGAGATCTTGGTACATCTTGGTGCTCCCAGGATGAATTGAATATCCAGATTCATGGGCTTCCTTCAATATTAGCTCCTTTACCTCTTTCTTTTCAGGCACAATAATTCTTTTCCCAAACCAAAGGGTACCTTTTTCATCCTCTGAAAATCCCGAAGCTTTTCCTTTCTTCATATTATCCCTGATCTCCTGGACATACTTGTCCTCCTTTTGAGCTGCTCTGATTTGATCTTCTAAGGTTGGTTGAACTTCCAAAGTGGCTAGAAATCCTTCCTCCACTACTTCTAGGTTGAGCCGTTGGAACTCTTCTTGAAGGGCAGGCATACTGTCCTTAATCCACAGCTTGGCACAATAACTCTTTCTGCTCAAGGCATCTGCTACCACATTAGCCTTTCCCGGATGATAATGTATTCCAATATCATAATCCTTTATTAACTCAAGCCATCTCCTTTGCCTCATGTTGAGATCGGGTTGAGTGAATATATATTTCAAACTCTTGTGATCCGTGTAAATTTCACAACGGTTACCAATCAAGTAATGCCTCCATATTTTCAGTGCATGCACTACGGCAGCGAGCTCTAAATCATGCGTTGGGTAATTTCCTTCATGGGGTCGCAGCTGCCTTGAGGCATATGCTACTACCTTTCTTTCTTGCATCAGTACACAGCCTAGTCCCTGCCTTGACGCATCACAGAAGACTTCGAAATCCTTCCTAATGTCCGGAAGCGTCAACACTGGTGCAGAAGTTAACCTCTTCTTCAACTCTTGGAAACTATCCTCACATGGTTTACTCCATTCAAACTTCTTTTCCTTCTTCAGCAACTGGGTCAGAGGTCTTGCGAGCTTGGAGAATCCTTCAATAAATCGACGATAGTAACCAGCCAATCCAAGAAAACTCCTGATCTCGGATACTGACTTTGGTTGTGTCCAATTGAGCACATCATTAACTTTTTCCGGGTCTACGGATACTCCTCCTGCCGAAATCACATGGCCCAAGAAAGCTACTTTCTTCAACCAAAACTCACACTTACTGAACTTGGCGTACAACTGATTTTCTCGGAGCTTTTCCAAAACTATCCTCAAATGTTCGGCATGTTCTTCCTCATTCTTGGAATATATCAAAATGTCATCGATGAATACAACCACAAACTTATCCAAATATTCCATGAACACCTTATTCATCAGATTCATGAAGTATGCTGGGGCATTGATTAGACCGAAAGACATCACTGTATACTCATACAATCCATAACGGGTGGCAAATGCGGTCTTGGGTATGTCCTCTGGTCTTAACTTCAATTGGTGATATCCTGATCGAAGGTCAATCTTAGAGAATACACATGATCCTTTCAACTGATCAAACAGATCATCTATTCTGGGTAAAGGGTACTTGTTCTTAATAGTCACATCATTCAATGATCGATAGTCCACACACATGCGAAGACTACCATCTTTCTTCTTTACTAGCAGTACTGGTGCTCCCCAAGGTGACGAGCTTGGCCTTACAAATCCTTTATCCTGCAGCTCTTCAATTTGTTTCTTAACTTCCGCCAAATCATTTGCAGACATCCGATAAGGTCTCTTGGAAATTGGAGCTGTTCCAGGTACTAGGTTGATGACAAACTCTACTTCCCTGTCTGGCGGCATTCCGGGCAAATCTTCAGGGAATACATCTGGGTACTCACTCACTATAGGTACTTTTTCCAGAGTCACTCCCTTTACACTGTTCAAACTACACCTGCTCTGGGTAGGGGAGTTTGACTTATACCTTACTTGAATCCCATCAGAGTTAGTGATTGTAACAGCTCGATCAGCACAATCTATCTGCCCTTTATACTTGGTTAACCAATCCATTCCAAGTATTACATCTAAACCCTTGGAGTCTATTATAATAAGATTTGCTAAGAACTTAACTCCATTTATATCCACAGTTGCGTCAAGGCAAACTGTGTTAGTCCTTATTTCCTTTCCAGGGGACTGGACTAGCATGGGGTTCTGTAGTTTACTCACATCCCAATTATACCTTTCAACCACATCTTTTGACACAAAAGAATGCGAAGCTCCAGAATCAAATAATGCTGATGCAATTACTGAGTTGACAAGAAACTTACCCAGAACTACGTCAGGTGCATCCTGGGCTGCTTCCGCGGTCACATGGTTGAGATGCCCTCTGCTCACCACTTGTGGAGTCCTTGGGGTTTGTGGTGCCCCACGGCCTTGACCTGCAGTCGGAGCTCTTGCTGGTGTAGTCCCCAGATTGAAACGAACTGGAGTCATTGCTGGGCGTTTCTGGGGACAGTTGCTGGCATAGTGCCCCATGTTCTTGCAGTTAAAGCACTGCACTCCTGCTGCTGAAGTCTTGTTCTGCGGGGGTTGGCCACCATTGTTTGCCCGGGGAGTTTGTGGATTTGGGCGGGGTCCTGAAAAGGGAGTCCTCGGCACGCTTGACTCTGAGAGCTTGTGATAGTGAGGTGCGTTGGGGCGGAATCGAGAGCTGCTTGCTCCTTGCTGGGCTTGAAACTTCCTCTTCCGATTTTCGTACAGCTGGCGCTGAGCATCTTCTTGGACAAAGGCCTTGTTCACTAGGTGCTGGAAGGTTGGGAAGTCATTGGACACCACCTGCACCTTGAGGTTGGGGTCAAGTCCCTGCGTGAACCTCCAAATCTTGGTCGCCTCCGAGGTAACCTCTTCAGATGCATACCTGGACAGTTGGGTGAACTTGTTCAGGTACTCGGAAACACTGAGGTTTCCCTGCTGCAGTTGGTAGAATTCTCTCTTCTTCATTTCCATTATCCCAGTAGGGATATGGGCAGTGCGGAAAGCTTCGACAAACTCCTCCCAAGTGATGGCTTGTGCATTTTGATGGGCGGCGCGGTAGTTTTCCCACCAGTTGGCAGCCATTCCCTTGAGCTGATGAGCAGCGTACAACACCTTTTCATTATCGTTGCACTGAGCTAGGACCAATTTTCTTTCCACATCCTTGATCCAATCATCTGCCTCCAAGGGATCCACTGATCCAGCAAAAGTGGGAGGCCTTGTCCTCATGAATTCCCCCAATCTAGACTGGGGTGCCTGGTTGGGTGCCTGCTGGGCTGGCTGCACTTGGTTCTGGGCGAGAGCTTGAAGTAACTGCAGCTGCATAGCCATCATTTGCTCCAAGTTGGGGGCCTGAGCGGGAGGTGGTGGAATGTTGTCCTCCGGCTGGTTGTTGGCGTCACGGCTGCTGCCAGGGTTGCTCCTCGTGTTCACCATCTGAAGCGGTTTAGGTTAGCAGAAGGTAAGAGGGAAATAGCAAAGGTAAGAGATTAGGGGAACTAAACCACATCCCAAGCCAACACACAAGAAAGAACTAGCAACCACTTAGGGGAAACTTTTTATTAAAATCAAGATAACTCCAAGGATGGCTGTACCACAAGTGCGCATAGGCCTGGTACAGTCCATCTAGCACACCAAAACATAACAATAAGCGTTCTAAGGACGCGGACATTTTATTTGGGTACTACGGACTCAAAAGACTACTAATCCTCTCCAAAGATGCGCTCCTCAGGGTCTTCTTCCGGGTCCTCTTCTGGATCCTCCTCCGGGTCTTCCTGGCGCTCTCTCACATGGTGACGTGAACAGTCACACTCGGCCGAGACACGGTTACGACTGGAGGCAGTCGACCGAGAACGGGAAGGAGAAGGCTTGCGCTTCTTGAGAGTAATGACAGGTGGCGGACTGGAGCGTCGCACCTTCTTGCGTGCTGTCATCCTGATGCGGAGTCCCGAGAGTCGAGCTGGTGCCGGGTTGTTGGGGATGACAGCTGGTACTGGAGAAGACGGCGTGTAGTCAACTACGGGTGAAGACGGCGTGTAGTTAGCTGCGGCCCTGAGACGTCCCAGCTCAAACTCAGCTGCCTGGCTCTGGAGAAGCTGTGCGCGAAGTGTGTCCGAATGCTGGTAGCTGGAGGTGAGAAGCATCCGAAATTGTCCAATCTCCTCCTGAGCTCTAGCATAAGTGACGGCCATTGCCTGGGTGAGCTGCACCTGATGTGACAGTCGAGGATCGTCAGCTGGAATATCAAAGGGATCTGGATACCTCTGTCCTGGGCGAGGGTTGATGAAGAAGCAAAAGGGGGACTGATGTACAGCATCTTTGTGCAGGTGGCACAACTCGTCAATGGCGAGGCGTGCTGCGTCCTGGACAGCGTCGAAACAGCGGGACCGAGGGTGCTTGATGGGGTAGGTGTGGGACTTGAATTCCTCTTCCCGTGCATACAGGAATACCTCCATCGTCCAAGAGTCTCGATCCAGGATCCGCGTCTTCCGACCCCTGAAGATGGGCGGCTGACGGTACTCCAGACACTGCATCAGCTGCCGGAGAAGGCTAGCGAATGCTCCAGCATCCTCTCCATGTGAGTAGTAGTCCCACGGGGCAGCGGAGGATGAACCAGCCATCTACAAAGTTGAGAGAAAGAAAAGATTAGTAAAAGTTTTAACAATTGGAGTTGGAGACAAGAACGAGATTCTAGGTAGGAAGAGAGTAGAAGCAAAGAAGCTTACACATTTTTAATATACTCTTTTTATAAATATAAGTCCTTATGGTTTGCCATTCCTAATCTAGGTCACGTCCTACAGTCAAATTGGCTCTGATACCATCTCTGTCGGGCCTCCGGATTATCAAACCCGGACCCTCTGTGTATTACAGCACTAGTCCCAGATCAAAGCTAGTGCACACAGTCAAACAGAATGGAAAACATCACCATCAACGATTTATTACAATAAATAAGAGTACTGACCACCGGGTCTCATTATTACAAAGGAGGTTTAAGACCTCGCACACAAGAAATAGAGCGGAAGCAAATAAAACTCGAGGACGACCCATCAATTCGCCACAGGCAATTGACTGGGGAAGCGCGACCTAGTCCTCCGGGAAGAATCCATCACAGCCACAAGCGAAGCAGTAGTCGTAGTCACCTTCTTGAGCTTCAACTTCCTCTGAGATTTTATTTTTAAGTGTAGCATGTGAGTACATAAAGTACTCCGCAAGTCTTGGGAAAAATGCATAGATGCAAGGCTTAACAAAGGAAGGCCATATGGTTCTTTTGCACAAAGCAATATTTAAAATCTCCATTACTACTAATTATTTTCGAAGGCATCACTTTAATGAAGTAAATGTTTTAACAGAATTAACTTTCTAGTGAAGGTTCCAACTACCAACACTAGCTAACCAATTACCATTGGTCAAATTTTAAACTTCGGGTTCCATCCACCCTCTCTGGCTCCATCCGCCAGGATTCCCTTCCGAGAGTTCCCTCCACCCTCGGAATACAAAACTTTTGATTTTAAATCAAAACCAGAAATCTACCATGTGAATGCATTCCTTGCCCGCCCTTGACCGTGGGCACGGCTATTCGAATAGTTTTACACTCTGCAGAGGTTGTACAACTTTACCCACAAGAGATAAATTATCTTAATAGTCAACATGCTTCCTTTGGCATGAGACCCAGATAAAATATCACAAAGCCTTTCACCTACTCCAGTATAGCTAGAGACCACCCGCTGAGGTTTCACCGCAGAAGGGTTAAATCCGCCCAATCTGAAGCCCCCTCTTGCGCCATATGAGTACAGTAACCCTGTCCCTCACTATGAGTAACCAGTACGCCCTGGCACTCAATACACCACTGGTGATATCTAAACTACACCTTTATAGGTTAGTTAGCTAGGTCGTACCCATATAGACTTGTGGTTGTACGGTTAATGCTCAGTTTGGACAAACACAAGCGTCGGTCCTTAATTGACTAGGGTGGAACATACACTTAACAAGTTCTCGTGCTTACTGCACCAACCCAAACAGCCATCCACCCTAATCTAAACCAACTTTCACATTTTTATTTTATTTTAAAATCACAGTGACAACTCCAATTGCCACTTCACTTTCAAACACAAGGATTTAATAATAAATCATAATTTCCCATTTTCAAGATTTTCCAAAGTTATTAGATAGCATGACTAAGCATTATCCTACCATACTAACATCAACAAGTAATTATAATACTCTCATTAATGAGACAAAGGAAATTCTATGGTGACAAGGGTACATGACAATCAATTCCAATGGAGGGCATAACAAGGTTGGATTAACTACTACCTTAAGATTTGAATTATCATTTTATGTAAATAGCAATGCATAACATTTAAAATAATTAAAACATTTCAAAATCATAGGTTCAAGATGATCAAAGGAGACTTGCCTTCTTGCAGGGTTTCTGGGTCTTCTTGCTGCTGTGAAGAGGGATCGTCGACAATGTTGGAATCTACGCGAGGAAAGACGAAGCAACAAAACAAATAAATACAAAAGAAAATTCAAATAAAATCCAAAAATTCAACAGAGGCCATAATTGGGTAGATTATGATTTTAGATGAATTTAGAAATTTGAATGGCTGGAATTGGAGTTAAAATGAGAAAGTTATGCTCATTTGAAAATCTCAGATTTGAATAAATCGAGAAATTCGGAAATTTCTGACAGGTGGGACCCACTGGAGAATTAAATTTTAATCTTTTATTTTAATTCTGAGAGACTGACAGGTGGGGCCCACTGAACAGTAACCACTGGCGGTCACTGACATGTGGGACCCACTGGACAGTGAGCCCAATGAGTCAACCTCTGACACGTGGGACCCACTGGTCTTTGGGCCCACTTGTCAGAGTCCAGCACAGAGGGGTGGGACCCAGGCGGCAGTGGCCAGCGCAGGCCGGCAGCCGCTGACGGGTGGGACCCACTTGTCAGCCCGGAAATTAAACGAAAAACTCAACCTCCGCGCGCGGAGCCGGAGGCTCGAACGCGCGCCGAGGGAGTTACGAGTGAGCGCTGCTAGCCAGGGGAGCGGGGAGGCGTTGCCTACCCAATAAGGGTAGGTAACCCTCTTGAGGGGTACCTTCGGGCGTCCCGGGCAGAGATGATCGGAGGCGACGGCGCCGGCGGCGAGGGGAGGCCGGAGGTGCCCGGGTGACGCGTAGAATGTAATCCTGGCGCGGAGGGGGTTCGGTTGGAAGGGTCGGCGAAGCTTGGGGACGAACGGAGACGGTCGGCGACGAGGTGGCAGCGACGACGGCTCGGGAGTTCCGATGCGACGGCGCTCCGGTGACGGGGAGGGGCGGCCGAGGGGTCGGGGAGGACCGTCCGGGCGTGAGGAAGCTCGGGGAGGCGACGACGGGCTCCGGGGATGACCGAGGCGGCGAGGAAAGCTCGCCGGAGTTGGGCGGAGCTCGAGGGGAGGAGTGGCACGGTGATCGGGCTCTAGAGGGCTCGGGAGCTGCGGTGGAGTGCGCTGGGATGCGGTGCGGGAGAAGGCGAAGCCGATGGGGGCATTTATAGGGGCTGAGGGGGAGCAGGGGCGCGGCAATAGCTCGCCGTTGCTGGCGGCCGGAGAAGGAAGGTTTGGGGGAGGAAAGGAAAGAGGGGGGGGCCAGAAGGAAGGGAGGCGCGGGGATTGGGGGATTTGGTCGCGGCGGCGTCCGGGACTTCCAAAACCGAGGAGGGCCGGGTAAGGCAAGGCGGGATCCGGCGCGGTCTCGGTCGGCCGGCGAAAAAGGAAAGAGGGGGGAAGAGAAAGGAAGGGGGCGATTCCGCGGGGGAGACGGATCCGACAGGCGGGGCCGGGGTGGCAACGAGAGCGGGACGCGTGCGGCTGACAGGCGGGGTCCGCGGGTCAGCGAGGCGAGAGAAAGGTGGGAGCAGGCGGCTGGATGACCAGCACGGGGACTCGGCTCATCCGAGCCGTCCACGCGTCGGGCGGGGAAAAGGGGAAGGCGGGGCTGGCTGGGCCGGGCCCGCTGGCAGCGAGGGAGAGGGAGGTGCGGCCTGGATCAGGCCGAGCGGCGACGTGGGCGGTCCTGGGCCGTCCACGCGTCGGCTGGAGGGAGAGGGGAGATTTTTATTTTTCAGAATTTGATTTCTAATTTCAGAAAAGGCTAGAAAATTATTTAGGCCTCAGAAAAATATGAAAATACCTCCAAAAATTCCAGAAAAATTCACAGAAGCTCCTGGACATATTTTGGACTAAATAAAATTATTTCCAACTACTGTTGATATTTAATTTTCATATTTTGAATTACTTTTTAAGCTCTAAAAATAGTTTTTAAATTCCAGAAAATCCAAAAAGGCAAATAAAAGCCAAGTAAAATCCAATTACCTTAAAATAATTTATTTGAATTTAAATTTTTCAAAAAGCCAAATTTTTGGGATGTGACACGCTTTCGCTGGTCGTGGCGGTCGGGGGCGTCGTGGTCGAGGGCGCGGCCGCGGCCGCGATGATAAAAGCTGTGGAGATTACGACGACCAGCACCAGGGAGTGTGGTGCGAAATCCACGGCCGAGGGACCCACGACACACGCTCGTGTGCCTCCATCGCGGCGCTCCGCCAAAGCGTCGCTAGGGACAGGAACCCGGAGACGCGTCCGCCTGCGGTGGCCCACGTCCAGTTGCCGTACGAGGCCCCCACGCAGGTACAGGTGCAAGGGATGCAGCCTCAGGAAGGCCCCCTACGGATCCATGCTCACGTGCAGCAGCCTTGGGAGGGTCTCCTATCGCTGCAGGCTCCGGAGGCAACCCACCGCAGGGTCATTAACGTCATATCTGAAGGCTCTGCGCTGGAATTCGCCTCAGCACGGCAGCAGAAGGCCTATGCGCGAAGACTACATCACGTGGCGGCATATCCAGCGCAAGCACCGCCGGACTGGGCGCAGCACGAAGTTACATTCACACCCGACGACGCCCAAGGCGTGGACTTCCCTCATCAGGACCCCCTGGTCATCCGGGTCACTATCGCGGGATGCGACGTGGGGCGTGCCTTGGTGGACGGCGGTAGCTCCGCGAATGTATTGTTTGCGGCGGCCTTCGACCAGATGGGGATCCCTCGAAGCCGCCTAAGGCCCTCGGGAATCCCACTGCAGGGCTTCGGGGGACAGCCCCTGCGAGCGCTGGGCCAAATAGGTCTTCAAGTCTCGTTCGGCCAAGATGACAATGTGCGGGCCGAAGATGCCACCTTCGACGTGGTCGACCTTCTGTACCCCTACAATGCCATACTAGGGCGCCCAATCCTCAACTCCTTCGGCGCGGTACCACATCACGGCTATCTATGCATGAAGATCCCGGGTCCCCGGACCATCATCATCGTCCGAGGCGACTAGGATATGGCCCGACGCATCGAGCCAGATACCAGGTATCCGCGTCGCGAAGCCCAACGGCGCTCTTAGAGCTGGCGTCACAGCGCGGGGGTCCGCGGGGCCACTCAGAGGCGCCTTGGCGGGCCCTACAGATGTCTAGCGACTAGAGGCTTCGGCCGCACCAAGGACAAACGGTTAGTATATCCACCCCTTGTAATTGCTTACCCGCGCAAACGGGGATGTAATGAATATCGCCGTTTGTCACCAATCTTTCTTCATCACGCGCAAGTACGCGGCGGAGGCGCGCGCAGGCTTGGCCAGCGCGCGCGTTCCCGCAGTATAAACAAAGATGCACGTTCGCGTGTGCACTCGCCGTAGCCAGGGGTACGGGACTGAGTATAAATCGAAGTCGCACGTTCGCGTGTGCACTCGCCGTAGCCAAAGGTGACGGGCCTGAGTATAAACAAAGACGCACGTCCGCGTGTGCACTCGCCGTAGCCAGGGGTACGGGACTGAGTATAAATCGAAGTCGCACGTCCGCGTGTGCACTCGCCGTAGCCAAGGGTGATGGGCCTGAGTATAAACAAAAGACGTGTGAGGGGACGCCCTCGCACACACTCTACAGAGTATAAATAAGACGCGGATGTTCTCCCTGCGCACTCTACGGAGTCTAAACAAGACGCGAACTCCGCGCATGCCAGGGACCTCGTCCCTGTGCATACTCTGTGGAGTATAAATAGGATGTGGATGTTGACCCCACGCACTCTACGGAGTATAAATAATACGTGGATGTTCTCCCTGCGCACTCTACGGAGTCTAAACAAGACGCGAACTCCGCACATGCCAGGGACCTCGTCCCTGTGCATACTCTACGGAGTATAAATAGGACGTGGATGTTGACCCCACGCACTCTGTGGAGTATAAATAAGACGCGGATGTCCTCCCTGCGCACTCTACGGAGTCTAAACAAGACGCGAACTCCGCGCATGCTAGGGACCTCGTCCCTGTGCATACTCTGCGGAGTATAAATAGGACGTGGATGTTGACCCCACGCACTCTGCGGAGTATAAGTCAAACTACGGAAGCCCCCCCCCCACGCGTTTCGCAACGCGGGCGGAGGACACGAATATTAATCGCAGCGGAGCGAGGCTCACCCTCGTGTACTGCGGGAGGTGAGTGCAGCGCGCGTTGCCGAAGACACAGCACGCCAGAGGCTACCCCCGCCATGAGGAGCAAGAGGCACGGAACGTGCGCGCACTTTCACCCTCGCCCGCGCCAGTCTACGGACTATAAAAAGGTGAAGCGTCGGGGTCTGCCTCCGCACCCGCCAGTCTACGGACTATAAAAAGGCGAAGCGTCGAGGTCCGCCTCCGCACCCGCCAGTCTACGGACTATAAAAAGGCGAAGTGCCGAGGTCCGCCTCCGCACCCGCCAGTCTACGGACTATAAAAAGGCGAAGCGTCGAGGTCCGCCTCCGCACCCGCCAGTCTACGGACTATAAAAAGGCAAAGTGCCAAGGTCCGCCTCCGCACCCGCCAGTCTACGGACTATAAAAAGGCGAAGCGTCGGGGTCCGCCTCCGCACCCGCCAGTCTACGGACTATAAAAAGGCGAAGCGTCGGGGTCCGCCTCCGCACCCGCCAGTCTACGGACTATAAAAAGGCGAAGTGCCGAGGTCCGCCTCCGCATCCGCCAGTCTACGGACTATAAAAAGGCGAAGTGCCGAGGTCCGCCTCCGCACACGCCAGTCTACGGACTATAAAAAGGCGAAGGGCTGAGGTCCGCCTCCGCACACGCCCGTCTACGGACTGTAAAAAGGTGAGGCTCCAAGGACTGCCCCCGCAAGCGCCGTTCTAAGGAACCCATGCGCAACTACTTCGCCAATGGTGCGCGTCGAGCGCGGAGATCCCGTCCCCGCGCAACATGTGGCGTACCGGTGAACCTGAAGTGGCATCAACACACAGCGCATATCCTAAAATGCCAGAAAACCTGCATACCGGAAAAGTCACACAAGTACAAAGGTCCGGCAACATCCTTCCCGTTCTAAGCCGCTATCCCGCGGGCTCGTCCTTAACACGCGCTAAAGCTGGGGCCTCGCTCGAAGAAGGTCGGCCTGCCCAAAAGTTCAACGACTCCTCGGCCCTTTGCCAGCGTCGAAGGCGCCGCCAGGTCGCAAGGCTAGACGCGAGCAGTCGCCCCCAGCCAGGAAGCTGCCCGGGATGAAGGCAAGCAAATAGTTCGTGAAGCAAGCACGCACTTTATTCATTCAATTAAGGGGCAGACGTTACAACGCACGCCCACACCTAGCCACGTTGGTGCCGCACCTGTGAGCCTTCGGCATCTCCGGAGGCCTCGACGCCACCCCCGTCGCGCCGCGGGACTTCGTCTAGAAATTGGCCGAGGCTCCCCTCCCCATGAAGGGAATTCCGAAGCTCGACCTGCGCGGCGGCTATCCCGGCGTAGTCCCAGATCCGCTCGTAGAAGAATTTGACGGGGTGGCGAACGGCACGGATTTCACCGGACATCACTCCGGCCCCGCCGGGCATCTCCAGCTGAGGGTTCTCCAGCCCGGCGATGTGCGTACAACCACGGTGCCGAAGGAGGGCGCACACCAAGCACGCAGCCACATAGGCATAGTGGTCGCCAAAGTTCGTCGCAGCCCCGCGCGCAACGTCGGCGGCATCATGGATCCAGCGAAGGGCCCGCAGCAACTCCTCCGGGCCGAAGGCGTGGTCTGGCACCGCACCCGCAAGTCTTTGGAGGTGGACTTCCAGCATTTGCAGGGCGTCCCACGCAATGACCGAAGCCTCGCCAAGCGTCTGGTTGCGCTCTGCTAGAGTCGAGGCAAGCTCGCCCTTTTCCTTCTCCAGCAAGGCGACTTGCTGCAGAAGGCCGTCCCGCTCTGCTGCGAACTTTATCCGCGCCGCCTCGGTGGCCGACTCCCGCGCCGACGCGGCAGCCCCCTCGGCGTGTGCCTTCGCCTCGGCGCACTCCGCCTCAAGCTGGCGGATTCGGGCATCCTGAGCGGACCGAACCCCAGCGGCCTCATGCAATTGCTCCTCGGCGGCATGCAGCCTATCTTCCAGCGCGCTTTGCGCATGAACATAAGCCGTCTGCAGGGCCTGCCCCAGCACCAGGGTCTATAGGGCAAAAAGCGATTCAGCAAGCGCAGCATGGCCGAGTGTTATCATATAACTACGTACTTACCCGCACCCCCGACACCTCGAAGCCGTCCCTCAGACGGTCCACCCCGTACGTGGGTAGCGCCTGCTGCCTGACGCTGGTAGCCGCGTCATCCACAATGCCATGCCATGCCCTCAGCGTCTCCGGCGGGGGGACGAAGTCCGCGGGGCCGGAGCGCGGAACGCTCGTTCCAACAGCGCCGGAACCCTCGCGTTCCGGCAAAGGCTCCCCCTCCGGGATAAGCGCCGCTGCAGGCAAAAGTGCGTGTGAGCACACCACAAGGAGCAACAAAAACGTTCCAGGATAACCCATGCCAATTTACCCTCGGTGGCAGCCGGCGGAGTTTGGGAGCCTTCCCCCTAGTCCCAGGAACGGGAACAGTGGCGCAAGCCCCTTCCGGAGGTACGGTTCCGCAAGGAATAGAGGCTTCCGCGTTTGCCGTTGCCGTAGATCGCTCTGGCAAGGTGGACGGCGTGGTCCGAGGCGTCAGAGGAACACGCGCCGTAGGGACCTCGGCATGGGTGTCGGAGTCCCACAAACTCCCGACGCCCGTCACCACAGTGAACCCCCTCGACGTTTGGTGGAGCCACGGCCGCAGGCATGGCCGTTTGGCCGGAATGGGGGGCAGCGCCCCCGTCTCAGCAACCGCTGGGGGAACAGGCCCCGCGGCTGCAACACCCGGGGGCAAAAGCCCCTCGGCGGCAACCTCTGCGGGCGACGGCTCAGCTCCGGCCGCCGCCATAGGCAGAAGCCCAGCCCCGCGCGCCCCCGGAGAGGAGGCCGGAGGCTGCACCTCCGGCGTCATGGCGACCACGACCGAAGGTTGCCACAGCGGCATCGCGGCGGCCATGGCCGAAGGCTGCGCCTCCAGCGTCGAGACGGTCGTCACCGAAGGTTGTGCCTCTGACGTCGTAGCCGCCACAACCGGACGCTCCACTTCAACATTGTCGGCCGGCTCGGGTCCCGTCTCGACGACTGCAAGGGGAGACGAGATTTCCTCCCTCTGGCGGGCTATCGTGAGCCCGTCGTCTGGGACACCCCCGGAAGACGCTTCGCCCCCGGTGTCCCCAGCCTCCAAGGCTGAGTCGGCATATCTCGCCGAATCCGACTCCGCGTCGGCCGCGCCGGTGGCAGCAGCAGGCGCGGCTGCGATGCCAAGAACGACAGACGCTCCGCCTCGGCCCCTTTTGCGAGACGGCGCCTTTGTCTTCGCAACGCCGGCGTCTTGAGATTGCGAAGGTGGACAAGGGCGGTCCGGCACGGCAAGGCCCAAGGCCTCGCACACCCGGTTTATCCGCCCCAGCCCCGCCGCCGCAGTTGCGGACGAGCGCTGCTCGTGTTCCCTGCCGGTATACGGCCCGAGGAACACGCGTGCGAGTCGCTCCGTGTCATCCAGGCTAATCTCTAAATTAAAGCAGAAGGAAAAGGGGGGTCAATTCGTAACACGCTACGCGCGAACAAAAGGAGCGAGGCGGTCGGCACTTACGAGGGTTGGGCGGCGACGACTCTCAACGGCAAGGCGCCAGCCGCTCGCAAGCGGCGCCACGCCGTACATCACGAACTCTTCGGCGAGGTCGCGCATATTGAAGCGGGCCGCCAAGCCCACGAGTCGTCGGGCCAGTCGCCTGTCTTCGTCGTCCAGTGTCCGGCTGGGCGAAGTCTTGAACGCGATCGGCCGGCCCGTACACTCGAGGCCGCTCCCGCTCTCTACATGGTGGTAGAACCACCGCTTCATCCATTGGGACTCCCACTTCCCGCGAGTCGAATTCGCGGGGAAAAGCTTGGTGCAGGACGGCCGGAGAAGGAAGCTAACACTGCCAAAGTTCGACAGTGTCCCGCCTTTCCGGTCTTTGGGCTGGCACCGTGCCTCGTGCAGATAGGCAAACAAAGAAGAACTGGGCCAGCACGCTCCCGAACGCAAAGCCCAACTGTATACGGCAAGCCGGGCCACGGCGTTTGGAGTCAGCTGCGCCAGTTCCAGTCCGATGGTCCGTAGCACGTCGCCCACAATATCCGCCGCCGGGATGCGGAGCCCTGCATCCAAGAAGACGATGAAAACGATCGCCTCGGACGGCTCGGGGTGCGGCTCGGTCTCGTCGGGGGCGGGCAGTCATACCGCCTGGCGATCGGAAAGCTTCCCCTCGCACAGTAGTCGCTGGATGGCCTTCTCGGTCACAAGCGAAGCGCCCAACTTGCCGGAGAACGAGCCTTCCTTCTCCGTCGCCAGCCACCAGTTGTCTGCCGCCGCCGTGTCGCGCTCGCTCAGCGAGTACTTCACCACCAACGGCGACGGTCGCCGGCGAATGCCAGAGCCACCAACCGCCGGGCCGCGCTTACCACTGGAGGCCATCGCTTCCCAGAGAGATTGAAGCGGTGAAAATATCACAAAAATGTAGAGGGCGGAGCAGACAGGAAAGAGGGCGTAAAGGTGCGGGGACGCTGTTACGGGGGCCTATTTCAAGCCACCTCGCCCATGCCGCTGCTACCGAAGCGTCGCAACGATCCGCGTGCCGTATGCAACCGCAGCAGTGCAAAGGTCCGCCCCGCATGATTCCCCGTAACCAAAGACGAGGCATCGTGGCGATACACGCCACACGCGACCGCAGAACCAAGGACCGTCAACGCAAGCGGTCACGATCACGCAATCCCTGACCCACCGCGGCGCTCCAGTTACAAGCCGCCGCGTGCCCTAACCACGTGAACGGACACTGCACGACGCAGCAACCCGCCTTTTGGCAGGCTAGGCGTCGGAACGGTCCCAACCGCCATTAAAGGCGCTCTACCGGACCGAAAGGTACGAACTCCAGTTCCGCCTCCGGCTCCACCAAGCGCGCGCGTCTATTGCGAACTAGGCGCCAGCCTCCTCTGCCACCCGTCCGAAGGGTAGGGGACGGAGCGCGCGCGCCTCTACTCCGACTCAAGTGCCAGCCTCCGCTGCCACCCGTTCGAAGGGTAGGGGACAAAGCGCGCGCGCGTCTACTTCGACTAGGCGCCAGCCTCCACTGCCACCCGTTCGAAGGGTAGGGGACGGAGCGCGCGCGCGCCTACTTCGACTAGGCGCCAGCCTCCGCTGCCACCCGTTCGAAGGGTAGGGGACGGAGCGCGCGTGCCTCGGCTTCGACTCAGGCGCCAGCCTCTGCTGCCACCCGTTCGAAGGGTAGGGGACGGAGCGCGCGCGCGTCTACTTCGACTAGGCGCCAGCCTCCGCTGCCACCCGTTCGAAGGGTAGGGGACGGAGCGCGCGCGCGTCTACTGCGACTAGGCGCCAGCCTCCGCTGCCACCCGTCCGAAGGGTAGGGGACGGAGCGCGCGCGCCTCTACTCCGACTCAGGGGCCAGCCTCCGCTGCCAGCCGTTCGAAGGGTAGGGGACGGAGCGCGCGTGCGTCTACTTCGACTAGGCGCCAGCCTCCGCTGCCACCCGTTCGAAGGGTAGGGGACGGAGCGCGCGCGCGTCTACTTCGACTAGGCGCCAGCCTCCGCTGCCACCCGTTCGAAGGGTAGGGGACGGAGCGCGCGTGCTTCTACTTCGACTAGGCGCCAGCCTCCGCTGCCACCCGTTCGAAGGGTAGGGGACACAACGCGCGCATCTACTTCGACTAGGCGCCAGCCTCCGCTGCCACCCGTTCGAAGAATAGGGGATGGAGCGCGCGCGTCTACTCCGATGCAGGCGCCAGCCTCCGCTGCCACCCGTTCGAAGGGTAGGGGACGGAGCGCGCGCGTCTACTTCGACTAGGCGTTAGCCTCCGCTGCCACCCGTTCGAAGGGTAGGGGACGGAGCGCGCACGCGTCTACTTGGACTAGGCGCCAGCCTCCGCTGCCACCCGTTCGAAGGGTAGGGGACGGAGCACGCGCGCGTCTACTAGGATTAGGCGCCAGCCTCCGGTGCCACCCGTTCGAAGGGTAGGGGATGGAGCGCGCGCGCGTCTACTTCGACTAGGCGCCAGCCTCCGCTGTCACCCGTTCGAAGGGTAGGGGACAAAGCGGGCGCGCGTCTACTTCGACTAGGCGCCAGCCTCTGCTGCCACCCGTTCGAAGGGTAGGAGACGGAGTGCGCGCGCCTCGGCTTCGACTCAGGCGCCAGCCTCTGCTGCCACCCGTTCAAAGGGTAGGGGACGGAGCGCGCGCGCGTCTACTTCGAGTAGGCGCTAGCCTCCGCTGCCACCCGTTCGAAGGGTAGGGGACGGAGCGCGCGCGTGTCGCGCCTCCGCTGTACTTTGACATCACCTTCCATCCCACATCTTGAGCTCCGCAACCGCATGTTTGGAGAAATTCACAGCCCGCAGGGGACGGAGGGGGCCAAAGGACTCGGCGACATGGCTTCGGCCCTGTGAAGCCCTTCACCATGAGAGGCTCCTGTTGTAGGGGTGGCCCCCGCCTAAGCCCAGCAGGCCTGTTAGGAGGTTATAAGAACCAGAGTAACATGTGTATTGACTCAAATGCCCCTAAGGGGGATGTACGGATGTAAGGGCATAATTGTAAAAGTATACTCCATATGAATATATATATCAGGATGAGGGGGAGGGTGAGGCAGAACACTCCCACCTCTCCACTACCATCTCTCTCTCTCTGTTTGGTCTGTAACCACAACACAAACGGTTTCTGAACTGTCTGAATTTATGTGTTTGCGATAACAGGTGATTATTATAGACAACTCTCAACCATCTGTGATAAGTTACAACACAGACAGTTTTCAAAACAACTGCCTGTGATATGCCAAATATCACAGGCGGTTCTTAAAAATTGTCGTCTTTGATATCTGACATATTACAGATGGTTCTTAAAAATAGTTGTCTTTGATATCTAATATATCACAGACAGCTAATACCAAAAAATGTTTTGTGATATGTTAGATATCATAGGAGATTGTTAGTATTACTTGTTTGTGATATGTAAGATATCACAGACGGCTATACTTAAGAACCGTCTGTGATATCTGACATATCATAGACGGTTTGGTGTTACAAATCGTCTATGATAGCTAATTGAATAGCTAAATCATTTTTTGTTTTTCAGTTAGCCTCAGAAAATGCTAGTTATGCCCTATAAAAACAAGCAAGCAATTCACATATAGCACACGACAATCATTACACAGATCTCATAAGTGAATTAAATAACTGAATGAACTACAATTGAATTAATTATTTAATTAAGCACAACTGAGTGAATTACAATTGGATCAAATGTTTGAACATCTAATCATCATCGTTAGGGTTGAACTCTCTATTCGGGTGAGTGACCTCTGCCATCAAGAATTCCAAGAGCTTTCCTCGAACTTCGGCGAGTTTGTCAAGATTGAATGTCAGTTCTAGAGGCATTATTGCAAAGTATGATATAAGATTGTTGCATTGTAGTGGGTACTGGAAATTGCGTCCTATGTTGTAGTGTGGCACTGGATTATTTATGTCTCTCTCCAAGGCAACGTAAACGCTGAACGACCTACGTAATTCCAAAAAGTTAGCCTTGGCCATTACAAATGAAGGGAAGACTACAATAGAGTTATGTATGGAGAAAACGAGTTTACCTGTCAAGTGTTTGTTGTACTCAGGTGAAGTGATGGTTGTTCCTAAGTAGGAAATCAAGGTATATTATCTTACTCTAATTTGGTACAATCACAATCAGAATTTAGAAAGACCTAGCCATGTATGTCGCCGTAGTGATTTTACTATCACAGATGGTTTTATTATGGAACCGTCTTTGATGGTTCGATTATGGAACCGTCTATGATACGTATATTACAGATGGTTTGTGCCACTAAACCACTTGTGATAGTTCCTTCTTTAGCTATAAAAAATCCTATTTTTCAGCTAGCCTCAGGAAATGATAGCCATGCCCTGCGAAAAAAGCAATCATATAAAATCATAGATATAATTATTTCTTAATTATTGAATCAATTACAATGGAATAACTCCTTAATTACATGCTGAATTCCTTAGGATCACGATTCTGACAACCTTGCTGTCAGCATCGAAATCTTGCAAGCCACAATGCCTAGATGGATAAGATTTGATTTATATGAGTCATCTCCATCACTTACACATCCTTGGTGTGTAGCAAGATCAGGGAGGGGAGAGAAGAGGTAAGAACCAACAAGAACAAAAGAAAAGTTGATTTATTGCTACTTGAAGACGAAGGTTTCATAGTCATTCTATAAGGAAGATAAGAGAACATACTAAACACTTACTCTTCTTTCCCAAACCCTAACACTAGAATTCAAAAAGTTGGAATGGTTGGCTTGCAAGCCTCCACCCCAATCTATTAAATAGATAGAGCAACTAGCTCACATCAACCCCTAATGGATACTATCCACTAGCATAGCTTGGGGAACCTGGTAACCCCACACAACATTGGTTTTATATTCACACTTAACTCTTACACGCTTTTCAAAGCATATGAGCCCAAACCCACTAAGTCTTTAGCCTTTGATCTATTTGATCTTCTCAGCATTTTCTTTACCTAAACCACTTTTCCACACGCTGTTCAAGCGCCATAGTTTTGATCCATTGAAATTTCTAGTATTTGGTCAAATGCCAAAATACCCTCGCCTTGACCCAATCTTCTTTTTCCTTGAAAGTAATCACCATACTTACCACATGTAGGTGTATCAATAGCTTGCCACACATCGACAAGTCTCTCCTATTTCGATTCCACTGGACAATGCCTTATTGGACTGACCAAGTCACTTGGTGCAACCCATTGCTCGAATCTTTCCTCCAATATTTCTTGCCTTCTTTGTGTCATGTTTGAGCACAACCATCTCACCAAGTATTCTTGACCGTTTTGGAGCTTAGCTCCTCTATGAGCGTAGTCCTGGTTCTCGCCGTTGATCATAGTTGACTCCAAGTGTTCCTACACATCCAGAGACCAAGAAACTATTTTTGGGTATAAGTTCTTCACAACTTGATCACGTTAGCTCAAATGTGCTTCATGCAACATGAATGTACTGACCTAGAACTAATTTACTCAATCCACAATCAAATCCCCAAATTTTAGAATTTTCTACCAAAATTAAGTCTGGCTGATTTGATCGCCACATGTGGCTGGTTTTAACCACTCTACGGGCCGGTCGCTCTGCATGGCCGATTTGACTGCTAGGAAAAATATCAGACTGAATATGCAAATCTTTCACAAATTTGAATTTTGACTCAACATATATTGACAATGATTTATCATAAATATTCCTGTATCTTATCACATGGTACCTTAACATGAATAATGATCCAAATCAAGAAATATATGATCACTTAAAATGCATTAATATTACAGTGCATATTTTATGAACTCGAGTTTACATGCACCTGTTATGGTTTGTACATTTATGCACATCAAAAAATTCTGAAACAACTTACATATCTGCAACATGCTAGAACAATTGTAAATGCAAAAATATGGTAATACGTTGGCCTATTAGTGTGGTGGCCCATGTGGAGTGGTGGTGGGATTAATCTCATGTTGCTTATCTAAAGTTTGTTGGAGTAACATATAATACTGATTGGTAGAGGTGGGAGTTGGGCCGAGCTATTTTGGGCCAGCCCGAAGCACGGCTAGCCCGGCCTGACACGTGGCGGGCTGTGCCGAGCATGGAACGAACGGTGGGCCGGGCCGGTCCTGGAAAACTGGCCCATTAGGCGGCATGGCACAGCGAATCGTGCCGTGCTTGGGCCGGCACGAGACGGCGGGCATGAGCGGCACGGCGGGCACGTCGGTGCCAGCGGCCGGGCCGCCTCGCTCGGCCTCTACTTTGCTTCCCGGCTCCCCAGTCCCCCCTCCCATCGTCATCATCGGCGCCCCAGTCGCCGCCCGGGCATCCGCCGCTACTCTCGGAGTAGCCGAGGTCGTCATTTCTGTACAGTTGCACAAATTTGTACATATGCACATCTTGTACGTCCATGAATCTTTGGAGAATTTCCCGTAATCCAGCCGGGTTTTAGCTATGGATCTCTTTTTTTGGCATGACACTAAAGTAACATTATATTAGTCAAGTAAAGAGAGAAGATGGAGCCGAGTTGCCATCGAACCCGTCGTTGGGCGCCGGCTGTAGCCAGTCCGGTTCGACGGTGGAGCGGTCGCCTTGCTTTCTCTGCGCGCCATGTTCGACCTCTCCCCGTCTCTTGGCTGCGGTTTTCATTCAAGTCAGGGCTGGATTGGTGGGCTGTGGGTAATTGGCCTTGCCACAGCAGTTGCTAGTTTTTTTTTTTTTATGTAATCAGCTGTGCAGCAAGCGTTACGTCTTATGCACTAGAGTTTTGTACCATCCGGCCACAATATCTACTTCACGGCTACGTACGCAGGAGCCCCCTTCCACACGGCAGACGCAACATCGTACAAGTACCGCTTCTACTTCTTAAATACGTACCTGTAACTATATATACCCATACCACCCAGTTCCCTTTCGCCAAACCAAAGCAAATTACACAACAGTAGTAGCAAGCAATTCACAGTGCCTGATAGAACATGGGCATCTCCAGGGCTCTGCTCCTTGGCATCATCGGCAGCATCTGCTTGTGCAGTGCTGTCCTAGCAGCTCGCGAGCTGAGTGATGACTCGGCCATGGTGGCGCGGCACGAGGTGTGGATGGCGCAGTACGGCCGCGTGTACAAGGACGCCGCCGAGAAGGCGCGGCGGTTCGAGGTATTCAAGGCCAACGTCGCGTTCATCGAGTCGTTTAACGCCGGGAACCGCAAGTTCTGGCTCGGCGTCAACCAGTTCGCCGACCTCACCAACGTGGAGTTCAGAGCAACCAAGATTAACAAGGGGTTCAATCCTAACACGGTGAGGGTTCCTACCGGATTCAGGTACGAAAATCTGAGCCTAGATGCGCTTCCGGCAACCGTGGACTGGAGGACGAAGGGTGCGGTCACTCCCATCAAGGATCAAGGCCAATGTGGTAAGTACATTTAGGACACTGCATGTGTCAAATCTTGGTAATGAGACAATGGTATGTCATGACATCTATCAACACATCGTAATTGCAGGCTGCTGCTGGGCGTTTTCTGCTGTGGCAGCCATTGAGGGCATCGTCAAGCTGAGCACTGGCAAGCTTATCTCACTGTCGGAGCAAGAGTTAGTGGACTGTGACGTCCATGGTGAGGACCAGGGCTGCGAGGGCGGGCTCATGGACGACGCCTTCAAGTTCATCATCAAAAACAGCGGCCTCACCACCGAGTCCAGCTACCCATACACGGCACAAGACGGCAAGTGCAAGGGTGGATCCAACAGCGCCGCGACCATCAAGGGCTACGAGGATGTGCCGGCCAATAACGAGGGCGCTCTCATGAAGGCGGTGGCAAACCAACCCGTGTCAGTGGCCGTGGACGGAGGGGACATGACGTTCCAATTCTACTCGGGCGGCGTGATGACCGGCTCCTGCGGCACTGACCTGGACCATGGGATTGCAGCCATTGGTTATGGAAAGGCCAGTGATGGCACAAAGTATTGGCTGATGAAGAATTCCTGGGGCACGACGTGGGGTGAGAACGGATACTTGAGAATGGAGAAGGACATTTCTGACAAGAAGGGCATGTGTGGCCTTGCCATGGAGCCTTCCTACCCCACTGAGTAGTACCACTTATTCATACACATACACAAAGATTGAATAAATGCATGCCTCTTGTTCTGGTATAGTTCGTATGTAAATTGTGTTACAAAAATATATGTTATGTATATGCACTTTTATACTTCATGAATACCAAGTAAATATGCTTGATACGAAACGATGGATTTAGAGTTCGTGCTGGTTATTTGGCTCCTGCTTTAGCATTTCTACGATGTTTGACAATGTTGCAAGTAAATCGGAGAAGATACTGTAGTAGATGTTGTTGCCTCCTGAATCAGATGTCTTAGAAGGACTATATAGCCAAGATATATAGCCAAGAGGTGTGTCCCATGTACTAGTTTGGATGTCAATTATTCAGATTAATCAAATATTCTTGATTCTAGGGTTTGAGCTACAATGTCGAAGTTCCAATCTATTGTTGTTGTTCTTTTGTTCTTGTGATTTCCTTGTGAATTACAGGAGCACGTCTACTTCTTTGCATGGCGAGTAGTCAAGAACCAATTCACATTGTTGGGTGAATTCAAGTATCACATATTTCGGTTAACCATTCCGTTGTTGGAGGCACCACCGTTCATCAGGTTTCATGGTTTCTTGAAAGCAAACCGCACTTTATCATTATCATTGTCCCTATGTCGCGAAGATTAGGAACCACCATATCATCTTGGTATCAAAGTTGAAGGTTGACATAATAGGATTACTTATCCCTAGTTTAGATTGTTTTACTTGTTCTTTATCCTAGAACCCTAAAATCGAAAATTGCAACAAAAAAAGTCCGGACCCTAGTTTTCAATCTGCTATTTTTGTGAGTTTAGTTAGGTTTTAATCCATTTAAAACTTCATTTAGTTGCCGGTTTTTTCATTGCTTAGCTTAATCTTTGTTCTATCCTAAACTCAAAAAATCCCAAAATCAAATTCAGTTCTTAAATAAATTTCCATCGAATTCGAGTTCAAATTGTGCACTATTTAGTAAATTAGTCGTAACTTTTGTGTCCGAAGTCCGATTTAGGCATTCTTTGATGCGTTGGAAACCTTACAACGAGACCTATCTATCTGTATAGCAGCTTTAGTCATGTACAAATTCAGCTTTGTTTTGGGTGTTTTTGACCCAACAAGTTTCAACACCCATATAGATTCAAATTTCGAATCTGATTCTAAATCTGAGTTCATCACGGATTTGAATCCGCTTAGAGTGCTGGACAGAAGTCAAGTTTGAAGCTATAAATTCTAAGCTTAGCTATATTTTTGAGTAATTCTCTAGTAACTCTTGCTAGTTGACCACTCTAGTTCTTGCTGAAATTTTGTGCGCATTGTTCTTCGCTTAAATTCTTGAGTCGAGCATAATTTCTTGAGAAGCTTCACTTATATCATTTGAAAACCATATCTTACTTTGTGAAAACTTTGCTCCTAATGAGACTAGCTATTTGATATTGCTTTTCAACTGCTTATATCGTTTTGTGCATGATTTTGAAACTAAAATCAATTTGGGTGTGTATTGATTTTTGTGAAAAGAAGTTACACGGCTGAATACAAGAAAGAAGCAAAAGATGCCTAAATAAAAGAAATAAAATAGAAGAGAAAAAGATAATAAAGTGGCCTAAATTTTTGCATTATTACACCATTTTGTCTCTATATTTCATATTGTGCACTTGTGCTGATTTTGAGCAATCTTGTGCCCTATTATCGTAATTGAGCAATTGGCTGGTGTCTCTCCATAACTTGTACTATATGAGCTATTACTATTCACTTATATCTTGATATTTCATTATTTTAATTGTATCAAGTTCTATTATCCTTGTGTGTGAGTTGTGTTCTAAATACCTCTTTTGTATCTTTTGGATTAGCAACTAGGTATTGAATTTTAGTTTGGATTGTTACATATCTTTACAATAACTAGAATTTTAAATTGTGATAGGATGTACACTTACTCTCTTCCAAGCTCCACATAAGCCTTGTTTGTGTGCGACACTTGAATTTGCTTAATAATCACCTTTGTTTCGTCTACCATCGCTAAGGTACATGTTTGCATTCTTAGGAAAGCATAAGACCTATTTGTAGGCAATTGAGAGTGTGAGGTTGAGTGATTCTACATATATTTTCATTGTTGTCTATGCTATCTATTAACCATGGCAGGAGCGTACTATACGGAGATCTTCTTTTCTATAGAAGTACCGATTCGAGGGAGTACATCCAATGGGAGAAGTAGGATGCTAAATTCAAGCGCCATCAATTCATTGTTTCATGAACCATCATGGACTCTAAGGATTATGCAAAATATTGGTGGGAACAGTTTTCAATAATGCACCATGTTAGAAGTTGGGAAGATTTGAAAAAGCTTATCAGAGAAGAATTCACTGCTACAGACAGACCTATCACAGACGGTTCGGAACCATCATCACAGACGGTTCCTGAACCGTCAGTGTTTAGGTGTCAGTGATAATAGGTGGTTATCACAAATGGCTCCCAAGCCGTCTATGATAACTCACATTACAGACGGTTTTGTATAACAAACCGTCGGTGATAGTCGAGTATCACAGACGGTTTTTGTATAAAAAACCGTCTGTGATAGTCGAGTATCACCGACGGTTTTTTTATACAAAACCGTCTGTGATAGTCTCGTATCACAGACGATTTTTTATACAAAACAGCCTGTGATATACACAATATCACAGACGGTTTTTGTTATTAACCGTCTGTGATATAATCATATCACAGACGGTTAGTAACAAAGGCCGTCTGTGATATCATTCATACCACAGATGGCAGTCTTTGAAACCGTCTGTGATATTGTATCACAGACGGTTTTTAACAACGAACCGTCTGTGATAGCAAGAGCATAAGACATTTTATTTGCCGTTTTTTGGCTAGCTCAGGATATGCTAGCCATGCCCTCTGAAAGCAAGAAAGCAAGCAAATTACGGATAAATGACAGATAAGTTTATTGCAACTCAAAGTAAATTACAACAAAATACGCTACATAGATGAATGTAACAAACGGCCAGCAGATCACATACATATATAGAATGAAAATCGTTACACAGATCTGACAAATGAATTAAATTGAAGGAATTGTTTGACTTGTACAATTGAGTCCATTGTTTTAACATCTAATTATCACCATTGCTGGGGTGGAACTCTCCAGCCTTGTTTATGACCTCTTCTACTAATAATTCGGAGAGGTTTCCACGAATTTCTATGAGTTGGTCAAGATCATATGTACTTTCGTCGAAGTCCACCCGCTGTCGCTAGGAGCAATGTTAAGTCATTAATTAGCATGTGTGTGTAAATATATATACATATATATAATCACAAAATAATAATTATTGGAAGGACCAGACAAACCTCTGGATCATTGATCTTAGTATCCATGATTTCCTTCATATGGCGGCAAACATAGAATCCACATACGTTGCCCTGTAGCTGCTGGTGGCACTGCAAAAATAGAATTACATACATCGGTATTGTCAATTCTAGAGGCATTATAACAAAGTGTGATATAGGATTGTTGTGTTGTAGCGGGTACCGGAAATCGCATGTTGTGTCGTAGCGTGTCACTGGATTTGTCGTGTCTTCCTCCTAGGGCAACGTAAGCGGCAAACGCCCTACGTGATTCAAAAAAGTTAGCCAAGGCCGTTGCAAACGAAGGAAATATTACAATAGTTATGTATGGAGGAAATGAGTTTACCTGTTAATTACTTCTTGCACACGACTGAAGTCATGGTTGCTCCTAAGTAGGGAATCAAGGTATATTACCTTGCTCCACTTTGGTACAATCACAATCAAAATCCAGTGATGCCTAGTCATGTGTGTCGCCATAGTGATTAATCCTATGTTCATGCTGCATGTAAAGTACAAATGAAACATATGTGTGGCAACTAGTGAAGCACTTACCCTTGGTTGAAGGGTACCATGACGTACTCCTTGTCGTTGTGAGCAATCAATCCCCTCGTTATGTAACCTTGCACGAAGGATGCATCTGCGTTGATAGATTGCTCGGAGACCAAGTGAGGGTCGAGGAAACCCACCGGTTGTCGTGATCGCCGGACTTGTTGGATCATGTATATATACATAAAGAAAGAGTAATGACATTTATCTGTATAACGTGAATGTAGAACTTCGTCATATAGTACACTTACAGTGACCAGCATCGTAGAAGTGAGGCGTTGAGTTCGTCGAGATTGAATAGTAAGAATAAGTCTTCGAATGTCACGACGATGTAGCCCGAGTCATGGAGGAAATGCGTCTCCTTATATTTCAGAGTGAATGCACTCTGCCAGTTTGGCTTCATGTTGGACTTCTCCATGTACCAGGCATGCAATGTATTGCAAACCAAACCAAGCCGGGATAATTGTGAATTGGGCACCAACGACACTCCTAGAATGAACTTCCATGGCCTAGGACGCGGCTTAATTTTCTTCGCATGAGCCTTGGAGGCCTTGGAGCCTCGCTTATGATACGTTTTCGGTGGCGTCTCGGTGGGAGCCGATGCAACAGACTTCACTGGATTTGGAGGTGGAGGTGGAGCCACCGGAGCCGATGTGACAGGTCCAGGGCGACGTCCCTCTTGGGCCACTGGATGTGGAGATTGTGGCACGGGCAAGTCGAGGGCAATGTCCCTTTTGGGCCACTGAATGAATGTGTGGATAGCATCCCCTAATGTCTTAATCTCTTCGTTTGGGGGCTTCTCAAGAGGAACGGTCTTAAAAATATCATTAATCATATCCACCTGGACCTTTATGAAACCGGTGTCTACTTGTACACCGTGCACCAGCGTCCCTGGCAGCAATGGATACGCCATGCCGCACCCAGCGTCAACGGGAATAGAGCCAACAAGCCTGACTCTGATGATGCAAGGCATAGGCTCCTACATAACGACACAAGATGAGTTAAGGCGTCCACCAGAGAGATCTATGCACCATTCTAAAGAGGTACATTACCTGAATGTCATCAATAGGTAAGCGGGCGTCGCTATGTTCAGTAATTGGTGTGGACGCGCAGCTACTACGACGTTGAGGGGGATTGGGTACCGTAGTAGTAGGGGTGGGTTGTGATTGGTTGCGGACTTGTCTCAGTTCTTCCCTCAATGAATCTATCTCTCCTCGAAGTGAGGCAGTCTGCTCTTGAAGTGAAGCAGATAATTGTTCCTCAAGTTGAGCACGAAGCTCCTGTCTTATTTGTTCGTTGCAGTACGCCTTGGATCTCTTCCTACTCCTATATGTCTCGGAGTAATCTGGAAATCCGTGCCTCCAAGATACATAAACCCCCATGCCTCGTGTGCGACCTGGGTGCTCTTTGTTTCCCAAGGCATGTGATAGTAAATCTCTCTCCCTATATTCTTCAAATGAGCCACGAGAAGATTCGGTAGTCAATGATTGCTGCAAGAGGCAATTAATCATGTTATTTTTGAACCCATGAAGTTCAAAAGGTGATAACAACTATGTAGTTTAACATATTTTACCAGGCGTTGGGACACTTCCTCATCTGCGGGGTTTTTGAAAGAGACACCCGAAGATGTGGTTGATGACCTCGCTCTCAACCAGTTTCGAGCGCGCTCGTTTGCGATCCCGGCAAATGGTGGGGAGGCCTCCGATTGGATTGCGGCCTCGTCCTGCATCCTCCACTGCGGGATTTTACCCGCGTACTCAGTGGTGCCGAGCCTGTGAGGGTGAGTATTTTGTGACTGGAGAGCGTTGTGCACCGCACTTTGTTCTTGAAATTCGGTCGTTGTCTTCATCTGCACAAAGGCCTCCCATGTTTCCGGCGACACGAAAGGATACTTCGTGAAGGGCGTGACATCATTGGCCACGTAATGCGTCACAAGATTGCTCTTAAAATTCTTCCATGCTTTTCTCATTGCGAGGAGCGCCTGCTGTTGCACGAGTCCCTGTACTTCTGCTGGGATCTCGAACAAATTTGTAATTTCTTCCCATAGCTGATTTTTGTGATCCTTTGCCAAATCTTTCCAGCTTGCTATGGTGATGGGGACCCATTGCCTTCCTATTATCCCGCAGGTAGTCCGAAATGATGACGCTGCTTTCGTTGGTTCCAGAGGGACCCCATTCGGAGAGACCACCGTGATGGTCATTCGGCCCTCTGGCTTTTTCGATACTCCTCGGCCATGCTTAGTTTTCGCAATCTTGGGAGTGTGAGACCCAGATGACGATGACGAAGACTGTGTGGACGCCATCTCTCTTCTAAGAAAAAACTAACTGCCGTGAGCTATGGGCCTTTGAAATAGACTTTGTAGCTAATAAACAAAGTTCTATGAAGCAAATGACACAAACCAGTGTATCAAGTTCATTGAACCGGATACTTTGGAATATGTTACTTGCTTCATGCCCTTTGAAGGTCTATGTGGCATATATTAAAAATTTTTGGACGATTGTGTGGACGCAGTGAGGTATGGGCCTAAACAAAGTTCTATGAAGCAAATGACACAAATCAGTGTATCAAGTTCATTGAACAAGATACACTAGAGTGTGTCACTTGCTTCATGCCGTTTGACAAAGTTCTAACGATTGACTAACTCAAGTGACTGCATCACTGCAGTGAGCTAAACAAGTGCAGCATATATTATATGCTACAATTTAGCAAGCTAACATGTGAAGCATATATCATAAAGTACTAATAAAGCATATATCATAAAGCTAACATGTCAAGCATATAACATAAAACTAACATGTGAAGCATACAACATAAAATACATGTCAAGCATATATCATAGAATACATGTGAAGCATATAACATAAAGCTAACATGTGAAGCATACAACCTAAAATACATGTCAAGCATATATCACAGAATACATGTGAAGCATATATTATAAAGCTAACATGTGAAGCATACAACATAAGATACATGTCAAGCATATATCACAGAATACATGTGAAGCATATATCATAAAGCTAACATGTCAAGCATATATCGTAAAATACATGTCAAGCATATATCATAAAGCTAAAATGCAAGCATATATCATAAAATACTTCTCGGGAGGGAGCAGCGGCGTCGGTAGGGAGCAGCGTCGGGAGGGACCGGTGGCGTTGGTAGGGAGCGGCGTTGGGAGGGAGCGGCGTCGGTAGGGAGCGGCGTCGGTAGGAAGCGGCGTCGGGAGGGACCGGTGGCGTCGGTAGGGAGCGGCGTCGGGAGGGATTGGCGGTGGTAGCGAGGGGCGTCGGGAGGAACCGGCAGCGGCGTCGGGAGGGAACGGTGGCGGGAGGGACCAAAACCTAGCTAGCAGGGGCGCTGGACAGTAAAGACTAGAGATTGCGCTACTGCCGACTCCGTGGGTATTTATAGGGAAACTATCACAGACAGTTCCGTAAACGAACCGTCTGTGATAGTTATATCATAGACGGTTCAATAAATATAACCATCTGTGATATTCATATTATCACAGACGGTTTTAATTATATAACTGTCTGTGATATGCATATTATCATAGACGGTTATATGTATAAAATTGTCTGTGATGTGTCATCACAGACGGTTTCTTTCAATAAACTGCCTGTAATAGTTCAATATAAATACCGGCAGCTAGCTAGGTTCCTATGTCATTTTACAATTACAATGGAACATAGATACATTTATGAAAAATGCAAGCATAACCATAAATATAACTATTTCTTAGTTCCTGAGTCATTTTACAATTACAATGGAACATAGTTACATTTATGAAAAACGTGAGCATAACCATAAATATAAATATTTCATAGTTACATTTATTACACTTGGCTATTTCATTTTAAATAAAGCCCTTCACGATGATCGACACACATATATCTTGCTTCATCGCCTTGTTCTTCCTCGAGCCTGATGCCGTCACCGAATGGAGGCAAATCATCAAATTGATTGTACTCTTCCTCATCCACAACATTCTCAACCCCGACAATCCTTCTTTTTCCCTGAAGAATTACATGGCGCTTCTTATTTGCCGGGTCGGTTACATAAAATACTTGAACAACTTACCTTGCGAGTACGAATGGTTCGTCTTTATATCCTACACATTCGAGGTCCACGGTAGTGACGCTGTACTTGTCGACCTTTACACCCCGTGGGAGTTGGACCCAACGGCACCGAAATAGAGGAATCTTGAAAATTACATAGTCAAGCTCCCAAATCTCCTCTACAAGCCCGTAGTATGAGCTTCGGCCAGCGGTACTGACGTGCGCATCATAGGCATCTATGCGGACACTTGAGTTCTGAACTGTGCTCTTTCTATCCTGATCTGTTGTATAAAATGTGTAGCGATTAATATCATATCCTTGCCATGTCACAATTGTAAATTTTGGCTCTTTTGCCAACCATTGTAGTGTTTCACTTGACGACCTCCTAGTCAATTGCGCCTTCAACCATTTGTTGAACTGACGGTTGTGTTGTCTCATGATCCAAACTTCTGACTAGCCTGCATTCTCCTGACGTAGCATGTCCTTGTGCTCTTCAATATATGGGGTCATTTCAGTAATGTGTTGTGAAACCATGAAATGGGCTTGAGCATACCTATTTTGATCCGGAGTTATTGCTTTCCTTCCGATAGTCCCGATACCCTCTAGCCTCCCCTCGTGACGAGATAGAGGTACACCTATCGGCTCAACCTGAGCCATGTAGCCGATGCAGAATTCAATGACCTCTTCTGTTGTATAACCTTCGATAATGCTACCCTCCGGTCGACATCGATTGCGTACATAGGACTTCAGAATTCCCATGTACCTCTCGAAAGGGTACATATGATGTAAAAATACGGGGCCGCATATTTTTATCTCTTTCACAAGGTGGACAATGAGATGGACCATGATATCAAAAAATGATAGAGAGAAATACATCTCTAGATGACATAGAGTTGTCACCACCTCGGTTTGCAGAGCATCTAGTCCATCGGGATCAATGACCTTCTGAGCAATTGCGTTGAAGAAATAACATAGCCTTATGATTGTCACTCGAACCTTGTTCGACAAAATACTTCTAATTGCAACAGGTAGCATTTGTGTCATTAGCACATGACAGTCGTGAGACTTCATGCCAATTAATTTCAAATGTTCCATGGAAACAAGTTTCTTCATGCTGGTGGAGTGACCAGATGGAACTTTCACACCATGTAAGGACTGACACAGTTCAGTTCTCTCGGACTTAGATAGAGTGTAGCAAGCTGGGGGAAGGTACGTCCGGCCTTTATCGGTCTCTATCGGCGCTAACTCGGTCCTGATGTTCATAGCGACCAAGTCACGCCTTACGTTAACACCATCCTTTGTTTTATCAGGAATGTTCAATAAGAGACCAATCAAACTGTCACATACATTCTTCTCTACATGCATGACATCGATACAATTGCGAACTTCTAAGTGCTCCCAATAAGGTAAGTCCCAAAATATTGACCTCTTTTTCCACATGTTCTTCCTCAATTTACGTCCCTTTCCAAGCACAACGTTTATATCCTTGACCATATCATACACCTCTTTCCCGCTAAAAGGTCTTGGTACTGAGTCATCCTCTTTTTCTTCATCTTGCGGTATGGGTGATACTTTGGAAGGAACCTACGGTGACGCATGTACACAATTTTGCGCGAGTTGTTCAACCACATACTCTCGGTATAATCTAAGCAGTGAGGACACGCTTTGGCTCCTTTTGTACTCAATCCTGACAGGTTACCAAGGGCAGGAAAATCATTAATGGTGCAGAACAACATGGCGCGTAGAGTGAAGTTCTCTCATTTGTCCGCATCCCATACATGTACCCCTTCATTCCATAGTATTGCAAGATCTTCCACCAATGATGCTAAGAACACATCAATATTGTTGCCAGGTTGCTTCGGCCCTTGGATAAGTAGTGACATCAAAATATACTTCCGCTTCATACACAGCCAAGGAGGAAGGTTGTACATGCACAGAGTCACGGGCCAGGTGCTATGTCGGCTGCTCATGTTACCAAAAGGATTCATTCCATCTGTACTCAACCCAAACCTTATATTTCTCGGTTCCACACCGAAATCTACAAACATTCTATCGATGTTCCTCCACTGGGCAGAATCAACAACATGTCTTATCATTCCGTCTTTCTTACGCTTCTCCCAGTGCCAACGCATCAATCTTTCATCCTTGCGGTTTGCAAATAAACGCTTCAAACGGGGGATTACAGGAAGATACCACATCACCTTAGCAGGAGGTCCTTGCTTCACCTCGATGCCCTTCCCATCATCAGAGTCATTTTTACGCTTTTATCGAGATGCTTTGCACACCGGACAAACATGTAAGCTAGCATACCCTTTACGGTACAGGATACAATCATTCAGACATGCATGTATTCTTTCCACTTCCATTCCTAATGGACAAAGAATCTTCTTGGCTTGGTAGGTGGTTCTCGGCAACACATTTCCCGTTGGAAGCATGTCCGCTAGGAGACCTAACAATGCCGTGAAACTCTTGTCGGACCAACCATTGCTTGCCTTCAATTTCAGCAGTTGTAGAACTGATGACAACCTCGTGTATTGCGGCTTGCAGCTTGGGAACAAAGGTTTCTCCGAGTCCTCCATCAAGCCCTCGAATTTACCAAACTGTCTCTCACTATAGTTCCCTTCTGCATCACGTAACATCTGATCTAGATTGTCATCCTACGACCTATCCTCATGATCAAAAGAACATTCCACATCTGACATATCGTTGTCTCCCTCGACTATGTCATAACTACCTTCTTGTGTACTCTTCTCTTCACCGTGACTGGTCCAACATTTGTACCCTTTTCTGAAACCCCTTCGAATCAAGTGAGCCTCGATCTGCGCTGAGTTGCTAAACATCTTGAGATTATCACAATCAATGCATGGACAATACATATATTTCATCCCCTTCTTCAACATATCCAGCTCAGCCGCCCTTCTAAAAGCAGACACGCCATTAATGTATTCTTCACTCACACGGTTTTCAATGTACATCCAACTTCGGTCCATCTACGCTACATAAGTAACAAATGGGTGTCAAAAATGATTATTACCGCTACTACATAGCAAACTAACATTATCTTTCTAAACCTAGCTAGCTAGCTAGATTTAAATTAAACAAAAGACAGTGATCAGATCAGCTCACTAAGAATGTTAAGTAATTGAGTACTAACCTCTGATCTGATCACTAAGAAGACGGTGATATGTGTTCACCCCTAACTCCCTAAAGCCAGCCGCCTTGCTCCACCGATGCAGCGTAATGAAGACAGATCTGTGTCGACATCGAGCAAGTACACCAAGTAATTAATAGTGTGCAGAATAGCACAGACGGTTCTCACCACAAACGGTCTGTGAAAACAATATATCACAGATGGTTCGTGTTAATAACCGTCTGTGAATTACCACAGACGGTTCTATATACGCACCGTCTGTGATACCAACAATATCACAGACGGTTCATATTAATAATCGTCTGTGATTGGTTCTTATCACAGACGATTCGTACAAAGAACCGCCTGTGATAGTCTACATTATCATAGACGGTTATTAACACGAATCGTCTGTGATGTCCATAATATCACAGACGGTTCGCAATACCAACCGTCTGTGATTGGTGCGTATCACAGACGGTTCGTATATAGAACCGTCTGTGATAGTCCTTCACAGACGGTTTACACTACAAACCGTCTGTGATAGATCACTCTGTACACAAACAAGCAATAAAATAATGTTACCCATGCCCTCTAAAAACAAGCAAATACAGAGACAAGCACAACAAAGCATTCAGATCTATTACAGCTAACGAACCCTTCATGGCACGACGGTTCGGCTAAACAAGACACACTTACGGCAAGAGTGTGTTGTCCAACCGCCCGCCGTGCCGCGACAGAGGTGCTAGCTCACGGCAGTAGTCGGCAGTGTGGAGGAACAAGCAAATATAGAGGCAAGCACAACAAGTCAACAACACATTCAGATCTATTACAGGATAACAAGCTAACGAACCCTTCATGGCACGACGGTGACTTTGAACAAGACACACTTACGACACTTACGGCAAGAGTGTGTTGTCCAAAGTCCCGCCGCGCCGCGACGGAGGCACTAGCTCACAGTGGAGGGCCTCACGCGTGACTAGTACCGGTGGAAAGGTTGATGAGGAGTTATTAATAAGGGCCGAGCCGTGGGAGGAACTGCTGCCTGCCATTCGATGTGGAGAGAGTGGGCCGGTGAGATTGAAATCCTGGGTATACGCCAATTATTGGTAACATTTTCTTATCACAGACGGTTATTAACACGAACCGTCTGTGATGCATACTATCACAGATGGTTCGTGTTACTACCCGTCTGTGATTGTGCTTATCACAGACGGTTCGTAAATAGAACCGTCTGTGATATACCTTCACAGATGGTTTATTCCACAAGCCGTCTGTGATAGATCACTCTATACGTCAATTTTTTCAGTTTTTTTGGCTAGCCTCAAGAAATTAATTAATGTCCCATGGTCTTTGAAAACAAGCAAATAGAGATGCAAGCACAACAACACATTCAGATCTATTACAGCTAACAAACCCTTTGTGGCACGACGGTCACACTAAACAAGACACACTTACGACACGTACGGCAAGAGTGTGTTGCCTAGTGTGCCGCCGTGCCGCGATGGAGGTGCTAGCTCACGGCAGTAGTCGGCGTTGTGGAGGAACAAGAAATACAGACGCAAGCACAACAACACATTCAGATCTATTACAGGATAACAAGCTAATGAACCCTTCATGGCACGACGGTGAGTCTGAACAAGACACACTTACGGTAAGAGTGTGTTGTCCAGGCTCCCGCCGTGCCGCGACGGAGGCGCTAGCTCACAGCGGAGGGGAGATGCATGCAGGAAGCTAGCTAGTGGATGAACTCACGCGTGACTAGTACCGGTGGAAAGGTAGATGGGGTTATTAATAAGGGCCGAGCCGTGGGAGGAACTGCTGCCTGCCATTCGATGTGGAGAGAATGGATGGGTGAGATCGAAATCCTGGGTATACGCCAATTATTGGTGACATGTAATCATCACAGACGGTTATTAACACAAATCGTCAGTGATGCCATAATATCACTGACGGTTTGTAATACCAACCGTCTATGATAGATCAGAGACGGTTTGGAATACGAATCGTCTGTGGTATTAATATCAGAGATGGTTTGGAATACGAAGCATCTGTGATATTAATATCAGAGACAGTTTGGAATATGAACCGTCTGTGTTAATGCTTAAATATGCGCGCCTTAATCCTGCTTTTCTACACACTGTACGTCCTCTCCTCATTTTCTTCATCTCCACATTTCTAAATAATGACATCTAAAATTCTTTTGATCTCCTTCCTCTCATCTATCCATCATGAGTTGTTCGGATGCAACCTTACACAGGCGGCCAACAATTTACGTCTGGTACAGCTCCTCCGCTCACGCCCTGCTCTCCTTCCACGACTCGCTTCCATCCGTCAGCTGGACCTCGTCATCCGCCACCAACGGAGGTGTCTCGTTGCGGCTCAGGATAGGGAAACTGCCCTCAGCCTCGTTCTTCTCTACAATGTGCGCAAAACGGAGGAAGATCATGTGGCAGTGCAGACACACATGGATAACCTTGCCGATCAAACAGAATCGGCCGATTCTGAGGAAGCTTATCATGGCATCCTGTTTGAGATTATGGAACATGCTAATGATTTGTCCAGGCTTGAGGAGGAAGTGGAGAGGGCAAGGACAATCTTGACGGCATTCGAGAACACAACGGCTGATCCTCCAACTCCAGAAGTCGACAAAGAAGCATATGAAGCCCAGAAGATTCAAATTAGGGAATCCCTTTTTTTGCACTTTTGTAATAAAATTGCCTTGAATTTGACTCTCGTCTTAGTTTAGCTTCTGTAGTTCACACGACAACGGTCTGTCAGGTTTACCACAGACGGTTCATATTAAGAACCGTCTGGGATAGTTTCACAGACGATTATTAACATGAACCATCTGTGTTGTCCAAATTATCACAGACGGTTAGTATTAAGAACCGTCTGTGAAAGTTCACATACGGTTCTTAAATACGAACCGTCTGTGATGTCTCAATTATCACAGACGGTTTGTGTTAATAACCGTCTGGGAAAATATCACAGACGGTGGCCAGTATAAACCATCTGTGACATTTTAATCATAGACGGTTCATACGGAACCGTCTGTGATGTAGCCGTCCAGTATAGCCTCTTTTGTAGTAGTGATTTGTGAGATCCGATTGGAACAAACCAAAATCTAAAATCAAGTTCACTCTTGGGAGGAGTTGTGAGAAGAAGATGATATCATATTCCGAAATTAAGTTCAATCTTCAGGTGCAATGTCTTGAGCTTCAGAAGAAGGTCGAGCATGGGATTTTCCCTTTGGTCAAGGCGTTTTGTAGTGCTAGCCCATTGCTGCATGCAACACATGAGGAGATCGTGGTTCATGGTAATTCCGCCATTGCTGATCCACAGTCAATGGAAGATAAGATGTATCAAAACCCATATGAGGATGAGAGCCATATAGCAATTGAGTGAGTGTGTTAAAAAGATTGAGTTGTGTGATTCCACTAAATGTGAGGTTGAGAGTATCCAAATTGAGAGTGTGAGAGACACACTAAAAAAAGTGAAGTAGATGATAGTAAAAGTGAGGTTATTGATGATATCTGATTTATCACAGACGGTTTGGTGTTACAAACCGTCTATGATAGCTAATTGAATAGCTAAATTATTTTTTGTTTTTCAGTTAGCCTTAGGAAATGCTAGCTATACCTTATGAAAAAAGCAAGCAGATCATATATATATAGCACACGACAATCATTACACAGATCTCACAAGTGAATTAAACAACTAAATAAACTACAATTGAATTAATTATTTAATTAAGCACAACAAGTGAATTACAATTGGATCAAATGTTTGAACATCTAATCATCATCATTAGGGTTGAACTCTCCATTCGGGTGAATGACCTCTGCCATCAAGAATTCAGAGAGCTTTCCTTGAACTTTGGCGAGTTTGTCAAGATCGAATGTCAGTTCTAGAGGCATTATTGCAAAGTGTGATATAGGATTGTTGTGTTGTAGTGGGTACTGGTAATTGTGTCCTGTGTTGTTGTGTGGCACTGGATTATTTATGTCTCTCTCTAGGGCAATGTAAACGCTGAACGACCTATGTAATTTCAAAAAGTTAGCCTCGGCCATCACAAATGAAGGGAAGACTATAATAGAGTTATGTACGGAGAAAATGAGTTTGCTTATCAAGTGTTTGTTGCACACGGGTAAAGTGGTGGTTGTTCCTAAATAGAAAATCAAGGTATATTATCTTATTCTACTTTGGTACAATCACAATCAGAATTTAGTAAAACCTAGTCATGTATGTCGCCATAGTGATTTTACTATCACAGATGGTTTTATTATGGAACCATCTTAGATGGTTCGATTATGGAACCGTCTGTGATACGTATGTTACAAATAGTTTGTGCTACTAAACCACTTGTGATAGTTCCTTCTTTAACTATAAAAAATCCTATTTTTCAGCTAGCCTCAGGAAATGATAGCCATGCCCTACGAAAAAAGCAAGCATATACAATCATAGATATAATTATTTCTTAATTATTAAATCAATTACAATGGAATAATTTCTTAATTACATGTTGAATTTCTTATAATTACATTGGAATAATTTCCAAATAGGTGCTCACCGTGTGGAATCATTACACTTGGCTATTTTCTTCTAAATAAAGCCCTTCACGATGATCGACACATGCATATAGCTTGCTTCATCACTTGGTTCTTCTTCGAGCCTGATGCCATCTCTGAATAGAGGCAACTCATAAATTGATTGTACTCTTCCTCATCCACGGCATTCTCAACTCCGACAATCATTCTTTGTCCATGAAGAACTACGTGGCGCTTCTTATTTGCTGGGTCGGTTACATAAAAAACTTGAACAACTTACCTTGCTAGTATGAATGGTTCGTCTTTGTATCCTACACGTTCGAGGTCTACCGTAGTGACACCATACTTGTCAATCTTTATACCCTATGGGAGTTGGACCCAACGTCACTAAAATAGAGAGATCTTGAAAATTACATAGTCGAGCTTCCAATCTCCTCTACAAGCTCGTAGTAGGAGCTTCGGCCAGCTGTACTGAAGTGCTCATGAAATGCATCTATGTGGACACCTAATTTTTGCACAATGCTCTTTCTATCCTGATCTGTTGTATCAAATGATCTATTGTATCAATGTGTACCCATTAATGTCGTATCCTTGTCATGTCACAATTATAAATTTTGGCCCTTTTGCCAACCATTACAGCGTTTCACTTAACGATCTCCCAGTGAATTGAACCTTCAACCATTCATTGAAACAACGGTTGTGCTGTCTCGTGATGCAAACCTATGACTGGCCTGGATTCTCTTGGTGTAGCATGTCTTTGTGCTTTTTAATATACGAGGAAACTTTAGTCATATGCTACAAGACCATAAAATGGGCTTGAGAATACGTACCCATATTGGGAGTTGTTGCTTTTCTTTTGATGGTCACGATACCCTCTAACATCCTCTCGTGACAAGATAGAGACACACCTATCAGTTCAATTTGAGCTACGTAATCGATGCATAACTCAATGACCTCTTCGGTTGCATAACCTTCGATGTTGCTACCCTTCGGTCGAGATCGATTGTGTACATAGGATATGAGAATTCCCATGTACCTCTCAAACGGGTACATAGGACATAGAAACACGAGATCACATATCTTTATCTCTTTCACATAGTGGATAATAAGATGGACCATGATATCCAAAAATAATGAAGAGAAATATATCTCAAGATCATATAAAGTTATCACCACCTCGATCTATAGAGCATCTAGTCCACCAAGATCAATGGCCTTCTGAGCAATTGCATTAAAAAAATAACACAATCTCATAATTGTCACTCAAACCTTGTTTGGCAAATACTTCTAATTGCAACAGGAAGCAATTATGTCATTAGCATATGATAGTCGTGAGATTTTATGCCAATTAATTTCAAATCTTCAATGGAAACAAATTTCTTCATGCTAGCGGAGTGACTAGACATAACTTTCACACAATGCAAGTGCTGGCACAGTTCAGTTCTCACAGACATAGACAAAGTGTACCAAGATGGGGGAAGGTACGTCTGGCTTTTATCGGTCTCTATCGGCGTTAAATCGGTCCTGATGTTCATAATGACCAAGTCACGCCATCCGTTGACACCATCTTTTTCTTTGTCATGAATGTTCAGTAAGAGATCAATCAATCTATCACATACATTCTTCTCTACGTGCATGACGTGCATGGCGAATAAAGATTAAGTCTCTATCAGTGTTAAATCGGTCCTGACATTCATAATGACCAAGTCACGCCATGCATTGATAGCATCTATTGCTTTGTCATGAATGTTCAGTAATAGATCAATCAATCTATCATATATATTCTTCTCTCCGTGCATGACATCGCTGCAATTATGAATTTCTAAGTGTTCCCAAGAAGGCAAGTCCCAAAATATTGACCTCTTCTTCCACATGTTCTTCTGATGGGTCCTCAACTTACATCCTTTCCAAGCACAACATCAATATCCTTGATTATATTGTAGACCTCTTTCCCACTAGAAGGCCTTTGTGCTGAGTCATCCTCTTTTTTTCGTCAAATTGTTTCTTCATTTTAGGTATGGGTGATACCTTGGAAGGAATCTATGGTGATGCATGTACACGATTTTGCACGAGTTGTTCAACCACACACTCTTGGTATAATCCAAGCAGTATGGACAGGCTTTGGCTCCTTTTATACTCAACCCTGACATGTTACCTAGAGCAGAAAAATCATTGATGCTGCAGAATAACATGGCGCAGAGTTAAGAAGCAATGTACCACTTCTTTCTATAGTGTTGCTAGAACTTCCACCAATGATAGTAGGTACACATCAATATCGTTCCCAGGTTGCTTCGGTCCTTGGATAAGCAGTGACATCAAAATGTACTTCTGCTTCATAGATAGCCAAGAAGGAAGGTTGTATATGCATACATCACGGGCCAAGTGCTATGTTGACTGCTTATGTTACCGAAAGGATTCATTCCATCTGTATTTAACCCAAACCTTATATTTCTCAGTTTCACACCGAAATCGACAAACATCCTATCGATGTTCCTCCACTTGGTAGAATCAGCAGCGTATCTTATCATTCCATCCTTCTTATTGAGAGACCATGTGGAGGTGACCACATGTTTATGATGAGTAATTAACAAGTATGTTGCAAAGATTGAATTTGGTTTGAGTGATTGTGCCAGGTCGGCATTTGGCGCAGTCGAGTATGGTTGGACGGTCTTATTGCATATTCGTCTTCCCGATTGGTCGTTTGGGCGATTTCATGCTTAAGTTCGTTTTGTTGATGCTAACTGTGATTACATATGTCGAGCGGTGCTATGTGATGTGTTTCTTGTCTGTGATGGCTGCAGGATGTCGAGGCAGAGTCGTGGTGAGGCACGAGGTGACCGGACTAGGCACAGGCGGTGTCGAGGTCAGAACGGTCGGATGTATCGAAGACGGCGGAGACTCGAGGTGGTTGCGAGGCTTGGATGACAAGGTGAGAGACCATGTGGTCGTGATCCCATGAGAATGATGAGTAATTGACAATGGTGTAGGTTAGTCGAGTTTGGTTTGGGTGGTTTTGACCATGTCGTTGCGTGGTGCAACGGGCTCGGTCGATTTGGTCAAACTTGGTCGTTTGGGCTTAGGTCATTTATTCTAATGCTTCGACAGGTTTGGACTTCATCATGGGTAAGCATGATGTGTTTATGCTATTTTATGCTTTCATGTGTCGAGCGGTGCTATGTGATGTGTTTCTTGTCTGTGTGGCTGCAGGACATCGAGCGGAATCGTGGCGAGACACGGTGGACCGGACTAGGCGCAGGTGGCGCTGAGGTCAGAACGGTCAGGATGTGTCGAAGACGACGTGGACTCGAGGTGGTTGCGAGGCGTGCGAGGCAAGGAGCGCGGAAGCTTCCCGGAAGGTGCAGAAGGGGCGAATCGGGAAATTCGCAAGGCTGCACACGCGGGAGCGGGCTCCGTTGGACGTAGCGGGCGTAACGGGGCGGAGGCCCGTTAGCCAGGCGCTATAAAAGGAGAGGAGGGGCTGCATGCCCTCCTTGAGCATTTGGGTGGAATTAGGGTTAGCTCTAGTCAAAAGAGGCTTTAGGAGTTGGTTTCTTCTTTAGTCTTTAGTGGTTGGAGAGGCAGAGTTTGGTGCTCCCTCTGTCCCCTACGATGTGTTCTAGGTGGTAGAACAGAGTGTGTGTTCTTCCTCCCTCCATGGATGTGTGTGTGTGTTCTTGAGTTGAGGTGAGGGAGAGGATGAGTTGAGAGATTGTAATCCTTCCTTTGTATCAAGACGGGGTATCGGGTCTCGCCTGTATTCGCTGTGATTCAAGCATGAAAATCTGAAGTTTTATTCCCGTGCTCTCTGTTCTTCCTTCGATGCTCTTTTGGTGGATTTCTTGAGTTTTTGATTTTCGAGTTCTTGCTTGCTGTGGAGGTGTAAAATGGGTTGCTCCATGATGGGATAGTGCTTCAAGATCATTTGATCAATTAAAATCCCAGAGACAAGGTTTTAATCTCAGTTTTGCCTTTTTGACCTCCCCTGTTCAAGCTTTGCTTTTCTAGGGTTTTGGTGCTCTCAGTGTTCCCCTTGTTGTAATGGCTTGAAATTTGGCATGGAGGATCCAGAGGCTATCTTATAGCTATCCTCAAAATTTCATAGCCAAAGGATCAACCGTTTGGGAGCAATTTGATTTTTGGCTCGGGTCGTGCAAGAATTCAGATTTTTACCCAAATCTGAAATTCTTGATTCTTGGAGTGGATTTCTTGTTATTGGTTCTTGGCTTAGTCTTCTGGGAGTGTTCCCTAGCTATCCTCAAAGTCTCTCAAGCCAAGAATCCAAGAATCGGTGCGAATCTCTCAATTTTCTGAATTTCCTGTTTGCTGTTTTTCTCGAGAGGTACTACCGCTCGGGGAGCGGTACTACCGCTTAAAGGTACTACCGCTTGACCAAGCGGTACTACCGCTTGAGGCCAGAATTTTCCCGATTTGATTTTTCTCGCTTGCTGGTCTCTGTATTTGTGTTTTTCCTGCTGCTGGGGTATCTTGTGAGCACTGGTCTTCTACCTTCATAGCTCCCATAGCTATTGGAGAAGAAGATACGAGTTGGGGGCGATTTTTAAAAGCCGACATTCACCCCCCCTCTGTCGCCATTTCGGTCCAACAATTGGTATCAGAGCCGGTTAGCTCTAATTCATAGATCTTAACCGGTCTCAAGAGCCATGGCGACGGACAAGTACTCGACCAAGCCGCCCGTGTTCGATGGCATCGATTACCCCTTCTGGAAGAGCCGAATGGAGACATACATCCAGGCCCAGGGGTATGCCATCTGGCGGAAGGTCAAGGTACGATTCGCTGTTCCTGCCGATGAGAACATCAATGCCGGGAACATGGCTGATGTTGAGGCGAATGCAAAGGCAAGGAACATCATCATCCAGGGGTTGAGTCGTAGCGAGTTTGACCGTATATCTCACCTGTCGTCCGCCTACGACATCTGGGTGACCCTCGACGCATACCATGAGGGCACCACCCAGATCAAGACGGTTCGACAGGACCAGTTCAAGCGCGAATACAACAAATTCGAGATGCTTGCTGGTGAGTCCCTGGACGAGTGCTTTTCGCGATTTCACAAAATCTTGAGCAACCTCCGAGCGGTCGGTCTCACATACCCCGACTCGGACAACGCTCGTCAGATGCTCGCGGCACTCGATCTGCGCGTGTGGGAGATGAAGGTGACCACCATCAAAGACACGACAGACCTCTCGACCCTGACTCTTGACGCGCTGTACTCGCGCCTCAAGACTCACGAGATTGACGTTGTCTCTCGTCGGTCGAAGTCACAGTCGATGGCTTTGGTCACCGATCCCAGTCCGGCTTCTGGTTTTTCCGCCGATTCGCTTTGTGGGTTCTCCCTAGCTGCTCTATGTGACGTAACTGATGATCAGTTAGAGCAGCTAGAGGATGAACAGCTGGCCCTCCTAGCTTGGAAGTTCTCCCATGCTTACAAGAGGAGGAGGGACAGAAAGAGAGGCGGACCAGTCATCTGCTTCGAGTGTGGTGGCCCCAACCACATTCGAGCAAACTGTCCCAAGCTGGAGAAGGGCAAGAACGACTACGGCGGTTCAGGCAAGAACGACTACACCGACAAGAACCGCAACAAGAAGCCTCCAGCTCAGACGCCGGGAAAGAAGAAGTTCCGCGACTTCGGGAAGGCCAAGAAGCTGTTTCACCGTGTCCTCACCGCCTTCGACGACCTCGACCTCAGCGAGGTGGAGGGATGGAGCGACGACGACGGGACGGGTGACCAAGATCCCAAGAGCGGCGACGACTTCTCCGGCATGTGCTTCATGGCCCTCGAGGGCGAACTTAGCGACAGCGAGCTGTACTCCGACTCGGACGAGGTATGTCCCTCCTATGACCAACTTAATGAAGCTTTCCTTAAGCTAGGAGGTTTTCATGCTAGAGCTAGGACTAGGTGTACCGAGTTAGAGAAGGAAGTAGATAGACTGTCACGGGAGCTTACTTCTCTTACATCTGCTCCCTCCCGTGACGACTGTGATACATGCTGTGCCTTGCTGGGTGATTTGGAGAAGTTAAGGACCTCGCATGATAGTGTGTCCTCCGAGCTTGATTCTATTAAGGTGGAGAATGTTAGTCTGCTTGCTGAGTTAGAGTTGAGTAGGATGGCTGTTACCCTACTTACTACTGATGAGACTACTTCTCCCACCTCATGTGAGGTTAAGGACATTGCTGCTAGAGGACCTTATGCCATGCTCCTTGATCTGCCCGATTCTTGTGAAAATTGCAATAATTTAAAGATGAACCTAAAACGGGCAGATCACAAGATTGCTGAGTTGCGTGCTTCTTTACTTGAGCCTATTGATTCATGTTTGAACTGTCCAAAGTTAACTGCTGAACTTGAATCTGTCTCAAAACAGTTTCAAGAAATGATTGACAACAACAAGAAAATGGCTCAGTATGCGACTAAGGATTCTGTTAGCTCACCATGCATTAGTTGTGATAAACTAAAACTTGAACTCGTTGCTTTGAATGACAAATGTGTGAAGCTAACTAAGGAATTACTAGAGAAGCCACAATCTTGTTGTGATGAGATTGATGGTGTGGGGGAGAAGCCCCAGGGTAAGGGTGAGACGCCTAGAGACGCGAACCAACCTGCTAGTAGTAGGACTGTCCCCTCAGGGTCGGCTGTGCATGCACAAGCCATTCTCTCCTCTACTGTTGGTTCTTCTTCTGCTCCCTTACCTCCTGCTGTTCCCTCTTCTCCCTGCTCTTCTTGCACCTCTCTCTTTCGGGAGTGTCGGTACCTTATGAACACTCTCGAGAGATTTGTAGGCGGCAAGAAGAAGCTTAATCTTATTCTAGACTAGTCCAAGATTTGCAGATTTAATCAGGGTCTAGGATATGACTATTATGAGGATATGAGGAAGCATCCACCTGCTGTGCTCAGACCCATGGCACCAGGTGTGATCAAGACCGAGCCCAGGACCGAGAAAGTCCAATTTAAGTCAGCGGGCTATGTCCAGGGGATTTCTGACAGCAAGGTGATTGCACCTGCTGCTTCGGCCTCTCAGAAGGCGAAGCCTGACCGTGCTACTTCTACCTCTCAGAGGATGAAGTATCACTGCACCTTCTGTCAGAAGGATGGACACACGGTTGATCGATGCTTCAGGCGCGCCAAGATCGCGCGTAGAGACCGTGTTGAGTCTCCTAGGCGTATTCAGGGTCAGCCCCAGATCCTAAGTGCACCTAGGACCAGCACGAGGTCTAGGTCTACTGCTGTTGATGGGTTTGGGCAGCATCGAGGACTTGGTTTTTCTGAGTCTTCTGTTTTTCGTCCTCATGCTGCTCCTGGTCATGACTTCCGCCGTCCTGAGGGTACATCTCGTTTCCCCCGTCAAGACAGTTACCCGCGGCGTGTTCAGCGTGTTGCCGGTGTTCCGACTCGCTCTCCCGTAGCAGTCGGACCCCGCAACAGCTTCAGGTCTGCTCACAGACCTTCTGCTTCCTTGAGTCATAGAGAGCGTAGGGTAGATAGAGGTCAGTCGTGCTTGACTACTTCATCTGCTCGACGTGTTGTTCAGTATTGGGTGCCAAAATCACTTTTGATTTATCCCAGTACTGAGACTTTACTCTCTGTTTGACTCAGGTTCGCCGGGCAGGGAAGGGAAAGGTTTGGCTTGTAGACTCCGGTTGTTCTCGTCATATGACCGGAGACTCCCGTTGGTTTTCTTCCCTTGCCCGTGCTCCAGGTGATGAGACGATCACCTTCGGAGATGCTTCATCTGGGCGCGTCATCGCCAAAGGTACTGTGCGCATTAATGATTCTTTCATCTTGAAAGATGTAGCCTTGGTTAGTAAGCTGCAGTATAATTTGCTCTCAGTCTCTCAGCTTACCGATGACGGTTTTGAGGTGAGCTTTAAGAAAAACAATTGCAAAATTCTTGATTCTTCGGGTAGTCTGGTTTGCGGGATTTCTCGTTTTGGGAGGATCTTTCGTGCTAATTTTTCTGAGTCTTCTGGTGATCCTCTCAGGTGTTTAGTTGCTTCTGAGTCCCGCGACCTCTCTTTCTGGCATAGGAGACTTGGTCATATTGGATTTGACCATTTGACCCGAGTTAGCGGCCACGATCTCATTCATGGTCTACCGAAACTCAAGATGGTCAAAAACCTTGTTTGCTCTCCATGCCGGCACGGCAAGATGGTTGCCGCTTCTCACCCTCCGGTCACAGTTACTATGACCGATGCACCGGGACAGCTGCTCCATATGGACACAGTTGGACCAGCTCGAGTGCAGTCAGCAGGAGGGAAGTGGTATGTTCTTGTTGTGGTCGATGACTTCTCGAGGTATTCTTGGGTGTTTTTCTTAGCCTCGAAGGATGAGACGTTTTCGCATTTCCGAGGTCTCTTCAGTAGGCTTTCTGTTGAGCTCCCGGGTGCCTTACGAGCGATCCGCAGTGACAATGGCACGGAGTTCAAGAATTCCTACTTCGAGAGTTTCTGTGGTGAGACAGGTGTAGAGCATCAGTTCTCCTCTCCGCACGTCCCTCAGCAAAATGGCGTTGTGGAGAGAAAGAACCGTACCTTGGTTGAGATGGCCAGGACGATGCTTGATGAGTACTCTACACCGCGGAAGTTTTGGGCTGAGGCTATAGCTACTGCGTGCCATGTCTCAAATCGAGTATTTCTTAGGGCACACTTGCACCGCACTTCTTATGAGTTGAGATATGGGCGAAAGCCCAGCGTCTCTCATTTTCGTGTTTTTGGTTGCAAGTGTTTTATCTTGAAGTCTGGGAACCTAGATAAGTTCGAGTCACATTCCTGTGATGGGATCTTTCTAGGCTACTCGACTTCTTCGCGGGCTTATAGGGTCTGGAACTGCGAGTCTAGCAAAATGGTAGAGACCTGTGAGGTGACCTTTGACGAGGCCAGTCCGGGGACTAGGCCCGATATCTCAGGTTCTTTAGAGCAGTCCGAGACCATCTTTGTGGATGATGAGGATGATGGAGACGACGGTTGTCTACCTGATCCTGTCCCTCATCCACCCCTTGAGGTGCCGTCTTCCACCGCACCTCGAGGCGATCAGCCCATGCCTTCTGCTTCTTCTGGAGCTGGTGGCTCTGTTCCTACCTCGTCAGCTCACGAGGTAGAGGCCACTTCTTCATCTCATCCTGGACCTCCTAGACATATCCAGAAAGCTCATCCTTCAGAGCAGATCATTGGAGACCTCTTCGAGCGTGTTACCCGCTCAAAATCTGGCTTATCTCAATTCTGTCTCCATTCTGCTTTCATTGCCTCCTTTGAGCCCAAAGATGTCTCTCATGCTTTATCTGATGAGTCTTGGGTCAATGCCATGCATGAGGAGCTAGAAAATTTTGAGAGGAACAAGGTCTGGTCGCTTGTCGAGCCCCCGCAAGGTCACAATATTATTGGGACTAAGTGGGTGTTCAAGAACAAGCAGAGCGAGGATGGAGTGGTTATTCGAAACAAGGCTAGACTGGTTGCTCAGGGGTTCTCCCAGGTTGAGGGTCTAGATTTCGAGGAGACCTTTGCCCCTGTAGCTCGACTTGAGGCCATTAGAATCCTGCTTGCCTTTGCAGCTTCTAAGGGTTTCAAGCTCTACCAGATGGACGTCAAGAGTGCCTTCCTTAACGGAGTCATTGAGGAAGAAGTTTACGTCAGACAGCCTCCAGGTTTCGAGAACCCCAAATACCCACACCATGTCTTCAAGCTTTCCAAAGCGTTGTATGGACTTAAGCAGGCCCCCAGGGCTTGGTATGAGAGGCTTAAGTCCTACTTGTTGAGTCATGGGTTTGAAATGGGTAAAGTTGATAAGACCTTGTTCATCCGCCGGCTTGGCGCTGACCTTCTGCTCGTCCAAATCTATGTCGATGACATCATCTTTGGCGGCTCTTCCCATACTCTGGTTTCCCAGTTCTCGGATGTCATGAGCACCGAGTTTGAAATGAGTATGATGGGTGAGTTGACCTTCTTCCTTGGCTTCCAAATTAAGCAGACTCGGGAGGGTACATTTCTTCATCAAGGAAAGTACACTCGTGACCTCCTGAAGCGCTTCGATATGAGTGATGGTAAGCCGGTGTCAACTCCCATGGCTTCGACAGCCTATCTTGACCCAGATGAGGATGGCGAGCCAGTTGATCAGAAAGAGTTCAGAAGTATGATCGGCTCCCTTCTTTACCTCACCGCCTCGAGACCAGACATACACTTCTCAGTGTGTCTGTGTGCTCGCTTTCAGGCTTCTCCTCGCGTATCTCACCGCCAGGCGGTGAAGCGCATCTTTCGGTACCTTCGAGCTACCATTGACTATGGTATCTGGTATTCTTCCTCTTCTTGTCTTTCCTTGAGAGCCTTCTCGGATGCAGATTTTGCTGGCTGTAGGATAGATAGGAAGAGCACTTCTGGCACTTGCCAATTCATTGGCACTTCTCTCGTTTCCTGGTCTTCGAGGAAGCAGTCCGGTGTTGCACAGTCCACTGCAGAGGCCGAGTACGTTGCTGCTGCCAGTTGTTGCAGCCAGGTGCTTTGGATGGCTTCGACCCTGCGGGACTTTGGGTTAGTTATCGACAGTGTTCCACTCTTTTGTGATAACACTTCTGCGATTAACATTGCTAAGAACCCAGTGCAACACTCTCGGACCAAACACATTGATATCCGTTTCCACTTCCTTAGAGACCATGTAGAGAAGGGTGATATAGTGCTCCAGTTTGTGGAGAGTGACCACCAGTTGGCTGACATTTTCACCAAGCCTTTGGACAGTTCGAGGTTTTCAGCTCTGCGGGGAGAGCTTGGGGTGGTTTGTCCTTACGGACTGTAGTGAGGGGGAGCTTGGGCTTTACTGCTTTACTATATTGATTATGCTTCTGTCTCATTTCTGTTGCATTGCACTCGGGGTGCATTTGGGTTTAGTCCTTCCAGCATAGGTTAGAGTGCTTCTCTTGCCGAGATGCTTAGACTTCTAACTCTTATCTTGTGCTTCCAGGATTAGCTGCTTCTTATCTCACTAGGTCGAGCTCACTCACTTCTTGTAGGTTCTAGCGAGGGTTGGGCCACCCTCGGGTAGACAGGGTACGTGTTTGCTCTCTAGTGTGTGATTTACTGTTAGCTGATTGTCCTGGAGTCATATGGGGTAGATGAGAGTCAGTCTGAGCCATAGTTGTCTCTATATCTTATCTATGCTTTAAGGACTGCCTGTTTTGGTTTTATTTGCCAGCTTCTCGATTTATTGCTTTGGTTCAGGGGGAGTTCATTTGGGAGCTTCTGGAGCTTAATTGTGACTTAACTCAACTTGAACTAAAAGTTGCATGTCATGTTGAGGGGGAGCTAGATTTTTCTTGCATTTTCAGCATTCTAGCATTATAATCAATCTGCATTGAGCCTTGATCCTTATCCTGTTATGACATGCTTCAATGCTTTACACCTTGCCATGACTTGTGCTTAGCTTGCTAAATTTATCATGACTTCATATGTGTAGACTAGCGTTTGCTATGATAAGTTAAGTAAAATTGATCAACTTAAATTAAACTTGTCATGCTAGCATTTGAGTTTAGTCTTTCTTGAGCTATCCCTTTATGATTCATGCCATGTCAAATAGGCTGAGTAGAGCGTTGAATCTATATTGAGCCTTAGATTGAGCTGTTTAGTCTCTTGATGATGCTGAGTTAGTACAATATGTTAAAAAGCAAAAAGATCGGTTTTGTGCGAAAAAAAACTGATCTCACCAATTCTCTCCTATGAGACGGCTTGCCATTGCACTTGGCATGAACTTAGGGGGAGTTTTGGATGACCTAGACTATCTTCTTAAGCTCATGGCTTGGAGTAGTCGCATAAGGCTTGAGACCTAGCACATGATAAAACAAAAATCTGGTTGGCAACAACCATGAATTTCAAAAGAAAATATGTCATTTGTGCTCCATTTGCTTAAGCTTCAAAAAGAACCAAGTACTTTAACCAAAGTTTCAATCTTGAGCTTATAGCACTCTATTTGGACTCAATGTTAGCTTCCTTGTTCCGCTTAGCTTATTGACATGGCCTGCATCATCCTTGGATATCTCTAGTTAGACTTTGCTCATTGATGACTTGACTTGCTCACTTAATGTACTTCACTTTTAGATTGTTATCTATGTGTTCTAGCTGGCTTATATATATGTTGTCATGATCTAGATAGCGTTTTATTGAGTTATGGCTTGGTGTAGTACTTGTTGGTCATATTGGATAATTCTCATGGCTCTAAATGCTTAGAATAAACAAACTTCAGCCATATTCATCCATTGACATGTCATATTCTCTCTTTTGCATCCTTGATGCGTTTATTGCCAAAAGGGGGAGAATAGAGAAGAAAAAGCTAGTTGGGATCATTTTGAGCTTTGGAGATCAATTTGCTCTTTCAGTTGTTGCTCTAGTGTTCCTTCTGTCGACATGGTCATTTGTTTCATTCTCTTCTTTGGACCATGTTAGATTCGTCAAACTCAAACTCTTCTTCCTGCTTTTTCCGAGTTTGTCAATATACTCATCAAGGGGGAGATTGAGAGACCATGTGGTCGTGATCCCATGAGAATGATGAGTAATTGACAATGGTGTAGGTTAGTCGAGTTTGGTTTGGGTGGTTTTGACCATGTCGTTGCGTGGTGCAACGGGCTCGGTCGATTTGGTCAAACTTGGTCGTTTGGGCTTAGGTCATTTATTCTAATGCTTCGACAGGTTTGGACTTCATCATGGGTAAGCATGATGTGTTTATGCTATTTTATGCTTTCATGTGTCGAGCGGTGCTATGTGATGTGTTTCTTGTCTGTGTGGCTGCAGGACATCGAGCGGAATCGTGGCGAGACACGGTGGACCGGACTAGGCGCAGGTGGCGCTGAGGTCAGAACGGTCAGGATGTGTCGAAGACGACGTGGACTCGAGGTGGTTGCGAGGCGTGCGAGGCAAGGAGCGCGGAAGCTTCCCGGAAGGTGCAGAAGGGGCGAATCGGGAAATTCGCAAGGCTGCACACGCGGGAGCGGGCTCCGTTGGACGTAGCGGGCGTAACGGGGCGGAGGCCCGTTAGCCAGGCGCTATAAAAGGAGAGGAGGGGCTGCATGCCCTCCTTGAGCATTTGGGTGGAATTAGGGTTAGCTCTAGTCAAAAGAGGCTTTAGGAGTTGGTTTCTTCTTTAGTCTTTAGTGGTTGGAGAGGCAGAGTTTGGTGCTCCCTCTGTCCCCTACGATGTGTTCTAGGTGGTAGAACAGAGTGTGTGTTCTTCCTCCCTCCATGGATGTGTGTGTGTGTTCTTGAGTTGAGGTGAGGGAGAGGATGAGTTGAGAGATTGTAATCCTTCCTTTGTATCAAGACGGGGTATCGGGTCTCGCCTGTATTCACTGTGATTCAAGCATGAAAATCTGAAGTTTTATTCCCGTGCTCTCTGTTCTTCCTTCGATGCTCTTTTGGTGGATTTCTTGAGTTTTTGATTTTCGAGTTCTTGCTTGCTGTGGAGGTGTAAAATGGGTTGCTCCATGATGGGATAGTGCTTCAAGATCATTTGATCAATTAAAATCCCAGAGACAAGGTTTTAATCTCAGTTTTGCCTTTTTGACCTCCCCTGTTCAAGCTTTGCTTTTCTAGGGTTTTGGTGCTCTCAGTGTTCCCCTTGTTGTAATGGCTTGAAATTTGGCATGGAGGATCCAGAGGCTATCTTATAGCTATCCGCAAAATTTCATAGCCAAAGGATCAACCGTTTGGGAGCAATTTGATTTTTGGCTCGGGTCGTGCAAGAATTCAGATTTTTACCCAAATCTGAAATTCTTGATTCTTGGAGTGGATTTCTTGTTATTGGTTCTTGGCTTAGTCTTCTGGGAGTGTTCCCTAGCTATCCTCAAAGTCTCTCAAGCCAAGAATCCAAGAATCGGTGCGAATCTCTCAATTTTCTGAATTTCCTGTTTGCTGTTTTTCTCGAGAGGTACTACCGCTCGGGGAGCGGTACTACCGCTTAAAGGTACTACCGCTTGACCAAGCGGTACTACCGCTTGAGGCCAGAATTTTCCCGATTTGATTTTTCTCGCTTGCTGGTCTCTGTATTTGTGTTTTTCCTGCTGCTGGGGTATCTTGTGAGCACTGGTCTTCTACCTTCATAGCTCCCATAGCTATTGGAGAAGAAGATACGAGTTGGGGGCGATTTTTAAAAGCCGACATTCACCCCCCCTCTGTCGCCATTTCGGTCCAACAATTGGTATCAGAGCCGGTTAGCTCTAATTCATAGATCTTAACCGGTCTCAAGAGCCATGGCGACGGACAAGTACTCGACCAAGCCGCCCGTGTTCGATGGCATCGATTACCCCTTCTGGAAGAGCCGAATGGAGACATACATCCAGGCCCAGGGGTATGCCATCTGGCGGAAGGTCAAGGTACGATTCGCTGTTCCTGCCGATGAGAACATCAATGCCGGGAACATGGCTGATGTTGAGGCGAATGCAAAGGCAAGGAACATCATCATCCAGGGGTTGAGTCGTAGCGAGTTTGACCGTATATCTCACCTGTCATGTTTATACTTCCACCGAAAAATCATTGATCAAGTTTATACTTCCAAGAGTTGTTATCATACCTCCAAAATTCAATTGACTTATCTAGTAATCGATTCTATTAATCTCAAAATTATCATCATCTTCCAAAAATTTATAATAGTTATCCGTGTTGTAATCCAGCAATTACTTTCACACTCCCTAATTCTCCAAAAATCATTTAAATCAATTAATCTATCTATTCCTTTAGACTCTGCTAACTTATTTCTCTCAGAATCCACACTATCGTTACCTTTTAAGTTCGACATAATTCCACCGACAACTTTATGTATTTACCCCAAGCATCCATCTTCTTCTCTTACGACTCTGTTTATTCTTCCTAACATTTTATTTTGTAAGAAGGGAAAACATTTTATTTTTGAAATATGATACATAAAAATTTCCTGAGACCTAGCAGTTTTGAACAAAAACATCATGTGTAAGAGAATGCAATAATAATATCGATCCAGATTCCATCCACCATTACATGGTCTCTGCACCATATGCTAGACCTTCAGCGTTATAGCCGCTTACATTATCACTGGGACGACACCCAGGGCAACACAAATCAGGGCTTCCCACTGCCCTCCACTTTTCCATTTCCACCCACAAAGGTTTTGAAATAGAACTATATCTGGTTAAGTTCCCATGTCCGCCATTGACCGTGGGCATGGCTATTCGAATAGTTTTGACTCTGCAGAGTTTGCACACTTTACCCACAAGAGATAATTCACTCGTTGCCCCACATGATTCCTTAGCTGTGCGGTTTAGCAAACCATCACAGTAACCGTTCAAAGTACCTCGCCCCTTCCATCATCTCACCCCTATGAGCTTGTCCCGCTTGCGGTAGGTCTCATAGGTTGTGCGGGAGTTCCCCTCCTATGCGCCTAGCAGCTGGCTACCCACACTGCTAGCACACCGCAGAAGAACTTCACCCTCTGCGAGTGTCCCGTTCAAGCCGTCACCCAGATCGCCGCTTGCACTACCTCACCTCCTCCACCGATGACGGTGATTTCCAGGGTCCGGTAAATCTACTAAGCCAAGTTGTACTTTACAGACTTGTGGTTGCACTTGTTTTACACAGGAGGTCATGACAAGATTCAGTCCTTAGGGTTATCTGGGTGGTTCTACCACAAACCACACTCTCGTGCACCCTTGCACCATACCCCCGAACCATCGCCCAGATAAATAGGCACTGTTCTTTTCAGCTTCTAAAAGCTGCTTTTCGGCTTTTCGACAGTAACTAGCTTTTAAACAGAGTATCTTTTCAAGATAGGGTCTACTAGTTAATTGTAGTACATACTTTATTGACTTTATTTATATCGCCAAAAACCGCACGTGAGTTTCTGTTACTCTGTAATCTCTTATACAAACAGCCCAAAAGTCATAAGCCGCAGCCAAAAGCCACAAGCCGCAGCCAAAAAGAACAGGCCCATAAGCAATTTGGGGTTTTTGGGAATATAAAATAACCATATCCAACATACACCAGTCATTACCACCATGACTGCCCAACCAATTTTTCTCATGATTAAAAGTGATGCTTGGGCGCTCTCGCGCCCATGAGTATCTAAGCAATACTAAGCATGGCATATAATTACGAACTTATTTTTGAAAGGTTACTATTATAATTTTTTGCTAGGGCGACAAGGTTCACAAATTCAATATTCCAAAGGAGGTATAATATTAATCAAGGTAAACAATGGGCATATAGCTAGAATCCTAAATTAAACATGTATTTGCATATAAAATAACAGCATGCAGTTTGATAATTTAAACAAAAATAATTTGCAGAAAATGTAGGTTCAACATGATCAAAATATTGACTCGCCTAGCGCGGTTTACCGCGGTCTCGAGCTCACACAATGCTTTCTCTTGAGTTTCGGTTCTGTATCTTCACTTTGCTCCGATTACGCTTGTTCCCTTGATTCTTCAGGACTCCTTTTTCTAATTACGTGCTAAGCAACTGAGTCCAAATAAAAACAAATAACTCAAGAGATCCAAATAAATCCAAATAAACCCAATTAAACTTGATTAATTTTTATTAAGATTAACTAGGTGAATTGAGACGAGGTTAATTGGACGTAGAGTATTGTCGGAGCTGAACTAGCGATGACTAGTAGCAGGACATTCAATGAAGGAGGATTTATGACACAAAAATATTAATGGGATTATCTTACTTTAGATTTGGGGAGGACTAGGTTGAGCCGGCCATTAAACACTATGGTTTACTCTATTTTATTTAATAACTTCTTTTTATTATTTTTATATTTATCAAGGAAGTTCCATGAGCTAGGTTAGATCTATGAGCGGGTGTACAAATCTAGCGGGGTGTCATTTTGTCGAGCGTTAATATTCAGAGCTTATATTATATGTGCGATGTATATAAATTTTATCTTATTGGATTAACTCATATTACTATTAATTTGATATGTAGCATTTTATGTGACCTTAATTAACCGTGTTATTAGTTGAACATTTACTTTAGAGTGTTTACATATATTGACCAGGTCATTTTAATGTATGATGGCCTAGGGTCGTTATATTTTAGTAACTATATATTGATACGACCCTTTGATCTAGACGTGCTGTGGGATTTTTCTGGTATTGATATTTTATCCCCTAGCATTGGTAACACGTTGATCTTAACTTATTTATGGCCGATGAAGCATGTTATGTAGGATTACATTTCATCATCGTTACTAATTTAAGGCTGTCGTTTAAGATTTTAAGATCGGTGGTATGGCAATGACGATGTCTACATTTCTAATAGGGTTCAGGGTGAATACAAGACATTTACTAATTATTCATCCGATGACCTAGGGGTTACTTTATTGTAATTACTGATGGGGAAGGGGTTCCCGATCTTCCGTCAGGTGATGATAACTCTCATTTCGGTGGAACGCGACACACCGATCTGGCTTCAGATCAAAAGACCCGAACCTTGCAACCTTAGCACCACGACTCCTCTGGTTATCAACCGTGTCACTAATCCGGTTGACCTCACCAAGAAGGCTAATCCCTGCCTGCGAAATGAAGAACACAAGCAAGAACTCGAAAGAACGCAGCTCAAAGAAGTGACAATCTGCAGATGTATGATTAAGATCACGAAAGTGGGGTTTCACGACCGAAGACGGCGACTGTTCGATGACAGATTGATCTAAAGCAAAACCCAACCCTAACATGTGTTGTGACGACTTAATATAAGGTCTAAGGGTCGTCACACCCCCTGGACGTGCCTCCTAACGGGCTCTAAGACGATACACGGCCCAACGGACCAAAAGACGGTGACGCAACACCCTGGCAGATTCTGGACGTTGACTTGTTTCGATGATTTCTGTTGACTCCGGTGGAATTTGGACCTCAAACCAAAGCCATTGGTTAGCCTATGGAATTATATTTCCATGCATATGTGGGTCGTCGAAAACGAAGTCCGTATACGTCCTGGGCGTCCGTTTTACTGCAGGCTGGTCCTGAAGGCCGAGGCAGACTCGAACTCGAGTTGGACTGGGCCTCCGGCTTGACTCGGACGTCCTTGCTGGTCTTCTCCGCCTCCACACCTCTCTCCATGTACTTCATGACCCTCTCCAATGTTCCTAAGCAAGATAACATCATTAGGTAGCAATCTATTCTCAAAACTATGAAAAGGATCGCATAAGAACGAGCTCACCTCTAGATTTAATTGTCGCATGCGAGCTCAGGTCATTGGACCTTGCATAACGGTTGGAGGATTAGCGGTTGCATCCGAAGGAGTGATGTCCTCATCATCCTCCCCCTCTTGAAGTGGAATCGTCCTCGACTCAAGCCCATCTTCTTCTCCCAAGTATGGCTTCAAATCTGCAATGTTAAAGGTGGGACTAACCCCGAACTCGGGTGGCAACTCGAGTTTATATGCATTATCATTTATTTTCTCAATTATCTTAAAAGGACCAGCAGCTCTTGGCATTAATTTAGACTTACGCAACTCTGGAAATCTATCTTTTCTCAAGTGCAACCAAACCAAATCACCCGGTACAAGTTTAACTTCCCTTCTACCTTCACTACCAGCAATTCTATACTTTTCATTCATCTTTTCAATATTTGCTTTAGTGGTTTCATGCAATTTAAGCATAAATTCAGCACGCTCTTTAGCATCATTATGTGTTCTCTCAGTGGTAGGTAAAGGCAAAAGATCAATAGGATCACGGGGGTTAAATCCATACACTACCTGGAAGGGACTTACCTTGGTGGTGGAGTGTTCCGCCCGATTATATGCAAACTCCACATGCGGCAAACACTCTTCCCATATCTTCAAATTGCGCTTCAAGATCGCTCTCAACATGGTGGACAATGTTCGATTCCCTACCTCTGTTTGTCCATCAGTTTGGGGATGACAAGTTGTAGAAAATAGCATCTTTGTCCCCAAATTATTCCACAAAGTGCGCCAAAAGTGACTCAAGAATTTTGCATCGCGATCTAAAACAATAGTAGAAGGCATACCATGCAAGCGAACGATTTCTTGGAAGAATAGGTCAGCAATATGAACAACATCGTTGCTTTTATGACAAGGAATAAAATGTGCCATCTTAGAAAAATGATCAACCACCACAAAAATACTATCCCTCCCCCTCTTAGTCCTTGGCAATCCCAAAACAAAGTCCATAGATATATCAGCCCAAGGAATAGAAGGAACAGGAAGAGGCATATACAAACCATGTGGGTTCAATCGCGACTTAGCTTTTTGACATGTGGCGCACCGAGCCACGAACCGCTCTACATCTCGTCTCATCCTTGGCCAAAAGAAATGTGTGGCCAACACCTCCTCCATCTTCTTGGCACCAAAATGTCCCATCAATCCTCCTCCATGTGCCTCCTGCAACAACAAAAGGCGAACGGAACCAACTGGAATGCATAGGCGGTTAGCTCTAAACAAAAACCCATCATGTATCACATATTTGTTCCATGTACGTCCCTCTTTACAATTTTCCATGACATCTTTAAATTCATCATCATTAACATATTGTTCTTTAATTGTTTCAAGCCCAAATATACGACAATCAAGTTGGGACAGCATAGTATATCGTCTAGACAAAGCATCAGCAATAATATTATCCTTCCCTTTCTTGTGTTTGATGACATAAGGAAAAGATTCAATAAATTCAACCCACTTAGCATGTCTACGATTCAGTTTGTTTTGACTTCGAATATGTTTTAGTGATTCATGATCAGAGTGAATAACAAATTCTTTAGGCCATAAATAATGTTGCCACGTCTCTAATGAACGAACAAGAGCATACAATTCTTTGTCATACGTGGAATAATTAAAAATAGGCCCATTCAATTTCTCACTAAAGTAAGCAATGGGTTTACCTTCTTGCATCAAAACGCCAACAATGCCAACTCCACTAGCATCACATTCAAGCTCAAAAGTCTTACCAAAATCAGGAAGTTGCAGCAATGGCGCGTTAGTAAGCTTGTCCTTCAAAAGAGCAAAGGACGCCTCTTGTTCTTCTCCCCAATGAAACGCAACGCCCTTCTTTGTCAACTCATTCAATGGGGCTGCAATGGTGCTGAAATCCTTCACAAAGCAGCGGTAAAATCCTGCAAGTCCATGAAAGCTCCGGACTTGTGTCATGGTTGTGGGCGTTGGCCAGCTCTGTATAGCGTTCACCTTGGCTTCATCTACCTCAATTCCCTGTGAGGTCACAACATAGCCAAGAAACGATACTCGTTTGGTGCAAAAAGTGCACTTCTCGAGGTTACCAAATAAACGTGCAGCACGCAAAGCATCAAAAACAGCACGTAGAAGATTAAGATGTTCAGTTAAAGACTTGCTGTATATCAAGATATCATCAAAATAAACCACCACAAATTTTCCAATGAAAGGACGTAAAACCTCGTTCATTAAACGCATGAAAGTGCTAGGTGCATTAGTTAAACCAAAAGGCATTACTAACCACTCATATAAGCCGAACTTGGTTTTAAAAGCAATTCCATTCATCTCCTAATTTCATTCTTATTTGGTGGTATCCGCTTCTCAAGTCTACTTTAGAAAAAATGATAGAACCACTTAACTCATCAAGCATGTCATCTAGCCTGGGAATAGGATGACGGTACCTTATTGTGATGTTGTTAATGGCTCTACAATCTACACACATGCGCCAACTGACATCTTTTTTTGGAACCAAAATAACTAGAACAGCACAAGGACTAAGGCTCTCACATACATACCCGCGGTCCAAAAGGTCTTGGACTTGGCGCTAAATCTCCTTAGTCTCCTCCGGGTTGGTTCTATAGGCAGCTCGATTTGGCAAGCTCGCTCCAGGAATCAAGTCAATCTGGTGCTCAATCCCTCAAATGGGTGGAAGTCCTGGAGGTATCTCGGTGGGAAACACGTCACTATATTCCTGCAAAAGGTTAGTGACAGAAGGTGGCAAAGTGCTAGCTATTTCATCAGTGGAAAATAAAGCATCTTTGCATATCAAAGCATAGCACACATCATTAATCTCTGCAAGATCAGATTTAGTAGTAAGCATAACAGGATTTTTCAATTTAATTCCTTGCTGTTTTTCAGTTTTAGCATCAACTTGTTTAGTTTCACTAGCAACTCTCTCTCTATCAGCTTGTACAATTTGTGCAGGGGTCATAGGTAGCAAAGTAATTTTTTGTCCCTTATGCATAAGTGTATATTTATTACTTCTACCATGGTGTGTAGCATCATTATCAAATTCCCATGGACGACCCAATAAAATAGAACAAGCTTGCGTCGGTACCACATCACAATCTACAAAATCAGAATATGTACCAAGGGAAAAATGCACCCGGACTGTTTGTGTTACCTTTGCCTTACCCGAGTCGTTGAGCCACTGAATATGGTACGGATGTGGATGTGATCGCGTGGTCAATTCAAGATTCTTAACCAAATCAGAACTCACCAAGTTGTTGCAGTTTCCTCCGTCAATGATGACTTGTGCACGCCGATTTTTAATGACGAAGAAAATCTGAAACAAATTATGGTGCTGCAGCTTCTCTGCTTTCTCCATCTGTGTACTGAGAACTCGCTGTACAATGATGGCTCGATAATTGCCTGCGTCGTCTATGCCTAAAGAAAGACCATCTTATCATGATCATCGTCCGAGGCAGCTTCATCAACAATGTCTTCCTCTATATCAGAAGTGCTAATGTAGCCTCCATCTTCTGTAGCAATGTATGCCCGCTTGCTAGGACAATCCTTCTGCACGTGACCAAGTCCATGGCAGCGGTGGCACTGAATGGAAGAAGAACGCCCGGTGGAAGCCACAGATGATGCACTCTTGGCCGGTTCCTGCAAACGAGTCTTACCAGATTCCATGGTGCGTGCGGCCGAAGGTGAAGGAGCTGAAGAACGTGTGCTCGCTGGTGGAGCTGGAGGACGAGCATTGACGAAGGGAACGGCTTCGTTGGCGGTGTCGTCGTCTTGGGCGTGAAGGAGCTGCTGAAGTTGCTCCTGCTCCTTGGTGGATGTCGTCCCTGCAATTCTTTTTCTGCAAGCATAGCAAGCTGGAACAAATGATTGGTAGTAGTAAATTCTTTATAATCAACAATATCCTGAATTTCACGCCTCAATCCACCATAGAAACGACACACTTTATCCTCTGGATCCTCTACTACCCCACAACGAATCATGCCCTTTTGAAGCTCTGCATAATATTCTTGGACAGACATATTACCTTGCTCTAAGCGCTGCAATTTCTTACGCAAATCACGTTTATAAGGAGGAATAAAATGATCACGCATTGCTTCTTTTAGTCTATCCCATGACTCAGGTTGTAGATGCAAATTAGCTAATTCTTGCCACCAGATTATAGCAAAATCTTTAAATTCACTAGTAGCTTGTCTAACCTTATGATGATCAGGTACAAGGTGGGAAGCAAATTTTTGTTCTACTGTCATCTCCCAATCAAGATATTTCTCAGCATCATATTTTCCATAAAAAGGTGGTATGGTGAATTTAATTTTAGCATAAGGATCATCATTATTAACATTACCACAATTGCGCTGATTTCCATTACCTCTCATACCTGTACGGTTGCGTTGAAGGCGTCGACACAGGGTGTTCTCACGTGTCGCCCTCTCATCAACCTTACCATTTCCCCCGAAGACAACATCCTCGTCGTGGATCTCGTCGTCTTCCTCTTCTTCGTTGACGTCGCTGGTCTTTGAAAGGTTGGTCTCAAGCTGTTGAACCTTACCGGTCAGTGTGGACATGCGCATGTCCACACTCTCAAGCGAATAGCTGACATCCTTCATGGCGTTTTTAACTACATCCGTTAGCTTGGCCACCTCTGCTAGCATCTGCTCCTTCAGGTCCTGCAAGTCACTTTTCAAAGCAGGCTCGTCGTTTGGCATGATTAGTTATCAAATAAAGGCCTATCAACTATTTATGGGTTGGTGGAATCACACCCTCACACACGTCTTACCAAGTTCTTACCAATGCAAGCAGTGGATGGTACAACCGGTGGCTGGTTCGTGATACCTGTGAGGAAGTGGCACCAAGATTGCAAGGTCTTTTTCTGTACTGATCTGAAGAATATGTGGAGCTTGGAAGGCACACAAAGAGAAAAATATGTATATGTGGCACACAAGTCAGTAACAGATAGCAATGCTGAATTATAGTCCCAAATACCTATTCTCGTTGCTGGCCTAAGGTGTTCCAAGTACCAGGTGTGTGACAAACAAGGTGGTGAAACAAGTATGCTGGACAGCAAGAGTATCTGAATCAAGGACCAAGACAGCACACGCTAACACAGCTCACTTTGCCCTTCTCTATGTGCTCCTCTAGATATTGTTCCTCTTTTGCCCTTCTCTTTTTTTCTATTTTTTGGGCCGTCGTTGTTTTTTTTGGGAAACTTTGACTTTTTCTTTTTATTGTTTTGATATTTTTGCTTCAGTTAGGAGCACACAAGAAGTAACCACAGAAAACTTGAGCTCAAACAAGTGAAAGACGTGGCCTGTGGAATTTTCAGAAGATGCGCTCAAAAATGCGAAAAAGCTTCCGGGCTCGGAAAGACGATCTTCCGGGCTGTTTTACAGAAAAGTAGATTCGCCGAACCCACCACTGGTGGAGACAGACGGATGCGAAATTTTTTTCTAATCAAAAAACATATAAAGTTTGCTGAAAACGGAGTTCGTATGCGAAAGTTATGCCTGTTTTACGAAAGGACTCCGAATTAGAGGACAAAACGGGAAGAATGTGCGAAAATTGGCGGAGGCGGCTAGGGTTTGATGGAAACGGTGGGAAAAAACACACGACCTGGACTCAAACACAAACTAACCAGCAACAAGACTTCGACCTAGGACTCAAATTCAACACGACGGACTCTGAGACTGAATTATGCAAAGGCTATGGTGCAGAACGTTCTAGGACAGGAAAAAAAACGAGTATGGCATTGGACTATGGGACGAAGGCGAAACACTCGAACTAGGGAATAGATGCGAACCTGACGGTAAACCTTAAGCTCTGATACCACTTGATGGGGAAGGGGTTCCCGATCTTCCGTCAGGTGATGATAACTCTCGTTTTGGTGGAACGCGACACACCGATCCGGCTTCAGATCAAAAGACCCGAACCCTGCAACCTTAGCACCACGACTCCTCTGGTTATCAACCGTGTCACTAATCCGGTTGACCTCGCCAAGAAGGCTAATCCCTGCCTGCGAAACGAAGAACACAAGCAAGAACTCGAAAGAACGCAGCTCAAAGAAGTGACAATCTGCATATGTATGATTAATATCACGAAAGTGGGGTTTCACGACCGAAGACAACGACTGTTCGATGACAGATTGATCTAAAGAAAAACCCAACCCTAACATGTGTGGTGACGACTTAATATAAGGTCTAAGGGTCGTCACACCCCCTGGACGCGCCCCCTAACGGGCTCTAAGACGATACACGGCCCAACGGACCAAAAGACGGTGACGCAACACCCTGGCAGATTCTGGATGCTGACTTGTTTCGACGATTCCCATTGACTCCGGTGGAATTTGGACCTCAAACCAAAGCCATTGGTTAGCCTATGGAATTATCTTTCCATGCATTTGTGGGTCGTCGAAAACGGAGTCCGTATGCGTCCTGGGCGTCCGTTTTACTGCAGGCTGGTCCTGAAGGCCGAGGCAGACTCGAACTCGAGTTGGACTGGGCCTCCGGCTTGACTCGGACGTCCTTGCTGGTCTTCTCCGCCTCCACCCCTCTCTCCATGTACTTCATGACCCTCTCCAATGTTCCTAAGCAAGATAACATCATTAGGTAGCAATCTATTCTCAAAACTATGAAAATGATCGCTTAAGAACGAGCTCACCTCGCCAAGAAGGCTATCAACAGTACCGATGAAAACGGCAGTGGCCCAAATAGCCTAAGTGGTGATACAAGGCCCAAGGCCCTCTTTGACTCGGACTTATAAAGTGACGCAATTTGTTTGGCAGTTTTTGATCGGCTCCGATGGAGTTTGGAGGTGAGACTAGATCCATCTGAAAGTAGACTCCATGAACTTTCCAAAGAGTACTCACAGGCCCCGAGAAGCCTTCTGGATCAAAAGTTATGGCCGTTTGATATAGATGCTATTAAAAAGGCCGAATCTGAGTCGAACTCGCGAACAGGACTTGGCTTGCGCTTGACAGTTCCACTTCTACACTTGAGCTCGTATGGTCCTTCCCCATGGTTCCTAAGGATGATTAAATCATCACAAGAATTAAGTAGTATGCCATTCTTTGAAACATTTGTATGCAAACTTAGGAATGCATTCATCTGATGGTTAGGATGACGTGCTCGCGCTCGAGTCATTGGTCCTTGTATCATAGTTTTAGTTTGTTCAGTTTGTTGTGGAGTCAGCATAGTTGTATCTATGGAAAGGATGTCCTCATCAAAAGTGGGCCCGCATCCTTTTTTCCCCCCTCCTCTTTTCTCCTTCACTGCAATTGGGCCCCTTCTCTCTTCTCTCTCTCCCTCCCTCCTGTCTCTCTGGCGCACAAGCCCTCCTCTCTATTCCACCAAGCTGATCGATCGGCCGTGCATCCCCGTCCCCACACGCGTTGCTCCTCTCCATGTGCTGCCATCCTCCCCCTGGCAGCCGACCGCGCCGGAGCCGCACCACGGCCATGTTGCACGCATGTCTCACCGTGCATCTCCCACGCCAAGCCATGCCACGGCGCCATCCCCTGCTCCAAACCGTGCATGCCCGTGACACCCTGCGCCCGCACAACCATCCCACAGCCCTACCGCCCCCACATCACGCCACGCCCTCACGAATGCCTGAGGAGTTGACCCCATCGAGCATCGCCATTTGAAGCCATCGCTTCCTGCGAATCCCGCTATCAACCGTCCTCTTGCCATCACCGTCCTTCTACCGTGCGCTTGGCATGTCATGCCCTATCGCCAGTCAACTTTAGCAGTGCCGCACAGAGTCTCTCCCCCCATGGCTATTTAAAGCTCTCCAACATGCCATTGTCCCTAGTGGTTCCTCCCCACCGACTATCAGTAGTAGCCATGGCCTCCCGTTGCACCTGCACTTCTCCCTTTCCTTCCCCATTCATTTTCCTGAGTGTGCCTAGGCACTAGTCGCTGTGCGCCACCAACGTCCAGGCCACTCCAGCAGGTTTCGTCCATAAGTTAGCATGGCATCTTGTGTTCCCATATGTCCACCTTACCCCTTCCAAGTTAATTCGGATTCTGTGCCTAGAGCTTGCTGCATCGCCTTCCTCCTGAGCACCAGCCAACCTAGCCACCGCCGACGCCTCCTCCTTCCCGGCCAACCTCGCTTCAATTCCCTGCTCCTGAAGCACCACTGTGACTCCCTCGAGCCATCTCACATATCGGGTCCTCCACTCCACACCTCGAGTGACCCGGTGCTGTGCGCATGCCTACGCCACCATAGGCCACCACTGCCGAACTCCTCTGGTGCACCTCCCCTAGTATGGATAGCACGGTAAGCATGCTCCCACCCGTCTTCAGCCTATTCTTACCCCTGCCTTCCCCTCTCTTCCACTTAGATGCGACCGCCACTGTCGGCCTTTAGCCCGACTGCCATGACCCATCGCTGGGCCGCCTCTACCTTGCCTTGGTCCATCATGATTCCTCCCCTAACATCCATGCTCCCCCAAGGATTCATTTTGGTGGTCACCATTGATGAGGCAATAGGGTCCCGATCTTCCGATAGGATGATAACATCGATTTGGAGGAGAACAACTTTGATGATGTAGCCTTCTAACTGATAATGACCAGAACACCAAGCAATCGCTAAACCAAACTCTGAGTCGTTATCAACCTGTAGGATCGGAAATGGCAACAGAGGGGGTGAATGGTGCCTTCAAAAATTGCCCCCAAGTATTCTCACCATTCTCTTCTCCGATAGCTATAATAGCTATGAAGCAAGAAGCTCGAATGCTTACTGGAGAACCAAACTCAAACTGACAACTTTACTAAAAGAGCCAATAGCCAAATCGACCAAAGAAGTGAAGTAGACTCGGTCGAAAGGCTATCAAAAGAGACTAACAAGCACTCAGCTGAAAATCTGCAAAGAAAAACTGAAAATGCACTTGGCTGAAAATTCTGTATAGGAAAACTGAAAATGCACTTGGCTGAAAAATCTGCAAAGGAAAACTGAAAAGGTACTTGGCTGAAAATTCTGCAAAAGGAAAACTGAAAATGCACTTGGCTGAAAAATCTGCAAAGGAAAACTGAAAAGGTACTTGGCTGAAAATTCTGCAAAGCAAAACTAAAAATGCACTTGGCTGAAAAATCTGCAAAGGAAAACTAAAAAGGTACTTGGCTGAAAATTCTACAAAGGAAAACTGAAAATGAGCAGCACAGTATATACTAATACTATTGCTGAAAACAGACAAAAGAAGGCCCGAGAAAAACCATTCCGAAGACTGCAGACACTGAACTCAAAACAGACCAACTGAAACAAAATGATCACAAGATTTGACTGACAGTAGACTTAGCCAAAATAAAACAGAAATCAGAGAAGAGAAGAGAAGGTTCAGACCGAAATAGCACAACTGCTAAAACTTAGACACTGTTCGACTGAAGAATTGGAATGACCGAAAGGTTCTATATGGTTCACAGCCTGTAGACTATTCGAACTGAATTCAAAGCAGACTGAAAACTAGGAAGCCTGAATCTGCTACCAAAAAACATGAGCTGCAGAGATTGAAGAGGCAGCCCAAAACAGTAGAGAATGACAACTGAACGGTTTCGGGACTACACACCAGAGAAATGCACCGGCTGCAAAAAGAAACAACAAAAAGGGAAAAAGCATAACTGAAAGAGAACGCAAAAAAAAAGCAAACAACAACTGCAGTTTGTCGGCATAGGAGGTACTCAAGAAGTAATGAAACCTGAGACCAAGGATGATCAATTTGCTGCTTCTATCAGGACAAAGAGAACAATATTTCAACCAGAATAACAGAGGGACCTTAGGAAACAAGATAATGCAAACAAAGAAACAGGAAATCAAAAAACTGAATGAAAACTTAAAAACGAACAGAAAGTGAGACTGATCTTCAAAAGCTTTGAGTTTCTCAGATCCTTTGATCAAAAGATTCTTGAAAACGAAAGGAGAAGACCTCAGATCAAGAACACACAAAAACCCAATAGCTTCTCATCAAGAAAATCAAGAGAATGTGATTTCTCTGCCTCCCCGCATAGTAAACCCTAAAAACAGAGGAAGCTTAGCGGAGATCATTTGAGAAGAGAACTACAAAAGAAATCCTTTCTCTCTGGAAGATGTAGCCAAGATACCTTGGAGAACAACTCCCAGTTCAGAGACAAGGAAAAATCTACTGCTTTTCAACTCATGGCTGCAAACAAAATGAAGCAAGAAAGAAACAGAGAGCAGCGAAGGAGATAGAACTGAAGAACAAAACTCAAGAACAGAGAAGAGAAAACATAGGGAACATAAGCAAAACAAGGAGAAACTACTCAAGACATCTCAAATACATGATTTCTTCGATTGATACAGAGACATACGCGATTACATAGAGTTGTTCTACAGCCTTCTCAACACAAACCCTCAAGAGAGATGAACGCACACAACTGAAAACCAAAAACACCACTCAAGAGCCATCAGCTCTACCAACTCAAAATGAGAAAAGACTCACACATGGAGAGCAACAAAACAAAAACCCTCATTTTGGCCTAGAGAACACCTCTCTATTTATAGCCTTCATTAACGGGTTCACAACCCAATAGCTCCAACAAATCAGCGCTTTATCCATTAACTCGAACCGCATCCGCTTCCGCCAGCCTGAGTCAATTTTACAGAATTGCCCCTCACGCTCCTTCCCGGAAGTTTCCTCTTTTCTTGTTGTCCACGCCTCCACATGGTCTCTCACAACCGTGCCAAGAACGCAGTTGACCAGACCACGAAGGTCTATTCCTGCATGCAACCGAAGAACACACAAGAACAAGATGATAAGTAATCTAAAATTGCAAATATTTATGAATTATTGACAAGATAGGATTCCGAATAAGGATCTTAATTAGGTGGTCTAGTCGACACATGCGGAAAATACAAGTTGCAACCAAGGCAAACTAAACATAAACGAAATCCAAAGAATCTAGAGGGGTGCGGTCTACTTAAATAGGGGAGGAGAAGCCACACAAAACCAAGAAATAAGGAGGTGGTACTATTTATGATACTGTTCATGTAAACAGTATGGTTGTGAATAGTACAGGCCAAGTGGGGGTCCTTCCCCTTGGGCCCAAGCATTACATGGCCCAATTTGGCCCAAACAGGTGAGGAGTGTGTATAGGAGGAATTTTGAGGTGAAACTAGATCCATTGGAAAGAGGACGAGATAAATTTTCCATCGAGTATTCATGGACCTCAAACGAACTCCATATGTGAAAGTTATGCACATTTGAAGTTGGACCTTTAAGCAATAAATTCATCAAGATGCAAGGAGGAAAATAAAGCATGACTCGATTGAAATGACTGTAGTTTATTCATTTTGAGCATGATGAGCCATGAAAATTATCCAAAATGACCTTTAACTACTACACCACGCCATAATACATAAGAATGCTATCAAGATCATGACAATGTATGTATAGACAAGCAAAACCAAATAAGTCATAATCTGAAAATTAGTCGAATTTCTTAGCATGTCAAGTTATCCATGATTATAGTCTAGCTAAAGGTATCCAAGGATGATGTAGGCCATGTCAATAATCTAAGTAGAACCAAGAAGCTAGTATTGAGACAATTTAGAGTGCTACAAATTCAATAATGAATCATTTGTTCAAGTACTTGGTTCTTTTTGTAGTTAAGCAAATTTCGTACAATTGACATGTTTTCTTTTGAAACTTATAGTTGTTTCCAACCAAAATTTTAGTCATGTGCTAGATCTCAAGCCTTATGCGACCACTCCAAGCAATAAGCTTAAGAAATGATCTTGGTCATCCAAAACTTCCCCTAAGTTCATACCTAGTGCAATGACAAGCGGTCTCATGAGAAAGAATTGGTGAGATCAGTTTTTTCGCACAAAAGAGATATTTTTTTTGCATTCTTAAGAGCAGAAAATTTGTACTAACACATGTGTCATCAAGAAACTAGTATAGCTCAATCTAAAGCTCAATAAAGAATCAAGACTCAACTCAGCCTATTTGACATGGCATGAATCATAAAAGGATAACTAAAGACATATTAGTCTCAAGAGCTAACATGACATGATTTAATTCAAGTTGAGCATTTTAATCAACCTATCATGGCAAAGACTAGACTAAATATATAAAGTCATGATAAATCTAGCAAGTAAGCACAGATCATGGCAAGATGTAATGCATTGTAAACATGTCATAAGAGGATAATAATCAAGGCTCCATGTAGTTATATTACAATGCAGAATGTTGAAATGAAATGCAAGAAAGTTCAGCTCCCCCTCAACATGAAATGCACTTTTAATTCAAGTTGAGTTATGTTAATATTAAGATCCAGAAACTCCCAATGAACTCGCCCTGAACCAAAGCAATAAAACAAGAAGCTGGCAAGAAAAATGGAAAGGCAGTCCTTAAAGCATAGACAAGATATAGAGGATATTATGGCTCAGACTGACTCTCATCTACCCCATATGACACTAGGACTATCAGCTGATCTGCTAACACACTAGGGAGTAAACACGTTCCCTGTCTACCCAAGGGCGACCCAACCCTTGCTAGAACCTATAAGAAGCGAGTAAACTCAACCTAGTGAGAAGAGAGACAGCTAATAAGCAGCATCCTAGAATCACAAGATGAGAGGAAGAAGTCTAAGTAACTAGATGAGAGAACCACTCTAATCTATGCTAGAAGGACTAACCCAGATGCACCCGCATGCAATGCAACAGAAAGGAGCAAGAGCATAATAAATAGGATAAAACATGAAGCACAAAACTCCCCCTCATAGCAGTCCATAAGGACAAACCACCCCAAGCTCTTCCCGCAAGGCTGAAAACCTAGAGCTATCCAAAGGCTTGGTGAAGATGTCAGCCAACTGGTGGTCACTCTCTACAAACTGAAGCACTATGTCACCCTTCTCCACATGGTCTCGAAGGAAGTGATATCTGATATCAATGTGCTTGGTCCGGGAGTGCTGCACTGGGTTCTTGGCAATATTGATGGCAGAAGTGTTATCACAAAAGAGTGGAACATTGTCTATAACTAACCCAAAGTCAGGCTGAATCCGAATTGATCTGGAGGCCGAATTGGATTCCAAAACATGTCCAACTTGAACTCTTGCTTGAATTGGTCTAAAAGTGATGTGGCGCTACAAAAATATATTTTCATCATTAGGTAGCATCATATAGTTCATATAATATAAAGGCACTCCTAAAAATGAGCTCACCTAATAATTTTAGTGAAGTGTACGAGCTCTTGTAATTGGAATAGCAAGCATAGGAAATGTGGTTATATCCATAGGGGTCATGTCCTCATCATACTCCCCTTCTTGAAAACAAAGCCGTCCTCGGCTTTTGATAAGCTGAAAATATGGTAACAAAGAAGCCCAGGTGTATGCATGGCATACGAATATGTCATCTGTTTTAATAGTTCTTGGTTGTTGCACGATTAATTTTATGAAATAACAATGATCATAAAAGCTCATTGTATTATTAACCCAAGAGTAATCATATATGTTAATGAGCAAATCAAAATTTCACACACAGCAATATATTGTAACTAGTTTTGCAAATGTAAGTAAAGCATTTATGCAATTCAAATCTTTGAAGTTGTAAACTTGCAGTGGTGGCAAATATGGGCAAAGCTACAACTTTTGGAATTAAACAAAGTTCATCCATATAATCGGATTTCAATTGAGCAATAGCAAATTCATCTAGCAAGGGTGAAGATATTTGTAAGTTCTTCCATAATTCATCATTTTTATTCAGATTGTGCATACTAGATGGTGCAAAAAGAGATGAACAAGTAGGCATTGGATGAGTATTAAATTTTACTTCCCTCTCATATTGAACAAGATTTAGCATACAAAAATTGTTGTCTGTAGGACCGAACAGGCAACAGAGGGGAGTGAATGGTGCCTTAAAACCTCCCCAAGTATTCAACCAATCCTTCTTCTCCAATAGCTACAGAGCTACGAAGTAAGAGGTGGAATGCTCACTGCAACCAAGTGAACAGGTCAATAACAAAAAGGAAATGGTCACGATCAAAAATAGAGTGCACAATGTTTACTGCGTGGTCGAATGCGGAATAGAGGAGGAAGAAGACGCACGACCGCGAGATCCAATTTCCGAATAACTTTTGATTTACGGATCAACTGGTCATGAGACTTCAAACACAGCAAGACCACGTTCTCTGGTCGAGAAAAATCAGAGTGGTCGAAGCTTCTCTGACGTGGATGAAAAGAACAGCATGGTCAAAACTGAAACAGAGGGACTAGAGAGGCACACGACCACCTAGCTACGACTTTGAAGAACTTTCGTCTGAGAGAACCAAAGACCAAGAAACTTGAAACACAGAGAGCTTCATATCTCAAGGGCCTTCACTGAGCTTCAAATGAAAAATAAGCAATAGAATCAAGAGACTGCTAGAAATTGTAGGATCGGAAATGACAACAGAGGGGGGGTGAATGGTGCCTTTTAAAAATTAGCCCCAAAAGTATCCACTCAAAGAACACTTCTCTTCGATAGCTATAAAAGCTATGAAGTCGAAGGTTCAAGCTCTCTGGAAATCTACACTAACAGAGAAAGAAGCATAGCGAAAACCAAAGCCAAACAAGCAGCAGAAAAGGCAATAGACAGCACATCTTTCATGGGGCCGGTCTGACTGCAGTGCACTGGCCGATCGGACCGCCTGCATCATGCTGGTCAGACCGTGCAGACCAGGCCGGTCAGACCGCCCCTGTACCGCCGGTTGAACCGCTTTGGGCCGGCCGGTCAGACCGCCCCTGCCAAGCCGGTCAGACCGCCATTGTCTGACCGGTCAGACCGGCGGCTAACGAGCGGTCTGACCGCTAGGGTTAGCGGTCAGATCGGGCTCCCGAAAGCAGAGTGCCCAGAATGATGATTTTGCACAGGTTTTTACTGGAGAAGGCTGAAATAAGGGAAATTGCTAAAAGACTTGCTGCCCTTCTTGGATCAAAGGAACTTGATCACACTTCAAACAGCAGAGAAGCCTCAGAAACCAAAGGAAAACATCAAGAGAGCAAGAATTCAAGATTTGTGCAAAATCTGAAAAATGAAATGAGAAAAGACCAATTTTCAAATTGCTTGGGATTCCTCCATCCTCTCATGAAACTTTGCATTTAGTTAAGCAATGGCATGAGGGCATGGGAACTTACATCTGGGCACATTCTTTGAAGGGAAATCAAAAGATATCAGAGTGCCCTGACATCAAACCCTAGCATAGTGCCAAACAGAGGAAATGCTGAAACTAGAATCCATCATAGAGAGGGAGAAACCAAACTAAAACTCTCAAATAAATTCATTCCCATGAATGATTACAAGAGGTATACAGCCACTAAGTCCCCATACGTAGTTGGAAATGAGGGGAACACACTACATGCTTGAGAAACCACACACACTGGAGCTCAAGCCATCAGAACACACGCACACTCCTCACTCTCTTGAGCTCACTCTACTAGAATGGATGAGCTTCTTGCTTCACATCCTTCTCCTTTTAACAGCAAGGACACACCCTCAAGGAGAAATACAAGAAGTGTCATACCAAACACATTCCATGCCTCACACACACTTGAGGCAAAAAGTCAACACACATGGAAATGGAGAGAAACCAGCCTCTCCACTTCAAAACTTGAGTCAATTGTCCAAATTGCCCTCAAGCACCTTCCCGGAAGCTTCCCGCAACCGGTACCTTGACCGTCTGGACCTCGACTCCTCCCTGAGTCTAGTCCGGTCCGCTTCACTGCACACGATCGCACCCGGCATCCTGACTGTCTGGACCTCCGACTCCTCCCTAAGCCTAGTCCCGATCCACTCGCCGCTGCCCGTCGTGTCCACCCGACACCGACCGAGACCTCCGACTCCACCTGAGTCTAGTCCTGGTCTGTTCCGTCGCACACGACCGCAACCGACCTCCAACCGTCTGGACCTCTGACTCCTCCCTGAGCCTAGTCACGGTTCTCTCGTCGTCGCCCATCGTGTCCGTCACCGGTAGCTCCAGCTCCGGTTCCTCGTCTCCTGACTCGCAGCCTCCTCACCAGCCTCGATCATCTTCGGCATCACCGACCGTCTGGACCTCAACACCTCCTGTGCCTAGTCCCGGTCCTCCTCGCCTCACCATAACCTAGCTCCGAAGTCCTGCAGTCACACAGACAAGCAAACCGTCACATAGCACCGCACGAAACAGCATAATCAATATTAGCACAAGTAAAGGTACTCAACCCTAGAATACCCAAAACAAACTCAAACTCACTAACACAACCGTCAATTACTCATCACAAACATGGGGATACCTCCACATGGTCTCTCAGAAATAGCAAAGAAGCCCTACGCTAATGACTAAGACAAAAGAACTGCATCCAGACCTTGCTCTCGGGAAGAGACTAGCCAAGGAGCTTTGAGAATGCTTCCCAGATCAGAGCAAATCGAGACCAGAGCAATCTGAAGCAAAACAACTTCTCAGAAGAACACAGGGAGAAAAAACAGAAACCAAACCGAAATAGACAAGTCAAGCAAGATAAGCAATCATCAATCAAACAAGATAACTCAAATAGATGCAGAGAGTTGAATGATTGCATTAATGGAGGTTTCTACAGCCACTCCATCAGGAGGTACAAGAGCACACACGCTCCACCCCAGAGAACAACTCACACAAAATAGAAAGATAAACCAGAGCCTCTCGAGAAAAACCTCACCGAGCACTCATGCTCTACCTTCTCTATTTATAGCCTTCAAATACCGGGGGAGAACCCGTTAACCCCCAACTAACACCGGGTTTTACACAGCTTTACTCGTTATCACCAACAGACTCCAGTGCTTTAACAGAAAGCAGTTTCCTTTGTAGGCTTTATGCATTTCTCCAAAATGCCCCTCCTGCACCTTCCCGGAAACCTCCCGTTGCCTTGATGTCCTTGCACGACCGCGCCTGCCTTCCGACCGATTGGACCTCCACTCCTCCTGAGCCTAGTCCCTGCTCCACTCGTCACACACGACCACACCCAGCATCCGACTGTTTGGACCTCGACTCCTCTATAAGCCTAGTTCTAGTCCACCTCACTACTGCCCGTCGTGTCCATCTCCGGCAGATCCAGCTCCGGTTCCTCGTCTTCCCGGCTTGCAACCACCTCACCAGCCTCGATCATCTTCGGTGTCTCCTGACCGTCTGGACCTCAACACCTCTTGTGCCTAGTCCTGGTCCTCCTATGCCTCACCATGATCTAGCTCCGAAGTCCTGCAACCACACAGACAAGCAAACCATCACATAGCACCACACAAAATACTGAGAACATAAACGTGGTCGAAGCGCCAACGTGGTTATAACACACTTTCGATTGTAGACCACGCCTTCCGACCAGGTACAACGTGGTCGAAATTTACCGACTTCGACTATCGAGTGCGGTCGAAATCTGCCGACTTCATCTTTCGAGCGCGTACACCTTCTTCGACATTCAACCGCGTCGGTCGAGGCTTCAACTATCGATCATGTACAACGTGGTCGAAGTCTGCCGACTTTGTATTTCAAGCGCAGTCGAAGTCTGCCGACTTCCGACTCTCGAGCGTGGTCGAAGATCCGACTACAGATTACCGACTGCAGCGATCGAGATTTCGGCTACCGACCACAGCCAACGTGGTCGAAGTCCCGACTTCGACTTCCAAGCGCGAACACTGTGGTCGAAGTCCACCGACTTTAGAACGTGGTCGAAGACCCGATCGCCGACTTCCGACCACAGCCAACCGAAGCTTCCGACCACGGTCATTGGAAGTGTCCGACTACCGCCAACGTGGTCGTAAATCTTCCAGCTGACCCACACCGTGGTCGTAGACCCTTCTGCTGGCTTCCGACCATGGCCAACGTGGTCATAAATCTTCCTGCTTGCTTCCGACCATGACCAACGTGGTCGTAAATCTATCTGGCGACCTTCGACCATGGCCAATGTGGCCGTAAGAGCTTCCGACCACTCGCAATGGTCTACGACTTGGCAGAAACAGCACAAACCAAACTCAATCTTTCTAAAACACAAGTCAATTACTCATCACAAATGTGTGGTCACCTCCACATGGTCTCTCATTGCCTAAAACATCAAGGTTCAATTCATCCATGTGATTGCAAGTTATGCATATTCGATATACAAGAAATTGATTTTCTACACTATAATCTTCAATCAATTTAAATTTATACCAAGGGGTGTAGGCACCAAACAACAATTTCAAATATGCGAGTTCAGAAACTTTCTCCATAGCATGTGACAATTTCATAGGTAGATCCAACATGATGTAACATAACAAATTAGCAGGAGAAATTCTAGTCAAAACTCCTTTATATCTAACCAAAGTCACATGATCATTGTGTGCAATTAATTCACCACATGAATCACTCAAAACAGCAGGCAATTTACTTATTTTATGACATGGTGCACTCAAGTCAATGCAGACTGAATTCTCTACTTAAAACATGTGCGTGTCAAAATCGTTTTCCATTAAGTTTTGCTCTAAAATAGCATGAAAAGTGGATAATTGTAGTTCTTCACAAGTATACTCACCGTGAGTGATGATAGCACCATGTTCTTTACCTTTTTAGCTCTCCTTAGATAATGTAGGTACATCCATCTCCTCATCTTCGTTCTTAACCAATAGTGTTGGTGGTTCAATCAGCTCATGCTCCTATTCGGCATGATTCTCAACAATCTGCAAGTTGTTAGTCACAGAAAAAGGCACAAACACGGGTTTGTTCTCATATTTTTTATCATCAAGCACTCTCAATTTCTCCTCAATCTAACTTTCAACTTTACAAACAAGTATAAACAAATGAGGGAGAGAATTATATTCTTCGTGAATAAATAGGTCCTAAATTTCTTTATTAAGCCCATATAAGAATCTATTCTCTGTAGCTTTAGCATGTTCCTCTAAGCCACAACGTAATAAATGAGTTGTTAATTCATGATAATATTCCATTATAGTTTTACTTCGTTGTTTTAAATGTTGCAATCTAACTAGTAAATAATTAGCATGATATTTAGGAACAAATTGATCTATCAAAAGTTTCTTTAATGCATGCCACGTTTGTGGCACTCTTCCATGTCTACTTAAATACTTCCATCAAAGTGTTGCATCCTCAACGAAAACACTACTGGCATTTCTAATCTTTTGCCTATCAGACCATTCATAACATTCAAATTTGTTGACTAAAACTATCTCCCAGTCAACATAGGTATCAAGATCTAATTTACCACCAAAGGATGGCACAGTGAGTTTAGTTTTATCAGAAGTACTGTCACGATCATATACCTCGCGTGGTGGATGATCTTGTCTAAAGCGTGCATCTTCCTCGCGGACTTTCTTGCACTCCCGTTTAATGGCTCGAAGAAGACATGGATCTAGCTGGAAATCATCCCGTGAACCTACCATAGTTAGTAGAAACAAGGAAACAAATCACAAGTATATGTTCCTATCAACTACTAGGATCTGGAGGCTCAAAGTCGCTCACACTCAAGCTCTTATCAAGCTCTGGCAGGTTCTTACCAATACAAACAGGTGGTGCAACCAATGGCTGGTTGTGATAAACTAGACTCAAGTGATGAGTAAAGCGATTGCAAGGGCATGTTCAACGTGATCTGCTCATTTAGTAGACTGTGTAACTTGAAAGGCTAGATATGTAGCAATGGAGAACAATTAGTTAATTTCAGAAACTGCACAGAATTGAATTATTGTTTATATCTAGCTCTTAGCCTATGCTGCTGATCAACCAAGGATGGAAGAAGGCTAAAACAAGCGTATAACAATGTATAGTAGTGGTAGACATAAGATAATTCAATAGAATGCAATCTGGAATTGAAAAACAGAAGGATTGACCAAAATATAAAAACTGAAGATTTCTATCCTCTGGATAGCACGTTGGTATTTTTGTCATAACTTTGTATCAGTTGCCTTTTTTTAATGATTCTTTTTTTCTCTATTTCCCGATGGATTTTTCTAAAACTTTTGTTTTGGGGCCAAGTTCCGCAAACTGACTAAAAAATTTGCACAAAAATCAAAAGTGTTGACTATTGTAGATTCAATTCAAAAATTTGGGTAGATACATTTTAACTACCTTATTGCAATGAAGCAAAAAAGTTAGGGACAAATGTATAAGGAAGTTATCTATCTAATAGCAGTGGTATAACTTAAAAAAGAGCTCATAATCAAAAGTTATGACGTTTTTGGTGGCGGCCGCAGAGAAAGAAAAAATCACCTGAATTGGAATTAGGGTTTAGGGTAGAGAAAATTTTTCTTGTTTGGATTTTTATGGAATCAAGGATATGACCAACAACTAGACAAAGCTAAAATGGACACAAATTCAATTTATCAAACCAAAACTAACAGATTGAAAAAGCTCAACGTGGTTTGAATAACAGAATTTAACTCTTTTTATAGGGCAATTTTTCTAGACCATGGGAAATAAAAACCAATCTACTAACTAGGGATGCAAAAAATTCCTACCAGTCAACTGAATCTCTGATACCACTTGATGAGGCAATAGGTCACGATCTTCCGATAGGATGATAACTTCGAATTGGAGGAGAACGACTTTGATGATGCAGCCTTCTAACCAGTCACAACTAGAACACCAAGCAATCGCTAAACCACACCCCGAGTTGTTATCAACCATGCCAAGAACGCGGTTGACCTGACCACGAAGGTCTATTCTTACATGCAACCGAAGAACACGCAAAAACAAGATAACAAGCAATCTGAAATTGCAAATATTTATGAATTATTGATAAGATGGGATTCCGAATAAGGATCTTAACTGGGTGATCTAGGCGACATACGCAGAAGATACAAGTTGCAACGAAGGCAAACTAAACATAAATGAAATATAAGGAAACTAGAGGGGTGCGGCCTCCTTAAATATGGGAGAGGAAGCCACACAAAACTAAGAAATAAAGGGGTAGTACTATTCATAGTATTGTTCACATGAACAGTATGCCGGTGAATAGCACGGCCAAGAGGGGGTGCTTTCCACTTAGGCCCAAGCAATAGCAACCCTTGTGGTGCTTGTCACTTGCCCAAGTCTGGGATGAGTGCCGTGCCAAGCATATTTCGCCATTGGGATTGCCACAAGAAGGAACGTTGCAGCACAGGGCCTCGCAAGGCAGACCGACAGTCATTTATCATTAAGGACGCTCGATGTCGAAGTCCGCTGTCACTTGGCGCCCACGCGACGACTTAGGGGCCCGCTTCGCCTGCCCCTGCTGACGCATCTGACTCTACCAACACCTCCGGTTCAAGCTCGATCCCATTACTTCGCCAACCCGCCCTGCATCATATCTTCGCGGTGGGGCGAACACTACACCAGGCAATAAGGCTCCGCCGAACGTTGGGAAAGTTCACAGGCCGCAGGGACGGAGGGGGCCAAAGGGCTCGGCAACATGGCTTCGGCCCGTGAAGTCCTTCACCATGAGAGGCTCCTGTTGTAAGGGTGGCCCCCACCTAAGCCCAGCAGGCCTGTTAGAGGATTGTAAGGCCCAGAATGGGACATGTGTAATGGCATAAGTGCCCCTGAGGGGAATACTCAGATGTAAGGGTATAATTGTAAAAGCACTCCCCATATGGATATATATATATATACAACACAGGCCATGGGGAGAAACCCTAAGCCATTGCTTACCTAACTCTCCACTACCATACTCTCTCTCTCTGTTTGGTCTGTAACCACAATAGTGTCCAAATTAAAACCGTCTGTGTTACTGTCGGTCACAGACGGTTTTGTCAAACCGTCTGTGATTTGGTATATAGTATTAGGCTTTCTGTAGTAGTGCGTACATCTTTCTTTATTCTTCTATTTTATATTTTTCTGTGAATAATGTAGGAATTACTAACCTCTTGGAGTAAATGTGGAGGCTCCATTCAACATTTTCTTTAATACTATGATTGTTGAGAAATGTGATTCCTGTCCTACTCGAACTAAATTTCTTTTGGACTTTGAGAGCTGAGCCTAAAGGATTCTTATAGTAGCCCTACTCACAAAGATTCCTACTTATCTTTGGAAGAAGACAGGTGGAGCGTCGTATAAAACCAAGGAGTGTGACCATAACAATTCAACTAACACAACACAAGCAATCAAGCAACGAGCAATATAATCCAAAGTACGGTAGAAACAATTAGGAGCGCATGCAAGGATTAGAGGCAAGGTAGTTATTCATTGACATTAGATTCTTATATAGAGTAAAAATACGAGGGTCTAAAATATTCAAGAGGGTTATAAAAGAGCAACAATCTATATACTCGTTTAGAATTGTGCTTAAAAAATTGTTTATGGGTTGAACTGGCCCGGGTTCAAAAAACAAGGATAATTTGTGCAGGTTTTTGAACCTCCTATCATGACTGCAAGTTTTATGTTACGCCCCATTTTTTGAAGAATAAAAACGAAAAGTTCACAAAACAAGGATAATTTGTCGAGGTTTTTGAACCTCCTGTCAATACTACAAGTTTTATGTACTATCCTCATTTTTTAGAATAAGGACAAAAGGTTTCCTGCAACAGCCTAGGAATTTAGTTGTAGACACAAAGAGTATCATGCCTGCATATACAAATTTAGAAAGAATTATCTTAATTAAAATATGACCTAACGACCAAAACATATTAGCTTTACGGACGTCCAAGCTCGAAATTTAACTTACATTCCAAAGATCCAAAGAAATTCCACAGGAATGCTTAAGTGCAGTCATAACCCTAGCATGATAGCTGATATGTCCTTCATTCTTCTGTTGTCTATTCTGAAAAAATAAACAAGATTGAGTACACTAAGTACTTAGTAAGTCGCATGGAATGGTTATGTAACTAATATACAAGGAGATCAAATGGATAGTCACATGTTGTATTATGATAATAATAGATGCAAGTTTACTGGTAAAGAACTTTGCATTTAAAATAGTAAAACAATACTTAATTAACAAGGGAGTTTGTCATCCACAATTTTTGTATTAAAATCCTCTAAATTCTACTGATGCCCTGTTGCTAAAATCATCCATGTAACATAACTCTATTAACTGGAAGCATGGCGTATTCGAAAACCATTTGTTATACTCTGCATATTTGCCCAACTTTACCTACAAAATATCTCACACACATAATATCAAGATATAGACATACAACCTGTTAGCGTGCGACTGAGTTGAGATAACAAGTTCTTTCATTGCTCTCTACTTTGTAGCTTCTATCCGGTAGGCTTGGGGACACCAATTGTTAGTAATCCACTGGCTAAAGCAAAAACCACATACCAACTCTAAGTGTACCTACCGTTGTTAAGTATGAAAGATACTACTTCCATACCACCCTATTGTAAACAGGCTGTTCCAACTTTTAGAAAAGCAAACCATCTTGTAGATATCCAATCGAATTGAGCAATTACTAAACTGGGATTGACAAGTCAACACTTGTGGTAGAGCAATTTCCGTGTCCTTCGCCTAGCATGGTTCTACTCCTTATTTTTCACAAGTGAGGTAACCAACTACAAACCCACAAACACAGTGCGTTATGGCACTGCCACCAAACCATGCCAATGCCTCTACCCTAGGGTAAGATCATAAACTCCAACCATTTAGTGGCTCACACAAGTAGTGTTTAACCCTAGTACTATTTTAAAATATATCAGCGAAACACCGAATTAACTTAGTAGTGTAAAATATTTTAATGTCTAATCTACTGATGAATAATTATACAATAGTTTATCATTATTTAAGCTGTCAAGGTGAATATGGCCTACGAGTAAAACATAGCTTTCAGAGGTAGGACTTAGTTAACTATCAAGTTATTCTATATTATTATTTTAAATAAATAATAGTATGCAAATAGTAATGAAAGTACCGATAATTAAATAAATATCATAGGAACAATATGATTAAAGACATGTAATTTGCCTCTTCATCTGGAGTCTTTTACTATATGTCTGTAGGTTTCATGTTCACACGATCCACCTTAATTACTTCAGCAGCTTTTTTGTTGGCCAACTAGTTAAATCTAGATGCTAGTTTAAAAGAACGAATACAAATAAGTTTTTGCTTTGCAGAATGCAAGCTGGATACAAAATACAATAAAATAAATGGAAAAGACACTAAGGAAAGTGGGTTTGGATGGGTGGAGTTTAAGCGGTTCTTGGTTTGGTTGAATGGTGTTGAAAATAGGTTAGATGGGCTTGAGATAATTAAAATGGGTATAAATATGCTTAACAAGTTTTGTATGAACAACAATGGGTTGGATGAATAGTTACAGGTTGACACTATTCATAACAGATCAGGTTCAGGCACAGTAATGGGTTTGGGCTGAATAATATTGGACTCAAGTTTGGAACAGTATTGGTTTGGGTTGAATAGTATTGGGCCTGTGAACAATGATGGGTTGGGTTTGGAACAGTGCAAGTGTGACTTTTGGGCTCAGTCCACTTTCTCTCCGGCTCTTGGCCGGCCGGCTTAGCCATGCACGTGGCCTACCAAGGCTCGGCCTACCCTACTTGGCTTGGCACCATGGCACTGGACAGAGGATTGTGGCGGTTGCGCAATTGAGCTCTGGCAATGTTTCTCAGTGGTGAGTGATAGCACGCATAGGGCTAATGGATGCTAGTTATTCCATTTTTGGACTTGGCAAGGCTCAAGAAGCTCCGATGAGGGCTAGCGGCGATGGAAGCTTGCTGGACCATGCTCATAGCACAACGACATCTTGGGCATATTCTGATGAAGGTCAAGGGCATCTAAGCATCTAGGGTGGATGGGAAAGCTAACGGCGATGTTGGTTTTAGCTCACATGGCTTGTATTGGGCTATCCACGGTGACACGGTTTGGACGGCGGTGGTGCGCATCGCCGGCGGTCTAGAGGCTAGAGGTGGCTATGGTGAGGCTAGGGTTGGGTTTGGGAGGCTTCAATGGTGAGGCGGAATTGCAATTTATGGCTTACCGTAGCTGCTATGGTGGCGATGGCGATACCATGGCCGGAGTTGGAGGAGAGTGGTTTGGGTGAGCAATTGGGTGTCAAAGGAAGCTAATGGTGAGGTCGACTTGGCTTTATAGTGCTCAGGAGGCAGTGGGAGCATTGGTTGGCTTATTGCAGTGGTGGCGTGTGGTGGGTGAAGGTGGTGCATGAGAGGCTTCGACGGCTTCGGTGGCAAGGCCAGTGGTCACAGTGTCGTCTCGATCTTGGCGCTAGCAAGCTTGCAAGCGGCGCGGTCAAATGCGGGCTCACCTCAGGCCAAAGGCGCATGATTTGGCAATGGCGGCGAACTTGGCACTGGTGGCGCGTGGCCGTGGTGAAGTGACAGGCTGTTGACAGGCTTGGCAGCGCGCAGTGAAGAGAGGTGAAGGCAGTTTTCCAATTGGCGCTAACAGTTGGGGATAGTGGGAGGCCGAATAGGAAAGGCTGATTTAGCTTGGAAATTGCCGAATTGAGAAAGGAACTCAAATTCAAGAAAGTTCAAAATTTTTGAAATTTTTGGGTTGTCTCTTTTTAGGTGTTGTGTCTCCAGCGATGATGGGTTTCAGGCGTTGTGTTTCAGGGTTTTCAACCAAGTCTTGAAATTTAGGTTTTCCGGCATGCTAGCTTGACATTTCAACAGGCTAAGCTGTTTGAACCCATGACCTGATCAACTACTACAAACTTTTGCTCTACTAGGCTACGTGGATGACCCTGACGTAGCCGCCTCTCAGCATCCAGCCCTTTCTATTGTTGGCCTTTTCACTTGTATTTTTGCACAGCTCTATTAGAAAGAAAGACAAAAAAAAAAAAGCAGCAGAAGGCGTAGGAATCTGCCCACGAAGCATCTATCAATTCAACTCAAGTCAAAGCGAATTCCATCTTGCACATGTCCACTATCAGCAAACATTTGACCTGAGCAGAAAGAACTTGCGCGCCACTCCACTGCATCACCTACTTATTCTCCGTTTCAAGCTTCTCGTGAGGCAGCAGAACATCACACAAGTTCACAGCGTAAGCACAATGGATTGCGCAAACACCAACGTCCAAGCAGGCGGCGGCGGCGCCCACGTCCTGCTCCTGCCGTTCCCGGGGATGCAGGGCCACGCCAACCCGATGCTCCAGCTAGCCCGCCGGCTGGCCTACCACGGCCTCCGCCCCACTCTCGTCGTCACCCACTACGTCCTCTCCTCCACCGGGCCGCCCACCGGATGCCCCTTCCCCGTGGCCGCCATCTCCGACGGCTTCGACGCCGGCGGGATCGCCTCGTGCCCGGACACCGCGGAGTACGTGCGCCGGATGGAGGCCATCGGGTCGGAGACGCTGGCGCGGCTCATCGGCGACGAGGCGCGGGCGGGGCGGCCTGTGAGGGTGATTGTGTACGACTCACACCTGCCGTGGGCGCGCCGGGTGGCGCGGGCAGCCGGCGTAGCCGCGGCTGCTTTCCTGACGCAGGTGTGCGCGGTGGACCTCATCTACGGGGAGGTGTACGCGGGGCGTTTGGCGCTGCCGTTGAGGGACGGGAGGGCGCTGCGGGGGAAGATTAGCGTGGAGCTGGGGCCGGAGGACGTGCCCCCGTTCATGGCCACGCCGGAGTGGTACCCGGCGTTCACGGAGTCGGCGCTGGGGCAGTTCGACGGGCTGGAGGAGGCCGACGACGTGCTTGTCAACTCCTTCCGCGACCTCGAGCCAAAGGTGACCACTGGCACCATGTGTTTGTTGTTTTGCTCAACTGAAATTAAGTTGGGAGGAAGGACATCGTCTCATGCTTTGAAATTTAATATTCAACATGTGACATTATATACTTGTATTATCTATTGCAAAAGTAATGTTAAAAGGAGCTTGAGGCTAGAGATTTCGATATTAATCAGAGAAAAACAGAATGATCTAAATAACTCGTTTTGGAAGTCCATATTACAATGGTGTAGTTTAAAATATAACTATATTTTCAATCACAAACTACTAGCGTTGTATAACAAATACAACTCTATTTTCACATATAAATTAATTGTTGTATCTAACAGCGCATTTGCGTAAGACGTTCAACTAGTTTTGTTCTAATTGAGCAGGAGGCAGATAACATGGAATCGACATGGCGTGCAAAGACCATCGGCCCGACTTTGCCATCATTCTACCTAGACGATGGCCGTCTGCCATCCAACAAGACCTACGGATTCAACCTCTTCTCAAGCACTGCTCCGTGCATGGAATGGCTGGACAAGCAGGCCCCTTGGTCCGTAGTCCTTGCATCCTATGGGACCGTCGCCAACCTCGAGACGACACAGCTAGAGGAGCTAGGCAATGGATTATGCGATTCCGGTAAGCCTTTCCTTTGGGTGTTACGGTCCAATGAGGCACCAAAGTTGTCCGAAGAACTCCGTCACAGATGCAACGGGAAAGGCCTAATTGTTCCTTTTTGCCCTCAGCTAGAGGTATTGGCCCATAGGGCCACAGGTATGAAATGAGCAAAATTCTACACATGTAGCAGGAAAGCCAAGAATTTTCAGTTCCACATGCACTCATCACATATAATGTAATGCAGGTTGTTTCTTGACGCACTGCGGATGGAACTCGACAACCGAAGCGATTGTCACGGGTGTGCCCATGGTTGCGATACCACAATGGGCGGACCAACCAACCACCGCGAAGTACGTGGAGAGTGCGTGGGGAATTGGCTTGCGTGTGCGGCGGGACGAGAAAGGTTTGGTGAGGAGGGAAGAGGTGGAGAGATGCATCAAGGAGGTGATGGGTGGGGAGAGGATGGCGGAGTACAAGAGCAATGCTACGTCGTGGATGCAGAAGGCCAAGAAGGCAATGCAGGAAGGAGGGAGCTCTGACAAGAACATTGCCAAGTTTGCAGCCAAGTATTTATCAGATTAGAAGTCTAGTGATGTTTCTCAGATGGAGGGTACTCACAACTGTTTACCTGCCAATGCTAAGGAAGGAGTACAGTTTGCCTTCAGTACTTTATTTTTTTGGTTTAATTTAGTAATAGCATATTTATAGTTCCATTGACTATGAAGAAAGATGCAGAAGTTCAAATCTTGTGGCAGTAGTTTTATGAAGAGTGAATGTACAACCTCAATGTCGCTGAATTTGTTTCCAAAGTATAGCATTTTCTAAGCATCTTTCTCTCCTATATTATTGATTAGAAAAGAAGCGTTTTGGTTAACCCACATCATCAAGAAAACACAGAAGTTGTGAGAACAGGTCAGTGGCCTAGTGGTGGGATGCCGTTTGACCTAGGGGTGCCATTGGTTACTCTTACCCATTCCCCAAACCCATACCCATGAAAAATGGGTCGGGTATGGGCAGGAAATGCTTCACCCGTTAGGGATGGGTAGAACTCAGGTACACCCATTAAGTAATAGGCTATGGGGAGGGTATTACCCATCCGCCCAGCTCATACCCGTCCCCAATGTTGAGTTTCATTCTTCATATTCATTTCAACCTCCAATCCTCTCCCATGATCTAGCGACGGCGGATACCGGCGACTAGCGGAGGGCTCCGACTATTCTGCACAACTGGTGTTGGTGTAAGGGCCGCATTGCATTGAGTCGATATCTGTGCTCCAAGCTTCCCGGTGACACACCATATATAGTGCCCACCTCTCCCATCCCCCTATGGCCCTATCACCTTCATTAGCATCGGTGGTGCAATTCTATCCTTCTCCCTGCTTGTTCTTGTTGGACTACGACTTTCTAGAGATACCCGGCTGCGACTTTGGCCATGGCATGGATGAGTTTTTGCAAATGGTGGATTTCTGCCGTTGAAGCATTAATGTATATATACGCTTCAACTATTATCTACTACCTACACTGTTGAAGCGTTAATATATATGCATGAACTGGCTTTGGCCATTCTCCACGGCCAGGATTGGTATTTATATGGCCATAAAGCCTTATTACAATAATATCCTGCACAGTTATGTACTGTGCTAGGGGCACACATGTCAGGAATCTATTCAAATCATGGATCGTGAAGATTGATACTATTATCATTGGCATGGATGAGTTTTTGCAAATGGTGGATTTCTGCCGTTGAAGCATTAATGTATACGCTTCAACTATTATCTACTACCTACAACTGTTGAAGCGTTAATGTATATGCATGATTGGTTGATGGGTTACATACCAGGTATATATCTCCACTAAAATTTGTATTGTTGTGGCTAGGGAGTAATGTGAGTATGGAAAATGAACTGGCCTTGGCCGTTCTCCACGATCAGGATACACATTTATATGGCTATAAGGACTTATTACAATAATACTCTACACAGTTGTATACTGTGCTAGGGGACGTCTTTGTACATGTCTCACTAGGCCTTTTAGCCCGACAAACCGGATAGATTTAGGTGGGGGCCATTCCTACCGCATGTATTGTACGTGTTGTTCTCGTAAACTTGCTAACTTCTTTTATTTGGAATAGACGAGTCACAAACGAGAGCACAGAATGTTGTGCCTACTGTAGCATGTTCACCTACTATAAATCTGCTAGAAGTTGGCTCTATGCATGGATGTTGTCTCTAAAAGATTGTAAGAGGTAAACTTACTGATAACTACATATTGACAAATTACTTCAGATGCTTTGTTCTTCTCAATCAACTAGTGCTTTTCTCAAGTGCTAAGCTGCACTGTACAGTGCATACGCCCTACTAGGTGAATTTTTTTTGAGGGGTACAAGGTGGACCTACTAGGTGAATTGGGTAAAGATGATGTGCTAACTACAAAGGTGCTTTATGCTTCAAGTACATGTCTAGTTTACTAATTTTCTTATTAATAACAATGAGAAAAATAAGAAAGAATTGGTTACCGACAAAATTAGGCTAGTTACAACTGCCTCTTATGATGATATAATTCAAACTTCAGTGCATGTGCAAAGTTTTTAGTTCACTAATTAACATATTTAATCAGCATTTCACACTAATTCTCTTTAATTTTTCTGTAGATTTGCTCCAATGGATTTCCTACAAAGCACTTTCTTATTTTCTAAAACTTGAAGAGTCTTACAAGAAGACAGACAAGAACAAGGACAATAAATAAGATTAATCTATTCTCTATCTTGTTCAGGACATCAGACATCACTAGTTTAGTAGGCTAATCGTTTTTAGTTGAGGTTTACAGTCGAGAGATGCTATGTTTTCTCTATTTCACGTACTCCTTCCTTTGTCAAGATTCATGCAATCAATTGGCAAGAAGTCCAAAAAAATTAGCATCATCCTTGGATCATATCTTGGATCCTTTGTATTGTGATGCATGTGAATGTGTTTGTTAGTAAAAATGCAATGTATGTGGATCTGAATGTAAACAATTGTATCATGTAGGGTCTAAATGAAAAGGTAGTATACAAGTTTGTGCGTTACTGTGTGTGCCAGCTGTAGCCTGCAGAGTGCAGAGGCATCGAACTTTGGCGGTAGTTTTACCCATCACCCTAGCCGTACCCATCAGTTTTACTCGCTTACGCAATGGGTATGGACAAATTATGCTGAGGTGGGGTATGTGGAGAGTGAGGAACGGGTGCACCCAGACCGTCCCAACGGCATCCCAACTACCTACCCAGGTTGAGTACTAGGACAACTCGGGTGTGTATTTTCAGGTGGTTGACCGTCCCAACGGCATCCCAACTACCTACCCAGGTTGAGTACTAGGACAACTCGGGTGTGTATTTTCAGGTGGTTGTTGTGGCCTGTTAACACAACACACTCCTTACAAAGAAAAATTCGAAGAGGTCAATTATTCACATGATACAATATTCAGTTGAAAGCAGGAGTGGAACCAACTCAAGCCTAAACCCTAAGCTGAGCCAGCTGCTCTTGAGTCGACTCTTCTGTTAACTCTATTTTTTTTGTAATTTTTCAAGAATTTTACATGGACTTTGGTTGCTAGGCTTCTAGCTACAGCCTAGGTAGTCTGAGGCTTGGTTCCGCCACTGGTTGAAAGCAATAACTTATGGGTCATCATTCTGTGGTTGAAGCCGAGATATGTGTGCGCTTATGCTACAATTATATTGTTTCGATAGAGGCTTTGGATGAATCAGGAGATTTTATGCATTTGATATTTGGGAGGTACTTTTATACTTTCTCAATAGTGATTTATACAAATTTTAAAGTATGGTGAATGGTGGATAGATGTTACTTATCTCTTTATTTACTTTGAGATTAGTGCTATTCTTATTAGATAGGAAAGCATTAAAGCACTGCTTTTGATTTTTTTTAAACAACAAAAAAAACCAAAATACCTAGAAGAAACTAGGTATCTTTTTCATAGAAGAAAGTACTGAACTTCGAGCCAAAGAGAACTCGAACCTGGATGATTCAATCCAATAGCGAAAAAAGACCACATCCAATTCGACAATCAACAACTATGATTCCTAGCATTTGGATTTGGAAGGCACCTTACTTCTGCTGCGAGATCGTCCTAGCTAATACTAAAAACCTTCTTTGTACATATCTACAGCTCTATCTTTTGCTCTGCAGAGTGGAGGAAAATCTGACAAATCTCTTACTCCAATGTTCTTACAATACCACATGTTGACGTAGTATTCGGATTAATGGGACTTAAACCTGCCACTCATGAGCAGGCTGGAACAAATGAAGATAAGATTTTCATCCAACGCTTCATAGGAAGTACCAACATCAGCTGCTGGAAATTGGAAATGCCGAAATAGACTACTCCTCATGGATAAATCTTTGATGATTGGAAGCCCAGTACGTTTAATGGCCGAATTATTCTTGCTTATCCATATGACACGGGGTTATAAGAGTCTTTCAACACAAAATTTGCTTTATTTTTTGTCGTGCTGCATTTGCTATCATGTACATAAGCTTTTCTCCTTTTCCCTCATGTACATTAGCTGTCTTTGCTATCATTTAGCTATGGGGATGCCTACCTATATTAAAGTCCTATGAATAATTGGATTAAAACATAATCAAACACACACATCTCAAATCTAATGCTAGCCTCCTGTTAAAAAAACATCTCAAAGCTAACAAAATTGGCTTAGAGTTAACAAAAAAAAAAGGCAACAAGCAAATTGCAAAACTATTTAGTTATTCATCTCATACTGTTTTCTCTCTCAAAAAAACCAAAGAATTCCCTGATCCTCCAAATTTAGTGAAATACTAGCGCATAAGCGCCGCGCACGCCGCGCTAGCTACCGTGTGAAACAAAGTAAAGGAGACAATGACTCGCAGGGAGTTTTTCAAAAAAAATCGAGGGCACATGCGTAATTCCGGGGAAATCAAAGGGTTTTTTTGTAAAAAATCGAGGACCTGTAAGGGCCTGTACGTAAGTAAATAAGGACCTATACGCAATTTCGGAAACCCGCGGGGCGCAATCCAAAAATTTGTAAGGAAAAAAAACTTGCAGGGACCTTTTCGCGAGAAAAAAGGACCTCTACGTAATTTCCAGAAAAGTGAGGGAAAGTGGCTCGGCCGGCCGTACGCGAATTCGCTCGCCACGCGCCGGCCGGCCGAGCGCTGTGGGCTGACGTGGGCGCGCGAGGGGGCCGGAACTCCCCCAGCTTTGTATGGCTGAGTATGTGCTTATATTGTAAGCACATTAAAAGAATCTCTAATAGAAAAAATAGCCAAATTCCCCACGCAATTGTGCGAGATACTATAATGTATATATTTATCTTTGAAAATAGAGTTGTATTTATTAGAGAGCTCTAATATATTTGATTGAAGAAACCATTTTACTTCTTATATAACTATAATGGCTCTCATATTTAAATTTTATTAATTTTGATAAATATAATTTGGGCCCATCACAATCGACAACGCAGATCTTTTTCTTTTTCACCAATTAATGTGGTATTTTTCCCTTAATTGCAAACATTGTGGCTTATTTTGCTTCGCTTTAATAAGATAATAGATGGATGGATATTTGTGTTCATGCTCTCCATGTTTTAGTTTTGCTTCTATAAGTGTAGAACCCCACATACAGCCAAACTAGGATACTACTATGGAACGTCATCGTCAAAGTAAAGAATAAATAATAAAAGTAACTGTTGTGGTTACAGACCAAACAGAGAGAGATGTGGTAGTGGAGAGTGGAGAAAGTGATCCTCCTCCCTCTAGCCTTCCCTTGGTATATATATTCATATGGGCTGTGCTTTTTGCAATTGTGCCCTTACATCGGTACCTCCCTGCCAGGGGTATTTAAGCCACTACATATGTCCCATTTTGGGCCCTATAACCTTCTAACAGGCCTGCTGGGTTTAGGTGGGGGCCACCCCTACAACAGGAGCCTCTCATGGTGAAGGGCTTCACAGGGCCGAAGCCGTGTTGCCGAGTCCTTTGGTCCCCTCCGTCCCTGCGGCCTGTGAACTTCTCCGAACTTGCGGAGCCTTGGTGTGCAGCGGGTCTCGGGGTCTGAGGCCGTAGCCGAAGCCGATGCTTGTATTGGCAGCTGAGGTAGATGCGCGAGTGCTCCGTCCCGAGCTGGTGCGTAGCCGAAGTAGACGCGCGCGCGCTCCGTCCCCTACCCTTCGAACGGGTGGCAGCGGAGCTGGCGCCTAGCCGAAGTAGGCGCACGCGCGCTCCGTCCCATACCCTTCGAACAGGTGGCAGCGGAGCTGACGCCTGGTCGAAGTAGACGCGCGAGCGCTCCGTCCCCTTCCCTCCGAACGGGTGGCAGCGAAGCTGGCACCTAGTCGAAGTAGACACGTGCGCGCTCCGTCCCCTACCATTCGAACAGGTGGCAGCGGAGCTGGCGCCTGGTCGAAGTAGACGCGTGACCTCTCCGTCCCCTTCCCCCTGAACGGGTGGCAACGAAGCTGGCGCCTAGTCGAAGTAGGCGCGCGCGCGCTCCGTCCCCTACCCTTCGAACGGGTGGCAGCGGAGCTGGCGCCTAGTCGAAGTAGACGCGCGCGCACTCCATCCCCTACCCTTCGAACGGGTGGTAGCGGAGCTGGCGCCTAGTCAAAGTAGGCGCGCGCGCGCTCCGTCCCCTACCCTTCGAACGTGTGGCAGCGGAGCTGGCGCCTAGTCCAAGTAGGCGCGCGCGCGCTCCGTCCCCTACCCTTCGAACGGGTGGCAGCGGAGCTGGCACCTAGTCGAAGTAGGCGCGCGCGCTCCGCCCCCTACCCTTCGAACGGGTGGCAGCGAAGCTGGCGCCTAGTCGAAGTAGGCGGTGGTGGAGGCGGGCGTCGCGCGCCGCCGGCGTCGGTGTGCTTCGAAGCTGTTATGACCCCGGTTGGGAGTGCGCTTTTAATGGCGCCTGGAATCGTGCCGACGCCTGGCCTGTCAAGGCGCAGGCTGTCCTGCCGTGCCGTCCGCCTTCCCGTGGGTGGGGCATGCGGCGGCTTGTGATTGGTGCATCGTGGGATGTGAGCAGTTGCGTGACCGCGGCAGTTCGCCTCTTCCCTAGGAAAGCGGGACGCGTGGCGGGCGCCCGTTGGCGCTGCGCGCTGTCTGGCCACCTACCAGGCACGCTCCTCGAGGTGCTGGCGGTTCTTTTTCCTAAGCTGTGGGTAGTCGAACCGCTGGGGGTTAATCTGGCTGCGCTTGTAGCCGTGGGGAAGGCGAGCGGGCCTTATAAGGTGCCACCGTTGTAGTGGGGATGTTCTGTCTCGCCTGTCTCCTGGCTCTGCTTCTTCTGACAATAGCGCAACTTGCTCCCACCTTGTTCCTTTTGCCCTGATCGTAGAGGACAATGGCCGGCCAGGATGATATCTCCCACCATCCCGGCAGCGGCTCCTTACCTAGCCGGGACGAGTCGTCTGTCCCTTCTGGGGAGTACGAGCTGGTGCTGCGGGGGTGTTCACATGCCGACAGGCGGTGGGACGCCATGGAATACTCGGGGGACCGCTGCTCCCGTGTGCTAGGGAGGAGTCGCATAACCGAAGAGACGCTGCAGCGGCTTGTACGAGAAGGGAAGATTGAGGAGCGTGATGGGGCTCGCCTACCCCATCGCGACAAGACAGAGCCAAGGCCCCGGGAAATGGAGGCGATTGTTTTCGTCACGTTCTTCGACGCCGGCCTTCGAATGCCCTCAACGATGTTTGTGGGCGAAGTCCTGCGGGCGTACGAGTTGGAATTAGCACAGCTGACGCCAAACGCCCTAGTCCGCCTAGCCGTCTTTTCATGGGCGGCACGGACAGAAGGCCGGCGTCCCAGCGCGAGCCTGTTCGTCACCCTGCACGACGCATGCTGCCGACCCAAGAAAGTCGGGGAGGGGGCGGTATCCAACTTTGGCGGCGTGGACTTCGTGCTGCGAGCGTCCTGCACGACGCTATTCCCTGCGTCGGCCACCTTGGGGAGGTGGGAGTCCGGCTGGACGCGGCGGTGGTTTTATTACATCGTGACCAGCGCGAGCGGCCTGCTATGTCGAGGTGGGCCAATCTCATTCAATAGCTCGCCAAGTGTGAAGCCGGAGGTTGACGACGCACAGAGGCTATGGAGGCTTGCTGGCGTTGCGCGCCGGCTAAGTATGCGCGACTTGGCCGAAGAGTTTACGATGTACGGGGTGGCGCCCCTCTCCTCCCGATGGAAGTACGCGCGACGGGGCGACGACCGAGAGGACGGGGTTCGCCCGCCACTGTCTTGCCTGCTTCCGCCCTCCACTCCTTGTAAGTTGTGCAGTGCGTTGGTACGCATCCGTTTGTGTCTGCATAGTCCCCGCCTGATAAGACTTGTCTTTTGTGCAGTGGCCCGACTAGAAGACGCGGAGCGCGAGGTTGTGGCGTTCCTGGGTCCGTACACGCTCAAGGAGCACAAGCTGCGTGAGGCCGCGACCAAAACGGCGAAGTAGGGGTGGATAAATCGCACGTGCGAGGTTCTGGGCATTGCTGTGCCCGAGCGCGCGGTGCCGGCGGAGGCTCCCGCGGGGATTCTGGACCATCGTGGCGGTGGTAGCCAAGCGGGGGTATTGCCTTCGCGGCGCCGGGCCTGCTCTGAGGTTGCCGTACCCAGCCCGCCAGCCACCTCGGCGGTTGGCACCGCTGGGACAGGACATGCGACCGGCGATGAGTCTGGCCGGACCCGTTCGGGTGGGCGCGTCATCTCGAGCCCATTGGCGGCACCATCCGCCGGCGCTGTCGAGGCCATCTGCACGGCCTTCGTTGGGCCTGAACCTGCCAACCCGGGGGGGACGTCGCTCCTGGCGAGAGTGCTACGGCCGGCAGTGCTTTGCCACCCACGGCGGTTGCCAAGGATGCGCCAGGGGCGGTAGGGACTTAAGGCGCGACAGGAGCCACGACTGCTAGCACCGCGGTGCCATAGGTGAAACGTCCTCGAGTCCAGTCTCCCTCGCCTCCGAGGGGTCAGTACGGCGTCGCCGGCCCTGTGCTTGGAGTTGTGGTGCCCGACGCGGCCGAAGGGTCTTCTCGACCGCCCCCCAAGGCAGCCGTTCCCCTGCCGGCGGTTGAACGGGCACCCCCTTCCGTCGCGGCGGAGGGTGCAGGAGGTAGGCGCAGTTCCCTTTCCTCGCACGACTTCGCAAAACTCTCTCCGATTTGCTCGCTCATTCCGTCGACATCAGGCGAGATGAAGTCTCCCGGACGTGAAGGATCGAGCAACGGGGGTGTGCGCGACGTCCTGGACCCTGTGCAGGGTGCCCTGCAGGCGTCTGCCGCCGTTGAAGTGGCCGAAGCCTCCGCAACCCCTGACGTGGTGGGGGCAGAGCTTGTTTTCTCCGACTTCCTCCCGCACCTGGAGACACTTCGCGCTTTTAATGCAGCTGCGGAGCGCGCCCGCGGCGGCTTGGATCGACAGATGTTGTCGTCGTGCGAGGGGGACCTCCTGGCGCTCGCGCTGCAGGCCTCGGAGATACGGGTAAGTATGTGCGCTCGCGGTTGCTAGAGTACTACCGGGCACCTGCTGACTCTTATTGCTATTCCCAGACGCTTGTCATCAGCCAAGCGCTGGATGAGGCCCGTATTCAGGAGCAGAGAGCCCTGGAGGTGGGTCTTCATGCTGCGGATGACGCCCACGCCACGAAGGACGAACAGCTTCACGTGCTGGAGGGCGCCCTGGCGGCCGCGCGACACAAGACCGAGGAAGTACAGAGCGCCGCGGCGGAGGAACGTACCTCCTTTTTGTAGCAGATCACCGCTCTAAAGGAGGAGAAGGCCCAGCTGGTGGAGTCTCTTGCGGAGAAGGACCGCGCCTTGGACAATGCGTCCATGTCGGCGTGGAGGGCAATGGAGTCTCTGAACCGGGCCCTGCGGGATCTGTGTGTCGACGTGCCGGACGCTACTCACGGGGCCGGAGGACTTGGTGGAGACGCTCGGGCTGGTCGAGGAAGGGGCCGGCGTTGCTCTCCGCAGCGCTAGCACCTCTAGCGAGCATTGCGGCTTCCTCGGCGCATGCCTCGCCCTCGCCATGCTTCACACTCATGGGTGTAGACATGTCCATGAGCTGGCGAACCCTCACCTGGATCTCCCTGCCCGGCCGGAGGCGATGTCGGACGCTATTCGCTTCATCGAGCCTGGCCTCCGAAACTTTCACCGACGAATCTGGGGCTATGTCGGGGAGGACGCGGCCAGGGTTGCGGTGCAGCAAACGCTGCATGGGGGTGGGGATCTCCTCCGCTGGCTCGAAGGAGTTCCCTGGCATCAGAATGGCGGCGCGGGCCCATCGGCACCGCACGAAGGATGAGCGGTTGGTTAGGGGAGTAGTGTACTGCGCGCTCCCGCTTTTGTGATCATGTAACCCCGACATTTTTTGCGGTGAACCGATGTAGCACCCGTTCTTAATGTTGTATGCTGCTTTTATACTCCGAGGAGTACGCACAGGGGCAACGCCTGTGTGTGCGCGGGATTTGCGTCTTGCTTATACTCCGGAGAGTGCGCGCAAGGGCGTCCCCCTGCTGCGTCTTATTTAGAGTCCGTAGACTGGCGCGTGCGGAGGCGGACCTCGACGCTACGACTTAATTTAGAGTCTGTAGACTGGCGCGTGCGGAGGCGGACCTCGACGCTACGACTTCATTTAGAGTCCGTAGACTGGCGCGTGCGGAGGCGAACCTCGACGCTACGACTTCGTTTAGAGTCCGTAGACTGGCGCGTGCGGAGGTGAACCTCGACGCTACGACTTCCTTTAGAGTCCGTAGACTGGCGCGTGCGGAGGCGAACCTCGACGCTATGACTTCGTTTAGAGTCCGTAGACTGGCGCGTGCGGAGGCGGACCTCGACGCTACGACTTCGTTTAGAGTCCGTAGACTGTCGCGTGCGGAGGCGGACCTCGACGCTACGACTTCGTTTAGAGTCCGTAGACTGGCGCGTGCGGAGGCGCACCTCGACGCTACGACTTCGTTTAGAGTCCGTAGACTGGCGTGTGCGGAGGCGAACCTCGACGCTACGGGGGTGGTCTTCTGCACATTGTGGCCAGTCAACATGGTACTTTCCGCGAACAACTAGTTTTATTGAACTCCCGTTTGCGCGGGCGAGCATCGTACAAGGAGGGGCTGATGCCATTATACTTTTCGTCCTGCTTCTAGGCGTAATATCGCCGCAACTTATCCGCGTTCCATGTGTGGCGGAGAGTTTGCCCCTCGAGTGTGGCGAGGCGGTATGCTCCCTTCTGTAATGCTTCCGCCACGATGTATGGACCTTCCCACTTGGACTCCAGCTTGCCAACGGTCTCCGCATGGAGCGCCACTCTGAGGACGAGATCCCCAAGCTTGAACCCTCGCGGATATAGGGACCGGTCTCGAGTACGCACTGTCTGCTGCGCGTACTTTTTGATGTGTTAGGCTGCGCTCGCCCGCACCCCGTCGAGGAGGTCCAAGGACACGCGACGCTCCTCGTCGGGCACTTGGACGAGGACCCTCCGCGAGCCAGCCTTGATTTCCTCAGGTGTCACTGCCTCATCACCAAAAAGGAGCTTGAAAGGCGTGAACCCCGTCGGGCGTGTTACCGTTGTGCGAAGGGACCAGAGGACACTGTGAAGCTCGCTCGGCCACTTGCCTTTTGGCAACCCTACCAGGCGCTTTTTGACGGCGATAGAGATGGTGCCATTCGCCCTCTCGACTGCTCCGTTGGACTGGGGGTGCCCGACCGAGGCGAACCGAAGCGTGATGCCCATGCCGTCACAGAACTCTTTGAATAGGGTGGCGTCGAGTTGCAGGCTGTTGTCGACGGTGAGCTCCCTGGGCACGCCGAAGCAACATATAATGTTCTGCCAGAGGAAGTGCTGCATGGCCAACGAGGTTATTTTGGCCAGGGCTACCGCCTCCGGCCACCTGGAAAAATATTCCAGCGCAACTACCACGAACCGCAGGTCCTCTAGGGCTCGGGGAATTGGTCCCACTATGTCGACGCCCCAGCGTGCCAGCGGCCACACGGGGGGAATAGGGTTGAGGCTCGTCAGGGCCTGTGGATGATACGTCCCATCCACTGGCACCCCTGACACCGACGCACGAGGTCCTGGGCGTCAGTGATGGCAGTCGCCAGTAAAAGCCTTGCCTGAATGCCTTGCCGACCAACGACCTTGCCGCGAGGTGAGACCCACACACCCCCGCGTGGATCTCCGCAAGGAGCGTTTTCCCTTCTTCGTACGAGAGGCAGCGTAGGAGCGGTGCGCAGACTCCCCTTTTGTAAAGTGTCCCTTCAAACACCTGGAAGGATCTGGCACGGTGTTGCAGACGTCGGAGCTCGGCGGGGTCCTCCGGCTCGGCAACGCCCCGCAGGAAATTGAAGATAGGCTCTTGCCAGTCGCCCTGCTGGACGATGTGGTGTACGAGGGCCGCATCCTGGTTGTCCTGCGCGATGGCCGCCTGCGGTAACACTTTGTAAAATGCCCCGTCAGGGGGTGGCAGTTGTTGGCTGGCCGCCTTTGCGAGGGCGTCGGCCTGCTCATTTTCCGCGCGAGGGATGGCCTTGACCGTGACGCCCAAGAAATGCCTTTCCCTCGCTCTTACGGCCGCGAGGTATTTGGCCAGCTCGGGGTCCTTGGCTTGATATGACTTGTCCACGTGGCCTGCCACCAAACGCGAGTCCGTGCGGACGAGCACGCGCCACGTACCGATTGCCTTGAGCTTCGTCAGGCCGAAGAGCAGCGCTTCGTACTCAGCTGTGTTATTGGTGGCTGGAAACGCAAGGCGCGCCGAGTATAACAGGCGCCGCCCCTCGGGCGTAACAATCACTGCGCCTACGCCCGCGCCCGCGACGCCGTAGGCTCCGTCGATGGTGAGCGTCCATGCTGGGTCGTCGTGCTTCTGGGCGGGCTGAGCCGGCGGAGTCCATTCTGTGAGGAAGTCGGCGAGAACTTGAGATTTGATTGTCGTCCGTGAGGCGTATGTCAGGGAGAACGGGGCGAGCTCGGCAACCCACTTGCCAATGTACCCCGTGGATTCCTTATTGCGTAACATCTCCGCCAGGGGGAACGAGGAAGGCACTGTGATTGGGTGAGCCAAAAATAATGCCGAAGCTTTCTGGAGGCCATGACCAACGCGTAAGCGAGCTTTTCAAGCTCCGTATATCTCATCTTGGCGGCTTGGAGGGCTTCGGAGATGAAGTATACGGGGCGCTGTACGGCGCCTTCCTCTAGGACGAGGACGGCACTGACCGCTGTAACCGACGCGGCCAGATAGAGCAAGAGGGGAGCCTCTGGTGTTGGGGCGACCAGAGTGGGGAGGCTCGCCAGGTGTTTCTTGAGCTCGTTGAAGGCCTCAGCACAGTCGCTATCCCAACAAAATTCGTCACACCCGCAGAGTGTCTTAAAGAATGGCAGACCCCGTTCCGCCGCCCTAGATAGGAAGCGGCTTAGGGCTGCCATGCGGCCCGCCAGCCTCTGGACCTCCCTCGTCGTCTTGGGTGGCTCCATACCCATGATGGCCTCAACCTTATCGGGATTCGCCTGGATGCCTCATCCGGATACGAGGAAGCCCAGTAGTTTGCCCGCCTGTACGCCAAAGACGCATTTGTTGGGGTTGAGCTTGATGCCGGCCTTCCTGAGGTTGTCGAAGGTCTCCTGGAGGTCCCGGCCGTGCGAAGCGAGCTGCCGGGTTTTGACTACCACGTCGTCGACGTAGGCTTCCACATTCCTCCCGAGCTGGGCGGCGAGGGCAAGCGCGACGAGGCGGGTGAAGGTAGCGCCTGCGTTCTTCAAGCCGAAGGGCATCCTGACGAAGCAGAAAGTCCCAATCGGTGTGATGAAACTGGTCTTGTCCTCGTCGTCTTCGGCCATGTATACCTGGTGGTAACTAGAGTAAGCATCCAGGAAACTCATTAGCTCGCACCCGGCGGTAGCGTCGACCAGTTGATCGATGTGTGCCAAGGGGTAATTGTCCTTTGGGCACGCCTTGTTGAGTGCCGTGAAGTCAATGCACATACGCCAGGCCCCGCTGGCCTTTTTGACCAATACAGGGTTGGCGAGCCACTCTGGGTGGTGGACCTCGCGAATGACCCCGGCCCGGAGAAGCTTCGCCACCTCCACCTTGGCTGCCTGCTATCGATCCATGGACATGCGACGAAGCTTTTGCTTGACCGGCTTGACGTCAGGGCAGACCGCCAAGCGATGCTCGATTACTGCACGGTCTATGCCCTTAATGTCCTCCGGTGATCGTGCAAAGATGTCGGCGTTGTTCTGAAGCACTTGGAGTAGGTCCCGCTCGACCTCCGCAGGGAGCCCCTCGCCAATGGACACGAACTGCCCCTCCGCCTGGAGCGGAACCTTTTTGACTCCACCCTCGGGCCGAGGCTTAGGTGTCCATCCCGAAGCGGAGGGCGTATCGCCGAGCATGCCTGGGAGGATGTGCACTGGTCAGTGTAAATCCCAGCTGCTGACTTCGACGCGCCTGGCGAGGTCCTGGTTGCCGAAGACAGTGATCACGCCCTCCGGGCCTGGGAGCTTCATACATAAGAAGGCGTGGTGCGGGATCGCCTCGAAGATGACGTGCGCGCTCCGGGTGTTCCCCTCCTGGTGGAATGTAACTGGAAGGGACACGTGTCCTATGGCCTCCAGCGGTTGGCCTCCGAAGCCTTGAAGTGGAGCTCCTGACTGCTCTAAGCGGCTCCGGGGGATTCCCATACGATCAAGGGTCCCCGCGAACAGAATGTTCGCAGAGCTCCCCCCGTCGACGAGGATGCGCCGGACGTCATGGCCTGCGATGTGAGCCTGAATGACTAAAGGGTCTTGGTGAGGGAACTCCACAGCCCTGGCGTCATTCAGGGTGAAGGTAATGTCGCGGGGCGGTACCCATGATTGCGGCTGCTCCAAGGGGGCCCCCGATAGGGACCCTCCAGTGATGACGCTGATGGAGCGGCACCACGTGCCTTCCCCGGATGCGGCCTGAGCTCCGGCCGTTATCCGTCGCAACTCCATGACCTCGACGCACATCTTCGTGTGGTGGTCGCCGTAACCGTGCACCTCACACCACTTGCCGTAATCTAGAATTTCTTGTTCTGCGCAGGGTCACCCGTCGCGATCTGGTCCGCCTTCGCATCCCCAGCCCCCTCCCCGCGAGGTGGGGGCAGGTCCTCGAGGGGCATTCTCGATGCCGAGGACATGGCGAACATTTTGTGGCCTGCACTGGCGACGTCGAGGCTTGCGCCTGCCCCTTGAGGAGCCTTCCTGCCCCTCGGTATCGCTACCGCCGGGAGTGTCTCCCCGGGGTTCTCATCTGCGGCCCTGCTTCGGGGAATCATCACTCGCCCCCCCTCGTGTGGCAAGCGCTTTGCTTGGGCGAGGCCGGGGGCAGCGGCGCTGCGTCTCCGCGCTTCCTCCTCTGCCAGCGCGTACTCCTCCATTTTGTCGAAGAGCTTGGCGACTGTCTTGATAGGCTTCCGGGCATGGTATTCGGCCATGGGGCCTGGAAGAAGGCCCTGTATGGCCACGTTGATGACGGTTGTCTCATTAATGTCCTTAACTTGGCAGCGCACCTTCGCGAAGCGCTTGGAGTAGTCCCAGAGCTTCTCCGAAGGCTTCTGCTTTACTGCGAAGAGCTGGTCTGCACCGACCCGCTCGACATAACTCCCTTGAAAGTTGTTGTAAAGGCGGTCGCAAATCTGCTCCCACGCGTAGATGGAGTTTGGCTCTATGGTAAAAAACCAGGAAAGCGCCATTCCTTGCAACGCGAGGGGGAGCCCCTTCGCCTTTGTGTTGTCGTCTCCACCCGCGGCCTCGATTGCGGTTTTATACATGCGCACGAACTCGCGGGGGTCCGTATCACCTTTGTACGGCTCGATGACACTGGGGAATTTGAAGTCTTCGGGCCACGCCGCCTACTGTAGTCCTACCGAAAGTGGGGACTCTAGATCGACGCGTCGCAGCGGCACGCGGCTAGATGTGGGGGCGTCGCGGCTATCTGCCCTTTCCGGCGTGGGCTCTGGCGCAACCACTGGCGCGGCCTGCTGGCTCCGAGCCTCTTGCATGTCTCGGACAGCCCCGCGAAGATCCCCTAGCTCCCGCTGGAACGCGTTGAGGGCCGCCAGCAGGGCGCCTTCCACCGCTGGTACGGGCTGGGCCGCCGGCGCGCCCAGCGGACGGGTCGGCACGGGTGTGATCGCCTCGCGAGCTCCCGAGCTGTCAGTTGCTCCGTTGTGGCTATCTCCAACCGCCCGGTCCGCGTTACCGGCGAGCGTTGCGGAGAGGGTGGCGGGGTTGGTCGCTGTCGCGTCGGCGGGGTTGGTCGTCGTAGCGCCAGTGACGGGGTCGGTCGTCGCAGCGCCAGTGGCGGGGTCGGTCGTCGCAGCGCCAGGGGCGGGGCCGGTCGTCGCAGCGCCAGTGGCGGGGTTGGTCGTCGCGGTGTGAGCGTCGACGTCCGCGACCACCGCGCCCGCGCCGTCGCCCGCGACAGCCGATATCGAAGCCTTGGTACCCACGTGACGCTCCGACCCAGCCGTCTTCTTTCCCTTCGCCGCCGTTGATGAAGCTTTTTTCGGTGCCATCTTTGGATTTCAGGCTTGCTCCTGTCCTCCCCACGGACGGCGCCAACTGTTGTGGTTACAGACCAAACAGAGAGAGATGTGGTAGTGGACAGTGGAGAAAGTGATCCTCCTCCCTCTAGCCTTCCCTTGGTATATATATTCATATGGGCTGTGCTTTTGCAATTGTGCCCTTACATCGGTACCTCCCTGCCAGGGGTATTTAAGCCACCACATATGTCCCATTTTGGGCCCTATAACCTTCTAACAGGCCTGCTGGGTTTAGGTGGGGGCCACCCCTACAACAGTAACAATACAAATTACAAGAAAGTCAAAATCATAAAGGTATTTTATTTAGAGAATCAACATAAGCTGAAATAAATTTTGAAATATGAGACCGGTCCACTTTTAATCAAATGAAGAATAACTAAAATGACATAAATGGTGGTAAGCCACAATGCTGAAAACTCGAGTGCTCCCACCCATGCATGTTGCTATGACTCTACTAGCCTTTTACCTGAGAATGGAAAGAGTAAGCATGAGATTTGGAAATCTCAGCAAGTACCCAACAATGGTCGCAACACGGTGGGTAAAGAACAGGTAAAGCAACCAAGATAAGCTAAGGGCAAGCAATGTAAGCAAGTAATTGGCATAGGTTAAAGGCAGTGAACTTAGGTTACCGGAAACACTGATATAGATCAGAGACAGAGATTGTAGAAACAGTGTAATTCAAAATAGTTGTTATTTAATAAGTTATAGCAAATTATAACAAAGGTGCCAGCGATCACCTCCCACATACCAGGTTATAGAGAATAGTTAGACACATTCTTGTCCTCAATTGTATAACTGCCGACAGGGTGTAATATCCTATGTAACGAGAATGTATGGCCCCTCGTACGTTACCAGGTGGGTGAAAATCTCCCCTATATGTGGGTAATCTCGGGCCAAGTAACTGTCATTTCTTTTATTAGTGAGTTATCCATGATGTAATTAGAATGTTGAGGGTGAATTAAGGTAAAGTTATGAGGTAAAAGATTGATACAGTTGAGAACGGATATACATGATTTGTGATACAAAGCGATAGAGGATGATAATATGATGATAGTGTACTAAAACCTGTTCTAAAGAGGATACTAAAAGGAAATACACAAGGGTTATCAATCATACAATTTTATTACATGATAAGTGATTATTAGTCAGATTAATGTACCACAACTAAATCAGCCGAGGCTCACAATCAATAATGAACAGTTAAAGGATCATGGAAGCAGGATACATAAATAAACCACCCAATGTTAAAATATTACTAGTGATTAACCTTAGATTTGAACATGTGTATATGCTACCCTAAGCATTTATTTCAATCCCTAACTAAGCATGAATTCTATAGTCAAACATTATACCAACTACAAGCGTACAACACTAACTAGCCCAGTGCATTAGAATCTATCTAATTCTACAAGAAACATACAACTGGCAATCAATACAGAGTGCAATAATTGAATACTAGGCTAATGGTGATAGGTAATCATGAAACAGTAATGTGTGAAAGAACAAGTTACGGCTGTGAGGTACTTGCCTTGAGCTCACTTGACGGACACGCTACACAATGGATCTAAAATGCGTAACTGCCCGATTGCTCCCTCAACAGTTGTGTGTGAACCTATAGGATGGAATGGAAGGCAATCGATCAGATACAATTGAATTTGATAAAGGAACAACATGAGATAAATTTGACAGGAAAGGAAACGGGTTCGCTAGCCTCCACGGTCGTGTGAAACGCCGTTCGGCCAAGTGAAACAATGTTCGGCAGCGCGAACGGCCGTTTGATCGTGCCTTTGCCACCGGCCGTCATGGCTAACATCACCGCGGGCTCGCGCGTGCGGCTACATGCCTTGTGCTGCCACCGTCCTACACCACTGCCACCTCATGCTGTCACCGCCCGTTGGCCGCCACCGCTAAGCCATCGCCGCCTGTGCCACGGCCACACACACATGTTGCCGCCACCGCGCCATAGCCATGTGCTTGCATGTGCGCCGCCACTGCCGCGTGTCACTGCCGGTCGCCGCGCCACACTCCGCCACCACATGCGCTGCCGTCGCCGCCAGCCTGAACGCTGCCGCGCGCGCCACTGCCGTCGCCTCGTGTCACCGCCAGCTACTACGCCACTCTCCACCGCCATGTGCACCGCCGTCGGTGGCCGCCCTCTTCCACCAGCCCCCGCCGCCAGGCGCACGGAGAGAGAGACCTAGATCTAAAAAGTTGTGCACGGAAAAGAAAAGAGAGATCCCCCCATTTAAAGCCAAACCTAGACTAGGGCATATTATTATTATTATTTCATTTATTTATTTTTATTTTCAGTGCTACAGCTCTCCCTCCTTAGAAAAGATTCAGCCTCGAATCGATAAATTCAAAATTTTAACTTGCGGAATTGGGAGCATCACCAGGAGAAGAACAAAGGAACTAGATCTGGAGGAAAGAGATCGGGGTACTTTGCGCGCATTTGGGACTCCAACTCCCATGTAGCTTCAGGCTCAATATGTTGGGACCACAACACTTTAACATAGGTAAGAGTCCGATGCCGCAATTGACATTCCGATCGTACCAAAATACGGACTGGCCGTGCCACTACGGATAGATCCTTCGAGACCTCCAAGGTGGGCAACTCCAAAACTTGATCAGGGTCGTTAAGGTACTTCCTGAACATAGAGATATGAAAGACGTTATGGATACTAGTTAGGGAAGCAGGCAACTCAAGATGATAAGCAAGCTTCCCGATACGCTCCATGATCGATATGGTGAGTCAGAGGGGGTAAATGACTTTTCAAAACTTTTCCCCCAAGTATGAACCCTACATAGCACAAACACAAACTCATAAGCTCACCAAATCTAAGAGCCAAAACCCACCTGAGACACTCTGTCTCCAACCAATCTAACCGTTGGCCAACTAGCGGTCTGACCGCTGATAGGAATAGCCATGCTGGTCTGACCACGCCGGTTTGACCGGTGGCTGGTCTGACCACTAGGGTCCTTATGGTCTAACCGCTCACTGAGAAACAGTGCAGACATCACTGCATACGATCTAAGAGAAGATCCAACTCTTAAAACACTGATCCAAATACAGTGAAACTTGACACAAACTCTCCTTAGTATGTTAGGAATCTATTCGAATCATGGATCATGAAGATTGATACTAAAGTTCTAAACTTTATACAAAAAGGAGAATTGCACCAAAACCAGACAAAAGACGAAAACCTTGATCTTCTCTTGCTCGTGAGTCCTTGATGATTTAGATGACCTTCGATGGATTCTCACATATCATAGCAAACTAAACCACAACATGAATTCAAACCAAAACTCTGACAAGAGCAAAATCTCAAAATCACCTCTCTCTTGAGAAAATTGAGCAAACTCAAGAACTTTCTCTAAATTGTGCCTAGATGGATGGGATCAAATCTCCAAGAGATATCTCCACCTCTTACACATCTTTAGTACCAATGAAGATCAAGAAGAGAGAAATTCAAATAAGAAAGTCAAGCAAATCAAAAGTACAAGAAAGGATCCATGACACAAATAACTTAGACAAACTTGAATGTTCATTTCAAGAAGAGAGGAATATTTTATAGTCACTCCTTAGGATGGCAGAGCTCTAACTCTAGAGCACACACACAAGGCTCCAATACTAGGAAATCCTAACCGTAATCTCTCAAGTGTTCTAAGTGTTAAGCCCTATCTCTCTTCAACACACAAGTCTTATATTTCACCTCACATCAAACCCTAAATAACTAGCCACTACTAAGTGGATCACAGCACTTGTAAATTGGGAAACTTGGTACACAAACAGGTTCTACTTGCACACACTTGCACTGTTTTCAAAGCGTGACTTTCAAGGCTCTACAAGCCCAATAAGACACTTCATCCTCAAAGACGTTATCTAAATTAGGTCAATATAGTTTTGCAAGCTGCCAATCGACCCAGTATTAGACAATTTTCTCAATTGCTACCTACTAGTCTTCACGAATATGCGATGTCCAATTCCTACTTGCCGCCAAGATCATATGTCTGCTCCGAGAAATGCCATCACTTGAAACACATAAGTCTAATTGGCACACCACATGTACGCATTCCCCTCTTTACAACCCTTGTCTTTCTCCCGTGCTTCATGGTTTGAGATGCTACTCCACTCAGATTTATGTGATACACCACGGCCACCAAGTCTTGGTATTGCCGTTGGCCGTAACAATCATCAAAGCACCTGCATATCAAACAACAAGAAATTGATCTGAGCACAAATGGTGTACACTTGACTTTCATTAGTAAACCAAATCATACATGGACATACCACGACTAACACTTGTATGGATATACCATAACTAACACTTGTATGGAGACACCATAACTAACACCCAAACCAACTCAATAGAACACCTAGAGGCCGGTATGACCGTGGCCACCAAGCCAGTCAGACCGCCAAGCACACTCCAATCAAGCCATCATATAATAGCCGGTTAGACCGCTCCTCTCTGGTCATACTGCATTTTCAATGGTGGTACTACCGCATCTAGTATCAGCTCAAAATCTTAAAAAAAACCTTCTTTGAAATTGGCTACCGCCAAAAATGGGTCAATACTACCGCACACCGGTCAGATCACCGTGCAACGGGCGGTCAGACCATCACATTAGGGCCGAGCAGACCGCTAGCTACTGAAAGCAATAGGTCGAAATGCAATTTCTTAAAATTAAACTCAACTAAAGATAGCAAAGCACAAGTAAAGTTGCTCATTATTAACATGGGTTTGCCACCACGTGATCTTACAGCTTGGCTTGCATTGCAACAGAGTGGCGCACAAGTTAATTTCATTTTGTTTTGCGACGATAGGTTTGGGATCATGATAGCTCAGTTTGGGGTGACAGGGTGACGCAGGGAGTACGCAAATATGAACTCGCTTTGACTAGTATTACAGGATAGGAACGCACATCCTGTATCACGGGAAGCTGCCCGTGTAGATTCCTACGCTTCTGTCAACTTAACGTGCAAACAAAATTTTGTTTGGGTACACTACTACAGAAAGCCTCATAGTAGACGCCTCATCACAGACGGTTTTGTGAAACCGTCTATGATGAACACTATTACAGACGGTTGTAATTTGGAGGCCATCTGTGGTATTTGTGGTGGGAAAAAGGAGTATCACAGATGGTCGGTCCATATTAAGAACTGTCTGTGATAATCCCAGATTATCACAGACGATTTTTAATAAAAAACCGTCTGTGATAAGCTGGTTATCACAGACGGTTCTTAGTTAAAAACCGTCTGTGATAATGGCACTAAGACATTTATTGCGCTGCTCAGACCGCATCTGTCTTCATTTCGATCCAGATCTAGCCACTACTGCGCACTTTTTCACTCAAGAGGAAGCTAGGCGATTTCAGGCCAGTTAATTTGGTGGGAAGAGGCATAATTTTTAAGGGCATAAGGGTCGACGATGAACAACGTGACGAAACTAGTTACATACGCATTGATCATGATGAAGGGCTAATTTTTAAAGAAAATAAGCAAGTACAATAAGAATGTATATGTGAAAATGTGTGACAATTTTGAGATGTATATGTGAAAATGTGTTATGTAGTCAATTTTGAGATGTATATGTGAAAATGTGTGACATAGTCAATTTTGAGATGTATATGTGAAAATGTGTGATATAGTCAATTTTGAGATGTATATGTGAAAATGTGTGACAAAATGCATATGTGAAAATGTATATGTGTATTGCCATTTATGTATATGTGATGTATATGTGTGATGTACATGTGAATTGGCATGCATTTATGTATAGAACAATGCTGCAGTGCGATGTATTTGAGAATAACAAAATGTATCAAGAAATACACTGTGTGAATGCAGCTGGTTGGTGTTGTATATGAATGTAGCTGTTTGGTGGTTGATATGAATGCAGCTGTGGTTATTGGTGTTGTCTTAATAACTACAGTCGCAAAGGCTTATCACAGATGGTTCTGAACTTAGAACCGTCTATGATATCAATATCACAGACGGTTCTAAGTTTAAAACCGTCTGTGATAGTATAACTATCACAGACGGTTATAAACTTAGAACTGTCTGTGATAACCTCCCTATATATACCCACTGGCTAGGGTTTTCCGTGTGCGCTGCGCAGTTATTCGATCTAGATCAAATTAAATCCCGAGCCCGTCGTCGCCTCCGCCTCCCCGAGCCCTCGCCGGCCGCCTTCGTCGAGCCCATCGTCGGCCGCCTCCCCCGAGCCCGTCGCCGTCCCCCTCCCCCAAGCCCCTCATCGAGCCCGTCGCCGTCTGCCTCCCCCGAGACCCTCGCCGAGCCCGTCGCCGTCCGCCTCCCCCAAGCCCCTCGTCGAGCCCGTCGCCGGCCGCCTCCCTTGAGCCCCTCGTCAAGCCCCTCGCCGGCCACCTCCCCTCGATTACCGTCTGCATTGTGAGCACTTTCTGTGATGGACTAGGGTATTGAGTATTGTGAGCAGTTTCTGTGATGGACTAGGGTTTTGAGCATTGTGAGCATTGTTTACTGCAGTAGCTTAATTAGTTTGCTATTTGGTACATATTACATTGGTACATTATTTACTGCAGTAGCTTAGTTTAATTTGCTATTTGGTACATATTACATTGGTACATTGTTAACTGCAGTAGCTTAGTTTAATTTGCTATTTGGTACATACTACATTGGTACATTGTTTACTGTAGTAGCTTAGTTTAATTTGCTATTTGGTACATACTACATTGGTACATTGTTTACTGCAGTTGCTTAATTTACATTGGTACATATTACATTGCTTGTTGTGTTAGTATATAGTATATAGTATATAGTATAGACACATAACCCCTCTCTCTGTCCACATCACCCCTCCCTTCTCCCCCTTCCCTATACTCCTCTCCTCTCTCCCTTCTCCCCCTTCCCTCTACTCCTCTCCTCTCTTCCCTCTACTCCTCGCCAGCCACCTCCCCGAGCCCCCCGTCGTCGTGCAAGTCTGTTAATCTTTCATATATTGCTTGTGGGATCGGTTGTTGCTCGATGATGATATAAATCATATACTGAGATTGGTTGAATTAGTCTTTGAGCTCTAATTACTGTCAACTCTGTTATCACAATTAAGTTTGTACTCTGGAAGACATTCTCTAGACATTGATATATTGTTCTTGTGCCATTCGGTTCTTGTTGTTTTCATATTATACCAATTCCATATACTGATCTATTAGGAATTAATTTTGACAAGTTAAAGACTATTTCATTGAGTGAAAGTTAACTTGTATTTGCATGGATTTGCTTTATTACATACTGCTGTCTGAATATATACATGCTGGATATATTGATCTTGAGATTGTAGAGTTTGTATCTGAGCTCAAATGACTGAATTCATTATTTGGCATAACCAATCAAGGAAGAGTATATGATTCAGTAGCGGGACGGCCAAGATTAATCTTGTGCAACCCTACAATTTGAGAGCACAAATTAATCAATTCAAACTATGAGAGCTTGTTGCTTCATATTGCTTCATATTGCTAGTTGCTTCATATTGCTTGTTGCTTCATATTGCTGTTATTGATTCTATTATTGATGCTTGTTGCTTCATATTGCTACCATTATATATGTATATATCGCCAATATTGAGCGAAATAGATAGATATTTCACTTTCTTATCTTATGGTATGGCACTTTCTCATCTTATCCTAATAGACCCACAAAATGAGCAACATGTCACCCGCGCATTCTTCAACACCATCGCCGGAGGCATCCGCTCCAACATCAAGACGCCAAGGAAGAGGGCTATCGAAAAAGCTTGAGGGCCGACAGACCATCACAGCGGTGGATGCATCTGGGGTCCCTATCCTTCCTCAGAAAGCAGTAAACGCATTCCGAAGCATGGTCGAAATAGTTGCACGAGAACGAATTGAGATCACATACAATTCGTGGAAGAACGTGTCTGACACTCGGAAACGTGAGCTGTGGACCGAAATTTTGGCATCGTTCGAGTTCCTAGAAGAACACCTATACGCTGTGCAACGACAAACCTACCTAGCGGCGTGCAAAGCATGGAAGAACTTCAAGAGCACGCTTGTCAGGAAATACGTGGAGACGGACGAAACGCCTTTTCATAAATACCCATTCCTGGAACCACAATGGGAAGAGTTCAAGGTGATGAAGACGTCCGAGGATTTCAAAAGTACAAGTACGGCGCACAAGGCCCTCCAGGCAAAAAACACACACCCCCACAGACTTGGCACAGCTGGGTATACGGGTAAAATACCGCAGTGGAGGAAGGAGGATAACCTGGCAGCTGCACAGGACATCGCCCCGCCATTTTCCAATATCCCGGATGACCGCGCTCGAAATTGGATTAGAGCAAGGTCATCGACAACGACATCGGGGGACATCTCCTTTCGAAACCCTGCAGACCAGCAAGTGTCCCAGCGCCTGTGTCGGAGCCCAGATATTAATATCCGGATTCCTCTGTGATTCCACCGCACTATTCCCTGGATCAGTAGATAGTGCTCACAGATTACAGTTCTGAATATCAAAATACATATCATGCGGAAGCGTAATTAAAATAATAGACTTACTCATGGGCCGGATAGGCCGAAATCATAAAATTGCAGCAGCGGAAGAATGAAGCACACAGGTGGGACCTTCAGGACATGCCCACAGGCAGCCAACTGGAGGTGCGCGACCTAGCCCTTGACATCTTCATCTCCTCTGCCCGCTTGTCCAATCTTGTTGCTGAGGCGAGGTGATTTGATTCCTGATTCTGTATTTTGTCGCAAAAGCGAGCGTGAGCACTCCGACCCCGTGCTCCGCGAGCCAATACACGGAATGCAAATAAATACTATGCATGGCTTATCAAAGGAGAGGCTCGGGTTATTTTATTTGCCAAAAATCGCTTTTAGCAGCATTGCCATTATTTAATCATAGTATTATTGTTACTACCTATACTCCACACGGCGATTGCCATAATTGACTTAATCCACCAAAGACACACTTTCCTTACTGATTGCTGTCTAAAACTCCAAACAGCGAGTGACATCATTTAATTAATCCACCGATCATATACTTTATTTATTGACTGCTGTCTAAAACTCCAAACAGCGGATAACATCAACTATACAATCCACCAATCAATTGTTTCCTAAATCCCCAAACAGCGAGTATCATAGTTTATATAATCCACCGATCAATTGTTGCCTAAAACTCCAAACAGCTAGTGACATCATCTATCTAATATCATGTGATTAATCCACCGAACACACACTTCCTATTTTGAGTGCTGTCTAAGACTCCAAACAGCGAATATCATCAATTATACAATCCACCAATATCTTTTGTATACCAAAATTCCTATCAACCCTTTCCTTTTGCTATTGATCCACAACCACAATTTGCTCTTACAATAATCAACCTTATTGGCCATTATCTATTTCTAACTAACCCACTAGTATACCTCCACCAATAATATCATTGATCAAGCCTGTGATTCAATATTATATATCCACCAAGAATACCATTGATTAATTCTACGATCCACTAGTATCCTCCCACCAAGTAAATCACTAATCAGGAACTATAATCCAATACTTGTATTACTCCTCCAAATTCCCTAAAATTCAATTAGATCATCTATTTAGCCTGTCTATTCAGCTAGACTCCACCAATTTATTTCTCCCAGAACCCACACTATCATTTCCTATTTATGATCGACATGAATCCACCAATACCTTTATGTGTACACTACAAACATCTATTTCCTTTACTCACGACCCTGCTTATTCTTTCCATATTTTATTTTGTAGGAATAGAAATGCCACTATTTGAAATACAATACATAAAATTTCCTGAGACCTAGCAGCTTTGGAACAAAACATAATGTTCAAGGAATATTAACATGATTTTTCATACATATGGCATCACACCATATGCCTAATATCACCATAATTTTTCCATACATATGGCATCACACCATATGCCATCTTTCAGCGTTATAGCCGCTTAACTTACCACTGGGACGACACCCAGGACAACTCAAATCAGGGCTTTCCGCTGCCCTCCACTTTTCCATTCCCATTTTCCAAACATTTTTAAATAGAACTATATCTAGTTAAGTTCCCATGTCCGCCCTTGACCGTGGGCACGGCTATTCGAATAGTTTTGACTCTGCAGAGTTTGCACACTTTACCCACAAGAGACAGTTCACTCGTTGCCCCACACGATTCCTTAGCCGTGCAGTTGAGCAAACCATCACAGTAACCGTTCAAAGTACCTCGCCCCTTCCATCATCTCACCCTATGGGTCGTTCCCACTTGCGGTGGGTCCCATACGTTGTGCGGGATGCTCTCCTTCTGAACGCCTAGCAGATGACTACCACACTGCTAGCACGCCACAGCAGAACCTCACCCTCCGCGGGTGTCCCATTCAAGCCTGACACACAGACAGCCGCTTGCACCACTTCACTCCTCCACTGATGATGATGACTTTCAGGGTCCGGTAAATTTACTAGGCCAAGTTGTACTTTACAGACTTGTGGTTGTACTTGTTTTACATAGGAGGTCATGACAAGATTCAGTCCTTAGGGTTATCTGGGCGGTTCTACCACAAACCACACTCTCGTGCACACCTGCACCATACCCCCGAACCATCCGCCCAGACAAGTAAGCAATTTGAGGTTTTTGGGAATATAAAATAGCCATATCCAACATACACCAGTCATTACCACCATGACTGCCCAACCAAATTTTCTCATGATTGAAAGTGATGCTTGACCATTCTTGCGCCCATGAATTTCTAAGCAATACTAAGCATGTCATATAATTATGGACTTATTTTCGAAAGGTTACTATTATAATTTTTGCTAGAGCGACAAGGTTCTCATGTTCAAATATTCCGAAGGAAGGACAATATTAATCAAGTTAGATAATAGGCATTTAACTAGAATTCTAAATTAAACATGTATTTGCATATAAAATAGCAGCATGCAATTTGATAATTTAAACAAAAGTAATTTGCAGAAAATGTAGGTTCAACATGATCAAAGTATTGACTCGCCTGCGTGGTTTACCGTGGTCTTGAGCTTACTCAAAGCTATCTCATTTGATGGTCTTGAGCTTCTGGTCTTTATCTTCACCTTGATCCCGATCCCGCTTGATCCATTGATTCTTCGAGACTCCAGTTTCTAACTACGCGAGAAACGACTGAATCCAAATAAAAGCAAATGACTCAAAAGATCCAAATAAATTCGAACAAACTCAATTTAGCTTTGTTATGAGTTAATGGGTGATTTGAGACAAGGCCGGTGGTAAAATACGATGACTTGGTCTTTTTACTCATAATCTCTTTTATTATTTTTGTATTTATCAAGGAAGTTCCATGAGCTAGGTTATATCTATGAACTGGTGTATGACCTTAGCTGGTTATTTCCTGAATGGCACTAATTTGTACATTGCAAGAGTATTAACTCTGACCTAGGGGTTCATACATCATTTTTAGTCTAACTTGCATTCTGAGCTAAGGGTTCGTCGATATGTTAACTATTTTCAGCTTTATTTTCCCCGATAGTCACATCTATTAAGATCTTTTATTGGTCATAACAGCTCTAATCAACTATTGATGGTGCCAGCTATATTCCAAGGAAATAGGTCAATGGGAATGGATACTTTAATTTTGCATTCAATTTGACTCAATATTCAGTGTGGTTCCCTAAATCGTTCAGGTACGATTTGGGTAGGGTTCCTTATGGTTTTTGTGCCAATTAATCATATGCAGGAAAATCCTTCATCTAAGTCACGTAATTATAATTTAACTATTAACAGCTTAACACTTCCATTCGTTTAACGGTTGTTCGAAGAAGTATTTCCATGACCTTTTAAAGATATAGGAATGACAACCACATTTTAGATGATTATATTTTTTTTATTACTTAATCAAATATACCGCTAATATCAAATTAGTAAATCAAGATTTGACGTGCAACAACCCAAGGCTGCATCTATATTATTTTTACTTTGCGTGAATATTAATGCTAGGGGTTAACTTAATTTACCCCTACATCATATTTTATTTGTGTTTTATTTTACATTCCAATTAAGTATTTAAATTTTACCTAATTATTTCCTTTAATCACTTAATTGTTCATAGGCACATAATTCTATATTTTGATGTACATAAATTTTATTTGAACCTAAATCAATTATCTTAGCTCCCTTGCTTTACTTCCTAATTATTTTCTAATTGAGATGTGCTAAAAGAAAGATGAAACAAAAATGTGCAGAGCGGATTCGAACCCGGGATCTATGCCTTAGCGCATGGCCTGGCTGACCACTGAGCTGTTGCCCATTCGGTGACACACACAAAGAAAGTAATGCACAAGTGGTGAGAGGCGGCTGAGCCAAAACAGAGCAGGCAGTCGGCCGAAGCAGAGAAAAGTGGCGACGCCGTGGGGTGAGCTCGCCGTCGGCGATTGACGGCCGGAGAGACGATGAAAACTACCAAAATGGGGCAAGGGGGAGATGAGCCAGCTACAGGAGGTGGCGCATTGGTCGGGGCGGCGGTGAGGTGGGCGGGCGGCAGCACGGGGCGGCCGGCGGTGAGGTGGTCACGGGGCGACGACGTCGGAGGGGTGGAGGGGGGACATTGGCGAGCGCATGAGCATGAGGGAGACGGGTGGAAGCTTACCATGCTGCTGGTCGCGCCGGAGGGAGCTCGAGGCTGGCCGGCGGCGATGGCCTACGGCGGCGCAGGCGGGCTCACGGTGCCGGCGAGCTGGAGTGAAGGAAAGCCGCAGCCAATGCTTGGGGAAGGCTCGCGGCGCCTTGGTGATGCTCCTGAAGGAAGCAATCGAGCCGGGGTTCACCAAGGAGGGAGCGGCACTGGCGGCGGCGGTTTTGGCCGGCGATGGAGAAGAACGGAGATACACGAGCCCCTGTGCACGAGAATCCAATTAACTTGGCGAGGGAGTAGAGGGGGAGCAAGGACACGGTATGACGCGGTCACCTAGGCCGGAGCTTCGCCGGAGAGCCCGAATGGCGAGGGCGGCAGTGGTGGCTCACGGCGCTGGGCGAGAGCAGCGATAGAGGAGGAAGAGGAGCAAGGGCAGGCGGTTGTGAGGGCCTCTTATAGCAGCGGAAGGGGGCCGTAGAGCCACTGTGCCAGGCGACCGGAGCATAGGGCGCAGGTGGTGTTGGCATGGCCGATTGACAGGAGCGACGCCGAGCGACAGGAGCAGGGCATGGCGCAGATGGGGGCGTGACAGGGGGCAGATGCTATGACGCGGGAGCAGCGACGTGCGGTGATGGGAGGAGACGGGGACAGGCGTGCGTCCGGCGGGCGTGGGCGGGCGCAGGTGACGCGAGCGGAGGACAGCAGGGGAAGAAAGAAGACTGGCGGTGGTGACGACCCAACAGGAAAAAGGAAGTCAGGTGGAAGGAGAAAGAGGGAAGAGAGGCCGGGCCCGCAAGTCAGAGAAAGAGAAGGGGAAAGGGTAGAGAGGGACCGGGGTCCAGCGGCAGTGAGGGATTGGGGGGAGCCGCGTGCGGGAGGAAACAGGAGAGAAGGAAGGGGTAGAAAAGAAAAGGGGCTGGGCCCACATGGAGGGGAGAGGAAAAAGGGAAGGGAAAAGAAAGAGAGAAGGAAAGGTTTAAGCCCGATTTAAAACTTTAGAATTTTAATTTAAATTTTAATCTGCATTATGATTTGTTATTATTATTATTGGTATAATCATTTGGAGATACATTCCAATATTCTTTTGTCTTAAATTTGAGCTTAAGATTTTGGTAATTTTGAATTCATGCTCTGTAACGACATCTTTTCATTTTTATAATCTATAACATTATTATTTATATTTAGGAGTTCTCTTGATCATTAATTTGTAGGGCACAAAGCTCAAACATATTTCAATTAAATACTCAGAAGAAATTTGAGCGCTAGCAAAATGCAAGAAAATTTTAAAAACTCCACATTTTTGAACACTTTGCAATTTCAGGATGTTACAGCCTGGTAAGATATCGATCGAACTACGTAGCTTGTAATTACTCCACAACTTCGTACGAATTGAAATGACATGTCGTGCTCTTGCAGGAAGAGCTGAGTTTTGAATCTACCTTGGGATCATTCCAGGGAACAAGGGAGAATGATATGCTCTCCATGGCCCTGGGAAACAAGGAGCACCCGGGTCGTACGAGAGGCCTTGGACTTTACGTTCCTTGGAAACATGGTTTCCAAGATGACTCCGGAATGTATCGGCGTAGGAAGAGAAACAAAGCCGAGCGTGATGCACAGCTACGAGAAGAGATCAAGGAATCTCTTAGAGAGGAGCTAATGGGTGAGCTGGCTTATGTAACCAGAGATGAGGTGCAGAAACAAACAGAAAGTCAGTAGGCTGCTACCGCCGCTCCTGTGGTAGCTAGCCCGCACAACCGTCCGAGTAGCTGCGCGTCCAATCCGACGCAAACCCAGGCCAAATTTTCTGTGGACGACATCCTGGTAATAATTATTATCTCTCGAATGCTTGCTCCATTGATAGGCCTATTTGAGTAGCTAATTTTGTATCGTTATGTAGGAGCCTACGAAGTGCAGGCTCCAAGTGAGATATGGCTCCATTCCCTTGTACGCTGCTTGGGGCCAGGCATATTCGTCTGGTATCGGGGCCATGGTGCACGGTCAAGCTTTAGCGCCATGCTTCGCAAAAGTTAATGTGGATGGTGTGCATGTCAATTTTGAGGTGGTCCCGCTACCGAAGCCCCCCAACAACGAGATCGTGACTCTAGGACAGGCCATTGGAACATTCATCCAGTGGCCCAAAAGCGGCATCTCCCTGGAGGCTTCTTCACCGGTGGCAGGATCAGAGCAACATGCACTGGTGCCATCTCCATTACAAGACTAGTCGGTTCCACCACCGGTAACTGCACCGGTGCCATCTCCATTACAAGACCAATCGGTTCCACCACCGGAAACTGCACCGGTGCCATCTCCATTACAAGACCAATCGGTTCCACCACCCGAAACTGCACCGGTGCTATCTCCACGGGTGCTATTCTCACCAGAGCAACATGCACCGCTGCTACCTTCAAATTCGACTACCGTGAAGTCGAAATATAGCCGAGGCAGCAAGGCCAGCAAGGGCAAAGCAAAGAAGACCAATGATGATATACCGTACCTACCTTTGGCCCGCAAATTCGTGCTTGGCAAGCCGTTGCTCGAGCAAAAAGCCCTCGAACGCCTAGCATATAGTTGCATACAATTGCACACGTGGTATATGCAGCAGTCCAATAAGCCAGAGGGAGAACAGACCTCAAGTATCACTGTCAAATTCACGTCGGATGATTTCCACCACAGTCTTCAAGAGTGTATGTTCGTGGTCGCCTTTGAGGATTTATTCGATCTGTTCATGCTCAACGCTCTCGACGTTTCAATCATTCGATGCTGGACGTTGTAAGTGTGTACAATCACAGTCTCCGTTCATGTCATACCGATAAATGTCATATCTAATTTGTTGCTTTCGTGTGTGTATATATATAGATACATGCTGACTAAAGCTAGATTATCCAACTCATCGGCTGGTTTCTTGGACCCACACTTGGTCGCCAAGGATACCATCGATCGGGATACAGCCATCGTCGAGAGGTACATTGCAGCAGGACTGATGGGTTGCCTCAATAAGGAATATGTACTTATGCCCTTCCATCAGAACTTTCATTGGATTTTAATAGTAATTGTACCAAAATGGAACAAGGTATATTACCTTGATTCCCTAAGTAGGAATAAAATGGACTTCACAGTTGTCAGCCAAGTAATCGATAGGTAAGTACATATTCTCCATACATACCTATATTGTACTCTTTCTTTCCTTCCGAATGACTAAGGTTAACTTTTTTGATTCACGTAGGGCGTTCGCGATGTACATTCAAATGGGAGGTGACTCGAAGCGCGGGGCCAAAGGCCTGCTGACACATGCTCGAGATTTTAAGGTATTCTCTATTTCACATTATTTAATCCTATGCAACAGCCTCTTGAACTAACACATTCCATTTTTTGCAGTGCCATCAGCAGCAGCCGGGCAACACATGTGGATACTACGTTTGCCAACATATGGAACTACTCCTCGATTCCTCGAGGATCACCAATTCCAAGGTTTGTCAATCTTCCCATAATTACTTCATACTTATCACGTTACATATATACGCACATTGATATTCCTATCGACAGACTGCGTACATCTCGTCAACTCCATTGGAACAGCCTGATCTTGGACGGATTCGAGCAGAGTTGGCGTACTTTTTGCTGACTCAAGTCATAAAGCCAGAAGGCCGGTTCCACTCCGCACCATAGATACATAATCAACGAACCTTTTTTAAGTGCAAATGCAGTGTAGATCTTTTGTAATTGTGTATTTGTTAATGGATATTTTATTTCAATTCAATTAATTGATTTGCGAAATGGATGCTTTATGTTTGTGATCAAATGAAGTGCGTTGTCAATTGGATGTTTTATGTCTGTGAAATGAATTGAGATGTGAAATGTATCTGAAATGAAATGAGATGTGTGAATTGTATGTTTTATGTCTGTGATTATCTGCTTGTTTCAGAGGGCATGGCTAGCATTTCCTGAGGCTAGCCAATAAACAGAAATAGATTTAGAATTTGGAGGAAGGAATATCACAGACAGTTTTTAATGAAAAACCGTCTGTGATATCTGATAATCACAGACGGTTTTAAAACCATCTGTGATAACCTTGGATTATCACTGACCCATAAATTCAGACGGTTCAGAAAACCGTCTGTGATGACGTTTCTGAACCGTCTGTAATGTGGTTTTCTGTAGTAGTGGTACATGCGACCACTACTACAGAAATCCACATTACAGACGGTTCAGAAACGTCATCACAGACGGTTTTCTGAACCGTCTGAAATTATGGGTCAGTGATAATCCAAGTTATCACAGACGGTTTTTGAACCGTCTGTGATTATGCGATATCACAGACGGTTTTTCATTAAAAACCGTCTGTGATTATCCGATATCACAGACGGTTTTTAGAAAAAACCGTCTGTGATATCGGATAATCATAGACGGTTTTTAGTACAAAACCGTCTGTGATATCGGATAATCACAGACGGTTTTTACTGAAAAACCGTCTGTGATATCGCATAATCACAGACGGTTTTTACTGAAAAACCGTCTGTGATACTCCTCCCCCCCAGCAGAATATATTTCTGTTTATAGCTAGCCTCAGGAAATGCTAGCCATGCCCTCTGAAACAAGCAGATAATCACAGACATAAACATATACAACTCACACATCTCATTTCATTTCAGATACATTTCACATCTCAATTCATTTCACAGACATAAAACATCCAATTGACAACACACTTCATTTCACAAACATAAAGCATCCATTTCGCAAATCAATTCATTGAGTTGAAATAAAATATCCATTAACAAATACACAATTGTAAAAGATCTACGCTGTATTTGCACATAGAATTACAATAAAAAATCATTCTGGGCAGTGGAACTCTCCATCTGATCTTACGACTTTTGACCACAAAAACCAAATGAGCTCTCCTCGAATTTTTGCAAAATCCGGCTGTGTCAATGCAGATGTAGAGATGGACGCAGCCTGTCGATAGGAATATCAACGCGCGCATATATAAAACTGACATGTATGAAATAAATGTGGGAAGATTGACAAACCTTAGAATTAGTGATCTTGGTGGAATCGAGGAGTAGTCTCATATGGTGGCACATGTAGTATCCACATGTGTTGCCCGGCTCCTGCTGGTGGCACTGCAAAAAATATAATGTGTTAAATCAAGTGGCATTACTACTATGTGTTGTATATGATTAATTAATGTGTAGCTAGCGAATACCCGAAACTTGCGATCATGTTTCAAGGCCTTGGCCCGTGTCGTCGAGTCACGTGTTTGTTGAACGTATGTGGCGAACGACCTTCGTTATTCGAAAAAGTTAGATTAGTTATTCGGAAGGAAAGAAAGAGTACAATGTACAATGTACGTACCTATCGAGTATTCGGGCGATAGCTGTGTACTTGGATTTGTTCTTACTTAGAGAATCAAGGTATATAGCCTTGTTCCATTTTGGTATAATTACAATTAAAATCCAATGGAACTGCTCATTGTATGGCATAAGAACAAATTCCTTATCTTGGTGAGCCAGCAGTGAATTTGTAATATAGTCCTCGACGAAGGATGCATTCTCGATGATGGTATCAATGGCGACCAAGCGTGGGTCCAGGAAACCAATTTGTGATTTCAATGATCTAGCTTCGATCAGCATGAATCTATATATAACATAGGAAAGCAACAAATTGTGACATATATCGGTATTACGTGAACAGAGACTGTGATTGTGCAGACTTACAGCGTCCAGCATCGAACGAGTGAGGCGTCGAGAGCGTTGAGCGTGAAAAGGTCAAATATATCGTCAAAGGTCACCGCGAAGACACATTCCTGAACTTCGTGCAAGAAATGTTCCGGCTTGAATTTGACAGTTATACCTGAGCGCCGTTCTGCCGCTGGCTTATTGGACTCTTCCATATACCAAAGGTGGAATCTTTGGCAACCAAGTCCTAGTTTTTGGAGCTCTTCCTGGACTACCATCGGCTGACCTAGCACGAATTTGCGGGCCAATGGCATGGACGGGAAATCGTCACCATCCTTCGTCTTTGATTTGCCCTGGCCACTGCCTCGAGTGTGGGTCGACTTTATGCTAGTCGACTGTAATGGTATAGACGGTGCAAGTTGGTCTGGCGAGAATAGCACCCGTGGAGATAGCACCGGTGCAGGTAGCTGTGGTTCGCACTGCCCGTGTGGAGATGGCACCAGTGCAAGTTGCTGTGGTTCGCACTGCACTTCTGGTCCTGCCACCGGTGAAGAAGCCTCCAGGGAGATGTCGGTTTTGGGCCACTGGATGAATGTTCCAATGGCCTGTCCTAGATTCACGATCTCGTCGTTGGGGGGCTTCGGTAGCGGGACCACCTCAAAATTGGCATACACACCATCCACATTAACTTTTGCGAAGCCTGGCGCTAAAGCTTGACCGTGCACCATGGCCCCGATACCAGACGAATATGCCTGGCCCCAAGCAGCGTACAAGGGAATGGAGCCATATCTCACTTGGAGCCTGCATGTCGTAGGCTCCTACATAACGATACAAAATTAGCTACTCGAATAGGCCTACCAATGGAGCAAGCATTCGAGAGGTAATAATTATTACCAGGATGTCGTCCACAGGAAATTTGGACTGGGTTTGCGTCGGATTGGACGCGCAGCTACTCGGATGGTTGTGCGGGCTAGCTAGCACAGGAGCGGCGGTGGCGGCCTGCTGACTTTCTGTCTGTTTCCGCACCTCATCTCTGATTATATCAGCCATCGAACCCAGTATCTCCTCTTTAAGAGATGCCTTGAGCTCTTCTCGTAGCTATGCGTCACGCTCGGCTTTGTTTCTCTTCCTGCGCCGATACATGTTGGAGTCATCTTGGAAACCATGTTTCCAAGGAACGTAAAGCCCAAGGCCTCTCGTACGGCCCGGGTGCTCCTTGTTTCCCAGGGCCACGGAGAGCATATCATTCTCCCTTGTTCCCTGGAATGATCCCAGGGTAGATTGAAAACTCAGCTCTTCCTGCAAGAGCACGACATGTCATTTCAATTCGTACGAAGTTGTGGAGTAATTACAAGCTACGTAGTTCGATCGATATCTTACCAGGCGCTCGGTCACTTGCTGGTCTGAAGGGTTTCGAAAGGTGATGTCCCCTGATGTCGTTGTAGATGACCTTGCTCTAATCCAATTTCGAGCGCGGTCGTCCGGGATATTGGAAAACGGCGGGGCGATGTCCTATGCAGCTGCCAGCTCATCCTCCTTCATCCACTGCGCGATTTTACCCGCATACCCAGCTGTGCCAAGTCTGTGAGGGTGTGTATTTTTTGCCTGAAGGGCCTTGTGCGCCACACTTGTACTTTTGAAATCTTCGGTCGTTTTGATCGCCTTGAACTCTTCCCATTGTGGTTCCAGGAATGGGTATGTATGAACAGGCGTTTCGTCCATCTCCACGTATTTCTTGACAAGCGTGCTCTTGAAGTTCTTCCATGCTTTGCACGCCGCTTTGTAGGTTTGTTGTTGCACAGCGTCCAGGTGTTCTTCTGGGAACTCGAACGATGCCAAAATTTCGGTCCACAGCTCACGTTTTCGAGTGTCAGGCATGTTCTTCCACGAATTGTATGTGATCTCAATTCGTTCTCGTGCAACTACTCCGACCATGGTTCAGAATGCGTTTACTGCTTTTCGAGGAAGGATAGGGACCCCAGATGCATTCACCGCTGTGATGATCTGTCGGCCCTCAGGCTTCTTTGATAGCCCTCTTCCTTGGCGTCTTGATGTTGGAGCGGACGCCTCCGGCGATGATGTTGAAGAATGCGCGGGTGACATGTTGCTCATTTTGTGGGTCTATTAAGATAAGATGAGAAAGTAATCATATTGAATTGCAAGACAAGAGAGGAGTAGAGGAGAGGGGGAGAAGGGAGGGGGTGATATGGACATAGAGAGGGGGTGATGTGCCTATCTTACCAATGTACCAATGTATCAAGTCCCTCTTTTTCCCGCAAAATTCAAGTCAATTTTATTACAAAAGTGCAAAAAAAAGACATTCCAGATTCTTCGGTGAGCAGCCGACATAGCCGACTTTTCGGTGAGCGACTATGCATCTGCTTCTTCCCACTCCTTCTCTTCATCTCTGGTCTCCGGATCACGTACGCCAGTAGCGATAATTCATCTAACTGAATCATCGCTACTAGCGTACGTGATCCAGAGATCAGAGATGAAGAGAAGGAGTGGGAAGAAGCAGATGGATAGTCGCTCACCGAAGAAGTCGGCTATATCGGCTGCTCACCGAAGAATCTGGGAATTTGTTTTTTTTGAACTTCTGTACTAAAATTTCCTTGAATTTTGTAATACTATTACTACAAGGTCTCTAAACAAAGTGCCTATCCTAGCACCTACTTTAGTTGCTAAAACTATAAACCAAATAGCAAAGTCCCCAAACAAAGGTCTATGAAGCAAATGACACAAACTAGTGTATCCGGTTCATTGAACGGGAACACTATAGTATGTCACTTGCTTCATTTGCTGTTTTTTGTCTAGATACATGGAGCATTTGGGTGGAAAGATCAACTGTTTCGTCAGGCGCATGACTGCCAATTCGAAGCATAGCATAGCATCCGAGGCACATCCGAGGCCTGCTGCTGTGTCTTGAGGAATGCCAAGAGCTGGTATTCAGATGGGTTATGAGAATAAGATTCATAATTTATAGTTTGAGGAATGCCACATCTGAAGACCAGCTCTTGGGATTCCTCAAGACACAGCTGCAGGCCTTAGATTTGCCTCGGATGCTACGCTATGCTTCAAATTGGCAGTCATGAGCCTGACGACACAATGTATTTCTTTCCACCCAAATGGTCAATGTATCTTTTGCAATAATCGCAAGATTTTTTTATCCAGATACACTAGAAAGAGATCAGGAGTGGAGTAGAGGGAAGGGGGAGAAGGGAGGAGAGGAGTAGAGGGAAGGGGGACCCAAATGATTTCAAACTATATACTATGTACTATGTACTATATACTATATACTAACACAACAAGCAATATGTACCAATGTAAACTAAGCAACTGCAGTAAACAATGTACCAATGTAGTATGTACCAAATAGCAAACTAATTAAGCTACTGCAGTAAACAATGTAACAATGTAATATGTACCAAATAGCAAACTAATTAAGGTACTGCAGTAAACAATGTACCAATGTAATATGTACCAAGCATCAACCCTAAACACTAACAGTAAGCATAAAGCATCAACCCTAAATATGTACTAAGCAACTAACCATAACAGTATGAAGCATCAAGCATCAACCCTAAACACTAACAGTAAGCATGAAGCTCGGGGAGGGATTTGATGACCTTACGGTTTTGGTGACCTTAGGGACGCAGGAGGAGGAGGAGGCGGCGGCGACGGAGGAGGAGGCGGCGACGACGACGGAGGAGGAGGAGGCGACAGGCTCGGGGAGGCGACGGAGGAGGAGGAGGCGGCGACGCAGGAGGAGGCGGCGGCGACGGAGGAGGAGGAGGCGACGGGCTCGGGGAGGCGGCGACGGAGGAGGAGGAGGCTGCGGCGACGTCTTCGTCCGGGGAGGCGGCCGGCGAGGGCTGGGGGAGGCGGCCGGCGAGGGCTCGGGGAGGCGGTGGCGACGACGGGCTCGGGATTTAGATCTAATCGAATAACTGCAGCGCACACGGAAAACCCTAGTGAGAGGGCATATGTAGGAAGATTAGCACAGACGGTTCTAAACTTAGAACCGTCTGTGATAACATATCACAGACGTTTTTGAGTTAAAAACCGTCTGTGATAGTTTACTATCACAGACGGTTCTAAACTTAGAACCGTCTGTGATATGTTATCACAGACGGTTCTAAATTTAGAACCGTCTGTGATAAGCCTTTGCCGGCTGTTGCAATTAAGACCACCAATAACTACACAGCTGCATTCATATCAACTACCAAACAGCTGCATTCATATACAACACCAACCAGCTGCATTCACACAGTGTATTTCTTGATACATTTTGTCATTCTCAAATACATCACACATTTTCACATATACATCTCAAAATTGACTACATCACACATTTTCACATATACATCTCAAAATTGACTACATCACACATTTCCACATATACATCTCAAAATTGACTACATCACACATTTCCACATATACATCTCAAAATTGACTACATCCCACATTTTCACATATACATCTTAAAATTGACTACATCACACATTTTCACATATACATCTCAAAATTGACTACATCACACATTTTCACATATACATCTCAAAATTGACTACATCACACATTTTCACATATACATCTCAAAATTGACTACATCACACATTTTCACATATACATTCTTATTGTACTTGCTTATTTCCTTTAAAAATTAGCCTTTCATCATGATCAATGCGTACGTAACTAGTTTCGTCACGTTGTTCATCGTCGACCCTTATGCCATTTCCAAAAGGAGGTAACTCGTCAAATTGATTGTATTCCTCCTCGTCCACTACATTCTCCACTCCGACAATTCTCCTTTTTCCATGAAGAACTACATGGCGTTTCTTATTGCCGGGTCGGTTACATAGAAAACTTGAACAACTTGATTGGCGAGTACGAATGGTTCATCTTTGTACCCGACACGTTGGAGGTCCACGGTCGTGACACCGTACTTGTCAACCTTCACCTGTGGGAGATGCACCCAACGGCAGCGAAATAAGGGGATCTTGAAAACCACATAGTCGAGCTCCCAAATCTCTTCTATGAAGCCATAGTACGAGTTTCTCGACCCATCGGTACTGAATGCATCTATGCGGACACCGCTGTTCTGGTTAGTGCTCTTGACATCCTGAGACTGCGTATAGAATGTGTACCCATTTATGTCATATCCTTGCCATGTCACAACTGTAAATGTCGGCCCTTTTGCCAACCATGTCAGCGTCTCACTCGGCGAGCTCCTAGCGATTTGCTCCTTCAACCATTGGTTGAACCGACGGTTGTGTTGCCTCATGATCCAAACATCCGGCCGCTCCGGATTCTGTTGCCGAAGCACACCCTTGTGCTGGTCCACATAAGGCGCCACTTCAGTCATGTGTTGCAACACCGTGAAATGGGCTTGAGTATACATGTCCATATCTGGAGTGATTGCTTTCCGTCCGATAGTTCCGAGACCTTCAGCCTCCCCTCATGACGAGATTGAGGGACACCTATCGGCTGAATCTGAGCCATATAATCGACACAAAACTCAATGACCTCTTCGCTTGCATAACCTTCGACGATGCTGCCCTCCGGCCGAGAACGATTCCGTACGTAGGACTTGAGAATTCCCATGAACCTCTCAAATGGGTACATGCTACGTAGGAATACGGGCCCGCACATTTTTATCTCCCACACAACGTGAACAATGAGATGGACCATGATATCGAAAAACGAAGGAGGGAAATACATTTCAAAGTGACAAAGAGTCATCACCACCTCGTCCTGCAGAGCATCTAGTCCTTCGGGATCGATGACCTTCTGAGCAATTGTGTTAAAGAAATAACATAGCCTCATGATTGTCTCTCGGACTTTGATCGGCAAAATATTTCTAATTGCAATAGGGAGCATCTGTGTCATCAGCACATGACAATCATGAGACTTCATGCCATTTAACTTCAAATCTTGCATCGAAACAAGTTTCTTCACGTTGCCCGAGTAACCAGACGGAACTTTGACACCATGCAAGCACTGGCACAGTTCTGTTTTCTCAGCCTTGGACAGAGTGTAACACGCAGGGGGAAGGTACGTTCGTGCATTATCAGTGCATGTCGGTGCTAACTCAGGCCTGATGTGCATATCAGCCAAGTCAAGCCGTGCGTTGACGCCGTCCTTTGTTTTATCATGGATGTTCAGTAAGAGACCAATCAAGCTGTCGCACACATTCTTTTCTACGTGCATGACATCGATGCAGTGCCGCACATCCAGGTACTCCCAATAAGGTAAGTCCCAAAATATTGATCTCTTCTTCCAGGTGTTCTTCTCATGAGCCCTCAATTTACGTCCCTTTCCGAGGACAACATCTAAATCCTTAACCATATCATAAACCTCGCGTCCCCTTAAATGCTTTGGAGTTGAACCGTCTTCCTTCTCTCCGTCAAATTGTTTCTTCATCTTGCGGTATGGGTGAGCCCTCCGAAGGAACCGGCGGTGACGCATGTAGACGGTTTTGCATGAGTGTCTCAGCCACACACTCTCGGTACCATCTAAACAGTGAGTACAAGCTTTGGCACCTTTTATACTATGGCCCGATAGGTTACCAAGGGCAGGATAATCATTTATGGTGCAGAACAATAAGGAGCGCAGAGTGAAGTTCTCTCGTTTGTATGCATCCCATACCTGTACCCCTTCGTTCCACAGTACTTTTAGATCTTCCACCAACGGTGCTAGGAACACATCGATATCATTCCCAGGTTGTTTTGGCCCTTGGATAAGTATCGACAGCAAAATGTACTTTCGCTTCATACACAACCAAGGAGGAAGGTTATAGATGCAGAGAGTCACGGGCCATGTGCTATGTCGGCTGCTCATGCTACTGAATGGATTCATTCCATCTGTACTCAGTCCAAACCTTATATTCCTTGGTTCTGCACCGAACTCTGCAAAACTCCTATCGATGTTTCTCCACTGCGCGGAATCAGCAAGGTGTCTTAGCATTCCATCCTTCTTGCGCTCCTCCGAGTGCCAACGCAGCAGTTTTGCCTCCTTTGGATTTGCATAAAACCTTTTCAAACGGGGAATTATAGGAAAATACCATGCCACCTTAGCAGGAGGTCCTTTCTTCGCCTCTGTTCCCTCGCCATCATCTGATTGATTGTTACGTTTGTATCGGGATGTGTTGCACACCGGACATACATGCATGTTTGCATACTCTTTACGGTAGAGGATACAGTCGTTCGGGCATGCATGTATTCTTTCTACTTCAATTACCAACGGACAAAGAACCTTCTTGGCTTTATACGTGGTTTTAGGCAACTCATTTCCCTCCGGAAGCATGTCCGCTAAAAGACCTAGCAGCGCCGTGAAACTCTTGTCGGACCAACCGTTGCTTGCCTTCAATTTCAACAGTTCAAGCACGCCCGACAACCTCGTGTACTTGCAGCCCGTGTACAAAGGTTTCTCTGAGTCCTCCATCAAGCCACGGAATTTAACATACTCTCTCTCATCATAGTTCTCTTCTACATCGCGAAGCATCTGATCCAGATTATCATCGTGCAACCTATCCAAATCCGAGCCACAATCGACATCAGCCGGCGGCATGTCATTCACTTCACCTGCGATGTCATCCGGGGGCATATCATTCACTTCACCGGCGATGTCATCCGGCGGCATATGATCATTCACTTCGCCATGACTGGTCCAACACGTATAATCCTTTTTGAAACCCCTCCGAATCAAGTGCGCTTCAATTTGCCCTCGGTTCTTAAACATCTTCAAATTCTCGCAGTCAGTGCATGGACAACACATATATTCCACCCCCTTATTCAACATATCCTCCTCGGCGGCTCTTATAAAAGCAGAAACACCATTAATGTACTCTTCACTCACACGGCTCGCGGCATACATCCAACTTCGGTCCTACGTTACGTACATATATAACAACTTAGTATTAAAATCTAGAATAACTAATTATAACTACATATATACTGGCCACATTTATTATATTGAGACTTAATTTCCTAGCTCAATTCATATTACAAACACAATAGCTATTATATAACCAACAATTTTGCAAATTAATTAACCATCTTCAATAACCACTCATGGATTACTTACACCTAAATTGTAATGTAATTAAAAATAAATAAATTTCATTACTAACCATATCTACAGCAACCACAGGAAAGTCTGAATCTTAATTCAAAGCTCAATCTCTGCCTCTTCCCACCGAATTAACTGGCCTGAAATCGCTCTAGCTTCCTCCCGAGTGAAAAAGTGCGCAGCAGTGGCTAGATCTGGATCGAAATGAAGACGATGCGGTCTGAGCAGCGCAATAAATGCTGTAGTCATTATCACAGACGGTTTTTAACTAAAAACCGTCTGTGATAATAAATTATCACAGACGATTTTTAGTTAAAAACCGTTTGTGATAAATTATCACAGACGGTTTTTTTATAAAAAACCGTCTGTGATAAGCTTCATACCAGAACGCTTCGCGCGTGTTTCGATGCCAGAACGCTTCGTGTTTCGATCGTCTAATTAACGTCTCTCGATCATTATACGAAGTGTCTATATCATTCATGTTTGGGTATACGAACCGTTTGTGCTAAAGGTTAAATATGCGCTCCTAATCCAGGTCTCTAGCTAGCTTCTACGTACGTACAATACAATATACAATTAATACAACATGGCTTCTACTACTGTTCTTGTGATCATCTCCTTCCTCTCATCTGTTCATCACGAATTGTTCGGCCGGAACCTTACACAGGCGGCCAGCAATTTGCATCTGGAGCAGCTTCTCCGCACCCGCCCTGCTCTCCTTCCCCGACTTTCTTGCATCCGTCAGCTTGACCTGATCCTCCGCCGTCGACGGAGGCGTCTCGCTGCCGCTCAAGAAAGGGAAACAGCCCTCACCCTGGTTCTTCTCCACAATGTGCGCAATGCGGAAGAAGCTCTACACGCATTGCAGAGACTGATGGATAGCCTTGCCAATCAAGCAGAAATGGCAGATTCTGAGGAATCTTTTCATGCTATCCCGTACGACATTATGGATGCTGCTGATCATTTGCCCAGGCTGCACGAGGAAGTGCTGAGGACAAGGGCAATCTTAACGGCGTTCGAGAATTTAGCGGCTGATCCTCCAAGTCCCCAAGTGGAAGAAGAAGCTTACGAAGCCCAAAAGAATACAATCTGGGAAACTCTTTACCTGTGCGACTTTTGTAATAAATTTGCCTCTAATTGAAATTAATAAATTTGCCTTTAATTTGTGACCTCTTGTCTCAGTAGTTCTGTAGTTAAGTTATTAGAAGCAATGTGTACTTATATATTAACCTCTGATCTAGAATATGACAGACAAAGGGACATCACAGCCGGTTCTTGTGAAAAACCGTCTGTGAACATTCCCAGACGGTTCTTAACAACAACCGGCTGTGATAGTCGACACAACACAGACGGTTTTTAATAAAAAACCGTCTGTGATAATCCCAGATTATCACAGACGGTTTTTAATAAAAACCGTCTGTGATATTCCAGTATCACAGACGATTCAGAAGTAAGAACCGTCTGTGATACTCCTTTTTCCCGCCACAAATACCACAGACGGCCTTCAAATTAAAACCGTCTGTAATAGTTTACATTACAGACGGTTTCACAAAACCGTCTGTGATTTGCCGTCTACTATTAGCCTTTCTGTAGTAGTGGACCAAGCAATTTGCATTCAAATTTTTAGCATTTAGTTTAAATTTGAACTACATCCTAAAAATCCAACTGAAATCCCCTGAAGATTTGAATAAACATACTTGTCAACTTTTTTTTGCTTTTCCGACCTTAAATCATGTTTTGTGGTTCATATACACCATCTGTAGTTGCACAGGATTAGTTGATGCATAATTGTAAAATGTCCAACCTTTAATTATTGTTTCATACTGTAGTTCATTGTTGCCATTGTGCATTTGTAACTTTTTCCACATTAAATATGTATTAGTGTGTTCTTGACGTGCGTTCGTTGACAGTGCCCCTGAGGCAGCCGCATTTGGCCACGCACGGTCATCGATCTTCCGTCACGATTGACACTTATTTTGAACTTTACGACCGTGCCACCTGCTATGATCGAATTATTTATAGAAACTTACAATTTTTTACATAGAGAGTGACGACTATACGTATGTATATAATTTATTCATTTTGCATACACTTTTTTCATTATTCACTTATCATCCCTCGAGTGGGAGTGTGGGCCGGGGGTGATCGCATCGTGCTCGAACATCGCTCGGCCACTGGCGCAGCTCATCGATGACGAGGCGCGGGCGAGGCGGCCGGTGAGAGTGCTGGTGTACGAATCTCACCTGCCGTGCGCGAGGCGCGTGGAGCGGGCGGCGGGCGTGGCCACAGCGGTGTTCCTGACGCAGCTGTGCGCGGTGGATGTCAGGGAGGCGTGGTGCTTCCGCTCACGGACGGAAGTGCGCCTCTGCCAGTGAGGCTCAGCGTGGAGCTGAGGCATGATGGCGTGCAACCATTCATGGCGGCGCCAGAGTGGTACCCGTTGTTCGCGGAGAAGTCAATGTTGCAGTTCGACGGACTGGAGGAGGCCGACGACGTGCTCGTGAACGCCTGCCGCGAACTCGAGCCACAGGTGAGCACTGAGCACCATGCACCATGCACCACGTGTTTGTTGTTTTGCTCAACTGAAGTGAAGTTGGGGTATCTCCATCCCTAGCACAATACGGAGTGCGAAGATAGGCCCTAGCATTTTTTTCCTCCTCTTCTATCATCTTCATAACTCTATCTGCTCCATCGTTTACTATCAAATTTAGTCTTTAAGATGAGACCTGTTATAGAATTATTTTAAGATAATTTAGTTGTCCTCATCGAATACAAATTGCTTGTTGGTGCTTTGAATATTTAATATTGGGTTATATATATGATGACACTATGGACAACTGAACATGAAAATGTGACATGCTATATTGTAGGACCGAATTGCAACACAAGGTGAATGGTGCCTTAGAAATTTTTCTTAGGTATTCTCAAATTCTTCACTCAAGTAGCTATGAAACTACGAACATTAGAATTAGAAGCTTAGAGCAAATCAACAACCTTGAGAACCAAGGAGAGAAAATCTTCAGCACCTCACCGGTCTGACCACTACTGAAAGTGCGGTCTGACTAGTGGGCGGTCTAACCGGTAAGGACCTGATGGTCTAACCGGTCACCGGTTGGATTGGCTCTAGGGTGGTCTGACTACTCACCTATCCCCAGAATAAAAAATCAGCTCGAGTCAAGACCAAGAATGGTGCAACTTCTAAAATTCACAGCCAAAAGAGATAAAACTTTGCACATACCTTGTTTAGGGTCTTAAAAACCTATTACATCCAAGGATCGCATGAATTCTTGTTAAAGTTTCTACCTTTTCTTAAGATAAGAAAGATTGCACTAAAACCGGGCAAGAACCAAATTCTCGAGATTTGACTTGCTTGTGGGTAAATGATAGTTAAAATGGTTCTAAATGTACTCCCGTATAGCACATCAGGCTATTTCTCTCAAAGATTAGAAATAAGAACCCTAGATCAAGAAACCTCAATATTAGGCTAAAACCATGTAAATTGAGTAGCATCGAAATCCTACAAGACTTGGTACCTAGATGGGATATGATATCCATAAGTCATCTCCATCACTTATGTATCATTGGAACACAACAAGATTGAAGGGGAGAGAGGAGATCAAAATAAATAAGAACAAGACCAAATCAACCAAAACAATGAGACACCATGAGTGATGAACAAAATTGATTTATTGCTACTTGAGGATAAATGTTCCATAGCCACCACACTTGGAGGTTAAGAGAGTGTACTACAACACTTACTCTTCCCTAACCCTAGAACACAATGTTGGAATGATGCATGGTTAGCTTACAAGCCTCCATCCCAACAAGTTAATAAATGAGACAACCAGTCCACATCTAACTCTAATAGATACATCCACTAGCATATTTGGGGGAATCCGTTAACCCCTCACAATACGGGTTTTACTTATAGACTCATCTCACGCACGCTTTTCAAAGCACATGAGCTCGAATCCACTAAGTCTTTAGCTTTTGATCCACTTGATAAATCAGCATCTCCTTGACCTAAACCACTTTCCTACACACCACTCAAGTGTTGCGGTTTTGATCAAATGCAGTTTTTGGTATCTCGCAAACTACCAATACACCCTCGCCTTGACTCGGTCTTCATCTTCCATTGTAAGCAATCACCATGCTCGCCCTGTGTAGGTGCACCAATAGTTTGCTACGCATCAATAAGACTCTCTCGTTCTGGTTTCATCGGACCATGCCTTACTTGGACCGACCAATCTACTTAATACAACCCGTCACTCAAACTTTCCCTTCAACATTTTTCGCCTTCGTTGAGTTATGTTTGAGCTCAACCATCTCATCTGACATCCTTCACCGTTCTAGGCCTCATCTCCTCCATGAGCGTAGCCCCTATCATTGCTATTGAACATGGTTGACTCCAAAGGTTTCCTATACATCTAAAGACAAAGAAATAGTTTCTAAGTATAAGTTCTTCACAACTTAACCCATGTTAACCAAAACATGCTTTATGCAAAATAAATGCATTGACCAAACAAAATTCAATTCATTCAAAAACCAATTTCCTAAAATCACATAACTAATTTTCAGGACTAGTCTAACCACCAACTAGAGGCCGGTCAGACCAGTCACACCCAGTGCAAAAAGACTATTTTGGAAAAATTCAACTGCCACCAAAACACCAGTCATACCAGCCATTGGTCTGACCACTGCAGTTAGACTGTTCGATGGTCTGACCAGCCACTCCTGGTAGTTTGATCAGCAATAGTCAATAGTCAAACCGGTGATAGCCAGCTGTCAGATCGGTTTGCTTGACAACAACACTAACAAAATGTAAACTCTACAAAATTCAAATTTTAACTCCACAAACATGACAATGGTTGATCACAACAAACCTTCTCATATAGTCCCTCAATTTTTCCATGGATGAACCCATTGGCAATATTTCAAAACTACAAATAGGAGGTGGTTTTAGAAGTAAAAGAGGGAATTTTGCAAAAAGAAGCTCAAAATGGTCACAAAAGGATTGAAAAGACTAAACATGATCCTATGAGCTAGAAATAGAGTGAAGCCACTGAATAGAGCAAGTTTTTCATAAAAGGCTTTAACTCCACCAAAGAAATTGAAAAATCTCACTCTAGGTCCATATAAAACAATAATTGTTTTGTTTGACCTTTGTCATGGTGAGAAGAGATTAGAAGATCAAGAGAATCACAACAAAACACCAAAAGCTCCAACTTAGCAAGAATTCTCATAAAAACTCAAAATCATGCTGCTCTAGATATGCATTTTTGTACCAATTTTTCTCTCCCTTTAACAATGGAGTCATTAAGATCCATGAAAGAAAATAGAGCATGAATAAAATGAGTTGGCTATATTTTATTCATTTTTAGCTTGATAAAGAGCTATGAAGATTATCTAAAGTGACTATACACGTGTTACACCAAGCTATGTTATGCAAGCTATATTATGTGAAGTAGCTATCTTGGTCATGTCAATCTATATATAGCAAAGCTAAGCCAAATGATCATGGTTATTCAAAACTCCCTCTGGATTCATGCCTAGTACAATGGTAAGATGTCTCGTGAGATAGAATTGGTGAGATCAATTCTTTCACACATAAAAGAGATTATTTTCCATTTGATTTTCTAGTTCAAGAATAAAGAGCTACTCCTTAGTCTGTAGGCCATACCCGACCTGAGCCACAAATGCCTAAGAGAAGTAAACTCATGTTTCAACAAAAAACTAGCATAGCTCAATCTAAAACTCAATTTAGCCTATTTGATATGGCATGAATCATAAGAAGATCACTAAAACAAAACTAGTCATAAGATCTAACAATGACATGTTTTAGTTCAAGTTTTTCACATTTAAGCAGGCTAGCATGGCAAAAGCTAAGCTACACATAAAGAGACATGATTAATCTATCAAACTAGCACAAGACATGGTAAGATGTAAAGCGATATATCATGTTACATAGGGATAATAGTCAAAATTCGATTTAAATTTTACAATGCAAGTTGCAAAAATTTAAATATGCAATATGATGCAATGAATGCAAAAGAGTCAAATTCCCTCTCAAAGCAAGTTGAATGGATGAATAACCCCAACTCCCCCCCCCCCCCCCCCGCGCAAACAAGCAAAGTGAGAAGAATCAAGAGCCTTAGTGAAAATATCGGCAATCTAGTGCTCAGACTCTACAAACTGAAGAACAACATCCCCCTTGTGTATGTGGTCTCTAAGTAAATGGTATCTAATGTCAATATGCTTGGTTCTAGAGTGTTGCACTGGATTTTTGGCAAATTGATGGCACTAGTGTTATCACACAGGAGTGGAACACTACCTACAGCTAACTTATAGTCCCATAAAGTAGATAAGATACAGATAACCTAACAGCAACTACATACTCTAGATCTACAGTGGTTTGTGCAACAGAGAACTGCTTTGGAGATGATCAAGAGATAATATATGCCTAAGAAATGACAAGTGCTAGAGGTACTCTTTCTATATATTATACACCCCACAAAATCAGTAATAGAAAAAACGCAAAGAGAGAGTGCAGAATCAGAATACAAAGTCTAAAGTCAAGAGTGCCCTAAAGATACCTAAAAATGCGATGCATTACTTGACAATGAGAGACATGAGAGGAAGCTTGAAATCAACCACACAGACACACAACAAAATGTTCCGGCCTCAAAGAAGTGAGGTAGAGGAGGGAGCCAATCACATTTGTTGGACCGAAATGGCGACAGAGGGGGGGGTGAATGTTGACTCTTTCAAATAACTCCCTAAAGTCTCCACTTAAAGAATCGCCTCTCCAATAGCTATGAAAAGCTATGAAGGGGATAGAATATACATTCTGGAAACTTGAGCACTCAGAGAAAATAGGCACAACAAACAGAGAAACCAAGGTGCTAAAAACTCACAAAAACTAGCAAGCAACACAGGCTGCCAAAGGGGGGACCGGTCAGACCGCTGTCTCATGGCCGGTCTGACCGCTCCCTCTCCACCGGTCTGACCGCTTGAGACAAGCCGGTCTATTCGCCATGCTTTGAGCGGTCTGACCGCCAAGCAACCACTGGTCTGACCGGTCCCTGATTCAGAACAGCCCGAAAATCAGACAGAAAAACTGAAACTTTTGATATACTGCAGATCTTCGAAAACCTGAGAAAATAGGGGTTTGCTCCCAATCTTTTTGGCCCTGACCATCACAAGAACATTCTAAATAACTAGGGAGACTTGGGAAACAAAGGAAACCAACCCAAAGCCAATAATTTCAGATTTGAGCCAAAATATGAAAACTACAGAGAGCAGCAACACAAATTCAAATTCCCATTTAATCTCTAATCCTTTGGCCATGAAACTTTGACGATAGCTACTTAATAGCCTCAGGACTCAACATGCCAAGTTTCATGTCATCTCATGAGGGGAAACATGATTCTCAACAAAACCCTAGAAATGAAAAACCAGAACAGAGAAACTGAAAAATGAGAATTCTTGATTCATTCACTTTGCTCTAGGGAGAAACCAATCAAATGATCTTGAGACCTATTCCCATCACAGAGCAACCCATTTTGGGACTCCTCCACAAGAAAGAACACAAAAATGAAAATCTCAAGAATCACACAGAAAAGACATCGAGAGGAAAACAGGGAGCACGGGAGATAAGCTCAGAAATTTAATTCCTAATCAAACGAGGATTACATATGTGTCCCCATACGCATGGACATTAGAACAAGGGATGATTACATGCTCATCAATCCATCTTCTCCCTCTCCCAAAGCCTCAAGAACACAGGAGCACTACATGCTTCGGGAGGAGCTCGGGAGAACACACACACAGAGAGGAGACAAGCAACAACAGAACCTCTGCCTCCCTCAACCACTAAAGCCTAAAGCCAAAACCACCTCTCAAAGGCTCTTTTGACTAAAGCAAAACCCTAACTCTCTCCAAAAGCCATGCATACAACCAGGAATTCACTCCTATTTATAGCCCTTGGCTAACGGGTCTCCAACCCGTTACACCCGCTAAATCCAACGGAACCCGCTCCTGCTTGTGTAGCCTCGCGAAATTACCAACCCGCTCCTGTCGTCCAAGCCTCGCAACCACCTGGACTCTCCGCCGTTTTCGACACATCCCGACCGTTCTGACCTCAACGCCACCTGCACCTAGTCCGGTCACCTCGTGTCTCGTCACGACTCCGCCTCGACGTCCTGCAGCCATCACAGACAAGAAACACATCAAATAGCACCGCTCGATACATGAAAGCATAAATATCATTAATGAACCATAAACTCACCTAAACGACCAATCGGGAAGACGAATATGCAATAAGACCGTCCAACCATACCCGACTGCGCCAAATGCCGACCTGGCACAAATCACTCAAACCAAACTCAATCTTTGCAACAAACTTGTCAATTACTCATCATAAACATGTGGTCACCTCCACATGGTCCATCAATCTCCCCCTTCATGAGTATATTGACAAACCCAGAAAAAGCATAAAGTTGAGTTTGAAGAGAAAGTCAAACATGGTCCAAAGGAAGAAAATGATGCTAATGACCATGTCGACACAAGGAGCAAAAGAAAGAACAAGTTTTACTGAAAGCTCCCAAAATGGCTTTTTCTCCGCTATTCTCCCCCTTTTGGCAATAAACACATCAAGGATGCAAAAAAGAGAATATGACATGGTATTGGATGAAGATTATTTTAAGCATTTAGAGCCATGAAAATTATCGAAAATGACCATATGAGAATTACATTAAGCCATAACACATAAACATGCTATCTAGATCATGACAAGATATATATAAGCCAGCTAAACCAATGAAGTCACAATCTGAAATTTTAGTGCAAATTCTTAGCATGTCAAGTCATCCATGATCATAGTCTAGCTAGAGGTATCCAAGGATGATGCAAACCATGTCAATAAGCTAAGCGGAACCAAGAAGCTAGAATTGAATCAACTTAGAGTGTTACAAGTTCTAGAATGAGACATTTGTTCATGTACTTGTAAGTCTTGTAACTTTAGCAAGTTTAGCACAAATGACATGTTTTTCTTTAGAAATCTCATGATTGTTGCCAACCAGATTTTTGTGTAGTCATGTGCTAGATCTCAAGCCTTATGCGACCACTCCAAGCAAGAAGCCTAAGAAGATGGTCTTGGTCATTCAAAACTCCCCCTGAGTTCATGTCTTGTGCAATGGCAAGCTGTCTCATGAGAAAGAATTGGTGAGATCAGTTTTTTCGCACAAAAGAGATCTTTTTGCATTCATAAATGGTTGTACTAACTTATGCAATATCAAGAACTAGCATAGCTCGATCTAAAGCTCAATAGAGATTCAAGACTCAACTCAGCCTATTTGACATGGCATGAATCATAAAAAGATAACTAAAGAGAGACTAGTCGCAAAATCTAACATGACATGAATTAGCTCAAATTAAGCATTTTTAATTAACTCATCATGGCAAAAGCTAGTCTACACATATGAAGTCATGATAAATCTAACAAATAAGCACAAGTCATGGCAAGGTGTAATGCACTGTAAACATGTCATGAAAGGATAATAATCAAGGCTCCATGCAGTTATATTACAATGCAGAATGCTGAAATGCAAGAAAGTCCAGCCCCCCCTCAACATGTGATGCAGCTTTTTTAGTTCAAGTTGAGTTATGTCAATATTAAGCTCCAGAAGCTCCCAAAAGAACTCCCCCTGAACCAAAGCAATAAAAACGAGAAGCTGGGAAAGAAATCAGAAAAGGCAGTCCTTAAAGCATAGACAAGATATAGAGAATACTAAGACTCAGACTGACTCTCATCTTCCCCATATAATTCTAGGACTATCAACTGATTATCTATCAGACTAAGGAGCAAACACGTACCCTGTCTACTCGAGGGTGGCCCGACCCTCGCTAGAACCTATATGCAGTGAGTGAGCTCAACCTAGTGAGAAGAGAAACAGCTAATAAACAGCATCCTAGAATCACAAGATAAGAGTAAGAAGTCTAAACGGCTAGACGTGAGAAACGCTCTAATCTATGCTAGGAGGACTAACCCAAATGCGCCCAAATGCAATGCAACAGATAGGAGTAAGAGCATAATCAATATAATAAAGCAGTAAAACACAAAGCTCCCCTCACAATAGTCCATAAGGACAAACCACCCCAATCTCTCCCCGCAGAGCTGAAAACCTAGAGCTATCCAAAGGCTTGGTAAAGATATCAGCCAACTGGGTGGTCACTCTCCACAAACTGGAGCACTATGTCACCCTTCTCTACATGGTCTCGAAGGAAGTGATATCAGATATCAATATGCTTGGTCCGAGAATGCTGCACTAGGTTCTTAGCAATGTTAATCGCAGAAGTGTTATCACAAAAGAGTGGAACACTGTCGATAACTAACCCAAAGTCCCACAGGGTCGAGACCATCCAAAGCACCTGACTACAGCAACTGGCTGAAGCAACGTACTCAGCCTCTGCGGTGGACTGTGCAACACCGGACTGCTTCCTCAAGGACCAGGAAACAAGAGAAGTGACAATGAATTGGCATGTGCTAGAAGTGCTCTTCCTATCTATCCTATAGCCAGCAAAGTTTGCATCCGAGTAGGCTTTGAGGGAAAGACAGGATGAGGAAGAGTACCAGATACCATAGTCAATGGTAGCTCGAAGGTACCGAAGAATGCGCTTCACCGCCTAGCGGTGAGATATGCGAGTAGAAGCCTGAAAGCGAGCACATAGACACACAGCAAAGTGTATGTCCGGTCTCGAGGCAGTGGGGTACAAGAGGGAGCCAATCATGCTACAATACTCCTTCTGATCAACTGGCTCGCCGTCCTCGTCTGGGTCAAGAGAAGCGGTGGATACCATGGGAGTTGACACAGGCTTACCATCACTCATGTCAAAGCATCTCAGGAGGTCACGAGTGTACTTGCCCTGATGCAAGAAAGTACCCTCCCGAGTCTGCTTGATCTGGAAGCCAAGGAAGAAGGTCGACTGCCCATCATACTTATCTCAAACTCTGTGCTCATGACATCCGAGAACTGTGAAACAAGAGTATGAGAAGAGCCGCCAAAGATAATGTTATCCACATGCCGGTGAATGAACAAGGTCTTATCCACCTTACCCATCTTGAAACCATGACTCAACAAATAGGACTTAAGCCTCTCATACCAAGCTCTAGGGGCCTGCTTAAGTCCATACAAGGCTTTAGAAAGCTTGTAGACATAGTTGGGTATTTGGGGTTCTCAAAACCTAGAGGCTGTCTCACATAGACCTCTTCCTCAATAAAGCCATTGAGGATGGCACTCTTGACATCCATCTGGTAAAGCTTGAAACCCTTAAAAGCTGCAAAAGCAAGCAGGATTCTAGTGGCTTCAAGTCTAGCTACAGGGGCAAAGGTCTCCTTGAAATCTAGACTCTCAACCTGGGAGAAGCCCTGAGCTACCAGTCTAGCCTTGTTTCGAACAACCACCCCATCCTCACTCTGCTTGTTCTTGAACACCCACTTAGTCCCAATGACATTTTGACCTCGAGGGGGCTCAACAAGCGACCAGACCTTGTTTCTCTCGAAATTTTCTAACTCCTCACGCATGGCATTTACCCAAGACTCATCAGAAAGAGCATGACAAACGTCCTTGGGCTCAAAGGAGGCAACAAAGGCAGAATGGAGATAGAAATGTGACATGCCAGACTTTGAACGTGTGACACGCTCAAAGAGGTCTCCAATAATCTGCTCAGAAGGATGGTCTTTTTGGATGTGTCTAGGAGGTCCTGGATGAGAAGAAGAAGTGGCCTCTACCTCATGAGCTGACGAGGTAGGAACAGAGCCACTAGCTCTAGAAGAAGCAGAAGGTATGGGCTAATCGCCTTGAGGTGCGGTGGAAGACGGCACCTCGGGTGGAGGATGAGGAACTGGATCAGGTAAACAACCCTCATCTCCATCGTCCTCATCATCCACAATGATGGGCTCGGACTGCTCTAAAGAACCTGAGATATCGGGCCTAGTCCCCGGACTAGCCTCATCGAAGGTCACCTCACAGGTCTCTACCAACTTACTAGACTCGCAGTTCCAAACCCTATACGCCCGCGAAGAAGTCGAGTAACCTAGAAAGATACCATCACAAGAACGTGACTCAAACTTGTCTAGGTTCCCGGACTTCAGAATGAAACACTTGCAACCAAACACGTGAAAATGAGAGACGCTGGGCTTTCGCCCATATCTCAGCTCATAAGAAGTGCGGTGCAAGTGTGCCCGAAGAAAAACTCGATTTGAAACATGGCACGCGGTCGCAATAGCCTCAGCCCAAAACTTCCTCTGTGTAGGGTACTCATCGAGCATCGTCTTGGCCATCTCGACCAAGGTACGGTTCTTCCTCTCAACGACACCATTCTGCTGTGGGACGTGCGGAGAAGAGAACTGGTGCTCTACACCTGTCTCATCACAAAACCTCTCAAAGTAGGAATCCTTGAACTCCATGCCATTGTCACTGCGGATCGCTCGTAAGGCACCCGGGAGCTCAACAGAAAGCCTACTAAAAAGACCTCGGAAACGTGTAAACGTCTCATCCTTCGAGGCTAAGAAAAACACCCAAGAATACCTCAAGAAGTCAACGACCACGACAAGAACATACCACTTCCCTCCTGATGACTGCACTTGAGCTGGTCCAACTGTGTCCATGTGGAGCAGCTGTCCCGGTGCATCGGTCATGGTCACTGTGACCGGAGGATGGGAAGTCTTAACCATCTTGCCGTGCCGGAATGGAGCGCAAACAAGATCTTTGACCATCTTGAGTTTCGGCCAACCACGAATGAGATCGTGGCAGCCAACTCGGGTCAAATGGTCAAATCCAATATGACCAAGTCTCCTATGTCAGAAGGAAAGGTCGCGGGACTCAGAAGCAACTAAACACCTGAGAGGATCACCAAAAGACTCAGAAAAATCAGCATGAAAGATCCTCCCATAACGAGAAATCCCGCACACCAGACTGCCCAAAGAATCAAGAATTTTGCAAGCGTTTTTCTTAAAGCTCACCTCAAAACCGTCATCAGTAAGCTGAGAAACTGAAAGCAAATTATACTGCAGCTTACTAACCAAGGCAACATCTTTCAAAATGAAAGAATCATTAACGCGCACTGTACCTTTAGCGATGATGCGTCCAGATGAAGCGTCTCCGAAGGTGATCGTCTCATCACCTGGAGCACGGGCTAGGGAAGAAAACCAACGAGAGTCTCCGGTCATGTGTCGTGAACACCCGGAGTCTATGAGCCATACCTTTCCCTTCCCTGCCCAGTGAACCTCGTCGGAGTCGGAGTACAGCTCGCTGTCGCTCACTTCGCCCTCAAGGGCCATGAAGCACATGTCGGAGAAGTCGTCGCCGCCCTTGGGTTCTTGCTCGTCCGTTCCATCGTCATTGCTCCACCCCTCTACCTCGCTCAGGTCGAGGTCGTCGAAGGCGGTGAGGACACGGTGGAAGAGCTTCTTGGCTTTGCCAAGGTCGCGGAACTTCTTCTTGCCTTGGGTGTGAGCAGGGGGCTTCTTGTTGCGGTTCTTGTTTGATAAGAACATGAACCCTATGGATACAACCATATTTGCTCTACTTGTTGTTACAATTACAAGAGCTCCTACGCATCACTTAAATTATGAGGTGAGCTCGTTTCAAAGAGATTTTACTTTATTTGATAAAGAACTTATGATATTACATAATGAGAGTTTGTTGCGTTTGTTATCATACACCAAGATTTATGATCAAGATCATGCAATACATGACACTACACATATGTTAAAACCGAGGACGGTTTTCCATCAAGAAGGGGAGGATGATGTGACCACGCCACCAACACGTACGACCATAGCGGCCAATATCAAGAATGAACTAAAGGTGAATTCGTTTCTTCAACTTCAACATATTTTAAATGAGAATATGATGCTACCTAATGATCAAAATATATATATTTGTAGCACCACATCACTTTGGAACCAATTGAAGCAAGGGTTCAAGTTGGACAGGTTTTGGAATCCAATTCGGCCTACAGATCAATTCGGATTCAGCTTGACAAGCCAACTTCAAACGGCCATAACTTTTGATCCAGAAGGCTTCTCGGGGCCCGTGAGTACTCGTTGGAAAGATCTTGGAGTCTACTTTCAGATGGATCTAGTCTCACCTCCAAACTCCACTCGAGCAGATTAGAAGCTGCGAAACAATCCACGTCACTTTTCCAGTCCAACTCAAAGTGGGCCGAGGGCCTTGTAACTTGGGCTATTTGGGCCGGTACTGTTCACGTGAACAGTACCACGCGCGTGAACAGTAACTAGGAATAGTACCATATCCCTTTTCATTAGATAAGTGTGGCTTCCCCCTCCCCTATTTAAGGAGGCCACACCCCTTTAGTTTTCCTTGGGTTTTGCTTAGATTAGTCTGTCTTTGAACAGTTTCGCCGTTCATCGGTTTGCGAGACCCCAACTTGTGAACTTAATATTTATTCGCAATTTCAGATTGCATCTTGTACTCTCTTGCTTGTGTTCTCGATTCGCTAGCAGGAGATAGCCTTCTTGGCAAGGTCAATCGTGTTCGGCACGGTTGATAACCAACGGAGCAGTGGTGTAGTGATTGCGAGGGGTTCGATCTGTTTTGGTCGGAGCCTTTGGATCATCAACGTCGAGATCTCCACAATCGACTTATCAGTACCTCTCGGAAGATCGGGCCATCGTCACATCAGTTGGTATCAGAGCAACGGTTGCCCGTGAGGTAATTCTTGTATCCCTAGTTTGTAGATTGGTTTTTATTTCCTATAGTCCAGAAAAAAAAAATTGCCCCACAAAAAGAATTAATTCCGCTGTCCAAACCCCGTTGTGCCTTTCAATCTGTTAGTTTTGGTTTGCTAAATTGAATTTGTGTCCATATTAGCATTGTCTAGTTGCTGGTCATATCTTTGTTCCATTAAAAATCCAAACAAAATAAACATTCCCCACCCCAAACCCTAATTATCCAAATTCGGCTGATTTTTCCTTTCTCTGCAGCCGCCACCAAAAACGCCATATCTTTTGATTCCGAGATTATTTTTGAGTGAGATCACCGCCATTAGATTCAAAAATTCATTATCCATCTATCTGTAAAATTTCACATCATTCCAGCAAGGCAGTTAAGAGATATATGCGGTGAAAGTTGACCCAGTTATCTGTTTTGAATCTGCAACAGTATGCAGTTGTGATTTTTGTGCGAATTTCTGCGTCGGGTTTTGGAAGTTAGCCCCAAAAGAAAATATGTATAAAAAGCCATCAGAAAACAGAGAAAAAAATAATCAGTGGAAAAAAGGCATCTGAAAAAAAGTTACGGCCAAAATACCGACATACTGTCTAGTGGACAGAAATCTTCAGTTTTCAGTTTTGGGTCAATCCTTGTGTTCTTCAATTCCAGATTGCATTGGATTGAATTATCTTGTATTTACCACTCATACACATTGCCATACACTTGTTTTTAGGCTTCTTCCATTCTTGGTTGATCAACAACATAGGCTAAGTGCTAGATACGGACTATAATTCAATTCTATGCAATTCTGAAATTAACTGATTGTTCTCCATTGCTACCATATTGTGCCTTCCAAGCTACACCTACTCTTGATCAGAACAGGTTCCCTCTTGCAATCGTACCCACGCTCGACACGGTATCACGAACCAGCCACCGGTTGTACCACCTGCTGCATTGGTAAGAACACTTGTAAGAGTGTAGTAAGATGCTTGAGAATGTGTGATTTCACCTTCCACCACCTAGTAGTTGATAAGGATAATACCTTTGTGTTGTCTTTTGTTTTCTACTAACCATGACAGGTGAGTCGTCTGATGATTAAGAGTGTGTTTTAAAGGGAGAGCTCATGACACTCTTCGATGAACAACGCACTACCATTATTGAGGACTTCGACAGGAAGTTTCAAGCTACGACAGATACATTGCAGCGCGCCATCAATGAGAGTATTGCACGCCTTGAAAGAATGGTGAATCGGCCACCAAACAATGGACGTGAGTATGATCACGATGCGGGTCAAGATCGTAAGGAGGGAGATGATAATGAGAGACAAAACTGCAACGCCAGTGCTTCATTTGCTGCCCAAGATGCACGCCCACGACACCGCCTACATCAAAACTGTCACGGTATGGGAGGTAATAATTTTCAGCACCACAATGATCGTTCTAATCATGACCCTTTTGCTAAAGTCAAATTTACCATTCCATTTTTTTCTGGTCTTTGTGATGCTAAAATATATCTTGATTGGGAGATGACGGTAGAGCATAAGTTTAATTCTCACTTGGTTCCTGAACAACATAGAGTTAGACAAGCTACTAGTGAGTTTAAGGACTTTGCTATTATCTGGTGGAATGATATGGGTACCATGCGCTTACAACCTGTTACATGGGAGCGGTTAAAAGAAGCTATGCGTGCTAGATTTGTTCCTCCTGCTTTTAAACATGAAATGCATAAGAAATTGCAGTGCTTAGAACAAGGTGATAGTTCTGTTCAGGACTATTATGCTGAGCTTCAAAAGGGTATGGTGCGTTGTGGGGTTGTTGAGGAAACGGAGGATAAGATTTGTCGTTTTTACGGGGGTTTACGGCGTGAAATTCAGGACATTGTTTATTATAAAGATTTTACTACTGTCAACCAGTTGTTCCAGCTTGCTTGTTTGGCAGAAAAAGAATTGCAGGGTAGGCAACAAAGGACGAGGAACAACTTTGGAGGTACATCTACATCGAGATCAACGCCTGGGCAAGCCAAGATAGCCCCACCTCCTATTTGTCGAGCTGCTGCCCCCTCTGTGAGTAGGGCGCATTCAGCAGCACCGCCGCCACCATCACGCGCACCCGAGACGAGCAAATCTACTAGTGTGCAAACACTAGCACAGAGCTCTTCATTGGTTGCTTCCACGGGCCGTACGACGGGCATTGTGTGCCACCGTTGTAAAGGGATGGGCCACGTCATGAGAGATTGCACAAGTCAGCGGGCGTATATTGCGACGGAAGATGGTGGTTATGTAAGTGCTAGTGATGTTGAGGATGAATATGCTCTTGCAGCTAACCTTGCAGGTAATGGTGATGATCACGAGAACAAACCTGTGTTTGTGCCCTTTTCTGTGACTAACAACTTGCAGGTAATTGAGAACCATGCCGAAGAGGAGCATGAGCTGATGGAATCATTGACCCCATTGGTTGAGAATGAAGATAAGGAGATGGATGCCCTTACATCATCTGAGGAGAGCCAAAAAGGTAAAGAACATGGAGCTATCATCGCTCACGGTACTGATTTGGTGCTAAAACAAGACATAGAGCAACCTTGTGAGTATATACCTGCTGTAGTGCAATCTTTTGATATTCCTTGTGTTGACTTAAATGAACCATGTGCTAATCTAAATTCTCATAATTTTGCACATGTCGAATTAATAACACATAAAGAAGTTTTGACTAGAATTTCTCCTGCTAATTCATTGTGTTACATCATGTTGGATCTACCTATGAAATTGTCACATGCTATGGAGAAAGTTTCTGAACTTGCTTGTTCGAAATTCTTGTTAAGTGCCTATACCCCTGGATATAAGTTTAATTTGATTGGAGATTATGATGTGGGAACTCAATTTCTTGTATATCGAATATGCATAACTTGCGATCACATGGATGAATTGAAACTTGCTATTTGGAACAACAATTCTTGTATGCTGAATCATGTTCAAAGTGAGAGGGAAGTAAAATTTAGTACTCATCTAATGCCTATGTATTCAACTCTTTTTACACCATCTAGTATAGACAATCTGAATAAAGATGATGAATTATGGCAGAACATACAAATCTTTTCACCCTGGCTAGATGAATTTGCTATTGTTCGATTGAGATATGATTATATAGCTGGATTGTTCCTCACTTACATTTGCAAAACAAGTTGCAACAATTACTGTGTGACAAATTTTGAATTGCTCATTAACTTATATGATTACTCTTGGGTTAATAATACAATTAGCTTTTATGATTGCTGCTGTTTTATAACCTTAATTGTGCAACAACGAAGAACTGTTAAAATGGATGACATATACATATACCATGCATACACCTTGGCTTCTTTGTTATCATATTTTCAGCTTATCAAGAGCCGAGGACGGCTTTGTTTGCAAGAAGGGGAGGATGATAAGAACATGAACCCTATGGATACAACCATATTTGCTCTACTTGTTGTTACAATTACAAGAGCTCCTACGCATCACTTAAATTATGAGGTGAGCTCGTTTCAAAGAGATTTTACTTTATTTGATAAAGAACTTATGATATTACATAATGAGAGTTTGTTGCGTTTGTTATCATACACCAAGATTTATGATCAAGATCATGCAATACGTGACACTACACATATGTTAAAACCGAGGACGGTTTTCCATCAAGAAGGGGAGGATGATGTGACCACGCCACCAACACGTACGACCATAGCGGCCAATATCAAGAATGAACTAAAGGTGAATTCGTTTCTTCAACTTCAACATATTTTAAATGAGAATATGATGCTACCTAATGATGAAAATATATATATTTGTAGCACCACATCACTTTGGAACCAATTGAAGCAAGGGTTCAAGTTGGACAGGTTTTGGAATCCAATTCGGCCTACAGATCAATTCGGATTCAGCTTGACAAGCCAACTTCAAACGGCCATAACTTTTGATCCAGAAGGCTTCTCGGGGCCCGTGAGTACTCGTTGGAAAGATCTTGGAGTCTACTTTCAGATGGATCTAGTCTCACCTCCAAACTCCACTCGAGCAGATCAGAAACTGCGAAACAATCCACCTCACTTTTCCAGTCCAACTCAAAGTGGGCCGAGGGCCTTGTAACTTGGGCTATTTGGGCCGGTACTGTTCACGTGAACAGTACCACGCGCGTGAACAGTAACTAGGAATAGTACCACATCCCTTTTCATTAGATAAGTGTGGCTTCCCCCTCCCCTATTTAAGGAGGCCACACCCCTTTAGTTTTCCTTGGGTTTTGCTTAGATTAATCTGTCTTTGAACAGTTTCGCCGTTCATCGGTTTGCGAGACCCCAACTTGTGAACTTAATATTTATTCGCAATTTCAGATTGCATCTTGTACTCTCTTGCTTGTGTTCTCGATTCGCTTGCAGGAGATAGCCTTCTTGGCAAGGTCAATCGTGTTCGGCACGGTTGATAACCAACGGAGCAGTGGTGTAGTGATTGCGAGGGGTTCGATCTGTTTTGGTCGGAGCCTTCGGATCATCAACGTCGAGATCTCCACAATCGACTTATCAGTACCTCTCGGAAGATCGGGCCATCGTCACATCATTGTTGATGTAGTCGTTCTTGCTCACACCGCTGTAGTCGCCTTTGCCCTTCTCCAGCTTGGGGCAGTTTGCTCGAATGTGGTTGGGGCCACCACACTCGAAGCAAATCACGGGTCCTCCTCTCTTTCCGTCCCTCCTCCTCTTGTAAGCATGGGAAAATCTCCGAGCTAGGTGGGCTAACTACTCATCTGCAAGCTGCTCTAACTGATCATCAGTTATGTCACAAAGAGCAGCAAGGGAGAATCCGCAAGTCGACTCGGAAGAAGGTCCAGAAGTGGGATCGGTGACTAAAGCCATCAATCTCATAAGTCTTGAGGCGTGAATACAACGCGTCAAGAGTCAAGGTCGAGAGATCGGTGGTGTCCTTGATGGTAGTCACCTTCATCTCCCAAATGCGTAAGTCAAGAGCTGCGAGCATCTGACGAGCGTTGTCCGAGTCGGGGTATGTGAGACCGACCGCTCGGAGGTTGCTCAAAATCTTGTGGAAACGCGCAAAACACTCATCAAGGGACTCGCCCGCGAGCATTTTAAACTTGTTGTAATCTCGCTTGAACTGGTCCTGTCGGACTATCTTGATCTGGGTGGTGCCATCATGGTATGCATCGAGGGTCACCCAGATGTCGAAAGTCAACGTAAGATGAGATATGCGGTCAAACTCTCTTCAGCTCAACCCCTAGATTATGATGTTCCTTGCCTTCGCATTTGCCTCAACATCATGCATGTTTCCAACGTTGATGTTCTCATCGGCAGGAACAACATACCGTACTTTGACTGTCCTCCAGATGGCATATCCTTGGGCCTGGATGTAGGTCTCCATCCGGCTTTTCCAGAACGGATAATCGATGCCATCAAAGATCGGAGGCTTGGTTGAGTACTTGTCTGTCGCCATGGCTCTGGAGACCGGTTAGGATCTACGAGGAAGAGCTAACCGACTCTGATACCAATTGTTGGACCGAAATGGCGACAGAGGGGGGGTGAATGTCGACTCTTTCAAATTACTCCCTAAAGTCTCCACTTAAAAAATCGTCTCTCCAATAGCTATGAAAAGCTATGAAGGGGATAGAATATCCTTTTTGGAAACTTGAGCACTCAGAGAAAATAGGCACAGCAAACAGAGAAACCAAGGTGCTAAAAACTCACAAAAACTAGCAAGCAACACAGGCTGCCAAAGGGGGGCCGGTCAGACCGTTGTCTCATGGCCGGTCTGACCGCTCCCTCTCCACCGGTCTGACCGCTTGAGACAACCCGGTCTAACCGCCATGCTTTAAGCGGTCTGACCGCCAAGCAATCACCGGTCTGACCGGTCCCTGATTCAGAACAGCCCAAAAATCAGACAGAAAAATTGAAACTTGTGATATACTGCAGATCTTCAAAAACCTGAGAAAACAGGGGTTTGCTCCCAATCTTTTTGGCCCTGACCATCACAAGAACATTCTAAATAACTGGGGAGACTTGGGAAACAAAGGAAACCAACCCAAAGCCAATAATTTCAGATTTGAGCCAAAATATGAAAACTACAGAGAGCAGCAACACAAATTCAAATTCCCATTTAATCTCTGATGCTTTGGCCATGAAACTTTGAGGATAACTACTTAATAGCCTCAGGACTCAACATGCCAAGTTTCATGCCATCTCATGAGGGGAAACATGATTCTCAACAAAACCCTAGAAATGAAAAACCAGAACAGAGAAACTGAAAAATGAGAATTCTTGATTCATTCACTTTGCTCTAGGGAGAAACCAATCAAATGATCTTAAGACCTATTCCCATCAAAGAGAAACCCATTTTGGGCCTCCTCCACAAGAAAGAACACAAAAATGAAATTCTCAAGAATCACACGGAAAAGACATCGAGAGGAAAACAGGGAGCACGGGAGATAAGCTCAGAAATTTCATTCCTAATCAAACGAGGATTACATATGTGTCCCCATACGCATGGACATTAGAACAAGGGATGATTACATGCTCATCAATCCATCCTCTCCCTCTCCCAAAGCCTCAAGAACACAGGAGCACTACATGCTTCGGGAGGAGCTCGGGAGAACACACACACAGAGAGGAGACAAGCAACAACAGAACCTCTGCCTCCCTCAACCACTAAAGCCTAAAGCCAAAACCACCTCTCAAAGGCTTTTTTGACTAAAGCAAAACCCTAAATCTCTCCAAAAGCCATGCATACAACATGGAATTCACTCCTATTTATAGCCCTTGGCTAATGGGTCTCCAACCCGTTACACCCGCTAAATCCAACGGAACCCGCTCCCGCTTGTGCAGCCTCGCAAAATTACCAATTCGCCCCTCCTGCACCTTCCGGAAAGCTTTCGCGTCTCTTGTCGTCCAAGCCTCGCAACCACCTCGAGTCTCCGCCGTCTTCGACACATCCCGACCATTCTGACCTCAGCGCCACCTGCGCCTAGTCCGGTCACCTCGTGTCTCGCCACGACTCCGCCTCGACGTCCTGCAGCCATCACAGACAAGAAACACATCAAATAGCACCGCTCGATACATGAAAGAATAAATAGCATTAATGAAGCATAAACTTGCCTAAACGACCAATCGAGAAGACGAATATGCAATAAGACCGTCCAACCATACCCGACTGCGCCAAATGCCGACTTGGCACAAATCACTCAAACCAAACTCAATCTTTGCAACAAACTTGTCAATTACTCAGCATAAACATGTGGTCACCTCCACATGGTCCATCAATATTGCATTACTCCTTCTGGTCCATGGGCTCTCCATCCTCATTAGGATGTAGCATGGTTGAAGTGGCAATCGGAGTAGACATGGGCTTACTTCTTACCATATCAAAGTGTCTGTAGGATCGTATGGCACAATCAGAGGGGGAAAATGATTGCCTCTGCTTTTTGATACCTGAAAATAAATCTCAAACCAGAAGAAAAACAATCTAAATTATTAGATATAGATTTTGACAGCAAGTCACTTGATTGCTCGCTCTTCACTCTTTTGCATGTGCTCGACGAACATTTTGATTGTTTGGCGTTCAAGCACTCACTTCGACCGCTTGCTACGATTGCTCACTTGATCTTCTTTGCACATAGTTGAATTGTCCCTCCACTCAAAAGCTTAATCTACTCAAATGAGAACACACCGAAGGCAACACTGTGTTCGTATCATGTAAGATTAAGATGTGTTAGTACATCGCCGCTGAGTCCACAGGAAAAATGATGCTTGGAAAACACATCGCCGACGCTAACTAACTTTTCTTTAAATAAATCTGATCTATTATTTCTGGATCATGTTTTGTGGCTACAAAGTGCCCTCACGGCCCCCTAAAAACTCTAGCATAAAAAGCATCCACAAAGCCACAGCTAAAACCCCTAGCCGCTGCCTGCTTTTGTATGCTAGAACCCTAAACCATATTCGACTCAAACACGAATATGAAATCCTATCTCTTCCTCAAATCAAGGGATCATAGACCCTTCTAAACATGGGTTTTAATCAATCTCTACCTCTTCCCATTATGGACTCCTTCCATAATGTTTCCGATCTCACCATGTCATGAGGCCTTCAAGACAGCACCTCCTATATTTTCATCACACACCATCACCACATGTTGAAGCCTCTGGGACTGTACCTCCCGTATTTTCTCCACGCATTATCACCTTTGATCTCCATATGCTCCAACATGAGCTCGATCACCTCGAGTGACATTCTCGATCGCCTGGACCTTAGATCTCTCCATCCTAATCCTAGTCCTCCTTGTCATTGACCATGATCGTCTCCATACCAACCTACACATCAAAGACCAAAGAAAATGCTCTCGGCACAAGTTCTCCACGACTTGACCATCATCAATCCACACACGCAAACCATAACCTCAACCAACCATCAACACCAACCAGGTTACCATGACCACAAATCTCATCGCTATCCAGAAATTAGCCTTAGATCATTTAATATGACTGATAGCTCAATGAGTACTTGAAAATAATAAGTACATGGGAATTACCATCGCTCTGAACACTCAGGAATAACAAGCATCGCTACCGACTACAGAACCATCGGGTATCGACTACTGAGTACCAATCGCTATGACTAAGACACCCAATCGCCAAGTCAACAACTACTGATCACCAACCAATTGTTGCACCATCGATCACCGAGTTTCACTGACAACTGCTACAACCACCCAGTACCTCCCTGGTACCACTAATCACCGACCACAATTGCGAAAATCATTACTACAAAGCCTTCGACTACCAACCAGCAAAGTCTATGACTACTGAGCACAGAATCATTCCGACTGCTAAGTACCACGACCATCTGACCATTGAGTACTTCCATCTTCCGAGTACCGAATCCTTCGAGTATTATTCCTTTGAGCACTATTCACTGATCACCAACCACCAACTAGTCATACAACTAGCCTAACTTGAGTACTTAGGTACTCGAAGATAGGAAGAATTGAAGCACTCAAATCAACCATGAAGTCTACAAGTACTAATTATGAAGCCTATGGCAACCGATCGCAAAGCTTTCGACTACCGATCGTGAGGTCTACGACAACTTATTAAAAGCCTAGGATAATAACAGCAGACCGTAAAGTCTACGGGTATTGAGTATCATCCAGTAAAGTCTATGACTACCAACTGGTTACTCTAGCTTTGATTATAGACAAGGCACTGTAGCTATGACCATCAACAAAAGCATTGTATCTATGACCATCAAAATGTACTATAGATACGACCATAGAAAAGTACTGTAGGTACGATCGATTCACTGTAACTTACCATCTTCGAGCAGGTATGGTCGTTCTGCCATAGTCAATGTTCCGTGGTTGAAGTGTCGTGATCGAAGAATGACGAGGTTGAAATCCCATGGTCGGATTGCCGTGGTCAAAATACCATGGTGAAAAGCTGAGGTGGTTGAAGTCTACTGATAGGACAAAGTCGTTCGGACCACACAACACAGAGTTGTTCAGACCAACAATACAAGACCGTTCAAACCACTGACAACCAAATGTGGTCAATGCCAGTCGTGGTTGATATGCATTAAGTAACAGCCGTGGTCGATCTGCCTTGAGCGACTGCCGTGGTCGAAATGCTACTCTAAAAACTCAACAACATGAGTGCATCATCTAGAACTTTTACTGTAGCTATGATAATTGAAAAGTACTGTAGCTACGACTGGTTCACTATAACTTACCATCCTCGACCAGGTATGGTCGTTCTGCCATAGTCAATGTTCCGTGGTCGAAGTGTTGTGATCGAAGAATGACGAGGTCGAAATCCCATGGTCGAATTGTCGAGGTCGAAATCTGCAGTACTTGACTTACCATGGTCGAAATGCTGTAGTCAAAGTCTGACATGGTCGAAGTCTACTGATCGAACAAAGCCGTTCGGACCACCTAGCATAGAGTTGTTGGACCAACGATACAAGACCGTTCAAACCATTGACTACCAAATGTGGTGAAGCCAATCATGGTTGAAAAGTCATGGTCGATATGCATTGAGCAACTACCATGGTCGATCTGCCTTGAGTGACTGTTGTGGTCAAAATACTACCCTGAAAACTCTAGCAATACGAGTGCATTGTTTAGAACTTTTAAAAATGCAAATTCCAATGAAACCCAAATGTCAATTATTCATCATCACTAAATGCACAACCCCCACATGGTCTAACAATGTCAAAGAAGGTCCTTGGTGTACTTGCTTTGATGAATGAAAAATCCCTTCCTTTAGTTGCTTAATTTGAAGACCAAGGAAGAAGGTTAGCTTGCCAATCATACTTATCTCAAATTTCTTGCTCATCGAACTTGAAAATTTGAACACCAAAGATTATATGATCTACATAAATCCAAGCAAGAAGGAAATCACTGCCATGTCTGAGAGTGAACAAGATTTTATCTGCAATTCCTATTTTAAAATCATTCTTGAACTAGAAACTCTTAAGTCTATCATACTAAGTTTTAGAGGCTTGCTTCAATCTATATAAGGTTTTCAAAGCTTACACACATAGTTTGTGTTATAGGGGTGGCCCCCACCTAAACCCAGCAGGCCTAGTAGGAGGTTACAAGGCTCAGAATAGGCCATGTGTAATGACATAGATGCACCTGTAGGGGATGATCAACTATAAGGGTATAATTGTAAAAGCACTCCCCATGTATATATATGGAATACAGGCCATTACTCATCTTCCTCACTCTCCACTACCATCTCTCTCTGTTTGGTCTGTAGCCACAACAGTTGGCACCGTCCGTGGGGGAGGACAGGAGTAAGCCTGAAGTTCGAAGGAGGATGGCACCGGAAAAGGCTTCGTCGACGGCGGCGAAGGGAAAGAAGACGGCTGGGGCGGGGCGTCGCGTGAGCTCTGGGGCTTCGGCGTCGGCTGTCGTGGGCGCAGGTGGCGGCGCGGTCGCAGCAGTCGAGGACGTCGACGCTCGCGCCGCGACGACCGACCCCGCCGTCGGCACCGCGACGACCGGCCCCGCCGCCGGCACCGCGACGACCGGCCCCGCTGCCGGCACCGCGACGACCGACCCCGCCCTCGGCACCGCGATGACCGTACCCACGCCGACCTGCCCGCGGGGCGCGCCGGCGGCCCCGCCTGCGCCGGCAGTAGAAAGCGCGCTACTGGCGGCCCTCAACGCGTTCCAGCGGGAGCTAAGGGACCTTCGCGGAGCTGTCTGGGACATGCAAGAGGCTCGAAGCCAGCATGCCGCGCCAGTGGCCACGCCAGAGCCCGCGCCGGAAAGGGCGGACAGCCGCGACGCCCCCGCGCCGAGCCGCGCGGAAGATGCGCTGAGACGCAACGCTTCCACCCTCGATCCTGCTCAAGCGACGCGCTCAACATACGATGAGGGGTTGGGCGACGATCGTTTGAAGCAGACGCAAGCCCTGACGTCACCAGCGCAGACCACAGAAGGCCCGCCATACCTTCGTCATCGAGAATGCCCTTCGAGGTCGCGAAGGCGAACTCGGCCGCGATGAGCGACCCCGGGCGGAGCAAGAGCAACTCTATTACGGAAAATGGTGTGAGGTGCACGATTATGGTAATCACTACACGAAGAAGTGCACCGCGGTCGTGGAATTGCAACGGGCGATGGCCGCGCCTCGGGACTTGCCCCTTCGGCTCCCTACCGAGGTCCAGGAGCGGCATCTGAGGGGCAACCCCTCGCAAGCTTCAGCCAGGGAAGACGCACCGTGCCACGCCGTCAACGTCATCACAGGAGGCTCCTTATCAGGGGCCCCCGCGGAGCAGCCGCAATCGTGGCTGCCACCCCGCAACATCACCTTCACCGTGAACGACGCTAGGGGCGTGGAGTTCCCTCATCATGATCCTTTGGTCATCCGGGCCCACATCGCGGGCTGCGACGTCAGGCGCATCCTTATCGACGGGGGGAGCTCTGCGAACATCCTGTTCACAGGGGCCCTCGACCATATGGGAACCCACCGAAGTCACCTGGAGCAGGCAGGAGCTCCGCTTCAGGGCATCGGGGGTCAGCCGCTGCAGGCCATAGGGCAGGTATCCCTCCCTGTCATGTTCCACCAAGAGAGTAACATCCGGACCCAGCATGTCGTCTTCGACGTAGTGGACATCGCACATCCCTACAACGTCATATTGGGGCGGCCCGCCATCAACTCCTTCGAGGCGGTCCCACACCACGCCTTCTTATGTATGAAGCTCCCGGGCCCGGAGGGTGTCATCACCGTCTTCGGTGACCAAGACCTTGCCAGGCGCATCGAAGTCGGCAGCCAGGATCTACATTGCCCGGTGCACGCCCTACCGGACGTGCTTGGCGACGCGCCCTATGCCCCAGGATGGACGCCTAAGCCTCGGCCCGAGGGTGGAGTCAAAAGGGTGCCGCTCCAGGCGGAGGGGCAGTTTGTGTCTATTGGTGAGGGGCTCCCCCCAGAGGTCGAGCAAGATTTACTCCAGGTGCTTCAAAACAACACCGACATCTTTGCATGGTCACCAGAAGATATCAAGGGCGTGGACCGCGCCATAATCGAGCACCGTTTGGCGGTCCACCCCGACGCCAAGCCGGTCAAGCAAAAGCTTCGCCGTATGTCCATGGATCGGCAGCAGGTGGCCACGGTGGAGGTGGCAAAGCTTCTTCGAGCCGGGGTCATCCGCGATGTCCACCACCCAGAGTGGCTCGCCAACCCAGTATTGGTCAAGAAGGCTAGTGGGGCCTGGCGTATGTGCATCGATTTTACGGTGCTCAACAAGGCGTGCCCAAAGGACAATTACCCTTTGTCACGCATCGATCAATTGGTCGATGCTACCGCGGGGTGCGAGCTAATGAGTTTCTTAGATGCCTACTCCGGCTACCATCAGGTATACATGGCAGAAGACGACGAGAGCAAGACTAGCTTCATCACACCAATTGGCACCTTCTGTTTCCTCAGAATGCCCTTTGGCTTGAAGAACACGGGCGCTACCTTCACCCGCCTTGTCGCCATTGCCCTGGCCGCCCAGCTCGGGAGGAACGTCGAGGCCTACGTCGATGACGTGGTAGTCAAAACCCGGCAGCTCGCTTTGCACGGCCGGGACCTTCAGGAGACCTTCGACAACCTCAGGAAAGCCGGCATCAAGCTCAACCCCGACAAGTGCATCTTCGGCGTGCAGGCGGGCAAACTTCTGGGATTCCTTGTGTCTGGGCGGGGCATTCAGGCGAACCCTGATAAGGTCGATGCTATCTTGGGTATGGAGCCGCCCAAGACGACGAGGGAGGTCCAGAGGCTGGCGGGCCGCATGGCAGCCTTGAGCCGTTTCCTATCCAGGGCGGCGGAGCGAGGTTTGCCATTTTTTAAGACACTCCGCGGGTGCGACGGGTTTCGTTGGGATGGTGACTGTGCGGAGGCCTTCAACGCGCTCAAGAAACACTTGGCAAGTCTCCCTACTTTGGTCGCCCCAGCACCAGAGGCTCCCCTCCTGCTCTATCTGGCCGCGTCAGCTACAGCGGTCAGTGCTGTCCTCGTCTTAGAGGAAGGCGCCGTACAACGGCCTGCATACTTCGTCTCCGAAGCCATTCAAGGCGCCAGGATGAGATATACAGAGCTTGAAAAGCTTGCTTACGCGTTGGTCATGGCCTCCAGGAAGCTCCGGCATTATTTTTTGGCCCATCCAATCACAGTGCCTTCCTCATTCCCGCTGGCAGAGATGCTGCACAACAAGGAATCCACAGGGCGCATCGGCAAGTAGGCTGCCGAGCTCGCCCCGTTTTCCCTGACATACGCCTCAAGGACGGCAATCAAATCTCAAGTCCTCACCGACTTCCTCGCAGAATGGACCCCGCCGGCTCAGCCTGCTCAGAAGCACGACGACCCGGTCTGGACCCTCACCATCGATGGGGCTTACGGTGTCGCGGGCGCGGGCGTGGGCGTGGTAATTGTCACACCCGAGGGGCAGTGCCTATCGTACTCGGCGCACCTCGCATTTCCAGCCACCAACAACACAGCGGAGTATGAAGCGCTACTCTTCGGCCTGACCAAGCTCAAGGCAATCGGTGCGCGGCGAGTGCTCGTCCGCACGGACTCACGTTTGGTGGCCGGCCACGTAGACAAGTCATATCAAGCCAAGGACCCCGAGCTGGCTAAATACCTCGCCGCCGTAAGAGCCAGGGAAAGACATTTCTTGGACATCACGGTCAAAGCCATCCCTCGCACGGAAAATGAGCAGGCCGACGCTCTCGCGAAGGCGGCCAGCCAGCAGCTGCCACCCCCTGACGAGGCATTTTACGAAGTATTGCCGCAGGCGGCCATCGCGCAGGACAACTGGGACGCAGCCCTCGTTCACCACGTCGTCCAGCAGGGCGACTGGCGAGAGCCCATCTTTAATTTCCTGCAGGGCATCGCCGAGCCAGAGGACCACGCCGAGCTCCGGCGTCTGCAACACCGTGCCAGATCCTTCCAGGTGTTTGAAGGGACGCTCTACAAGCAGGGAGTCTGTGCACCACTTCTGCGCTGCCTCTCCCGCGAAGAAGGCAAGAAGCTCCTCGAGGAGACCCACGCGGGGGCCTGCGGGTCTCACCTCGCGCCGAGGTCATTGGTCGGCAAAGCGTTCAGGCAAGGCTTTTACTGGCCGACTGCCATCACTGACGCCCAGGACCTCGTGCGTCGATGCCAGGGGTGCCAGTGGATGGGGCGCATCATCCGCAGGCCCCCGATGAACCTCAATCCTATTCCCCCGGTGTGGCCGTTGGCACGCTGGGGCGTCGACATAGTGGGACCGCTCCCCCGAGCCCCAGGAGACCTGCGGTTCGTGGTAGTCGCCCTGGAATACTTTTCCAGGTGGCCGGAGGCGGTAGCCCTATCCAAGATAACCTCGGCGGCCATGCAGCGTTTCCTCTGGCAGAACATCATATGTCGCTTCGGTGTGCCCAAGGAACTCACCGTCGACAACGGCCTGCAGTTTGACGCCGCCCCATTCAAGGAGTTCTGCGGCGACATGGGCATCATGATTCGGTTCACCTCGGTTGGGCACCCCCGGTCCAACGGAGCAGTCGAAAGGGCGAACGGTGCCATCTCCGTCGCCGTCAAAAAACGCCTGGTCGGGTTGCCGAAGGGCAGGTGGCCGAGCGAGCTTCACAGCGTCCTCTGGTCTCTTCGCACAATGGTAACACGCCCGATAGGATTCACGCCCTTCAAGCTTCTCTTCGGCGACGAGGCGGTCACGCCTGAAGAAATCAAGGCTGGATCGCGGAGGGTCCTCGTCCAAGCGTCCGACGAAGAGCGTCGCGTGTCCCTGGACCTCCTCGACGGGGCGCGAGCAAGCGCCACCCAACACGTCGAAAAGTACGCGCGACAGACAGTACGTACGCGAGACCGGTCCGTATATCCGCGAAGGTTCAAGGCTGGGGATCTCGTCCTTAGAACGGCACTCCATGCGGAGACCGTTGGCAAGCTGGAGTCCAAGTGGGAAGGTCCATACATTGTGGCTGAAGCATTGCAGAAGGGAGCGTACCGCCTCGCCACACTTGAGGGGCAAACTCTCCGCCACACATGGAATGCGGACAAGCTGCGGCGATATTACGCCTAGAAGTGGGACAAAGGTTATAATGGCATCAGCCCCTCCTTGTACGGTGCTTGCCCGCGCAAACGGGTATTCAATAAAGCTCGTCGTTCCCACAAATAACATTGTATAGCCGCAATGTGTAAGGGGTCACCCCCGCGCGCAGGTACACCAGTCTATGGACTATAAATAAGACGTAGCGTCGAGGTCCGCCTCCGCACGCGAGAGTCCACGGACTATAAATAAGACGTAGCGTCGAGGTCCACCTCCGCACGCACCAGTCTACGGACTTTCAATAAGACGTAGCGTCGAGGTCCGCCTCCGCACGCGAGAGTCCGTGGACTATAAATAAGACGTAGCGTCGAGGTCCGCCTCCGCACGCACCAGTCTACGGACTTTAAATAAGACGTAGCGTCGAGGTCCGCCTCCGCACGCGAGAGTCCGCGGACTATAAATAAGACGTAGCGTCGAGGTCCACCTCCGCACGCGAGAGTCCGCGGACTATAAATAAGACGTAGCGTCGAGGTCCGCCTCCGCACGCACCAGTCTACGGACTATACATAAGATGTAGCGTCGAGGTCCGCCTCCGCACACGAGAGTCCGCGGACTATAAATAAGACGTAGCGTTGAGGTCCGACTCCGCACGCGAGAGTCCGCGGACTATAAATAAGACTTAGCGTCGAGGTCCGCCTCCGCACGCACTAGTCTACGGACATTAAATAAGACGTAGCGTCCAGGTCCGCCTCCGCACGCGAGAGTCCGCGGACTATAAATAAGACATAGCGTCGAGGTCCGCCTCCGCACGCACCAGTCTACGAACTTTAAATAAGACGCAGCGTCGAGATCCGCCTCCGCACGCGAGAGTCCGCGGACTATAAATAAGACGTAGCGTCGAGGTCCGCCTCCGCACGCACCAGTCTACGGACTTTAAATAAGACGTAGCGTCGAGGTCCGCCTCCGCACGCGAGAGTCCGCAGACTATAAATAAGACGTAGCGTCGAGGTCCGCCTCCGCACGCACCAGTCTACGGACTTTGAATAAGACGTAGCGTCGAGGTCCGCCTCTGCACGCGAGAGTCCGCAGACTATAAATAAGACGTAGCGTCGAGGTCCGCCTCCGCACGCACCAGTCTACGGACTATAAATAAGATGTGGCATCGAGGTCCGCCTCCGCACGCGAGAGTTCGCGGACTATAAATAAGACGTAGCGTCGAGGTCCACCTCCGCACGCACCAGTCTATAGACTTTAAATAAGACGTAGCGTCGAGGTCCGCCTCCGCACGCGAGAGTCCGCGGACTATAAATAAGACGTAGCGTCGAGGTTCACCTCCGCACGCACCAGTCTACGGACTTTAAATAAGACGTAGCGTCGAGGTCTGCCTCCGCACGCGAGAGTCCGCGGACTATAAATAAGACGTAGCGTCGAGGTTCGCCTCCGCACGCACCAGTCTACGGACTTTAAATAAGACGTAGTGTCGAGGTCCGCCTCCGCACGCGAGAGTCCGCGGTCTATAAATAAGACGTAGCGTCGAGGTCCGCCTTCGCACGCACCAGTCTACGGACTTTAAATAAGACGTAGCGTCGAGGTCCGCCTCCACGCGCGAGAGTCCACGGACTATAAATTAAGTCGTAGCGTTGAGGACCGCCTCCGCACGCGACAGTCTACGGACTATAAAAAAGGCGTCGATGGCTCAAACCACAGCATACAACAGTAAGAATAAATGGTGCATCGTCCCATTGCAAAAATATGGGGTCAAATGATTACAGGTATGGGCACGCAAGCGCGAACCCCCCTCCCCCCGCCTGATATGACCAACGCCTCAGTCTTCGCGCGGCGCCGAGGGGCCCGTGCCGCTGCCATGGCCTCGGGTAACCTCTTCGAGCCAACGAAGGAAGTCCCCTCCCCCGCGCAGCGTTTGCTGTACTGCAACCCTCGCTGCATCCTCCCCGACGCGACTCCAGCTCCGCCGGTGGAAGTTCCGGAGGCTAGGCTCGATGGAGCGAATAGCGTCCGGCAGCGCCTCCGGCCGACCAGGAACATCCAGGTGAGGGTTTGCCAGCTCCTGCATATGCCTACACCCACGGGTGTGAAGCATGCCGAGGGCAAGGCACGCGCCAAGATAGCCGCAATGCTCCCCGAAGGTCTTGGCACTGCGAAGCGCGATGCCCGCCCCTTCCTCGATCAGCCCAAGCGTCTCCATCAGGTCCTCCGGCCCGTGGGTGGCGTCGGGCACGTCAACGCACAGATCACGGAGGGCCCGGTTCAGAGACTCCATTGCCCCCCAGGCTGACGTGGACGCATCGTCCAAGGCGCGGGTCTTCCCTGCAAGAGTTTCGGCCAGCTGGGTCTTCTCCCCCTCCAAGGCGGCAATCTGCCGCAGGAAGGAGGCGCGTTCCTCTGCAGCGGCGCGTTTGGCTTCCTCGGCCTCGACTTGTAGGGATGACAAGACACCCTCCAGTGCGCGGAGCTCTTCGTCCTTTGTCGCGTGAGCGTCATCCGCTTCACGAAGCCTGGCTTCTAGGGCCCTCCGCTCCCGGATGCGGGCCTCGTCTAGCGCGTCGCTGATGACAAGCGTCTGAAAGCAGCAATGGAAGTCACTAGGCGCCCGGTAGCACCATACAAAACACGTGGCACGCGTACTCACCCTTATTTCCGAGGCCCGCAGCGCCAGCGCTAGGTGGTCTCCCTCGCATGATGATAGCATCCGCCGGTCAAGGCTGCCACTGGCGCGTTCTACGGCCATGGTAAGACCGCGGAGTATCTCCAGACGAGGGAGGTAGTCGGACAAGACGGGTTTGGACCCCACCGCGTCGAGGGCTGTGGAGGCTTCGGCTGCTTCGACAGCGGCAGATACCGGCGCAACACCCTGCGCAAGGTTTTGGACTTCGCGCACTCCCCCGTTGCTCGATCCGTCACCACGTCCGGGAGACCCCGTCTCGCCTGATGCTGACGGAATGAGCGAGCAGATCGGAGAGAGTTTCGCGAAGTCGAGCGGAGAGAGGGAGCCACGCTTACCTCCTGCCCCCCTCACCGCAGTGGGGGGTGGTGTCTGTTCGACCACCGATCGGGGCGTGAGCGCCTCGGTGGCCGGGTGCGAGGCCCCCTCGGCGACATCGGGCGCCACAATCCCAAGCATGGGGCCTGCAACGCTGTAGCGACCCTTCGGAGGCGGGGGAGATTGCATCCGAGGGCGTTTCGGCTGAGGAACCGAGGGCGATTCCTCCGTAACGGTAGCGGCCGCAGCTCCTACTCCACCTTCGGTCTCCGCCGCGCCGGAGGTGTCCCTGGTAGTAGCAGCACCAACGGCCACGGCCCTCTCGCCGGGCGTAACGTTCCTTTCCGGGGTAACGGGCTCCGGCCTAGTGAAGGCCGTGCCCGTGCGCTCAGCAGCGCCTCCGGATAGTGCGGCCGGCAAAATCGAGGCGGCGCGCCCCGCCGAACTGGTCCGGCCGGGCGCGTCACCGGTCGAGCGTCCTGCCCCAGCAGCGCCAGCTGCCGAGCTGGCTGGCAGGCTGAGTATGGCAGCCTCGGAGCGAGCCCGACGCCGCGAAGACGAGGTGTCTGCGCAAAACTTCGCATGTGCGGTTCACCCGCCCTGGCTTCGCCGATTGGGTCGCGACCTCGCGTAGCTTGTGCTCCTCGAGTGTGTATGGGCCGAGGAACACCTCAGTCGCGCGCTCCACGTCTTCTAGCCGAGCCACTACACAAGAGACAGCAGGGCGATCACGTGAGAACAAGTGCGGATACGTCAAGCGATGCCTGCTACACTCCAAACAACTTACAAGGGGCGGAGGGCGGAAGCAGGCGGGACACTGGCGGGCAGATCCCATCCGCACGGTCATTGCCCCGGCCCGTGTATCTCCACCGGGAAGACAGCGGCGCCACCCCGTACATCGTGAACTCTTCGGCCAGGTCGCGCATACTTAGCCGGTGGGCGACGCCGACAAGCCTCCAGAGTCTCTGTGCGTCGTCAGCCTCCGGCCTCACGCTTGGCGAAGTATTGAACGAGATGGGCCCGCCTCGGCATAGCAGGCCACTCGGACCGGTCACGTGGTAATAAAACCACCACCGCGTTCAGCCAGACTCCCACTTCCCCAGGGCGGCCGGCGCGGGGAACAGCGTCGTGCAGGACGATCGCAGCACGAAGTCCACGCTGCCAAAATTGGAAATAGCTCCATCTCCAACCTTCTTGGGGCGGCAGCAAGCGTCGTGCAGAGTGGCGAACAGGCTCACACTGGGATACCGGCCCTCCGTCCACGTCGCCCATGTGAAGACAGCCAGGCGGACTATTGCGCTCGGCGTCAGCTGCGCCAACTCCAACCCATAAGTCCGCAAGACTTCACCCACAAACATCTTTGAGGGCATGCGAAGGCCGGCGTCAAAGAACACGACGAAGACGATCGTCTCTGTCTCCCGGGGCTTTGGCTCCGTTTTGTTGCGACGGGGTAGGCGAGCCCCATCCCGATCCTCGATCTTCCCGTCGCGAACGAGCCGCTGCAGCGTATCCTCGGTCATGCGGCTTTTTCCCAACACGCGGGAACAGCGGCCCCCGAGTATTCCATGGCGTCCCATCGCCTGTCGGCATGCGAGCGCCCCCGTAGCACCAGCTTGTAATCCCCAGAAGGGAAGGACAACTTGTCCCAACTAGACGAGGAGCCGCCGTTGGGAGGGCGAGACGCGTCGCCATGGCTGGCCATTGTCTCCTAAAGGCAGGGTAAAACAAACCAAAGAAGGAAGTCGCGCTACTACCGGCACGGAATAAACCAGAACTAAGCGGCAAGCGGGACAAAGGTGCTCCCATTGCGGTGAGGGCACCTTATAAAGCCCGCTCGCCTCCCCCACGGCCGAAAAGCGCAGTTAGGCCAGAACCCCAGCGGTTCGAATACGCACGACCTGGAAAGAAGAACTGTCGGTACCTGGAGGGGCGCGCTGGGTAGGTGGCCAGGCAGCACACAACCCCAGTACGCGCTCGACACGCGTCCCGCCTCCCTGGGGAAGCAGCGAACAGTCGCGAGCATGCAACCGCTCACATCCCACGACGTGCCAGTTGCAAGCCGCCGCGTGCCCCACCCACGCGAAGGCAGTCTGCATAACGCGACAGCCTGCCCTCTGACAGGCCAGGCATCGGCACGATTCCAGCCGTCATTTAAAGCGCACTATCAAGCCGCGAGGCTGTGGCAGCTGCAAAACGCGGGAAGGCCGACAGTACAGCACCCGCCTTCACCACCGCATCACCCACGGTTCCGGCCCCGCCCCCAACATGGACCCCGGAGCCAAGAAGTTTAAACCCCGCCCTGACAACCTCGGCTACGCCCGCGGGGCCTCAGCCCCTGGTCAAGTTCGAAAAAAGCTCACAGGCCGCAGGGACGGAGGGGGCCAAAGGACTCGGCAACATGGTTTCGGCCCTGTGAAGCCCTTCTCCATGAGAGGCTCCTGTTGTAGGGGTGGCCCCCACCTAAACCCAGCAGGCCTAGTAGGAGGTTACAAGGCTCAGAATAGGCCATGTGTAATGACATAGATGCCCCTGTGGGGGATGATCAACTGTAAGGGTATAATTGTAAAAGCACTCCCCATGTATATATATGGAATACAGGCCATGGGGAAGACCCAAGCCATTACTCATCTTCCTCACTCTCCACTACCATCTCTCTCTGTTTGGTCTGTAGCCACAACAGTTTGGAACTTGGGATTTTTAAAACCAAGAGATTGCTTGACATAGACCTCTTCTTCTATTAAACTATTCAAAAAAGCACTCTTGATATCCATTTGAAATAACTTAAATCTCTTAGATGTAGCAAATGCTAGCAGAATATGAATGGCTTCTAATCTAGCTACATTGCAAAGATATCCACAAAGTCTAAGCCCTCTACTTAGGAGAAACTCTAAGCTACAAGCCTAGCCTTGTTGTGAGCTACCAACCCATCCTTTGTTATTTTTGAAAACCCATTTTGTACCAGCGACATTATGATTTGGAGGAGGTTCATCTAAGGTCTATACTTTATTTCTCTCAAAGTTTTTAAGCTCTTCATACATAGCATTGATCCAAGAGGAATCAGATAAAGCATATGTGACATCTGGGACTCAAAAGATGCAACAAAAGTAGAATAAGTATAGAAATATAAAGAGATAAACCTAGAGTGAGTTAACTTACTCATAAAGATCCTCAATCATCTACTCCTAAGGGTGTTGTCGCAGAATATGAAGCGGTGGTCCTGATGGAGATATGGTCTCTACCTCATCGGCTGTAGATGTAGGAGCAAAGCCACTTGTGGCATCGGTGGACGCGGAAGGAGGCTGCTCTGTTGAAGCTGGAGTAGTGGAAGCAGACTCTCTAACCAACTTAGGAGATGCGAGTGGAGAGATTTAGTCCCAATCCTCCAAGTCAGAGTCGGTCGACGAAGATGCTCTCCTAATCATCATGTACCTACATACTCGCACTATCGGGTCTAGTACTAGGACCATGAGGTACTAAACAATTTTGTTAGTACCCACATTAAAAATATGAAAGCCAAGAGAATGAGTAGGATATCTAAGAAAAATACCATCATAACATCTAGATTCAAATTTATCTAAGTTGTCATATTTTAGAATGAAGTACCTGCAATCAAATATCTTGAAATGAGAGATGCTAATCTTACGATAAAATTTCAATTCATAGAAAGTCTTGCCTATAGACAATCTCAAAAACACCCTATTGGACACATAGCAAGCAGTGGAAATTTCCTGAGCCCAAAACCTCCTAGGGGTGCTTTGCTCATCTAGCATGGTCCTAGCCATCTCTACAAGAGTCATATTCTTTCTCTCTACAATTCCATTCTACGGAGGACTCTAGAAAAAGAGACCTAGTGCTCTAGACCTCTTCTACACATAAAGGGGCAAAAAATGAGTTCTTGAATTAAGTGTCATTATCACTCTTAATAACTCTCAAAGCTCCTAGGAGATCAATAGCTAATCTAAGGGCCAACTCCTTAGAAGAGGAAAAATATATCCAATAATATCTAGAGATGTCATCTACAATGACAAGCACATACCACTTCCCTCTTGCAGATTAGACTCTAGAAGGACCAATAGGTCTAAGTGCAAGAGTTGTCCAGGGGCATCGGTTATCACCAAGGCAAGAGAAGGATGAGAAGAAGAAACCATCTCACCGTGTCTACAAGATGTGCATCTAGGTCCTTGCAACACTTAGGTTGGGCAAGCTTCTAGTGACCTCTGAGCTACTGACTCTAGACTGGTGGTCAAATCCTATGTGACCTAGCCTATAATACCACAAAACTAGATCACGAGAGCTAGAATCTACAAGATACATAGGGATAGAGCTGGAAATGATACTAAAATTAGCATTAAAAAATCTTCTCAAACCTAGAGATCCCAAATACAAACATACCAGAGGAGTCTAAAACTCTACACTCACCACTTTTGAATCTCACATCTAGATCTTAATCAGGAAGCTAGGAAACAAATAGCAAATTACCAAAGTGATGTCCTAGAGCACAAACTTTTGTTTGCACACAGTGCCCTTAGCCCGCACGGTCCTAGTAGAAGCCAGAGTCATATGTCAAGAACACTCAAAGTCAACAAACCACATATCCTCTTTCCTTGCTCATCGGACCTACAGGGCATAAGTAGAATACATTAGTGCCTCAATACTGGAGTTTGAAATAAAAGACTAAGGAATCTAGTGCTGAGGCACACAACGTCTAGGTAGAGTAGTAGAAGTAGGAATAAAGTGGTTAGCAAGATAATCATAAGAATGCAAATGAGAACCACCTAGACCTCTCCAAATTGTCCTACCAAAAGACCAGTACTGCCCTAGACACTACTCATGGTCTATCCTCCTAATATCCTAACCCAAAGTGCTACACCAAAGTAGTCAAAGATGTCATCTACAAATCTAGGTCTATATCTAGAAGCAAAGACTAGAGGCCTAGCTCTAGAGACTCTTATAGGTGAATGAACTCCTCTAATAGATCTTAAAGCACACATCATCTCTTTTCTCTTACACTTGACCCTACGAAAGCAGAACTCAGAATGTGGTCATCCTTTTTGTAGAAGATGTAATGGTGCTTAACCATTTAAGTGGTTTGATCTGCTAAAGTCAAAGCATTTAACTTACTAGAAGAGGTTTGGACAAAACCAGCTAACCTAAACACAGTCTTGGAAGGTTCAGGGAGTTTAACCTCAAACTTGCCACTCTCCACAACTCTTACAACCTTAGGTGAGTGGCTCTTGGAATGTTCTAGGAAATTAAAACATAGACCTCTCTTTTTCACACTCACCTTAGATTGGTCAAGATTCATGTTAAGGTTCTTCTTTCCACAGGAAAATCTCTTAGGGGTCTTTTTGAGGTAGTTATTTTCTTGGGCTAGATTCTCACATATGGCACATTTGGTGTTCTTGCATGCCCTTGCATTTTTCTTTTTGTAGACAGCTACTCAAGTCTCAAAGCCTTACAAGACACATAAAGAGGATTATTTAATCCTATCCAACTGCTCCTTGAACTTGATTCTAAATTCCTCATGGATCTTATCTATATAAGTTTTAATATAAGCATAAAATGCACAAGAAATAGAATCAATTACTTTCTTAGATGCATACATGGATAAGGATTCTTGATTTTAACATTTGTCCTCTAAGTGTTTTGTTAAGAGCATCAATTTCAGTTGAGAGCATAGAGCAATTTTTAGACGATATAGTTCTAGAATGAAAAAACATTTCAGTCATCTCTTGCAACTTAAGTTTGCTATCCTTACACTGAGAGCAAGTATGATCAGGATTAAACTTGAGCAATTTTTTAGTGGCATTATCAAGTTTCAATTCAACTAAATTACAGTCTAAGAATGATGAAGAAATAGCATCAAAGGGAATAACATCTAAGGCGATAGCATCCATGTAATCATTTTTATTACTTGACTTGAAAGTGTTTAGTTCTTCTAGAGCATCTTTGAGTTACATGACAATAGAAGAATGTTTAGTTGTAAGCACAACAACTGGTCATTCAAAGACAAGAAAGATTCATAGCTTTAATCATCAGGAATTATGCACTTGAGCCTAACAATTTCTAGATTCAAATTGTCAATCATAAGGTCCTGATTCTTGATCTTCTTAGCTAGTTTCTTTTGTTTTAGTTCAGTTGCAGCAAAAGCATACTTCATTTGTTGATCTGAGGAACATACCTCATCAGGATCACTTTAGGGCTCATCATTATCAGAAGTGTTGACGTCGGTGACGCTGCCCTTGACTATGAACACATGCTGGTGAAGTCTTGGGTATTCTTCTTGTTCTTGGAGTCATCCTCGTTGTCCTGAGTCCCTAGTCCAAATCACTCATGTTGATGTTTTCAAGAGTGGCAAGGATCCAGCCGACAAACTTGTGGTAGTTGGGCTTCTTGGACTTTGTGTCATGAGCTTGAGGACGCCTTTGAGTTGTCCTTCAGCTTGGGGCACTTCACCCAAATGTGGTTTGGCTCACCACACTTGAAGCAAGTGACAACATCACTCCTCTTTCTGTTCCTCACGTTGTGATAAACTCTTGTGAATTTATTGGATAGGAGTGCTAAGTCATCCTTAGGAAGCTTTTCTAGCTGCTTATCACTTAGAGAATGCAAAGTTGACAATGAAAATTCAGAAGAACCAAAGTCCAAAGGACTAGAAGAGCTATTCTAAGTAGGGTTAATTACAAGAGCCATCGACTTTGTCTTAGAGAGATGCAAGATAGAGCCAGCCTCATGTGTGTTCAACCTTGAGTAGAGCTTATCCATGGCAGTGTTGTCATTGATGGATGTAATATTCATTCCTCAAGCTTTCATATCAAGTGCACCTAGTAGTTGGTGTGCATTCTCAGATTTACAAAATCAAGCCAATATCATGCAAATAATGGATACTCTTGGTAAATCTTCCCTACAATTTATCTAAAGATTCACTGGGCTTTTGCTCGATCTTAGAGTATTCTTTCTTAAGTTGGTTCTGTCTCACTTCCTTGACCACAGTAGAACCCTCATGATAGTGTCATTGGCACGGGCCCATAAATAGCCATGGTCCATTAAAGGGGCTGCACACAAGGAAGACTACTAGTAGCAATTAATTATGATTTATTTAGTTTGTTAAGTTATCTCTATCCTTTAAAGTTACCTTATCAAATTCCAGGTCGGTTCTTTTGGGCTGATAGCTTATGGCTTAAAATTTTGACTTCTAGCTATTTGCGAGAGGTAGTATGCACAAGAAATAGTCTTATGCGATTTTGGCCGATATAGCTAAACTCAATAAACTTTTGCTACAATCTTCCTATTAACCTTGCTTTAAAAACACACTGTTTAAAAGCTAGTTACTATAGATAGTACGAGCATAAACCGGCTTTAAGCCGATTTGAACTCACCCTCCATATTGTGAGGGGCTAACCTCATCTATATACAGAGAAGAGTCGTGCCATTCAGAATCAACCAAAAAAATAACAAAGTTCATCCCAATCTTAGTCTCCTATCTCCCTAAGCATGCTGTCGCTACCTAGCCATCCTCTTGGCAGTGTTTACCCCCATGAAAGCAAGTCCATAACAACTTGGTATCAGAGCTAATCGCTACCCCCTATGATGGGCTCTAAGTTCGATCATATCATGGCACAACTTGCCATCATCAACAACCACTGCAACAATCATGACATGCATCTAGCACTCTTGGAGAAGGCTGTCGCGGCATAATAAATGCTAGTCACGACACCCGAAGCGTAGTCAAAGCTTGTCACAACAGCTGTAGTGTTGCTGGTTGAGGTGCTACCAAAGTTCGCCACAGCAGCCAAGGCACCACCACAGCTTGCCACAATGCTATCACGGCCTACCATGGCAACCACAGTGCTGCCGGGGTCATTGCTCTCCCAGGGTCGCTGCTGCCTATTGCACTACTCCCAAGATTGTCGTGTTATCTGCCTCGTGGCCGGCCGGCCTCATACCTACAATGGTGCAGAACACGATGGGTTCCTCTAGGGGATCACGACGTCGTCACGCCTCTCGCACCACCGTTGTGCTCCATGGTACAAAGGGTGTCCTTGCTACCCAACGCGTGTTGCCCATGCCGGCCACAGCTCATGCAGTGTCAATCCATCATGGAGAGATGTTGTCATCACTGCAATCCATCATGCTTTGTCGAGCCTCCTCCATGCATCATTCTGCCAGCGACATGGCCTCTCACCAATGTGGGGACACCTCAGGTTACAGCCATGGTCACCACCCTGCAACTCGAGGATGAGCTGCTCATTTGGTAAAGGTGAAGTGTCATGGACATGGGCCCATAGTAGCCACGGTCCATTTGGGAGCATGCAAGGAAGACTACCGGCAACAATCTAGATTTCAAGATCTAGACCACCTGTGTATTCTACACCAGTGAAGGATAAACCTAGTGCACAGAGTTACAATGTTGATGAAATATTTAATTTAAAAAGTAGTAGTTATTATTAAGCAAATATGATGAGATCATATAGTCAAGGTTTACATAATTTGCTAGGTATGGCCAAATGGTTTAATTGAAATGCGGGGGAGACACAGATAACTTCATAAGGTATATATAAACACACATACAATTGTTTAGGGTAGTGCAACCTAGTATTTATTGTCCACATAATCCTCAGCAAAGAGTTGATAGCACTAGCAACTTACTAGCATTATATTGCAGGAGTATATGGAGTACTCAATAGGTTGTTTTAATCGAATATAATTATATCATACAAGAACTATATCAAAGGATGGCCGATATGGTTTATTTCGCAAAAAAATAATTTGAGTTTAAACATAATAAGTAAATATGTTTCAAAGAGTAAAGCTAGACTGAATATAAATAAAATAAATAAAGGTAATTAACAGTTGATAACCAAAGTTCCATTCGCTCCACACTTATAGATTTGTTTTGTAAAGTCTAGCCCTTGTATAAAATTCTCGAAAATTGTTCATAACAAAGAGCACGACTATTTAAATATATAGTTTTATACTTTTACAAATGTTATACAACTTTACCTACAATATATGATTAGCTTATACTGTTAGCCAATAAACACAATCCGATAGGGTGCAGTGAAGAAGATCATAATAAGAATTTTACAATATTGCACCCTAGACTAGGAAAAACTTTACCTGCCCCATCGGATGGGCAAGAACCCCCAACACAAGGAAGTGAGAAAACAACGCCTAGAAATTTCTATTTCTTTAAATTTTTTCCATCCAAAGGAGTTGTAATGCCCCATCGGATGGGCAAGAACCCCCAACACAAGGAAGTGAGAAAACAACGCCTAGAAATTTCTATTTCTTTAAATTTTTTCCATCCAAAGGAGTTGTAATCCTTTGTACCATAAAAGTTGCTCTTAATGCCATATACAATTACATAAAAAGAGAAATAAAAAGAGAAAAGTAAGATGCTATGCACACCATAGTTATCTTTTTTTTTTTTTGTTTCTCATATCAACATATTGGAGACATGTAGAATCTCAAGTATATTGAGTAAGACTAGACCGTCCAGGTTATTCCAATGTACAAATAATCTCCATAGGTTAGAAATCTTGACTTTGCCACTTACACAAGTTGTTTGTTTGAAAATGATAATTTTCATTTGATGGTCCAAAAGAACATGAAATCTAGCCACAGAGACTACTAAAGGTTGTGCTATGACCTGAAGAATATAATACACTATTTATGATTTGTACTTCATAAATATTATAGTTTATGTATGTCCATGTAAGTCTGCATCAATGTCAAGGTAGCGCTATTATGCGCGCAGTTTTGCACTCCAGCAAGTTATCACTGGTTGTTCAAAAAGTTATCATCGGCTGTGAAGAAAGTAACCACCGACTACGTACTGTGAGCATTGGCAGTAACTTCGCTCACTACTGAAGGTAACTTCATGCAGAACTGATGATAACTTTTTAGCACTATGAATATTTAGCAATAACTTTATTTAGAATTAATGGTAACTTCATTCATAAATGTTAGTAACTTGTCCATGTATTCTACACCTACGCGCGGGTTAGTGTGTGTATAAACTATTACTACAATAATATGTTGTACTTGCTAATGCCTATGTATTAATAAACAAATGTACTCAAAAGAAATTTGTATACATCAAATAAACGACAAAAACATATTTATTATTCTTCCCACTAACTTCACAATTGTAATCATAGTTCTCCATCCTACATCACACTAATCAAATCCTTTACAATAATATTTCGAATAATATAGTTCTTTTATGAAAGCACGAAGAACCCTCACGAAGAACCCTACAATAATGCTTCGAAGAACACGTAGTAAATAGATTATTTATGTGCTCTTTTTGACATTTTTGTTAGTTAACATGTATTTACATTTTCTATGCAAAGGGAAATAATTCTATGCCTTTCATAGAATTTTAATTATAAAATTAATAGGGCTTTACTTCCATAGCACCGCGACACACAAGGAGCATGCAGGTGTGTTTGACTCCATATATGCCTTCCAGCCTGGCCCGCTCGACTAGGCTTGGCCCAACCAGCCAAGCGAAGTTGGCTCATGCTCTCGTTGTTTGGTTTCTTGTATGAATTTTAACGTGCTTTGTTTAAACTTTGTTTGGCTGGCTGTACCCAGTGATAGATCCAGAACTAAATATTATCTAAGGCGCCAAGACATAAGCTCCTGCACCCCTTCACATCGCAGGATTACACTAATGCCACCGCATCACTTGACATTGTGCCCCCAATTCCGCCACTGCGGTGCCGCCCTTGTTCCGCATCTCTGCTCTGCCACCTACCACTAACGAGGGTTTGGTCCGCACCTTCTAATTCATATACAAATCATCAATTTTGACCTATTGTGATTACTGATTACCTTTTATGACCAATTATCATATAAATTAATTTTGACCTTCTATGACCAATTATCATATAAATTAATTTTGACCTTCTATGACCAATTATCATATGTGCAGATTTTGACCTTCTATGACCAATTATCGCATGTATGGATTTTGACCTTCTATGGCAAATTTGCACTTGTACATACTAGAGCTATTGCCAATTTGTAATCTATGTAAGCATTGGCATATCTTCAAACAGATAGTCTACATCAGGCATAGTTTAAAATTTATAATTACAGCATATAAATCATGAACAATCAATGAAACAGGCAAATTGGACACAAACCACACCAAGAGAGGTTCTGCGGTATGCAAGCCCACACCTGCTCGACTGCTCTACTTGGCTAGCTCGAAGCTGCACCCTTGGCCATCGTGGCGCAGCACCCCCTACGACATTATGGGCTTGACTCGATCCACCTTTAGCACTCACGCACTCACCTCCGGACGGTCGGTTATCACCCACCGCTGCCTCCACTTCTTGGCCTGCTTGCTGAAGGCTTGCCGTTGTGCTGTGTCACCTGTGAGCTACTCTGCGCCACCCCTCTCTGCTGGCTCACTGCCCCTCACACTAGGCACTAGCTTGTAGTCGCTGATGTCGTTGTGCAGTCGCACACTCGTGCACCGCCTCCAGACGCGAGCTAGGGCTTGATGACTAGTTTGTGCTTGTGGGAGAGAGACTAATTGCTCCTCATGACATGGGTGGATAGCTAGCCCCCTTGCTCAGTCGTCTACACCTCCTATGGGACTATCGCTGATCTCGACCCAACCTAGTTAGAGGAGCTAGGCAATGGATTGTACAATTCCGGTAAACAGTTCCTTTGGGTTGTGAGGTCCTATGATGAACACAAATTATTAGAACAACTCCGTCACAAGTGGAAGGAGAGGGGCCTAATTATTTCCTGGTGCTCCCAACTTGAGGTCTTATCTCACAAGGCCATAGGTAAGAAATGATGTTTTATTAATGTTGTGGCTACATATCAAACAATAAACTAGGGAAGTAGTGGAGTAGTTGTGATGGATAAGCTATCCTTGCCCTTTCTCTATGTCCAAGTCGCGCGCGCACACACACATACACACACACTCATAAGGCATGATTATAATACTACCCTCACAATTGTGCACCCCATAGAGGGGCATACATATCATTACACATATCTTACTGGGCCTTATAGCCCCAAACAAACCGGATGGGCTCAGGTGGGGGGGGGCATCCCTACTACAGGAGCCTCTTATGGTAAAAGGCTTCTTACGGGTCGAAATCATGCCGCCGAGTCCAACTGTTGTAGCTACAGGCCAAACAGTAAACTAGGAAATAGTGTAGTAGTTGTGATGTATGAGCTATCCTTGCTCCTTTTCCATGTCTAGGGTGCATATATATACCCATAAGGCATGATTACAATATTACCCTCACAATTGTGCACTCTATAGAGGGGTATACATGTCATTACACAAATCTCATTGAGCCTTTTAGCCCCCAAACAGGCCGGATGGGCTCAGGTGTAGGCCATTCCTACTACAATTAACAAACCATTGTGTGATTATTTAAGCCAAAGGATGATCCAGTAGCTATCTGGCAAGTTCATAAATGAAAGCTGAATGTGTCAACAAGATGAACAAACCAAAGGAAGCAATAGAATAACTAATCACTGTTTATTTAAGCTGTTGCAATGGTACCCATGGTGTCTAACATCAGTATAGCGGCAGCTTAAAATACTCACTATTGATCCTTTTTATTTTCAGATTCTCAAATTAACAAATGTAAACATGTAGCACCCCACCCCCTAGTTGGAAGCAAGTAGAAATAGGTAAACAAAGGTGCTAATATTTAGTTCCCACACAACAGGATAATGTTAAGTATTTTCATGACAGACAAGGTCAATGTGAAAGGGCCACATTCACAGTATGAATACAAGACTGGAAAGTTGCAGATGCACACACACTGGCATATATACGAACCATGTATTCCTGAAAATCATGCAAGCCGTATGTACTGTTTAGAAATTGTTCTTATATACTATTCACCCATATAACTGGAGAAGCCTGCAGTGGGGAAAATAGATGCATGAGCACATTAGTTGTAACTTATGCATAATTTATTGTTCATGCTTTGTTAGACTGTGTCTTCACTTAATTCACTATGGAGTAATGATAGGTAATAATTGGATCCTATATATACTGCCATAGCTCCTAATTTTTAATAGGGAATAGATGAACCATAGATTACTCTGTCCTTAACTTCAGAAGATTTGTGTTCTGCATCCAATGAACCTAGCTTAAGGTCATGCTGTCAACCAAATGCTCTAAGCAGTAGCCTATCGCGTGAATCCAACTTTGTCTAATACAGAGTAAGAGAGGTGTGCATCCTGCAAATTTGTTCTAAATATGTTCAGTGATCAGTTCCAAATAAGCCATTTCAACATGACCATCTTTTACTCAAGAGGAATGTTTCCGATCCAAATGACTTTGAACATATACATTATCATAAGCCATTGCAAAGTACCAGAAGTTATTCCATGACTGTCGTCTAGAATTCGTGATCAATCAACATGAGAAAACCAGACAGTACCTTCTACTGAAGCTTCAGCGCGTAGGTCTTAGCCTAAAGCGCTGTGTTTTTCTTCCTTCAAGTGCGTTTGTAACCTTGTCTCTTATTTCTCCCAGCCTCTGTTCCTCTGTTCCTTTGTACCTTTCTGTACTGTTTTCCATATTAATATAACGGCGTGCAAAACTTTTGCATGTTCCGGAAAGAAAAAACCAGACCGTACTCAACGAAAGAACTGTAGATTGGAATGACACAGCATAAAACTTGTAGCTAATATTTCTATACATATCCAGTATATTCATAGAGTATTCATGACGAGTAGAACTGCATACATATTTTTTGCAAGACAAAGTTACATACACAACAAATTATATAAGCACTACTACAGAAAGGCTAATAATAGACGGCAAATCACAGACGGTTTTGTGAAACCGTCTGTAATGTAAACTATTACAGACGATTTTAATTTGAAGGCCGTCTGTGGTATTTGTGGCGGGAAAAAGGAGTATCACAGACGGTTCTTACTTCTGAACCGTCTGTGATACTGGAATATCACAGACGGTTTTTATTAAAAACCATCTGTGATAATCTGGGATTATCACAGACGGTTTTTTATTAAAAACCGTCTGTGATGTGTCGACTATCACAGCCGGTTGTTGTTAAGAACCGTCTGGGAATGTTCACAGACGGTTTTTCACAAGAACCGGCTGTGATGTCCCTTTGTCTGTCATTAAAAGTAGTTCTGTAGTTAAGTTATTAGAAGCAATGTGTACTTATATATTAACCTCTGATCTAGAATATGACAGACAAAGGGACATCACAGCCGGTTCTTGTGAAAAACCGTCTGTGAACATTCCCAGACGGTTCTTAACAACAACCGGCTGTGATAGTCGACACAACACAGACGGTTTTTAATAAAAAAACCGTCTGTGATAATCCCAGATTATCACAGACGGTTTTTAATAAAAACCGTCTGTGATATTCCAGTATCACAGACAGTTCAGAAGTAAGAACCATCTGTGATATTTCTTTTTCCCGCCACAAATACCACAGACGGCCTTCAAATTAAAACCGTCTGTAATAGTTTACATTACAGACGGTTTCACAAAACCGTCTGTGATTTGCCGTTTACTATTAGTCTTTCTGTAGTAGTGTTGGTTGCTCTGAAACTCGACATTGGTGAGGTCGGCGAACTGGTTGACGCCGAGCCGGAACTTGTGGTTCCCTGCGTTGAACGATTCGATGAAGGCGACGTTGGCCTTGAATACCTCGAGCCGCCGCGCCTTCTCGGCGGCGTCCTTGTAGACACGGCCGTACTGCGCCATCCACCTCTCGTGCCTCTCCACCATGCCCGTGTCGCTCAGCTCGCGAGCTACTAGGACAGAGCTGCACATGCAGACGCAGCCAAGGATGGCAAGAAGAAAAGCCTTGGAGTTGGCCATCATCATTCGATCTTAGTGAACTTCCTACTAGCTGTAATTAGTTTTGTACTGGTATGGCTTATGGAATGGAAGAGGTTGGTATGGGTTTATATAACTACTCATATACGAGTATATACGTACTAAATAAATTAGTACATATACGCGTGGTGCTGCTTGGACGATGGTGTGGAGAATTGGAGACTTAATTAGGGAGTCCACCGTGCACGTGAAGTTAATTACCGATCAGGGGCGTAGCCAGCAGGGGGGCTTGGTGAGGCTTAAGCCTCACCTCCCCCCAATGGCAACCAACAAGTAAAGCAGAAGTGATTTTATATATTTATTTGTTGCCCTCATATTATTTGCTGTTTTGCTGCTTGCCATTTTGCTTGAGCAAAGTAAAGCAAAACAACAAGCAAAGCAATCAAAAGTCTCCTGCCATTGGTAACAACCTACTTTTAGTAATGCTTGCCATTTTGCTTGCTACTTGCTTACTTCTTGCCTTTCTCTGCGCTCTAAACATTTTCGTTGCTCGAGAGCAAAAGTTACTGTTGATTTCCACGGCATGATTCTTTCCCAGTTCGTCAGAACCAAATTAAAATCATAATAAACTTGTTTAAAAAATTGTACTGCCCAGCCATATCAATAGGCATCACCCACAAAAACAGTACCACTGCACATTGTCTCCTTCATCTTGTTCTATACTGTCTCCTCGGGCAAACCTTCCAATGACCTATTCTCTGCCATCCAAACTCTGAATCAGGTGGTTCAAATTTTTAAATTCATCTACATTTATATTATACTTCCAAGTACCTATTTTATACTTTTTTATTTCATTTGATTTTATTTTGTTTGGGCCGCTTTTCACGTTTAGACTACCATGTTTACGAGTATGACTTCGCTAATCTTTCTCACCACAAGTATGCTTTGAGCCCACCCTCTATTTTCTTTCTGGCTTCGCCACTGTTACCGATCATACATAAATTCTTGCTGAATAAACGTACGTTATCTTCTATGTTGAGGAGGACCCCTAAATAGAATTAAAAGTATCGTCGAAAAAGCTGTGAAGGCATATCTATGAAATATAATGAAACTAAATAGTTGGGTATTAGTTTGAGTCTTGTCGTTAATGACAAGAAAATGGCTATGTAAACATTCGTAATACTTAAATCCCGTCGTAATTTTCACTCACTTGAACAGCTCTAGGTATCTTCTATCGTATAAAATTATCTCTCATATTAGACCAAAACAATAAATATATTAAGAGGGTGTCATAAGAGAAGTGCGCCACGAGTATATTACGATTGGGGTGAAAATGTACATTTACAATTACATCATAAAACGTCGGAAATCATTAGTTTAACCAAACAACACCAATGAAACAAAGTAAAGGGCCTGTTTGGGTCACTACACCACAGCCCCAAAACAGCGTTGGACGGTCAATCGGCATAGGCATATTTAGCGTCGGATGGTCAGTCGGTATAAAACATATACCGACTGACTCTGCAGACGGTGTAACAGGGGTCGGTAAAAACATATACCGACTGACCGGACTTTTGCCGACTGACTGTTAGACGGTATAATATTTACTGTCAGACAGTGTGTTACCACATATTCCGACAGACTATTTGATGGTATAGATATGTTTTAGCGACTGATTGTCCAACGATGCAATCAAAATGGATTAAAAAAAATAAAATCCGATTTGGCAGAATTAGTACATAGTAAACCAAGTTCATTAATAATTAGAGAGCCACCATATCACATTCACCATCACAAATTCAGTCCCCAGATACATATAGGTTTGTCTTCCTTGCACCAAGTGAAAAAAACAAAAGACACACATGGCAGTGCATCAAAATGTACTAGATTGTTTGCAGTACACAATCACTTTGAGAAACTCAGAAACCAAAAGGAGATGCATGGATCCAACAGCAGATTGTAGAAGATTGTTTTGCACATGCCATTGAGTTGTGTGAACAAGTTCTTCCAGAAACCCAAAAAACAAAAAAAAAATACTTGGATGCAAAGGCGCAGTAGTTCCGCAAAGTCGTGACCGGTTCAGCTGTAAGCAGTCCAGTTGTATCCAGCTAGTGGCGCACAACACTTCCTGAGTCAGAATGCCAAATGATTATCTTTATTCAGTAAAACACAAATATACTACAAGTCTACAACCATTCTAGTTTATTGTGCGTGTATACAGGATTGTTGTTGTACAGTAAACTTGAGATCTATACCAAACAATACTTTTCTCTACGCTGAACAAAAACAGATCTATACCAATAAGAGTTAGCAAGTGCTGCAACCAGGCTAGCAGCGTCTTGAGATTCAGATAAAGGGTTGGTGCCTCTAAGTACACTTGACATACTATCGTATCACCCATCAACCTCGAAGGGTTGCTGCATTGCTTATTTCCTATATATCAACCTCAAAGCTGTTGGGTGTGAAGGTAATAGTACTACAAATTAAGCATTCCTAGCCTCAGATCCATCAACCTCTCTCTCATATGCTTGGTGAGAGGTGAACTGGAAACCGCTATGTGTATGACTGCATGCTACTACTTGTATTGCTTGTGAACACGTCAAGTCAATGCAAAGTTTGCAAAGGTTGTTTCAAATTGGTATCTTAGAGAGGGACTTGTTTCATTAACACCAAGATGACCTGGATATTTGAGTCAATCTAGAGTACCACTTAGTAGGCTTATTCGAAGTGGCAAATCTCTGTGCCATCCATGCGAAACGTGTTACCATAAGTAAGTTTTTACTGAATGAACACTTATTTTTTCCCAACACTTATTTTTTCCCCTTAGCAGTATTATGCTAAACGGAAACATGCCATAGTTATAAAAAAATCAATTACAGGATTCTTTTAAACACTTGTGCTGATATCTAGTTTTGATGTCCTTGAAGTGGCCGAATTTCTAATGATAAATCATAACAAGATTTAGTTGGTTTGTGCAAGCTGCAATTCTCAAATCTCAATACGACCTTGTGTTTTTTATTGTCACTGAATATGTCAAACAAACAGTACATAAATTAACAATTATGGCTTGTGAGTGAACTGGAATTTGGTAATGCTGAAGAACTTAGTTCAGTTTCATTTAGATACCAAAGCTAGTTAGTATAGGAGAAAATAATTAACAATTATGACATCTTATATATCTTAAAAGGTGCTCTTGAACAAAAGGAACTGTTTTATGAAATAATTACTTAGAATGAGGTAAATAAAATACACTAACAGTTATGCTTGTTTTCCTGACAATTGTGTTCATGAGTTATTAAAACAAAAAATGGTGAGGTAATCCAATTATGTTCATGAATCAGGACCATAACATACATCTGCAGCTCAAAGGAAGAGTAAGAAAGGGCACAAAATACCTGCAGTACCCTGGGAAGATCTTGATGCCTTGCTGCAAACCTTTAGCTATACAAAGTACATTAATTAGGAACATTAGCCACTCATCAAAAGGAAAAAAGAAATGATGTCAAGTGCAGTTTATTACTCGCTTATATGGCCATGCAATTTACATCATATAAGCATCAGCCATACTCATCGTATAATCATAAGGGCGAGGCAGGAGTGCATCCCTCTTCATTACAACATTCACCATAACTTCACAAAACTACTTTCCAAGAGGCTGACCTCCAACCATGGTCTTTGGATTAGTAGAAAGAACAGTTCCCTTAGCTATAGGGAGATCAGACCTCAGCATAGCAAACAATATCACATCCTTTCCAACCTGAAGTAGATGATGCATTCATGAGAATTGCATAAATGCAAGGAACAGATATTAAATCACAAAATGTAAACTTTACAGAAGTATGAAGAACATTACAAGTGTATCATGTGCAAAGCGAGGGGCATGTGCAAAGCGAGGGGCATCTTCATTTCTTCGTGTGCTTGTAACGTTCATGGAAGGCATTGGTGGGGCTTCATCAACATGCCTATGGACAAGCAAGTTCTCATCATTAATAATGTCCTGATCACAATCTTCATTATCTGCAGAATTGTGAATTTCTTCGCACTGAGCATCATTATGTGCATCAACATGTCCTTCAGACCTTGGGCTCTACATCAAGCATTGGAATAATATCTATTAGGAGTATTTTTCAAATTTTGATTGCATAAACGCGGACCTATAATGGCACCTAAATACTTAGGTAAGAAACAAAGATATTGAAGTACTTTACCATGTGTTGCCGTGAATTAGAACCATGCTGTGACAAAGTTTCTTCATGCACTTGCTCTTGCAATTCCACAATACGTTGTTCTAGAGTTGCTTTCACACTTTCAGCCTTTTTACGAGCCAAAACTTCCAGTTGAAGCCTTGTTGGCATGTATGACTTCAACCCTGGGGTACCAATCTCTTGGGGTGTTGGTCCTAGACCCAAAACACAGACACGTCCTTTTGGCTTCTTTACTCCACAAACTGCAGCATATACATCGCCTTCTTGAATTGATCTATCTTTCAACTCTGGACGGGCTTCAACAATTGATTTGAGTTCATTCTGTAAAAAAAAATGAATAAGTATGTTTATACATCAGGAAGTAACAATACATATTGCAATTGGTTTTCTGGAGGAAACTTACAATTGTTGGGGCTGCCTGCCTTAAAGGTACTCCATTCTTTCTTGTATGTGTGTTGATGTAGACTTCATCTCTTCGAGGAGGACGCCCAAGTTCTTGACCCTACAAGTTTTTTTAACTTTGTAGTAATAAAAATTCCCCAAAATAATGTACTTTGAATTAGTAATTTGAGTGATAGTTTTACCTACCAGATCATGCCTACGACAAGCATGGCTCACACTGCCTGATGTATGATGAAGCTGCAGCTTTGCACGATTTGCTTTTGCTCTTGCTGTACGAGCCTATGTTGAAATCATTAAAATTTACACATATAATACTAAAGAACAGAAGTTCTATAAGCAAGTAATGGGAAATAAAACAAACTCGTTATTTATTTCTTACTTCAGATTCAGGTGACCTCCAAAAGCCAATAAGAAAATCCCAATCAGCAGCATTTACTCTATTACCAGCTCTTTCCTTCAATTCCTCATATGGTAATGTTTCATCAAAAAACTTTACTTTTAATTCCGCCTTATACTCCTTCCATTTCCTTCCAGCTGTAGCCATAAACCAATTGATGGCAGCATCATCCAGATCATAGATTGCCTAATTTATAGGGTAACAGGGTCAAATTATGTTGTTTTTGGCATGGATCATATGCACAGAAATTGCAGGAAGTAAAAATACAGAGCAAACTTATACATACTAGCTGCTATTAATTTGATATGGCAAGCAAAATACAGAGCAAACTTATACATACTAGCTGCTATTAATTCGATATGCCACTTAGTTGAGAAAAAAATTCAGTGATAAGAGGTGCTCTAATGCTGTACCTTTATGTCCGTCCAAACTCCTAACTTCTTTTCAGCATCAACAAGCCTCCAATCATCACATCCAACCGATAATTTCTTTCTCACTTGACACCCAATAACACTAGAAAGCTTCCTAGCATTTTCTCCAACGGGCTGCCCAAATCCATTCAGTGTTATTTTGATTTTAGGCATGTCGGTAGTCCTTGAGAATATGTCATTCATTTTGGTGATGCCCCATCCATTCCTCTTCTTTTGTGTACCACCGAGCAAATCTGTAGAAATTATTTTTGAATGTGAAAACAGAATCTATCATAATAAACTATTTATGCTACAACAAAAGGCTACAATACGACCTTCGTTATCGCATAAGAAGTCTCTGGTTGGTTCATACTCAGGGTCATCAACAATCTGCTCATTTGCAGTGTCAACATTATTTTTCTGTGGCCTTGGTCGCAAATTATGACTGTCAATGGGTGCATGACTTGTATGATGAGTTTTCTAAAAAAAAGATCACATGACAGTAGGGGTGTTTAGAAATATTGCAGAGGAATCTGGAAAAAAAGATCACATTACCTTTGTTCTTTTCTGAGCTGGACAAGGCTGTACCACAGTGTTCATAGTAGGAATCTGCAAAGATTGCAGCTGCTCTAAGTTTCTTGCAATGTTTGCCTGGCGTTATTGCTCATACTCATTAATGTGGGCATCCATATTCTTTCTTCTTAGGGACATTTTTTCCTCCTAAAAAGTACAGAAAAATTAGCAAATTGTGCTTCTATAACCAGTAATGTAAAAGGGAAAAGATTTTGCATGTAATCAGTAGCAGACACAATTTGCAAAGAACACTTACTTCTTAGATTTTTTTTAGACTTTTTTGGATCAACAATTATACCATCTATCTTCGTTCTAACAGCAGGGGCAAACCCATTAACAACATCCACAGTCACATTGGCATTTAGATCAGGCAATGGCACAACTAGCCCATTGCCACTATCTAAGTGCTCACTCTCCAAATTATCCATGTCATAGAAGTCTCTTGGTTTAGACTGAAGAACAGAAACCCACTCAGTATCAACTGGGTCAGGAACATAGAAGACTTGAACTGCCTGTGATGCTAGTATGAAAGGTTCATCAGATACTTTTTCACCTGTATTGAATAAATGCTTAAAGTTCACAGTAGTGACCCTGAATTGATCAGTTTTTACCCATTTGTCTTGCACTCTGTTGTCTACCCAAGCACACTTGAAAAGAACCACATTTCCTTTATTTTCATAGTTCAATTCAACAATCTCCTGTATAATACCATAATAAGTCTTGTTTCCTATTATGATTCTATCATTGTTTCCCCTTTCAAAGCATGCTGACTCTGCAACTAGAGCAACCCCACTATTTTGGACAGACCTACCCACATCATAGGATTCAGTGTGAAAATCAAATCCATTCATTGTGTAGCTACTATACTTTCGTGCAATCATCATTGGTGCCTTAGCTAAAATTTGAATCTCATCTGGTACTTCCTCACACATTTCTTCCACCTGTGATTAGTATGACATACTATCATTAAGGTAGATGTCAAGTTCATCTAAAAACACATGTTTTTATGTTATCTTCCTACTTACATGCAACCTAAACCACTCATGGAAGGATTCATGTTGCATTCGGTTGATATCTCGTTTGTTTCGAAGACCAATTGATGATAGATAGCGAGCATGCTTGTTGCAAAGGACAATTTATCAATTTACCATGCAAGGAAAATAATACATGTTGTGTGAAGTGAATAGAGAACTTACTCCAAGTAAGGTCCTATGTTGACATAGTTGAACAAAACATATCTATGTGCTTGAAGCCAAGTCTTGTGATCTAAAGTCATTGTGCTCTTCCCGGCTAGACACCGACCATTGCTATGAAAGAAAGGAGTTGTGTTGCAAATTTCTGTTTGCTGCCCTTCATCACTTCTAAGTGGCCGGCTAAATTGAGTCTCATCATGTAAATATCGGGCACATAGCGTAAGGCTATCATAAAACAAAGAACCCTCCATAATTGATCCCTCCGGATGGCTTTTTGTACGAACATCACCCTTACATCTCATCAGAAACCTATACACATATATAATTGGCTCATAATGCTGTAAAAATAATAGGTAGTATTTTTTTTTCTTATGCTGCACTGTGACTACAGAAATTACCTCTCAACAGGCCACATGCTACGAAAATGTACTTGACCAGCAATTCTTGCTCGGGCAGGAAGATGAACCATCAAATGTACCATAATGTCAAAAAATGAAGGAAGGAATATAGTCTCCAAAAGGCTTAAAGTTTCAGCTATATCAGCCTCTAGACTATCCATATCACTTATCCGAAAAACTGGTGCACAAATCTTCTTGAAAAAATGACTAACACGAATCACTGCAGCACTAACTACTTCTGGCAATATTTTCCTCACAGCAAGCGGTACTAACTGTTGTAGAACAATGTGGCACTCATGACTCTTAAGACCAAACACCTTTCTCTCACTAACATGAACATTGGGTCGTATATCAGATGCATAACCAGCAGGAAACTTTACCCCTTTTAGTACTTCACAAAATAATCTCTTCTCATCAAGACTCATTGAATATGGTGCAGGCGGTAAATAAAATTGGTCTTCAAGTTCAACAGGGTGGAGATCACTTCTAATACCTAGAGCTTGAAGGTCTAAACGAGAATTCAGGTTATCCTTGGATTTCCCATCAGTACCCAAGAATGTATTAACAAAGTTCTCGTACACATTTTTCCCTATGTGCATGACATCAAAATTATGCCGCATCATCAAATCTTTCCAATATGGAAGTTTGAACCAAATATATCTCCTTTTGAAAATGACTAATGGCTCCCCTGCCTTGCGTCTCTTGCTTACTGGTTTCTTTCTAGATGGATCCTTGCCAAAAACTGTAACAATATCTTTAGTACACTCCAAAATTTCGTCTCCAGAAAGAGGAGTAGGTGCTGTCCTAAGTTCAGTTGAACCAAATTTATGGACATCGAACCTGAATGGGTGTTTTTCAGGCAAGAACCTACGATGACCCATATAGCAAGTCTTGCTGCCATTGCCTAGTCTAAGTGAACATGTATAAGAGTGGCAATCAGGACATGCTGCTTCACCAGATGTGACACAACCGGATGCATAGCCTAGACCGGGAAATCAGTAATTGTCCACAATATTGCTGCACGCAATTGGAAGTGCTCACCCTTTGAAGCATCATAAGTTTTGACTCCATTTTCAAACATATCTAACAAATCATAAACAGGTGGCTGGTAGTAAACATCCATATCACTACCAGGAGCATGCCGCCCAGGAATCAACAAAGAAAGGATGAAATTTGATTGCTTCATGCACATTGAAGGTGGAAAATTATAGGGAATACATATACCAGGCCAAATGCTATAGCTAACATTCTGTGTCCTATATGGATTAAAACCATCGGTGGCGAATGCAAGACGGATATTGCGGCTATCCGAAGCAAACTCTGGATGTTTAACATCAAAGTCTTGCCATAGAGGAGAATCTGCAGGATGCCTAAGAACACTATCTCTTGTTCTCTCCTCATCATGCCATCTTGTTAGACTTGCTGTTTTAGAAGACAGAAATAATCTTTGGAGCCTCTTCTTCATTGGGAAATAGCGAAGAACCTTCTTAGGAACCTTATATACATGTTTCCCATCTAAACTCTCCCTAGCTGATTTCCACCGTGAAACCTTACATTTTGGACATGAATCAGATTTTTCATGCTCCTTCCAATAGAGAATGCAATCATTTTCACAAGAATGAATGCTAATGTACCCAAGTCCTATGGACTTAATCAATTTCTTAGATTCATAGAATTTTCTAGGTAGTGCTGAACCCTTAGGTAATGCATCATTTAGTAGATCAAGTAGAAGGTCAAAACTTTTATCAGTCCAGCCTCCAAGGAGTTTGATGTGAAGCAATCTAATCAGGAAACGCAGTTTTGTATACTTCTTGCAAGTAGGGTACAACTCTTGACTATTGGCTTCTACCAACTTCTGAAGGGCACGTAGTTCATCACTAGGCTGAACATAACTGTTGTCTTCAAAATCCCCTCTATCATCTAAACCACAAGCTAAGTCTCTAAGCAATTCAGATATTTCATCTTCTTCATTGGACTCTTCCATAAGATCAGCACCATCAATATTTCCATGATTCTCATCAGAGGTACTTGCTTCTCCATGTAAATTCCATGTTGTGTACCCTTTTATAAACCCACCACATATCAAGTGCTCACGTACATCACTTGCCTCTCTCCAAAACGAGTTAACACATTTTCTGCAAGGGCATAATATCTTGTCCCCTACTGCTGAATTTCTAAATGCATAAGCTAGAAAACCGTTCACTCCTTGTAAATATTTCTTTGTGTGCCTACATGCAATATATTATGTAAAATCTCATGTTAACTACAAAACACTTTTAACATTTCAAAAGTAGTTGTGTTGTACCTAGGCTCATTATTGATCCATGTTTTATCCATACGCCTTTATAGGGAGATCAACCGCGCTAAGAATATATCCTTACATAGAGAGTGCAACCACTCAGCATATCACAAGCTTAGAAGAAAGCTGACAACACGGCATAAGAACTCGAGAAACAGAACCATACCGTTACTCAAGCTCCTTCACCCAACTGTAGGTGTCCAGAGAAATTCCAAATGCTTGCAGCTACAAATTCTGCTCCTACAAAAGTAGTATATATATTATCAAGAAATGGAGCCAACAGCCCAACTGTACTTGTGTAGTAGTGTTTGTTTAACATATACATCTATTTGCTTCCTATATGGCCATGCAACTGAACATATACATCCTGAGATTATTTCATATTAGAACATACAATCCAACCACAAGTTTTTGGCACATACAGTAATGAAACTGCATGTATCTCACATCAGTTTTTTGGCTGAAGATTGTCATCATCCTTAACTTGCAGAAAAAATTCTCGCTAAAAAAATGTAACCAAGCATTGAGGTGATACTTGGATGTAAGGGTATAATTGAGGTGACATCTGACGGTATTTTGGTGTTGTGGTGTAGTGGGTGTTGTAATTTCAAGAAGTATCGAAAGCCCACAGTTTTATAATTGTCATTCAGGTGATACCATGGTATTTAGGGCATGTTCGTAATGGTTTTGGTTTTTAGCTTCTACTTAGAAAAGCCAAAGTCAATATGAACGTATTAATTTCTATAAGCCATTTTTATCAGCTGTTACTATTTATTAGCCACTACTTTGCGTTTTCAAATATTGTAACACACTTTGTATTTTATTATGTCACAATTTCGTAAGTCGCATGGTGATCTAAATATTATTGTCGTAGGGGTGGCCCCCACCTAAGCCCAGCATGCCTGTTAGAGCTATGTAAAGCTCAGAATGGGACATGTGTAATGACATAAGTGCCCCTGAGGGGATACTTGGATGTAAGGGTATAATTGTATAAGTACTCCCCATGTGGATATATATATACAACACAGGCCACGGGGGAAACCCTAAGCCATTGCTCACCTAACTCTCCAGTACCATATTCTCTCTCTCTGTTTGGTCTGTAACCACAACAGTTGGTGCCGTCCGTGGGGAGGACAAAAGCAAGCCTCCAGATCCGAAGAAGGATGGCACCAAAGAAAGCTTCATTGTCGGCGGCGAAGAAGAAGGTGGCAGCGGCGGAATCTCGTGTCAATACCAGGGCCTCGACGTTGGTAGTCGTAGGTGTGGGTGGCGATGCGAGTGTGACGATCGCGAACACCGGCGTTCACGACGCGACGCCTGACCCTGCCACCACCGCCGCGACGCTCGACCCAGCCACCACCACCACGACGCTAGACCCCGCCACCACCGCCGCGATGCTCGATCTCGCCGCCGCCACAACGACCAACCCCGCCACCGCCGCTACGACAGTCGAAACCGCCCCACGCGTGGTAGGTAACCCCACCGTAGGTACCGTGACAGTCGCCGGCAGTGCCGCTCGGGTGGTCGGAGGCGGCAATGCTGGTGCCCACGCTGGCAAGGCGTCCGCTCTCCCACCCGGTGTAGGAATGGTGAGCGGTCCCTGTGGCAACGCGGGCTTCGTCACCGACTCCAGAGTCCTCCACGCCAGCACAGCGGGCAGCCCGGGGGCGCAGGCCGTGGTTGCCGCCGCCCCGGTCGCGCCGCTAGGCGCGCCGATGGCCCCAATCACGTCCACGGCGGAGAACGCCCTGCTAGCGGTCCTCAGCACATTTCAGCGGGAGCTCACGGATCTCCGCGGGGCTGTGCGGGACATGCAAGAGGCTCGGAGCCAACAGACCCCACCGGTGGTCGCATTGGAGCCCACACCGAAGAGGACGGATAGCCGCGACGCCCCCACGTCCAGTCGCGTCCCGCTACAACGTGTGGACCCGGAGTCCCCACTCTCCGCGGGCCTGCAGCAGGCGGCATGGCCAGAGGACTTCAAGTTCCCGAGTGTCATCGAGGCGTACAAAGGTGATACGGACCCACGGGAATTCGTGCGCATGTATGAGACCGCCATTGAAGCCGCTGGCGGAGATGACACCACGAAGGCAAAGGGGCTCCCCCTCGCGTTGTAGGGGGTGGCGCTCTCTTGGTTCTTCACCATCGAGCCAAATTCCATCTACGCGTGGGAGCAGATCCGCGACCGGCTATACAACAACTTTCAGGGAAACTACGTCGAGCGCGTCGATGCGGACCATCTCTTTGCAGTCAAGCAAAAACCCTCGGAGACGTTCCGGGACTACTTCAAACGCTTCGCGAAGGTACAGTGCCAGGTCAAGGATGTCAATGAAACAACCATCATCAACGTAGCGATACAAGGTCTCCGCCCATGGCCGATGGCCAAATACAACGCGCGGAAACCAATCAAGACAGTGGCGAAGCTCTTTGACAAGATGGAAGAATACACCAGAGCGGAAGAGGACACGCGACGGTGACACGACGACGACTCTGACACCAATTAGGTGGAGGCCTCGGCAAAAAATGATGGCTCGCCGAAGGAGGGCCCCTCGAAAGGCAAACGTAAGCAGGAGCCATCGAAGGACGCCGCCGAGCGCCAGGATACCCAGCACAAAGACTCGTCGGGAGACAAGCCCAAACGCGACCAGCGCAAATCTTGGAAACCTCGCTATGTCTTCGACATCAAGGGTGGCTCCGAGGATAACGCTCCCGCTGGTCGTGGCGGCAGAGGACGCTGGGGCTGGGGACGGGGGCGGGGGCGAGGTCGCGACGATAGAGCCCGCGGGGAGTATGACGACAAGCACCATGGGCAGTGGTGCGAAGTCCACGGTCGGGGCAGCCACGACACGCGCGCGTGCACCACTATTGCAGCACTCCGGCAGAGCATCGCCAGAGATATAAACCCTGAGGCGCGTCCGCCCATCGTAGCTCACGTCCAACACCCCTAAGATCAAGGGATGCAATCCCAGGAAGGCCCCCTGCGGATTCAAGCCCATGTGCAGCAACGTCGGGAGGGCCTCCTACAGCTCCAAGCCCCGGAGGGAACCCAGCGCTGGGTCATAAATGTCATCTCCGGGGGCTCCTCATTGGAGTTCGCCTCGGTGCGGCAGCGGAAGGCCTATGCGAGGAGGTTACACCATGTCACGGGCGCAAGCACCGCCGGAGTGGGCGCAACACGAAATCACCTTCACGCCCGCTGACGCTGAGGGCGTGGAATTCCCCTACCAAGATCCCCTGGTCGTCCAAGTCGTCATCCCATGATGCGACGTTAGGCGCGTCCTGGTCGATGGAGGAAGCTCCGCGAACATCTTGTTCACAGCGGCCTTCGATCAGATGGGGATCCCCTGAAGTCGATTGGGCCCTTCAGGAATCCCATTGCAGGGCTTCGGAGGCCAGCCCCTACGGGCATTGGGCCTGATATACCTCCAAGTCTCCTTCGGTCGAGACGATAATGTGAGGAGTGAGGACGCCACCTTCGACATCGTTGACATTTCGTACCCCTACAACGCTATATTGGGGCGGCCAACCTTAAATTCTCTTGGGGCAGTCCCACACCACGGCTTCCTATGTATGAAGCTCCCCGGACCGCGGGCCATCATCACCATCCACAGCGATCAGGATATGGCTCGGCGCATAGAGCTCGGTACCAGAGGTCCGCACCACGAGGCTCAACAGAACACCTAGGCCGGGTGTGCAAGTGCAAAGATCCTTAGCGGCCCCGGAAAGCATCCCGCCTCGTCACTGGGCAATGACAGCTGCGGCCATTTCCGTATTTAAGCGGTCAGTGGTCGATACCTCATCTTTTGTAATCGCTCACCCGCGCAAATGGGAATTTAATAAAGTTCACCGTTTGCAAAAAAATTGTCTTGTTTCCCACAAAAGCGCGCGAAGGATTACCTTCGCGCGCACTCCTCGAGAGTATAAACAAAGACACGCGTTCGCACGCGCACTCTCTGTGAAAAACACGGGCATGAGTATAAACAAAAACACGCGTTCGCGCGCGCACTCTCCGTGAAAAAACACGGGCATGAGTAGAAACAAAGACACGCGTTCGCGCGCGCACTCTCTGTGAAAAACACAGGCATGAGTATAAACAAAGACTCGCGTTCGCGTGCGCACTCTCCGTGAAAGACACGGGCATGAGTACAAACAAAGACACGCATTCGCGCGCGCACTCTCTGTGAAAAACACGGGCATGAGTATAAACAAAGACACGCGTTCGCGCGCGCACTCTCCGTGAAAAATACGGGCATCAGTATAAGCAAAGACACGTGTTCGCGCGCGCACTCTTTGTGAAAAACACGGGCATGAGTATAAACAAAGACACGCGTTCGCGTGCGCACTCTCTGTGAAACACGTGGGCGTGAGTATAAACAAAGACGCATGGGGTGACGCCTCCGCGTGCACTCTACGGAGTATAAATAAGACGTAGCGTCGAGGTCCGCCTTTGCACACAACTTCACCGCCCGCAACCCACGGAGGCCAACCTCCGCGCGCAGTCTACAGACTCTAAATAAGACGCAGCGTCGAGGTCCGCCTCCGCACGCAACTTCACTGCCCGCAACGCGCGGAGGCTTGCCTCCGCGCGCAGTCTACGGACTCTAAATAAGACGTAGCGTCAAGGTCCGCCTCGGCACGCAACTTCACTGCCCGCAACGCGCGGAGGCTTACCTCCGCGCGCAGTCTACGGACTCTAAATAAGATGTAGCGCCGAGGTCCTCCTTCGCACGCACTCTACGGAGTATACGTAAGACGCGAATGTTGTCCCTGCGCACTCTACTGAGTATAAACAAGACGCGGATGCTCCCGCGCACGCATAGGCATTATCCCTATGCATACTCTCCAGAGTATAAGCAAGACGTGGTTGATAGTCCCACGCACTCTACGGAGTATAAATAAGATGCGGATGCTCCCGCGCACGCATAGGCATTACCCCTATGTGTGCTCTCCGGAGTATAAACAACGCGTGGTTGATGTTTCCACGCACCTTGAGCCTTGATAAGACGCATTAGAGGCTCGCCTCCGTAGGCGCCTCGCAGCACTAGCGTGAGATGAAGCTGAGGCTCGCTTCCGCATGCACCACGCAGCGTTCGCGCAAGAGGCAGTTGAGGCTTGCCTCCACATGCACCTTGTAAAGTCGGCATGAGACGCAACGGTAGCTTACACTCATGAGCATCTCGCGGAGCACCGATAAGCCTTAACAGAGGCTAACTGCGATGTGTGTCCCGCGGAGAGCAAGCCAACTGCGCGGTAGGGGACAGAGCGCTCGCGCGTTTACCTCGGCTAAGGCACCAGCTCCGCGGCCACCACTTCGAAGGGTAGGGGACGGAGCGCTTGCACGCCTACCTTGGCTAAGGGGCCAACTCCATTGCCACCACTGCGAAGGGTGGGGGACGGAGCGCTCGCGCGCCTACCTCGGCTAAGGCGCCAGCTCCGTCGCCACCACTACGAAGGGTAGGGGACGGAGCGCTCGCGCGCCTACCTGGGCTAAGGCGCCAGCTCCGCCGCCACCACTGCGAAGGGTAGTGGGACGGAGCGCTCGCGTGCCTACCTCGGCTAAGGTGCCAGCTCCGCCGCCACCACTGCGAAGGGTAGGGGACAGAGCACTCGCGCGTCTACCTCGGCTAAGGCCCCAGCTCCGCTGCCACCACCTCGAAGGGTAGGGGACGGAGCGCTCGCGCGTCTATCTCGGCTAAGGCGCCAGCTCCGCTGCCACCACCTCAAAGGGTAGGGGACGGAGCGCTCGCGTCTCTACCTTGGCTAAGGCGCCAGCTCCGCTGCCACCACCTCGAAGGGTAGGGGACGGAGCACAAGGATGGAGACACAGGAAATATTTTTCAACTAAAGACCCCCTTCTGTTTGTATTCATTGGAAGATATTTACAAAGGCATGCAATAGAAGTGTACAACATCCTCAGATGCTCGAGGCAGCTACTTGGTCGGCTCCTCCTTAATGCGCGTTTGCGCCAAGGCTTCACTCGAAGAAGCCCGGCCTGCCTAGAAGTCCAACGACTCCTCGGCCCTCCGCCACCGCCGAAGACGCTGTCGGGTCACAAGGTCAGAAACTAGCAGCCAGCCCTGGTCGGGTAGCTGCTCGGGACATGCGGGCACACAAGTCAGAACACCGGTGAGGCAACTTGTACTTTATTCATAAGAAAAAGGGGCTTGTGTTTTACAAGGCACACCAATGCACGGAGACCATGGCGTCACACCTGAGGGTTTGCGTCGCCCCCCGAATTCGCGGGGCTGCCCTCGTCGCGACGCGGGACCTCATCCAGCCACAGCCCGAGGTTCCCCTCGTCGTACAAGCTGTTCCGCAGCTCGACATTCGCCGCAGCCTCCCCGATGTACTTCTAGATCCTCTCATGGAAAAATCGCACAGGGCAGTGAACAGCGCGCATGGCAGCTCCAAACGGGGATCAGCCAGCTCGCTGACATGCTGGCAGCCCCGGTGCTGCGGGGGCGCGCATATCAGGCACGAGGTCACGTAGGAGCAGTGGTTGCCGAAGGTCATCGCGGAGTTGCAGGCAATGTTGGCCACATCCCCAATCCGCCGTAACGTCCGTGACAGCTCCTCGGGCCTGAAGGAGCAGGGCGGTACTTCGGCGATGAGATCTTCAAGGGTGACCTCCAGGGCCAGCATGGCATCCCACGCAGCCACTGAAGCGTCGCCCGCTCCGCTAGAGATGTAGCAAGCTCGCTCTTCTCCTTCTCTAGCGCAGCGATTTGCTGGAGTAAGCCATCTTGCTCCTTCGCAACCTCTCGTCGCGCGGCTTCTGTGGCCGATAACCACGCCGCCGCCACGAGCGCCTCGGCGTACGGCTTCGTCTCCGCACACTCTGCTTCTAAGTGGCGGATGCGATCGTCCTTGGCAGAGTGCGCCCCTGGCTACGCGCAGAGCCTCCTCGGCGACCCGCAACCAGTCCTCTAGCGCCCCCTTCTTGCGGGCGTGAGCCGCTTGCAACGCCTGGGCCAAGACGAAGGTCTGTACGACATAGGAGTCAGCGAGCTTCTACACGACTGCGTATCGTCATAAGGTCAGATACTTACTCTCACTCCCGATACCTCAAGTGCATCCCCAAGGCGCCCCGTCCCGTAGGTTGACAGCGCTTGCTGGTCAATGTTGGCGGCCGCGTCATCCGCGATCCTGCGCCACGCCCCCAACGCCTCCGGGGGAGGGACGAAGTCCGCTAAGCTCGGGTGCGCGGTGTTCGCGTCGGTAGTCTCAGGAGCGTCGGACGCCCCTCGCAAAGGAATTCCCCCGCGTCCTGGGGATCGCCCGTCCTCGGGGATGAGTGCCGCTGCAAGAAGATGTACTCGTTAGTCCTATGAGAACACCGCAAAGTTACACCAAGGTATGGCAGGGTAGCATACCTTCGGTGGCAGACGGCGAACTTCGCCGGGGCGTCCCTCCAGCCTCGGACGGGTTAACAGGGGCACCAGTCCCCTCAGACGGAGCCAGCCCTGGGGGCCGGGGAGTCTCTGTATCGGGGCCCAACGCCGGCAACCCCCGCCCCCCGGCCGCTACGGCCTGCGAAGGGGCCGAAGGGACGCTGCACATTGGGGCTTCGACGTCGAAGTCGGAGTCCCACAAGCTCCCAACACGGGCCGCCATGGCGAACCCCCTCGAAGTCCGATGAAGGGGGGATTGTAGGCGTGGCCGCTTCGCCCTGGGAGGAGGAGGTGAGGGCCCTGCCTTGGTAACTGCTGCCGAAGCAGGCTTCACAGCACCAACACCCGCGGGCAGGGGCCCCACCCTAGTAACCTCTGCGGGGGGCACCTCCGTCTCAGCCACCATTGTTGGCAGAGACCTTATTCCACCGGCCCCCGCGGAGGGCAGCTCCGACCCTGTCGCCGCCGCAAGCGGGGACTTCACTCCGATGCTGCCAGCAGGCGGTAGTTCCACCTCGGCGACCGCCACGGGTGACGAGACTTCCCCCTCCTGGTCATCCACGGCACACCCTCGGTCCCTAGCACCGCCCGGAGACGTTTCGCCCTCGTCATCCGCGCCCGTCTCCAGGTCCGTATCGGCGTACTTCGCCAAATCAGACTCAGCGCCTGCTGCATTGATGGGGGCAACGGCAGCTGTCGCGCAGGGCGGGGTCGCAGAAGCCCGAGTCTTCCCGTAAGACGGCGCGTTTTTTCCTTGGGCGCCGTCATCTTGGTGTCGCGCCTGGCTCGGGACCGAAGGGGCGCATTCCGGCACGCGAACGCCCAGGGCCTCACACACGCAGTTTATCCGCCACAGCCCCGCCTCCGCGGTTGCAACCGTATGCTGCTCGTGCTCCCTGGCCGTATATGGCCCAAGAAACACGCTTACCGTGCGTTCTGCGTCCTTCAAGCGAATTCCTATGCGAGGCAAGAAGCATGGTTAAACACGATGCAGCGAGCATGAATGGAAAGGAGGACACAGTCGAGTCTTACGAAGGCCGGAGGGCGCCGGTAGCGAACAAACAGACGGGCGGATGTTGTCGTCCCGGAGTTTCCCGGTAGTGAGGCGCCACTCATAGGCGAGCGGTGCCACGCCGTACATAACGTACTCCTCGGCAAGGTCACGCATGTTGAAGCAGGCGGTGACCCCATGAGTCTTCGTGCCCTTCGCCTATCCTCGTGGTCGAGCGTTATGCTGGGCGTGGTGTTGAACGCCATCGGCCGGCCCGTGCACTCGAGATCGTTACCGCTCACCACACGGTGGTAGAACCATCGTCCCGTCCAGCTAGACTCCCATTTCGCTTGAGTTGAGTTCGCAGGGAAGAGCTTCCCACACGGCGATCGTAGAATGAAGTTGACGCTGCTGAAGTTCGACAGCGTCTCGTCCTTCCGCTCCTTCGGCTGGCACCGTGCATCGTGCAGATAGGCAAACATCGAGGCGCTGGGCCAGCACGCCTCCAAGCGCAAGGCCCAGCTGTATACGGCAAGGCAAGCTAGCGTGTTCGGAGTCAGTTGCGCCAGCTCCAGCCCGAAGGTCCGCAATACATCGCCAACGACCATCGCGGCCGGGATGCGAAGCCCGGCTTCAAAGTAGGCGATGAAAACGATCACCTTCGACTTCTTAGGTCGCGGTTCCACCTCGTCATCGGTGGGTAGCCGCACCGCCTGGCCGTCTGACAGCTTCCCCTCACACAGCAGCGTACGGATCATCTCCTCCGTCACGAGCGTTGGACCCAAGGCGCCGGAGTACGGACCCTCCTTCCTCTCTGTCGCCACCCACCATTTGTCTGCCACCACCGAGTCATGTCCCTCGAGCGTGTACTCCAGCTCAAGCGGCGAGGACCGCCGGCGGATGGTGTAGTCACCGACCGTTTGAGCATGCTCATCGCCGGGCACCATCGCTATCCAGGAGCTAGACGAAGGCGGAAGGGAAGTGCGGCTGCAAGAAAAGCAAACAAGAGTAGGAGGCGAGACGGGCGATCAGAAAGTGTGTGGAAGCGCAGACGTGGTACCACGGGGGGTATTTAAAGACCCCTCGTCTCCCGCACCACCGGTAAGCGTAACCGGCGGATGACGAACCGCTCGCCTCCCCACGACCGAAGCCGAAGCGTCGCGACCGCCCACGCGTGTCGGACACGACCGCGGTCGTACAAAGACCTCCTAGTACACGACGCACCAATAGTGCCCCACCGTGTGTACGGCGTGGCACAGCTCCCGGCGCGCGTCGGCGCGATTCTCGGGGCTAGTCAACCGCAACAATTTCGACGGGGTCTCCGCCCCAGCAGCGAGGCCCCAACTTCGACTTCGGCTCCGCCCCCACGAAGGGACACCTCGCCGGGACGCCATGAAGATGTCGGAAGCCACTGTGACTCCGAAGTCCGTGCAACCCTCCAGCCTCGGCCGGCGAAGGCCCAACCCCCGCGCCCTTATGACCGAAGGGCGCGATCGCTCTCCTGCAACGAGCTTCGATATTCCTCACAAGCGGGTTGCCTTTTGTTCGCCAACGCTCGCTAATATTGGCAGAAGGCGCAATCGTCAAATGCAGGCGAACAAAGGTAGGCCTATTTGTGAGAAGATAATTGCATGCCGCAGCGGAGCGTACCCGGTGGGCCACAGAGCTCGACATCAAGTCCAAGATAAGTCTTTTCCGAAACTCGAGAATAGGCATCCTTTTGTTCATCACCATCCTATGACCGTGTCCATCAGAGTTAACCCTACAAAAGATAGCGAGGAAAACGACGCATGTATACTCGTCGCGCCGCAGGTCAATGGAAAGCTCAACCAGTGGCACTGCAATCGACGCAGCCGTATAAGGCGATTGCCTGGCAGTTTGGCTCCCCGCGAACAGGGCGCGCAACTGCCGGCAACCGAACAGGCGCAGATGCAAATCCGCCGGATACCGCACGGCATGCCAATAGCACCCTACCACGCGTCCCGCCCCCTAGGAAAGGGGCGAATGGCCGCAGTCGTGCGATCGCTGACAGCCCACGATGCGCCAATCGCATCCCACCGCGTGTACACTCCCGGTGGGACAACATGCACAGCTGCAACAGTCTGACAGCTCAGAGGTCGCCGCGATTCCAGGAGTCATTAAAGCGCATTACCGGACCACGGAGCCGCAACCACCCCGCGCTTAGGGGAATCTGTGGCGCGAGGTTTGCCTCCGCTCCGACTTCGACTTCGCAGCCCAAAGAACCTGCGGTGGAGGGTGGCCAGGGCAACTAGCGGCCCCGCCAAGGCATATGCATCTTCGACACCGACTTCGACTCCGACTTTGACTTTGGCCCAGAGGGCAACCTCGACCTCGCCGCGGTAGGGCCCTGTAGGCGAGGAGGACTTCGCCAACCCGCCCAGCGCTATACCCTTGCGGCAGGGCGAACACTGCACTAAGCAGTAAGGCTCCGCCTAACGCTGAAGAAGCTCACAAGCCGCAGGGACGGAGGGGGCCAAAGGGCTCGGCAACATGGCTTTGCCCCGTGAAGCCCTTCACCATGAGAGGCTCCTGTCGTAGGGGTGGCCCCCACCTAAGCCCAGCAGGCCTGTTAGAGCTATGTAAGGCCAGAATGGGACTTGTGTAATGACATAAGTGCCCCTGAGGGGGATACTTGGATGTAAGGGTATAATTGTAAAAGTACTCCCCATGTGGATATATATATACAACACAGGCCACAGGGGAAACCCTAAGCCATTGCTCACCTAACTCTCCACTACCATACTCTCTCTCTGTTTGGTCTATAACCACAACAGTTATAATATCTTTCGTTGCATCGTCGTTTGCTCTCTTTCTTGCATAATACACTTAGGAAAAAGTCAAAAGCCATAAGCCAATACAAATGTCTCAGCTTCTATAAGCCGTTTTTATTAGCCGCTATTATTCATTTGCCAAAACAAAAAACCATCAGTAAAATCAAATACGAATGAACCTTAGACCAAAACAAAAACTAGAGTAAGCGCACCAAAAGGCAACCTTTCAACTCAGGTCTAGTAGCACACTACTCTGGCCACAAGTTACTCGCCGTCTATGCTTGGGCTCCGGCAACTTGTCATGAACAGAAATCCTCCTTGGTGTCCCAAACCAATTCAGCTTGTGGCAGCTAACAGATCTTGAAACCATGCAAAACATACCATATGTTCACGACGCTGAGTGAGAACCAGTCCACAGCCTGAAGTACTCGTTTTGTGAAGTCCCTCTGCCACTTGATCGAGTTCTTGCAAACTTCGGTGAAAGGATGCTAGATATATATAACTTGCAATGGATACATTCAATCTGTAACATACGTTGTTATTTCACATAAATACTTTCTTTAAGAGAAACATTCGCAACAAAAACTTAGGGCGTTAGAATGTCTCTTATATGATCATCCCATGAACCAGAGTACCAATCTAGCTCGGATGATCAAGTCGTTCTTCAGGTTCAGCTGTGGTTTCCTTATGCTTATTTTGTGTTACAATAAAACGTGGTCACGTTTGAATCCGAGGTTATTATATGCAGCCCCTCTTCTTTCAGCTTATTACTTATGACTTCTCTAAGCAAATAGACAGGACGGTTTCTTCGTTGTCTTTTAAAAATGGATTATCATAATAGTTTTTATTAGAAATTGGCCCATTTGATTATGACTCATTTCTTTAATTCTAAAGCATGCATGGTTTAGTACCATATTGCTAAGACAAGGTGAAGAAGGCCGATTTATAAGGTGGAGTCCTCATCACTCCTTGAATATGAATAGAGATGGTATGAGGAGGGTTCTGTCTAGTCACACACGTGCGCACGCACGCGCGTGCGCGTATTCGCGTGAAAATCGCATGGCAGACTAAGTCCATCTTTATTTTTGCAGAACCCTGCACCTCACTCTCTGTTTGAATGAGATTCAAACGTTTGAATTTGAGGCTTAATTGGATTTTTGATGACAGGCAGTTATCAGTGGGTAAATCACTGGTTAAATGTTTTCAGTTACCAGTGAATAATTGAGCAGTTACCAGTGAATTATTTCAGTTCAATGGGGCAGTTACTAGAGAGTAATTTGCATATCTATATATACCTAGAGACGTCCAAGGTATAAAAAGAGAGAATTCCTCACTACCTGAATCTCTTACTTCTGTCAACTTGTGCTGTTGTACTGTGCCGTCTGAACTTCACCAACCTTTCTTCCCGGCGTACACCTGGAAGGAGGAAGAGTGGCTATCTCCGAACCGTTACCGCAGAGAGTTCCTGCACGGGGCGGCAATAAGGTTTCTAGGTAGCGCACATCTGCGCGACCGCTCACTACACTGCATCATCTACGTTTTGCACTGCGTCAAACCTACGCTGCTTCTTGTTCTTCATCAGGCGAAAAAGTAAGTCGTTCGTACATTCGTTCAACTTTGTTACTATATTTTCTTGCGTATATTCTGAAGTATGATGAGTAGTCTGCTGTTAGTAGTAAGTTTTGCATCACTGGTTTATTGTATTTGCCTCCTAGTAAAATTTGGTATTAAAATATTGCCCACAACTACAACAATTTTTTTGAAACGATTTATTGATATTTGGTTTATTCGTATTAACGCTTATAATAGACTATAATTCATGAGCCACAACCGAAACAAACCCACGATTAGTATGCAAACATAAAAACACGGATTCCTCGACGGTGTACACATATTTTCGGACCGAAGCTGCCCTTAAGTCCCTAACGGTGTGCCGTGTGCATATAAAGCATTTCGCATATACTCTGTATAGGACGATCCGATGCGGCAGGCGGTCACGGCTCACGACTAACAAATCACCAGTGCCGGCTGAGCGCTCAGAATGGGAAGTTGAGGTGCCAAACGGCATATTCTGCGCCTTAACGATGTAACACTACATCCCGTGTGTTTTCCTGATGAACACTTGGCGAGTTACCGGGTGATGTAGAGATACACTAGGTAAGTTTAGGTGCTAAACGGGATCTCCCGGCCGTCAAGGTACAACATTATATTCCGAGTGTCTTCGTGAGGTACATTTGGTACCTTACCGAGTGTCTCCTTGGGTACACTAGGGAAGTTAAGATGCCAAACGTGATATTATTTTTTTTTGCCATAATGGTGTAACACTGATTCTCGATTGCTGTCTTGAGGTACACACCGGATATTTACCACGGGGAGATGAGGTTGTAGGCCACCTGTGAGAGGCGGCAAAGGTATGCACCAAGATTATTTAGTCCCCCCGTGCTATTGAAGGACCTAACAGGGGAGGCAAACACTCCGGAGTGTTTAAACACAGAGAACTTTCATGTCCAAGTCCACAACTGCCGTTTTCTCGACCACCGTCGCCCAAATACCCTCACCTCAGCTGCTGTCACTGCCCCAAGTCCCCTTACCTCCTCTGTCCCCATGCTCCTTGCCCCTTTCCCAGTCCAACAAGTATTGCTCCATCCTCGCCGTCACCACCAACGGAGAGATGTGGAGCGGATTTGTCTGGTTCTAGGTATGACCTCCAGTATATTGACTACTTTTTCTCTATGCTTGACTTTCTGCTGCTCATTGCGAATTCCTAATTGATAGACATGTTGAATTTTTGCAACACTACACCGCCCCATCGTCCATGTTCTCTCTCTCTCTCTCTGCCTCTGCTTGTCTCCCCAACCATCTCGGCTGTCGTATGTGTGTCACGTCGCCTCCAACTGAGCCGCTGCCACCACCACTATCGAAGTTAGCCACCACCCTCATCTCATATTGAGCAACGTCGCCGAACCTTGGACTAGATGATATGTAATCGTGTCTCACAATCGGTTTTTTTTTCCTTTTGCGAATCGTGATGCAATTGGATCTTTTCTTATTAAGGTGATGCTTCCCGAGTGTCCTCGCAAGCACTCGGCATGGTGAAAAAAAATACCGGGTAATGTGGGGGGGGGGGGGCACCATGGAAGTTAAGGCGCATCCCGACGTACACACCGTATCCCTTACATGGGTGGCCCACCTGCCAGTTCAGAAAAATAGCGAAGATGCCGCCACAAAATTTCACGAAGGCATCACCGATTACCTCCATTATTATGCCACTGAAAAAATTTCTGTCAGGCGCCACTGATTTCCTCCATATTTTCTCCTGAAAAAAAGTCCCTCCCAACTCCAACCCTAACCAAGCACATAGTACTCCTTCCCCAACCCACCAACACTCTCAGACACTGCCCCTCCACTCTCGCGCGCTTGCTCGCTCCTCTGCCCCCCACCGCTGCCCCACTTGTCAGGACCCGATGATGCTAGCCAGAAACTTTGGGTATTCGAATGGAGATATTTAGGGAAGAATAGAGAAGGTAAGGTAAGCAAAAGGAGAGTAGATACTAAAATTTACTCCCTTCGGTGCTAACTCAGGCTTGGTGTCCATATCAACCAAGTCAAGTCGTGTGTTAACACCATCCTTTGTTTTGTCATGAATGTTCAGTGAGAGACCAATCAAGCTGTCACGTACATTTTTCTCTATGTGCATGACGTCGATGCAGTGGCGAACTTCTATGTGCTCCCAATGAGATAAGTCCCAAAATATTGATCTTTTCTTCTAGACGTTCTTCTCACGAGTCGTTGATTTATGTCACTTTTCGAGCAAAACATCTAAATCCTTAACCATATCATAGATTTCTTTTTCGCTTAAATGCCTTGGAGCTGAACTGTCCTCCTTCTCTCCGTCGAATTGTTTCTTCATCCTACGGTATGGGTGAGCCCTTCAAAGGAACCTACGGTGATGCATGTACACGGTTTTGTGCGAGTGCTTCAACCACACACTCTCAGTATCATCTAGGTAGTGAGTACAGGCTTTGACTCCTTTTGTACTCTAGCCCGACAGGTTAGCAATGACAGGATAATCCTTTATGGTGCAGAATAATAAGGAGCGTAAAGTGAAGTTCTCTTGTTTGTATGCATCCCGTACCTGTATCCCTTTGATCCACAGTATTTTTAAATCTTCCACCAACGATGCTAGGTACACATCAATATCATTTCCAAGTTGCTATGGTGATTGTATTTAATACTTATGGTTTTGGAGAATCGTCTGTGATGTGGCGTCTAGTATTACGATTTTATAGTAGTGTAAGGATTATCCCAACATGATGGAACTGGCTACATAAAAAGCTATATAAAGCATAGCAGTTTCCTGGTTGGCCTAACCAATTGTGGTTCCTAACAAATCAATACTTCAACTGATTTAGGAAAAATATCATATTCATGTTAATTTTCCCCTTGCATGGGAGCAAGATTGATTAATGCTTCAAAGCAAGCATGGTCCATTGCATCATAAGCACATCGTCCCCACAAGGCTGAGACACGCAATCTGTATAACTACTACTGACCAGTTACTGTAGCTCTGACTACCGACCATCTTTGTAGCTTACGACTACTGAAAGGTTCATTGTAGCTATGATCGATTTACTGTTGCAATGACCGGTTCACTATAGCTACGACCGGTTCATTGTACTGTCTCTGACTGCTCTCCGACTTTGGGTCTTCAACTCGTACTTGGACACACGAGTACTCGACACACGACACAGAGTACTCAACACATGAGTACTCGACATACAATTACACAGTACTCGACACACGAATACACATTACGAGTCAAGATTAGTTCCAACAGCGGATTAGGGTGTGGAAGTCACTTCGGTAGAGGCAGATCAAGGTAGGCGATAGCGCACGGCGACTACACTATGTGAGAGACCATGTGGAGGTATCCGCATGTTTGTGATGAGTAATTGACTCGTGTTCTGGAAAGTTTGAGTTTGATTTGATTGGTTTGCGCCAAGTCGGTGCATGGCGCAGTCTAGTACGGTTGGACTTGGTCGATTGCGGTCGGACGTATTTAGGACGCCTGTTCTTTTCTCGATCGGACGATTTGGGTATTTCATGCTTGAGTACCTTCTTCTAATGCTAATGGTGGTTATGCTGTTTCGAGCGGTGCTATGTGACGGTTTGCTTGTCTGTGTGACTGCAGGACTTCGGAGCTAGTTCATGGTGAGGTGTGGGAGGACCGGGACTAGGCACAGGAGGTGTTGAGGTCCAGACAGTCGGAGATGTCGAAGATGATCGAGGCTGCTGAGGTGGTTATGAGTCAGGAGATGATGAACTGGAGCCGGAGCTACCGGAGGTGGACACGATTGGCAACGGCGAGGTGGACCGGGACTAGGCTCCGGGAGGAGTTGAGGTCTAGACGGTCGGGATGCTAGGTGCGGTCGTGCGAGGACAGGAAGCTTCCAGGAAGTTACGGCAGGGGCATTTCGGTAAAATGCGCAAGGCTGCAAAATAGAAGCGGATTCGGTTGAAGATAACGGGTTGGAGACCCGTTAGTGGTAGTGAAGGTCAAATAGAAAGGGTTTAGGGTTTGGAGGATGAATGTTGTTTTCCCTCCAAGTTTCCTTATGAGAGCTTTGACCTTTGCCTCTTGTGTGTGTGAGGAAATGAAGTGGAGAGGGGCTGCCACTTCTTGATTTTTATTTTGAGTGTGAGCTTCTGCCTTCATATGTGGAGAGGTGGAGGCAGAAGGTAGTAAGCTCACGAGAGAGTGGTTCTGAGTGTATGAGGTGAGCTTAGGGTGCTTGTGTTCATCTCATTTGAGAGCCATGTAGTGAGATGAGATAGTTGTAAACTCTCAGTTAATGCAATTGCCCATCTCTTTGCATCTACTTTCATGACTCTGAGTTCTTTCCTATGCTTTGCCTGTGTTCATTTTGTTGTTCTCAGTTCTTTCATTCTCTTTTGTTTGTGATTTGTTTCCTTGGTTGAGAAGCTGCAAGATGACTTTGTCTCTGATCTGGGAATCAGTTCTCAAAGCCCTTGGCTAGTTTTCCCAAGAGGAAAGTTCTCAAAGCTAGTACCATTCACTAGAAATCATTCATTGCAAATGTGCTCTGTTTCTAGGGTTTTACTGCTTTGGTTGGCAGGGGAAGTGTATTCTCTTGGTTCTGATTGATTAAAGGATGAATGCTAGATGGGGTTAAGATCTCATGGCCAACAAATGATAGATCCTAAAGTTAGGCCGAAATCCTTCTTCTTAGTCATGAGTAATTTCACTAGCTGACTTCCTCTGTTTTCATGTATCTAGGGTTTGGAGGTAGAGTGTACTTGGCCTCTTGATTTCCCAGTAAAATGCTTGATCTAGATTTGTGCTTTCATGCTAAGAGATCATTTCCTGTTGTATTTCAAAGTCTCTTAAGAAAAAGATTGGAGGATGGCAAGTAATTTGAAAATATGTCTTATTTTCTGTTCATTCTCTGATTTATGTTCAGATTGCATTTCCCTGGTCTTTTGGTTGTATTACTTTGCTTCTAAGTTCAATCTGCTAATTAGCTTGAAGACCAAATCACTTGCCCTAAAAAGAGCTGCAAACTTTAGTTCTTTTTCCTACATTTTGGTTCAGCAAATCAGCAGTAACTACTATGCTCCTTTGGTTTTCGGCAGCTGCTCCTTTTAGTCTTCTCTCGGTTCAGAGCTGCAACCATTAAAATGCTTCCTGTTTTGTTTCCTTCACTGCAGATTTGCTATTTCAGTCAAAGATAGGGCATCTATCTTCTTTGAATTATTGTTTCCCTAATCTGAAAAGCTCAGCATTGGTTCAATCTTTTCCTGTTTTCGGCAGCCCTTCTGAATTTACTGTGCCGACTTCCTTGCCTTCAATTTTCGGCAGCAAAGACAGCTCTCGGCCGGCAGTAAAATTCAGTCTATCTTTAGGAGCACCTGACTGCTATGTCTTTCTACTCTCTGGTCTGCAGCATCCGAATAATTCAGTTTTCAAGCTGCAATTTAAGTCATTCGGGCAGTGCAGTTTCAGCAGTCTTCCCTGTTCAGTTTTTTGTGTTATCTGCTCCTGAGTTCGGTCTGTGTTTTGAATCTGAAGTTGATTCCATTTCTATGGTTGTGCTCACCGAATTGGCACCCGGTCAGACCGACCACAGTACTGCGGTCTGACTGGTGATGCCTCTTCCGGTCAGACCGGTGCAGTTCTCTGGATTTTCATGCTTCTCCATGTCTCATTTTCTTCTATGCTTATAGTTCAGTTTAGTAGCTTTCATCTCTCTCTCCTTTTTCGGGTAGATCTGTAACTTTTGTTCTTTCAATCCTTTGGTGAAATTAGTTAATGTTTCTAGTCTATTTTCTGTCTCTTCAGAAAAGGTATTGCTTGTTTGGTTTTGCTTTTCCAGTGTGCTCTTGATCATCTTACTTCATTGTCCTTCGACAGAGTTTTTCTCTGGCATCCGATCTTTGTTGTTTTTGGTCAAGTCTAATATCTAGCTTCTGGTTCCTTCAGTTTTCTCTAAAGTTTATTATTGTCAAACTTCTTCTGTCTTCATAGCTGATATAGCTATCGGAGAAGAAAGAGTATGTGGATACTTCGGGGCAATTTTTAAAGGGACCATTCACCCCCTCTCTGTTGCCATTTCCGATCCTACACTATGGGTTGGGGCGACAACTATGGTAGGCTACACCGGCAGGGAGGTCCACGAGGTTAAGGGCGGCGACAACATTCGGTGCTCCGGTGAGTTCTTGTGGAGCATTGTGCTGGGTACTGTTTAGCTGCGGCTTCAGCACTGCTATTGCATGGCCCACAGGTTGCTTCATGCGTCTCTTTTCGGTCCTATGCAAAGGAAAAGAAAAATGATGTTTGATCCAATGTTTCTGATTCTTGCAAAATATGTTGGAAAGGAATAATTTCCATAGGAATACATACCTTTGAAATTACCTAGATCCAAATGGGGCTTAAAAATACAAAAATGCATTCCAAATGAGACCTACGTTTGATTAGGTCCCACTTCTTTGTACTACTTATGCACCAAGATATCGGTCCTTCCTAGGGATGGAAACAAATTGGATACGATCGAATAGTCTCAAATACGAATACGAATCCATATTTTTAAAATGAATATGAATTCAAATATTCTCAAATACGAATACAAATCGAATATCATAACGGATACGAATTTGAATTGAATATGTACTTGATTCGGTCGAATACGAATATCCTCCTATAGTTTCTGTAATAAATCTCGGTAGAACAAATTCCTAGTGGTTTTGCCGGTTTTTCATAGGTTTTTGACCGGTTACCGGAATGGTTACCGGTTTCAAACCGCCCAAATTCAAATTTCAAATCACAAATTTTGTCTGGATTTTTCCGGGATTTCCGCTTGGCCACAGGGCTAGGCCGACCGGCTAATAGGTATAGGAAATGGATCGAATACGAATCGAATAGTCTCGAATACAAATACAAATATGATTGTGAATACGAATATTCTCAAATATGGATACGAATATTTTTTAATACAAATTTTGCTTACCATATTCATATTTTCTCGTATACGAATATAAGATAAAATAAATTATCCGTTACCGTTTTCCACCCCTAGTCCTTCCCTTAAAAAGGGTGAATTAGTGGCATTTGTCACCCTAAACAAGCTAATTGTTGCGGTACCATTGCAAATGTGGGAAATATGATTTATTTGCTACTCTGACAAAGGTCAATTGGTTTGACCATAACCAAATAACCATTCTACCCCCTCCCAAAAAAAATAAAAAGGAAATTTGCTTCCTTGCCGTCACAGCCATCAACAAAGAGTCGACAGTTGCCATCATCGCTGACCTCAGATCCATGGAAGAGAAAAAAAGAGAGAGACTCTGGCATGGATAAAGCGGATTGAAGCTATGGTAGGTGGTGGTGGGTCGTGCGACGTCACAGTAGGCGTGGAGAGGCTAGGGCAGAGTGGCAGGAGAGGAAGAAGAGGGAGATGGCCATGGCGTAGAGAAGACACGAGAAAAGGTCAAGAGGAGAGGATAGGTGCTCGTGCGTTTTTAATTCCAGACAAATGATAGGGTTTGAATTGCCAATTGTGTTTAGTTTTAACTCTCCAGTTTGGATTTGAATGAAATCACCAATTCCAGGTGACAGTCAAACACCCCAATTCGTAGAATCCAAATCCAATTCCACAATTCCATACCTGATTCCTGTAAGCCAAACGGAGTGTAGATTCTATTCCTGTAAGCCAAACGGAATGTAGATTCTACTTGCATGACGAGTTAAAATTCCAGACAAATGATAGGGTTTGAGTTGTCAATTGTGTTTTGTTTTAACTCTACAGTTTGGATTTGAGTGAAATCATTTGTTCCAATTCAAGGTGACAGCCAAACACTCCAACTCGTAGATCCCAAATCCAATTCCACAATTCCATACCTGATTCCTGTTAGCCAAACGGAGTGCAGATTCTACTTGCATGACGAGATAATTGGGCCGGCATTCAGATTCAAGCATAAATCTCTCTCCAACTCGACTGAATTTGCTGGCTGTACGGCCTAGGATAATTTGGGTCTTCACGCGAGTCCTTTCGGTCGCACGCATGCTTGACACTTCATCTCTGCACTTTGTGTGTGGCTACCTGCTTAATTAGTTGGCCCTTTCCGACCGTTGTGCCGATTTTGGTCCAGCAAATTAAAGCACAGCAAGCGCGTACACGTACGTTCGATCCATGTGAGAAACTCGTGAGTGGCGACTAAGGCATCGTCCTTTTCATTTTTCTTCCCCTTTTTCCAGTATATTAGTCGCTTCGTAGTCATAACAACTGTTTGAAAAACTAGCCAGGGAGAACTACCACCATTTCAAAACCCTTTGAAATGCCAACTCACTTTGGGAGTAAAATGTCACACTATTACAAAAAGGCTAATATTAGACACTTGATCACAGACGGTTAAATAAATCGTTGGTATTAAATACAATCACAGATGATTTTGGTTTAAAGACCGTCTATATCGCTATCAGTGCTAAAAACGTATGTGGATGTAATATCATAGACGGTTCATAGTAAAAACTGTATGTGAATTATTATAGATGGTTATTAACAAGAATTGTCTATGATATTACCAAATATCACAAACAGTTTTTATTTGAATCGTTTGTGATACTTTACAGACGGTTTGTACTGAAAATTGTCTGTAATAATTAATTATCACAGACGGTTTGCATTAAAAACTATCTGTGATATTTTGCCGCCGACTTTGCCGCCCCCTCTATTCAAACTAAAGCGGCGTGTCCGAGTAGGATTCCGTTCCGAGACACCATTAGTAAAACAGGCATAACTTTCGCATACGGTATTCATTTTCGGCATTTTTATACTCATTGAAAAGCTAACAACGAGCCCGATCCAAAAAATAACCTACTTGTGCCAATCACCTTTTAAGACCCCTAAAATCAGCCATCTTTAACTTCAAATTTGCGTTGCCGGTTTTTTTTTTTGCCAAAATTTTCGATCTTCCCTTCGAAATTTGGAGTTCGCCTCAACTGTAAAGTTGTAGATCTCATCAAAACCTCTCAAATGAGCATATATAAGCCATATAGAACTTTGCTATTTCATCTTTTGAGACTAGCTTTTTACATTGCATTGATACATATTGTCTTTGATAATTATATATCACTGACAGTTTGTGATTTAAACCATCTATAATAATTATGTTTCATAGATAGTTTGTAGTTCAAACCGTCTGTGATAATTATGTCCCTGACCGTCGGGCCCGTTGATCCTGTCTAACCCAATCCCAGCCAACAGAAACCCACTAACCCCCACCCCACGAATCGTAGCTGCACCTCTCCGTCCCCATGCCAAAAACTTTCCAACTCTCACCTCTCCCTCCCCTATAAATACTCACCCGAACCCATCCCCTACCTACTGCATGTGCTCAAAATCTATCCAGCCTCCTCACCGTCCTCCTCGCCCTCGATCCCTACTGCATGTGCTCAAGTCTATGACCGGCAAGGCACCGCAGAAGTAGCTAGCCACCAAAATGGTGCTCAAGTCGGCGCCTGCGATGATGAGCATCAAGGACATCCAACTCATGCACTGCATCAGGGGTAAGAGGGCTTAGGCATAGAGGCCTTGTCGGCACAGTTGAGCTTCTACTGTCTGCTAGGATCTCTGTTTTTTCTATGTTCTTGCCATGTTTAAGAGTTGGGTTAGTAGGATTAGCAAATGTGTTCTTGCCATATTCTTACTGTGTTAGATGGGTATCCTGCCCATTATCTTGTGATACTGTAATGATGGATTCTAATCTTAATGGAAATGTAATGTATGGCTGTATTTGCTTGTTCTCAAAGAGCATAGCTAACATTTCCTGAGGCTAACCGAAAACAGAAAAAATTTTAGGTATACAATGAACTATCGCAGATAGTTTTGTGATATAAACCACCTATGAAAGACTATCATAGACGAGTCGAACCAAAAACTGTCTGTAATACTCGCACATTACAGACGATTCTAACTACCAACCGTGTATGATCGGCAAATATCACAGACGGTTCTAGCTAAGAATCGTCTGTGATACTTACCCATCACAGACGGTTGGTAGCTAGAACCGTCTGTAATGTGCGAGTATCATAGATGGTTTTTGGTTAGAGCTGTCTGTGATAGTATTCTTCACAGATGGTTCTTAATATGAATCGTCTGTGTTGTGGTTTATCACAACCGGTTCGAAACCGTCGATGATGACATGATGTTATTACTAACCCATAAACTCAGACGGCTCACGAAACCGTCTGTGATGATATTTTTGAGCCATCTGTGATGACCTTTTATGTAGTAATGTCATTGTGCATTTCATTTCCCATTATGTTCACAATTTTACATTATCTGTATATATGTGGCATATGGTCAGACAAGTTTAATGATCAATGGTCCATCGAGTTGAATTTCAAATGTGGAAATATAATTAGTGGAGCACGTTTTGAATAATGACATGGTCCCAAAATACTAGTTTTAATCTAACTAATCTCTGTTATAACATCTTGTTGTGAATCACCAAATAATATGTTGTGAAATTATAATAGTGAATTTAGTAAATATCAAATTCATGTGGCTAATCGAGACAACTTTTTTAGAACATTATATAGGGATATGCACTCTATGTTCAAGGAACTAATTATGATACCTATGCTCCTTGACACGAAACCATTGACACGTCAACTAATTGCTTCTTTCGGACAAGTCCAATATTTGCCAGCATGCAGGGCCGGCCCTGGGCCTGGGCAGCAAGGGCAACCATCTAAGGTCCATAAAAACTAGGGGTCCTTAGCCCAAGCCCATGTAAATATACATCAATACATGAATCACTGATTAGTCTACGTATTATACTATAGTCATTCAGTCATTGAATACTCTCGTGGGCATGGTCACATGGGGTTCTGTATCTTTGATTGGGCCAGCTGAAGACAACTAGTCAAGTAACAGCCTAATCCATAATGGCATTATCTAGCGTTGAGCTAATGAGCTCCCTCACAGAGAGATGCATCAATTCACCAGATCCCTATTCCCTAATCGCACGCCGTTTGCTCGATCCTATTCCTCTCTGTGGCTTCACCACTCTTGACTCTTCCGATCTCTTCCCCACAAAAAATCCACCGTTGACCGTTGTCGCTATGTCACCATTAATGGAGGAGAAGAGGAAGAGCCCGATTTCTTAGATTCCCAACCAATTCGTCTTTGATTTCTTCGCTTTGCAATGGCTCTACTCGAAATCCCCTCATATAGCCATTGCATACGCTGGTATGCGCCGTGGGCGGATGAAGGTCAGAAGTCCGAGGTCATTCGCATCCCCTATTCCCCTACTACCAGTGCCAGAGTAACGAGTTTGTCCAAGAGTAGAGGAGTTGCTCCGTGCCTCCGCGGCGTCCGCCTCCACAGGCTACACTTTGAGTCTTCGACTCTTCGTCTCTAGGGCCTAATGTGCAAATTACATATTTATATTAGAAGGATTGGCCTCCACTTTAATTACGCCCTAAGGCCTCCTAAATTACAGGAACAGCCCTGTCAACATGTCAACTTCTCTATGCAGGATGCAGCCATGCATGCAGAAAAGCAAGCTTTGCAATAACTCCGTTGCACGAGCATCCTCACCTACACTACACAGCCTAGCAAGCCAAGAATACGAGAAAGACGATCCAACGCGAGCGCTTACGTTTCCTCGCTAGCTAACTACCCATGAGCTGTTCCGTGTCCTTGTACTTTCTTCTCCCTCTCACAGGTCTCTCTCTCTTTTCTTTAAGAACACTACCTTTCTTAGCTTTATTCGCTGCCCCTTCTAGCTTTGCCTCCTTGACACGTCCACAGCATCTCACCACGTAATCATCCTAGTCTGGTCATCTGCATCTCATCCATGTCTACCCTTGTCACTATGATCGTGCTTCTGCTGCTGATGGTGGTGACGCCGGCAGAGTTGATGGTGGCCGGCGGTGAGGTGAGGGGGAGACCGCCGTTCGTGCCGTTCAGGGCGCGGTTGCGCCACCGGCAGCCGTTCTTCCACGGCCGGGCGGCCAACGGCTGCATGCCGAGGGGGCACCGTGTGCCACCGTCGGCGCCGAGCCGCTACGTCAACTACCACACCCTCGACGCCGGCGCCTGCGACCAAGGCGGTGGTCGGAAGCCGTGAAAGGAACTTGATATCATGTTCTTTGGAGCAGTTGAGCTATATACATATATACAATATATGAGTCATGCTGAAAGAATGCATGCTACTTCTTCTTGAGGTTTTCTTGGAAAAGATGCAAGAATATAATATGTCCATATATATGGATGTTTGTTTCCCTTTTTTTCAAAGAAGAAAGTGTTTGATTTATCCTGTGGACAATACTTTTGGTAATTACCGTCTCTTGATTCATTAACATTCAGAGTTTTCTTTATCCTTCAATTAATTTTATCTATCTGTATGAGACCTTGATTACTCCTTTTTATTTCTGAGCTGACGAACTTTGATTAATTGGGTGTAGGAGTTGCACCTGATGTTCGTGAAAGTTCATAACTTCAACACTTCTTTGTAATCTTCTCATCGTTGGCTCATAGCTGGCACTCTCATTTAATTTGTACAACTTTACCACAAAACGTTTGATAGTAGGAACTACTTTATGTAATATTATCTAAGGGAAAAATTGCAAAAACACCTCCGGTTGCCACCCAAACTTTCTTTAAAAAAAAAAAACTAGAACTTTCTTTTAGCACATAGCTACGCAAAAGTACACATAGGGTTAAAACTACCCCCTACCGTCAACACTCCAGTCCCCGCCAACATAAATTGCTGACGTGGCCATGTCTTCTGCGGACTAGGCTAACAGGGAGTTCATAACTTCATATGGCACCAGATCCTTCACAGTTGGCATTGTAGAGGAACCGTCGCTAGCGACCAATCCGATTGACTCCTCTATTTAATGTGAAACGAGATCAATCACAGAAGGCAAAATAATAGATTGAAACACGCAGAGAGGTAGAGAGAACTCCTGATCTTTCTTTATTGCTTTTGATTGCATGAGTACAAAATCTGCCGGTACGGCTCCCTATTTATAGTTTACCGATGAAGTGCATACCATGGGCCAAGACTTCCGGCCCAGGCCCAGGCCCAGGTTTCCTAACGCTTCCCCTTGGGCACTCATCCGACATGTTCAGGTCTCATCAAAACTCCATAAAACCCCAGTGGAAAAAATTTGGAGAAACAATACATGATACATGTTATGCTGTGATGCACGAATTGCATAAATACCTTGGTCGAGAAACTTCAGGAAAACTTTGCTTAGACGATTTCTAGAAAATTGCAGTTCCACCACACGGGAATACATAGTCTGTTTGTGACCTTACGGTATGCGGGTCTGACAGATACCCAGCATCTGCATAGCCAATCAAGTTCAAATCTTGATTCTTTTTGTAGAACAATACAAGGTCCTTGCTTCCTTGGAGGTATCGGAAGATATCCTTTATTCTCTGCCAATGCCTTTTGGTAGGTTCTGAACTATACCTTGCTAACAGGTTCACGACAAATGCAATATCCGGTCTAGTGCAGTTTGCTAAATACATAAGTGCTCCTACTGCACTCAAGTATGGGAATTCCGGTCCCAGGACTTCCTCCCCCTCTTCCCTAGGTCGAAAAGGATCTTTTTCTTTCTGTAAAGAGCTTCCGATCATCGGTACTTTTGATGGATATGCCTTCTCAAAGCCAAACCTTTCTAACACCTTCTTGGTGTAGGCCAACTGATGCACTAATATTCCTTTAGGGACATGCTCAAGTTGCAGGCCTAAGCAGAATTTGGTCTTACTCAAATCTTTCATTTCAAATTCTGACTCCAGGTAGGAGCTTGCTTCTTTTATGTCTTCCATTGTCCAAATGATATTTAGATCATCTACATACACTGAGATTATACAAAATCCATTCTGGGATCATCGTATAAACACACAGGGACAATCTTCATTGTTCGTGTAGCCTTTGTTGCAGAGAAAATCGCTTAAGCGATTAGACCACATTCTGCCAGATTGCTTCAGTCCGTACAGGGACTTTTTGAGCTTCACACTGTACAAATTTCTATTTGCTCTGTCTTGGTTCGGGAGAGGGATTTCTTCAGGGACCTTCATATAAATATTCAAATCTAAGTTTCCATAAAGGTATGCATGTAGAACTGCATATCCCCAACATGTAGCTAGCAAATTACAATTCTGCAAAAGGGGTCGGGCAATAAATTTAATTATCTTGATTAATACCTCTGCCAAACCATTCTGGGTATGGACATGCGGTACCGAATGCTCAACTGCAATCCCCATCGCCATGCAATAATCATCAAATGTCTTTAAAGTAAATTCTCCGACGTTGTCTATTCTGATGGACTTTATGTGATGATCAGGGAAGACATTTTTTACGCGAATAATCTGTGAGATCAGCTTTGCGAAAGCATGGTTTCTTGTGGAAATAAACCAGCATACGGCCATTTCGAGGAAGCATCAATGAGCACCATGAAATACATGAACAACCCTGAAAGAGGCTGAATGGGACCGCAAAATGTCTCTCTGGATGCGTTTCCAGGAATGCAGGGACTTCATCCTTCACTTTCAGAGTGGAGGGTCTAGTAATTAATGTCCTGGTGGCACATGCAGGGCAAACAAAATCTTCATGATTTGGGAAATTCTTTACATTAATAGTATGCCCTTAGGAATTTTTGATTATATTTCTCATCAATCTAAGACATGAGTGGCCTAATCGTCATGCTAGAGACAGAAGAGTTCAGAGTTTCTAAATACTGTCTTCAGGACAGTGTAGGCTGCAGGTGCCTTGATGTTGGTATAATATAGCCCGGTTTCTAGTGAAGGAAGTTTTTCTAATACCCTTTTTTCCATTCTCTTCGCGCTTTGTAATGAGCAGGTATTTCTTACCGTACTCTTCTTCAGTCTCAACGTGGAAACCATTGGCACGAATATCCTTGAAACTTAGGAGAGTTCTAGTCGATTCTGGGTACAATAAGGTTTTTTCAATGACCAAAGTTGTGCCCATTGGGAGTACAATTGTGGCTTTTCCTGAACCAATTATACATGCATCGCTTCCGGTGATTGTCGTAAGGCTGCCAACATTCTTACGAATCGACTGAAAATACTTTGTCTCTCTTAAAATGGTATTCGTTGTGCCGCTGTCGGCTAAGCACACTTCCTCCATAGGGCGCAACACGCGTTCTAATATAAGGTATTTTATTAACATGTATTAGAAGGCAATTAATACATAAATAAAATACTTCAATATTAGAACATATCATGCCATTATAAACTGAATAAATGAATGAATTATTCAAAATTATCCAACTATCATGAGAAAATAAATGCTAAAGTACCACCCATGCAAGTTCTAACTTGTCCTTTTCACACAAAATAAATGATAATTAAAGTGTAATGCATTCTGTGCATTAGACTAAATCTACTAAAAAAATCATAGACTTCTTCGGCTATTTTCTCGGGAGTGATCTGCTCTTCGAGAGAAATCATGGCGGTGGCTGCCTCCAGGTTGAAAGGGGGTGCTGCTGCCCGGATGGTCTCAACCTCCATCAACGCGGGCAGCTACTCAGAACTTTCCTCCTCGACCGATGCAAAGTGGGCTTCAGGCTGTCCTTTGCCATCCTTCTTCTTCTGGGCTTGAAAGGCATCAATGACATGCTATGGCTCCTTACAGATCCATGACCAATGCCCCCATTTGCCACACTTGTAGCAACCTTGGTCATGCTGGCTATAGGTCTTGCCACTCCGCTTTGCCTTGCTTGTCTTTTTATCACTTAGAGCATCTGACTTGCCTTTCTGGGCAGCGGCCTTACCCTTCCTCCCCCTCCTCTTCATCAAGGGCTTTCACGCCTGTAGCTCTCGACGTTGACCTCATGGCCAGCGGAGCTCCTCGGTGGCTAAGTGACATAATTCTTGCGAAGAAGTTTGTCCTGAGCCTTTGCAACCTGCATCATATCAATCAATTTGGCATACTCCTTGTAGCCGTCTTGACGATAGTTGCATACAAATTGTACTGCATTGGGGTGGAAGGTGGATAGGGTCTTCTCAATCTTCTGCTCGTCTGTGATCTGCTTGCCACAGAGTTGAAGATTGGTACAAATCCTGTGCAAGGCAGAATTGTACTTCCCAACCATCTTGAAGTCGGCAAACCTCAGTCTGATCCACTCTTACTCTGCTTGAGGAAGAATGGTGTACTTTAGCCTCTCAAACCGCTCCTTGAGTGCGGTCCAGAGTGCTAGAGTGCTCTTCTTTGCCATATACTCATTCTTGAGAATGAGGCAGAGGTGGTGCCTGAGAAAATGAAGTGCCTGGTCATTTTCTTCAGGAGTGGGTTAGGCGTTAGACGGTTTGCCAATCCCAATAGCCGCGCAGAGTTTCTTAGCTCCAAGCACTATCTCGACATCGGAAGCCCACGTCAGATAGTTTTGGCCATGCTGGGCCAGCTCATTGAACTCCCGGATCGTGATGCCAGTCATCTACATGTGTATGAAAGAAATAAATAAGTTTACTGTTGATAAACATGCATGGAATAATTTACTGCGGGTAAATAAATGGTACAAAAGATTCTCGTAATGTTCCATAATTTTCTACGAATTTTCTATAAATTTTACTGCTATTTTCAATGATTAAAAGCAATTACAATTAACCAAAACAGTAAATAAATACAGAAAATAATAATGACAGAAATAAATATGCTTCAAATACTAAAAATAATTCAAAATTCGGATTCTCGAGGCCCTTTTATGCCAGATTATGAATTTTCAGCGAATGCTGCAATTTCCGATGGTCTATACGCAAATTTTTAGTTCAGAGAAAAATTTGGCATAATTTCCTTACTTTTCGAGGGGTTTTCTGTAAAATCCGGGACCCGTTCGTATATCTGACGACCTATTCGTAATTTTTAGAATTACAAAGGCCTTTCTGCAAAAATCGGGACACATATTCAAAATCAGAGGGCTGATCGGTAATTTTCAGAGTTTTAGGGGCTCTTTTGCAATTTCGCCGGTCCATCCCTTGGCCAGGCCGTATTTCGGCCCGTTCTCCCTTCCAGTCATATGTCCCACTCGACCCACCGGCTTATCCCACGGAAGGGGTAGGGGAAACCCTACCCCTTCACTTAATGGTGGCGGTGGCATAACAACTCGGGCGCGGAAGCCGAGCAGGAGCGGGCGCGGGTGGCTGCCGGCCGACGGTCGGGGCGGCGGACGACGACAAGGCGGCGCATGGGGTCGGGGGGCTGCAGGCCAGAGCACGAGGCCGGGCGGCTGCAGCGGTGGTTTTAGGCCGGGGCAGCGCACGACGGCTTCGGGCCGGCGGACCGGCGATGGCCGGATGCGCAGAGGCGGCCGGGCGCGGCTCGGCTTTGGGCCGGCGGACCGACGGCGGCCGGTTGCGCGTTTAGGTGGTGATGCCGAGGCGTCGTGCATGTGCGGGCAGCGAAGCCGAGGCGTCGCTTCGAGCGGCGTGCAACGGGAGGCAGACCGGTGGTAGCCGAGCGGCAACGCACAGGAGCCTAGGCGACCAGGGCAGCGGCGCCATGCGGGACGCGCGCGCACGGGTGATGAAGCCAAGGCGGGGCGGCCGTGCGGCGGTGCCATGCGCGGCCGGTGCGGCGGTGCCATGCGGGGCGGCGCGCGTGGTGGCGCCATGCGAGGCGGCCGGTGCGGCGGCACCATGCGGGGCGGTGTGCAAGGCTGCAGGCCGACGATCGGCGACCGACTGGCGAACGGAGGCTGGCCGGCGGCAAGCCAGCGACCAACAGCGGCTTCACGCATTGTGGCCATACGGGGCCGCCTGTGCGAATTTTTCCCTTTTTTTGTTTTTTCAATCTACAGTGCAATCAATATCTACTCTGTGATGCAATCTACCGATCAACATTGTAACGGCGACTTCAAGTCTGCTCGCGGTAGATTAGAGCAGATTTGCACCATAGAAATTCAATCTAGAATGCGAAAACTACGAATTTAGAGCGAACTAGATAATTCAATCTATTAGAGCTTTGATGATTGCCTTCGATTCACTGGAGCGAACTCGTGCTGATAACGTGTTGAGGAACCATCGCTGGCGACCAGTCCGATCGATTCCTCTGTTTAATGCGAAACGAGATCAATCACGGAAGACAAAATAATAGATTGAAACACGCAGAGAGGTAGAGAGAACTCCTGGCCTTTCTTTATTGCTTTTGATTGCATGAGTACAAAATCTGCTGGTTTGGCTCCTTATGTATAGTCTACCGATGAGGTGCCCACCATGGGCCAAAGCTTCCGGTCCAGGGCCCAGGTTTCCTAATAGGCATCACCATTTGCCTCTTCCCTCTCTCTATTCAACTCTCTCACACACATCGGCCCATTCTTTTCAGCTTTCATCAGTTTTTTGCTTTAATTTTTTTTTCAAAAAACACTATTTATTAGACTAATAAAGAACGGACCATTCTCTTCTCAGGTATACGTAAATCCTTCGAGCTCTCAATCACGCCATTGCCGCAGGCCATCTGCTGATACAATCTCAGGGTGTACAGATTTCCACCAACTCCCAGTTGGTTTCCATTCAAAATTCGTATTTATCTATTGTCCCATTGATGCACTATGATTTCAACGGATCGTGCCTATGTGCTCTTTTTACACCCAGGTTAGCTCCATGGAATTGTATTTGATTCATTCAATTGGATTCCAAATCCCATTCCACTAGCATTTGAATTCAATTCGGGCCAATTCAAATTCAAAATTTCCTGGTTGGGTGTTCATTGGAATTCATCCCAACTCCGAAAGCCCAGCCAGCTCCATTCTACTCTCCAGCTTCTCATCTCACTGAATCAACCCAAACCCAACAACAAAACACAGAATTTTTTTGTACAAATAATCTATTTTTTATTCAAAATTACATAAATATACCTGTGGCAACATGTTTTACATAAATAGGCTCCAGTCGCCCAATGGGAGGGCGACTGGAGCTAATCGCCCAACAGGTGGGCGACAGAGCTACAGTTGCCCGACCCTCGAGCGACTGCAACCAGTCGCCCCCCATTGGGCAACTTGATGTGCAGTCGCCCACCCATTGGGCGACTGCACTCAGTCCGCGTGTGCGGGCCGGCGACTGAGCGTCATGTTTATCTCCCCTGTCACCCTCCTGTTGGGCGACTGGAGCTGCAGTCGCCGAACGGTTGGGCGACTAGAGCTCCAGTTGCCCAACGGGCGGGTGACTGCAATAATCGCCCAACGGTTACTATATTGCCTACGTGTCGCTCCTCCATTGGGCGACTGGCTCCAGTCGCCATCCCATTGGGCGACTGGAGCCTATTTGTGTAAAAAATGTTGCCACAGGTTTATTTCTGTAATTTTGAATAAAATATTGGATATTCGTACAAAAAATTCCAAAACACAAACCTCACACCGGCAACTGCTCCTAGCGATGCCCCGTGACCCTTCACCTATCGTTGCTGCCACCACCGTCGCGGGGAAGGTCAAGGACGAGGCCTCACACCTGTTAGCACTGGTCGAGCTAGAGCTCTCGATCAGCAACATTAATTAGTCTCACACCTCGACCCAGCCTCACTGCCACCTTTGTCCTCGCCGATGCTTCCTCCCCCATGCCCCCTCCTTCCCACCTCCACACCGCCTTTGTCACCAGATTGAGCATATCGTTGTGAGCGCACCAACTCCCTCTCTCATACAGATCTGCCTAATCCCACAGATCTAAAAGGGACGATAGGAAGGTCAAGGGAAGGCAGCGCGGGAGGAGAAAGGTGACAGGTAGGGCAGTAAAAAAAGCTTGAGGCTTGCGAGCTACTCGAGTTCGGCTCGTTCTAGGCTTAATTCGAGCTCGAATAGTTCGCGAACCTCGATTCGAGCTTAAATAATGATACATATTAACTCTTACCAAGCTTACCTGAGCCGAATTCGAACTCGAGCTTTTCTTATAGTTGAAAATTAGTGTATGTTTGAATTATTTTGACTGCTATCGAACTTACTCGAGCCGAGCTTGAACTCGAACTTTTCTTATTGATAAAAATTAGTGCATAATAAATTATTTTGATTATTATCGAACTTCAACGAGCCAAGTTAGGGCCTAGTCGAGCTTAGGCCGAGCCGAGCTCGAGCTTAGGTTCGGGCTCAAATCCTAACTCGAGCTTGGCTCAAGTTTGGCTCGAGCTTCTATCAAACTCGAGCATGAAAGGATAGGCTCGCTCAAGCTCGACCAGCCCTAGTGACAGGGAGGTTGGTGAGTCAGCGGCAGGGGGAGGGGCACAAGAAAAGATAGGCATTGTTAGGTGTAGGAGTTTGAGCATGTAAAGAAATGAACAATTTGATTCCACGTGATTGACGGCTGCAAGATAAAAACAGGTTCTAGATGTATCAAACATCTTGCAATTGTCGATTCCAATTGTAGGTAGCATCGAAACAACCTTATCTCTAGAATTAAATTCCAATTCCACAATTCCTTGGCCAATTGCTGGGAGCCAAATGGGTGTTACATGTTTTTAAGTTGTTTTCTCTACAACTTAAAAAAAAGAAGTTGGTAGTGGTGGTTTACCACCCATGGTTCATCTGCCTCTCCTCTCCTCCTCCCCCTCACCAAAAAATTGTGTGCTAACAAGTGGGCCTGTAACTCTTTGCCCCTATTAGGCGTAACCTTCCGCACAAGCCCTAGGTCAGCCACGTCCCCATTCTCCTGAAGGCCAATAGGTTGAACCCCTAGCCCGCATTCGGAGTCATGTACCCCACGCCCGTTTCGCTCCACACATCTCCCACTCACTCCTTCCTCACTCGTCACCCCTTCCTCCACCCCCAGCCATCCGCCCACCGCTACCATTCCCGCTCGAACTCCTGGCCACCGTCCATCACAGACGGTTAACTCTTACCAAGCTCGAATAGTCCGCGAGCCTCAATTCGAGCTTAAATAGTGATACAAATTAACTCTTACTGAGCTTACTTGAGTCGAACTCGAGCTTTTCTTATTGTTGAAAATTAGTGTATGTTTGAATTATTTTGACTGTTATCGAGCTTACTCGAGTCGAGCTCGAACTCAAAGTTTTCTTATTCTTAAAAATTAGTGCATAATAAATTATTTTAATTGTTATTGAGCTTCAACGAGCCAAGCTCGAGTTAGATCGAGCTGAGCTCGAGCTCAGGTCCGGGCTTGGACCCCAACTCGAGCTCGGCTTGAGCTTCTACCGAGCTCGAGGCTAGAAGGGCAGGTTTGCTCGAGCCTCTCTCATTTACAGCCCTAGTGACAGGATGGTTGGAGAGGATGCGGCAGGGGGAGGGGCGCGAGGAGAGACATGCAATGTTTGGTGTAGGAGTTTTAGCATGTGAAGAAATGACCAATTCGATTCCACGTGATTGATGCCTGGAAGGTAAGAACCAGTTCTAGATGTATCAAACATCTTGGAATTGGCTTTGGAATTGTCGACTCCAATTGTAGGTAGCATCAAAACAACCTTATCTCTGAAATTAAATTCCAATTCCACAATTCCTTGCCCAATTGTTGGGAGCCAAATGGGTGTTACATGTTTTAAGCTGTTTTTCTCTACAACTTCAAAAAAGTTGGTGGTGGTGGTTTACCATCTGTGGTTCATCTGCCTCTCCCCTCCTCCTCCCCCTCACAAAAAAAACTATGTTCTAACAAGTGGGCCCGTAACTCTCTGCCCTTATCAAGCGCAACCTTCCACACGAGCCCTAGGTTAGTCGTTCCACGAGTTCCTGTCCTGCAACACCTTAAGCATACGAGGAAGATTGTCGTACGCTGCCTCGAAAGACCCGAAACGTTTTTTTCCAATGCCTTCTGCTTGGCACGCCACGCCCTCGCGTAGCTAATCTTGTACTTGAATTTCTTCTCGATAGCTACCACGATATGCATGGCCTCCATGTCTTTCTTCTCCACTATCTCTCTGTACATCAAATTGGCTATAAAGACAGACGCTAGGTTACGATGCCTCGCCAAAACACTTTTTAGAATGCAAGAGTGCGGCTCCACCTTGGACATAATCCAGTGAGTCTCATACTTGGGTCTACGTATGTGCACCCTCCAAGGACAACCTGCTTGCTCGCACTTCACGGTGTACTGCTCCTGGCTTGATTTCACCACACGAAATGTCCGTTACATTGAAAGGGCCCATAGCTTAATGGCATCCTGCAGTGCGCCTTGTCAGCAAACATAGAATGCAACCGAACCTCTGTCTCATGATACTCCCACACTGATTCATGCTCATCATGTGCGGAAACACCCTTAACATTAAACTGATTCCATTCCCGCGGGATAGGAACTTCATCCTCATCAGAACTGTCCTCCTCGTCGTCCTATACAACTTCCTCTTCAGCCCATGCCCTTTGGTCATCACAGTCCATCTGCTGCATGATGTACTCAATATATTCCCCTTCGTCGACTTGTCCAGTTCCCTCTATATGGCTTGACCATTGTAACTTTCCTCCATGTATCGCATCGGCTTCATCACGAGCAACTTGATCATCTTCGCCAACATGTGGGCCGCCTGAGCTGCTAGCACCTCCTGGAGCCAGGGTGGATACATGACCTTGCACAGCTTCTAATGAGCACGGTTGCACAAGCAGGACACACTCGTATCCACGGTGTCGGCACCCTTGCACAAAGCCCTTCCACGCAGCAGTGCGCTGCAATGTCTTCAACTCCCATCTGATGTCCGTGGGAGAACGGCTCTAAAGCCATTGGACGACGACGCTGCACACCTCGGGGTCCAACGAAAAACTCCGGGTCAGCCAATGCAACACATCTGTGATTCGAGCATTCTCGCCATCCGGATGTACTAGAGTGACTTGCGGAAAACCGCTCAAATTCACACCATTCGGACCTTCACGAACAGTTCCAGCACCGTAATGCACTCTCAATGTAGTGGCTATTGCCATTGCTGATGTTGGCCTGCATATATGTTTCAATTTTGTGACATATCAAATAGCATCGCACAATATCAAAGTACTGACATGCTGCAATTCATATTTCGCCGATCGTTTGCATGTCGTAACCCACTACAATAACCTCATACTATGAACTTCCAACATACGAATTAATTAAATTCTACCATAAATATTTTCTGAATTTTTAATAGGTATAAATTTCATCGGATGGTTCATTTGTACATTACGGTGACTGAATTTTCTACATCTATGATTTTGTAGGCATGCAGAATTCGATTCAATTTTGTCCTGATGCTAATTTTGTAAAACTATGTTCCCTACATGTTAATTTTCTACGGCTGTTAATTTTGTAAAACTACATGTTTAATAAATTTAGTATAACAATTATTTAACTATTTCTATCTAGATCTACACCTGCGGTTGCTTGTTCGTCTCCTCTCCATTTCTACGCCTTCTAATTCCCTATAATTACGTTAACTAAATTTTCCATACTAAAAATTGTACTAAAATTTCTATACTAAAAATGTTCCATACTAAAAATTGTATCTACAAATTTTCTATACAAAAATTTCTATACTAAAAATTGTACTAAAATCTCTATACTAAAAATGTTCCATACTAAAATAATGTATACTACAAATTTTCTATACTAAAAATTGTACTAACATTTTCATACTAAATTTTCTACATCTACAATTTTTCTACATCATAAAAAATATACTACAAATGCAATATTCTAAAAAAAGTATCTGGATCTGAAGATCTGAAGATCCTCCTCCCTCTCCTTTCCTCCTCCTCTCCCTCTCCTCTTCTCCCCCTCCTCTTCTTCCCCTACTTCCTCTCCTCTTCTTTCTCCCTCTCCTTTCTCTTCTCTTTCTCTTCTCCTCTCGGTTTTCTGACGGCGCGAGCGATTGCAAATGAGGCAGCGGCAGTGGCGGCCAAGCGCACTGCCTTTTTAACCCCCCCAGACGCCCAACTCCTGGGCGACAGCAATAATTTGTCCAACCGTTGCTAGATTCCCCACGTGTCGCCTCCTGGTTGGGCGAAAGGCTCTAGTCGCTCCCCCATTGGGCGACTGGAGCCTATTTTTGTAAAAAAATTTCCCGCGGATATATTTCTATAATTTTGAATAAAAATAGATTATTCATACCAAAGTTTCTAGCTTAGCCACTATTTATTTTGCAAATTTTCCCTGTGCGTGTACTCCAACCGAGCATTGCCTCGCTTCGCTGCATGCTTGCGCCGCCTCCCACGTTTTCCCTGTGTGAGCTAGCAGGCACAGCACAGCCGCCGCCCTAGTTCCCAGTCTGCAGACTGCAGCCACCCTGCCCCCTCCTTGCTGCTGCACGGCCCTCACGTCTCCAAGGCATGAATGCATATGCAGCCATGCAGGGGTGCATAGCCGCTGCTGCTAGTTGCCTATGTGTTAATAATATGTTCTAGAGATAATTATAAAAATAATTATATTATTTTAATATTTATAATATATTAAATAATATGTTATTTTTGTCCCATGGATAAATATATTTTATATTAATCAATAAGTATGTGATTTGTTCGTGGAACTCTTTATTTATGTTTTGATATTATTCTAAATTATCACCGATCTTATATCATTATGTGGGTCAATAATGATTTACAGATCAACACATGTATTGATTGATGATCATGTTTCCAGAATCATAGATATGTGATATCTAATCAATAATGTGGACGCATGTTACAAAATATGGTATTTGATTGACCCACCTTGAGACATTATTGAGATTATTATATTTTTATGTGTCATTAGTTGATCACAAGCAGTAATGATGTATAATCCTTTTACCTGAGATTAGCAAAATTTTCTACATATATAATAGTGCACTTAAGAGTTGCTAAACATTACTCCGTAACTAGATAGTTATAAAGGTAGCTTTCGAGTATGCGGATAGTTATAAAGGTAGCTTTCGAGTATGCTATGCAACATGCAGACGAATGTGATTGGTCAGATATGAGATTTGCTCCTCCTATATAATAGGAGAGATATCTCTGGCCCCTTGATGTGGTCAGATAAAGATAGTGCATGACCATACCACGAGTGGACGAAGAGTCGACCACAAGAAGGAAGCCCCTCAACCTACTATCTTTTCTTACAAACTCAACAAAGCCTAACCAAACCCCATGCTTCTGACATGTTCAAAGATCGGAAAAAGATTAAACATTCTATGGATGATATATTTCTCACCTCGAGTTCAATCAGGTATCATGAGGCAAAAGAAGAGTATGCAAACGGGTCATTTAGTCCGACCAAATATCAACTGGTAGGGGTGCAATCGGAGCAGATATGGATAGATATTATTCATTCTGTATCCTATTCTGTATTTTTTCTTAGAGTTGGAGTTAGATATGGATAGTACCAGATACCCATTTCTCTATTCTATATTTGCGCCGTAAGCCTTCGATCGGTCATTCGGACAGAAATTATCCGCTTCTTTTGCACTCCTACATAGGTCATTGAACGGTAGGGGTGCAGTAAGAGCAAACATAAAGAGACTAATTGCCAAATGTCAAAAGAAGAGCACTCTGCTTATGCATTCCTTGCCTACTCAGATGTAGGAATATGTCTATCTTTTATCCTATTCATAAGTGAAGTCACAACAATCTTTCTGATACCACACGATATTCAGACACATACAGACAAATATTGCTTATCTCATATTCTATTCCATATTTTTTTCCAGAGTTGGAGTTAGACACAGATAGTGCTGGATATCCATTTGATAGTGCTAGATACCCATTTGTCACTTACGTATTCACTTCGCAAGCCAGATTGATCTTTATGTATATTTGGATGTTGATATGTTCTGCTAGAGACCACTACCGAGTACTGATAGCAAAGATGTTTCTAAGTTACAACCAAGTATACATGAACCTATAGGGTCACACACTTACACTGCTACAAAAAGGGTCATCACATGAATTTATGTGTCAGTGATAATCGTGGGTTATCACAGATGGTTTGTGAGCCGTCTGTGATAAAAACAATATGGATAGTTTATAACTAGAACCGTCTGTGAAAAAAACTATTACACATGGTTCGAACCAAAAACCATCTGTGATACTCATACATCACAGACGGTTCTAATTACCAACCGTCTGTGATTGGCGAGTATCACAGATGGTTGGTATATTGAACCGTCTGTGATAGTCCTTCATAAATAATGTATAGCACAAACCGTCTATGATAGTTCATTCTATACCTTTTTTTTCTTCTGTTTTTTGGCTACCCTCAAGAAATAATGTTAGCTATGCCCTTTGAAAACAAGCAAATATAGCATCAAACACAGCAGCACATTCCATAGAATCCACCATTACAGCATCATAAGATAATGAGCAGGTTACCCATCTAACACAGTAAGAACATGGCAAGAACACATCCTAATCGTACGAACCCAACTCTTAAACATGGCAAGAACACACATCCTAGTCCTACAAACCCATGGCAAAAACATAGAAGAAGGAGAGATCCTAACAGCGCACGAACCTGGATGTACTTGACACTGACTTGAGTACCGTCTTGGTAGGTAGCTGCTTTCACGGTGCCTTATAGTGAAGGAGAGGCGGCGGTAGTATCACCTTTGTGTCACAACAGTGAGACTGCATAAGATACTCTTACGACAATTACGACAAAGAGTGTGTTGTGCAGTCAACCGTGGTGTCACAACGGAGGCGCCAGATCATGGCAGTAGTCAGCGTCGTCGAGGAAGAAGCTAGGAGTGGATGAACTAGCTAGGAGTAGAGATGGCAATGGGTACCCGAAACCCGATACCCGGTGGGTTTTTACTCTATTAGGGCATGGGTCTGAGTCAATTTTCTAACCCATGGGTTTCTTAATGGGCAAAAAGCCCAACCCATCGGGTCTGCAGGGTTCAGGTACGTTCCTATAGTACCCAAACCCGTAAACCTATGGGTAATATAAACCCGATCCATAAGAGTTATAAACCCAGGATCCCAGTCTCCCAGGCAAACCAGCCCAACCCATAGTCCATTAGCCATTTAGCCCCAAGCCCCCAAATCAAATGTGGCAATGCCCCATTACCCATACGGCTAACCCTAGCTAGCACTCGCCACGGTCACTACTCACTCCTCCCCAGTCCCCACCCCGATTCAACAGCCGCCGCAGAGGCGGCGCATCTGGCGCTCCGCACTCGGTCTCCGGCAGTCTCCACGCTCACCCTCCCGTCCCGTAGCTCCTGCTACTGCTCCCGCCACTCTCGCCGCACGCTCGTCGTCTCGCACACCCTCGCCATCGCCTCGCCTTCCAGTTCAGCCCGCCGCCCCCACGGCAACAGCCCGTCGCCCCCACGCCGCAGCCAACGCGCATCACAGCAGTAGGCTCTTGGCCATGGCGCTGCCCTCCGACTCCAACGAAGATGGCCGGTGAACTTCTTCCTCCTCTCCATTAACCATTGTTGCAGCTTGCATTACTGACCTGACGGGCGACCCATGGGTACCCGTTAACCCGGTGGGCATGGGTCTGGGCAAAAATTTGCACCCGTCACGGGCATGGGTTTTTTAGCGGGCACGTCCAACTTTCATGGGCACGGGTTTGGGATAGCAAAACCCCGCGGGTTTATGCCCGTTGCCATCTCTAGCTTGGAGCAGCCAGTAGAACTTATCTTGGAGTGAAAGGAAGAGGGGAGTAATAAATAAGGGGCGAGAGGTGGGAGGAACCGGTGCCTGCCGTTCGATGCGGAGAGAATGAACGAGTGAGATCAGAATCCTAGGGGAGATACCACGAATCGGTGTCATGGCATTATCAGAGACGGTTTGTTATACGAACCGTCTGTGATAATGCACATATCACAGGCGGTTCGAATTAATAACCGTCTGTGAAAATATCACAGACGGTTATTAATACGAACCATCTGTGATGTCTTGCATTATCACAGATGATTTATAATAATAACTGTCTGTGATATTTTTACAGACGGTTATTAATACGAACCGTCTGTGATGTATTTCTTTATCACAGACGGTTCGTATAAATAACCATCTGTGAAAATATCATAGATGGTTGTTAGTATGAACCATCTGTGATAATTGTAGAATAGACGGTTCATAGGAACCGTCTGTGATGTAGCCGTCCAGTATAGCCTCTTTTGTAGCAGTGTTAATGGGTTGGAATAGTAAAGGATCTGGTCGGAGGTTTTCTGAGCAGGATACGATCTCTACTCGTATTAGATAAGGATCCGGTTAGAGGCTTTCCAAGTGGGATATGATCTCTACTCATACTGGATAAGGATTCAGTTAGAGGCTTTCCGAGTGAGATATGATATCTGCTCATGTTGGATAAAAATTTGGTCAGAGGCTCTATATAAAGGGGAACGTTGTGGCTATGGGTTGAGGGGTTGAAAAAAAGAGATAGATCGGACCATCCACTGAAACGCTAGCCACCTCCTTCCAAAGCCCCTGCTGTGTGCATTAGTGCTAGCAAGCACACTAGAGCACGATGTTTCATTCTTGGACATGTGGATTTCGGTAGATGTGTTGCTGTGATTGTGGCACTGATTGTGATGACCTGAGGAGCACATAGAGACCGACTACTGCTAGTAGACGATTAATTACTTCCACTACATCATCGCTACACACTACTACAGAAAAGGTCATCACAGACGGTTCGAAAACGTCATCACAGACGGTTTTGTGAACCATTTGTATTTATGGGTCAGTGATAATCGAAGGTCATCACAGACGGTTTTCAAACCGTATGTGATAGCTGATAATCACAAACGGTTTTTGAGTAAAAACCGTCTGTGATAGCTGATTAGCACAGACGGTTTTTGAGTAAAAACCGTCTGTGATTATCAGCTATCACAGACGGTTTTTACTCAAAAACCGTCTGTGATATTCCCTTCGACCCCTACATACATTTCTGTTATTGGCTAGCCTCAGGAAATGCTAGCCATGCCCTCTGAAACAAGCAGATAATCACAGACAAAAATATACAATTCACACATCTCATTTCCTTTCAGATACATTTCACAGACATAAAACATCCAATTGACATCGCACTTCATTTCACAAACGTAAAGCATGCATCCATTTCGCAAATCGATTAATTGAATTGAAATGAAATATCCATTAACAAATGCACAGTTACAAAAGATCTGCACTGCATTTGCAGTGATAAGACCAATAAGAAATCATGGTGCGCAGTGGAACCGTCCTCCTGACTTTATGACTTGAGTCAGCAAAAAGTACGCCAACTCTCCTTGAATCCCTCCAAGATCAGACTGTTTCAATGCAGTTGACGGGATGGACGCAGTCTGTTTCAATGGCATTCCTCAAGACACAGCAGCAGACCTCGGATGTGCCTCGGATGCTATGCTATGCTTCGAATTGGCAGTCATGCGCCTGACGAAACAGTTCATCTTTCCACCCAAATGGTCCATGTATCTTTTGCAACAATCGCAAGATTTCTTTATCTGGGAACCTCATCCACAACATTCTCCACCCCGACAATCCTTCTTTTTCCCGCAAAATTCAAGGCAATTTTATTACAAAAGTGCAAAAAAAAGACATTCCCAGATTCTTCGTGAGCAGCCACATAGCCGACTTCTTCGGTGAGCGACTATCCATCTGCTTCTTCCCACTCCTTTTCTTCATCTCTGGTCTCTGGAATCATCGCTACTGGCGTACGTGATCCAGAGACCAGAGATGAAGAAAAGGAGTGGGAAGAAGCAGATGGATAGTCGCTCACCGAAGAAGTCGGCTATGTGGCTGCTCACGAAGAATCTGGGAATGCCTTTTTTTTGCACTTTTGTAATAAAATTGCCTTGCATTTAAGAAGGAAAAAGATGGATTGTGGGAGTGGACATCACATTTCGGCAGTAGTCGGCATATACTATTACTACAAGATCTCTAAACAAAGTTCTATAAAGCAAATGACACAAACTAGTGTATCTGGTTCATTGAACGGGAACACTCGAGTGTGTCACTTACTTCATGCCCCTTGAAGGTCTATGTGGCATATACACTAGAGTGGTCCTTGATTGGTTAATTTGTGCTCTCAAATTGTAGGGTTGCACAAGATTAATCTTGGCCGTCCCGCTACTAAATGATAAGATGAGGAAGCAAGAAAAGTGAAACATGATGCTCAATGTTAGGAAGAGAGGAGAGGAGTAGAGGGAAGGGGGAGAAGGGAGGGGGTGATGTGGACAGAGAGAGGGGTTATGTGCCTATACTATATACTATATACTAACACAACAAGCAATGTAATATGTACCAATGTAAACTAAGCAACTGCAGTAAACAATGTACCAATGTAGTATGTACCAAATAGCAAATTAAACTAAGCTATTGCAGTAAACAATGTACCAATGTAATATGTACCAAATAGCAAACTAATTAAGCAACTGCAGTAAACAATGTACCAATGTAGTATGTACCAAATAGCAAATTAAACTAAGCTACTGCAGTAAACAATGTACCAATGTAATATGTACCAAATAACAAACTAATTAAGCTACTGCAATAAACAATGTACCAATGTAGTATGTACCAAATAGCAAACTAATTAAGCTACTGCAGTAAACAATGTACCAAATAGCAAACTAATTAAGCTACTGCAGTAAACAATGTACCAATGTAATATGTACCAAATAGCAAACTAATTAAGCTACTGCAGTAAACAATGCTCACAATGCTCAAAACCATAGTCCATCACAGAAACTGCTCACAATACTCAAAACCCTAGTCCATCACAGAAAGTGCTCGGGGGAGGCGGCCGACGACGGGCTCGACGAGGGGCTCGGGGGAGGCGGCCAGCGACGGGCTCGACGAGGGGCTCGGGGGAGGCGACCGGCGACGGGCTCGACGAGGGGCTCGGGGGAGGCGGCCGGCGACGGGGTCGGGGGAGGCGGCCGGCGACGGGCTCGACGAGGGCTCGGGGGAGGCGGCCGGCGACGGGGTCGGGGGAGGCGGCCGGCGACGGGCTCGACGGAGGCGGCCGGCGACGGGGTCGGGGGAGGCGGCCGGCGACGGGCTCGGGGAGGCGGCCGACGAGGGTTCGGGGAGGCGGAGGCGACGACGGGCTCGGGATTTAATTAGATCTAGATCGAATAATTGCGCAGCACACAGGAAAAACCCTAGCCAAAGGGTATATATAGGGAGGTTATCACAACCGGTTCTAAGTTTATAACTGTCTGTGATAGTTATACTATCATAGACGGTTTTAAACTTAGTACTGTCTGTGATATTGATATCACAGACGGTTCTAAGTTCAGAACCGTCTGTGATAAGCACGTGTTTCCATTGCCAGAATGCTTCGTGTTTCGATCGTCTAATTAACGTCTCTCGATCGTTATACGAAGCGTCTATATCATTAATGCTTCGCGCGTGTTTCCATTGCCAGAACGCTTCATGTTTCGATTGCAAGAACGCTTCGTGTTTCGATCGTCTAATTAACGTCTCTCGATCGTTATACGAAGCGTCTATATCATTAATGTTTGGGTATACGATGCTAAAGGTTAAATATGCGCGCCTAATCCAGGTCTCTTCTACGTACGTACAATATGGATTCTACTATTCTTGTGATCATCTCCTTCCTCTCATCTGTTCATCACGAATTGTTCGGCCGGAGCCTTACACAGGCGGCCAACAATTTGCATCTGGAGCAGCTTCTCCGCACACGCCCTGCTCTCCTTCCCCGACTTTCTTGCATCCGTCAGCTCGACCTCATCATCCGCCGTCGACGGAGGCGTCTCGCTGCCGCTCAAGAAAGGGAAACATCCCTCACCCTGGTTCTTCTCCACAATGTGCGCAAAGCGGAAGAAGATCTACACGCATTGGAGAGACTGATGGATAGCCTTGCCGATCAAGCAAATACGGCAGATTCTGAGGAATCTTTTCATGTTATCCTCTACGACATTATGGATGCTGCTGATCATTTGCCCAGGCTGGAGGAGGAATTGCTGAGGACAAGGGCAATCTTAACGGCGTTCGAGAATTTAGCGGCTGATCCTCCAAGTCCCCAAGTCGAAGAAGAAGCGTACGAAGCCCAAAAGATTACAATCTGGGAAACTCTTTACCTGTGCGACTTTTGTAATAAATTTGCCTCTAATTGAAATTAATATATTTGCCTTTAATTTGTGATCTTTTGTCTCAGTAGTTCTGTAGTTAAGTTATTAGAAGCAATGTGTACTTATATATTAAACTCTGATCTAGAATATGACAGACAAAGGGACATCACAGACGGTTCTTGTTAAAAACCGTCTGTGAACATTCACAGACTGTTCTTAACAACAACCGTCTGTGATAGTCTACACAACACAGACGGTTTTTAATAAAAAAACCATCTGTGATATTCCAGTATCACAGATGGTTTAGCGGTAAGAACCGTCTGTGATACTCCTTTTTCCCGCCACAAATACCACAGACGGCATTCAAATTAAAACCGTCTGTAATAGTGTACATTACAGACGGTTTCACAAAACCGTCTGTGATTTAGCGTCTACTATTAGCCTTTCTGTAGTAGTGACATTGAATCGGGTTATTTCAACTCTTCTTCCGCTACACTGTTGTTGCCGCACGAAATTGATCCGCACGCCAACAGGATAATTGATGGAAAAACAAAATCTACTTTAAACTAGAGACTAAGAAAACAAAGGTACGAAAATAATATTGTATCGATTGTCTGATGTCTGTTGCAATCGGCCTTACCCTTTATATTTATAGGGTGCCTGGTCTATGGCAAATAAAATCGGCATCAAATCAAGATCTATGGCAAGTAAAAACAAATTAATCACATCCGCTAATGAGCCTGATTTCTTTCTCTGTTTATCCGCTGTCGAATCCTCTGCGGATAACTTCCCATAACGATTCAGTATTCCCGAACTTTTCGACCGCTTCTCGTTATGACTGTCAAAGTTTCCAATTCGTGGTCGAAACTCCTTGCGACCACCTTCAGTATGGTCGCGGCCTTCAATGTAGTCGTAGGCTTCTACATGGTCATAGACTCCAACGTGGTCATAGCCTTCAACACGGTCGCGGACTTCACCGTGGTCGTAGCCGCCGACGTGGTCGTACACTCCAACGTGGTCGCAGACGCCTTCGTGGTCGTAGCCGCCGACGTGGTCGTAGACCCCAACGAGGTCGTAAACCCCACCATAGTCGTAGCCTGCAACGTGGTCGTAGACGCCACCGTGTTCGTAAACCCCTCGGGAGACACTCAGCCATGCCCAAAGTGGTCGTATACGCCACAACGTGGTCGTGGAGCTATCTGGCGGCTGCCGACCACGACCAATGTGGTCATAATGACTTTCGACCACGGCCAAAGTAGTCGTAAACCTCTCGGGAGACATTCACAACGTGGTCGTAGAGCTTTTCCGACCACTCGCTTAACACCCCACTCGGTTCTGACCATGGACAGCGTGGTCGTAAATGATTCAATGGGCAGCCGACCATGACTAAAGTCGTCGTAAATAGTTCAATGGGCAACTAAATAGCCAACCGAATTATATTAATGAAACAACAATCCGGCTATTTTGATTATCTAATGCACAAATATGCTAGTGTCATTTTTCACTATCAACACATGCCCCCCTGTTTTTTTTTAAGCTTGCTAAAAGAAAACACTTGCATGACGAAACCAGCTAAGGGCAATAACCTATTCACCTAAAACTTTCTTTGGACGATGGTCTTCAACACATTAGCCATAAATAATACTTCTCAGGACGATGACTAGCAAACACCGGCCATACTTTCTCATGCATTTTGCCACACACTTGGATAGTACCTTTTTAAATATTTTCCATTAAGTGCTCTAGGCAATTTTTCTCCATGCAAATTTTGCACAAAATAACTATTTCCAGGAACAATCTCTATAACTTTATACGGACCATCCCAATTTGGAGACCATTTTCCAAACTTATTATCCTTCGACCCAATAGGTAAAATCGTCTTCCATACTAAATCTCCGATTTGAAACGATTTTTCTTTTACCTTCTTATTATAGGCCTTAGCTACTCTTAACTTGTCTTTCTCAATCTCTCTCAAAGCTTTTATCCTCTCATCTGTAACTTCGTCTATTCTATCCATCATTAAATCATGATAATCCACGGCCGACAAATCATTTTGCCTGGCCAACCTAAGAGCGTCCAGATTCACCTCAACAGGTAAAACGGCCTCTTGCCCATATACTAACTCATATGGTGTCACTTTTGTAGCACCATGCTTAGATATACGATGAGCCCATAATGCCTCAGACAAAACCTCATGCCACCTCTTAGGATATTCTTCTATTTTCTTTTTGATAAGTTTAATTAAAATCTTATTACTAGACTCGGCTTGCCCATTAGCCTGAGCATAGTATGGTGAAGAATTAAGCAATTTAATCTTCAATGATTCGGCAAACTCACGTACTTGATGAGACACAAAAGACGACCCTTGATCAGTCGTTAAAGTCTGCGGTATGCCGAATCTATGAATAATATGCACCAAGATAAAATCAATTACTTCTTTATGTGTCATATTTTTAAGAGGAACAGCTTCTGTCCATTTTGTAAAATAATATGTAGCTACTAAAACGAAACGATGACCTTTAGAAGATGCAGGCTGTATCTGGCCGATAAAATCTAAACCCCACCCACGAAACGGCCATGGTTTAATAATAGGATGCAACATGGCAGCTGGTGCTAATTGTATATCACCAAATTTTTGACAGGACTCACAACCTTTATAATATTTAAAACAATCTTCTAACATAGTCGGCCAATAAAAGCCAGCTCGTCTCAACAACCATTTCATCTTATGGGCCGACTGATGTGTGCCACAAATACCTTCATGAACCTCACCCATAGCAATTTTAGATTGGTCTGAACTTAAACACTTTAAAAGCAATCCTTCTACAGTTCGGCGATATAATTCTCCATCAAGCAATGTATACTTTAAAGCCTGTCGCCGAATTTTTCTATCTACAGATTCACTGGGATTCTCTAAATAATTAAGTAAAGGTTTTCTCCAGTCATTGAGTTCAGCCATATTTGACGTTTCTAAAACATCCGAACTGCTGCCTTGCTGTTCGGCCATATAAACAGGAACATTTTTGTGCATCGATTTTTCTATCACAAATAGCTTGCCTCTACTAATATGATAACCAGATGCTTGCTGCGCAAGATCATTAGCTCTAAAATTATCTCCTCTGGATATATGACTGATAGTAAAATCATCTAGGTTTGATACAATCTCTAAACACTTTTCCAAATAACCATTCAATGAACCAGCAAGGCACTGATAAATTCCAGAAACTTGCTGCACAACTAATAACGAGTCACCAAAAGCTTCTACATTTCTTACATCCATGGATTCTAAAATTTGCAATCCTAATAAAAGTGCTTCATACTCGGCCTGATTATTAGTACAAACATATTCCAAACGAACTGATGTTTCAAAAATAGCACCTCTAGGCGAGATTAAGACAATACCAACACCCTGTCCTTCTCTACAGGCCGAACCATCAAAATATAGCTTCCATGGAGTTACAGATAAATAACTAATCAGCTCCATACCATTATCAACTCTATGATCTACAATAAAGTCTGCTACAATTTGGCCTTTCATAACTTTTAAAGACTCATAAGCCAAATCATATTCTACCAATGCATAAGCCCATTTTCCGATCCTACCACTCAAAATCGGCTGTTGCAACATATACTTAACAACATCGGTCTGACAAGTTACCACACAAGTACTGGACAATAAATAATGCCTTAAACGGGTACAAGCATAATACAAGGATAAACACAATTTTTCAATAAATACATACCTTGTCTCTGCTCCCAGAAGGCGCCGGCTCAAATAATTGATAACAAATTCTTTGCCCTCTACTTCCTGCGTTAATACAGAACCAATAACACCATCTTCCGCAGCGATATATAGCCGAAACGGCGTCCCGGCTTCAGGCGCCCTCAAAACAGGAGGAGTAGACAAATACTTTTTAATTTCATCAAAGGCTTTCTGTTGTTCTGCCCCCCAAGTAAATTCGGTTTCCTTCTTTAACCGAAGTATGGGTGTAAATGCGTCAATTTTCCCGGACAGATTAGATATAAATCTTCTCAAATAATTTATTTTCCCTAAGAATTTTTGCACGTCTCTTTTACATTCTGGTGCCTTTATTTTCTGAATAGCCTCTAATCTAGTAGGGTCTATCTCTATTCCCCTCTCATGTATGATGAATCCTAGAAACTTTCCAGCTGACACGCCAAAAGCACATTTGAGTGGATTCATTTTCAAACCATACCGACGCATCCTTTCAAACACTAATGTCAAATCGGCCAAATGATGATCCACGTTATCCGATTTAACTACTACATCATCAATATATATTTCTAGTATGATACCGAGTAAGTCATGAAAAATTAAATTCATAGCTCGCTGATACGTAGCGCCGGCATTTTTCAAACCAAATGTCATGACAATCCACTCAAATAAACCTACAAAACCAGGGCACCTAAAGGCCGTTTTAGACATATCTTCTTCAGCCATAAAAATTTGATTATAACCAGCATTGCCATCTAAAAAGCTAACAACTCTATGTCCCGAAGCATTATTAATCAACATGTCGGCTATAGGCATAGGATATGGTGCGGCTGCAGGGAAATTTTCCCATCGGTGATTCCAACCACCGAACTCTTGCCTTGGAGGAGATCTTGGTCGCTTCAAATTATAGGGCCGACTAAAACTGCTTTGACCGGTCTTACCATCTTCATATTTGGCCAGAAGCTCTTTAAATGTGGGCTTCGGTCTCTCAACCCATTTGTTTGTCCTATTCTTTCCCTCATTAATTTTCCAATGACCCACTTCCGGGCTTTTTGGTTTTATCATCCTTGTACTCCCATTCTCATGCACCCTAGGAATTGCAGAACCTACTGTAATTTTGATGGATTCATGGCCTTCAGGAGTATTTTCAATCTGGACTGTTCTAACCACATCTCTACTCTTTTCTGTAGGTCCACTACTATCCTCACCAATCATCACATTTTTTCCTACTGTTGATTCGGCCTGTGATGGCCGAACTAGCACCCTCTTATTTTTGAAATCAATCACATTAACTGGAAAAGGTTGAGTGTCTAACTGCATCTTTGAACTCTCAGCAAATTTCAATCGTCCTTCGTTTATGGCCGATTGAACCTGTCGACGAAAAATATTGCAGTCGTTAGTAGCATGAGAATAAGAATTATGCCATTTACAATATGCACGTCTTTTTAATTCTTCAGGAGGTGGTATGACATGTCCAGTGGGCAATTTTATTTGTTTCTTTTGCAATAAATAATCGAAAATTCTATCACATTTAGCAGTATCAAAAGTATATTTTATTTCTTCATGCCGATTTCTCTGTGGAACCGGCCTCAAAGCAGAGCAAATGAATGGTTTAGATTTTGAATCCCATACCCATTCGGCTACACACATATCCACACTCTCATCATCAGATGACGTGGAGTCATGTTCTACTAAATTAACAGGATGGTTCGTTTTATGTTTTTCACTGGTCCTATGGAAATTTTTAGATTCTCTAGCCCGGCTTTCTTGAGCCAGAGCCCTCTGCAAGACTTGACTCACGTCTAAGAAATCCTGCCCTTCTAATCTTTCCTTCAAATGTGAAAGCAACCCAGAAAAGGCTAACTCAGCAAGATCCTTATCAGATATTACTAGATTAAAGCATCGGTTTCTTGTATCTCTAAATCTCCTGATATATTCAGCAACAGGTTCATTGTATTTCTGTCTAACCGATGTCAAGTGTGATAATCTCAATTCAGTGTCTCCCGTGTAAAAATATTCATGAAATTTTTGTTCTAACTCAGGCCATGAATGAACCGAATTAGGTGTAAGGGATGTGAACCACGTGAACGCAGTACCAGATAATGACAAAGGAAACAGTCTCAATTTTAAAGCATCACTAGCACTGGCTTCACCGCATTGTGCAATAAATTGACTAACATGCTCTAAAGTGGTTCTGCCATCATTCCCTGTAAATTTAATAAAATCAGGTACTCTGAATCCACGGGGATATGGAACCGTATCATAGAAATCAGGATACGGCTTTTGATAAGTACGCATTCTATATTTAGGCTCTACCCCAAATGTTTCCTTGAATATATTAGCTACTTGCTCTCTGATATTTTCATGCCTAACAAATGGCTCAGCCATAGGCCGATTATTTGCCACATTAGCTGGCTGTGGCCTAAAAACATTGGGTTGTGACATATCGCAAATTTGGGGCTGTGGATAGGGAATATTAAGCACAGGAGGATTAAAATAAGCTTCTGGTGTTGGCCCATATGGTATTCCTGATCCCTGTGGTGGTATTGGATGCACACTGTATGCTACAGTTTGATATGGAGGTACATGCATATCAGTTAAATTCTCAGCAACTCGGCCGTAATTTGGAACCGAGACGAGCGCATTAGTTGTGACAAACGATGACGTAGCAATATTGGCCGAAGTAGGCATATGGTTTCGGCCACCATGAGTGTCACTCTGTAAACTGTGATTTCGCGGTACACCAAATTGTGTAGTAAATGCAGATGAACCATATGGCAAAGTTTCTTGTTCTACAGAACGACGAAAATTTAAAGCACTAGCATCACTCGTCATAGGTTGTTTTTTGTTGTGTTCATCCTGGATTTGCAACATCACGGCTCTAATACGACTAGTCAAAACATTGTCCATAGCAACACCAACAGTTTGATTAATCATATGAGCAATATCTTCATGAGAAGGAGAGATTTTACTTACAGGGTTCTTTACCTCAGGGTTGGTGGAGACATATGGCAGTGCAGTTTCTTTCATAATAACACCTTGTCTTGTTTTCTGGAAACACGCCAACATCGTCTTCTCATACTCTAACTTGCGTCGCTCGATCTCCTGGCGATGTTCTTCCGGCAGCTCGTCAAACGTGGGCGTAATGACGTTGTTGGGATCTACCTCAGAACCGTTTGACACCATGGTCTGAAGCTCTGACTAGATCCCCTGTAGATCGCGTGTGATATTGCACCTCTGCTGCTACGTTGCTGCCTTCGGTTGCTACGTGCGAAGCAGACCGATCGCCCGAGAAGGGTGCAATCGGCTTTTAGCCGATTAGCAGATTGATTTGCCGGCGAGATGAAGAAATCGGCCTTTCGGCCGAGTAGATTGATTTCGATGGAGAAGAGAAACCGATTAGAAATCGATTCCCCAGCGGAGTCGCCAATTTTGTTGCCGCACGAAATTGATCCGCACGCCAACAGGATAATTGATGGAAAAACAAAATCTACTTTAAACTAGAGACTAAGAAAACAAAGGTACGAAAATAATATTGTATCGATTGTCTGATGTCTGTTGCAATCGGCCTTACCCTTTATATTTATAGGGTGCCTGGTCTATGGCAAATAAAATCGGCATCAAATCAAGATCTATGGCAAGTAAAAACAAATTAATCACATCCGCTAATGAGCCTGATTTCTTTCTCTGTTTATCCGCTGTCGAATCCTCTGCGGATAACTTCCCATAACGATTCAGTATTCCCGAACTTTTCGACCGCTTCTCGTTATGACTGTCAAAGTTTCCAATTCGTGGTCGAAACTCCTTGCGACCACCTTCAGTATGGTCGCGGCCTTCAATGTAGTCGTAGGCTTCTACATGGTCATAGACTCCAACGTGGTCATAGCCTTCAACACGGTCGCGGACTTCACCGTGGTCGTAGCCGCCGACGTGGTCGTACACTCCAACGTGGTCGCAGACGCCTTCGTGGTCGTAGCCGCCGACGTGGTCGTAGACCCCAACGAGGTCGTAAACCCCACCATAGTCGTAGCCTGCAACGTGGTCGTAGACGCCACCGTGTTCGTAAACCCCTCGGGAGACACTCAGCCATGCCCAAAGTGGTCGTATACGCCACAACGTGGTCGTGGAGCTATCTGGCGGCTGCCGACCACGACCAATGTGGTCATAATGACTTTCGACCACGGCCAAAGTAGTCGTAAACCTCTCGGGAGACATTCACAACGTGGTCGTAGAGCTTTTCCGACCACTCGCTTAACACCCCACTCGGTTCTGACCATGGACAGCGTGGTCGTAAATGATTCAATGGGCAGCCGACCATGACTAAAGTCGTCGTAAATAGTTCAATGGGCAACTAAATAGCCAACCGAATTATATTAATGAAACAACAATCCGGCTATTTTGATTATCTAATGCACAAATATGCTAGTGTCATTTTTCACTATCAACAACTGTGTGTCTAGTGTTAGTGATCTATAATCTCTTACATGTATAGCTTCCTAATGTATGTGGTAGAAATTTTAATTTAATCAGCCTACTGATCCAAGTTAGGCTGTCGCTACATGCAATACATGTTGTTGTGCTGCTACGCGTGTTCAGCCGCTCGGTTGTCACGGCAATTGATGCTGTTGTGTTGCTGCGCTACAGCAACAATGCCTATTTGCGCTGCTTGGTAGCTGCACAGAGGAAGAAGGAATAGAGGGAGAAGGATGCGGCAAGGGAAGAGCTGTAGAGAAAGAAAGGGGAGGAAGACAGAAGGCAGAGGGGCATGCAAGCAGAAGAGAAGGAAGGAGAAGAAGGGCTCCAAGATCATGCTGTTCTCACCGTCGTCTATGTAAGTACCTAGAGTAACAACCTAAAATCCTTTCCTCTGTCAGTTCATTGATTAGATAGGGTTTATAGTAGAGTTTAGTGGAGGTAGATGTGAGTGGTTGCGATTAGACGCCGCTAAAACCCTAATTATTAAGATTGGATTCATGAAAAGTGGTTTCTGTTGAAATTTTGGATGTTGTAATGGATAAATATGAAGCTGTGATATCTCTACCCCTAAAATACACCAGTTCATTTCTTTCCTACGCCCACCTCAAATTGTGCCCCCAACAGTCATGAGTTTTCCTGCGTCCACACCAATTCGTGTCCCCAGAAAAACCAACCAGTGAAATCAACGATCAAGGATCAATTCCCACCTTTCTCTCTCCTTACCCACTCATATCCAACGATCCAAATCCAAAGCGGACTCGCGATCCCCACCTCCCCCGCGCGACTCGCGATCCCAAGCCCAAATCCCCATCTCCGCATCCCCCGTGCCTCCGCTCCCGCCACTCCCCCGCACCTCCGCTCCCTCGCCTTCCCCGCGTCTCCGCTCCCACCGCTCCCCCGCACCTCTGCTTCCTCGCCCCCTCGCCACTCCAGCGCCCGAGCTAGGGTTTCTGTGCCTCTCCCGCCGCCGCGGCCGCCGCCGAATCGCCGGAGGAGGGGGAGGATATGGGCACGCCGAAATTCCCCATCTCCTCAAAAACCCTAGCCGCCACCTGTGGAATCCTTGAGCCCGGCACTGTTCTGCTTCTTCTCCACCTGCGCCGGCGAGGGCCGGGCCTAACCTCGCCGGAGTCCACCCCTGTACTCACCGCCACCAGCCAGCGCCTCCCGTCTCCACCTTGCCTCCCTTCTCCACTACGCCATCCGCGCCGCCATCGGCCTTCTCCACATCCGCCGCCGCTCCTCTATCTGAGCCGCCAACCGAAGCCCTTCTCCTTGCCCCACCTCGGCGCTGCCGCTCTCACCTGCTCCTCACTGGATCCGCCTCTCCGGCCGCCTACATCGCCTCCCTTCGCCGCTTCTCCACCCGCGCTGCCTTCTCCGGTGCGCCGCCACCTCTACTCGCCGGCCGCCCTGCTGCCTCTCCTCTCCTCCCTCCTCCACATCCGGCCGCCTGTCTCCACCACTCGCCACCGTCGTCCCTCTTTTCCGGCCGCCGCATAATCCTCCCCTACACCCGCACTTCTCACTCCCTCTCCCCTGCTGCTCGTCTCACCGAGGGCCGCCGTCCTCACCAACACGTCGCCATAGCCCGGTCCTTGCGTCCACCTCAACGCCTCCCCTTCTACGCCGCCATCTCCATGGACACCGAGAAGGAGGCGAGGGGCGCCGCAGCAGCGGAGGCGGCAGCAGGGAGCAGCGGCAGGTGCAGTGAGCAGGAGCACGCACGCCTCGGGGAGAGGGACCAGCAGGAGTGGCTAAGCGGCGAGAGGTTCCTCACCGACTGCAAGAGGCGGGAGTCACCGTTCCTCACCAGGCGGGAGAGGTTCCGCAACGAGTTCCTGCGTCGTGTCGTGCCGTGGGAGAAGGGAAACCTCACGTGGCAGAATTTCCCCTACTACGTCAAGTGAGGCGCACACCATCTGTTCAACGCTTTGTTTGAGCGAAGCTAACATTAGTGTGCTAACGGCTAGAGAATGTGTTTTTTCCCTTTTGGATTGCAAGCGAGAACGCGAGGCAGCTGCTGAGCGAGTGTGCGGCATCCCATCTATTGTTTTATCTCAATATTTCAGATATATAGTGTGTGAAATTGGAAATCCATGTCTCCACTCTCCACCAAATAATTGCTGTAAGGTAAGTTTTGGAGGAAGAACTTGAGATAGAAGGATGAAGGAGATTGAGTCGTGAATTGTTGCATTTGGCTCGATTATTAGAAGTTAAAAATGAGACTAGGAAGAGTAATAAAACTGGTTGGTGTAGAGGATACCATTGATACCTGCTTCAATTTGCTTTTGTGATCTAACCTGGGTCGTTCTTTTGTGCAGGTTGTGGTGGTTTCAACCTCTAAGACTGGGAAGCATGGTCACGCCAAGTGCCACTTTGTTGCTATTGACATCTTCACTGGCAAGAAGCTTGAAGATATTGTGCCATCTTCGCACAACTGTGATGTTAGTACATTTCTTCAGCTCTTTCCATTTAATATTGCTTCCATTGACACTAAAACATGAACATGTTTTGTTTATAGGTTCCTCATGTGAATCGTACTGAATACCAGCTCATTGATATATCTGAGGATGGATTTGTAAGTTTTATTATTTTGTTAATGCTTCTTGTGTGTTATCTTTTGTGGGATTCTGCGTTCACTTGAGAAATTAACATCTCTTGCAGGTGAGCCTGCTGACTGAAAATGGTAACACCAAAGATGATCTGAGGCTCCCAACTGATGAGAACCTGCTTAGCCAGGTTTGTACAACTCTGTAATTCATGCATACTTCTTGCTTACATAGAAAGTAGATTTGAGATGCCTTTACTTTCTTAATTTAAATTTAAGTTGTCAACTAAAATTTTGAAGCTATGTACTTTGTACACTAATGTAGTTTGATTTGGCAGCTTATTGTATAAGTTGATTTTAAGGACTGTTGCTCTTGTTATTTATTGGGAAATGGGCTGAGAGATTTTGGTTTTTTACCAATTACTTCCACTAGAGATAAACTGAATCTAAATTGTCTAGCTCTTTTTTTTTAACAAAAATGAAAGCTCTTTAGATTTACCAACGCATTCTTGATTGATTAGCTCATCAACATTTGTTAGCTCACAACTTCTGATCAAGGAAGTAAATTCCTTGATGAAGCTATTTTGTTCTATCTACCTTGCAATATTGCACTTTTTTGTTTCTGTGAACTGCGATTCTTTTCAAGCATTTGCAATGTTCACTTATGCATCTTTCAGACTGCTTTTTGCCTGCAATAGACATACCACACATCTGGTTTCACATGGGAAATGTCAAAAAATGCTCTGTATGTGCTGGATTTCTGCAACTTCTGCAGAGTGCTTATAGTTTTCCTGTCTAATTGTCTGAGATTAGACTTGGAAAAATTATTGTCATGAATAGAAAGATGATGCTGTGAATCTAATATTGCAATAGAGTGATTGACCATTGTTGTATTGGTTATTTACATGGGCCACATTTAGATTGACCTCTGTCTAATCATTGTATGCTTTTTTACTTTCTCCTCTCTGAATAAGGAATACCACATCCACCAATCTAATTTTCCACCTAATCTAAATTGAATAATTGACGACTTTGCATGCTATAGCTCAAAACTTACACTGATCATCAATTTGTCTGCTGGTGCAGATCAAGGATGGCTTTGGCGAAGGGAAGGACCTGGTGGTGACTGTCATGTCTGCCATGGGAGAGGAGCAGATCTGTGCGCTGAAGGACATCGGCCCGAAGTAACCTGTCTCGTTGCATGTATTTTCTTGCATGTGGCTTACTACTACTGGTTTTCAGTTAAAGATGGGTTTGGGTATCTAGGACAAGGCTTCCTGAGAACACACAGTGACAAGCATCAAGGAACTGTATCGCAAAACTCTTACCCGATCGGGCCCTTATTTATCTGGGGTCCTCAGCAGGTATATAAAACTCTTACCCGATCGGGCCCTTATTTATCGGGCCCTTTATTTATCTGGGGTTCTTGACAGGAATATAAAAAAGTAGGTACATTCCTATCAGCATAGTCTAGCCTGTATTAATTTTCTATCCTATCTTATTTGTGTTTTACACTTTCACTTCTCATTGCTTTTAGGGCAAGAGCAGGATACAACTGACAGAAGATGATTTGGTTGCTTTCTTCTTCTCATTTGACGGTATATTATCTGGCTCCAAAGTCTGTTTTGTGCCCATTTGAAACTTGAGATTCCCTCAAAAAAAAACCTTGGATTGTATTTAGAATTAGTTGTTTATGACTCCACAATTTTGTTAAGGAAAATAATGCAGAGAAATAGTCTTAGTAGGATATTCTGTGAACTTAAAAGTAACTTAGGTTTTGTTGGTCCATTTATACATGTAGGAACCACAGAAATGCTACATATTGTTGTTTAATTTGCTTACATGATGCTCTTGCACTGATCTCCTGCCTATGGAATATGTTTGCCTTAATCTCCATCTGCATTGGAACTACTTCAGAGTTCAGATTTAGATGTACCGTGGAATTTGATATAATCGAAATATATCTTTGCACATACCTTAATTGATAAGAGTTTGTTCTGTCACCTTCTTTGGAAGTAAGGAGAAATATTAGTGAACTTACTGATGGTGTACAATTTATGGATTCTGCAATACTTGCCAAGAGAAGAAAGTAATAGATAGTACTTTTTCACAGCATCGAACAAGCCAGGCTGAATTTTATCTATTCTGAAGGCACTTCCTTTGGGCATTCCTTTAGAGACAAATGGATATAGTTATATTAAGAGCAGATACATCAAATTTGGATTGGCATAGTTTATCTCATATCTTTTGTGGCATGTGCTCTAAAGATTCAAGTTTTATTTTTTTATTCTTTATATTTTTATTTTGTAAGCAGTCTTAATTGGTTACTACCTTGATCTACAGAGGTTGGAAAAGGATATACAAATTTATATTTTGTTTTGTAAGCAGTCTTAATTCATTATGTGACAAAAATATTTGGTTATACAATATATGAGACGTGAATATTAATGAATCTGATTGTTCGTTTTATTTGTTACAAATTTTATCTTGTTTTGTATTTTACCGTAGCGTTAGCACGGGCACACTACTTGAGTCTCCAAGTAAACGGGAAATACACTGTTTGACTTCGATACTTTTCTTGCGTTCAAGCTCTGTGCTGAAGGCCTTGCTTGGAAATTTCCGACATCTTGATATATACGCGGTTAGTTGATTTTTCAGCTACAATAGCACATTGCACCTGCACATTGCTAATTGCCAAGAAATACCACAGTGCATTTTACTATACAGGATTACGGATGAGTACTTTCTTCAAGCAATGTACATGAGTAGCATTTCTTCATGCGTTCACAGCCCTCGGGAGCCAAATAAAGATGGAATTTGAACTAGATGAAAAAGAAGTACGGGCTGTTTTTGTTCATACCTTCATTTGTAATAAACACGTGCAATTAGATTAGAGTGCTGGCAGCTATCTCAAGAACAAATTGTGTCCTGGTCTACTATGCCAAGGATAAGAGATAATGCGATCGGGAACACGGTGTCACTCCATTCTTTTTGCACTTATCGTTGTAGGATGTTGCAGTCAAACACTTCAGGTTTTGACCACAAATGTACGTGAAGTGTTGGTCTACTATACCAAGGATAAGAGATAATGCGATCGGGAACACAGTGTGGCTCCATTCTTTTGCACTTATCGTTGTAGAATGTTGCAGTCAAACATTTAATGTTTTGACCACAAATGTACGTAAAGTGTTTAAATTTGTTAGATAAAAATTATACGATTTTCCATTAAAAGTTCTTATATGCTATTATATTTTGCATAATGCTTGCTAACATATAATCAACACTTTAAGGTCTCGTGCTTTTCCGATTTCTTTTAGTGGCCACTATTTATTAAATTAATAAGTTACAGTTAAAAACTATAAACAAAAAAAAACAGATCCTAAATCAAAAATATATATTAGAGACCATGTTAATATCTAACACAACAACTAAAAAAATCGTGCTCCAAATTGCAAACGCTGAAACACACACATGCTCCAAATTAGAGATGGCAACAAGCCCAGAGGATCCTAGGGGGCACCCCGCTCTAATCCTCGCCAGCCCACCTGCCCCACCCCGTGATGACATGCCGACCGTGAAAATTGAAAATTAGTGTTTTGTCCAAATGTATAAAAAAGAATACATATTTCATATTCAAAATTCATATTGTACAAATTAAAAATATATGGGTGTGTCTAGGTCTCACCCGAATTTTTTCTTCCTAACAATCATCCAGTTTTGAAACCGTTGGATTAGAGATCCAACGGCCCCTTTTTTTGGATGAGAGGGGAGATTTTTTTTGAGGGGTGAGGGAAGAATTCATGGCCGTTAGATCTCTAATCTAATGGTCATAAATCTGGATGATAGTTAGAAAGAAAACATCTTATAATATTTATCAACATCCAAAATATATTTTTTAATTCTTGACGGCCCCACCCTTGCCCCCCATGTGGATTATCCTCTGCGCGGAAATTGGCAAATTGCCACGCCTGCTCCAGATTAGCTGCGGTCATGCTACTTATAATATGTTTCATCTTTATTATTAAATATCATTTGATTTATCTATAACAATTAAACACGTGCTCTTCTCCAGCAACCTGTCAGGCTTCCTTGTATACAATTTCATGTGGTCGTGGAATGGCGTAAGATTACCAGTTATCAACACGGTGAGCATATAATATTCTCTATGTATATTTTGTAGACTACATAGCAAATTAATAAGTTAACTTATTATCTGCCATGCACAGCGATCACATTCACTGAGGACGAATTTCTTGGTGGACATTTTGAAGAGCAGTGAAAATGAATGTAAAGACATTATCCCTGGAGAACTCCAAGACCTACTTAAGCAAATCAGAAATTAGATGGTTCAGGCGAGACATGACTTATTATTGCCTTGTTATGCATTATAATTGGCCTAGGCTTGTAATTTCATGACCTGAACTTGCTGGTAATATACATGAGTGTTTTCCAGATTATATACATGGTGATATACAATTGCGTGAAACTTAATCGTAACCGGGTAGAAGGTTTGAACGCGTAGTCGGAAGCATTTACACAAGATCCAATACGATACGGAACCTAGCCGGGCTGTCTACGACCACACTGTACATCATCGAGAGTCAGCCGAAGTTCATACGACGGCTTTGACTGTGGTCGGAAGTTAGCAGTACTCCATACGACCACTTTGCCAGCGACCGGAACCAGTAAAACATTTTCTTACTCCTCTTGGCCGTGGTCGTAGTATATCGGGAGGCGGTTCGACCACAGTAAAGCTGGTACGACTACGACTGGTCGTGGTCGAAATCGGGTAGAAGAATTGAACGAGTGGTCGGAAGGTTTTACGATCACGATGGTCATGGTCGAAAGCCATGTACACTGTTTACGACCACTTTGGGTGAGGTCGAAGGTCACCCGAAAGGCGTACGACCACGTTGGCCGAGGTTCGTAGTCGGAAGGCTTACGACCACGTTGGCCGAGGTTCGTAGTCGGAAGGCTTACGACCACGTTGGCCGTAGTCTGCAGTCGGAAGTCGGCGCTCGAGCTTGCGACTTCGCTGTGAGGTCGTCGTATGCGGTCGGCTGCGCCCGGGAAGACTTGAATGTAGTCGTAGATACCTGGTAAGTGGTCGTGTGACCTGTAGGATCGATCGTTTGGTCTGGGAGTCGGTCGTACGGTCTTCTGGGTGGTCGTAGCATGTGGGAGCTGGTCGTATGGCTTGTGCACACATTGTTATATGAGACGATCGTAGCTTAAATCACGCGATAAACGGTCGTAGCTTCTGTTAACCGGTCGTATGGTCTCGCTCGCGAAGCGGTCGCAAGACCTGGGAATCGGTCGTAGGCTTTTGAGCATTGCGTGTTGGGTGGTTCCGACCGGTCACGTATTTATGTGAAATTCATTATGTGACAAAACTATTTGGTTATACAATATATGAGACGTGAATCTTAATGAATCTGATTGTTCGTTTTATTTTTTACAAATTTTATCTTGTTTTGTATTTTATCGTAGCGTTAGCACGGGCACTATACTAGTACTAGATAGTTGTAGATAACTTTGTTAGCTTTCCATAGGGTATTTAAGCACTTAATTAGGTTGGATAGATTAAAAGTTATAATACTCGTAAGCACGATATCCAGTGAATCATTGTGATTGGGCAATGTCATGATAGTTATCAGATTAAAAAATATTAGATGTCAAAATTAAGGTTTAACATGAAAGACATAGGAAGTTGTTTTAGGATCTTTCACTATGCGCTTGTGCCCATTAAGTGCCATCTTGCAACCCCTGGTCACAAAAGGAAGTTGTTTTAGTATATATGCAGTTAAACATTCTAAACTTTGGTTATTAATATCTTTTTGAATATTTAGATTGGACATATGAAAATGGTACACATAGATTTGTCTCAAAAGTGCATTCATGATATTATAATTTTATAATGTTATTAATGTCGATGTCCAACTTTTTTTTGTGATCAGAGATTACAATGGAGCCTTTGAAATCTCCAATCTCCCAAGTTAGAGGTTAGCTGCGGCGCACAAGACTCAAACATAAAGTGGATTGTCATGGACGGCAGGACATCGGCCTCGACTGGCCTGAGCATAACAAAATACACGATGGCCTAGCAAGAGAAGTCAGTATATTCGGTTTCACTAAGAAGTGACAGGCAATACACATTCAAATGAGCTTTTATAATTGGAAATAATTTTCATATGTTGAAATGTTTTTTCTAATAAAAAATCTTTAGTCTAACCGGTGAATCATTATAGTAAATCTGGTCGAATGAACCCCCATCCATCCAAATTTGCTCTTTGCTGCTGCAAAAGTTTCTAAAAGTAGGGCTGCCAAAATAGCTCGAGCTCAACAAATTACTCAAAGTTGACTTCACAAAGGGGTATTTGTGTTGGCTGCGGCTGGTGGCTTTTAGCTGCGGCTGATGGTTTTTGACTAAAAATGGGTAGTATTGGATGAAAGAAGTGGCTTTTAGAAGGAGGGGTGAGCAGTGGGAAAAGTGAGGGAGATATGCGTGCGTGGGACAGGAGCGAGAGGTGCGAGGTGTGTGATGTGTCTGCGACCCCCTACCTTATCATCGAAATGAGATGGGAGCGAGAGGAGTAGAGAAGTCGCTTTGAGAAATCAGGTGTTTATATTGGCTTCTGGCTTCTCAAAACCAAAGTTAGATTCATAAACATATACGAACCTGAGAAAAGCTTGATTCGAGCTTGGCTCAGACCCGAAGCTAATGGCTTTTGTATGTGCTTTTCGACACGGTAGTGGACAGTGGAGATGTCGACGCGGGTGGCATACACTATTTTGGACTCGTGAAGCCGTTTGGAGAATCCACTTCAAGAGACCATCATGTTTTGATGTTTGGATTTTTAATTTTAAGCCAAAATTAGAAGTCAAAAGCCAAAAAGGATAGGGCAGAGCCTTCCCTAAAGCTTGCTGCATTTAACGAGCTCGAGCCAAGAAGGTCGATTTGCTCATGTAGTCATGTAAGCATAGAATGGGATTTCCTTAGGCCTAGCCCACTAATCCTCACTCCTTGGTCAACATGACCCCATGCAATTTTCTTAAACCCTAGCCACTCACGTTCTCCCTTCTTCCCTCTCCCTGAGCCTCCCATGTACACCCACCTCAATGGAATGCTCCAATGAAGTAGTCGTTGGCCTGTTGTCCCAACGCAACATCCAAGCTCTTTTCCATTTTCCATGCACTCTCTTGCTCTAGATTTCTTCTTCATTCTTTATGTTCCAATTGTTTATATACTCTGATTTATTTTCTTCTCGATTGACTCTCTCTCTTCAAAAGTTTTGGATGGAATCTTGAGGTTAGGACTGTTAAATAACAAGAGTATATCTAGATTACTTGTAGTATATGGAGTCTGTCCTGGTCTCCTTCCTTCTATTAAAGATTTGTTGTAACTGGCTCATGTAGTCCCCGTACACCTTTCGACAATAGCTTGTTAGCGATACAAATATTTAGAGCCTGATGCTCGTTTGCAGTGCGGGTTTCTGATCTATTCTCTTCCTCCTCAGATTTTACATGGTATCAAAGCCTTGATCTCTATCCACGCAATGTCGATGAAAAGCGCTGCTGTAAACACATCTGCTGGTGTGCTAGCATCGGTGACAACCGGCATGCTCAGTTCAATCTATGATGGCATCGGTCTTCTTCCCGCGCTATCATTTGGTCATACGATCAATGTCAAGCTGAACCAGGAGAATTATTTGCTGTGGAAGGTGCAGGTTCTCCCCTATCTACGTAGTCACCAACTTTTGGGCTATGTAGATGGGACGAACGTTGCACCCACCATGATGATCACGCGGTCTATTGAGGGCAAAGTGGTGATTGTGCCAAATTCGACATATCTTGTCTGGCTTCAACAAGATCAGACAGTCTTGAGTGCCTTGTTATCCTCACTTTCTGAGGTTGTACTTGCCCAGGTGATGCTGCTCTCTACTGCCGCCGAAGTATGGCAGGCCCTGGAATGCATGTTTGCATTAGATTCCAGAGCACACATCATTCAGATCAAAAGACAGCTGTCTAATCTTCAGAAGAAGGATGTGACAACAGCTGCATACTTCCACAACGTGAAGGGCTTGGCTGACATGCTTTCATCCATTGGCATGCTGCAGAAACCAAAAAATGATTTTGTCTTGAAAATGACACCCAGGACACCTGCGCGGCAGATTCACGCGTCCTCTCCGCTGGCGTCGCTTCCCGTACGGCCGAGGGTCTTGACGCCTTCCGCCACCGCCCTCGCGAGCGTCAGTGCCTGCTTCTTCACCACCGCGAACTGTGAAGAAGAGCTCTCGTGTAGAACTCAAAAAAAAAAAACACGCATGCGAGAGAGGATGATAGAAGTTGTAGACTGCTTGCTCTGAATGGAACTCACGCACAAGAAGAAGTTGGAGTTTTTGCTGCACAAACAACTCATGTCCTTTATTGATTTCTTTGAACTATATATATACACAACATAACACATCGGTAGAAACCGGCAGTTCTTCAGCCCTACGCGAGAAGTCGCGATGCCTGCGGAAGCGCTGCGTTGTTTCACGTACGGACGTATATGTAACCGTATACATGAACAGTGAACATACATGTGAACAGTGCCATGCAGTGAAACAGTGCGACTCTGCACGGGATTAAGTCCATCATTTCACCCCCTAATCCCGTGCCAGTGCTACTACACCCAGCTACTGTCATTACTCGCTCGAAATTGAGCCCGCACCCCAAAACCGCCGCTGCACCGGCCGCCCCACATGGTGCCGCCGCACGCCCGACCGCCTCGGCTTCTGCACGCATGTGCATGCCGTCCGGTCGTCGTGCGCCACTGGCCCGATGCCGTTGCGCGCTGCCTCGCCGTTCCACAGCCGGCCTCACCCTTGGTCGCACGCCGGCCCGCAGTCGCACCCCCGTCCGCATGCGCGTGCCGCATCGGACTCTCCGCTTGCCGCCCGCATGCAGCCACCTCCCCTCGATCTCCACTCAGCCACCGCCTGGGGTAGCTATGCCCGAGACGCCTCGTCGCCGCTGCACTTGAACCAGCCTGCAGTCGCTCGGCCCTGGCACCGGCCCTGACCACTCGGAGCCGAACCGCTCATGCCAGCGCCACGCATCGTCGTTTGCATGCGCCAGGAGCGAACTCGATCGAGCGAGCGTGAGGGAGATCTCGTACAGTCGATTCGCGGATCACCGTACCTTGGCGAGAAGCTTCCTCCTCGGATCGTGCACCCACAGTACGCCGTCCTCGATCAACACTTGGCACTTGACCTCGTCGAGTTGTCCCAAGCTAATGATGTTGTTGCGCAGATGTGGGATGAAGTACACGTCCAACAGTAGAAAATGGTGTTCACCCCCTACAGCAAACATGATCGTGCCGCGCCCGAGGATGTCCACCATTGATCCATCGCCGAACTTTACCTTGCCCGCGATGTCGCGGTTCAGCTCGGAGAAAGCCGCGTCGTTTCCCGTCATATGGTTCGACGCGCCCGTGTCAAGGTACCACACACCGTCGTCCTAGCCGTCGGTGTGGTTGTCGGTGTCACCCAACTACACCATCGCGCATTCTTCGTTGAGGAAGAACCGTCCGCCGACGTGCATAGGTGCAGCACGCTCTGAAAGCCGCGCGGGCTCCGGTGAAAGGGAGACCACCTAGGCCATCAAGAGGGACGGCTCGAGATCATCGTCCACCTTGGCTAGTAGCGCTGCGGCTGCCGCCTCGTCTCTCTTCTTCTTCCGGCACTCCCAGGCCCAATGCCCAGTTTTCCTGCAGTATTTGCACATATACTTGTCGATGACCTTGCTGCCATCGTCCTTGCTTGCGTCGTTGGTATCGCGCTTGGGTGGCTGCGTGCCGCGCTGTGGCAGGACCGAGCCGCCGCTCGTACCACTTCCGCTGGCGCCAGCGTTGCCGACGCGCGCACCCTCCTTGTCGCGCTTGCATAGGCGACGGATGAGATCCTCCTCCTTCGACGAGAGAAGCAGCCGAGAACCAAATTCTGCGGTCACTGCTCGTGCGTCTAGCCGCTGCTCCACGGACCGGAGACGGCCCGTGACCTCCTCGATGTTCAGCAGCGTCTCGATTGAGATTGCGACCTGCATGAACCGATTAGGGACCACCTGGAGAAACTTGCAAACAACCTCAGCTTCGTCAATCTCGTCGCTGAGAAGACATGGATTGTTGGCGAGGCCCGCAATTCGCATCGAGAAGTCATCAACGTTCTCGCCTTCCTTGAAAGCGATGTTGTTGAAATCGCGCTGAAGCTTCTGCGCGTTCGCCACGCGCACCCGCTCGACGCCCATCCGCATGACCTTGACCGCCTCCCATGCCTCCCGCGTGGTCTCCTTGCTGCCGATCAAACTCAGCATCTCCGTCGGGACCGACCGAGTGATCGCTGCTAATGCCAGCTGATCCTTGCTGTACTCGACGTCGCCGGGTTCAATTGCGCCTCACAGGTCTTGTGCCTGCAAGTTGATGTGCATCATCACCACCCACTCCGGGTAGTTTGTCTTCGTCAGCATCGGGTACTGGACAGACGCCGTTGACTCCTTGACGATGCGCTCGATGACGACTTCGCCACCACGGTAGCGCCCTCGGCGCGGCGGAGGCGAGTGCGATACCCGTCGTCGGGGAGGGGGTGATGGCGAACGATCACCACCGCCAACAGGAACCGATCGGACGGACATGATGGCTCTGATACCACGTGTAGAAACCAAAAAATGATTTTGGCTTGAAAACGACACCCAGGACACCTGCGCGGCAGATTCACGCGTCCTCTCCGCTGGCGTTGCTTCCCGTACGGCCGAGGGTCTTGAGGCCTTCCGCCACCGCCCTCGCGAGCGTCAGTGCCTGCTTCTTCACCACCGCGAACTGTGAAGAAGAGCTCTCGTGTAGAACTCAAAAAAAAACACGCACGCGAGAGAGGATGATAGAAGTTGTAGACTGCTTGCTCTGAATGGAACTCACACACGAGAAGAAGTTGCAGTTTTTGCTGCACAAACAACTCAATCCTTTATTGATTTCTTTGAACTATATATATACACAACATAACACATCGGTAGAAACCGGCAGTTCTTCAGCCCTACGCGAGAAGTCGCGATGCCTGCGGAAGCGCTGCGTTGTTTCGCGTACGGACGTATACGTAACCGTATACATGAACAGTGAATATACATGTGAACAGTGCCATGCAGTGAAACAGTGCAACTCTGCACGGGATTAAGTCCATCACATGCCACTTCCAGATGATGAGATTGTGAACTATCTCCTTGCTAGCCTTGACAACGACTATGATCCTCTGGTGACTTCCATTAGAACTAGGATCGATCCCGTCTCTCTTGATGATATGTATGCCCACCTCATGTCATATGAGATGCGATGGGAACACAATAATTCTATTTTCCAAGTGCAGCACTAAGGAGGACAAGGAGCTTCTGTCACAGTGGCAACCCAAGTAAACCGAGGTGGCCGCAACAGAGGCCACAATGGTTGTGGCCGAGGCAATGATGTGTATAAAAATGGCGTAGCCAACATGACCCGTGCGCTCCACGTGGTCAAGCCTACAAAACAACAATGGTAGACGTCCTACCTGCCAAGTGCATGGGAAAGTTGGACACGTAGCACTCAAGTGCTATCATCGTTTCGACCACTCATATCAAGTTGAAGACAATTATTGAGTGCAACTATAGCAAGCAGTACTCCAGCCTATACCATTTACTCACTACCACACAAATGGTCATCACAGACGGTTCTAAACTCTCATCATAGATAGTTTTTAAACCATCTAATTTATTGTGTCTATGATAATAGATGATTATCATAGACGGCTCGCAAACCATCTGTGATAAGTCACAACATAGACGGTTCTTAAATATAGCCATCTGTACTATCAAATATATCACAGATGGCCAATACCAAAACTGTCTGTGATATGTCATATATCACAGATAGTTCTTAAACATAGCCATCTGTGATATTTTATATATCACAGACGACGAATACCAAAAACCGTATGTGGTATGCCTTATATCATAGACGGTTCCTAAACATAAGGCATGTTTGTCAACGGCTACGACTTATGGCTTTTGGCTGAAAATTTTGAATTTTGGCTATTTACGGTACAAATTACAGAGAGAGAGAGAGATAGATACTCACTTGCAATTTTGGCTGGTACAGATGTTGGGCTTTTAACGTGTACATCATTTAAGTTGTAGACCCCGTCTTGAGAAAATACTCCATTTGAAAGTTAGGTACTGTAACAAAAGCCAAAAGCCGCCAGCTTCGGAGGAAAAAAACAGGCTTATAACCATCTGTGTTATCTTACATATCATAGACAGTTTGGTGCTATAAACTGTCTATGATAGCTCTTCGAATAGCTAAATTATTTTCTTTTTTTGCTAGCCTTAGGAAATGCTAGCCATACCCTCTGAAAATAAGCAAAAAGATCACAGATAATTGCAGATCTTATAGCACATGATAATCATTACACAAATATCACAAATGAACTAAACAACCGAATGAATTGTTTGATTAAGCACAATTGAATGAATTACAATTGAATCAAATGTTTGAACATCTAATCATCAAGATCACCAGGGTTGAACTCTCCCTTCAGGTGAATGACCTTCGCCATCAAGAATTCAGAGAGTTTTCCTCAAATTTCAAAGAGTTTGTCAAGATCGAATGCACTTGAGTCGATTTCCACACCCTGTCCTAGGAGTAGTAAAGTCATATATATATATATATATATATATATATATATATATATATATATATATATATATATATATATATATATATTAATAATCATGAAATAATTATTGGCAGGTTGATAAATCTCTAGATCATTTGTCTTAGTGCCCATGATTTCTTGTATATGGTGGCAAATATGAATGCACATACATTGCCTTGTAGCTATTGGTGGCACTGTAAAAATAGAATTACATACATAAGTATAATCAGTTCTAGAGGCATTATTATGAAGTATGATATAGAATTGTTGTGTTATAGTAGGTATGAAAAAACGCATTCTATGTCCCAGTGTGGCACTGGATTCCTTGTGTCTCCCTCCCTTAGCCATTGCAAAATGAAGGAAAGATTACAATAGAGTTATGTGTGGAGGGAATGAGTTTACTTATCAATTGTTTGTTGTACACGGGTAAAGTCGTAGTCTTTCTCATGTAGGGAATTAAGGTATATTACCTTACTCTACTTTGGTACAATCACAATCAGAATCCAGTGCCACATACTTATGTATGTCAATAGTCATTAAACCTAAGTTTATGTTGCGTATAAAGTACAAATGAAACTTGTATAACAACTAGTGAAACATTTACCCCTGGTTGTAGGGTAGCAGAATATAGTCCTTGTCGCTCTAAGCAAGCAATCCTATTGTTATGTAATTTTGGATGTAGGATGCGTTTTTGTTGACAACCTTCTAAAAGGTTTCTCAATTACATGCCTTTAATTTTGGTAGTTCAAGAATGGATGACAACCTTGTGTATTGTAGCTTGCAGCTCGGGAACAAAGGTTTCTGAGTCCTCCATTAAGGCCTTGAATTTACCAAACTCTCTCTCACTATAGTTTCGTTCTGCATCACATAGCATCTAATCCAGATTTATCATGCAACCTATCCTCATTGAAAGCACAATCCACAACCGGAATATCGTTATATCCCTCAACGATGCTACAATTACCTTTCTGTATAATCTTCTCTTCACTGTGATTGATCCAACATGTTTACTCCTTTTTGAAACCCATTCGAATCAAGTGAGCTTTGATCTGCGCTGAGTTGGTAAACATCTTCATATTATCGCAATCAATACATGGACAATACATATATTTTATCCCCTTCTTCAACATATCCTGCTCGGCCACTCTTCTGAAAGTAGATATGCCATCAATGTACTCTTCACTCACATAGTTCTTAATGTACTTCCAGTTTCAGTCCATCTACGCTATGCATGTAACAAATTAGTATCAAATTAGATTAATGCTATTATAGCTAGCTAGCCTAATATGTACTTACACATAATTGCCATTTAGTTTAATAAATTATCCATCTAAAGTTGCTAGCTACGTACTATTTATGAAGCAATATATATCAAGTAAGAATGTATTGATGTAAACTAGGAGTAGTGACTCATTCTTAAATTGAAGTAAATTACCAAGCTAGACCTAAACCTAGTTATCATCTCTCTTTATTACAAAGCATATAATTAGAAACAAATACTAACCTCAAATCACCAAGAATAAATTGATCTACAATCTAGATCTATGAGCGGTATGCTTTCACCAAACTTCCCAAAACCGGTCGCCTCCTTCAAAGCAGTCCAATGAAGACAGATCTGTCGGGATCAGCTAGCTAGGTATTTAATAACGTAGCATGTCACAGACATGTCCAACCACGAACTGTCTATGATACATAATTACCACGTACAGTTCTTAACAAGAACTGTCTATGATAATGGGAGACTTCACAGATGGTTATTAATATGAACCGTCTGTGATAATTACTTATCACAGATGGTTTGTATTAAGAACTGTTGTGGCTACAGACCAAACAGAGAAAGAGAGAGTATGGTAGTGGAGAGTTAGGTGAGCAATGCTTAGGGTTTCCCCCATGGCCTGTATCGTGTATATATATATCTACATGGGGAGTGTTTTTACAACCTTGCTCTTACACCTGAGTAACCCCCTCATGGGTATTTATGTCATTACATATATCCCATATTGGGCTTTACAACCTTCTAATAGGCCGGCTGGGCTTAGGTGGGGGCCACCCCTACAGCAGGAGCCTCTCATGGTGACGGTCTTCACGGGCCGAAACCATGTTGTCGAGCCATTTGGCCCCCTCCGTCTCTACGACCAGTGAACTTCTGTATTGTTTGATGGAGCCTTATTGCCGGGTGTGGTCCCCGCCCTGCAACGAGGATATAGCGCTGGGCGGGTTACCGAAGCCGTCCTCGCCCACAGGGCCCTTCAGTGACGGGGTCGAAGTCACAACGGAGACGTGTTCTTGTCGCGGACAGGTCGAGGTGTCGGGCGGAGCAGCTCTCGTGCTTGACACCGCAGCCAAGTGCAAGGGTTCTGCCTGGATACGGGTCCGAGGCGAGCTCATCGCGGGGGTGCTGTTCGGGGTTACACTATAGACGTGAGGCCGACATGTGACCCAATCGACTCGTGTCCCGGAGTCAATGTCTTAATGCCGGCGCGAATTGGGCCGACCCCTGGGATGTCAGGGGTGGGCAGCCGCAACCATGCGCGCTGTCCTAATAGAAGAGTGTACGTAGCGAGGCGTGATTGGTGCGTCGTGGTCTGCCAGCGGTCGCGCGACCGCAGTCACCTGTCCCTTCCCGAGGGAGGGTGGGACGCGTGGCGGGATGCTATTGGCGTGTCATGCGCTGTCGGGCGGCTTGCATCTGCGCTATATCGCCTGCCAGTGGTTGCGCTCCTCAATCACGGGGAGCCGAACCGCCAGGCACCCGCCGGTTGCGGTCCCGTCGATTGGAATGCCGTCGGTTGACCTTCCACCAGCCTGGCGACTCCCCGCCGGGCGAGCATGGGTACAAATACGTCGGTGCTACGACTTGTTCTTCCCTCATCCCCGGTTGCTCGTCTTGTTGCTGCACGTGGTTATCTTCTCACAAGTAGGCCTACTTTTGTTCATCTGCGTTTGATGATTGCGTCGACTGACGCTAATATCAGCGAGCGTTGATGAACAAAAGGCGGCCTATTTATGAGAACAAGTCCAAGCTTGTTGTAGATCAGCAGTCGCGCTCCTCAATTATGGGGGGGGGGGCGCGGGGGTTGGACCCCCACTGGTCGGAGCTGTGAGGTCATTACACGGACGTCGGAGTCTTCGCGCGAACCAGGGGTCAAAGGGCCAGATAGTATCCTGCGTCTCAATTATGGTGGTTGGATGGCGTTGTAGGCTGGACCGGCGCCTGCTCGTCTCCGCACTCTGCCCGCCGGGGGCGTCCTATCAAGAGGAGGCCAAATCTGCGCAAGACCTCACTCCATGGACGCGATTTGTGAGATGTTAAATGTGTAAAGTAAAATATTTAGAATGTTAGGAGCAGGGTACAAAGCTGCCCCCGGTGTGTGAGGCCGAGTCGGAGGCCCGACTAGACCCCAGAAATATAGGCCGAAGTAAGCGCCGGGCCGTCCCGAGCCATCGAAGTCGAGGTGGTTTTCGGGCTTGTCGCACAGACTTGTGGTGGCATAGTGAGGTGCCCCTTCGCGGGGGCGGGGGCGAAGTCGGAACTGTAGTCTCCCTGCTGAAGTGGAAACCTCGTCGAAGCTGCTGTTGAGGTTGGCTGGCCCATGGCCTGCCGCTGCTGCATTGATGGCTTCGAGAATCGCGCCGACACGCACCGGAGGATGCGCCACGTCGTGCGACCTGCATTTACTCCCGAGGGAGCATACGCATGGCGGGATGCTATTGGTGCGTCGTGCGTTGTCAGGCCCTTTGTACGACTGTGGTTGTGCGCGACGCGCGTGGGCGGCTACAACGCTTCAGCTTCAATCTTGGGGAGGCGAGCAGTTCGTCTCCCATCAGTTACACTTACCGGCGGAGCGGGAGATGAAGGGGCTTTAAATACCCCCTGTGGCATCACGTTTGTGCTCACCTCGTCACGCCTTCTGGTCCCTGTTCCTGTGCCCTGCTCTCTTGCCTTCTTTGTCGCCATGCTGCTCCCGTCGTCATCTAGTTCTTGGAGAGCGATGGCACACAGCGAAGGACACGCTAAGTGGGCCGGCGATAACGCCATCTCCCGGCGGTCGTCGCCGCTCGAGGTGAAGTATGCGCTCGAGCGGCGCAATTCCACGCTGGTAGACAAATGGTGGGTGGCGACGAAGAATATGGAAGGTCCGTGCTCCCGCGTCTTGGGCCCGACGCTCGCGACAGAGGAGATGATCCGCCCGCTGCTGCGCGAAGGGAAGTTGTCGAACCACCAGGAGGTTCGACTGCCCGCTAGCGACGAGACAGAACCGCACCCCGAGAAGTCAGAGGCGATCGTCTTCGTTGCGTACTTTGAAGCCGGACTTTGCATCCCGACCGCCATGATTGTCAGTGCCGTCTTGCGAACCTTCAGGCTTGAGCTGGCGCAGCTGACCCCGAACGCCCTAGCCCGCCTAGCTGTGTATAGCTGGGCCTTGCGCACAGAGGCATTGAGAGACCGTGTGGTTGAGACCCCATGTGTGTGATGAGTAATTGACATCGGTTTAGGAGAGTTGAGTTTGGCTTGGGTGGTTCGGACCTTGACGTTGCGTGGTGCATTCGGGCTCGGTCGGACTTGGTCAAACTTCGTCATATGGGATTAGGACACTTATTCCTTTGATTCGACAGGTTTGGACTTTGTCACGCGTAAGTATGATGTTTTGATGCTATTTATTCTTTCATGTGTCGAGCGGTGCTATTTTGTGTGTTTCTTGTCTGTGTTGGCTGCAGGACGTCAAGGTGGAGTCGTGGCGAGACACGAGGTGACCGGACTAGACGCAGGTGGCGTTGAGGTCAGAACGGTCGGATGTATCGAAGACGGCGGAGATTCGATGTGGTTGCGAGTCGTGGATGACAAGGAATGCGGAAGCTTCCCGGAAGGTGCAGGAGGGGCGAATTGGTCATTTCGCGAGGCTGCACAAGCAGGAGCGGGTTCCGTTGGATTCAGCAGGTGTAACGGGTTGGAGACCCGTTAGCCAAGGGCTATATAAAGGAGGGAGTGGCTGCATGCCCCCTCATGGCTTTGGGAGAGAGTTTGGGTTTTGGTGAGTTAAAAGAGCCTTTGGAGAGGTCTTTTGCTTTGGGGCTTTAGTTGTTGGAGAGTAGTTGAGAGCTCCAGAGTGTGTCTCCTCTCTGTACGTTGCTTCTCCCCACCAAGAAGCATGTAGTGTTCATGTGTTCTTGAATATTGAGTTAAGAGGATGAGTTGAGCCACCTTGTAATTATTCCTCTGGTTGTAATCATGTATGGGGACGTCTCTATGATCCTCAATATCAATATGAGATGGCTTTGGTTGAATATGTTCAAGTCCCTGTCTCTCTGGTGTTCTTTTCCTTCGATGCCTTCTATATGAGATTCTTGACTTTTGGTGTTTTGGCTTGTTTCTTGCTAGTGAGGTGCAAAATGGATTGCTCAGTGATGGGAATATGTTTCTAGATCATTTGGTTGGAGTTTCCCAAGAGCAAATTGATTTTCGCCACACTTGACCCATGGCATCTTCCGCCACACTTGACCCAGATGAGGACGGCGAGCCAGTTGATCAGAAGGAGTATCGTAGCATGATAGGCTCCCTTTTGTACCTCACTACCTCGAGACCAGACATACACTTTGCTGTGTGTCTATGTGCTCGATTTCAGGCTTCTCCTCGCGTATCTCACCGCCAGGCGGTGAAGCACATTCTTTGGTACCTTCGAGCTACCATTGACTATGGTATCTGGTACTCTTCCTATCTTTCCTTGAGAGCCTATTCGGATGCAGACTTTGCCGGCTGTAGGATAGATAGGAAGAGCACTTCTGGCACCTGCCAATTCATTGGCACTTCTCTCGTTTCCTGGTCTTCTAGGAAGCAGTCCGGTGTTGCACAGTCCACCGCAGAGGCCGAGTACGTTGCTGCAGCCAGTTGCTGTAGCCAGGTGCTCTGGATGGTCTCGACCCTGCGGGACTTTGGGTTAGTTATCGATAGTGTTCCACTCTTTTGTGATAACACTTCTGCGATTAACATTGCTAAAAACCCAGTGCAGCATTCTCGGACCAAACATATCGATATTCGCTATCACTTCCTTAGAGACCATGTAGTGAAGGGTGACATCGTGCTCCAGTTTGTGGAGAGTGACCACCAGTTGGCTGATATCTTCACCAAGCCTTTGGATAGCTCTAGGTTTTCAGCTCTGCGGGGAGAGCTTGGGGTGGTCTGTCCTTTTGGACTGTTGTGAGGGGGAGCTTTGTGCTTTACTGCTTTACTATATTATTCATGCTCTTACTCCTTTCTGCTGCATTGCATTTGGGCGCATTTGGGTTAGTTCTTCTGGCATAGGTTAGAGTAGTCTTCTTGTCTAGCGTTTAGACTTCTTACTCTTATCTTGTGATTCTAGGATGCTGCTTATTAGCTGTCTCTCTTCTCACTCGGTTGAGCTCACTCACTACTTTTAGGTTCTAGTGAGGGTTGGGCCACTCTCGGGTAGACGGGGTACGTGTTTGCTCTCTAGTGTGTTAGGTGGTCAGCTGATAGTCCTGGAGTCATATAGGGTAGATGAGAGTCAGTCTGAGCCATAGTATCCTCTATATCTTATCTATGCTTTAAGGACTGCCTGTTTGGTTTGCTTTGCCAGCTTCTCGATTTTATTGCTTTGGTTCAGGGGGAGTTCATTTGGGAGCTTCTGGAGCTTAATATTGACATAACTCAGCTTGAACTAAAAGTTGCATCTCATGTTGAGGAGGAGCTGGATTTTCTTGCACTTTCAGCATTCTGCATTGTAATATAACTACATTGAGCCTTGATTATTATCCTGTTATGACATGTTTACAATGCTTTACACCTTGCCATGACTTGTGCTTATTTGCTAGATTTATCATGACTTCATATGTGTAGACTAGCTTTTGCCATGATAAGTTAATTAAAATTGCTCAACTTGAATTAAAACTTATCATGCTAGCATTTGAGTCTAGTCTGTCTTTAGTTATACTTGTATGATTCATGAAATGTCAAATAGGCTGAGTTGAGTCTTGAATCTTTGTTGAGCCTTAGATTGAGCTATTTTAGTCTCTTGATGCAGCATGAGTTAGTACAACATGTTTAAAAAGCAAAAAGATCTCTTTTGTGCGAAAAAACTGATCTCACCAATTCTTTCTCATGAGACGGCTTACCATTGCACTAGGCATGAACTTAGGGGAGTTTTGGATGACCTAGACTATCTTCTTAAGAGTCGTGCTTGAAGTGGTCGCATAAGGCTTGAGATCTAGCACATGACTAATCAAAAATCTTGGTTGGAAACAATCATGAGTTTCCCAAAGTAAAAATAGGTCTTTTGTGCTCAAATTAATAAAATTGCAAAGGTTACAAGTACTTAGACAAATGATTCACTCTTGAGCTTGTAGCACTCTAATATGACTCAATACTAGCTTTCCGTTTAGCTTGTTGACATGGTTTGCATCATCCTTAGATACCTCTAGCTAGACTTTGAACATGGATGACTTGACATGTTCACAAATTGCACTAAATTTCAGATTGTCATCTATTTGGTTTAGCTAGCTTATATATATCCTGTCATGATCTAGATATCATTCTATTGAGTTATGGCCTGATGTAATACTTAATGGTCATCTTGCATAATTCTCATGGCTCTACATGCTTAAAATAATCAAACTTCAGCCATTTCATCACATTCCATGACTTGTTCTCTTCCTTGCATCCTTGATGTGTTTATTGCCAAAAGGGGGAGAATAGTGGTAGAAAAAGCCTTTTTGGGAGCTTTGAGGAAAATTTGCTCTTTCTTGTGCTCCTTGTGTCGACATGGTCATTAGCTCCATTTCCTTCCTTTGGACCATGTTTGACTTCTTTCTTGCATTTCAAACTCAACTTTGCGCTTTTTCGGGTTTTGTCAATATACTCATCAAGGGGGAGATTGAGAGACCATGTGGTTGAGACCCCATGTGTGTGATGAGTAATTGACATCGGTTTAAGAGAGTTGAGTTTGGCTTGGGTGGTTCGGACCTTGACGTTGCGTGGTGCATTCAGGCTCGGTCGGACTTGGTCAAACTTGTTCATATGGGATTAGGACACTTATTCCTTTGATTCGACAGGTTTGGACTTCGTCATGCGTAAGTATGATGTTTTGATGCTATTTATGCTTTCATGTATCGAGCGGTGCTATTTGATGTGTTTCTTGTCTGTGTTGGTTGCAGGACGTCGAGGTGGAGTCGTGGCGAGACACGAGGTGACCGGACTAGACGCAGGTGGCGTTGAGGTCAGAACGGTCGGATGTGTCGAAGACGGCAGAGATTCGATGTGGTTGCGAGTCGTGGATGACAAGGAACGCGGAAGCTTCCCGGAAGGTGCATGAGGGGCGAATTGGTCATTTCACGAGGTTGCACAAGCGGGAGCGGGTTTCGTTGGATTCAGCGGGCGTAACGGGTTGGAGACCCGTTAGCCAAGGGCTATATAAAGGAGGGAGTGGCTACATGCCCCCTCATGGCATTGGGAGATAGTTAGGGTTTTGGTGAGTCAAAAGGGCCTTTGGAGAGGTCTTTTGCTTTGGGGCTTTAGTTGTGGAGAGTAGTTGAGAGCTCCAGAGTGTGTCTCCTCCTCTCTGTACGTTGGTTCTCCCCCCAAGAAGCATGTAGTGTTCATGTGTTCTTGAAGATTGAGTTGAGAGGATGAGTTGAGCCAACTTGTAATCATTCCTCTGGTTGTAATCATGTATGGGGACGTCTCTATGATCCTCAATATCAATATGAGATGGCTTTGGTTGAATTTGTTCAAGTCCCTGTCTCTCTGGTGTTCTTTTCCTTCGATGCCTTCTATATGAGATTTTTGACTTTTGGTGTTTTGGCTTGTTTCTTGCTAGTGAGGTGCAAAATGGATTGCTCAGTGATGGGAATATGTTTCTAGATCATTTGGTTGGAGTTTCCCAAGAGCAAATTGATTTTAATCTCAGCTTCTCTCCATCAGCCACCTCTGTTCATGTTTTTGGTTTTTAGGGTTTTGATGAGTTTCTGGATTCCCTTGAGGAAATGGCCTGAGGTTCTTGCTGGCATGCCCTTAGATTATTGCTAACTGGATTGCAAAATCTCATGTGCAAAGGACTTGTGAATCTTGAGTATTTTGGATTTTTGTGCTCCTCTCTGAAATTTCCCAAGCACTTCTAGGGTTTTGGTGAGAATCACGATTTTCTTGTTGAGATGGCATGAAACTTGGCATGTTGAGTCCAGAGGCTATTAAGTAGCTATCCTCAAAATTTCATGTCCAAAGGATCAACGATTGAGGAGTAATTTGATTTTTGGTGGAGTCTCTGTAAGTTTTCAGATTTTCGGTAAAATCTGAAATCCTTGCTTCCTTTTGTTTCTTCTTGTTATTTGAGGCCTCCATGCTATTTAGAATGCATATATGTTCTTTTGGCCAGAGGATAATAGCAGGAATGTATACATGTTGTTGAATCCCTCATTTTTCTAGTCTCAAGGTCTTCACTTGTCAGCCTTGGGTTCAGCCGTCAGGCCAACCGGTCAGACCGGTTTGTAGTAGGTGGTCAGACTGGCCTAGGCTGGGCGGTCAGACCGGCCCAGCCCGAGCGGTCAGACCGGCCTGCTATGTTTTGGTTGCTGATTTTCTTCTCTGTTGGTTTAGCTTCAGTGCTTTCTGTTCTGTGTCTTTTTCTTGCAAGCTTAAGGGTCCAGAGAGGTTGATTTCCTTTTTCTTCATAGCTTTGTAGCCATTGGAGAGAAATCTTTTCATGAGTATTTTAGGGGGAGCATGTTTTAAAAATCGACATTCACCCCCCCACTCTGTCGCCATTTCGGTCCAACAGGCATGCTAGCCCAGCGCCTTGCTGTTCGCGTTTCTTCATGACGCACGGTGCCAACCGAAGAAGTGGAAAGACAGGACATTTTTGAACTTCGGCAGTGTCAACTTCGTCCTGCGGTCGCCATGCGGGAAGATCTTCCCCGCCAACTCGACCCGGGCGAAGTGGGAGCCGAACTGGATGAAGCGGTGGTTTTACCATTGTGTGGCGAGCAGTAGCGGCCTCGAGTGCTCGGGCCGGCCGTTGGCGTTCAATACCACGCCTAGCCTACCGATTGACAACGAGGACAGGCGGAGGGCGGGGAGGCTCGTGGGGATCGCCGCCCGCTTCAACATGCGCGACCTCGCCGAGGAGTTCGTCATGTATGGCGTGGCGCCGCTTGGCAATGGATGGCGCCTCACCGCTGGGAGCCTTCGGCATGACAATGTCCGCCCATCCGTGTCTTCGCTACCAAGACCCGCCGAGCCTCGTAAGTCTTGGTGACGCCTTGCTTTTCCCTTTTGGCCTATTGGACTGTCTTGTAAACTCCGGCCCTTGTCGGCTATAGGGACTTCCCTGGAGGATGTGGAGCGTGCGGTGGGCGTGTTCCTCGGGCCGTATACGGCCAGGGAGCATGACCTGTGCGCAGCCGTGACTGCGGAGGCGGAGCTGGGGCAGATAAACCGTGTGTGCGAGGCCCTGGGTATTGAAGTGCCAGAGTGCGCCACTCTGGCCCCGAGCCAACCTCGCCGCCGAGACGATGATGCCAAGGGTAAGGGACTGCCGTCTCGAGGGAGGGCTCGGTCCTCCGCGGCCGCACCTGGTGCGGTAGCTGCCCCCGCTCCTGGTAATGTGGCAGACGACGAATCCAATTCGGCAAAGTATGCCAACTCGGACATGGACACGGGTGCGGAGGACAAAGGCGAGGGGTCCCTGGGTTCCAGGGACCAAGAATGTATCGCGGACGATCGGGAGGGGGAAGCCTCGTCACCTGCGGTGGTCGTTGAGGTGGAGCTACCGCCTATGGAGGTCGTTGGAGCGGAGCCCCCGCCCGCGGCGGTTACCGAGGCGGGGTCCCCACCTTGTTGCCCTAAGGCGAAGCGGCCGCGCCTACGATCACCTCCTCGCCCGAAGAGGAGGTTCGTTGTGGCGACCAAAGTTAGGAGCCTGTTGGACTCCGTTTCCGACACCGAGTCCCCCCGGCTCCACATCCCCACGGCTCCCTTCGAATCTGTGGCGACCGGGGTCAGGGGTCTGCCGGAACTAGCCTCCGGCCTGATGGCCTCCCGGCCTGGCGAGCTGGCTTCCTCAGGGGACGCAGGCATTCTTGCGATTCCTTCGGGGCTGAGGGGACGTCTCGGAGGAGTCCACCGGCTGATGCCGAAGGTAGGCTCACCATCTTTGGCCTAACCCTGTTGTTCATTCGTAGGGCTCTAACCGCTGCGTTTCTTCACAGCGGCACGCTTCCCCGAGCACGTACATCCTTAGGGGCGTGGGGACGTTCCTTTGGGAGGGACGCCCGACGTGCCCAACACTATCATCGTGGATACCGCGCACCCAAGTCTTGCGGATTTCGTCCCTCGCCCGGAGGTATTGGGTGCGTGGCAAGGGGTCGCGGATAATGCGGCCACGAGCCTGGATCACCAGGCGCTGCTGACCTGCGGGTCAGAGCTCCTTGGGGGCGCCCTGGAGGTCTCGGAAGTGAGGGTGAGTACCTGACCTTTTGGCGACGCGTGGTCCCTTTGAAGTTTACTAACTTCCTTGTCTTACAGACCCTCGCCCTTGGTCGGGTGTTGCGGGCGGCCCACGCCTGTGAGCAGGGCGTGTTAGAGGACCATCTGCGCACTGCCGAAGAGGCCGTTCGCGCAGCCAACGAGGCGCACTCCGCTAAGGACGACCGCATCCAACGTTTGGAGGCAGAACGTACGGAGGCAATCTCATACGCTGAGACACTCGTGGCAGCAGCGCAGTTAGCGGCCATAGAGGCGGCACGACGAGCGGCCGCGGAGGAGCGGGATGGACTGCTCCAGCAAATCGCTGCGCTGGAGGAGGAGAAGAACCGCCTTGCCACTTCTCTTGAGGAGCGGGAACGTGCTCTTGGGGGACACCTCGGTGGCGGCATGGCGTCCATGCTGGCGCTTGAAGGCTCCCTCGAAGACCTTGTCGCCGAGGTGCCACCTCATTCCTTTGGCCCCGAGGAACTGCCGTGGACGCTCCATCGAATCGCGGACGTGTCCAACCTTGTGCTTAGTGCCACCAAATCCTTCGGCAACCACTGCTCCATCGTGACGTCGCGCCTGGCCTTTGCGTTGCTACACCACCGGGTTGTCAGCATGTCGACGAGCTACTAACACCGAGCTGGAGATGCCCGCTGGAGCCGAGGTGATGTCGGGCGCCGTATGGTGCATTCGTCGGGCTGCCTAGGCCTTCCATGAACGAATCTGGGAGTACATCGGGGAGGCCGTGGTGAAGCTAGAGCTATGACGGACCATGGGCAGCGAGGAGAACTTTGGTCAATGGATTGATAGAGTACCTCGGCGCGATGGAGGCGGTGCTACCGCCGCGGGGCAGGGCGCGGACCCACAGGTGTGATACCAGGGTTCCGGTGTGTAGGCGTGCGTTGTCATGTGTGTACCCCCGTCACTTTCGTGAATAAAGTGGAAGCTAGCCCGGTATTCTGATCGCGTGTGTCGCTATGCTTGAGCAGCTACTTGATAGGGACCGGCCGCTTGTTTCTGACCTCGTGGCCCGGCGACGTCTTCAACGCTTTTGGCAGGCCGAAGAATCACTGGATTTCTGGGCGGCCCGGGCCTCCTCGAGCGGGGCTTCAGCGCGGACACATGCTAAGGATGAGCCGGCCGAGTAGCGGCTCCGAGCATCCGAGGACGCTTGTACATTTGATTCTTACAGTACCCTCTTGTACGCAACCGCTGACTAATGCAGAGAAGGCTTGGATTGAAGTATGTGTCTCCATCATTTTGCACGACCGCGCTGACCTCCGGTAGGCTCGTAGAGCTTTGTTTCGCTGACGCCTTTACGCTAGGTAAATCGCCGCGTGCTCCGTCCTCTATCCCTCAAAGAGGTGGCAATGGGGCCGGCGCCTAATCAAGGTAGACGCGCCAGCGCTCCGTCCCCTACCCTTCGAAGTGGTGGCAGCGGAGCTGGTGCCTAGTCGAGGTAGACGTGCGAGCGCTCCGTCCCCTACCCTGCAGGCCAAAGGAGACCTGCAGGCATATCTGGCCCAGCGCCCACAGGGGGCTAACCTCTGAAGCCCTGCAGCGAGATTCCCGAGGGGCCCAAGCGACTTCGGGGGATCCCCATCTGGTCGAAGGCCACTACGAACAAAATGTTCGCAGAGCTTCCTCCATCGACTAGGACGCGCCTGACGTCGCATCCTGCGATGGAGACCGGGATGACCAGGGGATCTTGGTGGGGGAACTCTACGCCTTCGGTGTCCACAGGCGTGAAGGTAATTTCGTGTTGCGCCCAGTCCGGTGGTGTTTGCGTCGGGTATGCCGCCACGTGGTGTAGCCTCCTCGCATAGGCCTTCCGCTGCCGTGCCGAGGCGAACTCCAGCGAGGAGCCCCCAGAGATGACGTTCATAACCCTGCGCTGGGCTCCCTCCGGGGCCTGAATCCGTAGGGGGCCCTCCTGAGCTTGTTGCACGTGGGCTTGAATCCGCAGGGGGCCCTTCTGAGGCTGCAACCCCTGATCTTGGATCCGCATGTTGCCTTCTAGGGGGTGCTGGACGTGGGCCACGACGGGCGGCCGCGCCTCAAGGTTTCTATCCCTAGCGACGCTCTGCCGATGTGCCGCGATGGTGGTGCATGCGCGCGTGTCGTGGCTGCCTTGACCATGTACCTCGCACCACTGCCCGTGGTTCTGGTCGTCATATCCTCGTGGGTTCTATCGTCGCGACCCCGACCATGCCCCGCCCCCCCCGGTGGGCTCTGCCGGCGGGGGCGTTGTCTTCGGAGCCGCCCTCAATGTCGAGGACATAGCGGGCTCTCCAAGACTTCTGTTGGCCGCGCTTGGGCATGTCGTCCGATGAGTCCTTGTGGTTGGTATCCTTGCGCTTGGAGGCGTCCTTCGATGGCTCCTGCTTGCGCTTGCCCTTCGAGGAGCCTTCCTTCGGCGAATCTCCGTTCTTTGTCATGCCCTCCGCTTGATTGGTGTCGGAGTCGTCACCTTGGCGCCGCCACGCGTCTTCTTCCGCTCTAGCGTACTCTTCCATCTTGTCGAAGAGCTTCGCCACCGTCTTGATTTGCTTTCGCGCGTTGTACTCGGCCAGCGGCCCTAGGCGGAGGCCCTGTAGCACTGCGTTGATGATGGTTGTCTCGTTGACATCCTTGACCTAGCAGCGGACCTTCGCGAAGCACTTGAAGTACTCCCGGAGCTGCTCCGAGGGCTTTTGCTTGACCGCGAAGAGCTGATCGCGTCGACGCGCTCAATGTAGTTCCCCTGGAAGTTGTTGTAGAGTTGATCGCGGATCTGCTCCCATGCGTAGATGGAGTTTGGCTCGATGGTGAAGAACCAAGAGAGCGCCACTCCTTGTAACACGAGGGGGAGTCCCTTCGCCTTTGTGGTGTCGTCTCTGCCGGCAGCTTCGATGGCGGTCTCGTACACGCACACGAACTCCCGAGGGTCCGTGTCACCTTTGTACGGCTCGATGGCGCTGGGGTACTTGAAGTCCTCCGGCCATGCCGAGTGCTGCAGGCCTACAGAGAGTAGGGACTCCCGGTCCACGCGACACAGCGGGACGCGGCTGGACATGGGGGCATCGTGGCTATCCGTCCACTCTGGCGTGGGCTCCGGCGCGACCACCGGCGGGGTCTGCTGACTTCGAGCCTCTTGCATATCCCGCACGGCTCCACAGAGATCCGCTAACTCCTGCTGGAGCATGCTGATGGCTGTCAGCAGGGCGTTCTCCACTGCTGGCGCAGCCGGGGCTGTCGGCGCCCCCGGTCGTGCTACCGGGACAGCTGCGATCATAGCCTGCGCTCCCAGGTTGCCTGATGCGTCGGTGTGGTAGACTCCGGAGTCGGCGACGAGACTAGCATTGCCGCCGGAACCGCTCGCCACTCCCGCACCGAGTGTAGGGGCGGCGGTCAGGCCAGCTTGGGCGTTGATGTTGCCGCTCCCGACTACCCGGTCGATGCTGCCAGTGTCGACCGTCACGCCGGCGGTGGGGGTGATCGTCATACGCGGGGTGGTGCCGACCGTCACGCCAGCGGTAACGGGGTCGATCGTCGCGCGCGGGGTGGTGCCGACCGTCATGCCAGCGGTGGCGAGGTCGGTCGTCGCGCGCGCGGCGGTGTCGACTGTCGTGGCAATGGTAGCGGGGTCGATCGTCGCGCCCTGAGCATCGACGTTCATGGCTACCACGCCCATGTCGCCGTCCACACCCGCGACTACCGACGCTGAGACCCTGGTGTTGACGCGGGACTCCGTCGCGCTCCCCTTCTTCTTCTTCGCCGCCGACGATGAAGCTTTCTTCAGTGCCATCCTTCTTCGGATCTTGAGGCTTGCCCCTGTCCTCCCCACGGATGGCGCCAACTGTTGTGGCTACAGACCAAACAGAGAGAGAGTATGGTAGTGGAGAGTTAGGTGAGCAATGCTTAGGGTTTGCCCCATGGCCTGTATCGTATATATATATCCACATGGGGAGTGTTTTTACAACCTTGCCCTTACACTTGAGTAACCCCCTCAAGGGTATTTATGTCATTACATATGTCCCATATTGGGCTTTACAGCCTTCTAACAGGCCGGCTGGGCTTAGGTGGGGGCCACCCCTACAACAAGAACTATCTATGAACCGGTCAGTAGTGTCATCATGTCGTATACCGAGACCATTTATATATATGGAAGATAGTAAAAAACAAATTCAACTAGTTTTTTTGTATTTATATATGGTCAAACATCATGGCTAGTCACTTCTTACAAAGAATAAAAAAGTAAAAACATAAATAATCAAAGTTTTTCTAGTGGCGGAGGTAGCATGCTATTTCCGCCTTCAAAACTTTATAGGCAATGTCGTTGACATCAGATGGTTCGGGATCATCAGTGAATAAAGCCCGAAATACATCTACTCACTGACACGCTTGTTCGAGTCTCCCGAAGACCCTTTGACTGATGAATCAAGTCGAATTGAGCCCATAATTTCTCTTCCCTTACTTGAGGGGTCTCGGCAAGGTTGACTCAGTTGCCCGCTACCTCAACAAAGTAGTCCAAGTGATGGTAAGTCTTCTGGAGACGTGCAACATCATTGTGAAGGACCACGTCGATGGTGAGGTTAGCTTGCCATAAGTGGAAGACCAATTGAAAAATGTGGCAGAAAGGATGTCAAGATGATGGAATGCGGCCGTCACCTACTCCGGCAAATCTTTGGACATAGAAGGGAGGACACTGTTGGCATAGTGTCCTTCTACAGCATCCGCTAGTGTACGACCGTGCGAGGTGCTCGTACAGAATGGCCAGGTAGCCCATCAATACCAGCAACAAGGAAGAGTAGGGAGCCATTTTTTGTGCTTGAGAGTAGATCAGCGATGTTGGGATTCATCTTCAGTGATGGATGATCATTTTTATAAAAAAGGAATAAATTTGGTGCATGAGATGAAGAGACGCATCACGTAGCTAAAGTGCCATTCATGCATATAAGAGATACATATCACAGATACTTTCAACCATAAACTATTTGTGATACGTAATTATCACATATGGTTCATATTAATAACCATTTGTGGTAATATCACATATGATTTTAATTAAAACTGTCTATGACGTATGCAATTATCACATATGGTTCTTATCAATAACTGTCTGCGAACTATCATAGATGGTTATTAACAAGAACTATCTATGATAATTGTGTATCAAGATGGTTCCCCATGAACCGTCTGTAATGAGACTTCTAATATAGCTTGTTTTGTAGTTGTGACTCAAATTGGTATATGGACAATGGAGTAACAGACCATATAATAAGTGAATTGGATTGGCTCACTATCAAAGAGAAGTACCATGGAAAGGATCAATGCAAGTTGCAAACGGAGCAGGTATGTTCATTGCACATGTTGGTCACTCTAATTTTCACACCCCTATCTATGATCTACACCTCAAAAATATTCTCCATGTTCCTATGTCATCTAAAAATCTCCTCTCGATTCGTAAGTTAGTTTTTGGTAGCAATGTCTTTGTTGAGTATCACTAAATATTTTCTTATCAAGGATCGCATGTCGAGGAGGGTTCTCCTTCAAGGTTAATGCCAAGGTGGCTTGTACCCCTTGTAGTCTAGTTGTCATCCAATTTTTTCCAAGACAACCTTCTCTAGTACGAAGACTTCAAAGGATCTGTGGCACTGTTGCCTAGGCCATCCATCCATATATACAGTTCAGCAAGTTCTTTAGAAAAATAGTCTAGCGTTTGCAAAAAATGTAAGTGAGTCCATAGTTTGTTATGCTTATCAAAAAGGCAAAAGTCATCAATTGCCCTTCTCTATCTCCAATAAAATCTGTTCATCTCCTTTAGAGCTTGTTTTGTCAGATGTTTGGGGACCTTCTCCTACATCAGTTGGAGGGTTCAAATACTATGTTAGCTTTCTAGATGATTTTAGTAAATTCATTTGGTTATACTTACTGAAAAGTAAAGCTGATTTTTCCCAAGCTTTCATACAATTTCAAACTCATGTTGAGCATCTTCTTAATAAGAAGATTATCTGTATGCAAATAGATTGGGGTGGTGAGTATCAAAAACTTCATTCTTTCTTTAGAAAAATTTATTATTGTGCATCATGTCTCATGTCCTTACACTCACCAACAAAATGGTGATGCCGAACATAAGCATCAGCACATTGTTGAAGTTGGTATCTCTCTATTAGCTCGTGTTGCAATGCCACTAAAATTATAGGATGAAGCATTCTTAACATTTGTTTCTTGATTAATCACCCCCTACCAAAGTCATAGAATCCTCTACTCCTCTTGGACAGCTCCTTGGAAATAAACCAGACTACAACTTACTTAAAGTTTTTGACTGTGCCTGCTGGCCGAATCTACATCCCTATAATAAACACAAGTTCGAGTTCAGGTCCAAATAATGTGTTTTCCTGGGGTATAGTTTCTTGCACAAAGGCTATAAATGCTTACATGTTGAAAAACCGGACGAGTGTATATTTCCCAAGATGTGGTCTTTGATGAAACTGTATTTCCCTTTATCGACCTCTCCTTGCTATCAAGTAATGCCAGCATGAACAAGTATCTGGTTGTTCTTCCTTCATTGTACTCTCCTTTGATCTCTTATAATCCAGAATTAGGGGGTGAGTAATTGCGCAATGAACACAACTTGCATCATAAGCAGCATGACTTGCATAATGATATTTGTTGTGGTTACAGACCAAATAGAGAGAGAGAGAGTATGGTAGTGGAGAGTTAGGTGAGCAATGGCTTAGGGTTTCTCCCCATGGCCTGTGTTGTATATATATATCCACATGGGGAGTGCTTTTACAATTATACCGTTACATCCGAGTATTCCCCTCAGGGGCACTTTTGTCATTACACATGTCCCATTTTGGGCCTTACGTTCCTCTAACAGGCCTGCTGGGCTTAGGTGGGGGCCACCCCTACAACAGGAGCCTCTCATGGTGAAGGGCTTCACGGGCCGAAGCCATGTTGCCGAGCCCTTTGGCCCCCCTCCGTCCCTGCGGCCTGTGAGCTTTTCTCAACGTTCGGCGAAGCCTTATTGCTTGGTGTAGTGTTCGCCCTGCCACGAGGGTTTGGAGCTGGGCGGGTTGGCGAAGTCCTCGTCGTCCACAGGGCCCTGCCGTAGTGGGATCGAGGTTGACCTCCTGGCCGAAGGTCGAAGTCGAGTTCGACATCGAGATCGGGGCCAATGTCGGCATAGGAGCCGGAGTTGAAGTCGGGGTTGAAGTTAGAGTCAAAATCGCATCCGCCTTGGTGGGGTCGGTACTTGCCCGGGCCCCCTCAGCCGCGAGTTCTTTGGGCTGTGAAGTCAAAGTTGGAGCGGAGGTAGACCTTGCGCTAATGGCTTTTCCTGGGCGCGAGGTGGGTGTGACTCCGCAGCCTGGCAGCGCACCTTAATGGCTCCTGGAATCGCGCCGACCCTTGGGATGGCAGGAGCAGGCTGCTGCAGCCGTACGCGCTTTTCCACTCGAGGTGTACACGCGGCGGGCTATGATTGGCGCGTCGTGGGCTGTCGGCGGCCGCACGATCGCGGGTGTTCGACTGTTCCCTAGAAAGGCGGGACACGTGGCGGGGTGCCATGGGCGCGTCGTGCGTCGTCTGCCCACCTACCCGCGCGCACCCCCAGTTGCCAGCGGTTGCGCTTCCCGATCATGGGTAGCCAGACCGCTGGGCTCCCGCCAGTTGCGCTTCCGCATGTGCGGCCGCCGGTTGAGGTTCCCGTCAGCTCAGGGACGCAGCGAGTATATATATACGCCGTCGTCCTTCGCCACCCTTCATAGGGCCACGCCCGAGTACGGCTGGAAGTATCTTGGTCTCGAAAATAGGCTGCCTCTGTTCATCTGCATTCTTTGAGGGGACTGTTGTGCTGCAGGATTAGCGCGGATGGGCGTTGTCATAGAATGTTGATGAACAGAAGGATGCCTATTTTCGAGTTTCGGACAAAACTTATCTTCGCCCTGGTGCCGGGCGCTGTGGTCCGACGGGTACGTCGTGCTGCTGCATATGACGCGTGTTCCAGGGAGTCACAGTGACTTTCGACTTCGTGGCGTTCCAGCGAGATGTCCCTTCGCGGGGACGGAGCCGAAGTCGAAGCCAGGGCATCGCTGCTGGTACGGAGACCCCGTCGAGGCTGTTGCGGTTGCGTGGTATCGCGCCGACACACGCCGGGGGCTGCACTGCATCGCATGACCCACATTTGCGCCTGGTGGGAGCCGACACGTGGCGGGGCGCTATTGGCGCGTCTGCGCTGCGCGGTCATGTCCGACTCACGTGGGTGGTCGCGACGCTTCGTCTTCGGTCGTGACGCTCCAGCTTCGGTCGCAACACTTTGACTCCAGTCGTGGGGAGGCGAGCGGTTCGTCATCCACCGGTTACGCTTACCGGCGGTGCGGGAGACGAGGGGTCTTTAAATACCCCCGTGGAACCACGTCTGCGCCTCCTCCACACGCTTTCTGATCGTCTGTCTTGTCTTCTGCATTGCTTTGCTTTTCTTGCCACCGCCCTTCCCTTCCGCCTTCGTCTGGCTTTGGGATAACGATGGCGCGCGGCGATGAGCGCGCTCAAATGGTCGGCGAGTACGCCATCCGCCGGCGGTCCTCGCCGCTTGAGGTGGAGTACATGCTCGAGGGGCGCGACCCGGCGGCAGCAGACAAGTGGTGGTTGGCGACAGAGGGGAAGGAGGGCCCGTACTCCAGCGCCTTGGGTCCGACGCTCGTGACGGAGCAGACGATCCATACACTGCTGCGTGCGGGGAAGCTGTCGGACCGCCAGGCGGTGCGGTGACGGGGCGGAACCACGACCTGAGGAGTCGGAACGATCGCTTTCGTCGCCTGCTTTGAAGCCAGGCTTCGCATCCTGGCCGCGATGGTCGTTGGCGATGTGTTGCAGACCTTCAGGCTGGAGCTGGCGCAACTGACTCCGAACGCGCTGGCTCGCCTTGTCGTGTACAGCTGGGCCTTGCACTCGGAGGCGTGCTGGCCCAGCGCCTCGATGTTCGCCTATCTGCATGATGCACGGTGCCAGTCGTAGGAGCAGAAGGACGGGACGCTGTCGAACTTCGGCAGTGTCAACTTCATTCGGTGGTCGCCGTGCGGGAAGCTCTTCCCCGCGAAATCAACTCGAGCAAAGTGGGAGTCTGGCTGGACAAGACGGTGGTTATACCACCGTGTGGCGAGCGGTAGCGGCCTCGAGTGTACGGGCCAGCCGATGGCATTCAACACTACGCCTAGCATAACGCTCGGTCCCGAGGATAGGCGAAGGGCGCGAAGACTCGTGGGGGTCACCGCCCGCTTCAACATGCGTGACCTTGCCGAGGAGTACGTTATGTACGGCGTGGCGCCGCTCGCCTATGAGTGGCGCCTCACCGCCAGAAAACTCCGGGACGACAACGTCCGCCCGTCCGTTTGTTTGCTACCAGCGCCCTCCGACCTTCGTAAGCCTCGACCGTGTCTTCCTTTCGATTTGTGCTCGCTGCATCGCGTTTAACCATGCTTCTTGCCTTGCCTAGGAATGCGCTTGAAGGACGCAGAATACGTGGTAAGCATGTTCCTTGGGCCATATACAGCCAGGGAGCACGAGCATCATATAGCTACCACCGCAGAGGTGGGGCTGGGGCAGATAAACCACGTGTGCGAGGCCCTGGGCATTCGCGTGCTGGAACGCGCCCCTCCGGCCCCGAGCCAGCCGCGACATCACGATGATGGCGCCCAAGGAAAAAAGGCACCGTCTCGCGGGAAGACTCAGGCTTCTGCGACCGCGGCCGGCGCGGCGGCTGCCGTTGCCCCCATCGATGCGGCAGGCGCAGAGTCTGATTTGGCGAAGTACGCCGATTCAGACCTGGAGATGGGCGCGGATGACAGGGGCGAGTGGTCTCAGGGCGGTGCCAGGGATCGAGAGTGTGCCATGGACGACCGGGAGGGGGAAGTCCCGCCACCCGCGGTGGTCGTGGAGGTGGAGCTACCGTCTGCTGGTGGCACCGGAGCGAAGTCACCGCCTGCGGCGATGACAGTGTTGGAGCTGCCCTCCGCGGGGGCCGGTGGAACAAGGTCTCCGCCAACAATGGTGGCCAAGACGGAGGTGCCTCCCGCGGAGGTTACTAGGGTGGGGCCCCTGCCCGCGAGTGTTGCTACTGTGGAGACTTCTGCGGTGGCTGCGGGGGCGAGGCCCCCCGCCTCCTCCCAAGGCGAAGCGGCCTTCGAGGGGGTTCGCCGTGGCGGCCCGTGTTGGGAGCTTGTGGGACCCCGACTCCGACACCGAAGCCCACATATCAAGTGTCCCTCTGGCCCCTTCGCAGATCACAGCGGCCAGGGCGCGGGGGTCGGCATTGGGCCATGATACGGAGACTCCCCGGGCCCTAGGGCCGGCTCCGACTGAGGGGACTAGCGTCCCTGTTAACCCGTCCGAGCCTGCCACCGAAGGTAGGCTACCCTGGCATACCTTGGCGTAACTTTGTGGTGTTCTCACAGGACTAACTAGTACATCTCCTTGCAGCAACACTCATCCCCGAAGACGGGCGATCTCCGGGACGCGGGGACATTCCTTTGAGAAGGGCGCCTGCTGCTCCCGAGATTGGCGATGCGAACACCGCGCACCCGAGCCTAGTGGACTTCGTCCCTCCCCCGGAGGTGTTGGGCGCGTGGCGTGGGGTCGCGGATGACGCGGTCGCAAGCATTGACCAGCAGGCGCTGTCAACCTACGGGACGGGGCGCCTTGGGGATACACTGGGGTATCGGGAGTGAGAGCAAGTATCTGGCCTTATGACGATACGTGGTCGTGTAGAAGCTCGCTGACTCTTTTGTCATACATACCCTCGTCTTGGCCTAGGCGTTGCAAGCGGCTCACGCCCGCGAGAAGGGGGCACTAGAGGACCGGTTGCGGGCCGCCGAGGAGGCTGTGCGCGTAGCCAGGGGGACGCACTCTGCCCAGGATGACCGCATCTACCACTTAGAAGCAGAGTGTGCGAAGACGAAGTCGTACGCCGAGGCACTCGTGGCGGCAGCACAGTCATCGGCCACGGAGGCAGCGCGACGGGAGGTTGCGGGGGAGCGAGATGGCTTACTCCAGCAAATCGTTGTGCTAGAGAAGGAGAAGAGCGAGCTTGCTACATCTCTAGTGGAGCAGGACCGAATTTTGGGCGACGCTTTGGTGGCTGCGTGGGATGCCATGCTGGCCCTGGAGGTCACCCTTAAAGATCTCATCGCCGAAGTACCGCCCCGCTCCTTCAAGCCTGAGGAGCTGTCGTGGATGCTTCGGCGGATCGGTGACACGGCCAATATTGCCCGTAACTCCGCGACGACCTTTAGCAACCACTGCTCCTACGTGACCTCGTGCCTGATATGCGTGCTTCTACGACACTGGGCTGCCAGCATGTCAGCGAGCCGGGGCCGGGGTGATGTCTAATGCCGTGCGCGCTATTCGCCGCCCCGTGCGATTTTTCCATGAGAGGATCTGGGAGTACATCGGGGAGGCTACGGCGAAGGTCGAGCTGCAGAACAGCTTATACGACGAGGGGAACCTCGGCCTGTGGCTGGATGAGGTCCTGCGTCGCGACAAGGGCGGCCCTGCGGATTCGGGTGGCGACGCAAACTCACAGGTGTGACGCCATAGTCTCTGTGCGTTGGTGTGTGTTGTAAAACACGAGCTCCCTTTTTCTTATAAATAAAGTACAAGTTGCCTCACCGGTGTTTTGACTTGTGTGCCCGCATGTCCCGAGCAACCACCCGACCGGGGCTAGCTGCTAATTTCTGACCTTGTGACCCGACGGTGTCTTCGGTGCTGGCGGAGGGCTGAGGAGCCACTAGACTTCTGGGCGGGCCGGGCTTCGTCGAGTGAAGCCTTGGTGCGAACGCGAACGAAGGAGAAGCCAGCCGAGTAGCGGCTTCGAGCACCCAAGGCTGTTTGTACATATTTATTGCATGCCTTTGTAAGCATCTTTCGATGAATATAAACAGGAGTTGAAAAATATTGCCGGTGTCTCCATCCTTGTTTACGACCATGCAGTCCCGTGGTAGATTCAAGAAACTACACCCACTACTAATTTTTGGGCCTATTGCAACGGCGTCGAAACGTTGCAATAGGCCCAAAATGGTTGCAATAGCACCTATTGCAACGGTAACGTTTCGTTGGGAGGCGTGGCAAGAAGTTGCGTGGTCTAAAGTTTGGGCCACGGTATTTCGGTGCGTTGCAATAACGTTTACCTATTGCAACGCAATAAAGCATTGCAATATATAGTTTATGCAACAATGTATTGCGTGGCAAAAACAACTATTGCCACGCAATTAGGCATTGCTGTAGATAGCATTTGCAACATACCGATTTCGTGGTTGTAAGTTAAATTGCAACGAAAACTGGTGGTAGCAATAAACTATATTGCCACACAAAGACTTCGTGGTAATAGATTCAATTGCCACGCATAGAATTCGTGGTAATAGGACAGAGTGCTGTTGCCACGCAATGAATTCGTGGTAATAGGACATAGTGATATTGCCACGCAAAGAATTCATGGTAATAGATTCAATTGCCACGCACATACTTTGGTTGCAACAGCCTCTATTGCCACGCTTGCTATTTTCGTTGCCATAGCTTCCTATAGACTCTTTTGGTACGCTGTTTTTTCGTTGCTATAGCATATATTGCCACGCCAAAAGTTGAAGGGAATAGTGTATATTGCAATGCATTGCTTTAGTAGCAACAAGAATTATTGCAACACCATTAATGTTTGTCACAACAGGAATCAACCAATGTAGTAAAATCATTATATCAAAATAGAATTTGTTGCTCACATATCTGAAATGAAACCAACTTAATTTGTGACAATAATTTGAAGTTGTATTACAAGCATCACTAAAATGTCCCTAGCTATCACTGCATTGAAGCTTGGCTTGATCTCGCCGAATAGCTTGAATTGACCTTAGCTTCCCATGGCTTGAGCACTGCACTCAATTTGTTCCTTCCTCCTGAATAAAATCATTCAAAATGTCATATGCATCAGTTGTTCAGCTCATCACGACAGTAACACATTGTAAATGGAATAAATTTTCATAACATGAATACATATGTTCATTACTGCATCAATGCAACTGTTTAGAGATATAGACATGATTGTCAAAATATGTAGAGCTCAAGAACCACCAGAAAGGTAGATGATGAATAACCCAACCAAAAAATCAAGAACATGTATAGTAGATAGGCATTGCACTGATTAACAATTTGCAATGTTGTAGTAGATAAGCATTACAGCTATAAAAAAATCCCTCTGCTATGCATACCTGTTGACTCCTTGTGCGTGCACGTTTAGTAGCAACAGCAGCCTTTAGTGTTTTTGTAGTAATATAATTCACTGACGCATTCCCGTCTTTGTTTCGGGGAAGAGTTCGGTTAAGAACACTACTTCTAGGGGTGCGAGTATTGGTTTCTGCAGTTCGCCTAGCTTCATGTTGTGTTTCCAGGTTGCTATCTGCGTTAGTCTGCTTATCAAAAAAATTCGAGAAAACATTTCAGGGCTCATACAGTGTAGTGATCCATGTTGCCTATAAACATGTTGCAATTGCTATTACCTGCGGCGTTGTTTCTTCACCTCGTGGAGTCGTGTCATTTCGTTCGGTTGGGGCAGCAGGAACATGTATTGTTTCGTTGGCAACTTGGTTAGCCTGCATTTAAAATTTAGTTTTCAAATAGTTAGCTCTCATATAATGACCGAAACCATGAAGGAAAAATTTGTGCACTACAATTTTGTTTAAAGACTCCATAGTGCTCAGAGGGAAGGCATGTACATTCTAGTGGGTGCAGATGCACGCACGACCAAATAAAAATTTAAAGGCAATCACTTATATTGGACAACTGATGCTAATTGGTCATATTTTTATCTTAGACGATATATTACTCACTCACGTTCTAAATTGAAGTTCACTATCACTGAGTGAGTAATATATTAAAGCTTACAAAACAGAAATATTGCAACTAATTGTTCTGGAAAAAATGAACTGAAACTCAGATACACAGGGATTTCGAATTTTTCAACCTAATTTATTTGCAGTCGTTTTCGAGATATATATATCATGCATGCACGGATGGATCGATCGAAAGTTTTTTTGGGTGTACCGGAAGCAAAGTAAAACTATAGGCTGATTCTAAGTTGCATGCACGGGATCGATCACGCATGACCTTGCATGGACATTTTTTGCATCCAAAGCTAAGCAAAAATAAATTCACGTCCTTTCGCTATAATGGCCGTGTGATAGCAAGCTAATTGTGGAGATTAGTGCCTTAACAACCGGGCTTTACAATTTTCCCATTTTAGGGTAAGACAGTGCTTGCCAAGTGGGAGAAATTAAGGTCGCGTATTGCATGGACATGCATGGTTACATTTAAATTAAGGCAGATATATCGATGGTCGAAGGACAATGACGCCAAAGGGCAAATTATAAGCTCATGTTGCAGATGTAAAATTGAACCATGATGCCATGCATGTAACAGCTATACAATCGAAACGCTGGTAGTAGCAATTGGCCACGCGATGCACTTAATCGTTCATAGTGTGTAATGTATATCTTATAAATACATCTTAATAACATTGCATTGGGAAAATAGTAAAATGTCATTGGAAAATTTTCAATTTAGACAAAAAAAGGAATTATAATTATATGCAGGAATGACTAGTGTGCCTAGACAACGCATGCCAGTGGGACATGCATCAGCCATACTTGTATATGAAATCTCAAAACCTCAATCTTTTCTGAAACCTAGCCTTTTTCTTTTCTGGGGCCTGATTTATTTTCTGGTTGCTGGGGACCAGACTAGAGGACAAGATAAAGTTACAAAAGTTATTTGATGGATTTTAGGATATATGTGCTATGATTTCTCCACCATATTGAGAAGACCAACTGATAAGCCAAAAAAAAACCCTGTAGGCAACTGGGCTTATCTCAAAAGCCAGCTAAAATCTAATGTGACAAAACTGGTAGCAACTAACTATATATTCTAGGGATGAATGACAGGGATTTCGCTAAACATAGATGAAATCAGATTGAGCTACACCATGTTAGATTGCGTTGTAGGTCAATATTATTTTAGTCATGTTTGAAGTTATTCTTTTAAAGATAATATACTATTTTTTCACTGCTGAATAAAACGTCAGAAAAACATCAAAACTAGATATTTTGCATGTTCCTGTCAGAAACCAATAGTTTCCTGTATGAGTTCTAACTAAGTTCTACAGCTGAGGTAAACAAGCTCCTCATCAAAATGAGTTTAACTAGCTTGGCTAATATTACAAATTCTAGCATGTACGAACATGTACTATGCTATCCTAACCAATTCAACTTATCAGTGAAATGGACTTTACTATAGTGATCTGTTCTGTGAACAATGAGCAGGCATGCCATGTTCTCCTAGGAACATTATAAAACTTGATCTCATCCACAAGATAAGGAAATTTTCAACAAATTTAGTATGGCAAGCTCAGATAGTGGTTAGGATCACTTATGACCAGATATGAGATACCTAGTATAAAATAAAAGGAAGCATGCAATGATTACTTGTGGAAACAGATTTGATGAAAAAATAACTCCACAGACTATTACAGAAATTTATTGAAACCTCACGCATTTTAACACAATTGCTATTAACTGTAAGTTAAATTTGTTTCAGAATTATTACCTCCTGGAAGGCTCCTTGTCTTTGTGTTCCTAGCATGGACATAAACTCTTGCCTGAGTTCTTCTTTAATTGTGTCCCTCGAATTCAACAATTCTTCTATCTGACGCCGGCTTTCTTCCTTTTCGTTGGCCCTTTCAGCAACTTGGTTTGCAAGTTGTTCTTTTAACATTTGAACCTCAGACTGGAGCTCTAACCTTGTCCTATGGGATTCCGCAGAATGTCGGGCTTGCATCTGCAAATTTTCATTGTATAGCTGCCTTCGTGTTGGATAGTACACCAAGTATCCATTACCATGAGTTTTCGATGATTTGCACCTAGTGCTTTCCTTATATGATGACTGGAAAACAAAGTTTTCCTCTTGTGATGAAATGAAGTTATCTTGTGACTCTAATTCCTTCTCTGTTATTTTGCTGCTTGCAGTATCCTAACGCACAGAACATATTTGTATTGAGACTGGAAGTGTAGGCCAATATTATGAATGACTTAGTTGGCCTGATCGGCTGTGCTTCTTGGGCTGCAGCTGTTGCTGCAGCTGCACACATACAAGCTGCTGAGTAGTAGCAATAGCTGTTCAAATGTATACCGCAGCTGCTGCAGCCACAGCCCAAGTAGCAGAAGCGATCACAGCCAATAACTTCATTACAAATTATTATATACTCACATAGATAGCCTTAGATGCATTGTTTGACCGTTGCCCATGCTTCGTGTGCGTTGTCATCCAAAGACTCAAATCATTTGGCTCTTCTCCAGTTTCCGGGTCTCTCTAAGTTGGGAAGAATCTAACATATGAATATTTCATCATTGAACAAAACAAGTACATGTTCTTTTCATGTCATTACCTGCTCATAGCTACACTGGGAAAAAGGTTTCGAGCCCATGAGATGCTTGGTCTGTTGTAGATGTCTGTTTTGAGAATTCTGGCTGCTTATCTTGTGCAAATTGAGTTAATGTTAAAGTTCTAAAAAGAAAGCATTATGTGAAGCTAAAGTAGTAGAAAAATTTAAGTAAATTCCATCGAACCTTGAATTGTTCAGTGCCAAAGTATAACACCAGATAGTGTCATTCAACAATGTCTAGATCCTCAGGCTTATTTTGCATTCTCTCATCATAAGTCTGGTATGCCTTGTACGTAGAACTAAATGTTGATCGCCATCCTTTGTATCGCTCCTTAGCGATGGCCCATATCTTTAGCTTTGTATCCTCAGAATTCTCAATGTCCCACCTATTCTGTTAAAAAGAAAATACAAAGAGTAGGTCGTTTTTTGAATTATGTTAGAATTAAAATGTGTAGGCAAAAAGAATCTGTAACTTACCATTATATCATTTACTATTGAATTTTTGACAACTTGCTTCACATCTTTCCAACTTCTCACTCCAATGAGGGGAGCCTTTTTTCTTGTAAACATTACAACTTCATCCACAACCGAGGCTTACAGTAAACATAAAAAACTTGGCAGTGGATGCATGTTAATAAATTCCAGCTAAAACTCAATACATCCAATACATCCTCGGAAAACATGAAATTTTCAGCATTTCTCATATCAGTGGTTCCATTGTTTTAACAGGGCATCTCATACTGCTTTGGACAACAGTTGGTTTAATTAGGGAATGATCTTTACTGATTAGTGCTTAATTCTCAGCTCATCTGGTTGTTAAGTCTGTAATGGAGTTTTAGTCCTTAATGCCTGTTTATGTACCCATATATATATATACTTTTGGACTGGAATGGAAAGGCATTCACCGTCAATACCAAAAACTACTGTAGCCCTAGTTTACTTTAGTTCTTAGCTGCTAGCGATTTTCCCCTTTCTACCTTGCAGATCCTTACTTCCCTTCTTTGATTCGGATTTCATCCACGGGATGTGACAAACAAGCATACATATTCACAATCCCCGTGGAACCCTAGATGCCGAAAAATATTATGACTATACTACGTGATTCCATCTCTAAACGCAGGATCATCAGGGTGGGTGCATACCTGGGGGCGGTTGGAGATTCAAACGGCGATAAATCAACGACCGGCAGAGAGGCATGACGACGTGGGTTCGGCGGTCTGCGGCTGTGGCGTGTGAGGTTGCCGCTGCCGTCGTCGGTCGATTTAGGTGACCCCGTCGTGGCCGCCGGTGACCCACCTTCCCCTCCCCCCGTGGCCGCAGGTGCTCCCGTCGAGTCCTCAGGTGTCGCCATCTACAGGAGCGGAGGGTACGCGGGGGCGGCGGCTGGAGGTGCTCCCGTCGAGTCCTCAGGCGGCGGCTCTCTCTTTCTCCCCCTCCAGATTAGATTAGGGAGGGGATTACTTTGGGCGGAGGGTACACGGGGGCGGCAAAAACGTGGGTCAGGCGGGGGGTTTTGGCGCTTCTTTTTTTCGCGGTTTTTAGCAGGAAGAAGTAGAGGTGGGACTTGGGCCGGGCTTCTTTGGGCCAGCCCGAAGCAGGGCCGGAGGGGGCGGTCGCCGGTGGGGGAGGCCGAGGGAGGGGAAGCGGCGCGGGAGGGGTAGGGGGCGGCGGGAGAGGCGGCGCGGGAGAGGCGGCGGGGGAGGGCCGGAGGGGGCGGTCGCCGGTGGGGGAGGCCGAGGGAGGGGAAGCGGCGCGGGAGGGGTAGGGGGCGGCGGGGGAGGGCCGGAGGGGGCGGTCGCCGGTGGGGGAGGCCGAGGGAGGGGAAGCGGCGCGGGAGGGGTAGGGGGCGGCGGGAGAGGCGGCGGGGGAGCGCCCGGGCGTGGGGGAAGTGGGACCGTAGGGCCGTCCGGGCGTGGTGGAAGTGGGGATTGGCCACTGGGGGGGAGGGCGAACCGGCGAAGGCACTGAAGGACAGAGCTACAGAGAGCAGGACAGCGCGTCACAAAGATTTTCAATATTGAAACATATAAGAATATTTAAACAGAAACATACATGACACAATATTTAAAAAAACATGTTTTAAACAAAAAAAATCATCATCCTGGTCTTGACCCAAAGAATTAGCTGGAGCAACAATTCCATCATTAATATAGGTGTCGTCATCATCATCTTCGTCATCAACAAATGATGCATCATCTGGTTCAGGAAAAGATTCAGCAAGCGCCCTCTTGATAACAGAGGCATCACCAGTTATGCCTTCCATGCCTGATCTCGTCCAAACTGACAAATCCTCATGTCGGCTTAATAAATTCATGTCTTCGATGTCCAGTAAATCTATGTCGATTTCACCCTCATTTCTGTTTGGGTGTCATCACATCATGTTCGTGGACCATTAATGATTTGATGAACTTTGTATAAGTTTGAGTGAAACTTAAAACCATGTTGATTAGGTACAAATGAATAACATGCACGCAATAGTTTAAAGTATGAGATTTGGTTCAGTCCATACGGAGGTGCTGGAGGTGCTAACACCTCCACCACATCTGGCCGTTCAATTGGTAGGGGCAGAATTGTATTTTTAGTTTTCCACGTTTAACTAAACGGTTAACTGTATAATACATGCAATTACCTTGGTGCGCGTGCCCAGCGAACTGGTCACCACGTTGAGGCCATCCGCGAGACGAACACCCAAGAACGCCGAATCCTTAGCCGCTCCCTGCGCTCCAATGACGACCCACCCGTTACAATCTCCACCGAAACATTCAGCAATTACCAAACGGAATCACTATCCTAGACTAGGCTAGAGCCACATGTGCGGCCAGAACAGGATGCAAATACAAGCCATCTGAGCCGGCAATGCATATAAGCGAACAGTCGTTCTTCGAATGAGCTGAAAATTTCACGTTAGACTCCCATCTGTACCGCTGACGTGCCATTAGAATTCGCCGCCAAAGTTCATTTCGTACTGCACATGAGAAATCGTAGAAGGCAGTACGTACACCGTTTGGTTGTATCAACCTATACAAGCGAGCAGTCGTTCTCTGAATGAGCTGAAAATTTCACGTTAGACTCCCATCTGTACCGTTGACGTGCCATTAGAATTCACCGCCAAAGTTCATTTCATACTGCACATGAGAAATCGTAGAAGACAGTACGTACACCGTTTGGTTGTATCAACCTATACAAGTGAGCAGTCGTTCTCCGAATGAGCTGAAAATTTCACGTTAGACTCCCATCTGTACCGCTGATGTGCCATTAGAATTCGCCGCCAAAGTTCATTTCGTACTGCACATGAGAAATCGTAGAAGGCAGTACGTACACCGTTTGGCTATATTAACCTATGTGGGTGAGCAATCGTTATCTGAATGAGTTCAAAATTTCATGCTAGACTCCCACCTACACCGCTGACACGTCATTGCAATTCGCCGCCATAGTTCATTCTGTACTACGCATGAGAAATCATGGAAGATATTAATTACATGGAGGGAGCACAACTAATCCTAGAACTAAATGGAATCATGAACGTAACAAATTGACCGATGTAGGTATTATTTCCTTCATTATCACCTACTGAAGGGCTCCTACATAAGAGAAGCATAAAATATTATTGTACTAGCAGATCTCTCGTGGAGTTTTAAGTTTTTATTCAAAATTAACAATTCAATTCCGGCGTCCAATCGCCTCGTCGACGGCAACTATATCGTTCCTCTAAAGTATAGTACCAATCGTGCCCTTTGTTTCTTCGTCGCAAAGGGTACTGACTTAATTAGTTGCAAGCTTGGCGAGTTCCTATGCCACTACTTGTTTGACCTACGCTTTCTAAGGGACATGTAAGTCTTAATTATATCATCTTCATCAACTTCGCTAGAAAACTTGCAAGACAAGTTTTGGGGAGGCGGGCATTGAACCAACCTTATGAGTATTCGTACTATAACCGTTCTAGAAGAAGGCGTTTTGATCAATGAATGTGACTACATATATTTACAATGTATGGGTTTATGATCAATATGGTATGACAATAGAGTAATTTGTGATGTTACAGATATAGGTTCAGTTTAGTGAATAAAAGACGGCTTTCATTGTTTTAAAAGAAAAATACTTGCTTAAGTCTGGTGTTTTCGCTGGTTGTTCGCATATAGTGGGATAAAATACTAGTAGAAAATTAATAAGTAACTAAGCGCAACTCATGTAATTAATTTTTGGGGAGGAAAAAATACTGTAATTAATTTGTGGGGGAGCAAAAAATAGGAAAACAAAAATTAAATTCTAGCTCAGAAAGGATCGAACCTTCCACCTCACAGTTAGAAGCTATAGAGCATACCACTGGGTTATCGCCTCTTTTCTGTTTCCACATGCAAATATTTTTTGTCTAATATCTGATGTTAGTGTCAAGTGAATATTAGCCTACCCACTACCGGACTCGTCGTACCCTCGTCTAACATCTCAATCCCCAAATTCCGCATCCCATCCCCGTTCTCCTCCTCCGCCTGCAATCCCTCCCCGTTGGCCTCCACCTGCGGCGACGGCAGCGTGGAGAAGATGGCCGGCAATAAGCGCGGCCTCAACGCGAGGACTCAGATCCGCGACAATCTCGGGCGCTTCGCAACCGCCGCACCATCCGAGCTTCATGGATCGGCCTCGGCGGTTCTGGGCGGCGTCGAACGAGCCGTCGGAGAAGATCAGGGACGTGTTCCAGGCGTACGACGACGACGGCGTGCTCCGGGAGGAGGCGCTCAAGAGGTTCCTCAGGGAGGTGCAGGGGGAGGCGGCCGGCGGCGTCGAGGCGGTCGCGAGGGCGGTGATGGCCTTCGCGGCGGAGCATAGGCTGCTCAAGAAGGGAGGCGTCACCGTCGAGGGCTTCTACCGCTGGCTCTGTAGCGAGGCCAACGCCGTGCTGAGGCAGTCTAGGACTCTAGGCCTGCTACAGCCATTGATCAAAGCTTGCTGATTGTTCTAGGTTCTGGGATGTCTCGTGTGGCAGGGCTCTTAATCTTACAATCCCTACATGGACAATACTTGCTCTACTCCCTGATCTCTAGATAGGTGACTTCATGCTTATTTTTGAATGTCCTGCAGCAAAATAGCTATTGCAGACTTTAGACTATTATGCTGGCAAGACAATCCTTGATAGATTGAGGCTTTCTTAACATTTGATATAGAAATACTAAGGCGTTTGACCTTGAGTATAGTATATTTAGAATAATTAGGCATGTGGGTGTTACCAGTTTATATTTGTGCACTTAGATCTTGTGGATATAGGCTTTACCTGATAATTCACTGGAGATGTCTGCAGTTAGTGATTCTGTGTTGGAGAATTTTCAGTTCTCTATTTTTACTCCCTCGATTCATCTCCAAATTGTTAGCTTTCATTTGTGTGTAGATAGAAATTAAATGTTCATAAATTCACTCAATTCTCAATGTAGGCGGTAGCAATACTATGTATATGTGGTTTCCATAACACTACAGCGTTCAGAAATTCGTTTCCAAATGAGTGGGATGCAGAAGTCACATGGTAAGGATTCTTACCTTTTAATTGTAGATGTCATACCAAATTCTTGGAAGGTGCTAATTAGTGCGTTATTGCTTTTCTGGTTGACTTGTTGTTCGCTGAAATGAATTAAGGGAGGGACTAAATGGTATATGATAGAAGATCCAATTTAGATGCAAATTCACTTCTTTCAAATATGCATAAGAACGACCATCACTTATTTTATTGAAAGTCAGACAAGAAACATTACACTTTTCTTAGCGTAAGAAAGTTTCATTAGCGTGTGGCAAGACTACAAGATTGTACAATAGATAAATGTACGGATGGATTCAAGAGACGTCCCCTGCGGTAATCTATAAGTGTAATAAAAACATAGTAGTTATTTTGTATAAAGTATGGATTTCCGTTGCAACGCACGGGCACAGTACTAGTAAAATAAATAAGATTGCTGATGCAGAAAGTGTCGAGAAAATTAAGTCCTAATTATGCAACTAAGTAAAATCCGTAAGGAATTAGTCAACGAAATAAATAATACTAGAAACTTAAATACCTTGTGCTACTACCTTCACGTGATGGCTTTGAACACTACTTGCTAAATGCGTAGCTTTTTAGATGCGCCTTCTTTTCTCGCTGACTGAGAACGGCCACGACGTACGCTTACATGAGTTCACGCACGAGCACACGAGAAGGCGTCGACCAAAGCTTCGGATGCGCTACCGAATTTGAGACTCCGGCGAACGCTCCGAAGAGAAGTCTCAGGAAAAAAAACTATCAACACATGCATGCTCACGAGAACTAAATATCTATCAGCACGTAGCCATCTTGCATGCAATGAATCTCTTTTTCTATTGTTCGCTCAATCACGGCGCACCTCTTTTAGATCAAAAACCCCCGCATCCTTTACATTGGCGGGTGGCCAGATTTTTATGGCACTTCCGAAACCAACTAACACACACGTTCGAACTCCTACGCCGAGTCGTATACAACTCGTATACGATGCCATGCATGAAAACATCAACTTTGCATACATAACTAGATAATAGATCTATTTTTGTTTGTGGTGGTCTGTCCCTAACTCACGCATCCAACAGTTATTTTTCAAGTTGGCTCGGCCGAAAGAATCGTAATGTCCGAGACCGACTAAGAATAACAAAAAAAACGGAGAAAATCACAACGTCTGAACAATACTTGGACTCCGCCTCCGAAACGCACGAGACAACATCAAGCAACATCACGTGGATGTGATTTCGGCCACCGGTCGTTACGGACTCAAAACAAAAACCTTTCTGATGACTAGATAAATTTTCCCTTCCTTTGATTTCTTTACGAGTTGGCTCCACATTGAATGCATGTCTTTGTTTGATGACTAAATACTCTTTCCGTTGTTTTCTTCACGTGATGGCTCCAAGTCTTGCATGCATGTCTTCTCTTTTTTTTGTATTTTTTCTCTTGATATTTCTTTCTTTGCTTTCCAATCAAAACTTTTAATGCTGTCTGTTGCCTCCCTCTGCACAGCTCTTTTTGTTAATTGTCTCCCGTTCAAACCTGAGAACAAATAAAATACTAGTATTAGGTAGAAGCCAGTTCTCATGTAAATTAAAACCAAATTTAATTAAGAGCGAGTTCACCTGTTGGATTAATCTTTTTAGCTCGTGCTCGCATAATCGGTCCAGTCGTGATGTCCTCATTATTTTGTACACTTAAAATGGTGGACGATGCACTAGTGTCGACGAGACTTTCTAAACGCATCTTCACTTTAGGCTTGTACAGATCGAGTATGTGCCTGCATATAATTAAATAAAATAGTAGTAGCTCTGTATCTCCAAATATAATAGTTAAAGACCCAATTAAATTAGAGCTCACCTGATAATATTTAATGCGGCTCAATAATTCCTTACAATTAAATAATATATTTAACCGAGAGGTGCAAGACATAAGCGTATCCGCGTCAACATGCAGTACATATTGTAACTAGGACGAAAGGCGCGCAATAAGTGTATAGCAGGCCTACATGATGTTCAGTGAAAGAAAAGGAATTTTACTTTCTTGCAGCAGCAATTTTCTTGGGAATAGTCTCTAAAAGTTCTAGTGTCCTAGAGGAAGCTAGAACCAAGTCGATTGCAGGTGCCCTAATTACTAATGTGTTCGTGTCCTAGTGGTATGAGCGTTGGCTGCCAATCAAGAGGTCCCTAGTTCGATTCCTAGGTGGCTTCCCATTTTTTCAATTTTCATAATTTTTTTGCTGCATGACTGGATAGCTAAATAAAAGCCCACGAAACAAAAGAGTTGCAATAGAATACCATATTGCAACGAAAGACACTACTCTATAGCAAAAAAATTTACACGTGGCAATATAAATATGTTATTGCATCGATTTAGTTTTTCGTTGCAATACGCACCTACCTACTGCAACGCCGCTGAAGATTATCCCAACGAAAAAACACCGTGGCAATAATATCACCCAATAGCAACGAAATTATATATGGTTGCAATAGTAGCACATAATTGCAACGAAAATCAACACTAACGCAACAAAAGAGTGTCGTGGCAATATATCCAACCTATTGCAACACGTTTTCAAAATGGTTGCGATAACACCTACCTATTGCAACGACATTTATGAATATCGCAATGCAATATAATAGTGGCAATAAAGTCCACCTATTGCCACCGTTATGGAAAAACGTTGCAATAAGCCCTACCTATTACAACCAAATTGGTGGCGTTGCAATTTCTTTCGTGGCATTAGGCCGAAAATCTAGTAGTGACCGCGCTCGCTTGTACGCAGCAATCTGGGTCTAGCCGAAGTCAACGTGCGAGCGCTCCGTCCCCTACCCTTCGAAGTGGCGGCAACGGAGCTGGCACCTTAGTCAAGGTAGGCGGGTGAGCGCTCCGTCCCCTACCCTTCGAGCTGGTGGCAGCGGAGCTGGCGCCTTAGTCGAGGTAGACGTGCGAGCGCTCCGTCCCCAACCCTTCGAGGTGGCGGCCGCGGAGCTGGCGCCTTAGTTGAGGTAGACGCGCGAGCGCTCCGTCCCCTACCCTTCGAGGTGGTGGCAGTGGAGCTGGCGCCTTAGTCGAGGTAGACGCGCGAGCGCTCCGTCCCCTACCCTTCGAGGTGGTGGCAGCGGAGCTGGCGCCTTAGTCGAGGTAGACGCGCGATTGTTCCGTCCCCTACCCTTCGAGGTGGCGGCAGTGAAGCTGGCGCCTTAGTCGAGGTAGACGCGCGAGCGCTCCGTCCCCTACCCTTCGTGGTGGTGGCAGCGGAGCTGGCGCCTTAGTCGAGGTAGACGTGTCAGCGCTCCGTCCCCTACCCTTCGAGGTGGCGGCAGCGGAGCTGGTATCGTGGTTAGCCTCTGTTAAGGCTTGTCGGTGCTTTGTGTGATACTCGCGAGTGTAAGTTGTCGCCGCGTCTCGTGTTGACTTTACAACACGCATGCGGAGGCAAGCCTCGACTATGTCCCGTGCAAACACTACGAGGTGCAGGGGGAGGCGAGCCTTTGCTGCCTTTTGTGCGGTCGCTGCAAGGTGCATGCGAAGGCGAGCCTGTGCTGCCTTTTGTGCGGTCGCTGCAAGGTGCATGCGAAGGCGAGCCTCTGCTGCCTTTTGCGCGATCGCTGCAAGGTGCATGCGGAGGCGAGCTTCTGCTAGTGCGTCTTATCAAGACTCAAGGTGCAGGAAGCGTCAACCACGCGTTGTTTATACTCCAGAGAGTACACATAGGGATAATACCTATGCGTGCGTGGGAGCGTCCGCGTCTTATTTATACTCCGTAGAGTGTGTGGGACTATCAACCACACCTTATTTATACTCCGGAGAGTACACATAGAGATAATGCCTATGTGTGCGCGGGAGCATCCGCGTCTTGTTTATACTCAGTAGAGTGCGCAGGGACAATGTCCGTGTCTTATTTATACTCCGTAGAGTGCGTGCGGAGGCGGACCTCAGCGCTACGTCTTATTTAGAGTCCGTAAACTACGCGCGGAGGCAAGCCTCCGCGCATTGCGGGCGGTGAAGTTGCGTGCGGAGGCGGACCTCAACGCTACGTCTTATTTATACTCCGTAGAGCGCGTGCGGAGGCGAACCTCGGCGCTACGTCTTATTTAGAGTCCGTGAGAGACCATGTGGTCGTGACTCCATGTGAATGATGAGTAATTGACAAAGGTTTAGGATAGTCGAGTTTGGATTGTGTGGTCGGACCATGTCGTTGCGTGGTGCAACGGGCTTGGTCGGATTTGGTCAAACTTGGTCGTATGGGATTAGGTTGCATATTCCGATGATTCGACAGGTTTGGACTTTGTCATGAGTAAGTATGATGTGCTTATGCTATTTACACTTTCATGTATCGAGCGGTGCTATGTGACGTGTTTCTTGTCTGTGTGACTGCAGGACATCGAGGCGGAGTCGTGGTGAGACACGAGGTGACCGGACTAGACACAGGGAGGTGTCGAGGTCAGAATGGTCGGATGTGTTGAAGACGGCGGAGATTCGATGTGGTTGCGAGTCGTGGACAACAAGGAGCGCGGAAGCTTCCCAGAAGGTGCACGAGGGCGAATCGGTAAATTCGCAAGGCTGCACAAGCGGGAGCGGGCTCTGTTGGATTTAGCGGGCGTAACGGGGTGGAGACCCGTTAGCCAAGCGCTATAAATAGGTGGAGGGGGCTGCATGCCTCCCCATGGATTCTAGGGTTTGAGTGGATTGTTAGGTGGTGCTTTAGTCAAAATGAGCTTTGGAGAGTTTGTTTTGGCTTTAGGGCTTTAGTTGTTGAGAGTTGGTAGGAGAGGCAGAGAAGGCTCTGTGCTTGTGTCCTCCTTCGTAGCTTTCTCTGGGTGTTCATCCCCTCCTCTAAGCATGTATGGGTTGTGTTCTTGAGTTGTGAGGCTTGAGGAGAGGGAGAGGATGGATTGAGCCACCATGCAATCATTCCTCGTTCTAATGTTCATGCGTATCAGGACTCAGCTGTAATCCTTTTGTTCCCAGGAATGAAATTTCTGAAGTTTCTTGTTCGTGCTCCTGTGTTCTTCGTTTATTTCCCTCACTGTTGATTTTGAGTCTTTCTTGATTTCTTGCTGTTGCTTGCTGGAAAGGCCCAAAATGGGTTGCTCTAGGTTGGGATGTTGCCTCAAGATCATTTGGTCAAGTTTCCCAAGAGCAAACTTCATTTAATCTCAGATTTGGATTTTGGGCTTGCTCTGTTCTTTTTGTTCCCTTCCAGGGTTTGAGGTGAAATCTTGTTTCCCTTTGCTAAATGGCTTGAAATTAGGCATGGCGAGTCCAGAGGCTATTAAGTAGCTATCCTCAAAGTTTCATAGCCAAAGGATCAAAGGTTGAGGAGTAATTTGATTTTTGGCTCAGCTCTTGCAAGTTTTCAGATTTTTGCTATAATCTGAAATTCTTTATTCTAGGGTTGATTTCTTTGTTCTCTAGATCCTCCTTGCTATTGAGTATGTATTGGTGATGTTTTGGGCCAAAAAAATGGAAGAATTCCATCATTCTCATAGTTTTTTGAAGATCTGAATATTTGCTGTTTGCTGATTTCTTCGTGCGGTACTACCGCTCGGCTCAGCGGTACTACCGCTCAGCGGTACTACTGCTCGTCTCAGCGGCACTGCCGCTTGCAGTCAGACTTGCTCTAAATTTATTTTTCTTGACTGTTTCTTTCTGGATCTGGTTTAGCCTTGTTGCTGTGACTTCCAGTAGTGCCTATCTTCTTTCTTCATAGCTCCCATAGCTATTGGAGAAGAAGCATAAGTGTGGATACTTCAGAGGCGAATTTAATTTTTGAGAGTGCCATTTCAGTCTAACAGTCCGTAGACTACGCGCGGAGGCTTGCCTCCGCGCGTTGCGGGCGGTGAATTTACGTGCGGAGGCGGACCACGATGCTACATTGATGGACCATCTGGAGCTGACCCCGAGTGTGTGATGAGTAATTGACATCAGTTTAGGAAAGTCGAGTTTGGTTTGTGTGGTTCGGACCATGTCGTTGCGTGGTGCAATCGGCTTCGGTCGGACCTGGTCAAGCCTGGTCAAAGGGATTAGGATGCAGATTATGTTGACTTGTCAGGTTTGGGCTATCTCATGCTTAATGTGATTCATTGATGCTATTTGTGCTTACATGTATCGAGCGGTGCTATGTGATGTGTTTCTTGTCTGTGATAGCTGCAGGACGTCGAGGCGGAGTCGTGGCGAGACACGAGGTGACCGGACTAGACACAGGCGGTGTCGAGGTCAGAACGGTCGGATGTGTCGAAGACGGCGGAGACTCGAGGTGGTTGCGAGGCTTGGACGACAAGGAACGCGGAAGCTTCCCGGAAGGTGCAGGAGGGGCATTTTGGTAAAAGCGCAAAGCTGCACAGGTGGAAGCGGTTCCGTTCGGGATTTAGCGGGCATAACGGGTTGGAGACCCATTAGCCAAAGGCTATAAATAGGAGAGGGATTCTCAAGTGCATGTATGTCTTGAGTGAGGGAGTGCATGGCGTTTAAGTTTTTGCTTTAGTCAAAATGGCCTTTGGAGAGGTTGTTTTGCTTTAGGCTTTAGTGGTTGAGAGCAGGAGAGGTAGTTTTGCTGTGTCTCCTTCGATGTCTTCCTGAGTGCTCATGTGTTCTTGAGTTGGGTTCTTGATTTTGAGGGAGGGAGGGGTTGGAGATGAGTTGAGCCACCATGTAATCATTCCTCTGTATTCAATAGCGTATGGGGACTCCTCTGTGATCCTCTTGCTTCTAGGAATGGATGAATTTAATTTGAGATGCCCTGTCTCCTGTGTTCTTCCTTCGATGCTTTCTCTGTGTGATTTCTGAGGTTTTTGTTTTTGTGTCGATTCTTGCTGAGGAGTGGCAAAATGGGTTGCTCTATGATGGAATTGCATTTCTAGACCCTTTGGTCATCTAGTTCCAAGAGTAATTAGATCAATTTGCAAGAATCATTTTTCCTCTCTCCTGTGCTCATGTTCTTGTCTCTAGGGTTTTGGTGTAGTTCGTGTTTCCCTTCATGAGATGGCATGAAACTTGGCATGTTAAGTCCCGAGGTTATTTAATAGCTATTCTCAAAGTTTCATGGTCAAAGGATCAAAGATGGAATGGCAATTTGAGTTTTTGGGCTGCTCTCTGTAGTTTTCAGTTTTTATCCCAAATCTGAAATTCTTGGTTTTTGAGTTGGTTTCCTTTGTTTCCCAAGCCTTCCTTGCTATTTAGAATGTTGTTATGTTGCTCTGGAACAAAAAGATTGGGAGAAAACCACTGATTTCTCAGTTTTTTGAAGATCTGCAGCAGTTCTCGGGTTTTAGGGTTTTTCAATTTTCAGCCTCGAGGTTCTGTGCCATCGGTCAGGGTAACTGGTCAGACCGGCCCCCTCTTGGCGGTCAGATCGCCCCCTGCATGGCGGTCAGACCGGCCATGTGAGAGCGGTCTGACCGGCCTCCCCCTTTGCAACTTGAGCTCCTCTTGTATTTTTGTTTTGGTCTTTGCTTTCTTCTTCTTCTTGCTGGTTGGAGTTCCAGAGAGGTTGTTTTCTTCTTCATAGCTGATATACCTATTGGAGAGGTAACCCTAGTTGTTATTTTTGAAGGTTCTTCTGCTGCATGCCTTGCACCATTTCTTCTGGGTTACTTTCTTCTCTAATGGTTTGAGGTTAAGAAAGCTGGACTTCTTCATAGCTCTTCATCCCCCCTCCATCGCCATTTCGGTCCAACAATTGGTACTTTTGAGGGGTTGTTTTTAAAAGTCGACATTCACCCCCCCCCCTCCATCGCCATTTCGGTCCAACAATTGGTATCAGAGCTGGTTAGATCTTCTTCATAGATCTTAACCGGTCTCTAGAGCCATGGCGACAGACAAGTACTCGACCAAGCCCCCGATCTTTGATGGGATCGACTATCCCTTCTGGAAGAGTCGGATGGAGACCTACATCCAGGCTCAGGGCTACGCCATCTGGCGTAAGGTCAAAGTACGATATGTTGTTCCTGCCGATGAGAACATCAACGCTGAAAACATGCATGATATTGAGGCGAATGCGAAGGCAAGGAACATCATAATCCAGGGGTTGAGTAGAAGCGAGTTCGATCGCATCTCTCATTTGACGTTGGCCTTCAACATCTAGGTGACCCTCTATGCATACCATGAGGGCACCACCCAGATTAAGACGGTTCAACAGGACCAGTTCAAGCGAGATTACAACAAGTTTGAAATGCTCGCTGGCAAGTCCTTGGATGAGTGCTTCGCTCATATTCACAAAATTCTGAGCAATCTCCATGCGGTCGGTCTCACATACCCCGACTCGGACAATGCTCGTCAAAGGTGGTTTGCTCTTGATTTGCAGGTTTGGGAGATGAAGGTGACTACCATCAAGGACACCACTGACCTCTCGACTTTGACTCTTGACGCGTTGTACTCACGCCTCAAGACTCACGAGATTGACATTGTCTCTCGTAAGTCGAAGTCACAGTCGATGGCTTTAGTTACCGATCCCACTTCAGCTCCTGATCTTTCTTCGGATTTGTTTTGTGGATTCTCGCTTGCTGCTCTCTGTGACGTAACTGATGATCAGTTAGAGCAGCTTGCAGATGACCAGTTAGCCCTCCTAGCAAGAAAATTTTCTCATGCTTACAAGAAAGAGAGGAGGACCCGTGATCTGCTTCGAGTGTGGTGGCCCCAACCACATTCGGGCAAATTGCCCCAAGCTGGAGAAGGGCAAGGGCGACTATGATGGCGTGAGCAAGAACGACTACATCGACAAGAACCGCAACAAGAAGCCCTCAGCTCACGCCCAAGGCAAGAAGAAGTTCCGCGACCTTGGCAAAGCCAAGAGGCGCTTCCATCGCGTCCTCACCGCCTTCGACAACCTCGATCTCAGCGAAGTGGAGGGGTGGGGCGACGATGATGGAAAGGACGAGCAAGACCCCAAGGACGGCGATGACTTCTCCAGCATGTGCTCCATGGCCCTTGAGGGCGAAGTGAGCGACAGCGAGCTGTACTCCGACTCCGATGAGGTATACCCTTTCTACGACCAGCTTTGATGCTTTTCTTAAGCTAGGTAAATTCCATGCTAGATCTAGAGTTAGGGTTAGCGAGTTGGAGAAGGAAGTAGAGAGCTTGTCACGGGAGCTTACTTCACTTAGATCTGCTCCCTCCCGTGACGATTGTGATGTCTGTTCTGGTTTGCTGGATGACATGGAGAAGCTAAGGACCTTGCATGATAGTTTGTCCTCTGAGCTAGACATGATTAAGGTGGAGAATGTTAGTCTTCTTGCTGAGCTAGAAATGAGTAGGGTTGCACCCCTTTCATCTGTTGTTGAGACTACTTCTTGCACCTCATGTGAGGATAAGGACAATACTTTTAGAGGTCTTTATACCATGCTCCTTGATTTGCCCGAGTCTTGTGAAAATTGCAATAATCTGAAGATGAATCTAAAAAGGGCAGATCATAAAATTGCTGAACTACAAGCTTCATTACTTGAGCCGATTGTATCTCGCACTAACTGTCCAAAGTTAACACTTGAGCTTGAGTTTGTTTCTAAGCAATTCCAAGAGATGGTTGATCATAACAACAAGTTGGCTCAGTATGCTTTTAAGGACCCTGTTAGCTCACCATGCAAAAATTGTGATAAACTAAAATCTGACTTAATAGCTTTGGATGATAAGTGTGTGAAGCCAACTAAGGACTTACTAGAGAAGCCACAATGTTGTTGTGATGTGTGTGTGCTTGTGTGGGGAAGGAGCCCAAGGGTAAGGTAGAGACGCCTAGCGACGTGAACCACTTGACTAGCAGTAGGACTGTCCCTTCTGAGTCGGCTGAGCGTGCTCAAGCCATTCGTTCCAGATAGACCATGTGGAGGTGACCCCGGTTGTGTGATGAGTAATTGACATCTGTTTTAGGAAAGTCGAGTTTGGTTTGTGTGGTTTGGGCCATGTCATTGCGCGGTGCAATCGGCTTCGGTCGGACCTTGTTGAACTAGGTCGAACGGGCTTAAATCGTTTATTTTTCGTTTCGACCGGTTTGGGCTTTGAGTTTTTACTTCTAATGGTAATGTATGATTACATGTGTCGAGCGGTGCTATGTGATGTATTTCTTATCTGTGAAGGCTGCAGGACGTCGAGGTGGAGTTGTGGCGAGGCACAGTATGACCGGACTAGGCGCGGCCGGTGCCGAGGTCAGAACGGTCGAGATGTGCCGAAGACGGCGAGGACTCGAGGTGGCTGCGTGGCTTGGAGGGCAAGGAATGAGGAAGCTTCCTGGAAGGTGCGCGAGGGGTGTTTTGGTGAATACGCAAAGCTCACTAAAGGAAGTGGATTATGGATAAAGCGCCATGAGTTGTTGAGAGCTAATGGATAAAGTGTGTTGCAAACCCATTAGTGGAGGCTATAAATAGAGAGGTGCTCTCTAGTGCTGAAATTGAGAGAGTGGGTGTAAGAATTAGGGTTTTATTTGATTCTCTCCTTGCATGAAATTGTGAGAGAAATGAGCTGAATCTCTTATATGTAATCATGTATGTCTCTGTATCAATTTCATTATGAGAGATTTTCTTTTGAGTTGCTCTAGTGTTTGAGGTGCAGCAGATAAATCTCTCATTTTATCTCTTTTTGGAGAGGAATTTTTGTTGCATGCTTATCCTTTTGGTAGAAGCTCTTCCTTGCAGCATGTGTTCTTTTTGGTTTGTCTAATCTACTCCTTATGGCTTCTTCTCTCCTTGGTTTATCTTAGTTTTATGCAGTTCTTTTGGTCTATGTGTTTTAGCTTGTATTTGCTGCCAAAATAGCCAATTTCTCAATTTTAGAGCCTTCTTTTTGGCCTTGGCAAAGATTCTTGTCTCCTATAATGATTCGGCCAAGATAGGATTGCATGCAGTTGGTCTTAATTTCCTTGATTTTTTGTTCGGCCAGTGCAGCATTTGGTGATCCTTCTTGGTTCCTCTTTGTGTGTGGACAGCAGCCCCTTGTCTTCATTTTGGCTGATCAAGTGATTGCTTTTTCTTTCGGTTGAAGCTGTTCGGACTGTAGTCCATCTCCCAGTAGCAGGTCTGCAGTCTTCTTGTTTTTGGTTCTAAAGCAATCTCCTTTGGCAGCAGTAAATCAGTTTTTTGGCAGCTTTTCTCCTCTTTATTTCCTGTAGTTTTCTAGTAATCTTGGGGCAGCAAGCATCCGTTCTCCTTTTATTTGCTTCCACTACTTTTAGTTGATATTGTTGTTTTGGTATTGTTCGGCAGGGATCACAGAGGGACTAATTAGCAGTAGATTGGTAGGTGAATCAACTATGCTCTGTTTATTGCTTTCTAGTTCTAGTCATTTCGGCAGTACAGATTTTTCTTGGTTTTTGTTTCTCTCGGCCAGCAAGTTGTTGATCATTTATGGTTGATGTTAGCTTCTTTGGTTTCGATTAAATTTGCAGACTTGGTAGTGTTCGGCTGGATTAGTATTTGTTGTGCGTTCATTGTTTCTCTCTCTAATGGTCTTTTATTGATCGGTAGTTTAGTTTTCCAGTGTGCGCTCAATCTTTTCTTCATAGCTTCGATAGCTATCGGAGAGTAGAGGAAGTGTGTGATACTCGAGTGAATTTTTAAAGGGCCCCATTCACCCCCCCCCCTCTGTCGCCGTTTCCAATCCTTCAATTGGTATCATAGCCGGTTAGCTCTTTTCAATAGATCTTAACCGGTCTCTAGAGCCATGGCGATGGACAAGTACTCGACCAAGCCCCCGGTCTTCGATGGGATCGACTATCCCTTCTAGAAGAGCCGGATGGAGACCTACATCCAGGCTCAGGGCTACGCAATCTGGCGTAAGGTCAAAGTACGCTATGTTGTTCCTGCCGATGAGAACATCAACGCTGGAAACATGCTTGATGTTGAGGCGAATGCGAAGGCAAGGAACATCATAATCCAGGGGTTGAGCAGAAGCGAGTTCGATCGCATCTCTCATCTTTCGTCGGCCTTCGATATCTGGGAGACCCTCGATGCTTACCATGAGGGCACCACCCAGATTAAGACGGTTCGACAGGACCAGTTCAAGCGAGATTACAACAAGTTTAAAATGCTTGCTAGCGAGTCCTTGGATGAGTGCTTTGCTCGTTTTCACAAGATTCTGAGCAATCTCCGAGCGGTTAGTCTCACATACCCCGACTCGGATAATGCCAAACAGATGCTTTCTGCTCTTGACTTGCGGGTTTGGGAGATGAAGGTGACTACCATCAAAGACACCACGGACCTCTCGACTTTGACTCTTGATGCGTTGTACTCACGCCTCAAGATTCACGAGATTGACATTGTCTCTCGCAAGTCGAAGTCACAGACGATGGCATTAGTCACCGATCCCACGTTGGCTTTCGGTTTTTCGTCTGATTCTCTTTGCGGTTTCTCACTCGCTGCTCTCTGTGACGTAACTGATGTAACATCCTGATTTTCAGAGTCTCTTTGAAGCTTTTAAAATAAAATTCACCATTTGAATTTTTCTAGAATTAATTAAAGCTTAATTGGAACTTTTGTTAATTAAAAGGGTTAATGTGATTAAGTTAAACATTAACATTTGCCAAGAGCTTTTCTGGATTTTTCTGGGATTTTTCTGGATTTAGTTGCTATTTTCTAGAGCTCAAAAGCCTTTATTTGAATTTCTGGAAAAAGAAAAGAAAAGAAATCCTAAACCGGCCAGTGGGCCGAAACCCACCAACCGGCCGGCCCAGCTCGCCCGCCTTCGGCCCGGCCTGCCTCGCCCCGCGCCCGCCTTGCCCCTTCGGATGCGTGCCGCGTGTCACCCATCCACCCGCTGCCGCCCGCGCTCGCGCGCATCGCTGCCGCTTGCTCGCCCGCGCCACCGACAGGTGGGGCCCACCTGTTAGGGTCGTCCCCGACCTGGACTCTTCCCCGTCTCCGACCCGAACTTCGCCGCCGCCTTCCTTTCCCGCCGCCGTCTCCGCCCCGGACTCCGCGCTTGCCGTGGATTCGCCCCCGCCGCCCGGGTATAAAAGGGGCCCCGACCCCAAGGTCCTCCTCATCCCGCCGCCGGAGCCGCCGTCTGCGCCGACGACGTCGTCTCGCCGCTGTGGTCGCCTCCCGTCGCCGCCGTGTTCGTCTCCCGACTCCGCCGCCGTCGCCGCCGTCGTCGTCACCGTCGGTGAGCACCGCCGCCGTCCCAAACCACCGCCGGCTAGCCGCCGCCGCCACCGGACCCCCCGCCGCAGCCGCGCCCCGCCGCCCGCGTCCGCGGACCACGCCATGCCTCCTCGGTCCCCGCGCCCGCCACGTCAGCCATGACGTCAGCGCCGCGCCCCTTCGCCTCCCCGTGGTCGCCATCCACTGTGCACCCCGCCGCCGCCATGTGGGTCCCGCCCGGTCAGCCGTACGAGCCGTGGACCCGTGCGCCATTAGCCGCGTCAGCCGCCACGCAAGCCAGCCACGTCAGCCCTAGGGCCCAGTCAGCAGATGCGTCAGCAAGCCCAGTCAGCCCGTACTGTGCCGTGCGCCGAGTTCACCGTAGACTCAGCTCTCCATGTGCCCGGTCCACAGCACAGTGCGATTTTCCAATTTCCCGATTTCCTATAGATTTAATTTTCCAAGAGCCCGTTCTCCCTCGTCCTAGCTCCGATTGACCCGATTCTTTTTCCTAAATTCATCTAAAATTGAGCTCTACCTTTTGGTTCAGGTTTGAAAGTCTTTGGAGTTCATTTGAATTTTATTTGATTTTATTTTGTCTTTTCGATTCGCTTTCTCTCTCGTTAGATCACGTGTTCGAGGGAGCGGAAGTTGGACTTGAAGATCAAGAGCCCTCAGCTGAGCAAGGCCAAGGCAAGTCGTATTCTTTGATCATGTTGAACCTATTTTTCAATCTATTATGTATTATTTTGTCTCAAATTACCATGCATTGCTATTTATTATCAAATCTTTGTATTGGTAGCTAAGGTCCTATTTGGTTAATCCCTCCATGATAATTTGACTACCCTGATTCCATTGACACCTTAGGATTGGGAATTATTTAGTGATACAATAATAATTGTCACATGGGGTTACGCTTAATTGCTTAGCCATGCTTATTATTAGTACGTTGGGTCTGTCATCACATGTGGTTAATTAATCTTGACTTAATGGCATACTTGAACGTGGTGGTTCACCACAGTTATAAAATTTGTTTGCCATGGCATGGGTAGTGTCATGGGCATTGGTGACACAAAATTGGTTTTCACTTGGGCGATTGATCGTGCAGTAAAGGGGGTGCGAGAGGCACATGGGATGTGGATGTTTTGCCTGAGTAATTATTAAGGAGTTAACTTTGTGCGCCATTGACCCGAGCTTTATCGTGCAAACCACGTGTCTAGTATGGGATGGACCTGGCATAATAATTTGTGAAGTCTCCACTTTGGTTTGACTACCGATGTTGTTGTGGCGCAAGAGGGGGCAATTATCGACTAGGGATTTACCCTACTCGACGGCGAATCCTTAGCGAGTGGGATCAGGTGGAGATGGATCATTGTAAAAGCCTTGTTGTGATTATCTTTAACGTGAGGATTTTCACATCGTGTGGGTACAGTTGTGCAACCTCTGCAGAGTGTCAAACTATTCGAATAGCCGCGTCCTCGGTCATGGACAATGCTCGGTGATTTCACACGAGGGGTAGAGTTTTTATGAAACCTGGTTGGGTAATGTTGGGAAGTGAATGGTCAGTTCACTTGTGATTATATTCAATTCCTTGGATTATTTATTTAACGTCCTTTGTTAAAGTTGCTTTTCAATCTATGTATGATATTTTCTTCGTTTGTCGCTTTCTGCAAAAACTAACCCTTCAGCCATCCTTTGTTAAGCCTTGCATACTATATTGCATTTATTTGTTACAAACCACTTGCTGAGTACCAAAGTACTCACGGCTTATGCCCCTGTTGCTCAGTTGAGGAGGAAGGGCCAGATCAGCAGGAGCTGCTAGATGGAGGATACTACGAGGACTTCACGGATTAGGACTTCACTCCCCAGTCGATTGCCTGTGGCATGTCGAATGGCTACTACATTTAATTTTGGTTTTCCGCTGCTAGACTCTTTAAAGCCCTTCAGGCTAATAATTGTAAGCTTGGCCATAAGGTCATACTCTGATGATTATTAATATAATTTGGATTTTCCTTAGAATATCGTGATTTGGATGATAATTATCTTTGTTTACACTGTGTGCACTAGCGTGATCCTGGACTGGTGCAGAATACACAGGGGAGTCCGGATTTGTATATTCGGGTCTCGACAGAGATGGTATCAGAGCCATATCGACTGTAGGACGAAGCCCTAGTTAGCCTTGGCCGCACTTAAAAACTTATTTTCTAAAAACAAAACCACTAAAATTGATATCTAGTAAATTCTCTACTCTCTTACCCTGTTCTTAAGGTTTCTCACTTCTCATCTAATCTTCAGCTCAAATTATTGCTTAAAACTAATTCCCATTACCCTATAGATGACGCAGAGATTCTTCAGCCAGGCAGGAGGTTGGAAGAGACTTCTACGAGTTCTATTACGAAGCCTTGGATTCAAGAGAACACCAATCTACAGCACCGCCGATGAAGGAGCAAGAAAGCCACGTATGGGGCATGTAACTTGGCTGTACTTCACCACCAAGATCGGCAGTCAAGTTACACACCACAGTTAGAAGCACAGGAGCACTTGCGGAGAGAAAGCAGCACAAGGAGCCGTATTCAAAGCCGTTCGTCGTCTTTGCAAAATGTACAAGCTCAGCATCACCAAGCTGGTTCGGAAGTACAAGGAGCTATACACATTTGAGGAGTACTCACCACAGACACCGACACCCCAGCATTCGCCTTCTTCATCCAGCTCGGTGGGCGGACCGTTCATACCAGATGATGCTCAAGGGGATTTTCAACACATCACCCCAGCAGGAGTCCGTGCACCTCAATTCCGCAGCAGAAGGGTGGTGTACAGCGACTCCGAGGACGAAGTGCACACACCGTACCTCACAGGATCTGAGTGGGAGCCAGAAGAGTAGACCGTAGCATAAGATAGATTCGGTTAGGAATTGGATTTTGTTCGCCATTGAGTGTGATGTGAGCTGCAGTTTTGCCCTCAAAAGCAATATGTTGCAGTCATGTCAATCCTTTTATTGAAGCTTTTTATTTGATTCTTTTGTTAGCCTTTTCGGCTAAGTGTTTATTTAGTTTAGGATTTGCCATTAGAATATCCCCCTTAGACGAACTTACCACTTATCTTTGCTTTTCCCACTTACCTAGTAAGCCCTGTGAAGCCAGTTTTCAAGCAAGTGAGCTTTCTTTTTAGAATGGTTGATACCCGGAGCTCCGCAGGACGCGGTCAGATGAACCAAGATCCCGAGGGCAGTAATGGAAATCAAGCAACTCCGGAGCAGCATGCAAACCCGGCTGGTCTAGATCCGACCCTGAGTCAGTTCATGGCTGCCCAGACTCAGCTGATGAATACCATGATGCAGAACATGAACGTCATGATGAATCGGCAAAACCAAGAAATACCGCAACCAGTTCGCCAGCAGTCCAAGTTCGCAGAGTTTATGAGAACAAGGCCTCCTACCTATTCACGGTCTTCTGAACCATTGGAAGCCGATGATTGGATGCGCTCAGTGGAAAGGAAACTAAACCTTGCCCAGTGTACGGATCGCGAGAAAGTATTGTACGCTACCCACCAGCTAGAGGGAGCCGCCGCAGAATGGTGGGAGAACTACTGTGCCGCTCATGAGGATCAAGACAACATCACTTGGGCTGAATTCGCAGAAGCTTTTCGTCATGCCCATATCCTGGATGGGGTGATCGAAATGAAGAAGGAAGAATTTCGAGAGTTGCAGCAGAAGAACATGACCGTGAGCGAATACCTCAACAAGTTCACTCAGCTAGCCCGCTATGCTCCAGAGGATGTTGCCACAGATGATGCACGCCAAAAGAGGTTCAAGAGAGGATTGAACACAGGGTTAAAAGTTCAAGTAGTGGGACATGATTACGCTAGTTTTCAAAATATGGTGGACAAAGCCATGCTCATTGAGGAGAGTCGTCGTGAGTTGGAAGAATCTCGCAAGCGGAGAATGACGCAGCAGGGATCGCAAATGCATCAAGCTCAGAGAACCCGCTTTAGTAATTTTCAGCCAGCTCGAGTCCCTCAGCAGTCGGGATTCAAAACTCCTGCCCCAGCTCCCCGCCAGTTCTCATCAGGACCAAAGCCAATTCCAGGGGGAAGCCAGCAACAGAGGATTACCAGGCCCATGACGGCAGTTACTTGCTTTAAATGCCATGAAACGGGACATTATGCCAACAAGTGCCCGCAGAATCCAGCCTTGACACCAGTCCGTTTCAATTTGGGAGCTACACCGGATCGTACCCCTACAGCAGGGTCAGGACGCGGAGCACCTCAAGGATCAAATCAACCCAACAAAGGACCACAGACCGTGATGCGTGGCCAGGTGAATCATGTCACCATGGAAGAAGCTCAAGCAGCGCCAGATGTGGTGATCGGTAAGTTTCCAGTAAATTCAGTACCTGCCACAGTTTTGTTTGATTCTGGAGCTTCACATTCGTTTGTTTCCCGGAGTTTTGCTCTAAAGCATAAGTTGGAAGTTGTCGCACTTGGTTCTATTTTACTGGTTCAATCCCCAGGCTCTGAGATGAGTACAAACCTAGGATGCCCCAAAGTTAGTATAGCCATCCAAGGAGTAGAGTTCTCCGCAGATTTGGTTGTGCTAAATATCCAGTCTTTGGACGTAATTTTGGGTATGGACTGGCTCAAGAAGCATCAAGCAGTGTTGGAATGTGGAAGCCGAGCAGTCACCTTGGACAGTCCAGATGGAGGCAAAGTTAGATTTGAGGCCAACATGAAGCAGCCAGAAAAAGTGATGGTATGTCAAAGTAAAGGGATCATGCTAGAAGAAGTGCCAATTGTCATAGATTATCCGGATGTTTTTCCTGACGATCTCCCTGGGATGCCGCCAACCAGAGAAGTGGAGTTCGCCATTGAGTTAGCACCGGGCACATCACCTATTTCCAAGAGACCTTACCGAATACCCGCCAATGAGTTAGCAGAATTGAAGAAGCAAATACAAGAATTATTGGATAAGGGATATGTCAGGCCCAGTACCTCTCCGTGGGGAGCACCAGTATTGTTCGTCAAAAAGAAGGATGGTAGCCAGCGTATGTGTGTGGACTACCGAGCTGTCAATGAAGTTACTATCAAGAACAAGTATCCTTTACCCAGAATTGATGACCTGTTCGATCAATTAAAAGGAGCTGGAGTGTTCTCCAAGATTGATTTGAGATCGGGGTATCATCAAATGAGGATTCGACCGGAGGACATACCCAAGACAGCATTCTCAACTCGTTATGGATTGTATGAGTTCACCGTGATGTCCTTTGGCTTAACCAATGCCCCAGCCTACTTTATGTATCTGATGAACAAAGTGTTCATGGATTACTTGGATAAGTTTGTCGTTGTGTTTATCGATGACATTCTGATCTACTCCAAGAATGAGGAGGAGCATGAAGAACATTTGAGGTTGGTATTGCAAAGATTGCGGGAACATAAGTTGTATGCCAAGTTTAGCAAGTGTGAATTTTGGATGAAGGAAGTTGCATTTTTGGGTCATGTGTTGACAGCAGAAGGAGTGTCCGTCGACTCAGGGAAAGTGCAGGATGTGCTTACTTGGAAGGCACCCACGTCGGTGACTCGGGTCAGAAGCTTCCTGGGAATGGCAGGTTACTATCGTAGATTCATTGAAGGATTCTCCAGTGTAGCGCGACCACTTACCCAGCTGTTAAAGAAGGAAAAGAAGTTTGAATGGACGCCAGAATGCGAGAAGAGTTTTCGAAAGTTAAAGGAGAGTCTGACAACAGCGCCAGTCCTAATTTTGCCAGACATTAAGAAGGACTTCGAGATTTATTGTGATGCATCCCGCAAAGGTTTAGGGTGCGTATTGATGCAAGACAAGAGAGTGGTAGCTTATGCATCGCGCCAGTTAAGGCCACATGAGGAGAATTACCCTACGCATGATTTGGAGTTAGCAGCAGTGGTGCATGCCCTAAAAATATGGCGACACTACCTGATGGGTAACCGATGCGAGATCTACACGGATCATAAGAGCCTGAAATATATCTTCACGCAATCTGATCTCAACCTAAGACAGAGAAGGTGGTTGGAGTTGATAAAGGACTATGACATCGGGATCCACTACCACCCAGGAAAAGCCAACGTAGTGGCAGATGCGTTGAGCAGAAAGGTGTATTGCAACACAGTAATGGTCAAAGAAAGCCAACCCGCGTTACATGAGGAATTTCAAAAGCTCAGTTTGGAATTGGTTGAGGAAGGGATGTTAACCGCTTTGGACTTGCAACCGACCCTGGATAGTCAGATTCGTCAAGCGCAACCAGAGGATGAGAATATCCAGCGGATCAAGGTGGGATTGAAAGAAGGAAAAGCAACAGGTTTTGCGGAGGATAACCAGGGTGTCATATGGTACAAAAAGCGGTTGTGCGTACCCAATAAGGGAGAGTTGAAGCAAATATTGCTTAAGGAGGCACACGAGTCATTATATTCAATTCATCCAGGCAGTACCAAGATGTACCAAGACATTAAGGACAAGTACTGGTGGCCAGGCATGAAGCGAGAAATAGCAGAGTATGTGGCACTTTGCGATGTGTGCCAACGAGTGAAAGCGGAACATCAAAGGCCAGCAGGTTTGTTGCAACCCTTGAAGATTCCCGAGTGGAAGTGGGAAGATGTGGGAATGGACTTTATTACGGGTCTACCCAAGACCAAGGAAGGATATGACTCGATATGGGTAATCGTGGATCAATTGACAAAGGTCGCCCATTTTCTGCCAGTTAAAACCACATATTCTGGAGATAAGTTGGCTGAGTTGTATATGTCCAAGATTGTGAGTCTCCATGGAGTACCTAAGAGAATAGTATCAGATCGTGGGTCGCAGTTCACTTCACGATTTTGGAGTAGTTTCCACGAAGCAATGGGTACTCACCTGAATTTCAGCACAGCATACCACCCGCAAACCGATGGACAGACAGAGCGTGTAAATCAAATCCTGGAGGACATGCTAAGAGCATGTGTCTTGGATCACGGAGCCAAGTGGGACCATTGCTTACCTTTTGCAGAATTTTCCTACAACAACAGTTACCAGGCCAGTTTGCAGATGTCACCGTTTGAAGCTTTGTATGGTAGAAAGTGTAGGACCCCTCTCAATTGGAAAGAGACGGGAGAAAGGCAAATATTTGGGCCAGAGTGTTTACAAGAAGCTGAGGAGAAAGTACGCTTGATTCAAGAAAGGCTAAAAGCAGCTCAAGCCAGACAGAAGAGTTATGCTGATACTCGCCGAAGAGATTTAAGCTTTGAGCCCAATGATTATGTGTACCTCAGGATCACACCTTTCAAAGGTGTTAAGCGTTTTCAAATGAAGGGAAAGTTAGCACCAAGGTATGTGGGACCATTCAAGATTTTAAAGCACAAGGGAGAAGTTGCCTATCAGCTGGAGCTACCTGAGAACTTGAGCGGGACACACGATGTTTTTCATGTGTCCCAATTAAAGAAGTGCTTGCGAGTGCCAGAGGAAGCAGTGCCAGTAGAGGCTGTGGATCTCCAAGAGGACCTGTCCTATAAAGAGCATCCCATCAAAATCTTGGAAGTGTCAGAGCGTGTAACCAGAAGAAGGATCGTTCACTTTGGCAAAGTTCAATGGAGCAACCATTCAGAGGAAGAAGCAACCTGGGAAAGCGAGGAAGATATCAAAGCGGAGTTTCCAAACCTATTCCTTAGAGAGCCAGAATCTCGGGGTCGAGATTCCGTTTAAGGGGGGGAGGTTTGTAACATCCTGATTTTCAGAGTCTCTTTGAAGCTTTTAAAATAAAATTCACCATTTGAATTTTTCTAGAATTAATTAAAGCTTAATTGGAACTTTTGTTAATTAAAAGGGTTAATGTGATTAAGTTAAACATTAACATTTGCCAAGAATATTTTATTTGAGTTCCTTGAGCCTCAAGGGCTTTTCTGGAATTTTCTGGATTTTTCTGGATTTATTTGCTATTTTCTAGAGCTCAAAAGCCTTTATTTGAATTTCTGGAAAAAAAAAAAGAAAAGAAATCCTAAACCGGCCAGTGGGCCGAAACCCACCAACCGGCCGGCCCAGCTCGCCCGCCTTCGGCCCGGCCTGCCTCGCCCCGCGCCACGCGTCGCCGATCCGCTGCTCCCCGCACCCGCCTTGCCACTTCGGATGCGTGCCGCGTGTCACCCATCCACCCGCTGCCGCCCGCGCTCGCGCGCATCGCTGCCGCTTGCACGCCCGCGCCACCGATAGGTGGGGCCCACCTGTCAGGGTCGTCCCCGACCTGGACTCTTCCCCGTCTCCGACCCGAACTCCGCCGCCGCCTTCCTTTCCCGCCGACGTCTCCGCCCCGGACTCCGCGCTTGCCGTGGATTCGCCCCCGCCGCCCGGGTATACAAGGGGCCCCGACCCCGAGGTCCTCCTCATCCCGCAGCCGCCGCCTTCGCCGCCGCTAGCCTCCGAGCGCCTCGCGCCCCGCCGCCGGAGCCGCCGTCTGCGCCGACGACGTCGTCTCACTGCCGTGGTCGCCTCCCGTCGCCGCCGTGTTCGTCTCCCGACTCCGCCGCCGTCACCGCCGTCGTCGTCATCGTCGGTGAGCACCGCCGCCGTCCCAAACCACCGCCGGCTAGCCGCCACCGCCACCGGACCCCCCACCGCAGCCGCGCCCCGCCGCCCGCGTCCGCGGACCGCGCCGCGCCTCCTCGGTCCCCGCGCCCGCCATGTCAGCCATGACGTCAGCGCCGCGCCCCTTCGCCTCCCCGTGGATGTTCAACCTGGAGGATTTAAATTAATTGTGGGAGATAGATTGTTCAATAAGAATTAGTTGAGAGATTGTCCGATAAGAATTAATGGAGGTATTTGAATTCATTCAAATTTGGTGGAACCAAAATGATGATTATCAAGAGATTGATGTTGGAGGACTAATGAATATTAAGGGTCCCTTTGGTTGGGCTTTTTGGAAGGGCTTTTGCTTCTAAAAAGCTAGAAGCTAACCAAAAGGGTAGCAAAGCAACAGCAGCTTTTGGAGAAAGCCACTTTTGCTCTGTTCATTTTTCACAGTCCGTCCTAGGGTGCTTCCACCGGCTTTTTCCTCCGCAGCGTCGTCTTTTCCCCTTTTCCCCATCCGCGTGCGCGTGAGGGCGGCACTCCCGGCGGCGGCAGGCGCGTGAGGGCGGGCGCGAGGGTTCCCGGCGGCGGCGCTTCGCCGGCCGCTCCGCTCTGCTCCGGTCCGCTCCGCTCCATCCGCTCCGCTCTCTCAGCTCGGCACGCGCGAGGGTTCCCGGTGGCGGCGCTTCTCCGGCCGCTCCGCTCTGCTCCGGTCCGCTCCGCTCTCTCGGCTCGGCTAGGGTTTTTGCCCGGCGGCGGCGCTGCTCCGGCGACCACCTGCAGGCCGCCCCCTCCCCCATCCGTGTGGAGAGCCGAGTGCGGGCGAGGGCCGCCGAGGCCGCCGCGCGTGGACGAGGCCGCCGCCGAGCGTGGGGGAGCACCGCCGAGGCCGTCGTCGAGCGTGGGCTCCGCCGCGTGCGGGCTCTGCCGCCCCTCGTCGGCCTCCCGCGTCGTCTCCGTGCGGATCAACGACTTGAGGAAGAAGAAGAAACGGCTTTTCCAAAAGTCACAGCTGTTCAACCAAACGGCTTTTAGCTTTCTCACAGCCCACAACCTACAGTAGCTTTTCCACAGCCCACAGCTCACAGCTGCTTTTTCAGAAGCCACAGCTCAACCAAACACACCCTAAATTATGGCTTAGATGATCTTAAACTTGATTGCTGATTACTAAAAGGTTGGATTAATTGATTGATGAATACTAAAAGGTTGGATTAATCTTATATTATTTTATCAGAGTTATGGAATCTGCTGGATTAGATAATGATCACAAAACAATTGGTAGAAGTCACAAATTACAATGTTATTGGATTCTTGTTAGAAACATTCTGTGGTTTGACGTCGATTCAAATTAGAGCAGAGAGTAAAAGTTAATGAGATTATTTGTTGAAATCAATAAAGTGCATTTGTGGTATGTGATTTTGGAATCAAGAATTTTGAAGAGTTGAAATAATTATGTCTCTCTCGGATGAACACTTGCGGAAGTTAGGCCCTTTTTGGTGGAATCCTGAATTAATTGATATGATAAGGGCAATTGAAGTTAACCCAGAGCTTGAAGGCGATTAAAGATGTACCAATCCGATATGTTGTTGTCTTCCATATTTCTCAGTTAAAGGAATACCTCAGAGCATCGAATAACAAGATAGAATCATGAAGGAAGCTGAACGCCACGCAAGAAGTATGACCATAAAATTTCACAAAGTGCAGAAGAGCAACCATTCGAAGTCAAGCAACCTGGAAGCGTGAAGAGGACCTAAGAGCCGAGTTTCCCTCTCCTTTCTTTTCCCAGTTCGTCCGAATCTCGGGGACGAGATTCTTTCCAAGGGGGGTAGATTTGTAACATCCCAAAAATTCGATTTCTGAAAAATTTAATTTCAAATTAATTATTTTAAAGTATTTGAGTTTTATTTGGATTTGCCCTGAATTTCTGTTTTGAAAAACTGGATTTGAAAAGTATTTTAAGTAAAACCTAAAAATATTGTTAAATAAAAAGATATTTTGAATTTATATAAAAATCCTAATTCAAATTAATTATTTGGAGTTATTTGGCTTTTATTTGGTTTCCTGGATTTTCTGGAGTTTAAAACCTATTTTTGAAAATAAAAAGTATTTCAAGTATGAAAATTAAATACCAACATTAGTTGGAAGTATTTTTATTAAGTCCAAAACTTATCCAGGAACTTCTGTGAATTTTTCTGGAATTTTTGGAATTTATTCCATATTTTTCTGAGGCTAAATGAATTTCCTGGCAATTTCTGAAAACCAAAAATCAAAAATCAAAAACAAATTCCCCCTCCCCTCCCTCCGGCCGCCACGTGGACGGCCAGATGCTGCCCATGTCGCCGCCCGGATCCCGCCTACCCCGCCTCCCCGCTCGCCACGTGGGTGGCCGGGATCCTCCCGCCCCACGCGCTCGGCCATCCCGCCGCACGCCCCACCCCTTCGCGCCAGCCGCCCGATTCCCCACCCCGCCACGCGTCGCCATCTCAGCCGTGCCCGCGCGAGCGCTGCCCTTTCTCTCTGACCGCGGGCCCTGCCCGTCAGCCGCTCCGCGCCCCCTCCCTCGCTGCGCACCCGGGCCCGCTCGTCAGGGCCTCCGTCTTCCCCGCGCGGTCATCTTCTTCCCCAACGTGCCTCCTTCCTTTCTTCCCCTCTCCACTTTCCTTATCCGGCCGCCGACCGAATCCTCGCCGCGCCTCCCTTCCTTCCCCGTCCTCTCTTCAGTTTTGGAAGCCGTGTGCACCTCCGCGCCCGAATCCCCCAAACCCCGCGCTCTCCTTCCTTCTCTGCCCCCTCTTTCCTTTCTCCCTCCGCCGTGTCCGCGCCGGTCAAGGAATCGGCGAGCAATCCTCGCCGATTGCCCCCTCCCCGACCCCTATAAATACCGCCCGTGGCACCGCCTCTCCTCGCCCATCCTCTCTCCGCCCTCCTCTCCTCTCCTCGGTGAGCCGAGCGTCCCCGCGCCGTGCGCACTCGCCTCCGCCGCCGTCTTGGGCTCTGGCGAGGAATCGCCGCCGCCCCGAAGCCTCTTGCGCCTCAACGTTGCCTCCTCCGGCTTCCCCGCGTCACCGCGAAGCCCGTGCACACCTCGGCCGAGCCTCCTCGTCGCCGGAGCCCCCTCGCCGCCGTGACCCGAACCGAGTCGCCGCATCTCCACGCCGCCGGCCAACTCCGGCCATCCCCGGTAAAATCCGCCCCCACCACCGCACTCCCCTCGGTCCCCTCTTCCCTTTGCCACCCTCGCCGCTTGCCGCCGGCCGCCGGAGCGCCGCCGCCGTGGCTGCCCCGAGCGCCTCCCTCGCCGGCCGGCCACGTCAGCCGGGCGCGCCTACGTGGCAGCCGACGTGGCGCCATGTCTTCGGCCACCTCGGCGCCCCTGCCCCGTCAGCGCCACGCCCGCGCCAGCTGTCTCTCGTGCCACCTCAGCCGCCTCTGCCACCCGTGGACCCGGTCCATAGACCCGGGGTCCACCGGTCAGTCAAACCCCCCTCAGGGCTGACGTCAGCGTGGCGCAATAAATCGATTTTTCCGTTGAAAACTAAATCAGCCGAAATCAAATTCCCTGCTGACGCAATAAATCCAGAATTTCCTTTAGAAAAATAATTCCAGAAAAACCCTTTTTCCATTTTCTCTCTTTTCAAACTTCCCGAAGCCCGTTCTCCTTCATTTTACCTCCGTTTGAGCCCATTCAAATTTCTAAATTCATCAAAAATTCCAAACTATCCATTTCTTTCATCCTTTCAAATATTTGAAATTTATTTGATATTTCAAATATTTAAATTTCAAATTCCAAAGCCTAGTTTAATTTCAAAGCCTCAGTTCCATTCCAAATTTCCTGTGCACTTTAAAATTCAAATTCAAACCTTGCAAAATCTCCATAAAATCCATTCTATCTTTCCTTGGTCCAAATATTATCTCAGTAATTTCTTTTCCAACCGATCCTCCAGATATTCGTTCTCCCTCATGTGAACTCCGAATCCGTTGATTCTTTCTCCTAAATTCATCTAAAATCATGATCTATCCAAATATGGCCTCTATTTGAGTTTTTGAGTTTATTTGAATTTTTTTTGTATTTTTTTGTTTTGTTGCTTCGTCTTGTCTCGCGTAGATTCCAACATTGTCGACGATCCCTCCTCCCAGCAGCAAGAAGGCCTAGAGATCCTGCAAGAAGGCAAGTCTCCTTTGATCATCTTGAACCTATGCTTTTGAAATGTTTTAAAATATTTTAAACTATGTGCATTGCTATATACATAAAATCCCTAGTTCAAATCTTTAGGAATTAGTTATTCCAACTTTGTTATGCCCTCATTTGACATTGATTGCCATGTACATTGTCACCCTAGAACTTCCTTTGTCTCAATAATGAGATTACTATTAATCTTTGTGAATATTAGAATGGTAGGTTAATGCTTAGTCATGCTATCTAGTAACTTTGGAAAATCTTGAAAACGGGAAATTATGGCTGGACCCTTGTGTTTATAAATGTAGTGGTAATTGGAGTTGCCACTGATCTTTCAAAATAAAATAAAAATGTGAAAGTTGGTTTAGATTAGGGTGGATGGCTATTTGGGTTGGTGCAGTAAGCACGAGAACTTGTTAAGTGTATGTTCCACCCTAGTCAATTAAGGACCGACGCTTGTGTTTGTCCAAACTGAGCATTAACCGTACAACCACAAGTCTATATGGGTACGACCTAGCTGACTAACTTATGATAGTCTAGTTTAGGTGCCACCAGTGGAAAGTGGGTGCCAGGGATGGACTGGTTATTCACAGTGACGGACAAGGATTTACTGTACTCATATGGCACAAGAGGGGGCTTCGGTTCGGGCAGTTAGCCTCCTACCTACGGTGAAACCTCAGCGGGTGGTATCTAGCTAGATTAGAGTAAGGCAAAGGCTTTGTGATATTTTATCTAGGTCTCATGCCAAAGGAAGCGTGTTGACTTTTAGGATAATTTATCTCTTGTGGGTAAAGTTGTACAACCTCTGCAGAGTGTAAAACTATTCGAATAGCCGTGCCCACGGTCAAGGGCGGGCAAGGAATGCATTCACATGGTAGATTTCTGGTTTTGGTTTTAAAATCAAAAGTTTTGTATTCCGAGAGTGGAGGGAACTCTTGGAAGGGTATCCTGGCAGATGGAGCCAGAGAGGGTGGATGTAACTCGCAATATTAACTTGTTCAGTTGGAATTGATTAATCTAGTGTTGGTAGATGGAACCTTCACTAGGGAATAATTGTTAGTTCTGTTAAAATCATTTACTTTATTAAATTGATGCCTTCGAAAATAATTAGTAGTAATTGAATTTAAAATATTGCTTTGTGCAAAAGAACCATATAGCCTTCCTTTGTCAAGCCTTGCATCTATGCATTTTTCCCAAGACTTGCGGAGTACTTTATGTACTCATATGCTACACTTAAAAACAAATCTCAGAGGAAGTTGAAGCTCAAGAAGGTGATTACGACTACTGCTTCGCTTGTGGCTGTGATGGATTCTTCCCGAAGGACTAGGTCGCGCTTCCCCAGTCAATTGCCTGTGGCATATTGATGGGTCATCGCTGGATTTATCTTCTGCTTCCGCTGTGTTTTGTGTGTGTGTGAGGTCTTGAAACCTCAATTGTAATAATGAGACCTTTCGGTCTGTAATCTTTATTATTGTAATAAAGCGTTGTTGGTTATGTAATCATTTCTGTTTGACTGTGTGCACTAGCTTTGATCTGGGACTAGTGCTGTAATACACAGAGGGTCCGGGTTCGGAAATCTGGGGTCCCGACAGGTTTTCACTTGGGCGATTGATCGTGCAGTAAAGGGGGTGCGAGAGGCACATGGGATGTGGATGTTTTGCCTGAGTAATTATTAAGGAGTTAACTTTGTGCGCCATTGACCCGAGCTTTATCGTGCAAACCACATGTCTAGTATGGGATGGACCTGGCATAATAATTTGTGAAGTCTCCACTTTGGTTTGACTACCGATGTTGTTGTGGCGCAAGAGGGGGCAATTATCGACTAGGGATTTACCCTACTCGACGGCAAATCCTTAGCGAGTGGGATCAGGTGGAGATGGATCATTGTAAAAGCCTTGTTGTGATTATCTTTAACGTGAGGATTTTCACATCGTGTGGGTACAGTTGTGCAACCTCTGCAGAGTGTCAAACTATTCGAATAGCCGCGTCCTCGGTCATGGACAATGCTCGGTGATTTCACACGAGGGGTAGAGTTTTTATGAAACCTGGTTGGGTAATGTTGGGAAGTGAATGGTCAGTTCACTTGTGATTATATTCAATTCCTTGGATTATTTATTTAACGTCCTTTGTTAAAGTTGCTTTTCAATCTATGTATGATATTTTCTTCGTTTGTCGCTTTCTGCAAAAACTAACCCTTCAGCCATCCTTTGTTAAGCCTTGCATACTATATTGCATTTATTTGTTACAAACCACTTGCTGAGTACCAAAGTACTCACGGCTTATGCCCCTGTTGCTCAGTTGAGGAGGAAGGGCCAGATCAGCAGGAGCTGCTAGATGGAGGATACTACGAGGACTTCACGGATTAGGACTTCACTCCCCAGTCGATTGCCTGTGGCATGTCGAATGGCTACTACATTTAATTTTGGTTTTCCGCTGCTAGACTCTTTAAAGCCCTTCAGGCTAATAATTGTAAGCTTGGCCATAAGGTCATACTCTGATGATTATTAATATAATTTGGATTTTCCTTAGAATATCGTGATTTGGATGATAATTATCTTTGTTTACATTGTGTGCACTAGCGTGATCCTGGACTGGTGCAGAATACACAGGGGAGTCCGGATTTGTATATTCGGGTCTCGACAACTGATGATCAGTTAGAGCAGCTTAGAGATGAGCAGTTGGCCCTCCTTGCTCGGAAGTTTTCTCATGCTTACAAGAGGAGGGACAGAAAGAGAGGAGGACCCGTGATTTGCTTCGAGTGTGGTGGCCCCAACCACATTCGGGCAAACTACCCCAAGCTGGAGAAGGGCAAGATCGACTACGGCGGTTCGGGCAAGAACGACTACACCGACAAGAACTGCAACAAGAAGCCTCCAGCGCATCCTCAAGGCAAGAAGAAGTTCCGCGACTTTGGGAAGGCCAAGAAGCTCTTCCACCGCATCCTCACCGCTTTCGATGACCTCGATCTCAGCGAGGTGGAGGGGTGGAGCGACGACGATGGAACAGACGAGCAAGAACCCAAGGGCGGCGATGATTTCTCTGGCATGTGCTTCATGGCCCTTGAGGGCGAACTGAGCGACAGCGAGTTGTACTCCAACTCCAACGAGGTATTCCCTTCCTACGACTAGCTCAATCATGCTTTTCTTAAGCTAGGTGGATTTCATGCTAAGTCTAGGGCTAGGTGTACCGAGTTAGAGAAGAAAGTAGATAGACTATCACGGGAGCTTACTTCACTTAGATCTACTCCCTCCCGTGATGATTGTGATACATGCTGTGCTCTGTTGGGTGACATGAAGAAATTAAGAACCTCGCATGATAGTCTGTCATCTGAGCTTGATATTGTTAAGGTGGAGAACATTAGTCTCTTGGCTAAACTAGAGATGAGTAGAGTTGCTTCTATTTCATCCACTATTGTTGAGACTGTTGCTTGCACCTCATGTGAGGATAAGGACAATGCTGTTAGAGGTCTTTATACCATGCTTCTGGATCTGCCTGAGTCTTGTAAAAATTGCAATAATCTGAAGATGAACCTAAAATGGGCGGATCATAAAATTGCTGAACTACAAGCTTTTCTTCTTGAGCCTATTGCTTCGTGTGTTAATTGTCCAAAATTGACTGCTGAGCTTGAATTTGTTTCCAAACAGTTTCAAGGGATGATTGACAATAATAACAAATTGGCTCAACATGCTTCTAAGGACCCTGTTAGCTCACCATGCATTAATTGTAACAAACTAAAATCTGATTTGATTGCTTTGGATGAAAAATATGTGAAGCTAACTAAGGACCTTCTAGAGAAGCCATCTTCTGCTTGTGATGTCTGTGCTGAGAAGGGGAAGGAGCCCAAGGGTAAGATGGAGACGCTTAGCGACGTGAACCAACTGGCTAGTAGTAGGATTGTCCCTTCAGAGTCGGCTGTGCGTGCACAAGCCATTCTTTCCTCTACTGTTGGTTCTTCTTCTGCTCCCTTACCCTCTGTTGTTCCCTCTTCTCCCTGCTCTTCTTGCACCTCTCTCTTTCGGGAGTGTCAGTACCTTATGAACACTCTCGAGAGATTTGTAGGAGGCAAGAAGAAGCTCAATCTTATTCTAGACCAATCTAAGATTTACATATTTAATTAGGGTCTAGGATACGATTTCTATGAGGACATGAGGAAGCATCCACCTGCCATGCTCAGACCCATAGCACCAGGTGTGATCGAGACTGAGCCCATGACCGAGAAAGTCCAATTTAAGTCTGCGGGCTTTGTCCAAGGGATTTCTGACAGTAAGGTGATTCCACCTGCAGCTTCGGCCTCTCAGAAGGCGAAGCCTCATCATGCTACTTCTACCTCGCAGAAGGTGAAGTATCATTGCACCTTCTGTCAGAAGGATGGACATTTGATCGATCGATGCTTCAGGCACACCAAGATCGCGTGTAGAGACCATGTTGAGTCTCTTAGGCGTATTCAGGGTCAGCCCCAGACCTTGAGTGCCCCCTAAGACTCACACGAGGTCTAGGTTTGCTTCTGATGAGTTTGGGCAGCATCGAGGACTTGGTTTTTCTGTTTTCTGGTTTTTGTCCTCATGTCCCTTTGGTCGTGACTTCCGCCGTTCTGAGGGTAGATCTCATTTCCCCTGTCAAGATGACTACCCGCGGCATGATCAGCGTATTGCCGGTGCTCCGACTCGCTCTCCCGTAGTAGTCGGACCCAGCAACAGCTTCAAGTCTACAGATAGACCTTTTGCTTTGAGCAACAGAGAGCGTAGGGTAGATAGAGGTCAGTCGTGCTTGACTACTTTACTCTCTTGTTGACTCAGGTTCGCCGAGCAGGGAAGGGAAAGGTTTGGCTCGTAGACTCTGGGTGTTCACGACACATGACCGGAGACTCTCGTTGGTTTTCTTCCCTTGCCCGTGCTCCAGGTGATGAGACGATCACCTTCGGAGATGCTTCATCTGGGCACGTCATCGCCAAAGGTACAATGCACGTTAATGATTCTTTCATTTTGAAAGATGTTGCTTTGGTTAGTAAGCTGCAGTACAATTTGCTTTCAGTCTCTCAGCTTACCGATGACGGTTTCGAGGTGAGCTTTAAGAAAAACGCTTGCAAAATCCTTGATTCTTCGGGTAGTCTGGTTTGCGGGATTTCTCGCTTTGGGAGGATCTTTCGTGCTGATTTTTCTGAGTCTTCTGGTGATCCTCTCAGGTGTTTAGTTGCTTCTAAGTCCCGCGACCTTTCCTTCTGGCATAGGAGACTTGGTCATATTGGATTTGACCATTTGACCCGAGTTAACGGCCACGACCTCATTCGTGGTCTGCCGAAACTCAAGATGGTCAAAGATCTAGTTTGTGCTCCATGCCGGCACGGCAAGATGGTTGCTGCTTCTCACCCTCCGGTCATAGTGACTATGACCGATGCACCGGGACAGCTGATCCATATGGACACAGTTGGACCAGCTCGAGTGCAGTCAGCAGGAGGGAAGTGGTATGTTCTTGTCGTGGTCGATGACTTCTCGAGGTATTCTTGGGTGTTTTTCTTAGCCTCGAAGGATGAGACATTTACACATTTTCGAGGTCTTTTCAGTAGGCTTTCTGTTGAGCTCCCGGGTGCCTTACAAGCGATCCGCAGTGACAATGGCACGGAATTCAAGAATTCCTACTTTGAGAGGTTCTGCGATGAGACAGGTGTAGAGCACCAGTTCTCTTCTCCGCATGTCCCACAGCAAAATGGCGTCGTGGAGAGGAAGAACCGTACCTTGGTCGAGATGGCCAGGACAATGCTCAATGAGTACTCTACACCGCGAAACTTTTGGGCTGAGTCTATAGCTACCGCTTGCCATGTTTCCAATTGAGTTTTTCTTCGGGCTTATTTGCACCGCACTTCTTATGAGTTAACATATGGGCGAAAGCCCAGCGTCTCTCATTTTTGTGTGTTTGGTTGCAAGTGTTTTATTCTAAAGTCCGGGAACCTAGACAAGTTCGAGTCACGTTCTTGTGATGGGATCTTTCTAGGTTACTCAACTTCATCGCGGGCTTATCGGGTTTGGAACTGCGAGTCTAGTAAAATGATAGAGACCTGTGAGGTGACCTTCGACGAGGCCAGTCCGGGGACTAGGCCCGATATCTCAGGTTCTTTAGAGCAGTCCGAGCCCATCTTTGTGGATGATGAGGACGATGGAGATGAGGGTTATCTACCCGATCCAGTCCCTCATGCACCTCTTGAGGTGCCTTCTTCCACTGCACCTCGAGGCGATCAGCCCATGCCTTTTGCTTCTTCTGGAGCTAGTGGCTCTGTTCCTACCTCTTCAGCTCACGAGGTAGAGGCCACTTCTTCTTCTCATCCTGGACCTCCTAGACATATCCAGAAAGACCATCCTTCTGAGCAGATTATTGGAGACCTCTTTGAGCGTGTCACACGTTCAAAGTCTGGCTTGTCACATTTCTGTCTCTATTCTGCCTTTGTTGCCTCCTTTGAGCCCAAAGACGTTTGTCACGCTCTCTCTGACGAGTCTTGGGTCAATGCCATGCATGAGGAGCTAGAGAATTTCGAGAGAAACAAGGTCTGGTCGCTTGTTGAGCCCCCTCAAGGTCACAATGTTATTGGGACTAAGTGGGTGTTCAAGAACAAGCAGAGTGAGGATGGGGTGGTTGTTCGAAACAAGGTTAGACTGGTAGCTCAGGGGTTCTCCCAGGTTGAGGGTCTGGATTTCGAGGAGACCTTTGCCCCTGTAGCTAGACTTGAGGCCATTAGAATCCTGCTTGCCTTTGCAGCTTCTAAGGGTTTCAAGCTTTACTAGATGGATGTCAAGAGTGCCTTCCTCAATTTTTTTATTGAGGAAGAAGTCTATGTGAGACAGCCTCCAAGTTTCGAAAACCCCAAATATCCAAACCATGTCTTCAAGCTCTCCAAAGCATTGTATAGACTTAAGCAGGCCCCTAGAGCTTGGTATGAGAGGCTTAAGTCCTATCTTTTGCGTCATGGTTTTGAGATGGGTAAAGTAGACAAGACATTGTTCATCCGTCGGCATGGCACTGATCTTCTGCTCGTCCAGATTTATGTGGATGACATCATCTTTAGCGGCTCCTCGCATGCTCTCGTTTTCCAGTTTTCCAATGTCATGAGCTCAGAGTTTGAGATGAGCATGATGTTGGATCGAAAATGGCAACAGAGGGGGGTGAATGGTGCCTTTTAGAAAACGCGCCCCCAAAGTATTCACAAAGATCTCATTTCTCCGATAGCTATAAAAGTTATGAAGAAGATGTTTTAAGCTATCTGGAAATCAAGCACAATATTGCCGAGAAACTGAAATGACTAGGTGCCTCAAGAACCAACTTGCCCAAAGACTAAAAGAAACAACACTCTAGGCGCATACTGCTATTTTCAGCAAGATAAGCAGCTGTTTTTCAGCAAGAAGCAATCCTAAAATTACTACTGTTCACTGCTGTTTTCAGCAAGGCAAGCTGCTGTTTTTCAGCAAGAAGAAGTGCTGAAAATATATACTGTAGCTGCTGCCCGAAAACAAGAATTGTGCAGTCTGAAAAACAGCAAGCAGTAAAATTGCAGACCACCCACAAACTGAGGAAAAAGATGAAATCCAGCTGCACTACTTAGCCCAAAAGATCAAGAACAAGAATTAAATAGCAGAGAGGCATCAGACATTAAAAGAATTCATCAAGAAGTCAAGAAAATCAGATTTGAGCCAAAATCTGAAAGTTACAGAGAGCAGAGACAAAGACTTAAATTCCCATTTACTCTTTGATCCTTTGGCCATGAAACTTTGCAGATAGATTAGAAATAGCGCCAGGACTAGAGAGTCCAAATTTCATGCCATCTCATGGAGGGAATCAAGAAATGCATTAAACCCTAGAAAAGAGCATAAACTGAACAGGGACAACCTAAAATCCAAATTACTCAAGACTTACAAGTCCTTTGCACATGAGATTTTGCAATCAAGTTAGCAATAATCTAAGGACATCCCAGCCAGAATCTCAGGTCATTTCTTCAAGGGAATCAAGAGATTCATCAAAACCCTAGAAAGTAAAATATGAACAGAGGCTGAAAATGGAAAATCTGATATTACACAAAGTTTGCTCTTGGAAAAATCGATCAAATGATCTTGAGGCATCATCCCAACCTAGAGCAACCCATTTTGGTCCTTCTCAGCAACAAACAACAAGAAAACAAGAAACTCAAAAATCAACCCAAATGAGCATCGAAGAGAAACAGGCACGAACTGAAAACTAACTCCAGAGATTTCATTCCAGGGAACAAAAGGTATACAGAGGAGTCCCGATACCCCGATTACAGCAGAGGAATGATTACATAGTTGCTCAACACTCCCTCTCCCTCTCCATCTCAAGAACTCAACTCAAGAACACTATCCTGGAGAGGAGACACCACTGAGAAAAGCTACGAAGAGGCCAACAGAACCATGTGTCCCTCCTGCTCTTAACCACTAAAGCCTTACCAACTAAAGCCTAAAGCCAAAACAAACTCTCAAGCCTCTTTTGACTCTAGCAAACCCTAACTCTTTCTAAAATCCATGAGGAGGCATGCAGCCCCTCAAACCCATTTATAGCCCTTTGCTAACGGGTGTCGGACCTTGGCTTAGCAAACCCAGATCCTCTGTGATTCCACCGCACTATTCCCTGGATCAGTAGATAGTGCTCACAGATACATTACTGTATATCAAAAACATATCATGCGGAAGCGTAAATAATTCAGTAATACTTACTCATGGGCCGAATAGGCCGAAAACGATAAAATGCAGCAGCGGAAACTCCACACAGGTGGGACCCTCAGGACTTTCCCACAGGCAGCCAACTGGGGTTCGCGACCTAGTCCATGGCCTCGTTGTCTTCCAGCTCTGACGACCCTTTTTAAGCATCGCAGCGCTTGACTTTATTTCCTTTCTGACTGAATGATGGTAATTAAGCAACAGTGAGTACGACGGTACTCAGCAAGCCACCACACAGGATGCAAATAATAGATGCAAAGCTGTCAAGGGAGGCTTGAGGTTCTTTTATTTGCTAAAAGCAGCGTTTTGGAATTACAATAAGTAGGAAAAACTCCTGAGACTTAGCAATTTTAACTAAAAACAGATTTTATGAAATTGATTGAGAGGATGCAATATTAATACTAGTGTAGGTTACATCCACCTTTTATAGTGCATGGTTACCTTCACAAATGCTAGTTTTCGCCACTGGAGTACTTCCCTCCAGGAAAATATCAAAGTCAGAGTACATCCCTCTGATAGGTTTTACCCCACCCACAAATATTTTTGGAAATAGATCTAACTCGAGTAAGTTCCCATGTCCGCCCTTGACCGTGGGCACGGCTGCTCGAACAGTTTTACACTCTGCAGAGGTTGTACACTTTCACCACAAGAGATAAGTTATCTTAATAGCCAACATGCTTCCTCAGGCATGAGACCCAGATAATTTATCACAAAGCCTTTACCTTACTCAGATCTAGCTAGACATCACCCGCTGAGGTTTCACCGCTGAAGGGTTCTATCCACCACAGTCAGAGGCCCCCTCTTGCGCCGTATGGGTACAGTCAGTCCCTGTATCCCACTGTGAGTAAACCAGTATGTCCTGGCACCCACTTACCACTGGTGATATCTGAACTAAACCTTTGTAAGTTAATCAGCTAGGTCGTACCCATATAGACTTGTGGTTGTACTGTTTTACACCAGGAGGTCGTCACAAGATTCAGTCCTTAATTTGTCCAGGCGGTTCTTACCACAAACCACGGGTTCTCGTGCGACATCAGCACCATCCACTCTCACCAACCGCCCAGACAGGTAAAGCAGATTTTGAGGGTTTTGAGAAGCATAAAATAGTCGTAACAAAATACTCAGCCACGTACATCCCATGACTGTCCCAAAATAAATTCTTTTGTCGTAAAGATTGATGATCAGGGCGACTAACGCCCTGGACTTGCCCGGACTAGCATAGCATTGTAATGTAATCTATAGCTAGTGCAGATTATCATAATATCTATGGTGACAAGGATTAAGTGATTCAAGTGTCAAGGAAAGGCATATTAAATTTAATGTAACTGCAAATGGGCATGTAGCTACCTTAAGCTTTGACATACGTTTGCATATTAAATTAGGCATGCAGGTTGATAATTTAAAGGAACATAAATTTGCATAAAGTGTGGGAGCAATATGATCAAAGTGATGACTTGCCTTGCTTGTTTTACCACGGCCTTGATTGCTTTAATTTAAAGCCTGCTCAGTCAGTGACTTTAAATTACTGGTCCTCGCTTTTTCCAGTCTTACTATTTGAATCCGTCGCCTCGTCGAGTCTTCAAATTCTAATACGCAGCAAATAAAAGGACGACCAAGAAAACCAAACACTATAAATGCCCGATTAAATTTGAATCGCAAATTCATTACGATTTGGGGGTAGAAAGAGAATTCAGATTAGCGTGCCGTGAATACAGTGGTAGCCGGATTTAAACAAGAGAATAAGTTGTCTGAATAGCTTTACCGTGAGGGAAAATTTTAGGAGATCGAGGGATCAAAAGTGAAGATGCATCTTCAGGAATTATCTGCGCAGCCGATTGGGAAAAGTCGAGGCTCGACCTTTTATTTGTTGATTTGATCTTAATTGATTTACATTTATCAAGGAAGTTCCATGAGTCAGGCAGAGCTTAGGAACAGATAAAAGAGAGTATCGATGGTAGTAAAGGGAAACATGATTTTATGATTTTAGGATACGGATACGTAAGGTGAGTATCATTAAATATGCGGTGTAACTTTGATATTTCATGTGGCAAAACTTATCTGGGATAGCCATGGCCAATTCAATGAATAGTTGTTTTCAACAACTTACTTAGGATTTGAAATCTAATTGCCTAACTAATTATTATCATGCACATGATTGATTATTTTATTAACTAACCTATCTTATTATTAGCGGTCGGCCTTTTATTGAATGAGTGATTCATGGTTGATATTTTATGTGGCAAAATCTTGCCAAATTGATTAACTTAGTTTGCTTAAATATATTTAGATGGACGGATGAAAGTTAGTATCTAACCACTCGAGATAGGATTAAGGTTATTATTCGAGTTTTCAGAGTAAAGTTTGAGAAGATTTAAATTATAATCATAAGGCTTCATACATAGATCTTTAATTATTTAGGATTACCTTTTTGTATCTTTGAGTTATAAAAGATGATCTTTGAATTAGTTTCCCATATATGATTTGTAACCCCAATGTCCATCGAATCCATGTCGATTTCTTGTCATCTAGAAATAGATCATGCATCACTTAATTTTAATTGTACATGAAGAGTAAGGTTTTGATTTCAATTGGCACAATATGAACCACTGCTAAGTTTTTAGATTAAACGCATAAATCTTTTTCATTATAAAATTATAAGTAATTTCTTATTCTTATTACCTTTTTGTAGACATGAGATTTACTAAGGATAAGTTTTCAATTGCAAACCTCCATTATAATTTTACAGTTAATTTCTCATTTCTATCTCCCCTCACAGATCACACTTTATTATTTTGTTAATAGTGAAAGAATTGCAGATAGAATTTTCAAGATTTTAGAGTTGGGAGAACACACTGATGCGTAGGAGCTTGAGGCCAAACTTCCAGGCGGGCCCACCTGTCATACACAGAGACACAGAAGAAGGGGCCGTTCGGCCGATTGAAATAGGGCAGCCGGCAGGAACAGCGAAACAGGGGAGGCGAGGTGGCTGTGGAGCCGTGCGGCGTCGCCGGCAATGAGCGGCCGAGGAGGCGACGGCGACCGTCAAAAGGGGTTGCCCGGGCGGCGAGGATGCTCCAGGAGGCGTCGGCTCCGGCCGGGGTGAAGCAAGGCGTGCCAGCGGCAGTGGGGAGCGGACAGCGGAGGAGAGCCGGTTGGGCGCCGGTGGCCGGAGAGGAAGGGGGAGGAAAGGAGGCGTGCGTGAGCATGAGCAAGAGGACAGAAGCTCACCTGAGCTGCTGGGGTGGCCGGAAGGAGGCGGAGGTGAGTCGGCGACATGCTTGGGCGGTGGCACGGGAGGGCTTCCGTGGCCGGGAAGTTCGGGCGGCGGAGGGCTTCGGCCGACGGCGGGGAAGGCCTCGGGGCATCGGGGAGGTGCTCCCACCGCGTGAAATCGCCCCAGGGCCGACCGAGGTGGAGGCGGCAATGGAGTTGGCGGTGGCCAGCCGGAATGGGGGAAAACGCGTGGGCGGCTAGCTCAGGCGGCGGATTCCCAATTACTCGCGAATGGAGGCAACAGGCGGCAGGTGGCGCACCGTGACGCAGGCGATTTGCGGAGTGCTCGCCGGAGATGGTCGGGATGGGGAGGGGCGGCGGCGGCACAACCTCACTGTGGCTTGGATGGGCGCAAAGGAGAGGGGCAACTGAGGCTTGGCCAGCATCTTATAGGCAGCGAGCACGGGTGGCAACTGGGCGAGGGTGAACCCGGGGCGAGGCCAAGCGAACCTGGGGGGCGGCGCTAGCTGGACCATGGCAGGAAGGAGGGAGGAGACGACGCGCGGCCGAGCTAGGGAATGAGACAAGCCTGGTGCCTCTAATAGGCGAAGAAGGAGAGTGATTGAGCTGCATTGAAGGCGTGGCAGGTGGAGTAATGCCGAGTGGAGACGCGCTGAGGAGTAATGCCGAGCGGCAGCAGGGCTAGCGAGGAAGAGGCGCAGGCGAGGCCGGGGTAGGGGAGTAACTCGGGCACAAAACCGGGGGGCAGAGCGCGGTTTCGAGGCGGAGCCAAGCACGGGCTGGGCCGGGGCGAGGAGCAGCAGCGCGGGGCGGGCTGGCTCGGTGCGATAGGGAACGAGGTAGGAGGCAGACGAGCTGGAGGAGGAGGAAGGAGACCAGTGCGGCCGGGTGGACCGGGGCCGAAGAAAAAGAAAGGGCAGGCCTACGGGCCAGAAAGGAAAAGAAGAAAAGGAAGGTCGGGCCGGGAAAAAGAAATGGGCCGGCCCAGGAGAGGTTTTTCGTGATTTTAAGAATTTCCAGAAATTTGAATTTGTAAAGTAGTTCTTAATTTGTAACTTGGTTCGTATTTTTGAATTTAATGATTTAATTTTTAAGATTGCTTAGTTTTGAGAAATAAAACTTAGTTTTCCGAATTTGAATTTCTAGATACAAAAATTGGATTGAAGGATTTTTGTATTGGTTCTCAAATTTCCATCCTCAATTTTGAATATCAGGATTCCAAATTTTTAAACTTGAAAATAGAACTCTCAAGGATAATGGATTTCTCTGAACTGGATTTTAAATCTTGGTTCTCGATCCCAAGGTTTTGATTTTCGTTAGTCGGGCTTTCGGCTAGAAATCAACTCGAGAAATTCGAGTAACACCAAAACTTTTTGAGAAACTCGGGGGAAACAATTAAAATATTTTAAGATTTTCAAAATTACAATAGTTCCCTTTTTGGGATGTTACAACGGGTCTCCAACCCGTTACGCCGGCTAAACCTGAACGGAACCATCTCCCGCCTGTGCAGCCTCACAAAATTCCCAATTCGCCCCTCCTGCACCTTTCGGGAAGCTTCCGCGCTCCTTGTCGTCCACGACTCGCAACCACATCGAATCTCCGCCGTCTTCGACACATCCGACCGTTCTGACCTCGACACCGCCTGTGTCTAGTCCAATCACCTCGTGTCTCACCACGACTCCGCTTCGACATCCTGCAGTCATCACAAACAAGAAACACATCAAATAGCACCGCTCGATATATGTAATCAAAATTAGCATGATAAAGCCCAAACCTGTCGAATCAAAGGAATACCCATCCTAAACACGATTGACTAGGTTTGACCAGGTCCGACCGAAACCAAACCGCATCACGCGACAACTCGGCTCGAACCACTCACATCAAACTCAAGCCATCCAAACCACTTGTCAGTTACTCATCACAAACATGGGATCATGACCACATGGTCTCTCACATGATGGGCGAGTTGAGTTTCTTCCTTGGCTTCCAAATCAAGCAGACTCGGGAGGGTACTTTCCAACATCAGGGCAAGTACACTCGAGACCTCCTGAAACGCTTTGATATGAGTGATGGCAAGCCGGTGTCCACTCTGATGGCTACATCAGCTTCACTCGACCCAGATGAGGACGGCGAGCCAGTTGATCAAAAGGAGTATCGTAGCATGATTGGCTCCCTCTTGTACCTCACTGCCTCGAGACCGGACATACACTTCTCCGTGTGTCTTTGTGCCCAGTTTCAGGCTTCTCCTCACGTATCTCACCGCCAGGCGGTGAAGCGCATTCTTCGGTACCTTCGAGCTACCATTGACTATGGTATCTGGTACTCTTCCTCTTCTTGTCTTTCCTTGAGAGCCTTCTCGGATGCAGACTTTGCTGGCTGTAGGATAGATAGGAAGAGCACTTCTGGCACCTACCAATTCATTGGCACTTCTCTCGTTTCCTGGTCTTCGAGGAAGCAGTTCGGTGTTGCACAGTCCACCGCAGAGGCCGAGTACGTTGCTGCAGCCAGTTGTTGTAGCCAGGTGCTTTGGATGGCTTCGACCCTGCGGGGCTTTGGGTTGGTCATAGATAATGTTCCACTCTTTTGTGATAACACTTCTGCGATTAACATTGCTAAGAACCCAAGGCAGCACTCTCGGACCAAGCATATTGATATTCGATATCACTTCCTTAGAGACCATGTAGAGAAGGGTGACATAGTGCTCCAGTTGTGGAGAGTGACCACCAGTTGGCTGATATCTTCACCAAGCCTTGGATAGCTCGAGGTTTTCAGCTCTGCGAGGAGAGCTTGGGGTGGTTTGTCCTTATGGACTGCTGTGAGGGGGCGCTTTGTGCTTTACTGCTTTACTATATTTATTATGCTCGTACTCCTGTCTGGTTGCATTGCATACGGGTGCATTGGGTTTAGTCCTTCTAGCATAGGTTAGAGTGTTTCTCTAGTCGAGTTGCTTAGACTTTTTACTCTTATCTTATGATTCTAGGATGCTACTTATTAGTTGTCTCTCTTCTCACTAGGTTGAGCTCACTCACTGCTTATAGGTTCTAGCGAGGGTCGGGCCACCCTCGAGTAGACAGGGTACGTGTTTGCTCCTAGGTGTGTTAGGTGGGCAGTTGATAGTCCTAGAGTCATTTGGGGTAGATGAGAGTCAGTCTGAGCCATAGTATCCTCTATATCTTATCTATGCTTTAAGAACTGCCTGTTTTATGATTTCTTTGCCAACTTCTCGATTTATTGCTTTGGTTCAAGGGGAGTTCATTTGGGAGCTTCTGGAGCTTAATATTGACTTAACTCAACTTGAACTAAAAGTTGCATCTCATGTTGAGGGGGAGCTGGATTTTCTGCTTTTTAGCATTCTGCATTGTAATATAACTACATTGAGCCTTGATTATTATCCTGTGATGACATGTTTACAATGCTTTACACCGTGCCATGACTTGTGCTTATTTGCTAGATTTATCATGACTTCATATGTGTAGACTAGCTTTTGCCATGATGAGTTAATTAAAATTGCTCAACTTGAATTAAAACTTGTCATGATAGTTCTCGAGACTAGTCTTACTCTAGTTACCTTTTATGATTCATGCCATGTCAAATAGGCTGAGTTGAGTCTTGAATCTTTGTTGAGCGTTAGATTGAGCTATGCTAGTTTCTTGTTGAAGCATGAGTTAGTACAATCATTTAAGAAAGCAAAAAGATCTCTCTTGTGCGAAAAAACTGACCAATTCTTTCTCATGAGACTGCTTGCCATTGCACTAGGCATGAACTCAGGGGGAGTTTTGGATGACCAAGATCATCTTCTTAAGCTTCGTGCTTGGAGTGGTCGCATAAGGCTTGAGATCTAGCACATGACTAAACAAAAATCTTGGTTAGAAACAATCATGAGTTTCTCAAAGTAAAAATATGTCAATTGTGCTCAATTTGCTAAAATTTCAAAGGTTACAAGTACTTAAACAAATGTTTCACTCTTGAGCTTGTAGCACTCTAATTTGACTCAATACTAGCTTCTTGGTTCCGCTTAGCTTATTGACATGGTTTGCATCATCCTTGGATACCTCTAGCTAGACTATGATCATGAATAACTTGACATGCTAAGAATTTGCACTAAAATTTCAGATTGTGACTTAATTGGTTTAGTTGGCTTATACATGTCTTGTCATGATCTAGATAGCGTGTTTATGTGTTATGGCTTGGTATAATACTTGTTGGTCATCTTGGATAATTCTCACGGCTCTGAATGCTTAAAATAAAACAAACTTCAGCCATTTTATCTAATTCCATGTCATATTCTCTCTTTTGCTCCTTGATGTGTTTATTGCCAAAAGGGGGAGAGTATTGGAGAAAAAGACGTTTGGGATCCTTCTAGAGCTTTGGAGAACAATTTGCTCTTTCCTTGTTGCTCTAGTGTTCTTTCTGTTGACATGGTCATTAGCTTCATTATCTTCTTTTGGACCATGTTGGACTTTTCAAAACAAACTCAACTTTACGCTTTTTCTGGGTTTGTCAATATACTCATCAAGGGGGAGATTGATAGACCATGTGGAGGTGACCCCGGTTGTGTGATGAGTAATTGACATCTGTTTTAGGAAAGTCGAGTTTAGTTTGTGTGGTTCGGGCCATGTCATTGCGCGGTGCAATCGGCTTCGGTTGGACCTTGTTGAACTAGGTCGAACAGGCTTAAGTCGTTTATTTTTCGTTTCGATCGGTTTGGGCTTTGAGTTTTTACTTCTAATCGTAATGTATGATTACATGTGTCGAGCGGTGCTGTGTGATGTATTTCTTGTCTGTGAAGGCTGCAGGACGTCGAGATGGAGTCGTGGCGAGGCACGGTATGACCGGACTAGGCGCGGGCGGTGCTGAGGTCAGAACGGTCGAGATGTGCCGAAGATGGCGAGGACTCGAGGTGGCTGCGTGGCTTGGAGGGCAAGGAATGAGGAAGCTTCCTGGAAGGTGCGCGAGGGGCGTTTTGGTGAATACACAAAGCTACACTAAAGGAAGTGGATTATGGATAAAGCGCCATGAGTTATTGAGAGTTAATGGGTAAAGTGTGTTGCAAACCCGTTAGTGGAGGCTATAAATAGAGAGGTGCTCTCTAGTGCTGAAATTGAGAGAGTGGGTGTAAGAGTTAGGGTTTTATTTGATTCTCTCCTTGCATGAAATTGTGAGAGAAATGAGCTGAATCTCTCATATGTAATCATGTATGTCTCCATATCAATTTCATTATGAGAGATTTTCTTTTGAGTTGCTCTAGTGTTTGAGGTGCAGCAGATAAATCTCTCATTTTATCTCTTTTTGGAGAGGAATTTTTGTTGCATGCTTATCCTTTTGGTAGAAACTCTTCCCTGCAGCATGTGTTCTTTTTGGTTTGTCTAATCTACTCCTTAAGGCTTCTTCTCTCCTTGGTTTATCTCAGTTTTATGCAGTTCTTTTGGTCTATGTTTTTCAGCTTGTATTTGCTGCCAAAATAGCCAATTTCTCAATTTTAGAGCCTTCTTTTTGGCCTTTGCAAAGATTCTTGTCTCCTATAATGATTCGGCTAGGATAGGATTGCATGCAGTTGGTCTTAATTTCCTTGATTTTTTGTTCGGCCAGTGCAGCATTTGGTGATCCTTCTTGGTTCCTCTTGTGTATGGACAGCAGCCCCTTGTCTTCATTTTGGCTGATCAAGTGATTGCTTTTTCTTTCGGTTGAAGCTGTTCGGACTATAGTCCATCTCCCAGGTCTGCAGTCTTCTTGTTTTTGGTTCTAAAGCAATCTCCTTTGGCAGCAGTAAATCAGTTTTTTGGCAGCTTTTCTCCTCTTTATTTCTTGTAGTTTTCTCTAGTAATCTTGGGGCAGCAAGCATCCGTTCTCCTTTTATTTGCTTCCACTGCTTTTAGTTGATATTGTTGTTTTGGTATTGTTCGGCAGGGATCACAGAGGGACTAATTAGCAGTAGATTGGTAGGTGAATCAACTATGCTCTGTTTATTGCTTTCTAGTTCTAGTCATTTCGGCAGTACAGATTTTTCTTGGTTTTTGTTTCTCTCGGCCAGCAAGTTGTTGATCATTTATGGTTGATGTTAGCTTCTTTGCTTTCGATTAAATTTGCAGACTTGGTAGTGTTCGGCTGGATTAGTATTTGTTGTGCGTTCATTGTTTCTCTCTCTAATGGTCTTTTATTGATCGGTAGTTTAGTTTTCCAGTGTGAGCTCAATCTTTTCTTCATAGCTTCGATAGCTATCGGAGAGTAGAGAAAGTGTGTGATACTCGGGGGAATTTTTAAAGGGCTCCATTCACCCCCCCCCCCTCTGTCGCCGTTTCCGATCCTTCAGTTACTCTGCTGTTGGTTCTTCTTCTGCTCCCTTACCTTCTGCTGTCTCTTCTTCCCCCTACTCTTGTTGCACCTCTCTCTTTCGGGAGGGTCAGTACCTTATGAACACTCTCGAGAGGTTTGTAGGAGGCAAGAAGAAGCTAAATCTTATTCTAGACCAGTCCAAGATTTGCAAATTCAATCAAGGTCTAGGATACGATTTTTCTGAGGATATGAGTAAGCATCCACCTGCTGTGCTCAGACCCATAGCCGCAGGTGTGATCGAGGTCAAGCCCAGAACTGAGAAAGTTCAATTCAAGTCTGCGGGCTTTGTCCAAGGGATTTCTGACAGCAAGGTGATTCCACCTGTTGCTTCAGCCTCTCAGAAGGCGAAGCCTCATCATGCTACTTCTACCTCTCAGAAGTGAGGTATCATTGCACCTTCTGTCAGAAGGATGGGCATTTGATCAATCGATGCTTCAGGTGCGCCAAGATCGCGTGAAGAGACCGTGTTGAGCCTTTTAGGCGTATTCAGGGTCAGTCCCAGACCTTGAGTGCACCTAAGACCAACATGAGGTCTAGGCTTGCTTCTGTTGATGGGTTTGGGCAGCATCGAGGACTTGGTTTTTCCGAGTTTTCTGGTTTTCGTCCTCATGCTCCCTTTGGTCGTGACTTCCGCCGTTATGAGGGTAGATCTCGCTTTCTCCGTCGAGATGGTTATCCACGTGGACCTTCTGCTATCTTGAACGATAGAGAGCGTAGGGTAGATAGAGGTCAGTTGTGTGTGGCTACTTCTTCTACTCGACGTGTTACTCAGTATTGGGTGCCAAAATCACTCTTGATTTATCCCAGTACTGAGACTTTACTCTCTGTCTGACTCAGGTTCGCCGGGCAGGGAAGGGAAAGGTTTGGCTCGTAGACTCCGGGTGTTCATGACACATAATCGGAGACTCCCGTTGGTTTTCTTCCCTTGCCCGTGCTACAGGTGATGAGACGATCACCTTCGGAGATGCTTCATCTGGGCGCGTCATCGCCAAAGGTTCAGTGCGCGTTAATGATTATTTTATTTTGAAAGATGTTGCCTTGGTTAGTAAGCTGCAGTATAATTTGCTTTCTGTTTCTCAGCTTACCGTTGACGGCTTTGAGGTAAGCTTTAAGAAAAACGCTTGTAAAATTCTTGATTCTTCGGGTAGTTTGGTTTGCGAAATTTCTCGTTATGGGAGGATCTTTCGTCTGATTTTTCTGAGTCATCTGGTGATCCTCTCCGATGTTTGGTTGCTTCTGAGTCCCGTGACCTTACTTTCTGGCATAGCAGACTTGGTCATATTGGATTTGACCAAAGTTAGCGGCCACGATCTCATTCGTGGTCTGCCGAAACTCAAGATGGTCAAAGATCTGATTTGTGCTCCATGCCGACACGGCAAGATGGTTGCCGTTTTTCACCCTCCGATCACAGTGACTATGACCGATGCACCGGGACAGCTGCTCCACATGAACACAGTTGGACCAGCTCGAGTGCAGTCAACAGGAGGGAAGTGGTCTGTTCTTGTCGTGGTCGATGACTTCTCGAGGTACTCTTGGGTGTTTTTCTTAGCCTCGAAGGATGAGACGTTTACACATTTCCGAGGTCTTTTCAGTAGGCTCACTATTGAGCTCCCAGGTGCCTTACGAGCGATCCGAAGTGACAATGGCACGGAGTTCAAGAATTCCTACTTTGAGAGGTTCTACAATGAGACAGGTGTAGAGCACCAGTTCTCTTCTCCGCACGTCCCACAGCAGAATGGCGTCGTGGAGAGGAAGAACCGTACATTGGTCGAGATGGCCAGGACGATGCTTGATGAGTATTCTACACCTAGGAAGTTTTGGGCTGAGGCCATAGCGACCACGTGCCATGTTTCGAACAGAGTCTTTCTTCGGGCACACTTGCATCGCACTTCCTATGAGCTAAGATATGGGCGAAAGCCCAGTGTCTCTCATTTTCGTGTGTTTGGTTGCAAGTGTTTCTTTCTGAAGTCTGGGAATCTAGATAAATTCGAGTCACGTTCTTGTGATGGTATCTTTCTAGGTTACTCGGCTTCTTCGCGGGCGTATAGGATCTGGAACTGCGAGTCTAGTAAGTTGGTAGAGACCTGTGAGGTGACCTTCGACGAGGCCAGTCCTGGGACTAGGCCTGATATCTCAGGTTCTTTAGAGCAGTCCGAGCCCATCTTTGTGGATGATGAGGATGATGGAGATGAGGGTTGTCTACCTGATCCAGTTCCTCATCCTCTCCTTGAGGTGCCTTCCTCCACTGCACCTCCAGGCGATCAGCCCATGCCTTCTGCTTCCTCTAGAGCTAGTGGCTATGTTCCTACCTCTTCAGCTCATGAGGTAGAGGCCACTTCTTCATCTCATCCAGGACCTCCCCGACATATCCAGAAAGACCATCCTTCCGAGCAGATGATTTGAGTCCTTTTTGAGCGAGTCACACGCTCATAATCTGGCATGTCACATTTCTGTCTCCATTCTGCCTTTGTTGCTTCTTTCTAGCCCAAGGACGTTTGTCATGCTCTATCTGATGAGTCCTGTGTCAATGCCAAGCATGAGGAGTTAGAGAATTTCGAGAGAAACAAGGTCTGGTCGCTTGTCGAGCCCCCTCGAGGTCACAATGTCATTGGGACTAAGTGGGTGTTCAAGAACAAGCAGAGTGAGGATGGGGTTGTCATTCGGAACAAGGCTAGACTGGTAGCTCAAGGCTTCTCCCAGGTTGAGGGTCTAGATTTTGAGCAGACCTTTGCCCCTGTAGCTAGACTTGAGGCCATTAGAATCCTGCTTGCTTTTGCGGCTTCTAAGGGTTTCAAGCTTTACCAGATGGATGTCAAGAGTGCCTTCCTCAATGGCTTTATTGAGGAAGAGGTCTATGTGGGACAGCCTCCAGGTTTCGAGAACCCCAAATACCCTAACCATGTCTACAAGCTTTCCAAAGCCTTGTGTGGACTTAAGCAGGCCCTAGAGCTTGGTATGAGAGGCTTAAGTTCTATTTGTTGAGTCATGGTTTTGAGATGGGTAAGGTGGATAAGACCTTGTTCATTCGCCGGCGTGGCGCTGACCTTTTGCTCGTCCAGATTTATGTGGATGACATCATCTTTGGCGGCTCTTCTTATATTCTTATTTCACAGTTCTCGGATGTCATGAGCACCGAGTTTGAGATGAGTATGATGGGTGAGTTGACTTTCTTCCTTGGCTTCCAGATCAAGCAGACTCGGGAGGGTACCTTCTTGCATAAAGGCAAGTACACTCGTGATCTCCTGAGACGGTTTGACATGAGTGATGGCAAGCCAGTGTCGACTCCCATGGCGTCCACAGCTTCTCTTGACCCAGATGAGGACGACGAGCCAGTTGATCAGAAGGAGTATCGCAGCATGATTGGCTCCCTCTTATACCTCGCTGCCTCGAGACCGGACATACACTTCGCTGTGTATCTTTGTGCTCGGTTTCAGGCTTCTCCTCACGTATCTCACCGCCAGGCGGTGAAGTGCATTCTTCGGTACCTTCGAGCTACCATAGACTATGGTATCTGGTACTCTTCCTCGTCTTATCTTTCCTTGAGAGCCTACTTGGATGCAGACTTTGCTGGCTGTAGAATAGATAGGAAGAGCACTTCTGGCACCTGCCAATTCATTGGTACTTCTCTTGTTTCGTGGTCTTCTAGGAAGCAGTCCGGAGTTGCACAGTCCACCGCAGAGGCTGAGTACGTTGCTGCCGCCAGTTGTTGCAGCCAGGTACTTTGGATGGTCTCGACCCTGCGGGACTTTGGGTTAGTTATCGACAGTGTTCCACTCTTTTGTGATAACACTTCTGCTATTAACATTGCTAAGAACCCAGTGCAGCACTCCCGAACCAAGCACATTGATATTAGATATCACTTCCTTCGAGACCATGTGGAGAAGGGTGAGATAGTGCTCCAGTTGTGGAGAGTGACCACCAGTTGGCTGATATCTTTACCAAGCCTTTGGATAGCTCTAGGTTTTCAGCCTTGCGGGGAGAGCTTGGGATGGTTTGTCCTTATGGACTGTTGTGAGGGGGAGTTTTGTGCTTCATTGCTTTATTATGTTTGTTATGCTCTTACTCATTTCTGTTGCATTGCATTTGGATACATATGGGTTAGTCCTCCTAGCATAGATTAGAGTGCTTCTATCGACTAGTTGTTCAGACCTCTTTCTCTCATCTTGTGATTCTAGGATGCTGCTTATTAGCTGTTTCTCTCCTCACTAGGTTGAGCTCACTCACTTCTTATAGGTTCTAGTGAGGGTTGGGCCACTCTCGGGTAGACGGGGTACGTGTTTGCTCCTTAGTGTGTTAGTTGATCAGCTAATAGTCCTAGAGTCATATGGGGTAGATGTGAGTCAGTCTGAGCCATAGTATTCTCTATATCTTATCTATGCTTTAAGGACTGTCTTTTCTGTTTTTCTTATCAGCTTCTCGATCTTATTGCTTTGGTTCAGGGGAGTTCTTTTGGGAGCTTCTAGATCTTAATGTTGACATAACTCAACTTGAACTAAAAGCTGCATCACATGTTTCTGCATTTCATTCTGCATTGTAATATAACTACATGGAGCCTTGGTTATTATCCTTTCATGACATGTTTACATTGCTTTACATCCTGCCATAATTTGTGCTTCATTGCTAGATTGATCATGACTTTATATGTGTAGTCAAGTCTTTGTCATGATAGGTTGATTAAAATGCACAACTTGAATTAATTCATGTGATGTTAATTTTTGAAACTAGTCTGTCGTTAGTTATCTACTTATGATTCATGCCATGTCAAATAGACTGAGTTGAGTCTTGAATCTTTGTTGAGCTTTAGATTGAGCTATTCTAGTTTCTTGATGACACATGAGTTAGTACAAGTCTTATATTCATGAAAATGCAAAAAGATCTCTTTTGTGCGAAAAAAACTGATCTCACCAATTCTTTCTCATGAGACGGCTTGCCATTGCTCAAGGCATGAACTCAGGGGAGTTTTGGATGACCAAGATTATCTTCTTAAGTTTCTTGCTTGGAGTGGTCGCATAAGGCTTGAGATCTAGCACATGACTAAAACAAAAAATCTGGTTAGAAACAATCATGATATTTCTAAAGAAAAACATGTCAATTTTGCTCACCTTGCTAAAAATTACAAGACTTACAAGTACATGAACAAATATCTCATTCTTGAACTTATAGCACTCTAAATTGACTCAATACTAGCTTCTTGTTCCACTTAGCTTATTGACATGGCCTGCATCATCTTTGGATACCTTTAGCTAAACTAGAATCATGGTTGACTTGACATGCTAAGAAATTTGATCAAATTTCAGATTATGACTTATTTGGCCTAGCTTGTCTCTACATACATTGCCATGATCTTGATAGCATACTTGTATGTTATGGCTTGATGTAATTCTCATATAGTCATTTTGGATAATTCTCATGGCTCTACATGCTTAGAATAAAATTACTTCAGCCATTTCATCGTTTATCATGATTTATTCTCTCTTTTGCATCCTTGATGTGTTTATTGCCAAAAGGGGGAGAATAGTGGGAGAAAAAGCCATATTCGTGGTTTTCTTGGAGCTTTTGTGGAAAACTTGCTCTTTCTTTTCCTCCTTGTCGACATGGTCATTAGCATCATTTTCTTCCTTAGGACCATGTTTGACTCTCTTTTCATTTTCAAACAAACTCAACTTTGTGCTTTTTCTGGGTTTGTCAATATACTCATCAAGTGGGAGATTGATGGACCATGTGGAGGTGACCCCGAGTGTGTGATGAGTAATTGACATCGGTTTAGGAAAGTCGAGTTTGGTTTGTGTGGTTCGGACCATGTCGTTGCGTGGTGCAATCGGCTTCGGTCGGCCTTGGTCAAACCTGGTCAAAGGGATTAGGATGCAGATTATGTTGACTTGTCAGGTTTGGGCTATCTCATGATTAATGTGATTCATTGATGCTATTTGTGCTTACATGTATCGAGCGGTGATATGTAATGTGTTTCTTGTCTGTGATGGCTACAGGACATCGAGGCGGAGTCGTGGCGAGACACGAGGTGACCGGACTAGACACAGGCGGTGCCGAGGTCAGAACGGTCGGATGTGTCGAAGATGGCGGAGACTCGAGGTGGTTGCGAGGCTTGGACGACAAGGAACGCGGAAGCTTCCCGGAAGGTGCAGGAGGGGCATTTCGGTAAAAGCGCAAAGCTGCACAGGTGGAAGCGGTTCCGTTCGGGATTTAGCGGGCATAACGGGTTGGAGACCCGTTAGCCAAAGGCTATAAATAGGAGAAGGATTCTCAAGTGCATGTTGTCTTGAGTGAGGGAGTGCATTGCTTTTAAGTTTTTGCTTTAGTCAAAATGGCCTTTGGAGAGGTTGTTTTGCTTTAGGCTTTAGTGGTTGAGAGCAGGAGAGGTAGTTTTGGCTGTGTCTCCTTCGATGTCTTCCTGAGTGCTCATGTGTTCTTGAGTTGGGTTCTTGATTTTGAGAGAGTGAGGGGTTGGAGATGAGTTGAGCCACCATGTAATCATTCCTCTGTATTCAATAGCGTATGGGGACTCCTCTGTGATCCTCTTGCTTCTAGGAATGGATGAATTTAATTTGAGATGCCCTGTCTCCTGTGTTCTTCCTTCGATGCTTTCTCTGTGTGATTTCTGAGGTTTTTGTTTTTGTGTCGATTCTTACGAGGAGTGGCAAAATGGGTTGCTCTATGATGGAATTGCATTTCTAGACCCTTTGGTCATCTAGTTCCAAGAGTAATTAGATCAATTTGCAAGAATCATTTTTCCTCCCTCCTATGCTCATGTTCTTGTCTCTAGGGTTTTGGTGTAGTTCGTGTTTCCCTTCATGAGATGGCATGAAACTTGGCATGTTAAGTCCTGAGGTTATTCAATAGCTATTCTCAAAGTTTCGATCAGAGATGGAATGGCAATTTGAGTTTTTGGGCTGCTCTCTGTAGTTTTCAGTTTTTATCCCAAATATGAAATTCTTGGTTTTTGAGTTGGTTTCCTTTGTTTCCCAAGCCTTCCTTGCTATTTAGAATGTTGTTATGTTGCTCTGGAACAAAAAGATTGGGAGAAAACCACTGATTTCTCAGTTTTTCGAAGATCTACAGCAGTTCTCGGGTTTCAGGGTTTTTCAATTTTCAGCCTCGGGGTTCTGTGCCGTCGGTCAGGGTAACCAGTCAGACCGGCCCCCTCTTGGTGGTCAGACCGCCCCCTGCATGGCGGTCAGACCGGCCCCAGGGCAGTTAGACCGGCGCCTCAGGACCGGTCAAACCGGCCATGTGAGAGCGGTCTGACCGGCCTCCCCCTTTGCAGCCTGAGCTCCTCTTGTATTTTTGTTTTGCTCTTTGCTTTCTTCTTCTTCTTGCTGGTTGGAGTTCTAGAGAGGTTGTTTTCTTCTTCATAGCTAATATAGCTATTGGAGAGGTAACCCTATTTGTTATTTTTGAAGGTTCTTCTGCTGCATGCCTTACTCCATTTCTTCTGGGTTGCTTTCTTCTCTGATGGTTTGAGGTTTAGAAAGCTGGACTTCTTCATAGCTTCACACAGCTTTCGAAGAAGTACTTTTAAGTGGTACTTTTGAGGGGTTGTTTTTAAAAGTCGACATTCACCCACCTCTCTGTCGCCATTTCGGTCCAATATACGTCTTATTTATACTCCGTGCGCGCGCGAACGCGTGTCTTTGTGCACGCGAACGTAAGCCTGCACGCGCTTTGGCGGGAAACAAGACAACTTTTTGCAAACAGCAAACTTTATTAAATTCCTGTTTGTGCGGGTGAGCGATTACAAAAGGTAAGGTACTGACCACTGACCGCTTAAAGACGGAAACGGCCGCAGCTGTCATTGCCGGGTGACAGGGCGGGGCATGGTGGGAGCCGCTGCTGCTGAAGCGATCCGCGCGGGAGTTTGGCGAGGTGCCTTCCGGAACCGCCAAGGATCCTCGCGCTTGCACACCCGGCCTAAGCATTTCGTTGAGCCTCGCGATGCGGGCCTCCGGTGCCGAGCTCTATGCGCCGAGCCATATCCTGGTCGCCGTTGACGGTGATGATGGCCCGCGGTCCAGGGAGCTTCATGCACAGGAAGCCGTGGTGTGGGACTACCCCGAGAGAGTTTAAGGTCGGCCGCCCCAATATAGCGTTGTAGGGGTACGAAATGTCGACAACGTCGAAGGTGGCGTCCTTACTCATCACATTATCGTCTCGACCGAAGGAGACTTGGAGGCATATCTGGCCCAATGCCCGCAGGGGCTGGCCTCCGAAGCCCTGCAATGGGATTCCCGAACAGCCCAATCGACTTCGGGGATCCCCATCTGATCGAAGGCCGCTGCGAACAAGATGTTCGTGGAGCTTCCTCCATCGACCAGGACACGCCTAACGTCGCAGCCTGCGATGACAACCTGGACGACCAGGGGATCTTGGTGGGGGAATTCCACGCCCTCAGCGTCAGCGGACGTGAAGGTGATTTCGTGTTGCGCCCATTCCGGCGGTGCTTGCGCTGGGTATGCCGCGACATGATGCAACCTCCTTGCATAGGCCTTCCACTGCCGCGCCGAGGCGAACTCCAACGAGGATCCCCCGGAGATGACGTTTATGACCCTGCGCTGGGCTCCCTCCGGGGCTTGCAGTTGTAGGAGGCCCTCCCGAGGATGCTGTACATGGGCCTGAATCCGCAGGGGGCCTTCCTGGGGTTGCATCCCTTGATCCTGGGGGTGTTGGACGTGAGCCACAACGGGCGGACGGGCCTCAGGGTTTCTGTCTCTGGCGATGCTCTGCCGGAGTGCTGCGATAGTGGTGCACGCGTGTCGTGGCTGCCCCGACCATGTTGCTGGTCGTCATACTCCCCGTGGGTTCTATCGTCATGACCCCGCCCGCGCCCCCGTCCCCGGCCACGGCGTCCTCTGCTGCCACGACCTGCGGGCGTGTTATCTTCGTAGGCACCTTCGATGTCGAAGACGTAGCGAGGTTTCCGAGATTTGCATTGGTCGCGCCTAGGCTTGTCGCCCGTTGGATCTTTGTGCTGGGTATCCTTGCGGTCGGAGTCGTCCTTCGATGGCTCTTGCTTACGTTTACCTTTCGAGGAGCCATCCTTCGGCGAGCCATCATTTTTTGCCGAGCCCTCCGCCTGGTTGGTGTCAGAGTCGTCACCGTGTCGCCGCCGCGCGTCCTCCTCCGCTCTGGCGTACTCTTCCATCTTGTCAAAGAGCTTTGCCACTGTCTTGATCAATTTCCGCGCGTTGTACTCGGCCATTGGCCCCGAGCGGAGGCCTTGTATCGCTGCGTTGATGACTGTTGTTTCATTGACATCTTTGACCTGGCAGCGTACCTTCGCAAAGCGTTTGAAGTAGTCCCGGAGCCTCTCCGAGGGTTTCTTCTTGACTGCGAAGCGCTGGTCCGCATCGACACGCTCGACGTAGTTTCCCTGAAAGTTGTTGTAGAGCCGGTCGCGGATGGTGAAGAACCAAGAGAGCGTCACCCCCTACAACGCGAGGGGGAGCCCCTTCGCCTTCGTGGTGTCATCTCCGCCAGCATCTTCGATGGCGGTCTTGTACACGCGCACGAATTCCCGTGGGTCCGTGTCACCTTTGCACTTAAAGTCCTCTGGCCATGCCGCCTGCTGCAGGCCCGCGGAGAGTGGGGACTCCGGGTCCACGCGTCGTGGCGGGACGCGGCTGGACGTGGGGGCGTCGCGGCTATCCGCCCTCTCCGGTGTGGGTTCCGATGCGACCACCGGCGGGGCCTGTTGGCTCCGAACCTCTTGCATGTCCCGCACGGCCCCGCAAAGATCCGTTAGTTCTCGTTGAAATGCGCTGAGTGCCGCCAGTAGGGCATTCTCCACCATGGACGTGGTTGGGGCCATCGGCGCGCCTGGCGGTGCGACCAGACTGCCCGCTGCGCTGGTGTGAAGGACTCTGGAGCCGGTGATGAAGCCCACGTTGCCGCCGGAACCGCTCACCGTGCCTGCACCGGGTGGGAGAGCGGACGTCATGCCAGCGTGGGAACCGGCATTGCTGCCTCCGACCACTCGAGCAACGCTGCCAGCGACTGTCGCGGTACCTGCGGTGGGGTTACCTACCACGCGTGGGGCGGTTTCGATTGTTGCAGCGGTGGCGGCGGGGTCGAACGTCGCGGCGGCGACGGCGGGATCGAACGTCGCGGCGGTGACGGCGGATCGAATGTCGCGTCGGCGGTGGCGGGGTTGAGCGTCGCGGCGGTGGTGGTGGGGTCGGGTGTCGCGGCGGTGATGGCGGGGTCAGGCGTCGCGGCGGTGGTGGCGGGGTCGAGCGTCGTGGCGTGAACGCCGGTGTTCGTGACCGTCACACTCGCATCGCCACCCACGCCTGCGGCTGCCGATGCCGAAGCCCTGGTATTGACACGAAATTCCGCCGCTCCCGCCTTCTTCTTCTTCCCCGCCGACGATGAAGCTTTCTTTGGTGCCATCCTCCTTCGAATCTGGAGGCTTGCTCTTGTCCTCCCCACGGACGGCGCCAACTGTTGTGGTTACAGACCAAACAGAGAGAGAGTATGGTAGTGAAGAGTTAGGTGAGCAATGGCGTAGGGTTTCTCCCCGTGGCCTGTGTTGTATATATATATCCACATGGGGAGTGCTTTTACAATTATACCCTTACATCCGAGTATTCCCCTCAAGGGCACTTATGTCATTACACATGTTCCATTTTGGGCCTTACGTTCCTCTAACAGGCCTGCTGGGCTTAGGTGGGGGGCCACCCCTACAACAATACTCCTGATATTTCTCAAAGCGTTAATCCTTTGGTTTAGTAGTCGTAGTAGACTGATATCTCTCCAAGCCATGGAGATGCAGGTTCTAAAGAAAGTATACCAAGTGGAGGTGAGACACAACAATCAGTCAGCACTCATCCAATGCACACTTGACTCTGGGATCATGTTAGGCAACCAAAACTTTGTATTGATGGTACAATACCATATCCTAGTGATAGCTGAAGAACGTTTGCTATTATAGCAAAACCTACAATACATACCGTAGCTCATATCAAACGGCCGCAATTTGGTACAGATGGTCGAAAAACTCTAGTTATTGTAGGAGAACTAGCAACACATGCTGAAGCTCTCTCAGACGCAATGTGGAAGGTAGCCTTGGATGATAAGTACAATGCTTTGATTAAGAATGATACTTGGTAGGTAGTACCTCTCCAACCGCAAAGCAACATCATTGACTCCAAATGAGTGCTCAAGATCAAGCGAAGAGCACATGGATCTATTGAGTGTTATAATGCCAAGTTAGTAAAGCCAGCTACCATTCATCTAGTACTTTCCTTGGTAGTATCTTAGGGGTGGAACTTGCGTCAACTTGATGTGAAGAATGTGTTTTTGCATGAAATCCTAGAAGATGAAGTCTTCATGAGACAACCCCCGGGATATGAGAATCCAATGTATCCAGGTCACCTCTAAATTGAGAAAGGCACTATATGGGCTGAAGCAAGCATCGAGAGCATGGTATTCAAGGTTAAGTTCAAAGTTGCTAGAATTGGGGTTTGTTCCTTCAAAGGCAAATACTTCATTATTCATTTACCATCATCATAGTGAAACATTTTATTTGCTAATATATGTGGATGATATAATAGTTGCAAGCTCCTTTGGTCATGTCATAAATATTCTATTTCAGCAATTATAGGACTTTTAAGGATCTCGGTTCAGTACATTATTTTTTGGGTATTGAAGTAGCAAAACAATTAGATGGTTTGCTCTTGATTCAGAAGAAATACATAGGAGACCTTTTATAGAGGATGAATATGAAGGATTGTAAACCAGTACCAAATCCAATTACAACTTCAGAAAAGCTCTTGAAGGAGGAATGGAAAGTTTTGTTTGATGTTGATATCACAAAGTATAGAAGTATTGTTGGGGCCCTGCAGTATGTAACACTGACTTGGCATAACATTTCCTTCTCTGTGAACAAGTTATGTCAATTTTTTAGTGCATCAATGGATCAACACATGGGAGTAGTGAAGAGGATACTTCGTTATCTCAAAGGTATTACTTCAAAGAGTCTTCACATTTGCAAATCGCCTTCCTCCTTAATCAGTGCTTTCTCGAATGTGAATTGGGTTGGATGTCCTGATGATCAGAGATCAACTAGTGGCTTTGGAGTGTCCTTTAGTTCAAATTTAATCTCTTGGAGTTCAAGGAAGCAAGTCACAGTTTTGAGGTCAAGTACATAGTCTGAGTATAAAGCATTGGCAAATGCAACTGCTGAAGTAATATGGATTCAGTCTCTTTTGGGTGAACTTGGTATTTTTCAACTGAGAGCTTCATGTCTTTGGTGTGACAATTTAGGAGCCACCTACCTTTAAGCAAACCCGATTTTTTATGCTAGAACTAAGCATATTGAAGTTGATTTTCACTTTGTCAAAGAACAGGTTACTAGCAAAGGTTTGGAAATACACTTCATTTCATCACAAGATTAGGTAGCTGATGTTCTCACAAAATTGCTGCCTATTTGACAGTTTTTAGAAGCAAGAAACAATCTCAATTTGCTCAGTTGAGATTGAGGGAGGGTGTTAAATAATAGAGTATATCTCTATATTACTTATAGTATACAGAGTCTACCTCTATCTCCTTCCTTATGTTAAAGATTTTTATCATATATACATAAAAGTCTTGTTGTAACCGACTCGTGTAGTCCTTGTACACCTTCCGGCAATAGCTTGTTGTTGATATAAATATTCAGAGCTTGGCGCTAGTTTGTAGTGCGGATTTCCGAACTATTCATCTTCCTCCTCATATTTTACAAAGGGAGAGCGTTGAAGTATAAGCGAATTGTCTATCTTTCCTCGTTAGCTTAGGCTTTTAGGTGAACTAGCTGGTGCATATAACTTAATATGATATTACATCCAAGAGAATTGAATTCAAGATCTGATTGACGCAATTAAAAAATAATAATTTCAGTCCACTTCTATTTTGCATCTTAGGTCTAAGAGAACCTACATGTGAGGAGTATTGAAGTACAAGTGAATTGCCCGTTTTTTCTCATCAGCATATATTTTTAGATGAACTGGTTAGAGCATACAACTCAATAATGATGTTTGTTTTCTCCTTATTGGTAAATCACTTCTCCAATTTGGTATGCGGGATGTTGGTAGAGTTTCATCTCCATTAGTACCTTGGCGTCTCATCAGGGTTCGCTTAGCTCGGCTCCTGTTTCAAGCTCGGCCGAGCCGAGCCGAGCCTGACCATGCTCGGCTCGTTGCAGCTCTATCTGCAAGCACGGCACGTGTAAAATCAGAAAAAGAAAAAAGGCTGCTATCTTCACGGCTTCTCCTCTCTCCTCTCTCGGTCACTCCTCTGCTCTCTTCCACCCCAACTCCAGCCGCAGCAGCCAGCGGCTACGGGATGGTAGTGGTACTTGCTACGGTGAGTTGGCCCAGCGGGGCACATGGCGCCGGCGCGGTCGGTCGGGCGCGGCCGGCGGCGGCGAGGGGTCCTCGGCGCGCTGCAGAGCAGAAGGCGGCCAGGGTGAGGTTTGGTACGCGCCTCGGAACGAAACAAATTGCTGTTTATAGGCTACAAATGGCAATCTTCTAAATGTCTTGAGCCTATTCATCGCCCGTGTTTGATCGAATCCTTGCATCATCTGTTGATTTGAGTTGATTCTGGCGCACGTTTTGGTTCGTTTCAGCTCTGAATCGGCGCGCTGCTCGTAGGCTGTGGCTGAGTGGATCGTACTGATTCATAGTTTCTGGTTCTTGTAGATAAGAAATAAGAGCCACAGGTCCTTAAAACTCCATTTTTTTGGGGGCAGGCCTAGAACTCCGATTTGGTCTTACCCAAGCTTGCATCTAGATTAATCAATTCGAGGTTTAACATGTAAATTAGGAATTGTTTGGTTGCAAATTATGGAGATTTGGGACTAATGCTAGAAGCTTTGAAGAGCAATACCTTTTAGCATGTTATAGAACCTTTTAAGGGCTAGCGTAAATTCTTTCGGTAGTGATACTGAAGTAGAGCCTTTGAAGAGTTTTGATGAAATGAATCTGGCAGCATATGTGACATGCTTGCGTAGCCCAAGCAAATGTTACAATCCTTTTACACCGTTGTGATTGTTTGCAATGTGCACTTGAGATCACATGAGCCAATATTTTTGGCTAGGGAGCATCCCAGAATCACATGTAAGATGAAAAGATTACAAGGAGATGAAACATTTTGGATTATTGTATAAGTAGACTTTTTGAGAAGAGACATCACATTTGTTTGACTCATCCAATGTTGGTCATTGTAGAAGTAGAATTTATAAAATTTATACACGTAGCGAACCAAGTACGAGGTACCATGTTATTTTTGTGGAAGTTGGTGGTAAAGTTGATGTACACTTTCTTATATGCACATCAACTCTAAATGGCATGCACTTTCAATTTGTATTTGTGCCAAAGGAGCCTTACATGCATAACATTCTAAAAACATCTAGTATTGCAACACCCAAGGGTGGAGTTTATTATTATTATTTTAGGTCTCTTGTTTGATTTTGGCTAGGCATTATTGTATGATTTTAATTACGTGGTTTTATTTTAACAGTAAGATGTAGGTTGTTATCATGGTTGAAACCGGTAAGGCATGATGTTAGAGTGCAAACATCGAATGTAAATCTTGGAGCTGGGAGCTATGAAGGAGATGAAGCAGGTAGCCATGGGGATTTTTTGAATAGTTCTACTACCAGAAATTCAAACAAACCGTGGGTATCATCATTCACTTTTTTTCACACAATTTGTCCCGACCTCTTATAAATAGCACTGAACTTCTATCCTTGGCAATGCATGCAGAACAAAACCACTTTCAGGATATCGTTACCTGCAATCTGTTGCTGCTGTGCTACTTCTGTGTGCTTTGGCATCTGCTTTTATTGTTTTCTTTAAAGGACAACCATCTGCAGTTATAGCTATGCTAGCAAAGTCAGGTTTCACGGCAGCATTTACACTGATTTTTGTATCAGAGATCGGAGATAAGGTATATAATCCATTTCAGTTGGCCTCTTTCTCTGCTTGTCCTAGATACATTTCAGCATTTCTTTTCTCCTCCTTTAAAGAGAGATTTTCATTAAAAGACAAACTTGTACTTTAAACTAACATATCTTTGCAGTGTTAGGAAGACCTTCACAACACACTTGGATTTACTAATTCCACTAACCAAGCTGAAGTTTTGGGATTTTTCAAATTCTTCTGAGTTTTACTCATAAGTCTGGAGTTCACCTACACTTTTTGTTGTTAACCCTCTTTAGAGGTTTTCATTCTCATGCTCCATCTCTAAAGTGCACCCTTCACTGAATTCTGGTATTGTCAGCCCTCTGTAGAGTTCTTCTCTCATTTTCCATCTCATTATTCGTCGTAGAAGCTTGATAGATGATGAAGCCTTGGCATGTAATGTATAATATGAAGCTTAGCAGCATGCAAGTGTGCAACTTCATCTACTGTTCTGATTATTGTGTATGCTATTTTAAGACTTCAACTCAATAATATTGGATTTGTATTACCTTGAGTCCTTGATAATGAATTACTGTGTTGTAGTTTAGACTTGTATTGTAGTTCCTATTTTTCTCCTATCACTATCAGTTGTAGCTATATGTTGTTCCACAGTGCTCTTTTTATTTGAACCTCTCTTCAGCGGACATCATCTGGTTTACTTTGAAGCTTATGTTATATGTTTAGTACATTCAAGTAAACCAAGAGATTTGATTGGGTTGACCCTTTCTATCATTGCAGACATTTTTCATTGCTGCGCTACTCGCTATGCAATACCAAAGAGCATTGGTATGTTGTGGGGGCATTTTAGATCTGTACTTTATTGTCTAATTATTTAAGTTTTCCTGTTTTCTTGTATTTGGCTTTTCCTCTTCTGTTGGTCTCTTCTTGATGGAGAAAATTGTATATTTGCCACTCCGAAGCACTTCAATAATAAAAATTTCACTACAAACCTAAAAACTATAAAAATGCCACCTCAAAGGATGGCTTATTTATGCCATTTTTTGTAGGCAGAAAGTCAGATCTGTTAAGGATATTAATGGTATTTTCTATTGTACTAGGGTTTAGTATTGTGTCCCCTACTGGATTCTCTTGAACGGTCTAATGCTCATTGAGTGCTCCTACAAGCTCAGCGGGGGGGGGGGGGGGGGGGGGGGTGAAACCTATCCAATTGCTTGCAAAGAAGGAAACTGTCGATGGTGTGGAAAATCCTGATGTCTTCCTTGCTGGAACTAAACTCGCATAGCCATTTTACTCCACCAGCCACAGCCAAGATTCTAGCACCATCCTGTAGCATGGATTGTGTCTGAACCTAATGATGCCAGCTGCCTGAGGTGAGGTGGTGGAGGCAGCGGATTGGTGGGGAATGGCCTATGATGCACGGACACGGATACATCGATACTGCTGAATAAGTCTCTGTACTGTGGTCTTTGTGGGGCTGTGGTAGTTTTTGTCTTTTGGCTGTGGTAGTTTTTGTCTTTTGACTGCTTTTAGGACAGCATCTGCTTTTAGGACAGCATCTGCTTTTGCTTTAGGACAGCATCTCCTTTTAGGACAGCATCTGTTTTTAGGACAGCATCTGCTTTTAGGACAGCATCTGCTTTTAGGACAGCATCTGCTTTTAGGACAGCATCTGCTTTAGGACAGCATATTGACCGCTTTAGGACAGCATCTAGGATAGCATCTTAGCATATGCTTGGCTGGTTCTCAGCCTATAAGTATGTATCTCCAACCCCTCAGGTTGGCATGGCATTGTGTGAGCAATAAACAAGAAGAAAATTGCCCCATCTCCTAGTGTCATCCTCTCCATGAGAGTTAGGATCTTGCTATCACCAAGAGCAAGAGTCCAGCGACTAACAAGTGGTATCAGAGCCTTAGTATCCTGTAGCCTGAGCATCTCCTGCTCATCTCCTTCTCCGGCCTCGCAGCAGCCCCGGCCGGTAGCAGCAGCAGCTCCGGCTGTCCCTGCTCACTCCTCTCCGGAGACGGACGGCAGCTCGTCAGAAGCAGCCCTCTCTCCACGCAACAGCCCCCCAGTAGCGCGCCATGTCCGCAGGGCAGTCTCAGCGCTCGGTCGCCTCGAGCATGCGGCGTCAGCAGACGGCCGAGCTCGTCGCGGCAGAGCAGCGCGAGCGAGCGGCGGCAGAGACCGCTGCGGCGGCGGAAAGGGCGTCAAGGCTGGCAGCGGCGGAGCTGGCAGCAGCCAGGGCGGAGGTGGAAGCAGCGGCGGCGGCAGATGCAGCGCGTGCGGCAGCAGCAGAGGTCAAGGCTCTGCGCGGCAGCAACAGCAGCTCCGGCTCTGTTGATGGCGGCGCCGACGCGGACCCTCAGCTGATGGAGAGGGAGGCAGCGCAAGGGCGAACGGCGCAATGGGCAGCCGCGCACGCGCAAGAGCGCGGCGGCAGCCCAGACAGGCGCGGACGCGCCGGCGGCGCTCCTGAAGGAGGCGCGCACGGCGGTGGCGCTCCTGGAGGAGGCGCGCACGGCGGTGGCGCTCCTGGAGGAGGCGCGCACGGCGACGGCGTACGGGTCGACGGAGAGCGCGGCCCTCACAGGCAACGCGGCTCTCTCTCCCCGGTTCGGTACCGTGGTCACCACGAGTACCAGGCTGTCGTCAGGGACGTCGGCCCCGGCGGCGGGTGGCCTACCCTCACCAAGACCAACTATGTCGAGTGGTCTGCGGTGATGAGGGTAAGGCTCCAGGTGCGACATATGTGGGATGCAGTCCGGTACGGCGACGTCGACTACGACCAGGATCGACGGGCGCTGGATGCTCTCATCGCTGCAGTCCCGCCCGAGATGCAGTTCTCGCTTACCAACAAGCGGACTGCCAAAGAGGCTTGGGACGCCATCGCTGCAGCACGCATCGGCAGCGACCGCGCCCGCAAGTCTACATTGCAGGCACTACGCACGGAGTGGGAGAGCCTGGCCTTCAAGCCAGGTGAAGACATTGATGACTTTGCTCTCCGTCTCAACACTCTGCTGCAGAAGTTGGTGCAGTTCGGTGACGACACCTACAACGAGGAGAGAGCTGTGGAGAAGCTCTTCCGCTGTGTCCCCGAGAAGTACAAGCAGATGGCTCGCTCGATCGGGTCTCTGCTGGACCTTTCCACGATGACCATCGAGGAGGCGTTGGGTCGCCTCAAGGTCGTCGACATCGATGAGCCACAGAGCCTCTCGGGACCCGTCACCATTGGCGGGAAGCTCCTCCTCACTCGGGAGCAGTGGGCTGCCGGCCAAGGTGACAGGAAGAAGGGGGAGCCTTCTTCCACGACAGGCGGCCGCAAGCATGGCAAGCGCGGCAAGCCACGCAAAGACGCCCAGGCAGGGGCGCGAGGAGGCGCCCAGGGCGGCGATGCTGGCAAGCAAAAGCCGGCACGAGACGACTCTTGCCACAACTGTGGCAAGCTTGGTCATTGGGCCAGGGAGTGTCGACAACCACGACGCGGCCAGGCCCACGTCGCACAAGCGGAGGAGGAGCAGCCGGTCCTGTTCATTGCTCATGCGAGCATCGAACTACCTCCAGCGGCACCGGCCGCAGTGGCTCTCCTCCATCTTGACGAGCCAAAAGCACACGCCCTCCTCGGCGACAGTCCCGTCAATGACAAGACCGACGGGTGGTGCCTCGACACCGGCGCCACCCACCACATGACCGGGCGGCGGGAGTTCTTCTCCGAGCTCGACTCAGGCGTTCGAGGCACCGTCAAGTTCGGCGATGCCTCCGCCGTGGAGATCAAGGGCGTCGGCTCTGTCGTCTTCGTCGCCAAGACTGGCGAGCACCGGTTGCTCACCGGCGTCTACTACATCCCCGATCTGCGGAACTCCATCATCAGCTTGGGACAGCTGGATGAGAACGGCTCGCGTGTCGAGATCGAGCACGGGGTGCTGCGGATTTGGGATCTTCGACGCCGCCTTCTTGCCAAGGTAACCAGAGGCGCAAATCGACTCTACACTCTTCACGTGCAGGTGGCACAACCCATCTGTCTCGCTGCTCGTCGGGACGACGAGGCGTGGCAGTGGCACGAGCGCTTTGGGCACCTCCACTTCGAGGCCCTGAAGCGGCTCAGTGCCACGGAAATGGTGCGAGGCCTGCCGTGCCTTGACCATGTGGAGCAGCTCTGCGACGTCTGCGTGTTGACAAAGCAGAGGCGACTCCCCTTTCCCCAGCAGGCGAGTTTCCGAGCCAAGGAGAGGCTCGAGCTCGTGCACGGGGACTTGTGTGGCCCGGTGACACCGGCCACACCAGGAGGACGACGCTACTTCCTGCTGCTCGCCGACGACCTCTCCCGCTACATGTGGGTGATGGTCCTCGGCAGCAAGGGAGAGGCTGCGGACGCCATCAGGCGCACGCAGGCTGTTGCGGAGGCAGAGTGCGGCCGCAAGCTGCGCGTGCTGCGCACAGACAACGGCGGCGAATTCACGGCGGCTGAGTTCGCGTCGTACTGCGCTGATGAGGGCATTCAGCGCCACTACTCCGCGCCGTACAGCCCGCAGCAGAACGGCGTCGTCGAGCGGCGCAACCAGACGGTTGTGGGGATGGCTCGGGCCCTCCTCAAGCAGAGGGGGATGCCGGCTGTCTTCTGGGGAGAGGCGGTGGTGACGGCCGTCTACATCCTCAACCGCTCGCCTACCAAGGCGCTCGACGGCAGGACGCCGTACGAGGCTTGGTATGGGCGCAAGCCGGCGGTCTCCCACTTGCGGGTCTTCGGCTCCCTCGCGTTCGCCAAGGAGCTTGGCCACATCGGTAAGCTCGACGACAGGAGCACTCCGGGAGTGTTCATCGGCTACGCGGAGGGCTCGAAGGCCTACCGCATCCTCGACCCTGACACACAGCGAGTCCGCATCTCGCGTGACGTTGTGTTCGACGAAGGGCGAGGCTGGACGTGGGACAAGGCGGTGGACGACGGTTCGACTTCGACTCTCAGGGACTTTGTTATCGACTACGTCCACTTCGAGAGAGCCGGGGGAGCTAGCAGCTCGTCTTCACCGAGCTCGTCCACCTCGACACCTTGCTCGCCACCAGCTCCGGCGAGTGCTCCACCACCTTCGGCACCGGCTACGCCCCACTCTTCACCACCGGCTCACCACTCTCCTGCACCGGCGGCCACACCACCGGGATCGGCCTCAACAGCTTCGGTCCACGACGAGCAGCGCATGGTGGAGTTCGCTACTCCGCTATCTCACGACGAGGACCGCGTCGACGTCTACCACGACGACGAACCTCTGCGCTATCGTACCATGGACAACATCCTCGGCGAGTTGCCCGTCCCTGGACTGGCGCAGCGCGACTTCGAGGCGGAGCTGCACTTGGCGTGCGACGACGGCGAGCCTCGCTCCTTCGCTGAGGCGGAGGGAGACGCGGTGTGGCGTGTCGCGATGAAGCAGGAGATGGACGCCGTCGAGCGGAACCGGACGTGGGAGCTGGCGGATCTTCCTGCCGGTCACCGCGCGATCACCCTTAAGTGGGTGTTCAAGCTGAAGCGGGATGAAGCCGGCACCATCGTCAAGCACAAGGCTCGCTTGGTGGCACGAGGCTTCGTGCAGCAGGAGGGGGTCGACTTCGATGACGCCTTCGCACCCGTCGCGCGCATGGAGTCCGTTCGTCTTCTCCTCGCACTTGCAGCCCAGGAGGATTGGCGCGTCCATCACATGGACGTCAAGTCCGCCTTCCTCAACGGCGATTTAAAGGAGGAGGTCTACGTCCGTCAGCCGCCGGGATTCGTCATCCCCGGCAAGGAGGGCAAGGTTCTCCGCCTGCGCAAGGCCCTCTACGGCTTGCGGCAGGCACCACGAGCCTGGAACGCTAAGCTGGACTCCACCCTCAAGCAAATGGGGTTCCAGCAGAGCGCACACGAGGCTGCGGTCTACCGGCGGGGCAAAGGCGGCAATGCTCTGCTGGTAGGCGTCTACGTCGACGACCTGGTGATCACCGGCTCCAAGGAGGCCGAGGTCGAGGCGTTCAAGGCGGAGATGAAGACCGCCTTCCAGATGAGCGACTTGGGGCTCCTCTCCTTCTACCTGGGGATCGAGGTCCACCAGGACAGCTCCGGTATCTCCCTTCGTCAGACCGCCTACGCCAAGCGCACCGTCGAGTTGGGCGGGCTCACCGACTGCAACCCAGCCCACACTCCTATGGAGGAAAGGCTGAAGCTAAGCCGCGACAGCACGGCGGAGGAGGTGGACGCGACGCAGTACCGGCGCATCGTGGGCAGCCTTCGCTACCTCGTCCACACGCGTCCAGATTTGGCGTTCGCCGTCGGCTACGTCAGTCGGTTCATGCAGCGACCGACGACGGAGCATCAGCAGGCCGTGAAGAGGATCCTCCGCTACGTTGCGGGCACCTCCGACTACGGCTTGCACTACCCGAGGTGTCCCGGCGCGGCGCACTTCATCGGGTACAGCGACAGCGACCACGCAGGCGACATCGACACCAGCAAGAGCACAAGCGGGATTCTCTTCTTCCTCGGCAAGTGCCTCGTTAGCTGGCAGTCAGTCAAGCAGCAGGTGGTGGCCCTGTCCAGCTGTGAGGCCGAGTACATAGCGGCTTCCACCGCTTCGACTCAGGCCCTTTGGCTCGCTCGACTGCTTGGTGATCTCCTCGGCGGGGACACTGAAGCAGTGGAGCTCAGGGTGGACAGCAAGTCCGCCCTAGCCCTGGCAAAGAACCCCGTTTTTCATGAACGGAGCAAGCACATCCGGGTGAAGTACCATTTCATCCGAGGCTGCTTGGATGAAGGAAGCATCAAGGCAAGCTACATCAACACCACGGATCAGCTTGCGGATTTGCTCACCAAGCCTCTTGGAAGGATCAAGTTCCTTGAGCTCTGCTCCAAGATCAGGATGGTTCAACCCTCCCACAAGACGACGCACAAGACTTAGGGGGAGAATGCTGAATAAGTCTCTGTACTGTGGTCTTTGTGGGGCTGTGGTAGTTTTTGTCTTTTGGCTGTGGTAGTTTTTGTCTTTTGACTGCTTTTAGGACAGCATCTGCTTTTAGGACAGCATCTGCTTTTGCTTTAGGACAGCATCTCCTTTTAGGACAGCATCTGTTTTTAGGACAGCATCTGCTTTTAGGACAGCATCTGCTTTTAGGACAGCATCTGCTTTAGGACAGCATATTGACCGCTTTAGGACAGCATCTAGGATAGCATCTTAGCATATGCTTGGCTGGTTCTCAGCCTATAAGTATGTATCTCCAACCCCTCAGGTTGGCATGGCATTGTGTGAGCAATAAACAAGAAGAAAATTGCCCCATCTCCTAGTGTCATCCTCTCCATGAGAGTTAGGATCTTGCTATCACCAAGAGCAAGAGTCCAGCGACTAACAGATACGACACGACACCGACACAGGAATTCGTCATTTTTCCCAAAAATACCGATACGGCGACACGACTATATATATTTAAATAATAAATAAATTATATATATGTATTATTTTCTATGTTTCCACATACTTATTAAACTAAAATAATGTAAATTGTAAACTTGTAATTTGTAAAGTGTATACTCGGAATATGTACCTCATGAATTGTTTTGTTAATCCTGACGTCAAGGTACATCACAAACATAGGATAGGATAAGAGCGGGGAGATGATACCTCGGTGGAGCGGGGATGCTGGCGGCGCGTGGGAAGCCGGCGGCACGTGGGGAGAAAACCGACGGGCGGCGGCGAGGTGTGGGAGCCGGCGGCGGCGAGGTGCGAGAGTGGGTGGCGGCGAGGTGCCATAGCCGGCGGGGGCGGGAGCGGGCGGCGGCGAGGTGCCGGAGCCGGCGGGAGCGGGCGGCGGCGAGATGCGGGAGCGGGCGGTGGTGCAAGCGGGCGATGGGAATGATGCGCTCGGGAACTAAGAGGTTATGGTTAGGGCAACACCTGTGCGTGCGTTATGGGTCGGCCTGGGCCGGCTGTGTCCGACTCGTATATTTAGTGTGTCCGACACGTGTCGAGAATTTTAATAATAAAAATTAATTCTGAAATCGGTCGATACGTCGCCGACACGTGTCCAAGACGTGTCCGTGTCGTATCCGTGTCCGACACGGTGTCGGACACGGATACGGCGGTTTTGCGGCGTGTCCGTGCTACATAGGGAATGGCAATAGGCACATCTGGGCGCCCGTACTGGGGGATGCATGCAATCTGAAATTTGGGAAGACGCATTTTGAAGGAACGCGCGTAGGCTACGATAGCAGAAAATAAAAAATTTCTACCGCGCACACCAGGACATCATGCTAAGGAGGGATCATACATCGTTACCACTAGACGCGCAGCGCAGCGGAAGAAGAGTTGGAGAAGCTGATCCAACCACGCGCGTCGAGGTAGTAGTGGAAGTAGTCGATCGTCCCGAACAGATCATCTCCTCCACGCGATCAACCACACCACGAGCAGATCCAATCTGTAGATTGTTGATGCCGATCAACGCCGCAACGAGCAGCGCCTCCACCGGTATCCACACGTCCGGGGCTGGAACGCCGATCGCGAGTGTACCAGCACTCGCGAGCGGCTAGGGTTTGGCTCGGGAGGTGGCGGCTAGGGTTTTGCTCGGGAGGAACAGAAGCGTGCATCCCTCAGCCCCTCCGCCTCCATATATATAGACCTCACTTGGGCCTCGTGGACCGAGGCCCAATAGGAGTCTATCCGGATCTCTATCCGAATTGAGCCCACATCCGAATCACATTCGAATTAGTGTTCCAACCCATTAAGTGTGCGACCCTGTAGGTTCACGTATACTTGGTCGCGACCCGGAAACGCCTTTCCGGTCACCCTGTTAATAGCGGCCTCTAGCAAGACATATTAACCCCAAAGTATACGTAAAGATCATATCGGCTGAACCTGTAATGTTCTCATGTACGAATCCCTTTGCGTCACGATATAGATTAAGCTCAAGGCGAGACCTGTGTCATCCTCTTAATAGCTCAATCACTCTCTCGATTCCGTGATGGATTATAAACTCGTGATTGACTCCTCAATCATCTTGGCATGGCCATGCACTTTCATAATCCATTACATCGAGGGGCTCAGAGATATCTCTCCCATAAGGAGGGGCAAATTCTATCTTGATCATTCACATCTCACTACATGTTTCATGGCAAACCCAAAGACTACTTTTATGACTACCCAGTTACGGAGTAGTGTTTAATAGTCCCAAAATAAGCTACTACGCATGTTGGGAACCATGATAATCTCAAGTCTAAGGATTCCACATAAACACTACTTGAGACCAACTGATGACACATGGAATCTCTGCAGTGTCTCATGGCGGGTCTATCCAACATATGTTCACTAACACATGTCCATATTATTGATTTGGTATCTCCATACCATGATCCAAGAGACATGATCATCAATCAATACATATGCTGATCTTTGAATCATATTTGTTCCTCATATGATATATAATCAGGGATCATTTAGAAATATCAACATTTTGGCATTAAGAGTCTCATGAATAAGTCACATACTCATTGATCAATAATGATAATGTCTATTTCAAGGAACAAACTAATGCATCATAAACATAGTATGTGATATATATAATATCTCCATGTTGCCTCTAGGGTATATCACTAACACATTTGTGTTTCAGTGGAGGCCATAATTGGCACTATCATAAAGTGATAACTTTTTTTAATAACGTCATGCTACAAAATTGTCTATATTGGCATTTCTATGAGAATTGTTGTTTTGTACTGGCATTTTCATAGTTTTAGTTTTGTAGTGGCATTTGTTACCATGGTTCATTGTAGTTGCATATATACATTTCTCTCTTCTTGATTATATCTTTGCCTTCCATTTTGCTTTTTATAGAGAAATATGCAGTTTCTTAGCTAACTGTTTTTAACAGTGATATTTTTGTGTGCATTTTATGAGCAGGTTTTACTTGGGTCAATGGCTGCTCTTTCCTTGATGACTATCGTGAGTGTTATAATTGGACGGATCTTTCAGTCTATACCGGCACAATTCCAAACAAGTTAGTAATACTACTGTCCTTAAGTAAATCAATTAATTGTGCTTTAAAATAAAATTTTAATGCTTTTTTCTGGGTACTTTTTGTAATACAATTTGTAATATACATATTTGTCATTCTTTGTGCATTTGAATTGGTTTTAGATTTGTGAAGTTTTGATAAGTTTGTCTCATATATACTAACGGACATACTTCTGGAAACATGGTGCTTCTGCAGCGTTGCCCATAGGAGAGTATGCAGCAGTTGCTCTCCTTGCATTTTTTGGTTTCAAGTCAATAAAAGATGCTTGGGCACTTCCTGATAATGCAAACGTAAATCTTCAGAGAAACTCTGAACCTGGTGAACTGGCTGCAGCTGAGGAGCTTGTCAAGGAAAAGGTTGTGCTTTTCCAAACTTTTGATTCTGTTGAGAATTCTTGTCAAAGACTATAATATTTTACTTTCACATTAAGTTCCTGAAAAGCGAGTGCAACTATGCAATGTTCAACAAAATATTTGAATCTTTAGCATGTGTTGCTTTTGAGAATTTATTGAGTTGTGTTCTAGACAAATTTGAGGTAATGAAAGAAGTTTCCAGGCCTGTCTGCCATCTTTATGTACTGAAGGTTTTTTTTTTTTGTTACAGGTTTCTAAGAAACTCACCAGTCCTCTTGAGGTCCTTTGGAAATCTTTCAGTCTTGTTTTCTTTGCCGTAAGTTGCTTCTCATGCTCAGAAAAAATATCTGTCAAGCACTTCTAGGAGCTGGGTCCTTAGATATTTGTCAATTCATGAACTGACATATTGCTTGCTAAACTTTCTGTACATGTAGGAGTGGGGGGATCGCTCTATGCTGGCTACAATTGCTTTGGGTGCTGCGCAGGTCTGGTTGAGAGTTAGGAATGCACCTGTTTGTAGATTTTTTTTAAATAATGCGCTTGCTTGTAGATTTGGTTTAGCTTGTGTAAGAATTAACCAGACTCTTGTTTCTGTAGTCTCCTTTGGGCGTTGCTAGTGGGGCCATAGCTGGACATTTGATTGCAACTTCCCTTGCAATTGTTGGGGGAGCATTCCTAGCCAACTACCTATCTGAGAAGCTGGTAATACAACTAAATTCTTATGGTCGATCTTCTGTGATGTTCTGTGCTTTGGCTTGTTGTTAGTTCTAGTCGCTTCGTGAGTTAGTACGAGCGTGAATTTTAATGCAGTTACAGAAAGCTTATCATTAGTTCTAGTTACTTTTTGTTTTGATTTAATCATGAATGCTTTGGTATTGCTGTTATCCTGTTGTAGTGTTGTACATCATTTTGAGAGTTTGGCCAGAGTTCACATGACTTACAGAAAGTGCATTTCACCAGGTTGGCCTGCTAGGAGGAGTACTATTTTTGCTCTTTGCTGCTTCGACGCTTTTTGGGATATTTTAATCTTCTGAAGAATTTGTTGCTAGCAAAAGATTTTTGCAGTGCCAATTTGGTATTCCATTCTGAAGTTTTGGGGGGCAAAAAATCGGCTTGGCACTTCTTATATGTAATTAGAAGCTGTCCTTTTCAGAATATTTTGATGTGTATGCTTTCTATCGGACTGATGTTTTTAGTTTCATGCACTGATTTGGGTGCCAATGTCATATATGGATAGTTAACATGTTAGCTTGACATTTAATAAATTAATTAGATTTGTTTAAATGAGAAGTACTATTTTGGTCTTTGACTCTCGTGTTGAGGGTTATAATTTGAGATCATGTGCTCTTTTTATTTTACTGGTGGGAAAATGACAAAAAGGAAATCTCATAAAGAAGTGCCCATTTGGGACACAGGAATTTTGCAGGAATCAAGGAACCGTTTTGAATATGGGAATATTTCTTGATTTCTGCGGGAATTGAACTATTTTCTGTGAAATTCCTGCATAGGAAAATTTCACAGAAAATAGTTCAATTGCTGTAGGAATCAGAAAATATTCGTATGTTCCAATGTTCCTTAACACGATGCAATTCAATTCCTACAGGAATCAAGAAAAATTTCTTGTGTTCCGAATACTGAATTTTGCTAACTTTGGGATATACACCGTAGGATATGAGGAGTGTATGCATCAATCTCAAAGTCTACCTTCTTACTAATGAAGCAAACACTGAATTACGCTGACTTGGGAGTTGGGATGGCTTAGAGGACAGTTCGGTGTGACACCTTAACAATGGTAACCAGTTGATACCCCGCGCGCGTTGCAGCGGAAATTTCTAGCAAGGAATTTGGTTTGAATGGAGTTAGATGAAAGATGAAATACATTGGGTTCAAATAGCAATATATAAATTATTGGAGCTACAAAATAATTTAAACTTTCAGCCTATATGTGTACATAAGAACTGTGTCTAAATTTTCCAAATAAAATCTACATCAGGTACAAAATCAACGGGCAAGAGTGATGGCTAGGCAAACGTTGACAAGTCAATTTTGGGCACACAAAAAGCAAGAAAATGGCTAACCAGCAGTTTGCACAGCCTACATCTGGGAACCACCTACGCAGATTTGTCGAAATGCTTAACCGAATAAAGGGGCATACCATATAGAAGACCAAAAATAAAATCAACTGCCAGTTTATGTTTTACAGTAACTGAGATTATGTAACTGTTCACCTATGCGATGGAACTTCTAGGTCAACATGGGATTTTGGTGTATAAAGTATAAACAACACCAAAATTTACAGGCACTCGTATATTTCGCTAACAGGCATGGCACCTGTTGTTAAAAAAAGAGAATATTACACTGTAGCTCTCTGAATGGTTATATCATTTTACCTTATAAATTTGTATTTTACTTTTTTAACTCCTGAATTTATAGGATTGTGTCACTTTATCATCTGAACTTGTATTTTATTTTCTCAGCCCTTTAAACTTGTAGAAGTATACCATTTTACCCCTCTGAACTTACATTTTACTTTCTTAGCCTCTGAATTTTGTGTTTGTTTGCACCGCAGGTCCATCAGGTCATTTGCTAACAAAAATGTTGAGCTAGCATAGCACATGACTGATGTCGTAAGATCGAACTCGATTGCGTGGACACAGTGTCAAGTTGGCACAATGCCCTCTTTCCCCTTGCAGCGTGGCAGAGCAGGGGTTAGAGGGAGCGGAGCGATAGTGAGTTGTCATGGCGGGGCTCTGGTGATGCCGTGCACATGGCATGTTCCCGAGGCCTGCAAAGCTGTGCGCGGAAGAAAGAGGAGTGGCTCCATAGGGACGACGGGGCCAGCATTGGTGAGGTCGACGGTGATGAGGATGACGATAAATTAATGTCCAAGCACTTCTTAACCCATTTGCTACTCCTTCCACCTTTTTCATCCCACCACAACGCCCCTGTACCCCCTTCCTTGTCCCTAATCTAATGAACAGGTGCCATTGCTCCAAACCACGGCGGTAAACCTCTCAGCAATCCAATGAACAGCTACCAGTGCTCCAAACCATGATAGTAAACCTCGTAAATAATTTAGTTCATCTCCTAAATTGACCATATCACTACCTTTCCCTACTTCATTACGGTCTTATTAGTGTCACTTCCATCATGGAAGCTCGTTGGATGAGTCAACGGCATTGAGCTACTCCACCTCTCCCCTCTCGGCTCCTAGGGAATCGCCGTCCCTGTCGTCCTTGCGCTAGGCCATCCGCATTACAAGGTGTGCCACATCGCACTGAAGCCGAAATCCATCTCCTCCAGTCGCCCCTTTCATCGTAGAGCTCTACCGTCGTGCTCCTCCCTGTGCCCTACCTGCTGTTGTCCTGTGCCCTCCTTTCCCTACTCTGCCACACTGCAAGGGAGAAGAGGGCGCTGTGCTAACTCGACACTATGCCCACACTATTGAGTCTGACCCTACGACATTAGCCATGTGTTATGTCAGCTCAATGTTTTCTGTTAACAAATGGCCTAATAGATATGTGGTGCAAATAAATGCAAATCAAGGGGTGAGAAAGCAAAATACAAGTTTAAGAGGTAAAGTGACACGCTAAGAAAGTAAAATACAAGTTTAGGATATAAAGTATCATAACTTTACAATGTAAGTTCAGAGGATTGAAAAAGTAAAATACAAGTTCAAGATGTAAAATGGCACAGCCCTACATTGCAATTCTCTTAAAATAACTGCATGACACCTTAATATTGTTGCTTAAGGGAAAGTCAGATGACTAGTCAACAACACGATAAGATTTTCCTCTGGTATTGATTTTTTTTAAATATTGATTAGAAACTAAGGTAGTACTTTTGATTATTTATAAGTTGAAACAGGATTAAGATTGTCTTCTATTTAGGATCAGCACGTAACAGCTACAGCTCAAACAACTGACATGGAAGGATGTAGCTGTAACTTAACTGTAATTAATTTTGATGCTTGTAACATCAAATGGGTGACCTGAAACAATAAACTCTCCATCATGTGGTTAGCTAATAGGTAAAAATATCAAGTGCTACGCCGGGTCACCGGTCGGCGACGCAAACGGCCGAACGACACGTGAAGAAGTTTGCGTGCTCTGCATGCTAAAAACAATAGCACTGCAAGCACTGATAAAATTGAAAGAATTGTGGAGCTCAAGCGATGAAAAACGCAGGCACACTACGTCGTATGCAATCAATAATACGATGTGAATTGGCAAACAACACAACATAGTAGAAATCGTAAAGGCATTGGACACATTGTAAATAAAATACTTTTAAAATTTCATTACGACAGAAAATCAAGTTCACTTTTTTTTTTGAAAAGGTCAATCTCCTGTGAGGTTTATTTGTTTCTGGATACTACTCCTTTTTTTTTTGGTATATTCAATATTTCAACAGTCAGTGGTGTGCCAGCAAATCTCGGAAGGCCGAGCAGACGGGATGCGGGGGCAGTGGCGGACATGAGGTCTTGGGAGCCCGGGCTTAGAGCATCTCCAATAGTTCCCAAAAAATCATTTGGTAAATCAATGAGTTTTCCAAGTCGCCAAAAAAAATAGGGAGCAGAATTGTTGGCTTTCTCCAACCGTTTGCAATATTTTGCTCCCAAAAAATCAAAAACTCGGCCTACACCAAGATTTCTCGACCGCACCTCATCTCCTTCCCGCGTTAACCAATCTAGCATCGTGAAACGCCGCCGCCGCGCCCCGTCAGGCCACACCCGGTCGGCAGCTACGCACGCACTTTGCCGCCCCCAGCCACCATCGGGCCACACCCGGCCAGCAGCTGCTTACGTGATTTGCCGCCCCTGTTAAAATTGACTATCGGCAATCACGCTCTGAATCCAACACTCCTCTCTGAACTCACTCGCTCTCAGGTGCTCTTAGCCTTTGTTCCATAGCTTTTGAGCTGTCAGACGGCAAGCGGTGGATGGGTACATTCAGAAGGATGGCATCAGAGCAGCCAACAAGCATCCAGACTATGACTTCTTCATACGGAGGACTTGATTGTTGTCTCACTTGCTAGTAATCCCAGTCTGCAGGCAGCTGGGAAATTGCTGCTGCAAGACACCGAAACAGCAGCACGGCGTAACAATTGTACACAAGAGAACAAACGTTGGTATATGTGATAATATGGATAACAATTGTGCATGTATATGTAGCATAGCAATACTGCCATCAGCAACTTGGTCCATTTCTGTTGAACTAATCACTGTGTGGATATGGACCTGATCACTTGTTCTCTCTTCCTGTATGCTGTATATAAACACCAGGAGATATTGCAACCTCAAGTGATCTTCCACTGTATTTTTATCCTCTCTGCGCCAGGTGATGCTACGAATGTTCTCCTGTTCAAGGGCGTGGATGTGATACGAGACCTGCCTGTGGCAAAATCTACATGCCTCAGCTGATCTCAAAAAGAAAGCAGCTGGGCCTGCACTGCTCCGAATGTGACAGCAAACGTTCAGTACCAAAAACTTCAGACCAAAAATTCAATAGCCCTCCGAACGTGAAAGCAAACATGCAGTACCAAAAACATCAGACCAAAATTTCAATAGCCCTGCCTCCTTGTTCATGTACGTGCAGTGTGACCGCGTTTGACTTGAACATCTTCTGCCACAATCCAACACTCCTCTCTGAACTCACTCGCTCTCAGGTGGAAGTTTCAGAGATGAAACGTAATCTGACAAAAATCCGACAACAGGAGATAAAAACCACACGCACAGACTTGGGACTTTTTCTGTGAGGCAACGCCCCAAAACCTCAACAACCTGAGTAAGCTTAACACCTTTATTTAACGTCTTTTACATGCAAGATATGGTCAAGCGAAATTGCAGGACCTCCCAGATCACCCGCTAAATGTCCTCCTGACTCGGACAAAACGAAAAACAGCAGACAACTACTGCATTGGTAAACAAAATCTGCTACTGCATCCCTCCAGCTGGCCACGGCCACCTCCCAGCCAGCCATAGCTGCCCTCAGGTAGGCCGTAGGTGGCTAGATCAAATTATTTAAATCCTTGGCCATACTTAATTGACATATATGAGTGCTCACAAATCATTTCTCCAAAGAGAATTGGAAGATTCGTCGTCGAATGATGACGACTATTTCATCTTTTCAGCAGCTACAATTGTGCATTCGTATATGAATCGTCCAAGAAGACATGGTGGCTCCGTTCCAGGACATATATTTAGGTATCAAGACAGAGAAGGCGGCCACCAAAGAATGTATCAGGATTATTTGGCGGATAATCCAACGTACGGCCCAGCTTTATTCCATCGAAGGTTCGTCTCTAATGCAGATGTGAATCGTTGATTGTACGTATATAAAGTTTTAAATGCTTTGGTTTAATTTTTTCCTTACTTTGCAGGTATAGGATGAGAAGGGATCTTTTCGTACGCATAATGCATGCTGTAGAATCCCATGATGACTACTTTGTGCAGAAAAGGAGTGCGGCCAATGTTCTTGGATTGAGTTGCTTCCAAAAAGTAATAGCAGCATTCCGTATGCTAACACATGGAGTACCAGCTGATGCTACAGATGAGTACGTTCGTATTGGAGAAAGTACCTCAATTGAGAGTCTACGAAGGTTTGTCGCTGCAGTAATTGATATTTTTGAAGACCAATACTTGCGATCACCTAATGATGCAGACACAACACGATTACTTACTCTTGGGGAGCAAAATGGGTTTCCTGGTATGCTAGGATCCATTGATTGTATGCATTGGGCGTGGAAGAATTGCCCAGCAGCACTGCAAGGTCAGTACAAGGGCCATAAGGAGGACCCTACTATTATATTAGAAGCTGTTGCTTCTAATGATCTATGGATTTGGCACGCATTTTTTGGTTTACCTGGGTCTCACAATGATATCAACGTCCTCCATCGGTCTCCCTTATTTGCCAAGCTGGCGGAAGGTATTGCTCCTCAGGTGAACTATAGCATAAATGGTCATGATTATACAATGGGTTATTATTTAGCTGATGGTATATATCCAGGATGGGCTACTTTTGTAAAGTCCATCTCTCAGCCTATGGGGAACAAGCGGAAATATTTTGCCAAAGCACAGGAAGCAGCGAGGAAGGATGTCGAACGAGCTTTTGGAGTTCTGCAATCTAGGTTTGCCATTGTTCGTGGTGCAGCTTGCATGTGGGATACAAAAACAATAGGGAACATCATGAAAGCTTGTGTCATCATGCACAATATGATCGTGGAGGATGAGGGAGTAGTTGATCCTAACGAGCGTTTCGACTATGGTGGTCAAAATGTGGAGCCTTCTCATGAGCATCATCGTACCATAGAAGAATTTATTGAGGCACATAAAAGGATTAGAGACAACGAAACTCATCACCGGCTTAAAGAAGACTTAATCAAGCACTTATGGCAGCATTATCCTGATAAGTATTAGGTTATGTGGCTTTGTAATAATTGTTTTCCCATTGAACTGAGCTAGAAACTAGAACTTCGTCACGCCCAACTTACAATTGAAAATTGTATGAAAGAGCCACAGGTTATGAAACTGAAGAGGTCTGACAATTCAAGAATCATGATAACTGTAATTGAAAAATAAATCTGGCCTAGTCCAGATTTTCTCTCCAAATATCCACAATACTAAGGTGCTTACATTTCTTACACTTCAGGTACATGATAGAAATGCCCAGATGTAACCGAATTGCTTTGCAAATAGTCAATCTGAGACCCTGATGCTGTAGCAGGCAAAGCTACAGATAGGTTTGGCGAAGGCGGCACAAAAGCATTTCTTGGCAGAAATGAACACAAGGCATCATTGACATGTGCATTCAGTTTGGACAGCATCCACACTGGTGACAACCCGAGACAGAAATTAACAATCTGAGACAATCAGAAATTAACAATCTGACATAGAAATTAACAATATGAGACAATCAGAAATTAACAATCTGAGAAATTGCTCATACACACTGGTACAATCTGAGAGTCTGAAATTGCAAGATACACGAGTCAATTGTTCAATTGGCCAATAATCTCAACTGCACTATATTATTTCCAACAGAGGCTAGACATATTTTTTTTGTAAGGTAACCACAGCTGGCCTGAATCACAAGGGTGGCACATCAAATCAAACACTGGATTTCAGCCAAGATGATTACTGAAATATTATTGGCTTGCTATTGTCCTGGGGTTACTACAAGCAGCAGAATCAGATCATCGCATCAACCCTTGTAATAGAATACAGAATATATGGAATGGCAAGACAAAGCTTCATTTTCTCTGCAAGTAGGGCTGGACTGATTCTAAAACAACCTGGCCATCAGAGGATTTCTCATAGGTTTTAAGTACTCACAATAATGACATGGTTGATCGGCAACAAAGAAACCAATGGTCTAACAGTTAACAGTTTATCCACACCAATATAAATGACGTCAACTCAGATTAATATAAACCAAATTTGTCACAATACTGAAATCATGGTTTGAACAGTACAAATAAATCTACTTTGACAAACGACGGGCAACGATAGCTTCCTGCATAAGCTTGTAGTACTGCTGCTGCACCTCAGACAAGGAACTGATGTCCTTTGACATAATTTTGTCTTCCTCTTTCATTCTCTCCAACTCAATATTGGCCAGTTCAGCGTCAACCCTTTTTTGATCAGTATCAACCATTTTTGTTCTAAAAGAAGGCGTTCTTTCTCTAGAGCGAGTGATGCATTGTACCTCTCCTCTTTCTTCCTCTCTTTCTCCATGTCAAAAGCCTCCTTCTTGGCCCACATTTGGTCCAAAGCCTCCATGCAAGCATCACCTCCACCTCGCCTCAATGCTTCTTTGGCCTTCTTTTTACCTATTGGTCTCTTCAGTGCATCAGGGTCTATGGGTGTAATCTCAGTGACTTCATTGTCTGCATAATCAGCAACGATAGGCCCAGAGTTAACCTTCTGTTTCTTTTTAGCAGCTTCCTTCTCCTTCTCCTTCTGCTCAGCCAATTCCTTTACCTTCGATTGCCACTTGTCTTCGCCCTTCAATTTGTTCCAGCAATGCATTAAAGTGAACGACTTGTTCTCTTTGTCTACTTCCTTAAACAAAGCTGATGCATCAGAAACCTACACATGGCATGTTAAAAAATGTGAGTGCATACACATTTGTATATGAAACTGGTGGTACTAAAATTGAAGACGTAACAAATACCTTATCTTGAATGGTACGCCCACTTTGATTTCTACGCTCAATTTGGTCGTAGCATCCACAAAACTTGTTAACTTGCTCCAAAATATGCAACCATCTGTGCATAATCGAACTCTCCGTTCGTTTCGATTCAAATGTCTTGTTCTTTTCATAGTACTCATAAATTCTACGCCAAAAGGTGGCACGAGTTTGATTAGTACCTTGCACAGGATCTTTGCTAGTGTTCAACCAAGCTGAGACAACAAGTTCGTCCTCCTTCACATTAAATTTTTTTTGCCTTTTTCTGATTTGGCTTTGCAGCGCAATTACGTGCAATAGGAGCAGATGGTTGCACCTCGAATGCCTGCCCATCACTAGGATTCACCTCAGGTAACTGTGTCTCCTGTGTTTGTGGGATACTAAGGTCATCCAAAGAAATGTCGTGCTCCATACCAGTCACCATGTTTGTCCAATACTCACATCCAGACATTGCAAACAGCCTACAAATAATGCGAAAAGCAGCAACAATGGAAGCAGGAAGATAAATAATGGAAGCTCATATTGCACTACACCAAAATTAGAGGTATTGCAAATAGTCCTCTCTGGTTAGTCTGCCGACCTGTTCGATATCTTGCTAGCAAATAGGGAAGCACAAAGAAAAATCATGCCATTTGAAGCACTCAGATGCTACTGAAGTTACAGCAAAACATGATAGCTTAATGTACTAGGAGTATTACTCCAGCTTGGTGACCGAAAAAACATCAAAAGCTCTCTATATTATGACAACCATCAGGTTCTTGTTTCAAAAGAATCTAGGCATACGAATTTTATATATAACTTTGGCAATCTTGTTCTTCACCTTGCTACAAGTTATTCTTATTTTCTTGCCTGTCCATTGTTCTTCCTAGTCGAGTAGTGCTAATACTAGTACTAGTCGGTGGCAATATAAACTCACGGATTTAAGTAGTTGAATGGTCATGCTTTGAGAGTAGCAATGAGTGAGTTAATGTGATTAAGATGAGTATGCATACAGTTGAAGTAATTAGGGGCATAAGTGGGCAAATAACCCTAAAAATTTCTCAACTTGTTTTCTTTGGACTGCAGACATACAGTTTCAAATTCCAACAACAGCGGCTGATGACTATTTTAACTAAGTGATTAGTGATTAATTTCTTTTCTATTGTCAGCAACAAATGTGTTTATCTAAAGTTCAAACTTGGTACTTTTGAACTACATCAAGGTTGCATATATGTTTGTAGATGAAATCTATTTAAACTAGGCTCCAAACTTTGAACTTGACCATAACATTATTCGAACAATCTGCACTGCAAAACCATATGCTAGAATCAATCACAGAGAACATCAGACGAGATGAATTGTGTGTGATGCCGATGCAGAAAAGGGCGAAGCTGAAGGCTCCGGCTCCACAGATACGCAGACAGAGAAGGCCCTCGAATCCATCTACGTCTGCTACGGGCAGCCATGGCTGGGGGCGACCACAGCCCTCCAGGTGCGGCTAGATCATACCAGGAAGAAGCTAGGGCATAGATGAGGGGGCAAGGATCGAGTTTACCTCTTTGCTATGGTGCTGGAGGCAGAGATCGGCTTCCAATGGCTGCAAACCCCTAGGGCATAGAAGGGGCGGCGGCATACAGATGGGGCGGCAACTTCCATTCTTTGGCGCGAGAAGGAAGACGGCCCAGGAAAAAAACGCGCGTACTGGGATTCCAAGTCGCAGGGTCGTGCGGATTTTTACGCGCCGCAGGACCGATTTTCCCAAGTCCGGATTTATTGGGAGTTAGGATTAGGAGTTGTTGGAGAGGGTTTTTTTCGTTTGCTTCCAAAAAATTAAGATTGGGAGTTTATTTAGCAAACTATTGGAGATGCTCTTATGGTTATTACGAAACTACAGCTATCTTATTTTGACGCGATTCTAATGCGATTTTAGTTCAGGTTCATTAGTTCGGGGGCAGTGGCGGACATTAGCTGGCTCCACAGGGTTTCCTTCGTGGTCCGTCGGCAAGTCCGGGCAACCGCTTAGGGTCGTTAGGCGGTGGCTCAGCTCTGTCAATTGTATATATGTAAGCCGATTGATATGGTTTGTTATTATATCTTGCAGGACCAACTTCCTGCGGTGCTAATTGTTGTAAATATTGCGGTATAAGCATATTTCCATATTTAATTCCAGCCAAAACAATCATATAAATAACATATTTGCAGCATAATAAGAATGACATAAATTGCATATAAACATGAATTTCTATCTTGCCATTCATATTCATATATATATTCAAAGAATATAACATCATCACTGCTGAAAATGATAATGTGCAGAACAGTCCTAAGAACTATAAAACAATTAAATCTAGCATATAACAAATTAATTATTTTATTATTGCTCTCAGAATAGAGTTGCGCAAGATTGTAAATCTTGGCCTTCTCATGCTAATATCGATACTCATCATCAATAATCTGATAACCAGAGATTTGAGCTCATAAAGAGGTTTCCTACTATCACAAACTGACATACAACAGTAAGCAGCAAGAGTACAGATTTCGGTTTACAAGTTCACAAGTAATGAAACAGCATGTAGTGTCCAGCCAACAATTTAGTGAGACTGACAATAATCAAAAGAACAACAGAATAACAAGGATCTGCTCTAGACAAGACTGGACAAGTTAATTACTGCACCACAGATAATTTCAATTGAGTGTAAACTTATCTTCTCAGCCGAAATAAAATTAATCAACAGAACTAAAAGTAGATCGCCCAAATGAGCTCAAATCTAACTCAATTAATCAGATTAATCTCAGCATTCGATATTATCATCACAGAGCATATATACCAAGCCAACAAACATGCACAGCAACCCTCAAGTACTTGAGCAACAATTACAGATCAAGAACAGTTGCTGAACTTGTAAAGAACCAGTTGTACTCACGGAGCAGACGGTACTCAAAACCGCCCAGATGCAAACCAAGTCGAAGAGGAACTCGAAGAATAGGGCAAGGCACGATGATATCGCTATCCCAGAAAACCTATCGCTCCTCTGTGCCGAAGAAGAAGAGGAGTGTGGCCTTCGGAGATACAAAGTCCTCACCGACCACGGGAAACCGCTGCCGGAGTCGAAGGTCAGGGTATTGCCGCACAAGACCGCAAGAACACACCGGCCAAGTGCGTTCAAAACAGCAGAGAGTCGTCACCCTCTTCGTTCCTCTCCTCGGGTAAGGCTACAACCTCCAGATCCACTCACCCCCACAAAGGGCAACCGGAACCAGAAGCAAAGGTCCTCAATCGGGGATGGGGCCAAAGCCTCCAACCACCGCACAGCCCTCAACCAGAAAGGAAGAAGAAGACTTTAGAGAGCAAAAACCAGATCGGAAGAGAAAATCACACCCTACTGCACGGAGGAGCCCCCGGTCTTGAAATAGCGAAGGCGGGAGGTTGCGGAGAGTCGGTGTGAGCGGCTGGCCCCGAGGGACCCGGGCCTGCCCGCGCCTTCATCGCCGCCTCCATTCGCCGCTCCCTACCGAAATCGCCGGATCTGAGCGAATCAGCCGAACCGTCTGCTAGGGCCTGCGCACGCACGGGACGCACCTGGGGAGGAGACGAGGTCTCCTTCCCCCCTTATCTCTTGCGCGCCTTTACCGACAAGTGGGCCCGCCTGCATTTCCCTTTTATTTCTCTTTTTTTCAATTGGGAAATTACTGATATGCCATCGCGTATACAACAATCCCCACCAATTTATCAATTGATAAAAGATATCAATGTCTTGTTTAATATACAGCTGTTCGACTATGGGCACCTTGCGGGTTTGAACCCAAAGCCTAGCGACAAGGACTACGACTCTGCACAGACAAAGGAGGACTTCGCCTTGATCCAATACCTTGGTGTGAGAATTTTCGCCCAAATCACATTCTGTACTGGGCGGCTTGCCCTTTCCCTCTCGGGTTGGAACGTTCCAGCCATGTCCCCGTATCTTGCTCATGAGTGCTTAAGAAAGTATACCCTTATCTTTCTTTGATTGCGACCTCACAATCATACTCACGTAGGTGAACTCTTCTAGGAATCCTGTAGGACGATTCCATAAGTCATATAGACCCTGAGTTCATTAAGAGATAATGCTCAACCTTCCATACAGATAGAGCACTACAGCTAATGGGACCCGTTATATGTGCTCTCTAATCTCACACAATTTGTTGTCCTAGAGCCTAGTTCACGGGATCTCCGATCTCCTAGGATAGGTTACCACCAATGTGAGCCTTTTACGGGTATGAGCCCCATTCCCTAAGATGCTGCTTGGATGACCTTCAGCGCCAATCCTTTAGTGAAAGGATCTGCCAAATTCCTTTCAGACTGGATGTATTCTACAGAAATGACACCCGTCTCTCTGGCATGCCTTACCAACTTAAGTCATCTCTTTATGTGTTTTGAGGACTTCATATTGTCCTTCCTACTCTTCGCCTTAACCAGAACGGTTTGGTTATCACAGTAGGTCAAAATGGCTGGAATAGGCTTTTCCTGCACAGGCATGTCAGAAAGGAGTTCTCGAATCTATTCTGCCTCTACAGCCGCTGAATCAAGTGCTACCAATTCAGCCTCCATGGTGGACCGTGTAAGAATAGTCTGTTTCGAAGACTTCCACGACACGGCCCCACTTACTAGAGTGAATACATAGCCACTCGTAGCCTTCATGTCATCCGAGTCACTGATCCAGTTAGAATCACTGAATCCTTCCAAGACTGCCGGATGACCCGAGTAATGTATTCCCAAATTAGAGGTTCCCTTCAAATATCTTAGTACTCTTTCTAGTGCTATCCAATGATCATCTCTGGATTGGACGTATAACAACTCAATCTGCTTACAGCATAAGAGATGTTTGGCCTCGTTGCACTAGAGAGGTACATCAGGGATCCCATGATTTGAGAGTATCTAAGTTGATCCTTCCCATGCCCAGTGTTCTTATGTAGCTTTGCATTTGGATCATAGGGTGTAGCTGCAGGCTTACAGTCCATAAATCCAAATCTGGTTAGGACTTTATCCACATAATGGGATTGTGAAAGAGTAATCGCATTCTCACCCTTTATTAGCTTAATGTTCAAGATAACATCAGCTTCACCCAGATCTTTCATATCAAAATTCTGGGAAAGGAAAGACTTTGTGCTATTGATCACATCTATGTTGGTCCCAAATAGCAATATGTCATCTACGTAAAGACATAGAATGACACCTTCGGCCCCATTAAACCGATAGTAGACACATTTATCGGCTTCGTTTACACAAAAGCCGACCGACGTCATCGTACTATCAAATTTCTCATGCCATTGCTTAGGAGTTTGCTTTAGACCATACAAAGATTTAATCAATTAACATACTTTCCTTTCTTGCCCTTCAACCACAAATCCTTCAGGCTGTTGCATATAAATCTCCTCATCCAACTCTCCGTTTAGGAAAGCCGTCTTTACATCCATTTGATGTATTTGGAGTTTGTATGCCGTAGCTAGTGCCAGAAGCACTTGAATTGTGGGTAAACGAGCCACAGGAGAGCATGTATCAAAATAGTCTTCTCATTCTTTCTGTGTGAAACCTTTAGCCACTAAACGGGCCTTGTACTTTTGAATAGTACCATCAGGTCTACGCTTTCTTTTAAAGATCCATTTGCAAACTACTGGCTTGCAACCAGGCGGGAGATCTGCAATTTCCCAAGTTCCGTTAGCTATGATGGAATTCATCTCACTACGGACTGCCTCCTTCCAGTAATCCACATCCAGAGATGCGTATGCCTCTGAAAGGGTTCGTGGTTCATCATCCACGACATAGGTGACAAAGTCATCGCCAAGCGACTTCTCGGTCCTCTGTCTCTTACTCCTCCTCAGCTCCAAATCTGGAGCGGTGTTATCCACACTAGGAAGAATAGAGAGATCATCCATACCAATATGGCCACTGTCTTCATTCGGTCTCATAGGAAACACATGCCCAAAAAATGTCGCATCACGAGATTCCATCACTATATTTGTAGTGATGTCACTCACCTCGGATTTGACCACTAGAAATCTATAAGCCATGCTATTAATAGCATATCCTAGAAAGACACAATCAGCGGTCTGGGACCAAGCTTCCTTTTCTTTGGCAACAGCACATGCACTTTTGCAAGGCATCCCCACGTTCGAAGAAATGATAAGTTGGGTTTTCTCCCCTTTCATCCTTCATAGGGTGTTTCCTCCTGATTGCGAGGTGGAACCCTATTCAGGACATAATTAGCTGTGAGAACTGCCTCACCCCACCAATAGTTTGGCATACCTAAACTCTGAAGCATTGCGTTAACCAAATCGCAAAGAGTTCGGTTCTTTCTTTTGGCTATTCCATTAGATTGGGGTGAGTATGGTTGAGTAACTTCATGAATTATTCCACTTTCTTCACAGAATTGGGAGAACTCATGTGAGACGTATTCACCGCCTCAGTCCGATCTTAACCGTTTGATTTTCTTTTCTAGTTGATTTTCAACTTCAGCTTTATAGATTTTAAAGTGTTCAAGTGCTTCATCTTTCGACTTAAGTAGATAAATATAGCAATACTTAGTCGCATCATCTATGAGAGTTAAGAAGTATCGTTTGCCACCTTTAGTTAATATTCCATTCATCTCACAAAGATCAGAATGGATTAGTTCAAGTCGAGAAGTGCTCCGCCCTTCAACGCTATGAAAAGGTTTTCGGGGCTGCTTAGCTTGCACAACACTTCGCACTTTGAACCCTTCTCATTACTATAGCTTGGAATTAAACTCATCTTACTTAACCGCGTAATGGCTTCAAAATTAACATGACATAACCGTGAATGCCAAATATCATGAACTTTATTGCAATGGGAAACATTATAAACGTTTACATTATTCAAATCAAGAATGGATAATCGAACATGCCTCCGCTATCATAGCCTTTGCCCACAAAATTACCAAACTTGGTCAAAATGACCCTATTTGACTCAAACACAAGCTTTATTCCTTGCCTACATAGCATTGACCCGCTAAGAAGATTGCGAGTCATCGCAGGCACATACAGCACGTCTCTTAGTGTGAGTGTTTTGCCCGAGGTAAAATTCAGGCAAACCTGTCCAATCCCACGTACTGTTGCGGCGGCTCCGTTGCCCATTAGGACGGATCCACCACTTTCACCCTGAAATGAAGAGAAACAAGATCGATCAGCACATATATGTCTAGTAGCATCTGTATCAATCCACCAGTCAATAGATGGACTTGCCATAAAGGCCATAGGTACATACTCTTCTGAGCTGGAGCTAGCCAGCGCGATATTAACCTCAGCCTTTCGGCTCTTGTGCTGACCCGGAGATGGACCCTTGCCCTTCCAATTGCAGCAATGATTGGCCTTATGGCCAGCTTCACCGCAAACAAAGCAGATGATGTCCTCCTTTTTCTTCTTCATTTTCTTTGGTCAGAGCTTGACTTGGGGCTGATTCTTGAATTTGGGTTTCCCAGGGCCTCCAGTTCTTTTCACCTCCACCTGATGAGCTTAAACCTGAGCCTTTCCCGTGCCGTCACCGGCTCTAGCACGCTCTTCGAGATTGATAGCAGCTGACAGCTCATTGAGCGTCAAGCGCTCCTTTATATGTCTACGAGCGGTCACAAAGTCACGCCACGAAGGCGGTAACTTAGCCAGAATGACATTCACTTGGAACTTCTCTGGCAGGATGCAGTCGTACTGACTCAAGTCACATACATGGAGTTGAAGCTCGTGGAGCTGCTCCATCACCGACCGCCCCTCAACCATCTTGTAGTTCAAGTAGTTGGCTGTAGTAAAGGACTCATTTCCATTATCTCCTTTGGAGTATTTTTCATCGAGCTCATCCCAGAGTTGCTTGGCATTCGTGAAGTTGACATAGACGTCAAACAAGCGATTAGACAGAATGGCCAGCAAACAGGCTAAGACTTCATTATTAGCTTCTTCCCATCGCATCGTTTCAGGGATCTCCAGCGAAAATGCCGGAGGATTTGAAATGACCCAGAAGTGCTTAAGATCAGTTAGCCAAAGTTTTGCTCACGCCTGCCATCGCTTGAAGTTGACTCCGTCAAAAACTTTGAGTTTTACGACATCAGATGAGGAAGCCATTTCTTTAACAGTAGGTTTTCTGGATTGTTGTAAATATTACGGTATAAGCATATTTCCATATTTAATTCCAGCCAAAACAACCATATAAATAACATATTTTCAGCATAATAAGAATGACATAAATTGCATAAGAATGCCATTCATATTCATATATATATTCAAAGAATATAACATAATCACTGCTGAAAATGATAATGTGCAGAACAGTCCTAAGAACAATAAAACAATTAAATCTAGCATATAACAAATTAATTGTTTTATTATTGCTCTCAGAACATAGTTGCACAAGATTGTAAGTCTTGGCCTTCTCATGCTAATATCGATACTCATCATCAATAATCTAATAACCAGATATTTGAGCTCATAAAGAGGTTTCCTATTGTCACAAACTGACATACAACAGTAAGCAGCAAGAGTACAGATTTCTGTTTATAAGTTCACAAGTAATGAAACATCATGCAGTGTCCAGCCAACAATTTAGTGAGACTACAATAATCAAAAGAACAATAGAATAACAAGGATCTGCTCTAGACAAGACTGGACAAGTTAATTACTGCACCACAGATAATTTCAATTGAATGTAAACTTATCTTCTCAGCCGAAATAAAATCAATCTACAGAACTAACAGTAGATCGCCCAAATCTAACTCAATTAATCAGATTAATCTCAGCATTCGATATTATCATCACAGAGCATATATACCGAGCCAACAAACATGCACAGCAGCCCTCAAGTACTTGAGCAACAATTACAGATCAAGAACAGCTGCTGAGCTTGTAAAGAACCAGTTGTACTCATGGAGCAGACGGTACTCAAAACCGCCCAGATGCAAACCAAGTTGAAGAGGAACTCGAAGAATAGGGCAAGGCACGATGATATCGCTGTCCCAGAAAACCTATCGCTCCTCTGTGCCGAAGAAGAAGAGGACTGTGGCCTTCGGAGATACAAAGCCCTCACCGACCACGGGAAACCGCTGCCGGAGTCGAAGGTCGGGGTATTGCCGCACAAGACCGCAAGGACACACCGGCCAAGTGCGTTCAAAATAGCAGAGAGTCGTCACCCTCTTCGTTCCTCTCCTCGGGTAAGGCTACAACCTCCAGATCCACTCACCCCCACAAAGGGCAACCGGAACCAGAAGCAAAGGTCCTCAATTGGGGATGGGGCCGAAGCCTCCAACCACCGCACAGCCCTCAACCGGAGAGGAAGAAGAAGACTTTAGAGAGCAAAAACCAGATCGGAAGAGAAAAATCACACCCTACTGCACGGAGGAGCCCCGGTCTTGAAATAGCGAAGGCGGGAGGTTGCGGAGAGTCGGCGTGAGCGGCCGGCCCCGAGGGACCCAGGCCTGCCCGCGCCTTCGTCGCTGCCTCCATTCGCCGCTCCCCACCGAAATCGCCGGATCTGAGCGAATAAGCCGAACCGTCTGCTAGGGCCTGCGCACGCACGGGACGCGCCTGGGGAGGAGACGAGGTCTCCTTCCCCCTTATCTCTTGCGCACCTTTACCGACAGGTGGGCCCGCCTGCATTTCCCTTCTATTTCTCTTTTTTCAATTGGGAAATTACCGATATGCCCTCGTGTATACAACACTAATTTATCGGGATACACTTGTTACTGTTATGAAAGCTTCAATAAAAGCCACGGTAGCAGGGTTGCTTCCGATTTTAATTGCCAGGCCGATGGATTCTGATTCAGTAACTGACGATTATGATGGTCTTAATTTTTCCGCATTCAACATTCTTAGTTACGCTATTTCGTATACTAGACTCCTACATCTTTTGAACTGCTATTACTGAAGCTAGAGGCCAGTCTTTAGCAAATAAGTTGCGAAGTCTATCATCGGAAGGGTTTGTTCAACTTTTGCCGGCTATTTTTGAATAGTTCAGGTAAAGCGATTCTTAATAAGAAAAGTCATTTTTTCCTTTTGAAATGAAGATCGTGGACAAACTTTAATCTTAATGAGGGCACTTCCAATACAGTGATATCAGCAATGTCTATAAAGTACCACATAGGATTGAAGGTGAGGTAGAAGACAAATTAAAGAAAAGAGAGAGGGAGTAGTGTCTCGTGCAAGGCATTGCTTAGGCACAAAATCCAACCAAGGGAGCAAAAAAAAGCATTTGCGGAAGGAGGGAGAGGTGGGTAGAATTTATTATCTGATTCTATATATATACGCCACCTAATAAAGAGGTTATATCTATAACTATATTTTAATGATGTGGACAACATGAATATAGCATAGACATAGCTTGTATTAGGAGTGCTTAGAGTATCTCCTTTTCTGGTACTCAGTACTTTAAATGTTTCATCCTTATCCTGATTTAGCTTTTAGCTCCGCTTATCCAGTTTCTTAAGACACTATATTGGTCTCTGTAGCTTATCTCCTGGTTGTTTCGTGGGCATTTACAAGGGCTCAATTATTCTAAGCAGTTATAATCTACATTAAATGGGAGCATATGTTATAGCTCTATTTCAAAAAAAATTTGTGGGTGGAATTGAAAAAGTGATGGGCAGTGAAAGCCCTGATTTGTGTTGCCTTGGGTGTCACCCCAGTTGAAAGCATCTAGGCCCCTAAAAATATTGGTTTTGGTAATTAATGATGTTATGTGATCATGGGACTAATTTGTGTGCTAAGTGTTGAAAGGATTAGTCTCAAAGGCAAAAAAAAAAGAGGCTCACAAAAATATGTCACAAGATTCAAAGAGCTCCAAGTGTTCAAGGTAAATAGTTTAGGGCCCTTTTATTTTTACCGGTCTTTGGAGAAAGGTTGGAAGACCGGATTATAGGTTTGATGCCGTACTATTAAGAGGGGTCATGGTTAAAAGCTTGGTCATATGTTTATGTGCCCTATGGATCAATTTAGGATTATGCATGCACTTAGAAATAAACTTGAAATAAAACTGTGCATTGTCAGATATTTCGGAAGTACCGGCGTTCAAAGCGCGGAACTTCCGATCGGCCGGAAGTACCGGAGTTAAATTCGCGGAACTACCGATCGGCCGGAAGTACCGGGCTCCCGAGCGGAACTTTTTTTCCAGAGAGCGCCCGGAATTAAACTTAGCCTCTTAGAAATCGAAAGTACCGCGGATTGAACGGCGGAACTACCGCACAATCGGAAGTTCCGATTTTCAAAAGTTCCGACCTCCCGAGTGGAACTTTTTTTCTAGAGAGCAACCGCGTCAAAACTTCAACTTGCTGAGATCGGAAGTTCCGGGGCTATATCGGAACTTCTGGAATTCCGAAAGTACCGCATATACAACAGCGGAAGTACCGTATTTAATGTCAACGGATACTTCTGACTCTCTGACATAGCCATGCCTACGAATAAACAAGGTCTTATCTACCTTACCCATCTCAAAGCCATGACTCAACAAATAAGACTTAAGCCTCTCATACCAAGCTCTAGGGGTCTGCTTAAGTCCATACAAGACTTTGGAAAGCTTGTATACATGGTTGGGTATTTGGGGTTCTCGAAACCTGGAGGCTGTCTTACATAGACCTCTTCCTCAATGAACCTATTGAGGAAGGCACTCTTGACATCCATCTGGTAAGCCTTGAAACCCTTAGAAGCTGTGAAAGCAAGCAGGATTCTAATGGCCTCAAGTCTAGCTACAGGGGCAAAGGTCTCCTCAAAGTCTAGACCCTCAACCTGGGAGAAGCCATGAGCTACCAGTCTAACCTTGTTTCGAATGACAACCCCATCCTCACTCTACTTGTTCTTGAACACCCACTTAGTCCCAATGATATTGTGACCTCGAGGGGGCTCAACAAGCGACCAGACCTTGTTTCTCTCGAAATTTTCTAACTCCTCATACATGGCATTGACCTAAGACTCATCAGAAAGAGCATCACAAACGTCATTGGGCTCAAAGGAGGCAACAAAGGCAGAATGGAGACAGAAATGTGACATGCCAGACTTTGAGCGTGTGACTCGCTCAAAGAGGTCTCCAATCATCTGCTCGGAAGGATGGTCCTTTTGGATATGTCGGGGAGGTCTTGGATGAGAAGAAGAAGTGGCCTTTACCTCATGAGCTAAAGAGGTAGGAACAGAGCCACTAGCTCCAGAGGAAGCAGAAGGCATAGGCTGATCACCTGGGGGTGCAGTGGAAGAAGTCACCTCAAGGGGAGGATGAGGAACAGGATCGGGTAGACAACCCTCATCTCTGTCCTCCTCATCATCCACAAAGATGGGCTCGGACTGCTCTAAAGAACCTGAGATGTCGGACCTAGTCCTTGGACTGGCCTCGTCGAAGGTCACCTCACAGGTTTCTACCAATTTACTAGACTTGTAGTTCCAAACCCTATACGCCTGCGAAGAAGTCGAGTAGCCTAGAAAGATACCATCACAAGAGCGTGACTCGAACTTATCTAGGTTCCCAGACTTCAAAATGAAACACTTGCAACCAAACACACGAAAACGAGAGACACTAGGCTTTCGCCTGTATCTCAACACATAGGAAGTGCGATGCAAGTGTGCCCGAAGGAAGACTCTATTCGAAACATGGCACGCAGTCGCAATAGACTCAGCCCAAAACTTCCTAGGTGTAGAATACTCATCAAACATCGTCCTGGCCATCTCGACCAAGGTACGGTTCTTCCTCTCCACGACGCCATTCTGCTGTGGGACGTGCGGAGAAGAGAACTGGTGCTCTACACCTGTCTCATCGCAAAACCTCTCAAAGTAGGAATTCTTGAAGTTCATGCCATTGTCACTGCGGATCGCTCGTAAGGCACCCGGGAGCTCAACAGAAAGCCTACTGAAAAGACCTCAAAAATGTGTAAACATCTCATCCTTCGAGGCTAAGAAAAACACCCAAGAGTACCTCGAGAAGTCATCGACCACGACAAGAACATACCACTTCCCTCCTGCTGACTGCACTCGAGCTGGTCCAACGGTATCCATATGGAGCAGCTGTCCTGGTGCATCGGTCATGGTCACTGTCACCGGAGGATGAGAAGCGGCAACCATCTTGCCGTGCCGGCATGGAGCACAACAAGATCTTTGACAATTTTGAGTTTAGGCAGACCACAAATGAGATCATGGCCGCTAACTCGGGTCAAATGGTCAAATCCAATATGACCAAGTCTCCTATGCCAGAAGGTAAGGTCACGGGACTCAGAAGCAACTAAACACCGGAGAGGGTCACCAGAAGACTCAGAAAAATCAGCACGAAAGATCCTCCCATAACGAGAAATCCCACAAACCAGACTACCTGAAGAATCAAGAATTTTGCAAGCGTTTTTCTTAAAGCTCACCTCAAAACCGTCATCGGTAAGCTGAGAAACTGAAAGCAAATTATACTGCAGCTTACTAACCAAGGAAACGTCTTTTAAAATAAAAGACTCATTAACACGCACTGTATTTTTGGCGATGACGCGCCCAGACGAGGCGTCTCCGAAGGTGATAGTCTCATCACCTAGAGCACGGGCTAAGGAAGAGAACCAACGAGAGTCTCCGGTCATGTGTCGTGAACACCCGGAGTCTACGAGCCAAACCTCTCCCTTCCCTGCCCGGCAAACCTGAGTCAAACAGAGAGTAAAGACTCAGTATTGGGATAAATCAAGAGTGATTTTGGCACCTAATACTGAGTAACACGTCGAGCAGCAGAAGTAGTCAAACACGACTGACCTCTAACTACCCTACGCTCTCTGTCGCTCAAAGAAGCAGAAGGTCTATGTGTAGACATGAAGCTGTTGCTGGGTTCGACTGCTATGGGAGAGCGAGTCGGAGCACCGACAACATGCTGATCATGCCGCGGGTAGCCATCTCGACGGGGAAACGAGATCTACCCTCAGAACGGCGGAAGTCACGACCAAAGGCATATTGAGAGACCATGTGGAGGTCATCCCATGTGTGTGATGAGTAATTGACATCGGTTTAGGAAAGTCGAGTTTGATTTGGATGGTTCGGACCTTGATGATGCATGGTGCAATCGGGCTCGGTCGGACTTGGTCAAACCTGGTTAAAGTGGTTAGGATGCATATCATGTTGACTTGTCAGGTTTGGGCTATCTCATGCTTAATGTGGTTTCATTAATGCATTTATGCTTATATGTGTCGAGCGGTGCTATTTGATGTGTTTCTTGTCTGTGATGGCTGCAGGACGTCGAGGCGGAGTCGTGGCGAGACACGAGGTGACCAGACTAAACACAGGTGGTGTCGAGGTCAGAACGGTCGGAGGTGTCGAAGACAGCGGAGACTCGAGGTGGTTGCGAGGCTTGGACGACAAGGAACGCGGAAGATTCCCGGAAGGTGCAGGATGGGCGAATTGGTAATTTCGCAAGGCTGCACAAGCGGGTGCGGGTACCGTTGGATTTAGAGGGCGTAACGGGTTGGAGACCCGTTAGCCAAATGCTATATAAGGAGGAGGTGCCTTCTTGTGGCTGCAAGGATTCTATGGCTTTAGGAGAGAGTTAGGGTTTTGCTTGAGTCAAAAGAGCCTTTGAGAGGTGGTTTTGGCTTTAGACTTTAGTTGGTGAGGCTTTAGTGGTTGAGAGCAGGAGAGGCAGAGGTGTGTGTCTCCTTCGTAGCTTCTCTCTCTGTGTGTCCTCTCCAAGCATGTAGTACTCTTGTGTTCTTGAATCTTGGGAGAGGGAGAGGAGGAGTTGATGCCCATGTAATCTTTCCCTTGAATGTACATGCGTATGGGGACGTCTTTATGATCCTCAATATCAATATGAGATGGCTTTTGGTTGAATTTGATTAAGTCTCTGGCTCTCTGTTGCTTATTTTCCTCGATGCCTTCTATGTGAGATTTTTGACTTTTTGTGTTTTGGCTCGATTCTTGCTGAGTGGCAAAATGGGTTGCTCTTTGATGGAATTGCACTTCTAGACCTTTTGGTCAGCGAGTTCCAAGAGCAAATCAATTTTAGTCTCATATTTCATCTCTCAGCCTCCTCTGTTCATGTTTTTCTCTGTTCTTGATTTCTCGGGTTTTGGCAAGATCCTTGTTTCCCTTCTTGAGATGGAATGAAACTTGTCTTGTTGATTCCTGAGGCTATCTAGTAGCTATCCTCAAAGTTTCATGTCCAAAGGATCAAGGGTTAGATGGGAATTTGATGTTTAGGGCAACACTCTGAATATTTTTAGTTTTTGCCAAAATCTTGATTTCTTGTTGTTGAGTTGGTTTCTTTTGTCTCCCCAAGTTCCTCTGGGTATTTCTTTTGTTTCCCTGCTAGTCTGGGCCGAGGAGATCAAGTGAAAGTCTCTTTTTCTTAGTTGAAAGAAGTTCTCCTCTTTGGCAGTCTGAAAACTGCTCTTACTGCCTGTTGTGCCCGAGGGTCGGTCTGACCGGGGCCATATGGGCGGTCAGACTGGGATTACCAAGCCGGTCAGACCGGAGTGGCACAGGCAGTCTGACCGCCGGCCAGGGAGCGGTCAGACCGGTCTGATGCCTGCGGTCTGACCGGTTCAGAGTGATTTTTGCAGATTTGGTTCCCTGCTGGCATATTTCTTTTATCTTCATGTTTACTTATGGTTCCTTCTTTGCTAGTAGATTTCCAGTAAGCTCTTCTCCTTCTCTCTCCATAGCATTACATAGCTATTGGAGCAGAGTTTCTTTTGTGAATCCTTGCGGGGTTAAGTTTTTAAAAGAGTCGACATTCACCCCCCATCTGTCGCCATTTCGGTCCAATAATTGGTATCAGAGCCGGTTAGCTCTTCTCAATAGATGTTAACCGGTCTCTAGAGCCATGGCGACGGACAAGTACTCGACCAAGCCCCCGATCTTCGATGGAATCGACTATCCCTTCTGAAAGAGCCGAATGGAGACCTACATTCAGGCTCAGGGCTACGCCATCTGGTGCAAGGTCAAGGTCCGATATGTTGCTCCTGCCGATGAGAACATCAACACTGGAAACATGCTTGATATTGAGGCGAATGCTAAGGCGAGGAACATCATAATTCAGGGTCTGAGCAGAAGCGAGTTTAATCGCATCTCTCATCTAACGTCGGCCTTCGACATCTGGGAGACCCTTGATGCATACCATGAGGGCACCACCCAGATTAAGACAGTTCGACAGGTTCAGTTCAAGCGAGATTACAACAAGTTTGAAATGCTCACTGGCGAGTCCCTTGATGAGTGTTTTGCGCGTTTCCACAAGATCTTGAGCAACCTCCGAGCGGTCGGTCTCACATACCCCGACTCGGACAACGCTCGTCAGATGCTCGCAGCTCTTGACTTACGCGTTTGGGAGATGAAGGTGACTACGATCAAGGACACCACCGACCTCTCGACCTTGACTCTTGACGCGTTGTATCCACGCCTCAAGACTCACGAGATTGACATAGTCTCTCGTAGGTCGAAGTTGCAGTCGATGGCCTTAGTCACCGATCCCACTTCTGGACCTTCTTCCAAGTCGACTTGCGGATTCTCCCTTGCTGCTCTCTGTGACATAACTGATGATCAGTTAGAGCAGCTTGCGGATGAGCAGTTAGCCCTCCTAGCTCGGAGATTTTCCCATGCTTATAAGAGGAGGAGGGACGGAAAGAGAGGAGGACCCGTGATTTGCTTCGAGTGTGGTGGCCCCAACCACATTCGAGCAAACTTCTCCAAGCTGGGGAAGGGCAAAGGCAACTACGGCGGTGTGAGCAAGAACGACTACATCGACAAGAACCGCAACAAGAAGCCCCCTGCTCACACCCAAGGCAAGAAGAAGTTCCGCGACCTTGGCAAAGCCAAGAAGCTCTTTCAACCGTGTCCTCACCGCCTTCGACAATCTCGACCTGAGCGAGGTAGAGGGGTGGAGCAACGACGATGGAACGGACGAGCAAGACCCCAAGGGCGGCGGCGACTTCTCCGGCATGTGCTTCATGGCCCTTGAGGGCGAAGTGAGTGACAGCGAGCTGTACTCCGACTCCGATGAGGTATCTCCCACCTACGACCAGCTTAATGATGTTTTTCTTAAGCTAGGTAGATTCCATGCTAGATCTAGAGCTAGGTGTAGCGAGTTGGAGAAGGAAGTAGATAGATTGTCACGGGAGCTTACTTCACTTATATTTGCTCCCTCCCGTGATGATTGTGATGTTTGTTCTGCTTTGGTGGATGACATGGAGAAATAAGGACCTTGCATGATAGTGTGTCCTCTGAGCTAGACATGATTAAGGTGGAGAATATTAGTCTACTTGCTGAGCTAGAGATGAGTAGGGTAGCGCCTTCTGCATCTACTATTGTTGAGGCTATTTCTTACACCTCATGTGAGGATAAGGACAATGCATTTAGAGATCTTTATACCATGTTGGTCGATCTGCCCGAGACATGTGAAAATTGTAATAATCTGAAGATGAACCTAAAACGGGCAGATCATAAAATTGCTGAACTACAAGCTTCATTACTTGAGCCGATTGTGTCTTGCACCAACTGTCCAAAGTTAACACTTGAGTTTGAGTCTGTTTCTAAGAAATTTTAAGAGATGGTTGATCATAACAACAAGATGACTCAATTTGCTTCTAAGGATCCTGTTAGCTCACCATGCATTAATTGTAACAAACTAAAATCTGACTTGATTGCTTTGAAAGGAAAAATGTGTGAAGCTAACTAAGGACTTACTAGAGAAGCCACAATCTTGTTGTGATGTGTGTGCTGGTGTGGGGGAGAGGTCCAAGGGTAAGGTAGAGACGCCTAGCGACGTGAAGCTATGGGCTCTAATAGAAAAGCTTGTAATTCAGCAATTTTATGATCTGCCCTTTTTAGGTCTATCTTCAAATTATTGTAACTTTCACAAGTCTCGAGCAAATCAATAAGCATGGTATAAAGACCTCTAAAAGCATTGTCCTTATCCTCACATGAGGTGCAAGATGTAGCCTCAACAACAGGGGATGAAAGAGTAACTACCCTACTCATCTCTAGTTCAGCAAGTAGACTAACATTCTCTACCTTAACCATGTCTAGCTCAGAGGACGCACTATCATACAAGGTCCTTAGCTTCTCCATGTCATCAAGCAGAGCAGTACATACATCACAATCGTCACGGGAGGAAGCAGATCTAAGTGAAGTAAGCTCCCGTGACAAACTCTTTACTTCCTTCTCCAACTCGCTAACCCTAGCTCTATATCTAGCATGGAATTTCCCTAGCTTAAGAAAAGCATCATTAAGCTGGTCGTAGGAAGGGTATACCTCATCGGAGTCGGAATAGAGCTCGCTGTTGCTGATCTCGCCCTCAAGGGCCAGAAGCACATGCCGGAGAAGTCGTCGCCATCCTTGGGTTCTTGATCACCCGTCCCGTCATCGTCGCTCCATACCTCCACCTCGCTGAGGTCGAGGTCGTCAAAGGCGGTGAGGACGCGGTGGAAGAGCTTCTTGGCTTTGCCAAGGTTGCGGAACTTCTTCTTGCCTTGAGCATGAACTGGAGGCTTCTTGTTGCGGTTATTGCTGATGTAGTTGTTCTTGTTCACGCCGCCGTAGTCGCTCTTGTCCTTCTCTAGCTTGGGGCAATTTGCCCGAATGTGGTTGGGGCCACCACACTCGAACCAAATTATCGGGCCACTCCTCTTCCGATCTCTCACTCTCTTGTATGCGTGGGAAAGCTTTCTGGCTAAGAGAGCGAGTTAGTTTTCTGGAAGCTGCTCTAGTTGATCATCGGAAATATCACACAGAGCAGCAAGAGAAAATCCAGAAGAAAAGTCGGAAGATCCAGAAGCAGAGCTGGGATCGGTGACTAAGGCCATTGACTACGACTTCGACCTACGAGAGACTATGTCTATCTCATGAGTCTTGAGATGTGAGTACAACGCGTTAAGAGTCAGGGTCGAGAGGTCAGTCGTGTCTTTAATCGTGGTCACCTTCATCTCCCAAATGCGCAAATCGAGAGCAGACCGCATTTGTCGAGTATTGTCCGAGTCGGGGTATGTGAGACCGACCACTCGGAGGTTGCTCAGAATCTTGTGAAAATGCGTGAAGCACTCATCCAAGGACTCACCAGCGAGCATTTCGAACTTGTTGTAATCTCGCTTGAACTGAACCTGTCGAATTGTCTTAATCTGGGTGGTGCCCTCATGGTATGCATCAAGGGTCTCCCAGATGTCGAAGGCCGACGTTAGATGAGAGATGCGATTAATCTCGCTTCTGCTCAGACCCTGAATTATGATGTTCCTCGCCTTAGCATTCGCCTCAATATCAAGCATGTTTCCAGTGTTGATGTTCTCATCGGCAGGAGCAACATATCGGACCTTGACCTTGCGCCAGATGGCGTAGCCCTGAGCCTGAATGTAGGTCTCCATTCGGCTCTTTCAGAAGGGATAGTCGATCCCATCGAAGACCGGGGGCTTGGTCAAGTACTTATCTGTCGCCATGGCTCTAGAGACCGGCTAAGATCTATGTGGAAGAGCTAACCGGCTCTGATACCAATTGTTTGATCGAAATCGGCGACAGAGGGGGGGTGAATGTCGCTTTTCAAAATTTACCCCAAAGAGTGCACAAGAGAATCTCCTCTTCAAAAGCTATGGAAGCTTAGAGAAGAGATTGTTAATGCTTGCTGGTACTCAAATACTCAGAGAAAGAAGCAAGACACAAAACATCAGAGAAATAACACAAAACCTAGCTATCTGCAGGAGGGCGGTCTGACCGCAGTGCATCGGGCGGTCAGACCGCTCCCTTGGTGCCGGTCAGACCGCCCCAGTGCCTCCGGTCTGACTGCCTAAGGGGGACCGGTCTGACCGGCCCTCGGGCAGACAGGGGCAGATTTCAGCAAACAACCGACTGAAACTGCTGAAATTACAGAACTTGTCAAATCCAAGGAAAAATAAGTAATGCACCTGTTCTTTCCTAGCCAAGACAAAAGAAACTTATTCTAAACATCATTAGGCTCCTTAAAACCAAGGATTTCATCAAGAGGGCTAGGAATTTAGGATTTTGACAAACATCTGTACCTTCTACAGACAATGGGCTAAATTCCAAATTACTTAGAAATCTCTCAATCTTTGCTCATGAGCTTTTACAGGAAGTTTAGCAATGACAAAAGGACTTAAAAACTCAAATCTCGTGCCATCTTATGAAGGGAAATCACAAGAGTTCATCTTCCCCTGACTCAAAACCCTAATTTTCAGCAAACAGAGGAAATGGGTCAAATGGAATCTTTTGATTCAGAAATTTCGCTATAGGGAACTAGCTGACCAAATGGTCTAGAAATATCATCCCATTCTAGAGGAATCCATTTTACTACTCCTTGCCCAAAGATTCACCACAAACATCAAATGGAAGAAAATGGGCAGTGAACCAACAAAAACTGAGAACCAATAGAGAGAGCAGGAAAACGAAAATAATCCAACACAAACATTCTCATATTGATTTAGAGGAAGAGAGATGAATGATTACATGGAGGATCAACTCATTCCCTCATTCACAATCTCAAATCACAGGAGTAGGGAGACCAAGAACACACCCCTTCTCACTACATGCTGTGACCTAAAGCATCTCACGCAGGAGACATACCCTCTACACTCTCACCAACCCTCAACAACTTAAAGCACAAAGCAAAAGGTCTAACGGCCTCTAACTCCTCATACAAGCCATACATGCACCAGGAGACATGCATCTATATATAGCCTCTCATAATGGGTTTCCAATTTTGCTTTGCCCATTAAGCTTTACTCTTTACTAGTAGTGTGCCCGTGCTAACGCTACGATAAAATACAAAACAAGATAAAATTTGTAAAAAATAAAACGAACAATCAGATTCATTAAGATTCAAGTCTCATATATTGTATAACCAAATAGTTTTGTCACATAATGAATGTCACATAAATACGTGACCGGTCGGAACCACCCAACACGCAATGCTCAAAAGCCTACGACCGATTCCCAGGTCTTGCGACCGCTTCGCGAAACCATACGACCGGTTAACAGAAGGTATGACCGTTTATCGCGTGATTTAAGCTACGACCGTCTCATATAACAATGTGTGCACAAGCCATACGACCAGCTCCCACATGCTACGACCACCCAGAAGACCGTACGACCGACTCCTAGACCAAACGATCGATCCTACGGGTCACACGACCACTTACCAGGTATCTACGACTACGTTCAAGTCTTCTCGGGCGCAGCCGACCGCATACGACCACCTCACAACGAAGTCGCAAGCTCGAGCGCCGACTTCCGACTGCAGACTACGGCCAACGTGGTCGTAAGCCTTCCGACCTTCGACCTCATCCAAAGTGGTCGTAAACAGTGCACATGGATATCACAATTGGCACTGCTGAAATGCATACCTATTCCAAGTTGCCAACAACATATAGCTTGTCACAAATGTCCAAGAAATAAATACAAGGAAAAGGGTAATAGTTCAGGAGTGCCCCTGACAATTACAAACTGTACCTTTTATGTATACATTTTTGCTTCTTGAAATCATCCAACATCTGCTTGATGAAATCTAATGTTATTGTATCCCCCCATCAATTCTTGCTCCAGTATACTGTGGCTCCACTTCTACAATATAAACAAAGTTTGTATAACTCGACTATGGTCTAGAACACAACAGCTACATATTTAACTAAAGCTTCAATTCACTAAAAGAATCTTTGATGTTAGTGACACATTGCAATGATAAGTTCTATGAAATATTACCGACAGAAGCACAGCATCCAAATTGCAGATATGAAATAATCACACATTTCTGGTTGAAAATTCTAACATAAAAATCAGGTAAAAGGTGTTGCTTCACGATAGGACACATAATCAGGTGATATGAGATGCATAGGCACATAAAATTGGAGAATCACATAACCACCAAATATGGCCGCAAAAAATTGGGGAATCACATTAACTATCCTGAGCTGGAGGCTAGACTATCCAGAATCCAGAGCAAATTACATAGCAAATAAAAAAAGGCATATTCATTAGTACTTCTCCCTGTTCCACTATCAGGTGCACAACGAAAATGCATAGGTACTTGCAATTGGTGAAGCACAGAGCCACAGACACTCGAGAAGATTCTTTTTATATAAACTAATCTAAGCTGGATGGATACACTGTTTCTCATATAGCTAATCAAATAGCATTATGCACACCATATGTTTCTCGACACTATCTCAACCTACCATCAAGAACTATCTCAGCATATGTTGTTTGACCCTTTAGATTGCATGCATAATATGCTAAGCACAAGGAACACTACAGAAAATCTATAGAGGCAAAGACAAGCTGAATATGGATAAAACTATAAAACCAATCAAAGAAGAGCTCATGAATATGAGTTAATAGACTTATCATAAAAAAAACATATTAATAGAATAAGAAAAGAACATGATGGTATGCTATTTTAGACCACATTGACATAGTACATGGAGGATGGAGCAAGTAGAGTGCCAGCAATGCGCAAATCCAAAAATCAGATACCTATTATATGATAGTCAATAGAATCTGCTACAGAGCGCCTTTCTGTATCCCCTACAGAAATTGCTTCTTCAAATCGGATTTTTTGGACAGCTTTCTCGCACTCTTTCAACTTTCTTGCAGCATCTGGATCATTAGGACAGATTCTTTTCACCTAATAACAAAGGAGATTTGCGTATGTTTACTTAGTTGCAAGGAAAGCCATAAAGTTTGCATTAGTGCATAATGACTAAAATTCAAAAGAAGTATCGAACCAACCAAAAAAGAATTTGGCCCTTGTCTATCAGAATGATGAATTACATCAATATGTCAATCTTCTTGTTTTTTAAAAAAATTGTAATTCAAGCTGGGAGCAGACGAGAAAGAAACGACCAACAATATCCGGTGGTCATGAAATTGAGAACATTCGTTAAACAATCTTACATACATACCTGCTGAAAATCTTTCAGGGCTTCCTTGAATTTTCCCATAGCAAGATATGCTGCACCTCGTCTATAATAACCCTACAGGCACAATGTTTCACAAAATGTCAAAACCTACAAAGTTGTGCCAGCAGCAAGATATGAATACTCACCTTCGAATATTTAGGATCAATTTCAATAGCTTTTGTAGCATCCTGAACAGCACTTCCATATTCCTCCAGCTTTGTATGTGCCATTGCACGATTTGCCCAATAAACCGCATTTGAACTATTTAGCTCGATAGCTTGACTATAGAGATCTATAGCCTGAGAAAACTTGTTTGCTGGAGAGAAGACATGGTAATAGTTACGAAATAATAATCAACAACGAGATCCTAATATAAAGGGGTCCCAGTACGCTTTAGATAAATATCAGTGGATAAGCATTCAACTTCAATCTACCATGAAAGGACATCTGAAACCTGATATGCCTCTAATTTGATTAAAGGATATCTCAATTTCAAAGTTTAGTTGATAAGTAACAAATTTGCAATCAGTATTCCAACATATTGGTTCCTTAAATTAAGTGTTAGGCCCAAAAAGGTAACAAACATCTAATGTGAGAAAGGACAGCTGGATCAAGAGGCCGATCAGGAGCAACTCCATGATCACAAATCCATGGATGGCCTGAACACGAGTTCAAGCGTTATTTATTTGCCCAACAGTTGCAAATATGCCAAGTGAACGGACGAATTAACACATTAGAGAAAAATGAAACCAGGAGTATAAAGTAGTGAAAGAAACTAACATAGAACTTCATGTGCTGTTAAGCGTTCCGCAGGGCGAGGATTCAGCATTCTTGTTATAAGATCTTTAGCGCTATCAGATATCACAGGCCAGGGATCAGAATCAAAATGTGAAACTGCATTAGTGCAATGTTGTCTAATGTCATCACATAGAAATCACTACTGAGTATATTTGTCATTCCTTTCTTAATTTAGTGACATCATAATTCCAGAAAAGCTTTTTTTCAAACATTCCACCTATAACCATCCATCTCCAACCCTAGGAGCATGCATAAAATCAGAACTAACACAAGCACAACCCCAATTATACCAGTATTAGTTTCGCTCTTACCAATTAAACGCGTTCTGTGCGATAAAACACATTGCAATCGTTGACTAAAGCACAATTAATGTAAGTTTGTGTGGATTCTGCATCAGCAGCTCACCAGGCATGAAGAAGACGGAGAGCCCAAAATCGATTGCCTTGAGCGAGAGGTCATCGTCCTTGTTGACAAGCAGGAAGTTCTCGGGCTTGAGGTCCTGGTGCATGACCCCGAGCGAGTGGCAGGCCTCGACGACCCCTACGATGATCCGCGTGAGCTCGGCGGCCTTGCGCTCGCTGTAGTGGCCGCGCTCTATGATGCGGTCGAAGAGCTCGCCGCCAGCGCAGAGCTCCATGACGATGTTCACGTAGAGCTGGTCCTCGTAGGCGTCCTTGATGGCGACGACGTTCCTGTGGCCGGAGAGGTGGTGCATGATCTGGATCTCGCGGCGCACGTCCTCGATGTCCTCCTTGGTGATGAGCTTGCGCTTGGAGATGGACTTGCAGGCGTAGTCGACCCCCGTGGCCAGCTCAGTGCAGAGGTAGGTGGTGCCGAACTGCCCCTGCCCGAGCTTCCTGCCGAGCGCGTAGAGGTCGCGGAGGTTAGGGGTACGGTGTCTGAGCACCGACCCGAGGTCGGGCGGCGCGCCCGCCCCACCGCGCCTCATGGCGGCGGGCGGCGCCGACGCGGGGGGGGCGTGTAGGCGTCCGTCGTGGCTGCTGCTGCTACGAGCGGCGTGGCCTGGCAGGAGGGCTTCTTCGGCGAGGGCGGAGCAGAGGGATGGGGGAGGAGGAGGCGGCGGCGGAGTGGAGGAGCAGGGGAGGAGGCGACGGCGGAGCAGAGGGGTGGGGGAGGAGGAGGCAGCGGACGAGCGGGGGAGGAGGCGGCGGCGGAGCGGGGGAGGAGGCGGCGGTAGAGCGGGGGGGTGGGGGAGTAGGAGGCGGCGGCGCGGGGTGGGGAGGAGGAGGAGGCGGTGGTCGAGTGGAGGAGCGGGGCAGGCGGCGGAAGAGGAGGGAGGGGAGGAGGCGGCGACGCGGGGTGGGAAGGAGGAGGAGGCGACTGCGGCGCGGGGTGGGGTAAGGAGGAGGCGGCGGTGGAGCGGGGCAGGCGGCGGCAGATGAGGAGGGAGGAGGCGACGGAGAAATCAGAGGGGAGGAGGCGGCGGGTGGTTTCGGTGGGGGAGGCAGGCGGCGGCGGAGAAGGAAGGAGGGGAGGAGGCGGCGGAGAAATTAGAGGGGAGGCGCACGGGTTCGCCAGGGGGGCAGGGGCACGGGTTAGGTTGGAGGGGGATGATGTGCATGATCTAGATGATTTTGGCCTTAGGATCTTCAATGAGTAAGAGAAGAATGCTTGAGGAGAGATCCAGACCATTCATTTGTATGAAGTTGGATTACTTTGGCACACAAATCTGGGTGGACTTAGATTAGGCATGACTATGGGGTGGTTGAGGGGGTGGATTTAGTAAAGAAAATTTTGGTGTATTATAGAGTAGGGTAGATCCACTAACTCTAGTGCTTTAACCAAAACCCACTTACTTTAGTGCAGCTTTGCGTATTCACCAAAACGCCCCTCGTGCACCTTCCGGGAAGCTTCCTCATTCCTTGTCTTCCAAGCCTCGCAACTACCTCGAGCACTTGCCGTCTTCAGCACACCTCGACCGTTCTGACCTCGACACCACCTGCGCCTAGTCCGGTCCTCCGTGCCTCGCCACGACTACGCCTCGACGTCCTGCAGCCATCACAGACAAGAAACACATCACATAGCACCGCTCGAAACATGTAATCACGATTAGCATCAATAAAACGTACTCGAGCATAAAATGACCCAAAAGCTTAAACGGGAAGAAGAATACGCCTCAAGTCCGACTAACCAAACCCGACTGAGCCAAAAGCCATCATGGCACTAAACGCACAAACCGAACTCAAACTTTCCAAAAACTTGTCAATTACTCATCACAAGCATGGGGTCACATCCACATGGTCTCTCACATTTCATCTCTAGTGCATTCAATTGAGGTAGTTGAGTGAATTCAAGTGCATTGCATCCGTAGATTGATCCATTTGGCACTTGAGTGTGATCAAGCCCGCTGTGATTCATTCTCTTGGTGTTTGCCGACACCTAGACGGCTTGGCGGAGGGTTCGGTGATCTTCTCAAGAAGGTTGTGAGAAGGCCCGACAAGATTGTGAAGGCTTGGAGCTCGCCTACCCAGAGAGGGAAAGGGTTACCGCTAGTGATCGAGGTGATTAGGCTCAATTCGTGGAGCTGGTCCGATTCGTTCAGGCTTACCTCAACGTGGACTAGGGGAGACCGGCAAGTCTCCGATCACCACGGTAAAAAGTGATCGTGTCATTTGTTGTTTGCTCTCTTGTGCTTTATTTACTTTTAAGCAATTTATTTCATTAGAACCATTTGATTGCTTGTGTGATTAGAGTAGCAAACTTTGATCTAGACTAGAATTATGCTTGCTCTTAGGATAATTCATATTGTGCTAGTGATCACTTGAGCTATTGTAACTTGATTTAGGTGCTACATTGCTTATTTGACTTAGGCAATCATTAAAGTTAAAATTGTTAGCTTAAATTAGAAGAAAATATTTAAACCGCCTATTCACCTCCCTCTAGTCGGCCTCCTCGATCTTACACCAGTGATAATGTAAGCGGTTATAACACTGAAAGGTTAGCATATGGTGCAGAAGCCATGTAATGGTGGATGGAATCTGGATCGCTATTATTATTGCATTCTTTCACATGTTATGTTTTAGTTCAAACTGTTAGGCCTCAGGAAATTTCTATGTATCATATTTTAAAGGCAATTTATGGCAAATAAAATAACTCGAGTCTTTTCTTGATAAGCCTTGTATGTTATCTATTTGCATGATATGTATTGGTTCGCGGAGCACGGTGGATTTATGCTCACTCTCGCTCTCACAATTAATCTAGAATCAGGAGTCAGATTGCTACAGCAATACACCAGGTCATGATGGTGAAGAAGAAGAGATCAAGAACTAGGTCACGAACCCCTGGTTGGCTGCCCGTGGGCACGTCCTGAGGGTCCCACCTGTGTGCTTCATTTTCGCTGCTGCATTTTATTGATTTCGGCCTGACCAACCCATAAGTAAGTCTACTATTATTTTTTCGCTTCTACATAATATGTATTTTGATGTTCAGTACTGCATCTATGAGTATTATCTACTGATCTAGGGAATAGTGCAGTGAAATCACAGAGGATTCTTGGTTGAAAAATCTGGGTCCCATAAAAATCCAGGTCTAACGCATTCTGCGAGAAAGAAGAATACCATTTAGTCATTCTCTACAACTATGTAGTCCTAAAGACAAAATCGATTTTTTGATTACCTTTAGGCGTTCTTCTCTCTCTTTAATGGATACATCCACTAGGATACGTGGGGCCTCCACATCGAGTGTTGGAGCCTTCTCACAGATAGATTTGACTCAAGAATCCATCTTTCCCAAAGTAAGATTTGCATAGACAGATGAAAGTGATCAGTACACAATACTCAAAATTCAAATATGATTACGAGAACGAGTACGATTATTACTTACTGTTCTCGTAGGCTCTGGTCATATCTGTGGCTCCTAAGTACATTCACATGGGATGTGCTCGCCGCTTCAGGGGGTTGATGCAGCCAGTGAGTCCCTTGTCCCTTAGATCTTTGATGGCTAAGATGCAGGGGCTATCCAACCTAGGCCTTTTGGAATCGAGTTCCAAGAAGAAATCTTTTCGGCACCCTTCCCCACAAAGGAAAGGCTGTCTTCACTGATTGTCTCCCATTATAACCATCTTTTTTTAGTTCGGCCATAAAGACCGAGTGAACATCTAGATGTACTTCTCTGTCTTGCTGTCATGGAGTTTTAGACTGCAGCTCTTGGCAATTCCGGTCTACCTACTCATCTCGTAGTAGTACCGAAAGAGCTTTAGATCTGGAGGAATCCCTAGATAAACTTCGCACAAGTACACAAATACACTCAACATGGTGATCAAATTAGAAACCAAGTTCACCAATTTGACCCTAAGTGCTCGAATACAATCATGAGAAAGGGATGAGTTGGAAGTCGAAGGCTGCACTCATAGTACGCCTGGAACACCAAGATTTGTCCAATTTCTCTCGATGGCTAGTTTTATCCAGCAATTTTGATCCATCTAATGAATTTTCATGGAGCAATCTTCCTAGCCTCCTCTAATGCCCTCAATTTTGCAGCATCCATCTCCGATACCAACTAATTGGATGAGGATTTAGTCATTTTTTCGAGTGGTTGGTTTGGATTTGGAAGAAATTGGAGGAAGAAGATGATTTGGTTGGCGGTAGAAAGCTCGATGGGGATCGGAGCAGAAGGGGAAAGTAAGAAACTTGAGGGTTACCCTGTGGTAAGTTCTTATAACCGTGCTAACCGGTTATCCATCTAAGGAAATGAACAGTTATTACCTCTTCATGAATTTCTCCTACAAATGATTGGCGGAAGTCGATTGGAATTTTTTAATTCCTCTGTTTGAAGTCTGCTTATCTTTACAACTCAAGCAAAATGAACTTCTTGACCAAGATTGCTTCTGGTCAAAAGAGAATAAAAAAGGTTTTGATTTCGACCATCTTTCATCTACGACCTTTATTTATCAAGTAAGTTACTTTCACTTAAAATTGGGAGGCTAGATGACGAGGATATAATAATCCTCGAATTGTTACGTTATTATATTCTTTGAATATACCCCTTATCGATAAGGGAGAAGTTTCACGAGTGGTTGTAAGTTTTTCTATGATTATATAGTCTTGAGTTGTTCCATGATTACTTCTCAGTCGTAAACTTTTCTATGCCACATAGCCATGAGTTCTTCCAAGACTACCTTTTAATTGTAAGTTCTTCTATAATTATATGGTCGTAAGTTGTCCTACGACACAAACTTTAATTTTATATAGGTAAAAAGTAGAGATTAATTAATAAAAAATTCACTTTCTCCAGCCCCCTTAGGCTTCATGCCTCACTAGTGGGTGTGTTTGGTTGAGCTGTGGCTTCTGAAAAAGCTGCTGTGAACTGTGGGCTGTGGAAAAACTGCTGTAGGTTGTGGGCTGTGGAAAAGCTGTAAGTTGTTTGGTTCAAACAAGTATAAAACTTACCTCCTATCTCTATTTTCCTTGAAACAACTGTGAAACAGCTCTCTATTTTCACCATTTCAAAAAGCAGAAAGCCAAAAGCCAAAAGCAGGGTCCAAGTGCTTTCAAAACTGTACTACCCAAAAATAGCTGCTTCTGAAAAAGCAGTTTCTGATTTCCACCCATTTGGTTGACTTTTGGCTTTTTAAAAGCAAAAACAGCTCCGAAAAGCTCAACCAAAGTCACCCTTAACCTCTGTACGGCCCCACGACTTCTTCCCCGGACGAGCTCGTCGTCTCGTCGTCTCTAGGCCGCATCGCCCTCGCTCTCGTCACGTGATATCGCACGTGACTGCCCGGGTCAGGCGGTCCTCTCAGGCCCTCACCTCTCCCATCTCTATTCGAACACAGCGCAACCTCTCCCCCTTCTCCCCAGTCGAGGACAGGCAGAGAGCGATCCGCCGTCGCCCGACCGACGGAGGGCTAGCGAGGAAGACCGGCGACCGCGGGGACGAGGGGAAGGCGAGGAGACCGGCGACCGCGGCGACGAGGGGATCCCCTGCATCCGCGACTGGATCCACTCGTCTTCCTCCTCTCCGTCACCTTGGGTGTGCCTTCCTCCCCAAACTGAAGGTTTGGAACCCCTCCTCTCCCTCACCTTGGGTGTGCCTTCCTCCCCAAACTGAAGGTATGGAACCCAAATCGCCCAAATGACTAGATTATGTTGTTGGATCTATGATAGATGTTGGAATGATCAAGGCCGGAATATTGTTATTCCGTTATCTAAAAAAATGAACATTGTTATGTGATAGATGAATATATTAGTTGGATATGTGATAAATGTTGGTAGATCTGTGTTAGATTGGATATTCCCCGTTCATGCTTGCTGTTCAAGCGAACTGGTTTATCTCCCCACCCCCCACAATGATGGCTGCACCTCGAACATCTCAGTTAGGTATGCCTGTGGTTTTTCATCCTATCATATGGGATTTAACTGGAATTCCCTAGTACATAAGTCATTGGTTATAGCGGTAAGCCGATACTTATGCAGATGTGTCATGTATTGTTGTTGTCAGATGCATGACATACTGTTTAATACAAGTGTTGATACGTCATTTCTTATTGATCAAAATGATGTCTTCCACATCGGTTAATAATGTGAAAATTGAAGTAGCATTCACATTCTCTGTAAATAAAAATTATGCAATTGGAAGTAGAGGACAAGACATTTTAAGGATTCATCCGCACTGGTCATTGTTCACAACCACGTCTATGGAGCAGGGAACCCCACTGCTTCACGAACTGTTTTAGTACTTGTGGATTGAACTGCCTGTCTTATATCCATATATGATGATCTTGCAGATGTTGCTCGTGTTTCTACTCTCCGAGATTAATTAACTCTGCTTGTCGATCATGGAAGAACAACAAGTCAAGCCATCTCTTTTGCCGCCCACTACTATGGACAGCCAGGATTCATCTGCTTCTCCTCCTGTTACTACGACTGATCCTGTTCCTCAGTCCACTTCAAATGATTCTTCCACTCAGGGTGCCAGTACAAACCCTGTTGTTTCTTCACCTTCCCCTGCTCCAACTGCTGCTCCCACACAAGATGCTGCAGGACACGAGGCGCGATCATCCATATTGTCTACATCTGGCTTATCCTCATGGGCTAAAAACCTGAAAATCCCTCAGCCTTCTTCAGGTCAAGATTCGCCAACAGGAAAAAAAAGCTTTTCCCGCCTCACGAGTGGCCTTGGATTGCGCTTGTCTCCAAAATCTTCACAGCAAGATGGGAGTGCTGAAGGTAGTACCACCCCAACAATGGCACAACCTGGTGTTTTTGGTTCTTTGACAAAAGGCATTGTGGATTCCTCGAAGAATGCTGTTAAGGCGGTGCAAGTCAAGGCTCGCCACATGGTCTCACAGAATAAAAGACGATATCAGGTACACTTGTGTGTGCTTGTTATCTCAAACTTGACTAAACTTTTACATCTTCAGATCCTTTTCTTCACTTGTTCAGTTCTTATTGTGTAGCATGATCAAGACACAAGCTTTTACACATTGCCTTCTCTGATTGAATACAATTTTGTTCAGCTTTCCACCACTCTCTTACAAGACCTGATCAGAACATTATCTTGGAAAAGCTTTATGCATCATATTTCTTGTGTCAGCATCCATCTGTGTTAACAGTTAGCTCTGTATATTAGTTTCTCTTTTCATATTTAACATGCATCTTCTCACATCAGTCATTTTTACCAAAAATTTATTCACATTTTGTATTTCTATGTAGTTTGGTGATCTTGTTTAAATCCTTCTGATGATAGTAAATCATTTGTCCTGTGTTACTTTGATATAATGTCAAGGACAATAAGCAATTCTATATATTTTGAGAGAAGGGTCAAATGTCTGTACTAAGTCGGGAACAGTGTGTGTGAGGTTTTTTTACATCCTTGGAAGTTGATTGTTGTTTTCGACACCTTAAGAAATTTTATGGCAAACAATAGGCAGTATAGTCTCTTTATTGTGTAGTTTTTGTAGATCGAATATCAAGGACAACAGCTGTTGATCTGGTTCTTTCCTATGACAGGAAGGAGGCTTTGATTTAGATATGACATATATTACAGAGAACATAATTGCTATGGGTTTTCCTGCTGGTGATTTGAGCTCAGGACTTTTCGGATATTTTGAGGTCAGTGCACTACCAAGACTTCAAAGTTTGCTTACTGTTTGCTCATTTTTATTTGTCTCTAGAAGAAAACAAGGTGATACTTCTATTACAGGGCTTCTATCGCAACCACATGGAGGAAGTCATCAGGTTCTTTGAAATGCACCACAAGGTAACTTTCACTATATATTGAGTTTCTTAACATATATGCTACATGGACAACACATTTCGGTTTCAGGTTTTTGGTAAGAGTGTCTTACAGATAACTGCTTCTTTTTTGCCTGTTTATGCATCATATGGTCCGTGGTACCTTGTCCACGCTTCATTAACTTGATAATATAAGTAGGCTTACATTTCTTGGAAAAAATGAGTTATCTTCAATTCTGCTGCTTTTCAGCTTGTCCTCTGAATATGACCCAGGAATAACTTTCGAAGGACATTTATCAGTGTCACAACAGTTGATGACTTATTCACATTAAATAACTAAAGACTCTAAGGGGTTTAATTTTTTTCTACCATGATGGTTATGCAGGTTAACTCTGTCACCAGACGATCATTTGTACTTGTATGGTTTTGCATTCGCATGAGGGTGGCATATGTAATTTTTTGTCTATGCATTTTCAACGTGTCTTTTTTCTGTGTACCAATGAACAGTTAATTTGGAAAAAAATGCATTTAAGGATTTCAGTGAATAATAGTTAACATCAGTGGACTATTTAGTTTTCATTATTTAATCCAATTGAGTCTAAACTTACATTGTAGTAAAAGAACTAGCATTTGTGGGTTTATATTCTTGCACATCATTTAGAAGACTCTGTTAGGAATGTTACTTGATCTATTTATGCTTCTTAACCTCCAAATTCAATTATTGTGCTACAGGGGAAGTATAAGGTGTACAACCTTTGCTCAGAAAGGCTGTATGATGCATCTCTTTTTGAGGGAAAGGTATGGACAACTTATGATTTTGTGTAGGTCCCTCATTTCCATATCACTAGTAAGTGTGCACGTAGAATCCATGGGGAAGGGGATGATTGATTAGGCAGGATTAGTGGGTTCAGAGGTATGATTATGGTAATTATTTGCAATAATTCCATACAGGATTATAGTGGCTTAGGAGGTATGATTACAGTAATTATTCGTAATAATTGTTGGCAGGATATAGTTTAAATCTAGTCTGTTAGATTCGAAAGATCAATGGCTAGAATTCACCATGAGTGGCAGGATATGGAATGATTCTGAGCCATTGATGCTGTCCATCAGAGGTTTAGGAATGCTTTGTGCACACGACCGTGGATGTCGGAAAGAATACAATTGCTCCTTTTTATATTAGTATAGATGTGATGCACACATACACCCACCCAAAAACTGAGGACAATAAAGTCCCAGACTCCCAATGGTGCATCTGGTGACACATAAAACATTCCCATCTTTTGTCTCAGCTTCCTTGAGTAATTTGGTAATCCAATAATGCATTTTGTTGGATATGTTCAAATTTAATGTGCATGTTTCAGGTCGCATGCTTCCCTTTTGATGATCATAATTGCCCTCCGATACAACTTGTCATATCATTTTGCCAAAGCGCCTACTCATGGTTGAAGGAGGATATAGAAAATGTGGTGGTTGTCCATTGCAAAGCTGGAAAGGCAAGGACAGGGTTGATGATCTCCAGTCTTCTACTATACCTAAAGGTAAAATTAGTATTTGCATTAAATGATAATTACAATAAGTTCTGCAGCAGAATCTGCACCAAATTCTCTCAACATTTGAAGCTTGTGTATCATATGTAATGGACAGTTCTTTCCTACTGTGGAGGAATCCATTGAATACTACAATCAGAAAAGATGTGTAGACGGAAGAGGGCTTATTCTCCCAAGTCAGATTGTGAGTAACCCTCAAAATTATGAAAATTTATTTAAACAAGTTATTCAATGTATTGTTCTGAACGTGTTACAAAAATTACAGAGATATGTGAAGTATTTTGAACGTATCTTAACGTACTTCAATGGTGAAAATCAGCCTCCGCGCAGGTCTTCATACTATTTCCACCATAGTCCACCATAGTCTCAGTATGAACTGCATGTATCGCGTACTTTAGTAACGAAGCATGTAATTACACTTTACAGGTGCATGCTTAGGGGATTTCGCCTTCATAGATGCCCCTATTGGATTAGGCCATCAATTACTGTGTCGAATCATAATGGTACATTCCTTCATTTTGATTGAAACTGAAATTCCATCTCATGTTATCATAATTTAGGCAAATAACTCTAGCTATGTTTTGAGGTTTTCTCTTGCATTGAGTAATAAATCTATTATGCAGGTGTTCTTTTTTCTACAAAGAAGCATCCAAGAACAAAAGAGCTAATGGTATGCCTTTTCATTTTATAAACCATTCTTGTTTTATGTTCAGATGCTTTTGCTAACTTCTGTACGTATTTCTTCATGTGCATAATTAACATAATATCAAGGTTGTTAATTGGCTATCATGAACATTTGAGCAGATTGTTTGTATTGTTACTTATGTCTTCTTTTATGCCTATTTTGCATAGTTTATAATGGCACCCAGGGTTCAAAATCCCGGCGGTTACCGGCCGGTAATTACCGGTTACCGTTTTTACCGGTGACGACCGGTAAACGAAAAAACCGGCCGGTAGCAATTTTTGATTTTCGAATTTTGACCGGTTTTTTCCGGTTTAAAGGTTACCGACCGAGATTTCTTCCGGTTCCGGTTTTTGGAACCTTGATGGCACCCACATATTGTGCTATGGTCTATGATCCCAATGAGGTACCGCAACAGTTGCATGAACAATACCTGGTACTGTAGCCCATGTGAATAGTACACAGGTACTATAGTGCACATTGATAGTATCCGTGCGGTACTGTTGGATGCTATCTGTTTGGATAGTTTAATAGCATTGGCAGCATATCGCGGATTAGGAATATAATAATTAGTTTTCTTATTATTTGGGTTTATTTTTTAGATTTATTCCATGTATTAGATATAATTTTTCTATTATTCGGGATTAGTTTTTGTTATGACTGGCATCACGTACGCGCGCCGGAAGTCTGCACAGAGGGGCACCGGCCGGCCATTAGGGGGCCCTGGGCCCATAGATTTATCTTTATTAGGTTTATCTCTTTTTTCTATCCATAAACATATAGGATCTAGATTGATTTGTTAGGGGGGATAAATATCCTCAACTGTGATGGAATTAATCAAGCAAGGCAACTATCGTTGCAGGGCTTCCCTGAGAACTCTCTCCATATCTCCCGTGCGCCTTCTGCCCTAGCCCTCATGGCTCCATCACGCCGCCAAGGGTTGAAGCCCCGCCGCTAGGGTTTCATCCATCTCTACCCCCTCCGGAGCCTCCGCTACTCCCTGAGTTCTACCAATCTGGTATCAGAGATGCCAGGTTCCGATGAGGGCGTCAAGCAGCCGAAGGGGACACCGCCGCTGCCGGCTGATCCCATCGCCAAGGCACTGGCCGAGCTCGCCCAGCAGATGGCGGCCGTATCCGCGCGCCTGGAGGCCTTGGAGTGCCGGCCGCCAGCATCCACCAACGCCGTCGCCGCTGCCAATCCCCTGTCCACCCTCCCAGCCGCCACCACTCTGCCGATACCCATCCACCAGCTCCAGTTGCCCCACTTGCCGTCGCCGATTCCCGCTGTGCCGCCGTTCCCTACGAGGCCGCCTTTTCCTTCCGGGCCGGAGATAGGCGCCGGCGCCGGCCTGGGCGCCCCTCGCTTCCACAAGCTCGACTTTCCCACCTACGATGGCAAGGACCCTCTCAATTGGCTCAACCGGTGCGAACAATTCTTCCGTGGCCAGCGCTCCATGGCCTCGGATCGCGTGTGCCTCGCCTCATACCATCTCACGGGCGCTGCCCAGACGTGGTACTATGCCTTGGAACAAGACGAGGGCATGCCCTCCTGGGAGCGCTTCAAGGAATTGTGCCACCTCCGCTTCGGGCCGCCAATCCGCGCCAATCGCCTGGCGGAACTCGCCCGGCTGCCGTTCCTCTCCACGGTCCAGGACTACCAAGAGCGCTTCAATGCGCTCCTCTGTCACGCGCCGCATTTGACGCCAATCCAGAAGGTGGAGTTGTTCATCGACGTCGAACTTCGTGAACCACGGGACATGCAGACGGCAATGCATTTTGCGCGGGCGTATGAGCGCCGCGACGAGACGACACCACCAGCGCCGCTGCTGCGGTCGCCCCGCCCCCTCCAGCGGCCACCGCTGGTCCTACCCACGCCGCAGCGGGCTGCCGCTCCGCCCCCGGTCGCGCCAGCACAGGCGCCAGTCCTGATGCTGCTGGCACCGCCTGCGGCAGCCGCTTTGCCGGCCCCTTCCCGTCCGTTCCGCCGCCTCTCCCCGGCTGAGTTGGCCGACCGACGCCGGCTGGGGCTTTGCTACAACTGCGATGAGCAGTACATCCGCGGCCACAAGTGCCAGCGGCTGTTCTTTATTGAGGTGACCGATTATCTGGAAGACGACACGGCCGAGGACTCCGGCGGTGCGGCGGTGAACGTGGCCGCGTCTGACTTGCCGGTGGTCTCCCTTCACGCGATCGCCGGCATTCGCACGGAGGACACCATGCTCCTCCATGTCCACATCCATGGCCACCGGCTCCTGGCGTTGCTCGACTCCGGCTCCACCCACAACTTCATCAACGCCGCAGCCCTGCGCCGACTCCATTTGGTGACGTTGGACAGCGCTGATATGCGCGTGGCGGTGGCCAACGGCGACCGGGCCCCCTGCACGGGCGTGGCCCGCAATGTCGCCATGAGCATCGGGCCCGAGGACTTCTCCATCAGCTGCTACGGCATCAATCTGGGCGGTTTCGACCTCGTCCTCGGTGTCGATTTTCTCCGCACCCTGGGACCCATCCTTTGGGACTTCGAGGACCTCTGCATGGCGTTCTGGCGGGGCGACAGGCGGGTATTCTGGAAGGGCCTCGGCTCCCCCCGCGACGACATCCTACAGCCGGCCCTTAGTGCCATCACCGGGGCGTCGCCGCTACCCCTCCTGGACCGCCTCCTGCACCAATACAGCCAAGTTTTTGAGGAACCAAGGGGCCTTCCACCGGCACGACCCTACGACCACCGCATTCACCTGCTGCCGGGCACCGCGCCGGTGGCCGTCTGCCCCTACCGCTACCCACAACTGCAGAAGGACGAGCTGGAACGCCAGTGTGCCGTCATGATGGAGCAGGGCATCATCCGGCCGAGCACCTCACCGTTCTTCGCACCTGTGCTCTTGGTCAAGAAGGCGGACGACTCCTGGCGGTTCTGCATCGACTACCGTGCGTTAAACGACAAGACATCCAAGGATAAGTTCCCGATACCGGTGGTTGATGAGCTCCTCGACGAGCTCCATGGCGCTCGGTACTTCACCAAGCTGGACCTCCGTTCCGGCTACCACCAGGGGCGCATGCATCCGGAGGACATCGAGAAGACGGCCTTCCGCACCCACCACGGCCACTTCGAGTTCCTTGTCATGCCCTTCGGCCTGTCCAACGCGCCGGCGACGTTCCAGGCCCTCATGAACGACGTCCTCCGGCCCTTCCTCCGTCGGTTCGTGCTCGTGTTCTTCGACGACATCCTCATCTACAGCTCATCGTGGTCCGAGCATTTGCAGCATGTTCGCCTCGTCTTCGACGCGCTCTGCGCACACTCCTTGCACCTTAAGCGCTCAAAGTGCTCTTTCGGGGCGTCTTCGGTCGCCTACCTCGGCCACGTCATCTCCGCCGACGGCGTCGCCATGGACAGCGACAAGGTGGCCGCTGTCGCCTCCTGGCCGGTGTCCCGCTCGGCCCAGGGTCTGCGCGGATTCCTGGGCCTCGCTGGGTACTACCGGAAGTTCATCCAGGACTTTGGCACAATAGCGGCACCGCTGACGAAGCTCCTACGCAAGGACGCTTTTGCCTGGACGGATGACGCCGCGGCAGCATTCCAGTCGCTGAAGCACGCCCTGACGACGGGACCGGTCCTGCAGATGCCCGTATTCGACCAGCTGTTCATCGTCGACTGCGACGCCTCGGGCGCTGGCTTTGGCGCTGTCCTCCACCAAGACGCCGGGCCTCTCGCATTCTTTAGCAGGCCGTTCGCTGCCCGCCATCTCAAACTGGCGGCCTACGAGCGGGAGCTTATCGGCCTTGTGCAGGCCGTTCGACATTGGCGTCCGTACCTATGGGGACGCCGCTTCCTCATCCGCATCGACCACTTCAGCCTCAAGTTTCTACTGGATCAGTGCCTCTCGACGATTCCGCAACATCAGTGGATCAGCAAGCTGTTCGGTTTCGACTTCACGGTGGAATACCGTCCCGGGCGCCTCAACACGGTGGCGGACGCCCTCTCGCGCCGCGACTCGGACTCAGCCGCACTCCATGCTATCTCGGGGCCCTCATTCCACCTCTTCGACGAGATCCGAGCTGCGACGGCCACCGACGAGGAGGCGGGCCGTCTCCGCCAGCAGCTCCAGGACGGCACCATTGTGGAGCCCTGACGAACGGCCGACGGACTCATACTCGGCTCGCGCATCTTTGTGCCGGCGCAGCACGACTTGCGCAACCAGGTGCTCTCCCTAGCCCATGCGGTCAGCCACGAGGGCATCCAGAAGACACTCCAACGACTGAGGGCGGACTTCTACATCCCCGGCGACAGGACGCTTGTGCGGGACTACGTCCGCACCTGCCTCACCTGCCAGCGCAACAAGACGGAGACCCTGCAGCCGGCTGGCCTCTTGCAGCCTCTCAACGTGCCGTCCCAGGTGTGGGCCGACATCTCGATGGACTTCATCGAGGGTTTGCCAAAGGTACACGGGAAGTCCGTGATCCTCACTGTCGTCGACCGTTTCTCCAAGTACGCTCACTTCATCGCGCTCGGCCACCCATACTCCGACGCATTCGTCGCCAGGGCCTTCTTTGATGAGATCGTCCGCCTCCACGGCTTCCCCACCTCCATCGTCAGCGATTGCGACCCGGTCTTCACCGGCCACATGTGGCGCGGCCTCTTCAAGATGGCGGGCATCAAACTCCGTATGAGCACGGCCTTTCACCCCCAGACGGACGGTCAGTCGGAGGTCGTCAACAAGGTCATCGCCATGTACCTCAGCTGTGTCACGGGTGATCGTCCTCGCGCATGGGTCGACTGGCTGCCGTGGGCGGAGTATTGCTACAATACTTCATTCCGCACCACGCTACGCACCACTCCGTTCCAGGTGGTCTACGGCCGGCCTCCCCCGCCACTGCTGCCGTACACGGCCGGCGCCGCCAGGACTGACACGGTGGACGCTCTCCTGCGCGACCGTGATGACTTTCTCGCGATGATCCGCGAACGCCGCCTCCACGCGCAGCAGTACGCCAAGCGCTACTACGACGAACACCACCGTGATTTGGAGTTTGCGGTGGGCGACTGGGTGTGGTTGCGCCTCCTCCACCGACCGGCACAAGCGTTGGAGCCCCGGCCCAAGGGGAAGCTCGGACCGCGCTACGTGGGGCCATTCCAAGTCTTGGAGCGGATCGGGCAGGTGGCCTACCGTCTCCATCTTCCGGGGGCGCCAGGCTCCATGATATCTTCCATGTAGGGCTGCTTAAGCCCTTCCACGGCGATCCTCCGTCGACGACGCCCCCGGTGCCGCCTACGCACGACGGCCGGCTGCTGCTCGCCCCGGAGCGCGTCCTGCGAGCCCAGCTTCGCCGCGGTGTCTTTCACGTCTTGGTGCAGTGGCGCGGGATGTCCAACGACGACGCCACCTGGGAGCAGCTGCCGCACTTTCATGAGACCTACCCCGACTTTCAGCTCGAGGACGAGCTGTTTGCGGAGGCAGGGAGAGATGTTATGACCGGCATCACGTACGCGCGCCGGAAGTCCGCACAGAGGGGCACCAGCCGGCCATTAGGGGGCCCTGGGCCCATAGATTTATCTTTATTAGGTTTATCTCTTTTTTCTATCCATAAACAAATAGGATCTAGATTGATTTGTTAGGGGGGATAAATATCCTCAACTGTGATGGAATTAATCAAGCAAGGCAACTATCGTTGCAGGGCTTCCCTGAGAACTCTCTCCATATCTCCCACGCGCCTTCTGCCCTAGCCCTCATGGCTCCATCACGCCGCCAAGGGTTGAAGCCCCGCCGCCAGGGCTTCATCCATCGCTACCCCCTCCGGAGCCTCCGCTACTCCCTGAGTTCTACCAGTTTTTTTAATATAGGGATAGGTTTCTTAGAGGTCAAGTCTAGCCATCTCTTTAATAGGGTACCTATTATCATCAAGTAATGAATAAAGAAAGTTCCTAGTCTCTTCCCCTCTTCAACTAAGCCTCAGAGTTTTAGCGATGGCATGCCTGACCGTTGTTCAAGGGTGAGCGACCTACCCTTGGTACTCGAACCCGTACCCAATCACCGACCACAACATTTGATATCAAGCCAATTGCTGCTCCGCCATCAATAGCAAGCAGTAGGGTTTCGATCCTATGAAGGCTCGAGCTTCACGATTCCACTACATACGGCTTCTAACCTTCGACAACAAGTAGGGCTGTAAACGAGCCGAGCTCAAGCGAGCTTGGCCTTCCAGGCTCGAGCTCGGTAGAAGCTCGAGCCGAGCTCGAGTTGGGGTCCGAGCCTAAACCTGGGCTCGAGCTCGGCTCGGCCTAAGCTCGAGTAGGCTCTAGTTTGGCTCGTTGAAGCTCGATAACAATTAAAATAATTTATTATGCACTATTTTTCAGTAATAAAAAAATTTGAAGTTCGAGCTCGGCTCTAATAAGCTCGATAACAGTCAAAATAATTCAAATACACACTAATTTTTAATAATAAGAAAAGCTCGAGCTCGAGCTCGGCTCGAGAAAGCTCGGTAAGAATTAATATATATTACTATTTAAGCTCGAATCGGGGCTCGCGAACTATTCGAGCTCGGCTCGGCGAAGCTCGCGAGCAAAGCTCGAAGCTCGCGAGCTACTCGAGTTCGGCTCGTTCTAGGCTCGATTCGAGTTCGGCTTGTTTAAAGTTCGAACCGAGCTCGAATCGAGCCTAGAACGAACCGAACTCGAGTAGCTCGCGAGCTTCGAGCTTTTTTTTACAGCCCTAACAGCAAGGAAGACCCACAATCTTGGTTGAATTGCTTTGAGCAATTCTTCAAGGAGCAGCGGATGATGGAGGAAGAGGAGTGGTTGGCATCGCACCACCTGATAGGGAAATGTTGCCTTGTAGTACCGGCGGCTGGAGTTTGCGCTCGGAGTGCAAACTTGGTCAAGTTTTGTTAAACACGTCAACCTCCATGTCATCATCACGCTGTCTCCACCCACGCGTCAAGCCTCCATTGAGCCAACCACCATGGCTTCCGATACCGAGTTATTCTCCATTGACATCTGCGCCAACTTAATGGCCTTGACGAAAGAGTTCATGGCCAAGATGGAGGAGTGAGCGCAACATGTTGCTACGGTTTTTGAGTCGCCATCGCTGTCGGTTGCGACTATGTTCAAGATGGAGGAGCAACAAGGGGCGATACCTGCCACTGCAATGGTGACACTGCCATCACTGTCCTCATCGCCGCCATAAGCGTTGGTCCTGCTATCGCCTTCAACAACGATGACTCCTCTCCAGAGTTAGCTATCCTTGACTACACCATTGGTACCACTGCCAAGGAAGAAGGCTACTGTTGTTTCGTTGTCACCCTTGCCACATCGTCCACCAACACAGTGTCTTAAGCGATTTGGAGTACAACGGCTAACAGGTGGGGGGCAGCGATGTCGTTGCATCCCTCCCATAACTGCTACATCTCAGGGCAAGAAGGATGCTGCTACTGTCCTGTGCTGGTTGCTCTTGCCACCGGCAACTACTGCGATGTTAACTGACACTAGAGGGTTGCTATCCTCGTTCAGCGGGGCTTCACGGATCTTCTTCTATGCAAATACGACGTCATTATCGTGCCCTCTCATCGATATGGGGTTATAAAGAACTTCAACCATGGCCACAGTTAAGGGTATTTAGGTCTTTTCCTATTGTCTAGGGTTTATGTGTGTGTCTTGTACTCTATATAAAGCCCTCTCAGGGTTGTGCAATATAACCATCCATTCATATCTTACATGGTATCAGAGCATGGTTTCAAAACCCTAGCTCACCTCCAGCCCGCTGCTTCCGCTGCTGCCCCCGGGAGGAGCTTATCCCGGGGGCGGCCATGCACGCCGGCAGCCACCACCGGCGGCCGAACGCGAGCAGTCTTCAGCTGCCACCCCGGATCTCAGTTTGCCCGGCCTCGAGGAGCCCGCCGCGTCCGCCGCCGCCTCTTCGGCCGCCACCCCGGATCTCGGTTTGCCCGGCCTCGAGGAGCCCGCCGCTGCCGCCGCCTCTGCTCCACTCCGCCTGGCCGCGCCGACCGCCGAAAGCCGCCACAGATCCGGCCTTCTCCATCGCCCGCGCCCGGATCTGTTCACCTCCGAAGCCGCCAAGTCCGGATCCGGCCGCCTCCGGGCCAGATCCGGCCATCTTCGCCGCCGCCATCTCGGGCTTCGATCTGTGCCACTATGCTTCTATCTCCCTTTTCGGCTTGATTCGACACAATTTTTCAAGAGCCGCACGCAATGACATCTTCTAGACGTGGACTTTGGATTTTCTCTATTTTAGTGTCAACCCTTCCAAATGCAATGCTATTGCCAATGTTCAAGAAGGCGCTAGGCGCTAGGCGGGCGGCGAGGTGGGGCCTAGCGCCTAGGGAGCCTAGGCGGGGCCTAGGCGGCTGAATTAAAAATGAGGACAACAGGTAGAAGATAAGTATATATTTGATGCTTAGATAAAAATTAGTCATATTTTAGACCGTCCGATGGAGATCCAACGTCCCAGATCGTGTCATCAAATCCTATAACCAATATTAAGAAAATTAGTCAGACTTTAAACCGTCCGATGAAAATCCAACGTCTCAGATCAACTCATCAATCCTTATATATATCTAACCCTAACCCTAACCCTTCAGGCTCCCCGCACAGCCCTTCGCCTGCGCCGCCAGCTCTCCCCACACCTCCCTTCGCCCGCGCCGCCCGCCTCCCCTCCCCCGCAGATCGCCGCCGCCTCTCCTCCCCCGCAGATCGCCGCCGCCTCTTCCGCAGATCCCGCGGCCCGCCTCCCCTGTCTCTCCCCTGTAGATCGCCGCCGCCTCCCCCATCTCTCCCCCGTAGATCGCCGCCGCCTCCCCCATCTCTCCGCCCTAGCCGCCCGCCTACCCTCGTCCCCCCGCGGCTCCCCCCACAGGCCGGCGCCGCGCAGCTTCCTGTAGGCCGGCCGCCGGCGCTCCTCCCCCCGCAGGCCGACGTTCCTTCCCGCAGGCCGGCGCAGCTCCCCGCAGGCGGCAGGCTGGTGCAGCGGCGCTACTCCCCGGCTCCCCGAATGCCGGCGCTTCTCCCCAGTCCCCGTTCCCGTTTTGCTGTTCTTGTGGTCTCCGGCCGCCTCGCCGCCTCGCCGCCTAGACGGCCGCCTCACCGCCTAGACGGCCGCCTCGCCGCCTGGCCGCTTCCTCCCCGCCCAACACCCCTAGGCGAGGCGCTGGGTGGCCGCCCAGCGCCTAGACGGGGCCTAGGCGGCCGCCCAGCCCACCTTTTAGAACACTGGCTATTGCATACGCTTTGCATTTGAGGGGGGGGGGGCGTGTTAAGGGTATTTAGGTCTTTTCCTATTGTATAGGGTTTATGTGTGTGTGTGTCTTGTACTCTATATAAAGCCCTCTCAGGGCTGTGCAATATAATCATCCATTCATATCTTACAGCCACCACCTGACAGCTCGAGGATGAGCTCTCACCGTGAGGGGTGCAATGCTATGGTCTTTGATCCCGGTGAGGTACGATAGCAGGCACGTGAACAACACTGGGTATTGTAGCGTGCGTGAACAGTACATAGGTACTATAGTGCATGTGGACAGTATCCATGCGGTATTGTATGATGTTATCTGTTTGGATAGTTTAATAGCATTGGCAGCATATCGCGGATTAGGAATATAATAATGTTTTCTTATTATTTAGGTTTATTTCCTTTTAGGTTTATTCCATGTAATATAAGCTTCCTATTACTATGGATTAGTTTCTTTAATGTAGAGATATGCTTCTTAGAGGTCAAATCTAGCCATCTCAAAAAAACGGGACAACACTGTACTTATTATCATCAAGTAATGAATAAACAAAGTTTCTAGTTTCCTCTTTTTCAACTAAGCCTCAAAGTCTTGGCGCAGCATGGCCAGGTCCTACCCTCGGTCCTCGAATCCGTATCCAACCACCGACCACAACATATTGACAAATGTTTTTTTGATGTATCAATGATTCAATGCTAGATAAATGCATATCTCCTTGGGCTGGTAGAATATCCCCTTTAAATGGTAGCTTAGTCTATACCTTGAGCTGTAACACCTCGGCTTAACAAAGCCCAGAATGTCACCCACAATTATTACCACTACCAAATTTAACCAATACTTGCACATTACCAACAACCTATGTAGCACGGACACGGATACGTCGACACGACACCGACACGGGAATTCGCCGTTTTCCCAAAAAGACCGATACGGCGACACGGCTATATATATTTAAATAATAAATAAATTATATATATATATATATATGGATTATTTTCTATGTTTCCACATGCTTATTAAACTGCGAGTGGGGAAGAAGCCGGTGGCACTTGGGGAGGAAGCCGACGGGCGGCGCTTGGGGGAAGAAGCCGGTGGCGCTTGGCGATGAATCCGGCGGCGCGCGGGGAAGAAGTCGACGGCGCTTGGGGAGGAAGCCGACGGGCAGCAACGAGGTGCGGGAGCGGGCGGCGGCGCGAGCAGGCGGCGCTTGGGGAATGGGGAAGAAGCCGACGACGCTTAGGGAGTGGGGAGGAAGCCGACGACGCTTAGGGAGTGGGGAGGAAGCCGACGACGCTTGGGGAGGAAGGCGGCGGCAAGGTGCGGGAGCGGGCGGCGCTTGGGGAGTGGGGAAGAAGCCGACGATGAGTGGGGAGGAAGCCGACGGGCGGCAGCGAGGTGCGGGAGCGGGCGGCGGTGCGAGCAGACGATGCGGAGCAGCGGGAATAACGCGCTCGGCCGCTCGTGCGTGCGATGCGTGCGTTAGGGTTAGGGCACGCTGTGCGTGCGTTATGGGTAATGGGCCGGCTTGGGCCGACCGTGTCTTGGGCCGGCTGTGTCCAGGCCGTGTCCGATTCATGTATTTAGTGTGTCCGACACGTGTCGAGAATTTTACTAATTAAAATTAATTCTAAAATCGGTCGATACGTCTCCGACACGTGTCGAAGACGTGTCCGTGTCGTATCCGTGTCCGACATGGTGTCGGACACAGATACAGTTGTTTTGCCAAGTATCCGTGCTACATAGCCAACAACTAGACTACAAGAGTTAATCATACAAAGTAATCTTAAACGGAAATTTTAGCAACACAGTTATCAACAAATTGAACTTAAGATGAACTAAATAACCACTAAGGTAGATTAATTATTAAACTAAACCAATGAACGCATCAAGTAGCAACATTATGAACCATAAAAAGATAAGGAAAACCATTTATCAACTAATATTTGTATGGATAGTACTAAATTATTTATGACAATAAATGATAGATCACTAGATGGAGTGAAGAGCTACAAAAGTGCAAGGTCACATGTTCTACGTCCATCTATACATGTCATCTTCAATGTTCACCTAAAAACAACAATAAAGTAAAAGTAAGTTCACGACTCAGCAAGTGCATAATAAAACAATAGCATCAACTTACATCGTATTCCACGTTTTACCACAATACTATCTCTTTCTCTTTTCTTATCATCAATAAACTACATTTACCGCAATACCAACTTTCTTTTTTCTTATCAACAAACCATAATGCAATGAAATGTAATGCCCACATGCACCTTTTGAACTTGTACCAGTATAGCTAAGGGAACACCCGTCGATGTTCACCCTCTACCTTCATCCTGTGGAGGTACCTATCTTTGTAGGTCTTACTCAAGAGCATTCCGGAATAGTCAAATAGTTTTACGCATAGCTATTCGACTTACCGCCCTGGCTCATATGCTTGTCATGTCATGAGTGCAACCTTCTATCATTTTACCACATATCACATTTATTATCGAATTATATCATACTGAACAAAAGGGTAATCAATTATTACATGGCATGAGTAATTCAATAATAATGGGCAATTATCAACCACCAACTATCATTCTACTATGCATTTGCCTTTTCTAGATGCGATGACTACGTGATTAGAAGATGACACCAACCCTGATACTACTACTATAGTAATTATTCAATCTTATTACAAACCACAGCAATACAAGACAACAATTAAACGACAATGCTCCTCAATGCTTTCCAAATCCACAATACTCTCCTTTATAGACAGTAATCCCTGTGGACCTGGTACTAAAAATGACATAACTTCTAACTCCCAAGTTCTATCATAGCAACCCATATCAGTTCTGAAATCTACACAAAATTCCCTACAAGTTCTTATTTGGCCACGAGTTCAGATTAAATCATTTAAGGCCTGTTCTTTGCAGCTTCTAAAAGCGGATTTTGGCTTTTGCTATAGTACCTAACATTCAAACAGAGGATTTTCTCAAGACGGGGTCTACAAGTTAATTGTAGTACATATTAAAAGCCCAATATCTGTACTAGCCAAAATCGCAAGAGAGTTTCTCTCCCTTCGTAATCTCTGTCACGAACAGCTCAAAATTCAAAAATTTCAGCCAAAAGCCATAAGGCATGGCCATAAGCCAAAAAAAAGAGCAGGTTCTTAAACCACCGTTTGTTTACCCAAAAGACAGATTTGCCATTTTCTGAACAGTAGGCTTAATATTTTTCATATATATTAATCTGTTCATGCAACTATAGTAAACCATGACATTTTCAAAAACTACAGAAAGTTTTCTACCTCTTTCTAGTTATGCTAAAAATTTACTTCCGCCATCTAATCAGTCAAATAATTTCCCATGACTTTCAAAATAATTTCCGCCATCTAGTAGCAACCTGTTTTGGACAGCAGTCTTTCAAAATTCATAACTTTCGTTCTACTCATCTAATATTCATGTTCTTGGACTCTCTAGAATCATTAAGAAAGTAGCTACGCTTTTCATTTAGACCAAATGCTCTAATTACTCCATTTACTATTTTTAATTTACTGATGATTCCAGTGTTGCTAATTGACTACAATTTCCAGACAGCAGGCTTACAGAAATCATAACTCGAAATTTAACCATCCAATTGACATAGTTAATATTCTACAGAAAGCTTGCAATATTCTCTACAACTACCTATTAGATGACATTCTCCGGTTTTGTCTATACGGTATCTAAAATCACAGTATAACAATATAGCAAATTAACCGATCTACTAATCGATCTCTTGATGAACACTTGCCACTTCCCTCTCTAATCTCGACTCTAATCTCTAACAGAATTAGCAAAACAGAGGAGAAACATCCAGATCGTTACCTCAATGCAGAAAGCCTAGATCACGATCTCTTCCTCACCTTTTCTTCCGTTTTCTCACCTAATCTTTTTCCTGCCGTGCTCCTCTTTTCCTCTTTGATCCTTCCCCCTTGGTGCACTGCCGATCCAAGCCAAGATGTGGCAGCGCCCATCGCGTGTGAATGCTGGCCGGGTGATAGGTGTGCAGGCGATGGGGGTGCCAGCAAAGTGGCATGCGATGGCTACACGGCAGCGCGGGAGCGCAGGAACGGCGGGTGACACGAACGACGCTAGCGTGTGGACATGCACTGGCGCTCGGCTTGCGTTGCGTGCGGGTGATGGATTTTGCTGGCGCGTGGCTAGGGCGCACTGGCGGACGACGTGCTAGCGTGCGGGAGATAGGTGCGATGCGCTGGCGACGTGGTGACAGCGATTGATGGCAATGGATGGCGACGGCTATGCGTGTTGTCACGTGGCAAGCGAGCGATGGAATGCCAGCAGTAGCAGGTGGTGGCGCCAGTAGAAGAAAAAGAAAACTGAGCGTTGGGTATTTTTGGGTCTGGGTCTTCCTCTCCCCCACGAACCCTTCTATCATGGCACAACTTCGGATCCGACCTCCCAACTTCCCTGTACCTGGAACCAATTCCTCTAAAAATTCAAGCATCCTATTTTTCACGTATCGCCTTTTCACTATTTACACATAAGTCCTCAAGAGTGTTATTTTCAGAATATTACATGAGCAGTCCCAGGGGGCAGCATATTCAGGGCCAATACATTGTTGTATTCATGTGGATGTCTGGCAGCATGACATATTGTTTGCTTAAAAAAAGGAAGATAAATATAAAAGGAAAAACATTACATTGCTTCCCATTTTCCTCTATAGTTATAAATAACAAGGAATTCCATAGGTGCAGTACTTATGGCAGCATTATTATTCCAATTCTGTAATGCGATTAGTACAAAAGGATTATTTTGGTGGCAGTATGCCCTTAAGCAGATAAGTACTTACAAAAGGCATTGCAAAGGATGAACTTTGAAATAGCAGATTGTGTTGTTCTAGTCTCATGGGGTTATGTGGTGTATTTTTTACTATTGTATTGCCAATGGATTGTCCTCAGCTCTTATTATTTGCAAAAGATGATAGTAGCTTCAGTGCATGAGATCTTAATTATGCAAGAGCTGTCTTGAAGCGTTTTTTCCTTTGCTGAAAAAAAAGGGTTTTTACCCCTGTTTGAACCCAGGCCGAACACTTAGGATTACCAAGTTAGCATATATATCTTGAGGCTTGGTCCAACTGCTGTCAGAAATTGTGTCACAAGAGTTTCAGGATTTACAAATCATGATTGTCCATGTTTTCCTCTAGATATCTCTCACGATGACAAATGGACATACTTTTGGAATCCTGTGAATATTACATGAAAAGTGTGTGGTGTTTCTTTTAGGAGATATGCTAACTTCCACTTTTATATCTGTCTGGAAAAATTGATGCATGCTGAAAGATTGTGCGATTCTCTGGGTTTTGCTTCATGGAAACTACATACAATAGCAATGCTAGAAAGAAAGATTCCGCTTGGAATTTGTGAATGTTGCTGTTTGAGGCTTTGAGAAGCCTACTTTTTTTTCTCTGTATTTTTCTTTTTCTTTGTTTCAGTCCTTCTTTAATATAGTTTAGTAGGGCTCTCCTTTCTGTTTCCTTTAAAACAAAGTACCAAAAACATGAAAAATATTTCAAGCTCTTTTATTTTGCTGCCACCTATGATATGATGCCACATGCAGCACATTATGGCCTACGTGATGGCACACCAAAGGAGGGCAGCAGCCACAATAGCTAGGACCATCTGAGATTCTTTATCTATCAAGTTATTGATAGGAATATGATCTTATCTATTAGGAAGGTTACCTACTTACCTAAGATAATATTTCATTGTTAAATGGCCAGCTTTATATAAGCACGGTACTGTCATTTTTTTCATTAAGCAAGAAATAAGAAGAGTTCTTAGTCTATTCCCCTTCTCTCCTGCCCTTGTGGTGTGGCTGCTGGTCAGCGGTGCCCTCGCGCCACTTGTGTCTAGCGACGCCTCGATCAGGCCTAGGGTCCCTCACTCCAGATATGCCATGACATATGACCTATGGAAGCTTTGTACTACTGTAGATCTTTGATTCTTATGCTAAATGTGTGGAAGTTATTCCTCTGTGATCTCCTCTGGAAAGTAACTTTACTATCATATTTTCAGCCAGAAGATTTCTGGTTCAGTGCACCAAAGAAGGGGATTATGGTTTTTGCATTGCCAGGGGAGCCTGGATTAGCAGAGGTAGCTGGTGATTTCAAGATTCATTTTCATGATCGTCAGGGAGATTTCTACTGGTGAGCTCCATTTCCTAAGGATATTGTTATTTCCTAGACAGAAGTATCTGTGCTTCTTGTGCTTAATGGTTTCATTTTCTTTTTATTAGAACGAGGTTGTTAGATGCAGAGATGTAAATGTATATATAATTTAGATTGGATGGCATCAAAATTTTACATTGAAAGCTGGAAAGAAATCATTGTCTTAATTCTATGTTCCACTTGTTCACCTTTCTTCAGCTGGCTAAATACAACAATGATGGAGAACAGGGTGACATTGAATTCAACTGATCTTGATGACTTTGACAAGGTAACTGTTATTTCGTCTTTGGTTTTATTCGTATGGATTTATTTGTCAAGAGCTAATATTAAACTATAGAACCAGGCACACCACAAAGTATCCAATTTTAATTTGGCTAAGTCCTCTTGCGTTTCCAAGCTTTACTATATAAGACTAGTCCAAAGAGAGCATTGGCTAATAGATAACAGTACTAATCTGATGAAAGTTGATCTGGCATCCACGATAGACACATAATAAGGGTTGAAAACGCAGATATTGCCTTGATGTACTTCACATTTATCAACATCAGTACATCACTGTTTACTGTTGTGCTGCTTGAGTGCTTATTGTGTAAACTTTGCATATACGATGTTTTAAATGTTTGAGTAGGAATACAATACTAAAAAAATGATAGCAACCAGAAAGTGTGCATGGAGTGCCAGTATGATAATAGTTAGCTGGACTAATTGAAACTCCAAGAGCCACCTTTACCACCTGTTCATCCGCCGTGTATCTAACCAGTTGCCCATGAAATTCCTTAACTATCCTGAGACGGTTGTTCTCTTCTGATGAGTCTTGTCAACTCCGGATACATTATCTCTCAATTTGCATTCCTTTCTGTCTCCTTTGCTGTGAATAGGACGATTTTGACGTACATTGCATAATTGACACCTGCCAGTCTGTCGCACCCAATTAATAGATGATAGGAGGCATGTGTTGTATGGATTTGTCCCAGTAATGATAGGCATTTTAGGCAGATTATTTTTTAGCATTTTATAATGTTAAGATCAGATATTAGACATTCCCTGTGTCCACACCTGGCTTAACATTCTTGGTGAAAACAAAATCTTGAAACCCGGTGAGAAATCCAGCTAACACCATTTTCAGAAAAATTCGGACAAAAAATTCACGCGCTAGTCAAATTCAAAATTGCAGCAGTTAATTCAATTATCTACGTCTGCCATCCTCCTACCCTGCCACCATTGCCAATTTGCCATTGAGCCCCTCCCGCTGCCGCCGCCATCGTCCTCGGCAGCATCCTTGATGGCTATGGCAAATTGCGGCCAGGGTTAGGTCATGGGTATTGGATTCAAGGTGGGGAGTTGGGATAGGATGAATGGGTGATGAGTTTGATTTCAATGCTGACATGTGGGTCCACAAGTAAAAAAAAGCAAAAGGAAAAAATGGCACATGTGGGTAGGAGGTGAAGAAAAAAAAAGACCTTGCACCAATGATGAGTTACTTGTCTAAGGCTTGCATCTTCCGTTGGTGGTTACTGAGTTATTGACGTTATTTTGCAATTCTTTTTGTTCAGACTAACCGAATATTTATTATATTATTCAGAGAAAATTACCGTCACCTGGGTTCCAGGTCGAGGTCGTTATCGTAGATTATGATGGTTCACAACCACCAAAACCAAAAACAGCTGCTGAATCTGCTGATAAGAAATCTGATGCTGATTCCTCCACAAGTACCATTGCAAAAGAAAATAATGCTGCACCTGCAGAGTCCAACAAGGGAGTTGGGAGTCATGATAAAGATGACGTCTTCTCTGACAGTGAAGCGGAAGATGGATCATCTAAGGGCAGGAGGGAGAGTCGTACTAGAAATGCTGCTAAAGCATCTGAAACGAGCGCTGTGCAAAAGGAGGCATCAGCTGCTGCTAGCAGAATCGAGAAAGTAGCTATAACCAGCGAACAAGGAACTGCAAGGGCACCTGACGCCACATCTCTCAAAACTGAAGTTAGCAGCAAGAGCAGCTCCACCACAGGACCACCACCTGCTATAGTTGAATCTTCCAGCATGAGCGAATTCAAGGCGATTGCTGCAGACGCTTCGGTCTTCTCGTTCGGAGATGAAGATGACTACGAAAGTGAATAACCGCCTTTGTGGGTGTTTGGTTTGCCACTGTATAGTATGGTGCTTCAGTGACCATGATAGAATGCCACTTCGAAGCAACAGGGTAGCAAAGTTGAAAAAAAATGATTTATTCTTGCATTTTGTGTTCACTGTAGCTTTTTATCAGGCTGCGATGTACCCAGATGAACTTGTAACTCGACCAGGTCTGAACTTTGTTAATACCTCTCCTATTTGTTTACAGAAAAACTCTGTATATGGATTCTTGACTTAGGCGGTTGCCTAAATTTTCCCTGTATGGTGTGCCAAAATTCATCCATCATATTGGTCTACTACGAATTGTCTCAGTTATGGTTAAAAAAAAGAGTTGCGTTTTGTTCAGGGTAACTTGATTAACATATATGGTTAAGGAGCATTAACTTAACCAAGTCAAAGCGTTTTAACCCTAAGCCCAAGATTAAATGCCGGTTTGCGTTTGCTGTGTTGCATCGTGGAATCTAGTTAGTTTGGGCAAGATTTTAGTGTTACAACTCCAAAGAAAATATTTTCAACTAATTGTTACATCCAAAAGTGCAAGTAAACAAGTTCTTTGAAAAACCATCAATCCCAAGCGGATAGCGAAATAAGCTAATCCATCGTAACTAACCCCCCAATTTATGTTGTTCTACTGCCAACCCAAGTTACACATCTAATCTAGCCAAACAATATTTTAGGCTAAGTTACCAAAGAAAAAAATTATTTGAGCAAACCTAATTAAGCTAAAATTAGATACCAACAGGTCAACAACCCATACATCCCTACGTGCTAGGTACTTCAAATATCATTTTTTTCCATAGGAAACATGTGCCAATTTTAACTGGATTTAGATAGAACGTTGAAGGCTATCAACTTGTTTAGTGTCTGCAGATCAAACTTTAACATGGTTGAAACTTCCTATTAATTCCATCTAATTTAATTATTATTTAATTTTTATCAGATATATATATATATATATATATATATATATATATATATATATATATATATATATATATATATATATATATCAGATATTTTTATCGTACATATATATATAAATATAAAATTACTATTCAGTAGCTACGAGTAGAATAAGCGCGCTGCCCCTTCCATCGACCCAATCCCACCAGATCACTAGACAAACATGCATGCATTGAGAGGAGAGAGAAATATGCATGTCAATAGCAAATAACTTATACAGAATGTTACTGCTGTGTGAGTGAAGTTACTGTTAACATACATGTATTGAGAGGAAAGAGAAACATACATGTCAATAGCAAATAACTCGTATAGAAAGTTATTGCCGTTTGTGAATGAAGTACTGTCAAACATATGTAGAGTTACTGTCAGTTATAATACTATAAATTGACAGTAACTCTACCTATATTTGACAGTAACTTTATATATCTGTACTTCGCAATAACTTTACACAAAGTTACTGGTTATTGACAATAAAGTTATTTTTGACTGGTAGTAAAAATGACACGAATTTCGTAGCATCAAAACATATTTAACATGAATCTTATTTTGTTAAGCTCATAATTTCGAACACAATGGTGCAAATGGATTGCAGATTGAACTTTTGGTGAAAGAATTATTTTATTTTTCGCAGATTGAACTTTTGGTGAAAGAATTATTTTATTTTTAGCTCATAAACAAGATAAAAAAAATCACAAGTCAAGTGCACTTATTCTCTTCTCTCTCCTGCTGCATGCATATGTCAGACCATAACCACCCACTGTTGCATTTTTTTGAGATTTAGTAGGGTTGTTAGTTATGGAAAAGTTACTATCTTCTGAACATAAAGTTATCATTTATAATTCATCAAGTTACTTGCATTTGCAAAGTTACTATCTCATACACAAAAAGTTATCATCGATAATTTATGAAGTTATGCACGACCGCAATAGGAAGCCAGGGCACACGTGCAGCCAGTGACTCGCATGTAGTGTGCGTGCACGCGCTCATTAGTGTAGTCGTATATATATTTGTATATTCCTAACTGAATTTAATGCCAATTTCATTTTATTTTCCAAATTTAATTTTACATATATTAGAAAATTTATTATTTTTTGAGTTTGAATTGGAATTTATATGTAGTCCAAATTTTAGTACATATGTAATTTTTTTATCTTAAGAGTAGCACCATGTGGATATTATTTTGTTCTTAAGAAATCCTATGGATTGTCTTGAGTGAGATAACTTTTTTTTAATAAATATCCTATTTGTATTCCGCTTGGTGAAATACGATGGGGAATTTTTGGCATATATGGCACTGTTTGAATCTGTATTTGCGAAAATGCTAGTGCACGTGCAAGAATGGCAAAAATGTCTTTTTTGCCGCTTGGCCATCGGGCGGCGGAAACGTGGGCCTAGCAGTTGACCGACGGAGCTCGGCCAATGTGCTGCAGGTGGCCTGCCGCCTAGCCAGCGCTCTAGGTGATTAGTCACATAGTAATTAGGTAAAAAAGGTAATTAGCAAAAATAAATGGCCTGCCGCATGGTGGTCGGGTAGCAGGCCTTGGCACCATGCGGCAGGTGCGGAGTCAACATGCTTTTCCTTTTGTTTTTACCAACTTTTTGGTTTCTTTTTTTTACTTACATTAGTATATCATGCCAACCCTAGTGGGCCAAAGGCCATTAATTTCGTTCTCCCGTGCCATACGCGATGAGGGAGCAAACCACCGAAAGCGTCATGCCATCGCATCTGCTCCCCACACGCATTTCTTTTCCATGATTATCGATGCATCGTTAGCGCGCCTTGCGCTCTTGCCCTCGCTATAAATTGCGAGCAATCTCACAGTCTTCTCTCACAGTCACACATGTAATTTTTCTCGCAGTCACTCACGCATTTTTTTCGTAGTCTTCTGTGCATATTTATGTAATTATTTAGTTCATCGTAATTTTTTATATGTAGTATTGTACTGCCATTATATATGTTTATGTATATGTATGTTATGAAATTATTTATTTCATCGTAATTATTAATTTGTAGTGTTGTACTGCTATTATATATGTATATGTATATGTATATGTTTGTATATATGTATGTATATTTATGTAATTATTTATTTGATCATAATTTTTAATATGTAGTATTGTACCACCATTATATATGTATATGTATATCTATATTTATGTAAGTATTTATTTCATCATAATTTTTAATACATAGTATTGTACCGCCATTATATATGTATATGTATATTTATGTAACTATTTATTTTATCATAATTATTAATTTGTGGTATTGTACTGCTATTATATATGTATATGTATATTTACGTTATTATTTATTTCATCATAATTTTTAATTTGTATTATTGTACTGCCATTATATATGTATATGTATGTATATACATGTTTTTATGGAAATTGTAATACTTTATGGTCTTAGAACTTTGTATTATATAGCCTTTTATATATGATAAGTGATAACACACGGTTAGCTTTTATTCAGGCATTTGCAAGGATTGAAAAGCATTATTTTGTGAATAAGGGATTTTTACCCTCAGACTCACATCTATTGGACAACGTTGCCAAGATTCGACACATAAAAGCTTTTATTGTACAGGTACATTTGTCGTCAAGCTTCGTTGTTTTGACATTATGCATTTTCATGTGTGGGTATGACTGTATGAGTGCATGAGTTAATAGCAAACACTTTTTAATGCATGAAGTTAGAAATAGTGTGTAGGTCCATTCATCTGTTAACCTTTTGTAATTGGAACCAAAGTTGTGATGTCGAATATAAAGGTAGGATGGCAACATGCCATGTTTTGGTGGGTTGTGAAGTCCATAGAATGAAATAAATTCTGGATCTGTGCATATTTCATATTCTGCCTTTCTTGGGCAATTTAGATGTGATCACATGATAGAAATCAATTTTGTAAAAAGTGCACTATTAAACAACAGTTCATTAATCTAGTAATTAAAAACGTGATGCTTCATATTGCAACCATTATATATTTATATGTACATATGTAGGTATATATATGTATATGTGTATGTATGTACATATGTATATATATATACATATATATAATATATATTACATATATGTATGTATTTGTATATATATAGCTTTGCCTTTACTGGAGCTTTTTGAAGAGTTTTACGTGAGAACCACTAGTACCACTCATGGATGATGACGGACGCGGTTGGCCCTCTGCACTTCAAGTTGCGGGGAGGGAGGGATCATTGGGAGCTGGACAATCGCTACATCTCAATCCTGCGGGCCACGGGCTTGTTGCCCTTTGTGAAGCTAGCCTCCATTGGACGCTTGTTCACCCTCGATGATAGCCTGTTGGCGGCACTGGTGAACAGGTGGAGGCCCGAGACGCACACATTCCATTTTTAGTGGGGTGAGATGACTGTCACTCTCCAGGAAGTCTCATTCTTGACTGGTCTCCCTCTTTGGGTTGACACAGTTGTTTCAGCCCCTACACCGGTGGACTGGAAGGAAAGGCTGGTGTATTGGTTCGGCCTAGGATGGGTCAGCATGGTATGGACTGGCAGCCACTGCAGCAGGAGTGGAGAATGGCATGGACGGAAAGGGCACGGCTGGATGTCCTAATGGAGTAGCGTCTGTACGATGTTTGGATGTATGACGAGTACCTACAGTGGTACGTACCCCGGTGCATGGCAGACTCACTGTTCCTCTACCAAATCACCCAAAGCAGCTCACACACGACGACATTCTAGAATGCTCCATCGATCACCACAACGCTTCACGGCACCATGACACCGTAAGATAGTTGCAATGTCTGATTGTTTCATTTAGGAAATTAATACTACTCATTACCATTTAGGAAATTAATACTACTCATTACTAAACCTGTTTTTTATGTCACTTTAGTTGGAGTGGACACAACTCATCGCAAGCATGTCCAAAACTGCTATTAGCGGCCCAGACACACCACCGGCCCTGCAGAAAACTTTTTAAGTACATCCTATCACAAGCTAAAATAATAGTATACAACCTGAGCTACGGCCGATTGACGGACCACGCCATGTGCATCGGGCACCCAATGGGGGCACCGTGCTAACCCGCCAAGTCGTTGCGACCTAGCAAGTCCGGCCAGCCAACGCGACCTAGCGAGTCTAGCCGGCATCGTAGTATTAGCCGTCGATCATACGTGGCCCAGATTGGCGAGAAGATAAATTACGTACAAATGTATGTTTTGTTTTCCTATTATGCCTTACGTTCTGCTTACATCATGGTGTTCTCTCACCATAAATCTATCATCGGGATGCATCACTTTTACTTTCCGCACACCCTACACAGACTACCGCTCCTCGTTGGTCATCTTCACTACATATCCGGGAGGTTCGAGATTCACATTATACATCTAAATATTTAATGTAAGTAATATCGTTCCATCTTGCAGCCTTCAATTCAACGTGGGGGTGACGGCTAGCCCATCGATGATGATACAGGCTTCCCGACTGCTTCTAGGGAGTTACATAGCGCCAGGGTTTGCATCGTACGCAGGGCAGAGCTAACCATTCACATCGTACACAGGGTAGAGCTCGTTGTTCACATCGTATGTAGGGTTTGGAGACTTCAGTGGGTAGAGCACCTCTGGCATCATTGCCACACCGTAAGGTGAAGACTAGGGCTCCTCTGCACATCGGGGATTCCTAGAGTGCTTCGTTCACAACCTCATCTCTGGCGGCGCCCAATTTAGCATGTCTTAGCAAGAGCACCTCGACACTTACTAGTAGATATTGCCTGGTGTACTTCAGCCTATTGGACTACCGCCGGCCACTCAACAGACGGAACGGTCTCCATACCTCCTACGAACCAACACGCAAGCTCCCAACCGGCTAACGTACCCTGCGGGACATGCTCGTGCTCAATGGAAGATAAGGCCATGCACGGGGAGGCAAACGCGGTGAGGAGATAGTAGTGGCTTAGATGAGTGAGCCATACCGCATCCGTTGCAATGCGTTTTTTGTACTATTGTATGTACTTCTTGCGTAATTGAATAAAAAATTTCACCATTAAGTTCACTACTATAATTTTTCCAACTCATAGCATTTTTTGTACTATTACATCACATCCGCACTTTCTTTATACTTTACCTGTTCTAACCTCTTGTTGCTCAAAATTGTAGATGGTCGGATCTTCTTCAGTGGGTTCCTAGGACTACTTTGCTCATGCTGAGGTAGAGGGTGAGTTCATGGGACTACTACATCAGCTGATGCAGTACCACAGTTATAGCTAGCCGCCCATCTTTAGGGGCCATAGGACAAGGGTCTTGGACCATGGAAGCCTTTGTGTATGCTAGGGAGGGAGGATTTGATCCCCTCACCATCCCTATCACACACCCAGGAGTCACCGTTCTGATGCCATACAAGATGCAGCACACTTTGCTTTAGCTCAGCTTTGTCGACTGCATGGGAGTGAGATATTGTAGTCTCCCTACTGTTTCTTCCCCTTCATCCGTACCGGAGCTCCCTACCCCGACCTCCAGCCTACTCTAGTGGACAACACTCAACTTTCCCACCTGGTATTGCTTACGTAGGTCCTGGCGAACTCCTACTTTCGAGCTCTCTAGGAGATAGGGTAGATTCAGTTGCTGTGGACTTCTAGTTACCAGCACTTCGACGTCCTCCAGGTTCAGCTAGCTAGGGTGCAGACTGCACTCACTTTCTCTGAGCGAGAGTGAATTGCAGCAGAGACTGAGTTGGAGCACTGTAGGGCTACAGCAGACTACACTCCATCATCCCCAGAGCAAGTTTCAGCTCTAGTACAATTGTGAGTAGCACCACCAGTAGCACCAGCACCAGCTACCCATCCTCTGCCTCTTCCTGCTCCAGTCGCCCATGGAGCAGCCTCGACACTTTACCCGGGACTCCGCACTAGGCTTACGGCTCATAAGCACATACACCCACCACCCGTCGCACACGTCGGGGGTTGCAGCTGAGGTCCTTGTCGTTCACACTCTTGTTCTCACTCCAGCTCCAAGTCGCCGAGTGTTAGTCGCAATCGCTCCTGCTCCCTGGGGAACTGCTCTACCTGCGGAGGGGGCTATGCCAGGGGGAGTAGTTAGTTGTATGTTTGTTTTGTCAGGAGTAGTACTACCTTCTTTCTCCCTCCCTCCTTTTGTACCTAGTAGTAGATGTTACATATGTATAATGTCATCATTTGGCAAAGCCTATAAACTACGTCTAAGGTTATGTAACATCTTTTGTAATGAACTAATCTAAGCTCTATGTACTCCTTGCGTAATTGAATAAAAAAATTACACCATTAAGTCCACTGCTATAATTTTTCATCTCATTTGCTATATTAAACATTCCTACAAATAGTTTACGTAAATAATTTTGAGTAAAATTCATAACAAAAAATTTATGAGAAAATTACATAACGAAATACGCTGCGTTGGGAAGTTCCACAAAAAATTCCAAAATTTTTGTGCTCATTTGCTATATCTATAAATTTCCATGAGCAGTGCATAGAAATACAAAATGGAATACGCTGCGTCAGGAAGCTCCACAAAAAATTCCAAACTTTTTGTGCTCATTTCCTGTATCTATAAATTTCTATGAGCAGTGCATATTAAAATTTCTAATTATGCAATTAAACTAATTAATTATTTTCAATCGCTAATTAAATGAGCATCACATATCTCTAATTTTTATTAAATTAACATAAAATAACATGAAAATGCATAGCACATAAAGTTCTAAAAAATTCAACAATTAGGTTGACTCTGTCAGGAGACTGTACATAAAATTTTGTAATTTTTTGAGTCCATTTGCTATATGTAACAACTCGTACAAATAGGACAATCATATGAATTTTTGAGCTGCATTCAAAGTGGATATAAAACAAAAAAAATTATATAATGAAGCACATTGTGTCATGAGGCTACATATAAAATTTTGTAATCTTCTGAGCTCATTTGATACATTTAAAAATTCAAGAAAACGGTAAATAAGCAATACTAATTCAGGTAAGTAATTAAGCTAGCTAAATAGTAAATCATGTGCCGTCTGGTGGCAAGGAGGTAGGGAGGTGGCTGCATGGTGGGTGGGGGTAGGCCCCTACCGCCCGATGGCTGGGCTTCGATGGACCAGCTGTTGGCCCTAGGGCACGCCACCAGGTGACGGGTTGAAATCATCCATATATGCCAAAAGTTCATCCGATGGGAACTCGTCGAACTTGCAAGTCATCTTGCATGTAGTCCTCCATTTCTCTATATTTAACCATGACCTCGGAATGTCCGTTTCAATATATTTGTCTATGAGGGAATCTAGAGTGTAGTTATTACAATTTTTCTCTACCACTATTTAAACGCTTTAGAATGAATTAAGTGATTGTGATATGTCATTTAATAGAGGTATGTATGGTTATTTCTTATTAAGTATTTTTTTAGATTTGGTGATTGCTTAGTTTCTATGTATAGTGAGTTGTGGACAAATATAACGAAACGCAGGAAGTAATCTATAAGCAAGCATACAATTAATTTTTTTCTCTGATCTGATTACATTATACTACACCTTACATTAATATTACTAAGGATATTAAACATTAGAGCTCTAGCAATTGCAACACCGTGGGTTTTATCCAATGTACTAAATAGTGTTTGCAATGTCCGCAATTGCATAGCGGAGTATAAACGCTACTGATACGAAGTAGCGGTCAGAAATAGCAGCTTTAAACTTAGCTACTGCCATAGCTGTTTGACAAGTGCTATAGCGGCTACTACATAGCTGATTTAGCAGCTCTCTACTGCCGCATCATTCCTATACAAAGTGAAATACCAAACTAGTAATAGTCACCACACTTCATACTCATCCTCCTCAGCCATCGTTTCCTAATCTCTTGCTTTATGGCTAATGGCACTTGCCATAGACCATACTCGCCACATGGTCGAATCTCATGTTTCTTCTTTGCTGCTTGCTTGTTCACAGCTTAACTAACTGATAGGCGCCGTCGGTGAGCAACTAAAACTGAGAGCCATGCTTGCAAGTTGCAAGTCGTGTCCAGTTCGACGTTTCCTAACATTTGATGTCCGAATTGATGCTAAGATCGAGTCTGAACTTCTAGTGTCATATTGTTGGTAGATTGCTTTAACATTGATCTTATGCAATATCTAATTCCGCCTAATTTATCATACACGTACTACTTATGCCTAAGTTACTAATTGACTTGGCTATTTTGCATGTTAAAGTTGCTTTTTATTTTGGTAGAAAGTCATGAACTATATATACATGGTTAACTAAAGAATTACGAGTGTCTTTAAATTCCGCTATAGGAATATAGTGTCCGCTTTCCACTATATGGACACCAATTCACTACGACCCGACTATCTGCAATGGTGACTGGCGAGCCATGGTGGCGGTGGACGGCAGCCGACGTGGCTGCGGCAGTCACCCCGACTGAATCCACTCATCGGTGGCAAAGAGGAGCACAGCCGGAGGACCTGAGTGCTGCCTCATTTCCTCAAGCATCAGAGCGGCCAAGTCCAATGCTCCAAGAACAGTCCCGGAAAGGTGAGAGCCGTGAAACCAAATAAGAAAGAAACAATTGGTGACTCGATGCTGCGACAGCGCATGGCACCAGTGAAAGGATCCGGCCGGAGGCGTTAGCCATTTCGGATTCTTTGTTCTTTTTTGTGGGCGACGACGGCCGTGGCAAAGATGGTGGCGGGATCTGCCGCGGAGGTGACGAGCGCTGTGCTTCAGAGCAACGGCTAGAGGAGGCACGCACGGCATCTACTCGTGGTTGGGGCTGCGTCAACCAGGAACGAGCTCACGTGACATCGCCGCATCGTACGAGTGTAGTAAGGGAAACATAGTATGTATAGCAGAACTGTTGTCATATTAGGCCTTGTTAGTGACACAAGAATTGTTTTCCCGTTTCTTGCGAGGTTTGAACAATTTTCTATGGAATTCAAACAGAATTATTGCGTTCCAATCAGTTCTATGAGATTATTGACATCCTGTAGCCGATATTGAATCATTGATTGCACTCTCGTATTCTATGCTGTTTTCATGCCTTATTCGTATTTCTTGATTCTCCTATTAGTTTCATGTATCAAGTGGATTGGTCAATATACATGGCTAAACAGTTCCAATAGAATCTCATTAGAATTTTTATATCCAAATTTGAAATTTCTCACTCGACATCAATTCAACCACCCATATTGATTTGCAAACATGACAATGTGGATTCATGTATCAATTGGATTGGTCAACATACATGGCTAAACACTTTGGGTAGAATTTCATTATAATTTTTAATTGAATATTTGATCTTTCTCACATATAGCACTTCGATTCAGTCACCTGTTGAGAGACCATGTGGTCGTGATCCCATGTTTGTGATGAGCAATTGACGCGTGTTCTGAAAAGTCGAGTTTGGTTTGTGTGGTTCGGGCCATATCGTTGCGCGGTGCAATCGGTTTCGGTCGGACTTGGTCGAACTAGGTCGAACATGTTTAAATCATTTATTTTTCGTTTCGATCGATTTGGGCTTTGAGTATTTCTTCTGATATTATTGTATGGTTACAATATTTCGAGCAGTGCTATGTGATTTGTTTCTTGTCTGTGATGGCTGCAGAACGTCGAGGTGGAGTCGTGGCGAGGCACGGGATGACCGGATTAGCCGCGGGCGGTGCCGAGGTCAGAACGGTCGAGGTGTGCCGAAGACGGCGAGGACTCGAGGTGGCTATGTGGCTTGGAGGGCAAGGAATGAGGAAGCTTCCTGGAAGGTGCGCGAGGGGCGTTTTGGTGAATACGCAAAGCTGCACTAAAGGAAGTGAATTGTGGATAAAGCACCATGAGTTGTTGAGAGCTAATGGGTAAAGTGTGTTGTAAACCCATTAGTGGAGACTATAAATAGAGGATGCTCTCTAGTGGAGAAAAAGAGAGAGAGGGGGTATAAGAGTTAGGGTTTTATTTGTGTCTCTCCATGGTTGTATGAGATAGGGTTGTGTTCTTGATCTCCTAAGCATGTATGCGGACTTGTTAGTGGGAGATTGAGAGAGATGAGCTGAACAACTATGTAATCATTCCTCTTCTTTTAATCACGTATGTCTCCATATCTTTTTCAAGAAATCTTGTGTTGAAGTCTTTGAGTTTGTGCTTCTCCTTGTTTTGTTCTGTCCTCTGATTTGCTCTGTTTTTTCAGCTGGTTTGTTTTACTTGGATTCGGCTGCCATGATGGTTCTCTGTTTGGTCCTTTGAGTGCCGACAGCATGAAGTTACTTTTATACTTTCATTTCGGCCAGTTAGTACTTCTGTTCGGCATTGTTTGGCATCATTTTGGTTCTTGGGCAGCAGGTTGTTGTAGTAGTACAATCCATTGATTGATTCGGCCAGAAATTTTGCATGCTCTTTTTTTTTGCCGTGAAGCACTCAATCACTTCCTCTATGATTGGATGCAAGAAGTCTTTATTTCTTTTGTCCAGCAGCAAAGTGCTTTGGCTTGCCTTTTTGGTTGGCAACAAGATAATGTTTCGGCCAGTAAGGAGTACATGCAGTTCGGCTGCACTAGCTTCTATGCTCCTTATTTCCTTTAGGTTGCAGTCCCTGTTTTACAGCTTGCTCTATTTCTTCTTTCAGCTTTGATAGTTTGAGCAAATTGTTTTTCTTATTTTTGTTGGCAGTAGTCCTTTTAGGACAGCAGTAGTTTCTCTTCTTCATAGCTTTAGTAGCTATCGAAGAAGTGTTCTCTCTTGTGGATACTTGTGCGGGGACAAATTTTTAGAAGACGACATTCACCCCCCCTCTGTCGCCGTTTCCGATCCAACATTTGGTATCAGAGCCGGTTAGCTCTAATCAATAGATCTTAACCGGTCTCAAGAGCCATGGCGACGGACAAGTACTCGACCAAGCCGCCCATTTTTGATGGCATCGATTACCCTTTCTGGAAGAGCCGAATGGAGAAATACATCCAGGCTCAGGGGTACGCTATCTGGCGCAAGGTCAAGGTCCGGTTTGTTGTTCCTGCCGATGAGAACATCAATGCTGGGAATATGCATGATGTTGAGGCAAACGCTAAGGCAAGGAACATCATTATCCAGGGCCTGAGTCGTAGTGAGTTCGATCGCATCTCTCACCTGTCGTCCGCCTACGATATCTGGGTGACCCTCGACGCATACCATGAGGGCACCACCCAGATCAAGACGGTTCGACAGGACCAGTTCAATTGAGAATACAACAAATTCGAGATGCTTGCTGGTGAGTTCCTCGATGAGTGCTTCGCGCGTTTCCACAAGATCTTGAGCAACCTCCGAGCGGTCGGTCTCACATACCCTGACTCGGACAACGCTCGTCAGATGCTCGCGGCACTTGATCTGCGTGTTTGAGAGATGAAAGTGACCACCATCAAAGACACGACAGACCTCTCGACCTTGACTCTTGACGCGCTGTACTCGCGCCTCAAGACTCACGAGATTGACGTTGTCTCTCGTAGGTCGAAGTCACAGTCGATGGCCTTGGTCACCGATCCCGTTTCTTCTTCTGGTCCTTCTTCTGATTCGCTTTGTGGTTTCTCCCTTGCCGCTCTATGTGACGTAACTGATGATCAGTTAGAGCAGCTCGAGGATGAGCAACTGGCCCTCCTATCTCGGAAGTTTTCCCATACTTACAAGAGGAGGAGGGATAGAAAGAGGGGAGGACCCGTGATTTGCTTCGAGTGTGGTGGCCCCAACCACATTCGGGCAAACTTCCCCAAGCTGGAGAAGGGCAAGAACGACTACGGCGGTTTGGGCAAGAACGACTACACCGACAAAAACCGCAACAAGAAGACTCCAACGCACCCTCAAGGCAAGAAGAAGTTCCGCGACTTCGGGAAGGCCAAGAAGCTGTTCCACCGCGTCCTCACCGCGTTCGACGACCTCGACCTCAGCGAGGTGGAGGGATGGTGCGACGACGACAGGATGGGTGACCAAGATCCCAAGAGCGGTGACGCTTCTCTGGCATGTGCTTCATGGCCCTTGAGGGCGAACTGAGCGACAACGAGCTGTACTCCGACTCGGACGAGGTATGCCCCACCTACGACCAGCTCAATCATGCTTTTCTTAAGCTAGGTGGATTTCATGCTAGAGCTAGGGCTAGGTGTACTGAGTAAGAGAAGGAAGTAGATAGATTGTCACTAGAGATTATTGCTCTTACATATGCTCCCTCTAGTGATGATTGTGATACATGCTGTGCTCTTTTGAGTGACATGGAGAAACTAAGGACCTCGCATGATAGTTTGTCTTCTGAGCTTGATATGCTTAAGGTGGAGAACATTAGTCTTCTTACTGAGCTTGAGATGAGTAGGGTAGTTTCTGTTTCATCTACTACTGTTGAGACTAGTGCTTGCACCTCATGTGAGGATAAGGACAACGCATTTAGAGGTCTTTATACCATGTTGCTCGATCTGCTCGAGACCTGTGAAAACTGCAATAATTTGAAGATGAACCTAAAACGGGCAGATCATAAAATTGCTGAGTTGCATGCTTCTTTACTTGAGCCTGTCGTTGCTTGCACCAACTGTCCAAAATTGACGCTTGAGCTTGAGTCCGTTTCTAAGCAATTTCAAGAAATGGTTGATCGTGACAACAAACTAGCTCAGTTTGCGACTAAGGATCCTGTTAGCTCACCATGCATTAGTTGTGATAAACTAAAACTTGAACTCGTTGCTTTGAATGAACAATGTGTGAAGCTAACTAAGGATTTACTAGAGAAGCCATCAACTCATTGTGATGTGATTGCTGAGGTGGGGAAGGAGAATCCCAAGGGTAAGGTTGAGATGCTTAGCGACGTGAACCAACCGGCTAGTAGTAGGACTGTCCCCTCAGAGTCGGCTGTGCGTGCACAAGCCATTCTTTCCTCTACTGTTGGTTCTTCATCTGCTCCCTTACCTTCTGCTACTCCTTCTTCCCCCTGCTCTTCTTGCACCTCTCTCTTTCGGGAGCGTCAGTGCCTTATGAACACTCTCGAGAGATTTGTAGGAGGTAAGAAGAAGCTTAATCTTATTCTAGACCAATCCAAGATTTGCAAATTTAATCAAGGTCTAGGATACGATTTCTACGAGGACATGAGGAAGCATCCACCTGCCGTGCTCAGACCCATAGCACCAGGTGTGATCGAGACTGAGCCCAGGACCGAGAAAGTCCAATTTAAGTCAGCGGGTTTTGTCCAGGGGAATTCTGACAGCAAGGTGATTCCACCTGCTGCTTCGGCCTCTCAGAAGGCGAAGCCTCCCCGTGCTACTTCTACCTCTCAGAAGGTGAAGTATCACTGCACCTTCTGTCAGAAGGATGGACACTCAGTCGATCGATGCTTCAGGCGCGCCAAGATCGCGTGTAGAGATCGTGTTGAGTCTCTTAGGCGCATTCAGGGTCAGCCCCAGACCTTGAGTGCACCTAAGACCAACACGAGGTCCAGGTTTGCTTCTGATGGGTTTGGGCAGCATCGAGGACTTGGTTTTTTTGAGTTCTCTGGTTTTCGTCCTCATGCTGATCTTAGTCGTAACTACCGCCGTCCTGAGGGTAGATCTCATTTTTTCTGTCGAGATAGCTACCCGCGGCGTGATCAGCATGTTGCTGGTATCTTGACTCGCTCCTCTGTAGCAGTCAAGCCTAACAACAACTTCAGGTCTGCACACAGACCTTCTGGCTTGTTGAGTGATAGAGAGCGTAGGGTAGATAGAGGTCAGTCGTGCTTGACTACTTCATCTGCTCAACGTGTTACTCAGTATTGGGTGCCAAAATCACTCTTGATTTACCCCAGTACTGAGACTTTACTCTCTATTTGACTCAGGTTCGCCGGGCAGGGAAGGGAAAGGTTTGGCTCGTAGACTCCGGGTGTTCACGACACATGACCGGAGACTCTCGTTGGTTTTCTTCCCTAGCCCGCGCTCCAGGTGATGAGACGATCACCTTCGGAGATGCTTCATCTGGCGCGTCATCGCCAAAGGTACAGTGCGTGTTAATGATTCTTTCATTCTGAAAGATGTTGCCTTGGTTAGTAAGCTGCAGTATAATTTGCTTTCTGTTTCTCAGCTTACCGATGACGGTTTCGAGGTGAGCTTTAAGAAAAATGCTTGCAAAATTTTTGATTTTTCGGGTAGTCTGGTTTGCGGGATTTCTCGTTATGGAAGGATCTTTCGTGCTGATTTTTCTGAGTTTTCTGGTGATCCTCTCCGGTGTTTAGTTGCTTCTGAGTCCCGTGACTTGACTTTCTGGCATAGGAGACTTGGTGTCGAGACCCGAATATACAAATCCGGACTCTACTGTGTATTCTGCACTAGTCCAGGATCACGCTAGTGCACACAGCGCAAACAAAGACAAATATCATCCACATCACGATATTCTAAAGGAAATCCAAATTATATTAATAACCAACAGAGTACGACCTTATGGCCAAGCTTACAATTATTAGCCTGAAGGGCTTGAAAGAAACTAGCAGCGGAAATCCAAAATTAAGCGTAGTAGCCACTCGACATGCCACAGGCAATCGACTGGGGAGCGAAGTCCTAATCCGTGAAGTCCTCGTAATAGCCTCCTTCTAGCAGCTCCTGCTGATCTGGTCCCTCCTCCTCAACTGAGCAACATGGGCATAAAGCCGTGAGTACTTTGGTACTCAGCAAGTCGTTTATAACAAAAGAATGCAATATAGTATGCAAGGCTTAACAATGGATGGCTGAAAGGTTAGTTTTGCACAAAGCGACAATTTAGAGTAAATATGATAAATAGATTGAAAAGCAAATTTAACAACAGACACTAAGTAATTAAATCAATGGAATTGAGTATAACCACAAGTGAACTAACCATTCACTTCCCATCTCCAACCAACCCAAAATTTCATAAAGACTCTACCCCTCGTGTGAAATCACCGAGCATTGTCCATGACTGAGGACACGGCTATTCGAATAGTTTTACACTCTGCAGAGGTTGCACAACTGTACCCACACGATGTGATTAGCCTCAGCTTAAGGAAATCACAACAAGGCTTTTACAATGGTCCATCTCCACCTGATCCCACTCGCTAAGGATTCGCCGTCGAGTAGGGTAACCCCCTAGTCGATAATTGCCCCCCTCTTGCGCCACATAACATCAGTAGTAAAACCAAAGTGGAGACTTCACAAATTATTATGCCAGGTCTATCCCATACTAGACATGTGGTTTGCACGATTAAGCTCAGATCAATGGCGCACAAAGTTAAGTCCTTAACAATTACCCAGGCGAAGCATCCACATCCCAATGTGCATCCAGCACCCCCTTTACTGCACGATCATTCGCCCAAGTGAAAGCCAAGTTTGTATAACCAATGCCCATGACACTACCCATGTCATGACACACAAATTTTATAACTGTGGCTAACCACCACGTTCAAGTAAATCATTAAGTCAGGATTAATTATCCACATGTGATGACAGACCCAACATACTAATATTAAGCATGGCTAAGCAATTAGACACAACCCCATGTGACAGTTATTATTTTATCACTAAATAATTCCCAATCCTAAGGTGTCAATGGATTCATGGTAGTCAAATTATCATGGAGGGATTTAATCAATTAGGAGTATAACTACCAATACAAGGTTTATTAACAAATAGCCATGCATGATAATTTGAAACAAAATAATACATAATAGATTGAAATCTGGGTTCAACATGATCAAAGAATACGACTTGCCTTGGCCTTGCTCAGATGAGGGCTCTTGGTCTTCAAATCCAACTTCCGCTCCCTCGAACACGCGATCTAACGAGAGAGAAAACGAGACGAAAAGAGAAAATAAATTCAAATAAAATTCAAATGAACTCCAAAAACTTTCAAACCTGAACCAAAAGGTAGAGCTCAATTTTAGATGAATTTAGAAAAAAGAACGGGGTCAATCGGAGCTAGGACGAGGGAGAACGGGCTCTTGGAAAATTGGATTTTCTGAAAATCGGGGAAATTGGAAAAGTGCACTGTGCTGTGGACCGGGCGCACGGGAGGCTGAGTCTACGGTGAACCCGGCGCACGAAACAGTGCGGGGCGGCGGCTGCTGACGCGGGCGGCGGGCGCTGACACGGCGCTGACGGGGCAGACACGCAAGCGTTAGGGCTGACGTGGCCCGGCTTGCGTGGCAGCTCGGGAGCACGGCGGCGGGGCGATCGGACGGCTGTGGTGCGGCCGCGTGGACGCATCCGGGCCGTCGGCCCAGATCGGCTCACGGGTCTACGGCTCGGGCTGACGGGCGGGACCCACATGGCAGCGGCACGGCTCACATGGACCGGGCGCACGGGAAGGCGAAGGGACGCGGGGCGCGGGCGTCAGCGCTGACGTGCGCGTGCACGGGGCGCGAGGCGGCGCGGCGCGGGCGCGTCCGCTGGCGGCGCGGGCGGCGGGGTCTGCGGCGGCGGCTGGCCGGCGACGGGGTGACGGCGGCGACTGGCCGGCGGCGACCGAGGTGGCGGGGACGACGACGGCGGCGGGGCTCACCGGCGGTGGCGAACGGCAGACGGGCGGCGGCGAAGCTCCTGGCGACGACGGCCGGCGCAAAAGACGACGAGGGCGACGGCGCTGGCGGCGGGCTCCGGCGAAGGGCGGCGGCGAGAGCGGCGGCTCGGGATGCGGAAGCCGAGGGGGCGGCCGGCTTTTATACACGGACCCCGAGGTGTCCGCGACGGGGACGGCGGCGGCGGCGAGAGTCCGGCTCGGAGACGGGGAAGACGAGTCCGGGTCGGGGACGACCTGACAGGTGGGCCCCACCTGTCGGTGGCGCGGGTGAGCAGGCGGCCGGGATCGCGTGCGGGCGCGGGCAGATGGCCGAGATGGGCGACGCGTGGCGCGCATCGAGCGGAGGGAGGCGGGCGCGGGCGCGGTCGCGGATACGCGACGCGTGGCGCGGGCGGAGGGGCGCGGGTGCGGCCTGCTGGGCTGGGCCGGCTGGTGGGTTTCGGCCCACTGGCCGGTTGGGGATTTTTGGGGATTTTCTTTTTTTTTATAAATTCATTTAAATCATTTTGAGCTCTAGAAAATAGCAAATAAATCCAGAAAAATCCAGAAAAATTCCAATAAATTCCTTGAGACACAAGGAACTCAAATAAAATAACTTTGGCAAATGTTCATGTTCAGATTATTCATATTAAATCCTTTTAATTCATAAAATTCCATTTAAGCTTTAATTAATTTCAGAAAAAATTCAAATGGTGAATTTTATTTTAAAAGCTTCAAAAATGCTCTGAAATTCAGGATGTTACAAACCTCCCCCCCTTAAACGGAATCTCGACCCCGAGATTCTGGCTCTCTAAAGAATAGGTTTGGAAACTCCGCTTTGAGATCCTCCTCACTTTCCCAGGTTGCTTCCTCCTCTGAATGATTGCTCCACTGAACTTTGCAAAAACGAACGACCCTTCTTCTGGTGACACGCTCTGACACTTCCAAGATCTTGATGGGATGCTCTTTATAGGACAGATCCTCCTGGAGATCCACAGCCTCAATTGGCACTGCTTCCTCTGGCACTCGCAAGCACTTCTTCAATTGAGACACATGAAAACATCGTGTATCCCGCTCAAGTTCTCAGGTAGCTCCAGCTGATAGGCAACTTCTCCCTTGCGCGTCAAAATCTTGAATGGCCCCACATATCTTGGTGCTAACTTTCCCTTCATCTGAAAACGCTTAACTCCTTTGAAAGGTGTGATCCTGAGATACACATAATCATTGGGCTCAAAACTTAAATCTCTTCGGCGAGTATCAGCATAACTCTTTTGCCTGGCTTGAGCTGCTTTCAGCCTCTCTTGAATCAAGCGCACTTTTTCTTCAGCTTCTTGCAAACACTCTGGCCCAAATATCTGCCTTTCTCCTGTCTCCTTCCAATTGAGAGGGGTCCTACACTTCCGACCATACAAAGCCTCAAACGGTGACATCTGCAAACTGGCCTGGTAACTGTTGTTGTAGGAAAATTCTGCAAAAGGTAGGCAATTGTCCCACTTAGCTCCGTGATCCAAAACACATGCTCTCAGCATATCCTCTAGGATTTGATTTACACGCTCTGTCTGACCATCGGTCTGTGGGTGATAGGCTGTGCTGAAATTCAGATGAGTACCCATCGCTTCGTGGAAACTACTCCAAAATCGAGAGGTGAACTGCGATCCACGATCTGACACTATTCTCTTAGGTACTCCATGGAGACTCACAATTCTGGACATATACAATTCTGCCAACTTATCTCCAGAATATGTGGTTTTGACTGGAAGGAAATGGGCTACCTTGGTCAATCGATCCACAATTACCCATATCGAGTCGTAACCTTCCTTGGTCTTGGGTAGACCTGTGATGAAATCCATGCCCACATCTTCCCACTTCCACTCGGGAATTTTCAACGGTTGCAACAATCCTGCGGGTCTTTGATGCTCTGCTTTCACTCGCTGGCAAACATCACATAGTGCTACATACTCTGCTATTTCTCGCTTCATACCTGGCCACCAGTACTTATCCTTGATGTCCTGATACATCTTGGTACTGCCTGGATGAATTGAATATAATGACTCGTGTGCCTCTTTAAGCAACAATTGCTTTAACTCTTCCTTATTGGGTACGCACAATCGCTTCTTGTACCATATGATACCCTGATCATCCTCCACAAAACCTGTCGCTTTTCCTTCCTTCAATCCAACCTTGATCCGCTGGATATTTTCATCCTCCGGTTGCGCTTGACGAATCTGACTATCCAAGGTCGGCTGCAAGTCCAAAGCGGCCAACATACCTTCTTCAACCAACTCCAAACTGAGCTTTTGGAATTCCTCGTGCAATGCTGGTTGACTCTCCTTGACCATAATTGTGTTGCTATATACCTTCCTGCTCAACGCATCTGCCACTACGTTGGCTTTTCCTGGGTGATAGTGGATTCCAATGTCATAGTCCTTTATCAACTCCAACCATCTTCTTTGTCTTAGGTTAAGGTCTGATTGGGTGAAGATATACTTCAAGCTCTTATGATCCGTGTAGATCTCACATCTGTTACCCATCAGGTAGTGTCGCCATATTTTCAGGGCATGCACAACTGCTGCTAACTCCAAATCGTGCGTAGGGTAGTTCTCCTCATGTGGCCTCAACTGACGCGATGCATAAGCTACCACTCTTTTGTCTTGCATCAATACGCACCCTAAACCTTTGCGGGAGGCATCACAATAAATCTCAAAATCTTTCTTGATATCTGGCAAAATTAGGACTGGCGCTGTTGTCAGACTTTCCTTTAGCTTCCGAAAACTCTTCTCGCATTCTGGCGTCCATTCAAACTTCTTTTCTTTCTTTAATAGCTGGGTAAGGGGTCGGGCTACACTGGAGAATCCTTCAATGAATCTTCGATAGTAACCTGCCATTCCTAGGAAGCTTCTGACCTGGGTCACTGACGTGGGTGCCTTCCAGGTGAGCACATCTTGTACTTTCCCTGAGTCAACGGACACTCCCTCTGCTGTCAACACATGACCCAAAAAGGCAACTTCCTTCATCCAAAATTCACACTTGCTGAACTTAGCATACAACTTGTGCTCCCGCAATCTTTGCAATACCAACCTCAAATGCTCCTCATGCTCCTCCTCATTCTTGGAGTAGATCAGAATGTCATCAATGAACACAACGACAAACTTGTCCAAGTAATCCATGAACACCTTGTTCATCAGGTACATAAAGTAGGCTGGGGCATTGGTTAAGCCAAAGGACATCACGGTGAACTCATACAATCCATAACGAGTTGAGAAGGCTGTCTTGGGTATGTCCTCCGGTCGAATCCTCATTTGGTGATACCCCGATCTCAAATCAATCTTGGAGAACACTCCAGCTCCCTTTAATCGATCAAACAGGTCATCAATTCTGGGCAACGGATACTTGTTCTTGATGGTAACTTCATTGAGAGCTCGATAATCCACACACATACGCTGGCTACCATCCTTTTTCTTGACGAACAATACTGGTGCTCCCCACGGAGAGGTACTAGGCCTAACATAGCCTTTATCCAACAACTCTTGTATCTGCTTCTTCAATTCTGCTAACTCATTGGCGGGCATCCGGTAAGGTCTCTTGGAAATTGGCGAGGTGCCTGGTGCTAACTCAATTGCGAACTCCACTTCTCTTTTTGGTGGCATCCCAGGGAGGTCATCAGGAAAAACATCCGGATACTCTCTGGCAACTGGCACTTCACTTAGGGCAATCCCTTTACTTTGGCACACCATCACTTTTTCTGGCTGCTTCATGTTGGCTTCAAATCTTACTTTGCTTCCATCGGGACCGTCCAAGGTGACTGCTCGGCTTCCACACTCCAACACTGCTTGGTGCTTCTTGAGCCAATCCATACCCAAAATTACGTCCAAAGACTGGATATTCAGCACAACCAACTCTGCGGAGAACTCTACTCCTTGGATGGCTATCCTAACTTTGGGGCATCCTAGGTTTGTACTCATCTCAGAGCCTGGGGATTGAACCAATAAAATGGAACCAAGTGCAACGACTTCCAACTTATGCTTTAGAGCAAAACTCCGAGAAACAAACGAATGCGAAGCTCCAGAATCAAACAAAACTGTGGCAGGTACTGAATTTACTGGGAACTTACCGATCACCACATCTGGCGCTGCTTGAGCCTCCTCCATGGTGACGTGGTTCACCTGGCCACGCATCACGGTCTGCGATCCTTTGTTGGGTTGATTTGATCCTTGAGGTGCTCCGCGTCCTGACCCTGCTGCAGGGGTACGGTCTGGTGTGGCTCCCAAGTTGAAGCGAACTGGTGTCAATGCTGCATTCTGCGGGCATTTGTTGGCATAATGTCCCGTCTCATTGCATTTGAAACAAGTGACTGCTGACATGGGCTTGGTAATCCTCTGCTGTTGGCTTCCCACTGGATTTGGTTTTGGCGCTGAAGAAAACTGACGGGGAGCTGGTGCAGGAGTTTTGAATCCCGACTGCTGAGGAACTCGAGCTGGCTGAAAATTACCGAAGCGGGCTCTCTGAGCTTGGTGCATCTGTGATCCTTGCTGCATCATTCTTCTCTTGCGAGATTCTTCCAACTCGCGACGACTTTCCTCAATGAGCATTGCTTTGTCCACCATGTTTTGGAAACTGGCATAATCATGTCCCACTACCTGAACTTTCAATCCTGGGTTCAATCCTTTCTTGAACCTCTTCTGGCGAGCATCATCTGTGGCAACATCTTCTGGAGCGTAACGGGCCAATTGAGTGAACTTGTTAAGATATTCACTCACGGACATGTTCTTCTGCTGCAACTCCCGAAATTCTTCCTTCTTCATTTCGATCACCCCATCCAGGATATGGGCATGACGAAAAGCTTCTGCGAACTCAGCCCAGGTGATACTCTCTGGATCCTCATGAGCGGCACAATAATTTTCCCACCACTCGGCTGCAGCACCCTCAAGCTGATGGGCTGCATACAACACCTTCTCGCGATCTGTACACTGGGCAAGGTTAAGCTTCTTTTCCACTGAACGCATCCAGTCATCGGCTTCTAGTGGCTCAGAAGACCGTGAATAGGTAGGAGGCCTTGTCCTCATAAATTCTGCAAACTTGGACTGCTGGCGAACTGGTGGAGGCATGGCCATGTCTTGATTCTGTCGATTCATCATGGCGTTCATGTTCTGCATCATGGTGTTCATCAACTGGGTCTGGGCTGCCATGAACTGACTCAAGGTTGGATCCAGTCCAGCTGGGTTTGCATGCTGCTCCGGAGTTGCCTGACTGCCCTCAGGATCCTGACTCATCTGACCACGTCCTGCGGAGCTCCGGGTATCAACCATCTGAAAGGAAAGATCACTTGCTTGAGAACTGGCTTCACAGGGCTTACCAGGTAAGAGGGAAAAGCAAAGATAAGTGGTAAGTTCGTCTAAGGGGGATATCTTAATGGTAAATCCTAAACTAAACAATCACTTAGCCGAAAAGGCTAACAAAAGAAGCAATAAACTCCACAAAAAGATTTTGACATGACTGCATCATAATGCTAGAAGCAAAACTGCAGCTCATATCACACCCAATGGCAAATAAGAAGCACGACGATCTACACGATACTAAAACTATCACAAGGTTCAAATCTAATGGCTCCTAATCTTCACGAAAATCTTCAATCTTGTCTTGACATATTGGGGTGCTTCCTTGATCCAAACTTCACAGCACAGCTTGAAGAATTCCATGGCGGCTTTTACTTTGATGAAGGGACACTCGAGACATCTATGGACATTATAGAGATAAGAAGTCAAATTGAGATTCGAAAACAATATTTCAGAGGAGGCAAGGAGAAAGAATCTTAAGAATGAGGTAAGAATAAAGAATTACTATACAATCATTTGGTTGATTTGATTTAGAAAATAAATTTTGAAAACTTGACTAATTCGACCATTCTAACTAGGGCTCCGTCCTACAGTCGATATGGCTCTGATACCATCTCTGTCGAGACCCGAATATACAAATCCGGACTCTACTGTGTATTCTGCACTAGTCCAGGATCACGCTAGTGCACACAGCGCAAACAAAGACAAATATCATCCACATCACGATATTCTAAAGGAAATCCAAATTATATTAATAACCAACAGAGTACGACCTTATGGCCAAGCTTACAATTATTAGCCTGAAGGGCTTGAAAGAAACTAGCAGCGGAAATCCAAAATTAAGCGTAGTAGCCACTCGACATGCCACAGGCAATCGACTGGGGAGCGAAGTCCTAATCCGTGAAGTCCTCGTAATAGCCTCCTTCTAGCAGCTCCTGCTGATCTGGTCCCTCCTCCTCAACTGAGCAACATGGGCATAAAGCCGTGAGTACTTTGGTACTCAGCAAGTCGTTTATAACAAAAGAATGCAATATAGTATGCAAGGCTTAACAATGGATGGCTGAAAGGTTAGTTTTGCACAAAGCGACAATTTAGAGTAAATATGATAAATAGATTGAAAAGCAAATTTAACAACAGACACTAAGTAATTAAATCAATGGAATTGAGTATAACCACAAGTGAACTAACCATTCACTTCCCATCTCCAACCAACCCAAAATTTCATAAAGACTCTACCCCTCGTGTGAAATCACCGAGCATTGTCCATGACTGAGGACACGGCTATTCGAATAGTTTTACACTCTGCAGAGGTTGCACAACTGTACCCACACGATGTGATTAGCCTCAGCTTAAGGAAATCACAACAAGGCTTTTACAATGGTCCATCTCCACCTGATCCCACTCGCTAAGGATTCGCCGTCGAGTAGGGTAACCCCCTAGTCGATAATTGCCCCCCTCTTGCGCCACATAACATCAGTAGTAAAACCAAAGTGGAGACTTCACAAATTATTATGCCAGGTCTATCCCATACTAGACATGTGGTTTGCACGATTAAGCTCAGATCAATGGCGCACAAAGTTAAGTCCTTAACAATTACCCAGGCGAAGCATCCACATCCCAATGTGCATCCAGCACCCCCTTTACTGCACGATCATTCGCCCAAGTGAAAGCCAAGTTTGTATAACCAATGCCCATGACACTACCCATGTCATGACACACAAATTTTATAACTGTGGCTAACCACCACGTTCAAGTAAATCATTAAGTCAGGATTAATTATCCACATGTGATGACAGACCCAACATACTAATATTAAGCATGGCTAAGCAATTAGACACAACCCCATGTGACAGTTATTATTTTATCACTAAATAATTCCCAATCCTAAGGTGTCAATGGATTCATGGTAGTCAAATTATCATGGAGGGATTTAATCAATTAGGAGTATAACTACCAATACAAGGTTTATTAACAAATAGCCATGCATGATAATTTGAAACAAAATAATACATAATAGATTGAAATCTGGGTTCAACATGATCAAAGAATACGACTTGCCTTGGCCTTGCTCAGATGAGGGCTCTTGGTCTTCAAATCCAACTTCCGCTCCCTCGAACACGCGATCTAACGAGAGAGAAAACGAGACGAAAAGAGAAAATAAATTCAAATAAAATTCAAATGAACTCCAAAAACTTTCAAACCTGAACCAAAAGGTAGAGCTCAATTTTAGATGAATTTAGAAAAAAGAACGGGGTCAATCGGAGCTAGGACGAGGGAGAACGGGCTCTTGGAAAATTGGATTTTCTGAAAATCGGGGAAATTGGAAAAGTGCACTGTGCTGTGGACCGGGCGCACGGGAGGCTGAGTCTACGGTGAACCCGGCGCACGAAACAGTGCGGGGCGGCGGCTGCTGACGCGGGCGGCGGGCGCTGACACGGCGCTGACGGGGCAGACACGCAAGCGTTAGGGCTGACGTGGCCCGGCTTGCGTGGCAGCTCGGGAGCACGGCGGCGGGGCGATCGGACGGCTGTGGTGCGGCCGCGTGGACGCATCCGGGCCGTCGGCCCAGATCGGCTCACGGGTCTACGGCTCGGGCTGACGGGCGGGACCCACATGGCAGCGGCACGGCTCACATGGACCGGGCGCACGGGAAGGCGAAGGGACGCGGGGCGCGGGCGTCAGCGCTGACGTGCGCGTGCACGGGGCGCGAGGCGGCGCGGCGCGGGCGCGTCCGCTGGCGGCGCGGGCGGCGGGGTCTGCGGCGGCGGCTGGCCGGCGACGGGGTGACGGCGGCGACTGGCCGGCGGCGACCGAGGTGGCGGGGACGACGACGGCGGCGGGGCTCACCGGCGGTGGCGAACGGCAGACGGGCGGCGGCGAAGCTCCTGGCGACGACGGCCGGCGCAAAAGACGACGAGGGCGACGGCGCTGGCGGCGGGCTCCGGCGAAGGGCGGCGGCGAGAGCGGCGGCTCGGGATGCGGAAGCCGAGGGGGCGGCCGGCTTTTATACACGGACCCCGAGGTGTCCGCGACGGGGACGGCGGCGGCGGCGAGAGTCCGGCTCGGAGACGGGGAAGACGAGTCCGGGTCGGGGACGACCTGACAGGTGGGCCCCACCTGTCGGTGGCGCGGGTGAGCAGGCGGCCGGGATCGCGTGCGGGCGCGGGCAGATGGCCGAGATGGGCGACGCGTGGCGCGCATCGAGCGGAGGGAGGCGGGCGCGGGCGCGGTCGCGGATACGCGACGCGTGGCGCGGGCGGAGGGGCGCGGGTGCGGCCTGCTGGGCTGGGCCGGCTGGTGGGTTTCGGCCCACTGGCCGGTTGGGGATTTTTGGGGATTTTCTTTTTTTTTATAAATTCATTTAAATCATTTTGAGCTCTAGAAAATAGCAAATAAATCCAGAAAAATTCCAATAAATTCCTTGAGACACAAGGAACTCAAATAAAATAACTTTGGCAAATGTTCATGTTCAGATTATTCATATTAAATCCTTTTAATTCATAAAATTCCATTTAAGCTTTAATTAATTTCAGAAAAAATTCAAATGGTGAATTTTATTTTAAAAGCTTCAAAAATGCTCTGAAATTCAGGATGTTACACTTGGTCATATTGGATTTGACCATTTGACCCGAGTTAGCGGCCACGACCTCATTCGTGGTTTGCCGAAACTCAAGATGGTCAAAGATCTAGTTTGTGCTTCTTGCCGGCACGGCAAGATGGTTGCCGCTTCCCATCCTTCGGTCACAGTTATTATGACCGATGCACCAGGACAGCTGCTCCATATGGATACCGTTGGACCAGCTCGAGTGTAGTCAGCAGGAGGGAAGTGGAATGCCCTTGTCGTGGTCGATGACTTCTCGAGGTATTCTTGGGTGTTTTTCTTAGCCTCGAAGGATGAGACGTTTACACATTTCCGAGGTCTTTTCAGTAGGCTTTATGTTGAGCTCCCAGGTGCCTTACAATGGCACGAAGTTCAAGAATTCCTACTTCGAGAGGTTCTGTGATGAGACAGGTGTAGAGCATCAGTTCTCCTCTCCGCACGTCCCACGTCAAAATGGCGTCGTGGAGAGAAAGAACCGTACCTTGGTCGAGATGGCCAGGACGATGCTCGATGAATACTCTACACCGCGGAAGGTTTGGGCAGAGGCTATAGCCACCGCGTGCCATGTCTCAAATCGAGTTTTTCTTCGGGCACACTTGCACCGCACTTCTTATGAGCTGAGATACGGGCGAAAGCCCAGCGTCTCTCATTTTCGTGTGTTTAGTTGCAAGTGTTTTATTCTGAAGTCCGGGAACCTAGACAAGTTCGAGTCACGTTCTTGTGATGGGATCTTTCTAAGTTACAAGACTTCTTCGTGGGCTTATCGGGTTTGGAACTGCGAGTCTAGCAAAATGGTAGAGACCTGTGAGGTGACCTTTGACGAGGCTAGTCCGGGGACTAGGCCCGATATCTCAGGTTCTTTAGAGCAGTCCGAGCCCATCTTTGTGGATGATGAGGACGATGGAGATGAGGGTTGTCTACCCGATCCAGTCCCACATCTATCCCTCGAGGTGCCTTCCTCCACTGCACCTCCAGGCGATCAGCCCATGCCTTCGGCTTCCTCTGGAGCTAGTGGCTCTGTTCCTACCTCGTCAGCTCATGAGGTAGGGGCCACTTCTTCATCTCATCCAGGACCTCCCCGACATATCCAGAAAAGGCATCCTTCCGAGCAGATGATTGGAGACCTCTTTGAGCAAGTCACTCGCTCAAAGTCTGGCATGTCACATTTCTGTCTCCATTCTGCTTTCGTTGCCACCTTGAGCCCAAGGATGTTAGTCATGCCCTTTCAGATGAGTCTTGGGTCAATGCCATGCATGAGGACCTAGAGAACTTCGAGAAAAACAAGATCTGGTCGCTTATCGAGCCCCCGCGAGGTCACAATATCATTGGGACTAAGTGGGTGTTCAAGAACAAACAGAGTGAGGATGGGGTTGTCATTCGAAACAAGGCTAGACTGGTAGCTCAGGGCTTCTCCCAGGTTAAGGGTCTAGATTTTGAGGAGACCTTTGCCCCTGTAGCTAGACTTGAGGCCATTAGAATCCTACTTGCCTTTGCAGCTTCTAAGGGTTTCAAGCTTTACCAGATGGACGTCAAGAGTGCATTCCTCAATGGCTTTATTGAGGAAGAAGTCTATGTGAGACAGCCTCCAGGTTTCGAAAACCCCAAATACCCAAACCATGTCTTCAAACTTTCCAAAGCGTTGTATGGACTTAAGCAGGCCCCTAGAGCTTGGTATGAGAGGCTTAAGTCCTACTTATTGAGTCATGGTTTTGAGATGGGTAAAGTAGACAAGATGTTGTTCATCCGCCAGCATGGCACTGATCTGTTGCTCGTCTAGATTTATGTGGATGACATCATCTTTGGCGGCTCCTCGCATGCTCTCGTTTCCCAGTTTTCCGATGTCATGAGCTCGGATTTTGAGATGAGCATGATGGGCGAGTTGAACTTCTTCCTTGGCTTCCAAATCAAGCAGACTCGGGAGGGTACTTTCTTGCATCAGGGCAAGTACACTCGTGACCTCTTGAGACGCTTCGACATGTCTGATGGTAAGCCAGTGTTGACTCCCATGGCAACTTCCACCACTCTTGATCCAGACGAGGATGGCGAGCCAGTTGATCAGAAGGAGTATCGTAGTATGATCGGCTCCCTCTTGTACCTCACTGCCTCGAGACCGGACATACACTTCTCCGTGTGTCTTTGTGCTCGGTTTCAGGCTTCTCCTCGCGTATCTCACCGCCAGGCGGTGAAGCGCATTCTTCGGTACCTTCGAGCTACCATTGACTATGGTATCTGGTACTCTTCCTCTTCCTGTCTTTCCTTGAGAGCCTACTTGGATGCAGACTTTGCTAGCTATAGGATAGATAGGAAGAGCACTTCTGGCACCTGCCAATTCATTGGCACTTCTCTTGTTTCTTGGTCTTCCAGGAAGCAGTCCGGTGTTGCACAGTCCACTGCAGAGGCCGAGTACGTTGCTGCCGCCAGTTGCTGCAGTCAGGTGCTTTGGATGGTCTCGACCCTGCGAGACTTTGGGTTAGTTATCGACAGTGTTCCACTCTTTTGTGATAACACTCCCGCGATTAACATTGCTAAGAACCTAGTGCAGCACTCTCGGACCAAGCACATTGATATTCGCTATCACTTCCTTAGAGACTATGTGGAGAAGGGTGATATAGTGCTTCAGTTTGTGGAGAGTGACCACCAATTGGCTGATATCTTTACCAAGCCATTGGATAGCTCTAGGTTTTCAGCTCTGTGGGGAGAGCTTGGGGTGGTTTGTCCCTTTGAGCTGTTGTGAGGGGGAGCTTTGTGCTTTACTGCTTTATTATATTGATTATGCTCTTGCTTCTTTCTGTTGCATTGCATTCGGGGTGCATTGGGTTAGTCCTTCTAGCACAGGTTAGAGTGGTCTTCTTGTCTAGCTGTTTAGATTTCTTGCTCTTATCTTGTGATTCTAGGGTGCTGCTTATTAGCCGTTTCTCTTCTCACTAGGTTGAGCTCACTCACTGCTTATAGGTTCTAGCGAGGGTTGGGCCACCCTCGGGTAGACAGGGTACGTGTCTGCTCCTTAGTCTGTTAGATAACCAGTTGATAATCTTAGAGTCATATGGGGTAGATGAGAGTCAGTCTGAGACATAGTTTCCTCTATATCTTATCTATGCTTTAATTACTGCCCTTTCTGATTTTCCTACCAGCTTCTCGATCTTATTGCCCTGGTTCAGGGGGAGCTCATTTGGGAGCCTCTAGAGCTTAATATTGACATAACTCAACTTGAACTAAAAGATGCATCACATGTTGAGGGGGGAGCTGGATTTTCTTGCATTTCAGCTTTTCGCATTGTAATATAACTACATTGAGCCTTGATTATTATCCTGTTATGACATATTTTCAATGTTTTACACCCTGCCATGACTTGTGCTTATTTGCTAGATTTATCATGACTTCATATGTGTAGACTAGCTTTTGCCATGATAAGTTAACTAAACTTGCTCAATTTGAACTAAAACCTGTCATGTTATCACTCGAGATTAGTCTTTCTTGAGTTATCCTTTTATGATTCATGCCATGTCAAATAGGCTGAGTTGAGCGTTGAATCTCTATTGAGCCTTAGATTGAGCTATTTTAGTCTCTTGATGAAGCATGAGTTAGTACAACATGTTGAAAGCAAAAAGATCTCTTTTGTGCGAAAAAACTGATCTCACCAATTCTTTCTCATGAGACGGCTTTCCATTGCACTAGGCATGAACTCAAGAGGAGTTTTGGATGACCTAGACTATATTCTTAAGCTTCTCGCTTGGAGTAGTCGCATAAGGCTTGAGATCTAGCACATAACAAAAATTTGGTTGGAAACGACCATGAGCTTTAAAAGGACAATGTCATATGTGCTAAATTTGCTTAACTATAAAATTCACAAGTACTTAAACAAATGTATCATTCTTGAGCTTATGGTACTCTAATTTGACTCAATACTAGCTTCTTGGTTCCGCTTAGCTTATTGACATGGCCTGCATCGTCCTTGGATATCTCTAGCTAGGCTTTGCTTATTGATGACTTGACTTGTTCACAAATTGCACTACATTTCAGATTGTCATCTCTTTAGCTTAGCTGGCATATATATATCTTGTCATGATCTAGATAGCCTTTTATTGAGTTATGGCTTGGTGTAATTATTTATGGTCATTATGGATAATTCTCATGGCTCTAAATGCTTAGAATAAACAATGTTCAGCCATTTTCATCTATTGTCATGTCATATTCTCTCTTTTGTATCCTTGATGTGTTTATTGCCAAAAGGGGGATAATAGTGATAGAAAAAGCCTGTTTGGAGCTTTGAGGAAAACTTGTTTACTTGTTCTTTCTTTTGCTCCTTGTGTCGACATGGTCATTAGCTTCATTTCCTTCCTTTGGACCATGTTTAACTTCTTTCTTGCATTTCAAACTCAACTTTGTGCTTTTTCGGAGTTTGTCAATATACTCATCAAGGGGGAGATTGAGAGACCATGTGGTCGTGATCCCATGTTTGTGATGAGTAATTGACGCGTGTTCTGAAAAGTCGAGTTTGGTTTGTGTGGTTCGGGCCATGTCGTTGCGCGGTGCAATCGGTTTCGGTCGGACTTGGTCGAACTAGGTCGAACATGTTTAAATCGTTTATTTTTCATTTCGACCGGTTTGGACTTTGAGTATTTCTTCTGATATTATTGTATGGTTACAATATTTCGAGTGGTGCTATGTGATTTGTTTCTTGTCTGTGATGGCTGCAGAACGTCGAGGTGGAGTCGTGGCGAGGCACGGGATGACCGGACTAGGCGCGGGCGGTGCCAAGGTCAGAACGGTCGAGGTGTGCCGAAGACGGCGAGGACTCGAGGTGGCTGCGTGGCTTGGAGGGCAAGGAATGAGGAAGCTTCCTGGAAGGTACGCGAGGGGCGTTTTAATGAATACGCAAAGCTGCACTAAAGGAAGTGGATTGTGGATAAAGCACCATGAGTTGTTGAGAGCTAATGGGTAAAGTGTGTTGTAAACCCATTAGTGGAGACTATAAATAGAGGATGCTCTCTAGTGGAGAAAAAGAGAGAGGGGGGGTATAAGAGTTAGGGTTTTATTTGTGTCTCTACATGGTTGTATGAGATAGGGTTGTGTTCTTGATCTCCTAAGCATGTATGCGGACTTGTTAGTGGGAGATTGAGAGAGATGAGCTGAACAACTATGTAATCATTCCTCTTCTTTTAATCATGTATGTCTCTGTATCTTTTTCAAGAAATCTTGTGTTGAAGTATTTGAGTTTGTGCTTCTCCTTGTTTTGTTCTGTCCTCTGATTTGCTCTGTTTTTTCAGCTGGTTTGTTTTACTTGGATTCGGCTGCCATGATGGTTCTCTGTTTGGTCCTTTGAGTGCCGACAGCATGAAGTTACTTTTATACTTTCATTTCGGCCAGCTAGTACTTCTGTTCGGCATTGTTTGGCATCATTTTGGTTCTTGGGCAGCAGGTTGTTGTAGTAGTACAATCCATTGATTGATTCGGCCAGAAATTTTGCATGCTTTTTTTTTTGCCGTGAAGCACTCAATCACTTCCTCTATGATTGGATGCAAGAAGTCTTTATTTCTTGTGTCCAGCAGCAAAGTGCTTTGGCTTGCCTTTTTGGTTGGCAGCAAGACAATGTTTCGGCCAGTAAGGTGTACATGCAGTTCGGCTGCACTAGCTTTTATGTTCCTTATTTCCTTTAGGTTGCAGTCCCTGTTTTACAGCTTGCTCTATTTCTTCTTTCTGCTTTGATAGTTTGAGCAAATTGTTTTTCTTATTTTTGTTGGCAGTAGTCCTTTTAGGACAGCAGTAGTTTCTCTTCTTCATAGCTTTAGTAGCTATCGGAAAAGTGTTCTCTCTTGTGGATACTTGTACGGGGACAAATTTTTAGAAGACGATATTCACCCCTCCCCCTCTGTCACTGTTTCCGATCCAACACCTGTACATAATTTCAACATGATACGTGCACTCAAGATATAAATAGGATTTTGAGTAGGCGCCCGTGAGAAATCGTACCAGCTGTGGCTTCCAACTCCCATTTTCCGTGCACCACCACCAGTCTCGCCGTTTGCCCGCGCCGGCCGTTCGCTCCCTACTTTTCTTTGACGCGCAAAAATGAGTATATTAAGCCAGCCATCGTATTGGAAATCACCATATTCTCATGTTCTTTAGAATTCCCAAGGGTTGCTTGACCGACCTATCAGCTACACTAACAGCATAGAAGCAGCCTCTAGAGTGTGACTTGGCGCAACTCAAAACCTTTGTTGATTATTCTTGTGATGCCCTTTAAGTAGGCTGTACAGAGAGGCGCAGGGGATAGCCATGCACAGTTATCACAGATCCGGAGAGTGCGCTGCTACAAAACCGGCAAAAACTGAGCTAATGTTGCAGAACTGGCAAAGGACAGAGACTGAGCGGCTGAAGTTGACAATAGCGTTGCGCTAACAGCCCCCCACCGTCTGAACCATCTTTGGGTAGATGTGAAAGCTTCACCCAAAGAGACTCGTTCACGGACAAAATGAAGACCAATCAACACATGCTTTGCTTGTTGATGCTGCACAGGATTTGCACGATAAATACATGGCACTTACATTATTACAGTACACCACTGTTGCACAGTCAGATGGCTGACGAAGCTCATGAAGTTGACGCAGCTTGCATGTTTCTGCCACTGCGTTTGCCACACTGTGGTATTAGGCTTCAACGCTGGATCGGGAAACAATAGCCTGTCATTTAGATGATCAGGACACAAGGTTGTCGCCAAAAAAGATGCAATAGGCTAATGTTGAGTGTCTAGTATTGGGGCAGCCAACCCAATCTGCGTTCGAATAAGCCACAAGACTGCGAGATGATGACTGATAGAGCTGCAAGCCGTAATCAAGAGTACTACGTACATAGCGAAGAATACGCACTGCAATAGGACCGATCTGTTCTAACACACACTTTGAAACACATATAGCTTGTGTTGCAGGAAAACTCAAATGCAACACATGCTATGTGTTGCTAACACCCATACGTAGAATTCCTCGCTCAATGCATGAAAAAATAGTTAGTTTAGTTACCCTACAACACTTAATGGTGATGTTGCTACACTTGCATATGTCTTGGTAGGTGAACATAAAGAAAAATTATGATCCATTTAACACCACCAAATACTCTGTAATTCACTTTAAGAATATAAAATGAACAAAACAATAAAAAAATAAAATTATGATCCATTTAACACCACCAAATACTCTGTAATTCACTTTAAGAATATAAAATGAACAAAACAATAAAAAAATTTATATTGTGAACCTGAAAAAAATTGTGCTCCATTTGCCACCGCCATTTTACTTTGTAATGTGCTTAAAAAATGTAAAATGACAAGAAGAGTGGAAAATTTTATATGGGTGAACCTTTAAAAAATTGTGATCCATTTGCCATCACCATAACTATGTAATGCGCTTTATTTAAAAATGTCTAATAACAAGAAGAGTAGAAAATTTTATATTGATAACCTAAAAAAATTGTGATTCATTTGCAACCGCCGGATATTCTATAATGCTGGTTAAAAATTGTAAAATAAAAAGAACATAAACTTTTATATTGCGAGAGCAATACTTGAACACAGAAGCTGGCCTTTGACAAGGAAGCCCACAACCAACCAGACTTCTGCTACTTTATAATAGTGAAAGGATATTATTTGTTAAGACAGTACAACTACCAATTACAATCTCATCCCTTCAATGATCTGGAGTTTGTTGCTCCAAATCATGCACCACTTCTCATCCAAAGGGCTCAACAAATTCTTGGCCGCACTCTAGGCTGGCTATCGTCCACAACTATCCTCCCTCCCTCTGTTGGCATCCCCAGCAGTCACCGTTTCCTCCCTCTCCCTCCCACCGCCGCTCCAAGCGACCAGGATCCCACCGACCGCCGTGCTGGTCCCCCCCTGTGGCCTCGCTGGTCACTCTCCCTCCAAGTATGTGAGTTGCTATTTTTCTCCCTGACATGCCACAAAAATTCACCAGTGGATATTGTTCTGTATTGCACTTGAAATATCATGGAAGTTAGCAGCTCTCTTCTGCCTACTCCATCCAACTATATCAACCTATTCAAGTGAGTATATATTCTCTGAATGAGCTAAAAATTTGACATAAGACTTTCACTTGCATCACAAACATACCACAAAAATTCGCCACTAGAGTTCATTATATCCTATGCAAAAAAAATCTTAAAATGCTGGACTTGTGCATTTACGTACGCCATCTAGCTATATCAACTTATACAACCGAGCATTTATTGTCTGAATGAGCTAAAAATTTTACACTTTCACTTGCATCTCAAACTGGCCAAAAAAATTCGCCACTAGAATTCATTGGGTACTATGCAGGGAAAATCATGGAAAGGACTTGTGCTTTTGCCTACTCCATCTAGCTATATCAACCTATTCAAGTGAGTATATGTTCCCTGAATGAGCTAAAAATTTAATGTAAGACTTTCACTTGCACCGCAAATATGCTATAAAAATTTATCACTGGAGTTCATTATGTATTGTACAGAAAAATCTTAGACAACATGACTTGTGCTTTTGCGTATGCCATCCAGCTATATCAACTTATACAAGCAAGGATTTTGTTCTCTGAATGAGCTAAAAATTTTACATAATACTTTCACTTCCACTGCAAATAGGACAAAAAAATTCACCACTGGAATTCATTCCGTACTACGCCGCAAAAATCATGAAAATAGGACTTGTGCGTTTGCCTACACCATCTGGCTATATCAACCTATTCAAGTGAGTATATGTTTTCCGAATGAGCTGAAAATTTGACATGAGACTTTCACTTGCACTGCTAATGTGCTATAAAAATTTTCCACAAGAATTCATCACATACTACATAGAAAAAAAATCTTAGAAGGCAGGTCTTGGGCTTTTGCATATACCGTCTGGCTATATCAACTTATACAAGCAAGTATTTGCTCTCCAAATGAGCTGAAAATTTTACATAAGACTTTTACTTGCAACTCTAACATGCCATATAAGTTTGTCACCAGAGTTCATTCTATACTACACAACAAAAATCATGAAAAGCAGTACTTGTGCTTTTGTGTACATTGTGTGGCTCTATATCGACCTACACAAGCAAGCCTATACATCTTAATTTACATTACAGATTAATTATACTTGTCCATGTCATATTTATTTCTTGCTAATAATGTTTGGCAAACAAATTTGCATGCCATTGCAAATTGCATAAATCTCCTACCACGTGCAAATTGCATACATTTTTGGTGGTATGTTTTCCCGGTAATCAGTTTTGCTATTGCACAGGCAACTGAAATTTTTTTTATCTTTCAGTCACCTGAAATTGCACTCTCAATCAACTGAAATTGCAGCCCCCCTAAAAAAACAGCTGCAACTTCAGGTGATTCAGAGTGCAACTTCAGGTGACCTGAAATTGCATTCTCAATCAACTAAAATTGCAGCCCCCTCCAAAAAAACACCTGCAACTTTAGGTGATTCAGAGTGCAACTTCAGGTGATTGAAAGATAAAAAAATTTCAGTCGCCTGTGCAATAGTCACTCCCCCGGTAATACCTTCACGCAAAAATTTTCTAACTAAATGTTTTCCCAGTAAGGTGAAAATTTTCCCTCCATTAATAATAACAAGAAAATATCTAATAACTACCCTCTTCTCCTCAACCTCCCATCACGTCATACACATCCTGACCCATCGTCTCCTCCACTTCTTGAACGCCACGGCTATGAGCTCACACTAATCTCCTCCCCCACCTCCTCTCAAATCATTCCAAGTAGGCTCTCCACAACCAGAAAACTCCTTCCCACATCATTTTCTAGGTCACGCCCCCTGAATCATGTTCCTTGCTGTTTTGGGGGGAGGGGGGGGGGCGGCAAGCTCAAGGTGCTCACCCAGTCTATACAGTTGCTGCACCTGTTGCATGCTTGGTGACCCAGATTGGTTGAATGACGCTTGCTGCTATGGGACAACACTGTACAATTCATTTCCCTTTCTAGTTTTATCTATTGTTTGCCATTTTATTCCATTCCCCATTCTTCTCATGCCCTATCATCATTTTATTCATAATTTGAGTAATTTGGTGAGTTGTTTATTCCAATACATGGGAATCCAATTAATTTGCTCTTCAGCTATGTGTTGTTGTGGTCATCGTGTTGCGTTGTGTGTTGATCACTATTTCTTTAGGGGGAACAGTAAGGAGGCCCCTATTGTCTACAATATAACAGAAAGTTCATGTACAAGAGGTTAGGGAAAGGGGAATATACAAGTCCTACTAATGGCTAAGAAATTACAGTGAGTCTAGAAACTAAAAAAGATTGGGTTTAAGTATCTCATTTACCCTATGCGCAGCTAGGGTAATATCATTCTTGAAGGGCGCCTTCCAACTTTGAACTAAAGGTGATATGCCATTGAAAATTTTAGTGTTTATATGTTTCTAGATATTCCATGCTCGTAGTATAAAAATCTCTATGAAGTGCTCATTAGACCAGGCTTACTTGACCTCCTCTAGTCTTGTGCAAATAGAAATTGTGCTGGTCCAATGTATGTTTAAGATAGTCCAACATTCAATACTAAAACTACACCTAAACAATAGGTGGTACAAGTTTCTTCAGTATTGAGATCGCATAAGACAACTATAGTGCCCATTAGTAGTATTTTTTAAAAGAACACAATGTGCATCAATAGTATTGAAGTGTCTTCTCTGTAGCATTTTTGTTGTGTTCAATCTGTCAAGAAATAAAAGCCATGCAAAGAATTTGTGCCTCATCATGCACTTGCATTTCTAGAATTCAATCACTATTGCTAGTGGTGCTATGCTACTTACAACTCTTTAGCACAACTTTGCACCCCCCTGCCTCAACCTGCTATGGAAATAGCCACGAGTGAGTTTTCTTTCATTTCAAATTTGTTCAATCAGCTCCCCAATGATTGTATGTCTTACTCATTCATACATATATGGACTTTCCTTGCTTTCTTCTTGTTTATCTACATGGATAGCTCACTGGTTTATGGTCTTGCTTATCTACTGCTTGGCTTATTCCCTCCAAAAGCTTGTTTCTGTTTTCCTGAAAATAGTATTACAAATCTTGCTTATTGCAATTAAATAGTAATGAACTGCACATTGTTTCTAACATTCTAGCAGCAAATGGTGATGAAAACAACAATTCAATTTGTAGGAAAAATGTGTAGAAGAAAACAATTGAAGGTAGTACAGAGCAGTGATCCTTATGCCAATGGAAGCAACAGTTGCAGTGAACAAGTATTGCCACAACATGAGCCGGTGCTTCAAGCTCAAGCATCAAGAGATGATGAGATCCAAGTTGAGTAGCAAGATGATGGTGACCCTGACATGCCAGGTGAAAATATACATGCATAAAGCAAAAAACTAGCTGAGAAAATTAAAGTATCTTTTTTATCCTAAATTTATTTTGCACTTCTATCACATAATTATATAGGCGAAGATGATGAAGTAAAAAAACATGCAAAATTGTTGTTACTGGATGTTTGGGATCTTCAATTGGGGAAAAACATAGTAGTGCAATGTAACAGGCTTAGACAACCCATTGAGAGGGAAAGTGGAGTGTTAAGCCAGTTTCTGGGCACAGTTGCTAGAAATAGAGGTTATTGTTGACTTAGCAAGAAGGACCAGAGATTACTCAAAAAGCATGGAGAAGACAAAACAATACTTTAATTAGTACATGTCTGTCAACTAGGACAATATATTGTAAATAGATAGCTCTGGTTTTCATACCTATGTACTGATCTTCTTGTACATCTTATCCATGATTACTTCTTGTTTATAAACAATGCCAAATTAAACTAGTATTTTTACATTAACTCAATATTTCTAACTAATTTAAAACAAAATTCTTGTATCCTCAATTATGCGAGAAATGGATACTTAAATCAACTGGACGAGATTGGAGGCAGTACAAGGCAACACTAAAGAAATCTTTGTTTAATGTGAAGAGATCTGTGTTGTATAGGTGGTGCCCAAAAGATGTGGATGAATGGGTCGCACTTGTGAATGACTAGACATCAAAAAAGGGAAGGTAATAAAAGCGCTACTGTGTATACACTATTGCTTCATCTATATTTGTACGTTATGCCAATATTGAAGAATGCATGTTGCATTTACATTACTAGTACTTCACAATAGGTACTTAGTGAGAGAAACAAAAGAAGTCGTACAATGAGAAAGACAACTCATACAGCAGGGACAAAGAGTGACCAATTATGTGTTTTTAACAGGTGTTAGCTACATCATGAAAACATGTGTTGTTATACATAAATAAACGTGTTGCTACTTTGCAACACCTTTACTCTCGTATGACATCACCTAGTTTGTGTTGCTGTACACCTACCTTAGCAACACCACCAATAACATCACTTATCACATATGTTGCTATCGATCCTAGCAACACATATTTATGGATATAGTAGCATGTACACGCATTGCTATAGCTCATTCCTATAGTAGTGACACTTCAAGAGATGAAGATGTGGTTCTCTTGGATCATGCATGAAGAGGCAGGCTTGTTGAATAGCATAGGATATATCGGGTCTAGTGAGTGTGAGGTATTATAGAGCACCAGCCAAACTACAATAGGTTGTGGAATCAGCCACCAGTGCACCACAATTTGCTAAAATTTTGGACTTGGTATCAATGGGTGTAGCTCAAGGGCTGCAGTTTGCCATGTGAGCACAATCCAAGAGCATACTGGTTTGGGAAAGTAACAGGCTAGCCTTGTTGTGGTGGACAGAAACACCAAGGAAATGCTGAACAAGTCCAAGATCTGTCATACAAACTCTTTGTGCAAGGTAGAACTAATATGGCGCAACGAAGAGTTGATTTGGCAATTAAGATGATGTCATCAACATAAAGAAGAAGATAGAAAGTGTGAGACCCTTTGTGGTAAACAAAGAGAGAAGAGTCAAAGTTGGATACAGTGAAACCAATGGAGAGGAGAAAGGTTGTAAAATGAAGAGACCAGGTGTGTGGAGCTTGTTTCAAACCATAGAAATATTTATTTAGGCGGCACACATGTGTGGGATGAGAAAGATCAACGAAACTAGAGGGTTGTGCACAAAACGCGGCTTTAGAAAGGTTACAATGAAGAAATGTGTTTTTCACATCCAATTAATGAAGAGGCCAGGAATTAGAGGTAACAATGCTAAGAACGACACAAATGGTTGATGGTTTGACAATGGGGCTGAATGTCTCATCATAATCAACTCCGGCTTGTTGGGAGAAGACTCGCATTGTACTGAGCAAGAGACCCATCAAAATCAAATTTGTGCTAGATCCATTTTTCTGTGACCACATCATTAGCTCCTACAGGATGACAAATAAGAGTCCAAGTATTGTTTTTCATCAAAGCATTATATTCATCAAATATGGCATTGCACTAGTTAGGGTCTTTTAGGGCACTTTGGTAAGACAAAGGACTTGGGGAAATAGATGTTGCTACACTGTAGAGACTAAGAATGTGTTTTGGAAATGAAAGACCTCATTTAGATCTTGTTTGCACATAGTGTTGGTTGATTACCAACCAGACAAGGGAGATAGAGCAGTGTCAGCAATTGGTGAGGCATGCGAAGAGGGAGATGGCGCGTGATTGAGAATAAAAAAGTAAAAGTTGCAAAGAGTGGAGAATGTGTCAGATTTTTTCTACAAGGGGAAAGTAGCAGAGAAAGATAGGTTCAGGATCAGAGAGAGGCTCTGATGCCATGTGATTTAGCACAACTTAAAACCTATGTTGATTATTCTTATGATGCTCTTTGTAGGATCGCATACTGCAATTAGAGGGGGGGGGGGGTTAATGATTGTTGCTACTTTTTGAAGTCTCCTGGAGGTCGGTGAAGCTTTCAACTGCTCAACACTAAATTGCTTGGTCTCATATACATTGAGATGGTTTTGACCATCCAGCACTTGATCGCTCGACTAATTCAACCTATAGGATTTACAACTAGTTTGCATGTGGTCGTAAACTTCAATCTACTAGCACTCTTCAAGAAAAACACGAACTAGTCTGATTCAAGGTGATCTTATTGCTGGATTTCTGTGGATTTACAAATTACCCTCACAATAATCCCTAAAAGCCTTCTCGACGAAAACCCTCAAAACTGGTCATGTTAGCATTTAGTATCTCCCTATTTTTATAGACTAACGCCCCAAATGTGTCATCATCAAACACAAATACGAAATCCTATCTCTTCTGAAAATTAAGAGACCTGAAACCCTTCCAAATATGGGTTGTACACAATCTCTAAGCCTTCCAGTTATGGACTCCATCCATAACTCTTAACTCACCATGTGACAAAGTCTCCAGGACCGCACCTCCTATATCTTCACCACGCATCATCATCCTCACGTGTTGAAGACTTCAGGACTACACCTCCCGTAGTTTCTTCAACCATCACCAACTTTGATCTCCAAATGCTCTAGCATGAGCCCAACCACCTCGTGACATCCTCGACTGCCTAAACCTCAGATTTCCCTCTCTTAGTCTCAGTCTTTCTCGTCACCGACCATGATTGTCTCCACGCCAACATGCACATGCAAAGATCAAAAAACATTTCCCCCAAGCAAGTTCTTCACAATTTGACTTATATTAGTCCACACACACAAACCACACCTTTATTCAACTATACACATGAACCAGGTCATCTACGACCATATTTTTCTTGCTCTCCAGAAATTAACCTTGGACCACTCATTACAACTGCTATGACCGCCATGTACAGGCCGGTCGCTAGCTCATCAAGTACTAGAAAACTCAAGTACTCAAGAATTACTATCGCTTCACTTAGAACACTCGTAAAACATAAGCATAATAGAACTCCCAGTCTACGACTATCGACCATCAGCCAATCACTATTCCATCGACCACCGAGTACCATGTACCGATCACCGAGTACCGACCAGGTACTGAATGCAAACTATTGACTTCCCATCATCGAGTACTGACCCAGTACTATAGCAACTACCACTGAGTACCTCCCTAGTACTGTTGCAATGATCATAGACCGATTACTATCACGTCCGACCAGTCCACTAAAGCTCTCGACCCCAACCATCCTTGTTGAAGTCCATTGTCTACCACCGATTCACAGTAGCTACGACTGGTACATTGAAGCATACGACCAATTCTTCTTCACTTACGAAGATCGATCGATTTACTATAGCTACGACTAGTTCGCTATAGCTATGACTAGTTTGCTGTAGCTACAACTAACTTCGCCAAAGCCTATGACTCCGGGATATTTGACCTTTCCACCTACTCTCCGACTTTGGAGTCTTCGACTCTTCTAAAAATTCTGGACCGAGGTTGTTCCTGATGCGGTCGTTCACCTGTGGTCGTTTTGCCATGCCCGACCTACCGTTGTCGAAATGTCGTTATTGACCTATCGTGGTCAATATGTCGTGGTCGACCTACCGTGGTAGAAATATTGTGATCGACTTGCCTAATCGATATGTTATGGTCGACCTGCCATGGTCGAATCCTGTTGTGGTTGAGGCCTGTCGTGGTGGTCGACCTACTTGGTCATATGTCGTGGTCAACATGTTGTGGTCGTTCCGCAGTGACCGAAGTCTGCTGTGGTCTAACAATCTCCTCCTTGATGAATACATTGACAACACTCAAAACCTCTTGAATGAGAAAATTTTGCGAGAAGAAAGTTTGGAAGCTGTAGAAAGCACTCGGCAAAGGTAGCAAGCACTCGGCAAATACACACTCAGAAAAGGCAGCAATTACTCAGCAAAAGGCAGCAAGTACTCAGCAAATACACACTCGGCAAAGGCAGCATGCACTCGGCAAAAATTCATAAAACTCCCCCTCAACATAAGAGAGTAATTTTATTAAATTTCTCCATTTTCCTCCCCACTCTGTCCAAATTCTTCCCCTTTGGCAATGTAATCATCGATAATTTTAGAGAAAGAATAATTCTAAGAAGTAGCAATGACAGTAAACATCCAGAAGCTTTGTAAATTATCCAAGTCACTTTGCACTAATTTTAGAATGTACCCAAGCCATCAGAGTAGAGCTCCCTAGGTCACATAAAGTCATATATCATATATCAAGTCAAAATAGGTCTTTAGCATGATTAAGCAAATTGGATTAATGACAGGCAATCAATGACTCAACTGATCTATAAAGAGTACAATGGGATATCACACTGAAACAAGTAAGCCTAAAAGTGAAGCAAACTTTAAGTCTAGACGAGTTAGTGTTCTCATATAGCAATCTATTGCTCCACACTTAATTTTTAAGCATGTGGCATGCTCTAGCATACTTCTTTTCATAATGTCATGTTTGTTAGCAAACATCTTTTGAATGGTGACATGTTTGAAGCGTACTTCTTTTTATTTGTATACTTTTTTCTTTTTTTTCTTTTGTTTAACCATGGCATATTTGAAGCATACATTTTTCAATCTTCTCATTCTAATTTTTTTATTTTATAACATGCCAACTTGAGTCAACATGAAAAGATTGCAATATGAAAATACGAGCCTCATAGCCAAAATTTAAAATGAGACTCACAATCAAGCTAATCTTTTTAGATGAACATCATAAAGTACTATCTACAGTCAATCTAGTCAAAGTATTCCACCATGTCAAGATTTAGTTCAAATGTAGCGAATTAATTATAACCAATCATGATCAAAACTACATAGTAGATAAATACATATAATAAAGATAGCTCTACTATTCATTTGATTTCAAAGAATTGGACTTGATGTATTATTTCACAAGTATAACAAACAAAGCTTCTAAAAATTTTAAACAACAAGCTCCCCCTCAGAATAATCCCAAAAAGATTCAACACACCCAATTCACTTTGCAAAAGACCTAACAAGAAGAATTAGGTGATTTTGTGAGAAAAAGAGCAAAGTCAAAAAGGAACTCAATCAGTGTAGGACAACATCACCTTTTTCACATGATCTAACCAGAAGGTAAAATCTCTTGGAAACCATCAAAGAAAGTAAAGAACCATCAAATGTTCCAGTCAAGCAATGATGTAAAATACTGAAACCCAATTAAGCGTATATTCTCCATCCTACGTTAGCTGGTCTTACATCACAGAAAACGTCGACAGCCTAATTAGAGTTTCAATTTCAATATTTAACTTAGAACAGTTAGAACAAGAAAGATTTTCATGATACAACATTAGTTGAATTGATCCCTGAGACGAATTAAGTCTAGCATGTAGCAACTCACACTTAGAACATGCATTAGAAGAGTTACACTTAATCTTTTCAATTTCATCATTAGCAAGTTTAAATTTTCCATCACAAGAATCATATACCACATTTAATTCATCAAGTTTAGCAGTTGCATCACTAAGTTGAACCAAGTTTGATGTATTAATTAACCTAGCAGTCTCCAACTCAGAATGTAAAACTTGACAAGACTCATATGATTCATTATCAGGAATAGCAGCTCTAAGTCCATTAATCTTATAATTTAAGCTTTCAACAATGAAATTATTCTCTTTCAATCTTTTTGGTCCTTTTCAATTTAATAGCAAGTTTAATTAAACCATCTTTAAGCTAATCATACGACGGTCTTATCTCATCGAGATCACTGTAGTCATCATTGTTGTTGTTGCATGCCATGTGAAACACATGTCCATGAAGTCGTCGGAGTTCTTCTTCTTGCCTTTTGCATCGTCATTGTCATGGTCGTCATCGTCACAACTCTCAAAATCTCCATCACTCAGATCAAGGTGCTTGAGAGCTGATAAAACTTTTTCAATGACTTTGCGATGGAAAGACTCACCCTTGGTGTTATTCTTCGATGGTCGACGATGACAATTCCTATCTTTCTTAATCACTTTCCTTTTGAGTTGGGGCAGTCTATCTTGTTGTGGCCTAGCTTGCCACACTCATAGCATCTGATCATGCCTGAAGTGCATTCTTGCCTCCTCATCCTCACGTTGTTGAGTGCCTTGAATCCACGTGAGGAGATCAATACCAAGTTCTCTTCAGGGATCTACTCGAACTATTCCTCTAAAAAAGAAGTCAATGTAAGCAAGGAAACACATGACAACACACTCGAAGCAACCTACACGGGGTTAGTAATAAGTGCTAAAGATGAAGATTTATCAGTCTTAGATGGCAAGACTTACATCTCATAGGTTTTCAATCTAGAATATAGATAATCCATGTTTAAAGTACCTAGATCGATAGTTTGATTAATGGCTGTAACAACCATGAATCACTTAGAACCAAAAGATATCAACATTTTAGTTGCATTATCTCCATCAGTAAGAATAACACTAACTTCGCTCAAATTACTCAATATCTTCTCAAAATGAGCAAAAAGATCATTAATAAATTCACTAGGCTTCATAGCAAAATCATAGTACTCTTTTTGATAAAGATTCTTATACACTTTCTTAATCTTAGTGGTTCCTTCATGATAATCACAAAGAGTTACGATCAAATTCATTACGTGAAATCCCTTGAAAAATCAAGTTTCAAGCATGGGCATTTAAATCAACATCTATTTTATTTTCAGTAGGAACATCAGCAAGAACCACATAATGTTGAGAAACTTTTTTCAGACATCACTACCTTGAGCCTCAACGTAAGCTTGCATACAACACTTCCAAAAAGCAAAATCAGTACCATCCAGCATGGGGGACAGGTCGATTCACATACCTCTCTGATTTCATTGCAACCTGCTCTGACACCACTTGTAAAATCGAATACTGCAATCAGAGGGGTCGAATGATTATCACTGCATTTTGACGTCTCCTGGAGGTCGGCAAAGCTTTCGACTGCTCAACACTCAATTGCTTGGTTGTTGTATACATGATGGTTTCAACCACCCAACGCTTGATCGTTCGCTTGATCGCTCGACCATTTCAACTTGTAGAATCTACAGCCAGTTTGCATGTGGTTGTAAACATCAATCTACCAACACTCATCAAGCAAAACACAAACTAGTCTGATTCAAGATGATCTTTATTGCTGGATTTCCATGGATTTACAAAATGCCCTCATAAGCACCCCTAAAAGCCTTCCCGACGAAAGCCCTCAAAACTGGTCACGTTAGCCCTTAGTCTCTCCCTACTTTTATAGGCTAACATCCCAAATGTGTCCTCATCAAATACAGACACGAAATCCTATCTCTTTCGAAAATCAAGAGACCCAAAATCCTTTCAAACATAGGTTTTCCATAATCTCCAAACCTTCTAAGTTACGGACTCTATCTGTTCTGAAAATCAAGGGACCTGAAACCCTTCCGAACACGGGTTTTACACAATCTCTAAGCCTTCCCAATTATGGGCTCCATCTATAACTCCTAACTCACCAGTGATGAAACCTCCAAGACCACACCTCCTGTATCTTTATCATGCATCATCAACCTCACGTGTCGAAGCCTCCAAGATCACACCTCTCGTAGCTTCTTCACGTATCACCACCTTTGATTTCCATGTGCTCTAGTATGAGCTCGACCACCTCGTGACATCTTTGACCACCTGGACCTCATATTTCCCCCTTCTAGTCCCAATCCTCCTCGTCACTGACTATGATCGTCTTCACGCTAGCTGTACATGCAAAGACCAAAGAAAATTTTCCACAGCACAAGTTCTTCACAACTTGACTGATATTAGTCCACACACTGAAACCACACTTTTATCCAGCTATACACATGAACCAGGTCATTGTCGGACCCCGGAGCAACAACTCCGAAACCCTCTGTGTAAATCGCACTAGTCCAGAATCAGCTAGTGCACATAGTGATAACAGGGACACATATCAAGCACAATGACAAACTTTATTTAACTGAATATGGGCCTGATGGCCAAAGTTTACATCAATGGCACATAAGCCAAAATTTAATATAAGCAGCGGAAGGAAAAACCGAAGCGGAAGAAGCCCAACAAGCCTGCCCACAGGCAAACGACAGTAAGATGCAGCCTAATCGTCTAGATCTTCACCATAGTCAAAGTCGTCTTCCTCTGTATGGAGATATCAAGGTGTGTACAAACTTGTATTCCACAAGTCACACGGAGAATGCAACATAATGATAAAGGCAACAAAGGAAAGGCTTATCGGGTTAGTTTGAGCATAAAACAATATTTAAAGAAATACAGTAAATAGATTGAAATTGCAAAGGTTGTACAGCTTTACCGACAAGACATGATCATCCCATTTAGCCACCGGATAAACACACTTCCTTATGTGTGCGCGTGAAGAGATCATGATAAGGCCTTTACAATGCAAAACCAACACTAAGTTTTCACCCTAGTAAGGAATCCATCAGACTGGGACCCCTTCTTGAGCTGAGTGAGACTTCTCATGGCCTATGTCACGCTCACTTTCAACCTATGACATGACTCAGGTTGGGACCCGCAAATTAATCAGTCAGGATTGTCCCATACCAGCCTTGTGGTAGTACGATAGGACCTTGCAATAGTAGCTCATAGACCAGTCCTTAATTTGACTTAGGCTCAATCACATACCCCATGTGCCCGACAATCAACACTATGTCACCGAACAATAGTGCATTCCTGCACCAACCACCTAACAATTAGCCTAAGTCTAAACCAAATTTTATATTTTATTTTAAAATATTTATAACCATTCTTGACTCATCGAAGTCAAGAATACTTTACCAAAGTTTATCATTTTATGTGAAAAGGTTATCCCAAAACAAAGATTATGTCTAAGCAGGTCAAAGCATTTGCTAGAAAAATTCTCTAGCCATACTAGTGTACTAACCAGAGTTTGATTCTAGGGTGACGAGGTATAATGATTTGCAATGTCGAAGGAGGAATTAACAAGTAGACAATAACTAAATTTAAAACTGAATTGAAATACATTGAACAAAAATATGCACGCACAATAATTTAAATCAACATAATTTTATTTCACAATCTGGGATCAACGTGTGTGACTTGCCTTGCTCTGCAGTCTGGTGTGAGCCGTTGTCGAATTCTTCCGAATCGTCGCAGTCCACGTGTGAAGAACCAAAGCGAATAAATTCAAATAAAATCCAAATAAAATCCAAAAATTATAAAATATATATTGAAGGATAGATTATGATTTTAGATGAATTTAGGAGAAAGAATTTATGGATTCGGAGTTCGCATGAGGGAGAACGAATATCTGGAAGTTTTGGATATCACATGAAATGATAACAAAATCTGAGAATTACTTTTTGAATAGTACAGTGTCGGCTGACTGCGAGGTGGCCGGTGAATGGGCAAAATGGAACCTCGGCGACAAGGCGAAGGTGGTGATGCAGGTATGGCAGCGAGGAACGGCGGCAATCACCGGCGGTGAGAGAAAGACGGCAGTGACGATGTGGTAGCGACAACAACAGGTTAGAGAGAGATAGTACCGGGTATGGAACATGGAGATGTAAGGTGAGCACGGGGTGGAACACGGTATGGTGAAGCTAGGAAAATTATTGGCTAAGCTGAAAATTCATAAGAGACAATACAATCGACGTTTGAATGACGACGGTAGAGAAAAAGGAAAAACTTGATATCTTGGTGCTCGGTGAAACGAATCTAAAACCCTTCGAAGGTAGCTACCTGGAATAGTTTGGCACATTTTGACATGAAAAAATTGGAGAAAGCATCATCAGATAGATGGAGACGCGAGATGGCTTAGGCGGCCATGGCTAGGTGTCGGAGGCAAAAATTTGTGCATGGTTTTTGGAGGAAAGGAGGGAAGCACAGTGTAGAATGCGATGAGACAATTCTGACAGAGGTGACGACATAGGCTAAAACTCAACGGAGGTGACGAATCGACATTGGGAAGTCAAAAACGGCCGTTTTCGCAGAAAGCTCAATTTCTGATAATTGGCTCCACGAAAATTTAAATAAAAATGGTAGATAAATTTTTAGAGACTAGGAAACGATATGACGTGAACAAAAATCAAATAGCTCACCGAAAAAGCATTGTATGCATGAAAACATAGTTTTAGTGTCGTGGCTCGACAAGGTCAGAAAGGACACTGGGATCTTCATGTGATGACGATGGAAGCACGATGTAGAACACGTCGATGTGAACTCAATGGTACAAACGGCTTGGCCAAAGGACATCGGATGGTGGCGAAACACGGTGGAGAAGACTTTCGGCGACTAGCAGATTGACATCGACGTTCCGGGAAACAGAGAGGAGTTAGCGGGTGAGGTTTGTGGCGAAACAAAGAGGGGAATATGGGGAACGCAATGCTCACCTCTGTTGTGATGGAACATGCATGGTCGGCTGACGGCGATGAGAGACACGACGGAGTGATTTGGACATGGTGCTCTGGCGATGCTCCGGCGAAGGCGAGGGAAGCACCATGTAGAACGCGTGAAGATGAAGCTAATGATGTGGTCAATGATGGTGGAACTCCACTGTAGGCAGCGCAAACGGCCGAACAACGCCATTGATTGGCGAAAGAAAAATGTCGATTGCGGCGAGAAAGAAGAGAGGGAGGACTTGAGATTTTCTGCAAGGCATGTCATTCAGTTTCATGGAATATTCCGGCGAAATATGTGCACAAAATTGGGGGCTAAGGCCGGGAATGGAAGTGTTTTGATGAGAGGGATTAAATGCCTTTGATTGCACCAGAAATCGTGGAGAAAATCACAGGCTCTGAGGAGCTTCAATGGTCGGCCATGGCGTCATGCGCTTAGCTCTGGAGAAAACGATTCATAAAGAAGACGAAGCGAGGAGGGAGAAAATGAAAAGGAAAAAAATATTTTTTTTCCAAAAAATAAAATAAATTTAAAAAATTCAAGAAAATTTCACCAAAATTCTTGGAACCCAAAAAGATCAAATAAAATAATTTTGGATTTAATTGAAGTTTATTGTAACCATTTAAAAATTTTTATTTTCTAAACTTTAATTAATCCAAATAAATTTCAAACAGACTCTAAAAATTTGAAAAGAGGATATAAATGGATAGATTAGAAGTTTTGAAGAATTTAGAAATTTGAATGGTTTTAATATGAGTTAGGATGAAGGAGAACGAGTTTCTAAAAGTTTGAAACTAAAGAAAAAGGAAAAAGAAGATTTTCTGAATTATTTTTGTATTGAAAAAGAAAGATTATGACGTCAGCAAGGATTTGAATTATTTTTCTTCGAGAAAGGGATTTATGACGTCCGGGCGACGTCAGTAAGGAAATTGATTTTTTTGCCGATTTATTTTTCAAAAGCAAAAGAATTATATTTGGTTGAGAGGTGGCTTTTGCGAACTGGGTCTATGGTGAACTAGGTTCGTGGACCAGGGATGGGATCAAATCGGGCGGCGAATCCAGGCCGTCGGATGGAGATGGAGTTGGTTAAGTGAAGATGGAGGGCCGATATTTAATCGGGTGCGGAAGATTGGATCTGAGCGTGACACTTGTCAGCCCGAGAAGAGGGAGGGTTTAAAAGTAGATTTATACTTTCACAAACTTTCAAAAACACTTAGAAAATAAGAAATAAAGTCTAAAAATTCCAAAACAATTCACAAACATTCCTGGAGATGATTTAGACTTAGGAAAAAATATTTCCACTTAAATTTGGTCTTTTAGTTTTTATCAAAATACTTTGTAGCTTTGAAATTGATTTTTAAAATCTAGAAAAACACAGAAAATCCAAATAAATGCTAAATGCTTCCAAATAATTAATTTGGAATAATATTTTTTATAGGAAATCAAAATATCATTTTATTTAATAATATTTTTATGTTTTTACCTCAATTACTTTTGAAATCCAGCGTTCTTAAAAGCAGAAAAATCAGGATAAATCAAAAATAAAATTTAGGCAACCAAAACGCTTATTTTTATTTTAAATTATTTTTACTATTATTATTTTTTATAAAAACCTGGGCTGTTACAGTCATCCATGACCTCATTTTTCTCGTTCTCTAGAAATCAACCTCTGACCACTCGTTACGACCGCTATGACCGCCATGCACAGTACTAGAAAAAACAAATACTCGGGAATTACTATCGCTCCACTCAGAACACTCGCAAAATATAAGCATCATTACACTCCCGGTCTATGACTACTAACCATCAGCCAATAACTGCTCCATCGACCACAGAGTACCAAGCATCAATCACCGAGTACTGACCATGTACTGAATGCAAACTATCGACTTCCCATCATTGAGTACCAACTTGGTACTATAGCAACATCCATCGAGTACCTACCTGGTACTGTAGCAACGACCACCAAGTACCTCCCTGGTTCTATAGCAATGACCACCTATCGATTATTGTCACTTTCAACTGGTCCACTGAAGCTTGTGACCCCAACCATCCTAGTCGAAGCCTGCTGACTACCACCATAGTCCATTGTATCTTGTTCACTATTTTGTACAATTGATTCCCCATAGTATATGACCGATTCACAGTAGCTATGACCAGTTACATTGAAGCATACAATCGGTTCTACTTCGTTTACGACCATCGATCGATTTACTGTAGCTATGACTGGTTCGCTGTAACTACGACCAGTTTACTATAGCTATGATCGGTTTTGCCAAAGCCTCTGACTCCGGAGTCTTCAACTGCTCTCCAACTTTAGAGTCTTGGACTCTTCTAAAAACTCCTGACCGAGGTCGTTCTTGATGCGGTTGTTCACCTGTGGTCATTTTGCCATGCTTGACCTGCCATTGTCGAAATGCAATGATTGACCAGCCGTGGTAGAAATGCCATGATCGACCTGCCGTGGTTGGTATGCAATGGTCGACCTGTCGTGGTAGAAATGCCGTGGTCGAAGTCTGCCGTGGTTGAAGTCTGCCATTGTCGAGGTCTATCATGGTCGATCTGTCGTAGTCATTCTGTCGTGGTCGACATGCTGTGGTCATTCTACCGTAGTCGACCACTTGGTCATCTGTCGTGGTCGACATATCGTGGTCATTCTTCCGCAGTCGTTCTACAGTGATCGAAGTCTGCCGTGGTTGAATTATTGTGGTTGTTCTGTCATGCACTACTACAGAAAACAGTAATACAGACGGTTCAGAAATGTCATCACAGATGGTTTTCTGAACCGTCTGAATTTATGGGTCAGTGATAATGGAAGGTTATCACAGACGGTTTTCGAACCGTCTGTGGTGTAAATATCACAGACGGTTTTTAAGTAAAAACCATCTGTGATATATCAATATCACAGACGATTTTTAATTACAAACTGTCTGTGATATCTGATAATCACAGACGGTTTTTGAGTAAAATACCATCTTCCTTCTCTCTGTCAAATTGTTTCTTCATCTTGCGGTATGGGTGAGCCCTCCGAAGGAACCGGCGGTGACGCTTGTAGACGATTTTGCATGAGTGTCTTAGCCACACACTCTTGGTACCATCTAAACAGTGAGTAAAGCTTTGGCACCTTTTGTACTATGGCCCGATAGGTTACCAAGGGCAGGATAATCATTTATGGTGCAGAACAATAAGGAGCGCAGAGTGAAGTTCTCTCGTTTGCATGCATCCCATACATGTACCCCTTCGTTCCACAGTACTTTTAGATCTTCCACCAACGGTGCTAGGAACACATCAATATCATTCCCAGGTTGTTTTGGCCCTTGGATAAGTATCGACAGCAAAATATAATTTCGCTTCATACACAACCAAGGAGGAAGGTTATAGATGCAGAGAGTCACGAGCCATGTGCTATGTTGGCTGCTCATGCTACTGAAAGGATTCATTCCATCTGTACTCAGTCCAAACCTTATATTTCCTGGTTCTGCACCGAAGTCCGCAAAACTCCTATCGATGTTTCTCCACAGGGCAGAATCAGTAAGGTGTCTTAGCATTCCATCTTTCTTGCGCTCCTCCGAGTGCCAACGCAGCAGTTTTGCCTCCTTTGAATTTGCAAAAAAACTTTTCAAACGGGGAATTATAGGAAAATACCATGCCACCTTAGCAGGAGGTCCTTTTTTCGCATCTGTTCCCTCGCCATCATCTGATTGATTGTTATGTTTGTATCGGGATGCGTTGCACACCGGACATACATGCATGTTTGCATACTCTTTACGGTAGAGGATACAGTCGTTCGGACATGCATGTATTCTTTCGACTTCCATTCCCAACGGACAAAGAATCTTGGCTTTATACGTGGTTTTAGGCAACTCATTTCCCTCCGGAAGCATGTCCGCTAAAAGACCTAGTAGCGCCGTGAAGCTCTTGTCGGACCAACCGTTGCTTGCTTTCAATTTCAACAGTTCAAGCACGGCTGACAACCTCGTGTACTTGCAGCACGTGAACAAAGGTTTCTCCGAGTCCTCCATCAAGCCTCGAAATTTAACATACTCTCTCTCATCATAGTTCTCTTCTACATCGTGAAGCATCTGATCTAGATTATCATTGTGCAACCTATCCGAATCCGAATCACAATCGACATCATCCGGCGGCATGTCATTCACTTCACCAGCGATGTCATCCCGCGGCATATCATTTACTTCACTGGCGATGTCATCCGGCGGCATATGATCATTCACTTCGCCATGACTGGTCCAACACGTATAACCCTTTTTGAAACCCCTCCGAATCAAGTGCGCTTCAATTTGCCCTCGGTTCTTAAGCATCTTTAGATTCTCGCAGTCAGTGCATGGACAGTACATATATTCCACTCCCTTATTCAACATATCCTCCTCGGCAGCTCTTGTAAAAGCAGACACACCATTAATATACTCTTCATTCACACGGCTCGCGGCATACATCCAGCTTCGGTCCTACGTTACGTACATATATAATAACTTAGTATTAAAAATTAAATTAACTAATTATTACTACATATATACCGGCTACATGTATTATATTGAGGCTTAATTTGCTAGCTCAATTCATATTATAAACACAACACTATTATATGACCAACTATTTTGCAAACTATCTTCAATAACACTCACCAATTACTTAGATCTAAATTGTAACGCAAAGAAAAAATAAATTTCATTACTAACCATATCTAGAGCAACCAGGAAAGTATGAATCTTCAAAGCTCAATCTTTGCCTCCTCCCTCCAAATTAACTGGCCTGAAATTGCCTACCTTGCCTCCTGAGCGAAAGAGTGCGCAGCAGCGGCTAGATCTGGATCGAAATGAAGACAGATGCGGTCTGAGTAACACAATAAATGCACAGTGCCATTATCACAGACGGTTTTTTTTATTAAAAACCGTCTGTGATAATCAGCTTATCACAGACGGTTTTTTGTTAAAAACCGTCTGTGATAAGATGGTTTTTAATACAGACCGTCTGTGATACTTTTAGTATCACAGAAGGTTCATCGGTAAGAACCGTCTGTGATACTCGTTTTCTCCGACGCCGCCAACACAGACGGTGTCCAAATTAAAACCGTCTGTGTTAGTGTCAGTCACAGACGGTTTTGTCAAACCGTCTGTGATTGGCCGTCTAGTATTAGGCTTTCTGTAGGAGTAGTGGTCCTTCAGCTGTGATTGAGGTTTGCTGATTCTAGTGTTGCAAAAGAGCACTAATTGAAACTTTTATAAATGCAAATTTCAAAGCAACCCAAATGTCAATTATTTATCACCACTAAATTGACCTATCCACATAGTTTAACACCCTTTAAGAGCATCTCCAGCAGGGCCCCTATTTGAGCCCCTAAAACTAAATTTGAGGGCTTGAGGCAAAAACAGAGGTCCAGCAGGGCCCCTACTAGAGCCCTCAAATTTGAGGGGCCCCTCAAATCCCCCCTCCAGCCCTCATTCCTGGGGGGTCTGGAGGGAGCTCCTATTTTTCTGTTTTGACGGTTTTCACTCGCGGGCACCGACAGTTCCGCGCCGCCGCCCGCCTTCGCCTGGTTCCGCGCCGCCGCCCGCCTTCGCCCAGTTCCTCTTCCCCTCCGACGGCCTGCCCCCGCCCAGATCTCGCCACCGCCCAGCAGCCCGCCCCTGCCCGGCCGCTCGTCTTCCCGCTCCCCGCTCCTCCGTCGACTCTAGGCCGGCGGTGGAGGAGAAAAGAGGCGCCGGTGGCCGAAGGGGTGGGGGAAAGAAGGGAGGTGTGCGCGAGCATGAACAAGGTGGTAGAAGCTCACCTGAGCTACCGGGGCGACCGGAAGGAGGCCGGGTTGAGCCGGCGACGAGCACGGGCAACGGCGCGGGGAGGTGACCGTGGCGGGGGAGCTCGCGTGGCGGAGGACGCCGGCCGGCGGTGGGGGAGGCTGCAGGGTGCCGGGGTGCGGCTCCCACCGAGCGGAATCGGTCCGGGGTCGACCGATGGGGAGGCGGCGGTGGAAACCGCGGCGGCCAGCCGGGGGTGAGAAAGAGTCAGCCGGGGGTTGAAGGTGGGCGAGGGCGTCGTCGAAGAGGGCGTGGAGGTCGGAGGAGTGGGTGGCCGGCGGGAGGCGCGCGGCGAGGAGGGGAGCATGGAGAGCGCGGCGGAGAGGGAGGGGCCTGAGCGGGGAGGGGAGCGTGGAGAGCGCGGAGAGCGTGGCGGAGAGGAGCGTGGAGAGCGCGGCGGAGAGGGAGGGGCCCGAGCGGAGGGCGGGCGAGGCGAGGCGCGCGGCTGCGGCGGGGCATGGGAGCGGGTGGGCTGAGAGGAGAGGAGGAGGCGCGGGTGGAGGAGAGGAGGAGGCGCGGTGGACGAGCGGAGAGCGCACGGGTGGAGGAGAGGAGGGGTAGAGAAATTTGAGAATGACGAGTGGGCTCTACATGTCATTCTCAGTTGGAATGAATTTGAGGGCCCTGATTTGAGGGCTTCTGCTGGAGTTCAACTCAAAAAACAGGGCCCTCAAAAGTAGGGGGAGCCCTCAAATCAAAAGTAGGGGCTCTGATTTGAGGGCTCCTGCTGGAGATGCTCTAAGTAGGCTGTAAAGAGAGGCACAGGGAATAACCATGCACAGTTATTACAGATACGGAGAGTCCGGAGAGTGCGCTGCTACAAAACCAGCAAGAACTAAGCTACTGTTGCAGAACCGCCAAAAGACAGAAAGATTTGGGAGCAGAGCAGTTACAGATCGTTGCGCTGAATCTGCTAAGGACCTGTTCAGTTGACAATAGCATTGCACTAACATAGACCGGTAACGTATCCATAAATAATTATTTGAAAGTTTGATGTGGTATAACACTTAGGTGGGTTCTTTTCGACTGTGGCTGATGATTTTTAGTTTAAGTCCGAGTACTTGTGCGAATGAATCAAATGCTAATAAACCATTTTTAAAAATATCCCAATAAGCTATTTAAAAAAATAAAAAATTGTTCTAATTTTTGGTTCGAATAACCCTATAATTTATAAGCTAAAAGAAATGTTCTTATTATATCCACTCCCACATCACACAGACAACGTCATCACTTGAATTTCCAGCTTCTATCTTGCATATTCGAGAATACTTTCGAATACTTTCCATGTCAAAAGGGGTTGGTCCTCTCTAGGCTCTAGGCTCTAGAATTTCCTTGAGTACTAACACTTGTGATGTCAACGGCTCATCATTATCTGCACGCAGGGCCTTCTTTGCCAGCTCAATGCTGTCAGAACAGCTTTGTCCATATGCCTAAGTCCAATCAAATTTACTTCTTAAATTATAAGTCTAAACGGAGTGAATATAACTATATCCATGGAGCAACAAACTTATAAGTGGTATTAGGTCTTCTTCATCCAAAAGACCAGTCCAATGAGTGAGATCTCCCTCACACTTATAAGTTGTGCCTTTTCTTTTCCCACAACAAATGTGGGACTATTCCCAACAGTCTCCCTCTCACACATTGGCAACCAGGAAGATGTTAAGCACCTAGGCTCTGATAGCAATTATTGGATCGGACCCTAACCGCATACCTAAGTCCAACCAGATTTACTCTTCAGACCACAGGTCCAAACGAGCTGAATATAACTAAGTCTACGGAGCAACAGATTTATAAGTGGTATTAGGTATTCTCCTCCAAAAGACTAACCTAATAGATAAAATCTCTTTCATACTTGTAAGTTATGATTTTTTTTTCTTTCCCACAATCAATGTGGGTATTATTGTTCTTTCTCTTCAGCAATTTCCCTCCAGTTTCTTCTGGTCAATCTTCTTTGATTGCAGGTTCTGAGAGCAGGTACAATAAGGCTTAGTCAGCAGACTATAGCAAATATAATATCAACAAAATCTTATGTGGCAGAGAGAGAAAGGAAAAGAGAGAAGGAAGCTGGCTACTAAATTACAGCTAGCTATAGCACGTAAAAATATGCATTTCACTCTCTTACACGTGGGGTCAAATGGTTATTGTAATAGCTACCTTATTGTATGAACTATTTTTTTGAAGACTATAGATGAAATGGACAAGTGTTATAGCCACTAGTTGGCTATACTATTGTACTTGCTCTGAGGGATATGGTTATTAAACGTAATGTCTTCGAGTTGTGAAGGACAAGCCAAATCCTTAGACAGAGGAGGTTGCAGTTTGACTTCATCTTCAAAAGTCTTCTGGGTGCTAACCTCAGCTTCTTGTTGAGTAATAACGAGTTCTCGTGTAGCAACTGGTTCGGGCTTGGCTTCCTCTACCTTAAGACGTTCATTGTTATCTTCCTCATCATTAGATTCTACCCAGGTGCTCATGGATTGAACTCTTTCAATTAGCTCAATAACCACTTTGCGATCTTTGGGTTTCAATTAAAAAAGAACCACTTGATAAGCATCAAGATATCCCGCCGAACTTTCCAATAGGGACATATAGAAAGTTTGCATAAATCTGGACCAGCGCTAAGCAATCCATGATATCGCGTCCAAGGTTGACTAAGCGTCTCATCAGGCAATTAAGTAAAATTTAAGATGTCACGCCTCTTGGTAACAGGGAAAATCTCATGCAAATTTTTTTTAAAAAAAAGTTCAGCCCAGTTACCTTTGAACATGTCAACTATAAGAGTGTACCATGATTTTGCCTTATCACCGAGAAAGGAAATACGATTCATTTGTATCAATCTGTTGGTATTCCTTGGTGTTGAAAGGCGCTACAAATGACTCGATTGAACGTCACAATGTGATGTTAGGGATGTTGAAAGGTGCTGCAAAATGACTCGAATGACCTTTCTTGGACCATCTTTATCAATGTCGGGTTCAGCTTGTACTCCTCAACTTCCACCTTAATTCATATCTGATTTTGGCGGAGCAAAATAACCCAGAGATGGTTTCGAATATTCCCACAAGCTCTTGGAGGAGCATGGAAAATATCCATTGTTGCAAAAGAAAACAGGAAAAACAAAAACTAGCAATGATGTTTAGGAAAAAGAGTGTTAGTAATAAAACCTTAACCGTAAAACTGAAAATTTTCCCAGCAACAACGCTAGAAAAGCTTATTGATGCTAAATACGGGCAATAATTGTAACGCAAGCGAATGGGTCAGTTTTAGGTTCTCACCTTGAGTATTCCAGTGTATCGAGTCTCAGGATACAGATGGGATAACGAGTAAAGTATGCAATTACTGCTAACAAAGCATTATTTGAAAGGTGGGTTTGAAAGAACTAAACAGAAAAAATGTGAATTTATCTAGGTTTCACGAAGGATCACCCAGGATAGGTTCACTTGCATGAATTGAATTGGTACGAACTACAAAGATGTGTTATGCTAAGATTGCTCTGACCCCACATATCAATACTACCTTTTTCACCGGCACACCTATCACATGATTATACTAATCTAAGCATAGAAATCACTATTTGATATAGATTGGTTAACTAAATTCGAATGCCATGTTTCAATTTAGCAACTAATAGGATAATCGCAGAATCAACTAAATAAAACAACATCAAATAGACTAATCAAAGCAAATAATTACCAGGGCTCTCCTATGGCGGGTCAACGCCAGGCAAGCGCAGGTTAGCGCTCAACTATCACCAGTAAGTGCTAGAGCAGACGTGGGTCGGTGCGCCCTCTTGGTTCCATGCCACACGATGGCGTGGGATGGCGACTTCCTCTAGACTTTGGCAAAACCCTAACTTGATAATTTCTCTGAACTTCTGACAAAAATGATGAAGTACAAGTTTGCGATGAATTGATGCAACCAGCAGGCAAAGACAATAACAATTCTTTAGCTTTAGCTCTCAAAGAAAATGGAAATAATTTTAACTTGACGGTGTTGAAGTCAACACCTTGCACTTTAGACATATCACATAAATTCAGAAAATACTTGAATATGCAATGTAGCATTTTCATTGGGTAAACCACCAAATTGATTTTGCTGAACTAACACTGTAATTTTAGGATATTAATAGTAGATCGAGTAAATATATTTTGCGAAGGTGTAGGAATGCACTAAGCTTTGGATTTTGTTCTCCCATCCTTTTCTTTTTCTTCTTCAATGTTTTAATTAAAAGGTTAATATTGGGACTATCCTCTAAATTTTTCAATTTTCTTCACTAAGCAAAAAACAGATAAATTGCCAAAAATAAATGCTGAAAATAAATTGCAGAAATTAAAATTGCTAAATAGTAAATTGCGGGAATAATAAAGACAGTAAATAAATTGCGGAACTTAAAAATACTGATATTAAATTGCAGAAAAATAAATAATCTAGGGTAAAATAGAATAAAGCACTCATCACCAGAAAGAGCTTTTGATGACCCGAAAGTGCATGGTGACTTTTGCAGTAGATCCCCTTAAAGTATTCCAAGGTTTATGTCAATCCGTCCTGGGCATGCGGATTACACTACAGGACGGTGGGAAATTTGAGGCAAGATTTTGAGGCATGACTGAGGATAGTTGCCTCAAAATATTCTCTGAGGCAGCAACTTCTGCCTCAAATTATAAAATCAACGTAAACCAATAAGCCTCATTAATCTGAGGCTAACAGTCAGCCTCAACAAGGAATTAGAGGCTGCCTAGTGGTTGCAAGCCTCAAATGGTCAGGTGAGATTGGCATTGGCGGGAGCAGTGAAAAATTCCCTCCTCTCTCTCCTTTCTATTCCCTGCCTATTCACCGATTTTTTTCACCACACCATTTCTCTGCCTATTCTCTCACCTGCCCATCCTCCATTCCCCATGTGCCCAAGCATCTGCCCTTCACGATTTCGGGCGGAACCGCAAGCCGCAATATTCTGAGACCCCACCGCCTCCCCGCCTCCCGACGCCGCCCGGCCCCGCCTCCCTGCCTCCCGGCGCCGCCCGGCCCCGCCTCCACTCCTCCCGGCGCCTCCCGGCCCCGCCTCCCCGCCTCCCGGTGCAGATCCAGCGCCGCCGGGCCCCGCCTCCCCTCCTCCCGACGCAGATCCAGCACCGCCCGGCCCGCCCTGCATCCCGGCGCCGCCCGCCTCGCCTCCCGACCCGTCTCGGCGCCGCCCCGCCTCGGACCCGCCCTTCGGGCATGGTCGGGCGGCCGCCCGAGCTTCATCGCCGGTGGACCGCGGACCCCCTCCTCCTCCAGAGCCGGGCAGGAGTGTCGATTAAGCGGCTGCCCAGGAGCAAGTGAAGCCCATTCTGCTATAAAATTGATTGCGAAGATAACTTCTCGGGAAGTCATACTGAGAGGTGCTAATAGATTCCATCGTTTCAAAGACGGATTTTGCTCATGCAGGGACTATTGGTGAGGTGAATGGTCTGGTCAATTCCTTGCTCCGTATCTTCTCATCCTTCCATTTGGTGAGTCAAGATATCAAAATATCTAAGGACAGTTACCCTTGGTTTCTCAAGTCATAACAGTTCATTTTGAAGATCCTACCATTTTGTGTCTCAATATCCGCGGACAGTTACCCTTGGTTTCTCAAATCATAACTCAAGTTGGCAAATATAAATGCATATCCAATTGAGTTCATCATTAGAAGGCTTTTTTTATACCTAGTTTAATGATGTCTCAATTTTTTTATAGGGAACCTATTCAGGATCCAGGTTTCATCTGAACATGAAGTATTATCATCCATTTATCAGCACACTGCATATGGCCAAATTGTTCCCTTGAGGTATCTTTGCAACTGTTATGGTGTAATGCAGGCTGCTGCTCTAAGCGACATCACATCTTAAAGGTCAGAGTTATGCTGAACTAAAACCTAGGTAGACGCCTGTTATCCTCAGAAAAAAAAATTCTTCAACTACAAATCAATTTATATTTAAGGGAGTCACGGTTTTTCTAGAGGAGCATTTTATTTTTATGAATGGGTATGATCCCCAAATGAAAGCTACGAGGTGAAAGTTACTTGTACTCCTTCTGTTTCACTATATTCGTCCATGGACTCAAGAGCCTCCATTTCAAAATGCTTGTCCATTGTGTGAATCAAAGGTGTAGCTATTACAATGTTTGTCTATTAAGTGAATCAAGAGTGTAGTTACTGTAATGTTTTTACTCTCTATCCCTACTCAAATGCTTTGTAAGAGATTAAGTGGTTGTGATATGTCATTTAGTAGCGATATGTATGGTTATTTCTCATTAACTTTTTCGTAGATTTAGTGCTTTCTTGGTCTATGCATATGGTGAGCTATACGTTTAATATGAGTACGTTATCTACTTAGTTCCTAACTTCACATGAACCCTGATGTGCGCACTCGTTTATGTGCATATGTTTGTGTTTCACTTTAAGCTTTCATTTTAGTTGTTGTTTCTATTTTTTATGCGAATTGTAGTTGTTTGCATACAAATTGCAGTTGTGGCTTTACTCATGTTTGACTCTGCCCTAGCTATATTTTTTTCCTAGGTCCGCCACTGCTCCCGAGTCCGGACCCGTCAAAATCAAACGCAACTTAAAAGGCTCTTTTCTTGACAGATACACTACATTGCCCCATAAATTTACAATTTCTTTTTGTTGCAGGTAAATCGTGGGCTGAGGAAAAAGGAACACCTTTTCTGGGAAATTTAAGCTTCAAGACAAGGTAAGGAGGTGTATAATTATGCATGTTTTGTGCTTCTTCTGTTAGTGGCAACTACGATTATTTCTAGCTACTTCAAGTCTTAGTCAATACATTGTTGGTGTAGTTTGTTGTAGCTGTCCCCCAAAGCTTGGTTTATAGCTTGTGTTATGTGTATTTATCTTTGAATAAGATTTAGGGAACAAATCTTAATAGCTCCTCAGTCTCCTTTTCCTACAGCTTAAGGATCAGAATTCCATTCGTGTTTGAACTGATGCCATATGAAAAGGCTTATTCTATGGATCAAGAACAAACAATATCTATTTCGCCTATTATAGCTTTCTCACATCAGTTAATTATTGTGTACGAAAACCCTAAAATCGTTTTGGTTGAGAAAGTTCTGTAGCATCTGAAAGCTTAGTAGCCAAATGTTTGAAGCCACTGTTTTGATATTGAGTGGACTGCATTAGTCTAATTTTATATTGTTTTGGTGATATCTGAAGTTTAAACAAGGCATACCCTGTCCAAATCACTTGGCTTGGCTGTTTTTTCAGGGATTAATGATTTAGTTTACTATGCTATGGTATGCCTAATTTTAGGTATAAATTGGTTGCCAACTGCTTTGTTTGAGTTGTCTATGACTTCTGATCTACTTCTGATGTTCAGGTTTCGACATCTAGTTCTCCGCTAGGCACTAGGCTATTAGCATGATATATAATTCTAGTAGTGTCAAGTTTCTGTACCATCCAAATTTTGTTTGTGTTATTCGTCTTAACATGTTGCTCCTTTCAGAAAGCAACAACGTTTGTGAGAGTGTTGTAATTTGGTTTGATGTAACTTTTATCTCTGTTCTAACATTTAGGGGACCATTGTCTTTATTTTTCATTGCTAAATTTGTCACTTACAATAGTATGCTTGGTGGTGCATGTTTTGAATGATTTTACTGTTTAATTCTAAACTTGTATAATATTTTTATTGTAGCATTGTAGGATGACTGGCAGAAGGAGAAGCGAGACTTCTTGCTGATGGGAAAAGAGTAAAAGAAGGCAAAATTAGCAAGGTAATTTCTTAACATCACTTCTATTTCCATGCTTGTATATATTGTTAAAAGCTTATCATCTGTTGTTTGATGTTGCTTTGTTGGAACGAACATATGGTATATTATTGAATGCACTTTTTGGACAGATTGCTAGTACCTCCCATTACTAACATGGACAAAAGCTGGCTGGAAAAACCTAGGTAAATGTGGGGTTGTGGGTAATTAAGTATGTTGCATGAGAGGTCACATAATATTATTATATATTATGTAATTTAAGTAACATGGCAACATTAATAGGTGGACAGATGAATATGAAGAAGGCTTAGAACAATTCTTGCAGTTTGCTTTCACTCATTCAGCAAAAGACAACATGATTCTTTGTCCTTGCAAGAAATGCATGAACTACCATTGGCTACATGCTGAATTAATTCGTGAACACCTAATATGTGATGGATTTATGCGAGGCTATAGTGAATTAATTCTTGCAGTTGGATCTGTTATGTAAAACAACATCATCTATTATATTTTCCAGTCTAATATGAGGTATCCATATGGTCACACAGGTTGGAAACGATGTATTTCTTAAAAGAACTGTGCGGCCATATAATCGTATTGCTAGAGCAACTGTTGAAAGCCAAGACCCATCAGAAATGGTTGGAGGTACAATTCTTGGAAACGAGTGCTACAAAGTAGTCATAGACAGTCCCATATTTGGAGATGCAGAACTGTTTCGACCGTGCAAAAATCTGAATTACATCAAGGATGCTATTGGTCATTCCATTGCTTGGCCAATCCACTTGGTATGTCCTTTTCTTAGCTTGTTTATGTGTATACTTTGTTTACCTAGAAAATCTAACATGTCAAATGAATGCTCACAATTAAGGTTGAAGAAGTTCCACCCAGGCAGAATGGTGAAGTAACAAAAACAGGTACTTATGTCATTATGTTGCATATAAAATATTTAGTGCTTAGGTATGACATAAAAATTATTTACACCATCATGTGATCCATTGAGCAAAATATAGATAGATAAAATTATAAATAGAAATGAAACATGAACTGAACTATGTTGTTTATAAATAGAAATGAAACATCCTGTGATTCATACAAACAGCTGTAGCTACTTTCTTGATCCAAATGTTTTGGATTATTTTTTGTTCCTGATATTTTTGTATTAGGCACTGACCTGATCGAATTTTGTAAATTTAATTCTAGGTGGTCGGGTTTCTCTTGCGCCACCAGGCACAACCATGCAAAATTGGCGACAACTTCTGTAAAGATGACAAAATATGTGCCCGTAGCTACTATATGGTTGATCAGTCATGAGCAGTTATTGTCTACTCTTTTGAGAAGTTTACTATCTCAAATTTTGTATAGATGATATATTTTATTAGCCCATAGCTACTATACAGTTGATGGCTCAAACATGTGTCCACTGACTAGCTATGTTATTGAGAATTTTACTATATACTGTATGCATAGTTGAATGCTACATTTGTCAACTGATGGAGAGGACCTTTTGGAGACTAAATGAGATGCTATATATTTTCTCTCCTCAATATGCATGTGTGGCTGTGATGTTTTAATCTATTGAATGAAGAGATTTGGAGGATATATTTGTTACTGTTTCAATTATCTTGTGTGCATAGTGATGAGATGTATGTGTTTGATAATAATTATTGAGAAAAATATATGTATATGCTGAAAATAATTGTAATTTGATGCTTGTAATGTTGAGGCAGCGTATAGTTGCCTCAATTCTTTTGAGGCAGACATTGCAGCCTCATGGCTAGTCGTCCTAGCTGAGGCAGGCAATCTGCCTCAATCAAATTCTGAGGCACACCGTGTCAGCCTCAAATTTAGCTTTTAGAGGCTAACTCTAGTGGTTGCCTCAATATGCTTATTTTGAGGCAAGGGTATCCGAGGCAGGCTGTGTTAGCCTCAATATATATTCTGAGGCTGATTTTTCTACATTTCGAGGCTGATTAGCATGCCCCAAATTCCCTACTGTCCTGTAGTGTTAATCTATTACCTTTGACAAACTATTAATTTAACTGCAACTAAAATAACAGTGAGGGAGGTAATTATGATTATAATAATCAAAGCTAATTTACTACTAAAACAATAATAATTATAAAATTGAAGAGGTGTGATTCGTATGATGGAGAATTGGGCCTAGGATATTAGGATCACCTGCAGCATTGGTAAAGCTTGGGGATGATGATAATAATGATCTAATTGATCAAAGCAACTATGATACCCATGTGTTTCATGTAGGCAGCACAACCGATGTGCATCTCCCTAGGATAAACATCGTATAGGAGAATCAATTGTCGTACTCACGTGCTTGCGACAACACGTTACGTTCACAATTAAGGAATTATCATGTGGACCAACCAATTTACAAACAGACCAACACATTAAATGTCATGGTTATGCTGTGTTCCCTCAAGTGGATTGCTTCTGAAAGCCAATCTTTGCCGCTTTCATTACTGACTCTGCCAGTCAATCTTCCACACACCACCTGTTGTTACCTTTCTTTGCACCGACCTATAGAGCATCGGGGCCCATCGTGTCCTAGTATCAAGGAAAGACGTACACACACTAATAGCAATGATAACATATAAAGCATACATGAAAGTTAAATTGTCTCCTTGATTACTTAGCGCTACATGGCTACCTTAATCCTTTGCCATTAGGGAATTATTGACACATCCATGGGACCCAAGCACAATAAATAAATAATGAAGAACATGATGACAATAATATGAGAATAGCAAAGATATATTTATAAAGATGTTATTGATGTTCTGGTTACACCAATAGATGAATGATTATAAGGACCGATGAATGGAGGATAAACTATGGTGGAAAATATGGTAGAGATGGTGTTCTTGACGTGATAGATATTGCAGTGGTTCTCTCTTCTTGCCTCCTTGTTTGTAGATGCAATCGGTCTCCTTAAAATAGTTGATCCTAGGGTTTTAACACTACAAAGGGGTTTGCACCACCAGGAGGCTGAATACCTCCTTGGAGCTTTCGCAAATGATGATCCATGTGATGTGGTAATCTCGCTAGAGGGTGATATAGTTGCCTGATACAGTGTCGCTCGATACGATCTATGGTGATCGTACCATTGGTCATTTTCTTCTCTAGAGGGTCGGTTTATGGTGATGCAAATTGAGTTTCCTTCCTCATGATTTCTACTTTCCATTTCTATTCCTAAAGTGTGTCATTCCCTTCGGATCCTGTAGATAATGTCAATCAAAACATATCTTATGCATTTGGAAAGTAATTAATAGTCGAGCAATTAATGATGAAATCAATGTAACAATACAATATACTACAAAGAAATGATGTGCCATTTCAGGTTCATCACACAATTAAGCACAATGTTGCATATTCCAAGTATAAATAACTTTGAGTAAAATGTTAGTTAATAGGCACCAACAACCTTCTCTATACCACATCTTACTATATCAATAAAGTTGAGAGAATGCTGTTGGGACTAATCTTGTGTCTACATCTTGTTCATGAATTGTTTGATCGTCGGCAACACAATAACACTCTCGCATAGGTCAGCAGGTAAGTTTTATCGATTGATCCCTTCCAACCCCTATGTGATGTGGGGTTGCCCGATCTTCATGTTGTAGAATCTATAATGCAAGGGTAACTAGTGCTACTTGAAGGATCCAATGAAGACCACCAAAATCCAACCAACAACACTCTAAGATAACTAGCTGCAAGCATCCAATATACTAGTGCAACCTGATGAACCTTGAGGCCAACCACAAGCTAATGCAAGGAACTGCAACAAGTATTCGCCCAACCACACTCTTTAAGTTTCCAATCCGCACAACCATGTACAAAGTTGGAAGCACAAATAGGTCATCCTCGAAGGATCACTTATGCAATCTCACAAGGAAATCACACAAGAAAGGGTTAGAGAACTCCCTCACAAATTTGTTTATAGCATATTTGGCTAAACAGGAATAAAGGTTCTAATAAAATTTGTGAAGAGTTGTGGAGGGGAATAAGTACAGGGTATTTATACTAGGACATCCCCCTAGCTGGGTGTGAGCAGAAAGACCAGCTCAAGAGTCACTAAGACTAGTTGTGAATTCGCAAGGCTAGTTGAAGAATTGCTAAGATCAGTTTATGAAGTTGGAAGACCAATGTGAGAGTCGTTAAGGCCAGTCCGCGAAGTCGCAAGACCAGCCGAAGAGCCATCAAGACCAAATGAAAAGTGGTCAAGACCATGCGTAGCTTCACTAAGACCAGGTGAAAGGTCACTAAGGCTAAGTCTTGAATCACTAAGATCAGCTGATAGGTCACTCACAAACAGGTGTTAACTTCCTGGGTAGGTTCCAATAGAACAACCATAACTTCTTGCACACAACTCCAAATGATGTTCCATTTGTTGCATTTGAATGTAGACTTCATGGGCTCTACTATTCCATGTCCCGCTGAATCCGCTTGATAGAGGGACATGCTACCGAGCTATGCACATCCATGGTTAAGTATTTCTCCATGCTTGAACACCTGAGTAGAAGGAGAGCACACGATTTAGGCAATATATAACTCATTACTATCAAAGTTAGACTCAGCTAGGAGTGAATTCACCCATTCTTGTATTTCTTGTGCATTGTCACCTCGAGCAGCAACAGATGATATAGGTGTAGTAGGGATGTCCTTGTTACCATGGCTTGTTACAGATTGGTTTTTCCTATGGAAAATCCATCCCCTACCCTGGTCTAGATTGCCTACGGCGATCAACAACATCTTAAATGCCTACATCGCCTACACAGATGTGATCTAACTGCCAATGGTGGCTTCTTCTTCTTCTACATGATTGCTCTTGGCAATCGTGCCATCATCGCTGCCATCCAAATCTTGCCTGAGCTCGTCCACAGTGAGTCCGACCACCATTCACGCGCTCGTGGTGTGTTGTGGACCAGTTCCACCATTGACGATGGGCACATGCCCTTGGCATGCATGCCGTTGCCACCCTCCATAGAAACGATGGGGTGCACACCTTCGCGTGCATGCCGCCGCTACCAATAACACCGATGTCAGTCATGTATCTCCACACGCCACGCCGCCACCAGATTATCTTGCTGCCACCACCTCTGCACCGTCGTCGAGACCCGACCGCCTAGGCCCAAACTCTCCTGTGGCGAGTTGTGCCATCGCCGTAGAAGATGATGGGCCTTGACCCGTGTGCCATGTTGGAACTAATCTTGTTGTGTTGTTGATAATAGTCAGTGTCGAGTATTTTGTGTGTTCGACTACTGTATAGTCATATGTCCAGTACTCGGTGTGTTCGGGTACTGTGTAGTCGTGTACTCGGTGTGTTCGAGTACTATATAGTCGTGTACTCGGTGTGTTCGAGTACTATGTAGTTGTATGCTCGGTGTGTTCGAGTACTATGTAGTGATGTGTTAAGTACTCGGTGTTTTCGGGTACTGTAGCGGTCTTTGAGTCCAAGCACTATAGCAGTCAGTGTGCCCTAGTGCTACAGTAGTCGTAGCTACAATGAACCGATTGTAGCTACAGGGAACTTGTCGTAAGACATAGTGAAACAATCATAACTACAGTAGACCGGTCGTAGCAGTAGTAAAAGTTACAATGAACCGGTCGGTGCTCGAAAATCTGTCTGATCGAAAGACCGGTAGTACCAGCTCAGTGTGAGCGTTACTACCAGAGTTGCGGTGGTTGTAAGTACTTGTAAGGCAAGTAGCAGCTGCGGTCGAAGACGCCATGGTTAAGAGATGTGGTCGAAGAGCCATGGTCAAGACACCGTGGTCGAAGAGCCACGGTTGAAGTGCCATGGTCGAGACACCATGGTCGGAGAACTGTGGTTGACGTTGTGGTCAGAATGCCATAGTCGAAAGACTCAAAGGACTCAAAGTCACCGATTTGGTAAGGTCTGTGTGGTCGTAGACTTGGTCACTATGTCTGCACCAGTCATGTCCACTAGCTGTGTTAGTTGGTTAGTGAAGCGAATCTTTCAGATAGTGCACAGTGTCCTAGTCATAGCGATCATGGACGGCAAAATCGGATCACGGGTAGTCATGTGGCTGTAGTGGGTGAGTGGCCTACATGTGCGGCTCGGTTGTGTCTATTTAAGCCATGTAATCTGTAGAGCAATTTGAGAAAATTGAGTAAATAGAAAAGAAAGAAGAAAAGGTGTGTGTTGCCGAAAAAAGTCTCTCCTATGTTTACTCATTCTCCACTCGTGTGCGTTTCTTCCCTTGGCTGGGCCAACAATTGGTATCGGAGCTTTGATGATTCTCGTGAGTCGGAGAAGATGTTGAGGGAAGGAAGGAGTGCATCTTCATCCATAGTATGAGGCCTGCTGCGAGGTGGTTCGTCTGACTCATAGGTGTTGAAGAGGGAGAGCGTGGTGACATTGCCGTACTCTCAGCTCACCTCACGAACTACACGATTTGGGCAATGAAGATGCATGCCGCTCTTCAGGCTTAGAACATGTGGGAAGCAGTGGAGCCTGGTGCTGCAGAGTACCAGAACAATCGGATGGCATTGTATGCCATCTACCAAGCTATGCCAGAAGAATCATATCTTCCCTCTCTAGGAAAGACACAGCAAAGTCATCATGGGAGGCAATCAAGATGGTGCACCTAGGGCATGAGCACGTGTGTGAAGCCAAGATGCATGCCATCAAGAGATATTTCAAGGGGCTGAAGATAGAGCAAAGGGAGACCATTGAAGACTTCACTGGTCGGGTGATGTCGGTCATCACCAGCATTCGTGCGTTGGGCAACACCACGGTAGATGAAATTGCCATTGTTTGCGGGTTTCTTCGTGCTTCCTCGACGCACTACATACAGCTCGTTACCTCCATCGAGCAATGCGTAGACTTGAAGACCCTCATAGTCGAAGACCTCGTCGGGCGGTACAAAACCTACGACAAATGCGTCCGAATGAGTTTTTGCGGCAAGACAAAGCAGAGTGAACATTTGTTGCTCACGCGCACGTAGTGGGAGACTCTCAACAAGAAGAAAGGAGAAGAGTCAGGCGGTGGTGCAAAGAATAATCGTGACCATGGCGATAGCCGCGGCACAAGTGGTGGTCATAGAGACTACCATAACGACAACATGGACAACAACCATGATAACGACTATGACACCAGTGAGCGCAAGTTCAACAAGAAGGTAAAGTGCTACAACTGTGGCATACGTAGGCACTTTGCCAGTAAGTGCCATAAGTAAAAGAAGGAGGAGGCGCATCTCATTACGGCTGATGCCGATGACCATGCAGTGCTACTCTGAAGTTCCGCGAAGAGGTACTCAAAAATAATGACAACAAGATTAGGAGTTGATTGTTGGAACTAATCTTGTTGTGTTGTTGATAGTGGTCAGTGTCGAGTACTCGATGTGTTCGAGTACTGTGTAGTCATGTACTCAGTGTGTTCGAGTACTATTTAGTCATGTACTCCGTGTGTTCGAGTACTGTGTAGTCGTGTACTTGGCATGTTCGAGTACTGTGTAGTCATGTATTCGGTGTGTTCGATTACTATGTAGTCGTGTATCGAGTAATCGGTGTTTTCGAGTACTGTAGCAGTCTTGGTGTGTCCGAGTGCTACAGTAGTTATAGCTACAGTGAACTGGTTATAGCTACAGTAGACTGGTCGTAGCAGTAGTGGAAGCTACAGTGAACCGGTCGATGCTCAAAAGACCTATGTGGTCAAAAGACTAGTAGTACCGATTTAGTGCATGTGAGCAGTACTACCGGAGTTGTGGTGGTCAAAGTACTCATAAGTCGAGTAGTAGCCATGGTTGAAGATGCTGTGGTTGAGATACCGTGGTCAGAGAGCCATGGTCAGAATGCCATGGTCACAGGACTCGAAGTCATTGACTTGGTTAGGTCTGTGTGTGGTCGTAAACTTGGTTATTATGTCTGCACCAGTCGTGTCCACTAGCTATGTTAGCTGGTTAGTGAAGCAAGTCTTTCGGATAGTGCATAGTGTTTGAGTTGTAGGGATCGTGGTTGGCAAAACCGGATCACAGGTAGTCGAGTTGCTGTAGTGGGTGAGTGGTCTGCATGTACGGCCCGGTTGTGTTTATTTGAGCTATATAATTTGTAGAGAAATTTGAGAATATTGAGAGAATAGAAAAGGAAGAAGAAAAGAAATGTGTTGCTGAAAAAGTCTCTCCTGTGTTTACTCATTCTTGTAGGAACTCAACCCAGGAATCACACTCGATTTACCTGTGGACGCATACTACACGGGGAAGACGATGAACAGTAGAGTAATTTTTCGACATGAACTCAACTTGTGTCATTTTTCACTTTTCTCTATTATTCACCGCTCCTTTCAATACACTGATTACAAGGATATAAATAGATGCTTCATGATCCGGTTTCACTGGACATCATTCCACGACTTGAACACACTACGCACCACGACTCCATGACTTGCGCACATTGCACACTACCTGAAATACTCGGCCGACTCATTGACTCAGCTATTACTCGGATGCCCAGCTTTTACCATGTCTTCTCGATTATGCCTACGACTATGAGTACCCTTACGACTTGTGACTACTTTCTGCTACAGTACTCTTACAAGTACGACTTGAATACATGACTTCGACTGCGGCTTCGACCATGACTCAAGCCTACGACCACTAACAAAATGACTCCTATGACCACATACACTTCAACCACAGTCACAACTGCTGTTTTGACCACCCATGCGACTGCAGCTTCGACCACACCTTCAGCTGCAGCTTCAACCATGCCTTCGACGGCAGCTTCAACCACGTCCAACACAATTAGCATGAGTCAAGATTAGTTCCAACAATCTCCCCCTAATCTTGACTTGTTAAACTTCACAAGACGAAGTCCGATCTCCTGACACGTTTCCAATGAGTTTTGCCTTCTTCTTGCTGAACATGCCACCAGTGACACAACTTATCGGTGTGCTTCACATCTTCACCACCAGTGACACCTCATCGACGACTTCTATCTCTTACTCAGCTCCAATTGTCTTTCGCTAGTGACACATCTTGACAACGGTGGAGACTCTCATCAGAGCTCACATACATAAGTATTGGACACAACTGCAAGAACTCACACACACATGCATCATGCACGAACTCACCTACGTGCACGACCATGACACGACTATGCACACGTATGTAACACACCTCCTACGAGCACAAACAACTCCCTGACACATGCAACACTTCTACTATGCCATATACACAAAACGATTCAAACACACACTTCGACGATGCCGCCACTGCTTTAGGAATAGTCGTGTTCATGATAACTTACACCATGATGCTGCTGATGGTGGAAGAACGTCATTTGCCGCCGATGCTCCTCGCGCTTTGTAGCACACCAGTGCTGCCCACCTCGCATGGAATTTGACACTAGTATGCCCGTCATTGCCACAGCATGGTGATCACGCTACAACCGGTGTGCATACCACATGCGATTCTAGCACACTACACTGGCCTCTCCATGGCCACGCAGACCTTTACCATCGTGCACCTAAGCGCATGGAGCCACAGCCGACTCGTCGCTAACACCTGTGCACCTTCGCTTGACACGCACCGCTACGTACGCCATCACGCCAACCAGCGAGTCATCGCCAGTCAGCTTCTCCTCGCACCTGAGCTCTGATACCAATTGTAGGAACTCAACTTAGGAATCACACTCAATTTACTCGTAGACACACACTACACGGGGAAGATGATGAATAGTAGAGTAATTTTCTGACGCGAACTCAACTCGCGTCATTTTTCACTTTTCTTTATTATTCATCGCTTCTTTCAATAGACTGATTACAAGGATATAAATAGATACCCCGTGATCCGGTTTCATCGGACATCACTTCATGACTTGCGCATACTACGCACCACGACTCCACGACTTGCGCAAATCGTGCACTACCCGAAAGACTTGGTCAACTCATTAACCCAGACGTTACTCGGACACGCAACTTCAACCACAGCTTCTCGACTACGCCTATGACTACGAGTCCTCCTATGACTTACGACTACTCCCTGCTACAGTACTCTTACGAGTATGACTCGAATACATGACTCCGACTATGGCTTCGACTATGACTCAGGTCAACGACCACTAACAAAATGACTCCTTTGACCACTTACACTTCGATCATGGTCACGACTGCTGTTTCGACAATGCCTGTGACTAGGACTTCGACCACACCTTCAATTGCAGTTTCGATCATGTCCAATACAATTAGCATGAGTTAAAATTAATTCCAATAGTTCTTTTACTTATATACGGTTTTTTTCCTTGGCTAGGCCAACACGCCATTGCCACCTACGCACCAATACCGCCGCTCATCTTGGCCGCCTTTGTGTCGGCACTAGGGATGAAAACGGAACGGAAATATCCCGTACCGAACCGCATCGTTTTCTACATTTGACCCGATCGAATTCGTATTTTCGGACAAATTCGAATTCGGTTCGAAATACGGAATACCAAATTCGAAAACGGAGCGGAAACGGTTTAGGCGTTTTCCGACCGTTTTCTACTTTTCTACATTTTATTCGGAATATACCGTATTGTAAATACGGTTTAAACCGAATTTGGCCCACTAAAAGTCCCATTAGATTAGACATTGGTCTCACAGCCCAGCGCCCCAGCCCTACTCTCTGGCCTCTGCTCTGGCCGTTTCCTCCCCTCCCCTTCCTATCCGCTGCGGCGCCGCACCCCGCAGTCCCGCTTCTCCCGCACGCGACGCGGTGCATGACTCCCGCTGTCCCGCACCCCGAACTCGAGTGGCCGTCTCCAGCAGCGCCGCCGCGCCGCCAGCGCCGCCAGCCAGGCAGCTAGGCAAACTCAGTAAACACAAAATCAATAGCCAACAAATTGAAGTCAAACCGAGGTAGATTAAAGAGCCGAACTACCAGATCCGGGCCCTAAGCCACGGATCCAGCGGCACCATGCCGTGTGCAGCCGTGCAGCGCGGCGAGGATGGCCCAGGCGCCGCCAAGCGGCGCGGCACGACCGAAGCTGGCAGCGCATGGGAAAGAGGCCAGGGGCAGAGAGAGTGCAAGGGACCGGCAGTAGAGGCGTAGGACCGGGGTGTAGCATCTCCCAGGGCGGCGCGGTGCGGGAGATCGGCGGCAGGGCGTCGGATCGGAGCGGATCCGGAGCCGGGAAGAGAGAGAGAGAACCGAGAGAAGGGAGAGGAGGAGCCAAGGCGCGTCGGTGAGCCAGAGGAAGGGAGCGGAGGAGGTGCTGAGGCGGCGGTGGGGAAAAGAAAGAGGAGCCGAGGCGTCGGCGAAGGCCAGGGGAAAAAGCGGATCGGGCGGAAAGAGAAAGAAAAGAAGAAAGAGAAGGAAGAAGAAAAAAATAGGGGAAAGATAGAAAAATAGAAAAGAGAGGAGAAACGCGCATTTGTCGATTAAACTTATACCCGTACGGATTAAATTAAAGTACTATAGTATGAACAAATTTGTTACAGGTTTGAATAACCAGATAGTGTAGTTAAATGCCCAGTTAAATGTTCATTAGAGCGATGTTCTATTGGCTAAAACGAATAATAATCTGTTAATTGCTTGTTCTAGACTTGTATTGTATTTGTATTTGTGTCGGCTATTGTATTAATACTTAAGACCAAGGGTCATGCACTTGTTAATTATTATATGCACTTGAACTTGAACATGCACTTGGTAATTGTTATGTACTTGGTCACTTGTTAATTGTTATGCACTTGGTCCTACAGGTAGGTATTCCGTATTGAATTTTTGTATACCGACCGTGTTCGACATAATTCCGCTCGAATTGGTTCGTTTTCGAAATTCTCGATATTCCGTAAGTTCGCGTTCGTTTTCGTGTCCGGCTTTACCGCTTTCGCTTTCGTATTCAAATGTAGAAGTAGAAAACGATTGAGGGGTTTTCCGACCGTTTCCGACCGTTTTCATCCCTAGTCGGCACCGACCGCATCGCTTCCCAGCGTCGATACCACCGCCATCTACGGCAGAGTTAACGGGCTTCGAGATGACCACGGTGCCTCTGCGCGGGGAAGAATCTCATCTCGTGCTAATGCCACATGTAGTACCTGAGCTTAATTATAATTTTCATGTCTTTAAGGACTCTTTTGTAATTCTACTTGTACGTCACTTTGCTTAATATGATTCAGGTGTATTTCTAAAAAAACGCGATGAAGAGTGGGCTCGGGAGGTAGGCTTTTCGGGAGCGCTTCTTGGCGCATCTTGTTAGTCAACAGCGGTTTATTGTATTAGCAGCTTATATCTGTGGGCAAAATGAATGTTAGCAAACACATGCATGCACAAGATGGTGCATGATAATAAGTTTAGGTATTTATGCTAAGCAGCCTGTTGTGGTAGGGCAAAAGGAATGTTAATAAAGATCAAGTACGCTGACACTTACCTATTCTACTTTAATTAATTAGGCTCTTTAATTACATTAAAATTTTATATATACCAACTTAGAAGTAAACATAATGCATATAGCTGGAAATTTAGCAGCCGTACAGAAGTATGGATGGATGCCATTGGCTCTTGGTATATAGTACTTGCAGCAGTGATGAAGTTTATGGCAATTTATTATGTAGTCCCAGTGATATTTAAGGTACCGCCTCAATCTTTTCTCTCTCTGCACGTGCTTATTCCCTCTTTCATATTCGTTTCATCTGTCCCGTATATATTGTTCCTCCTCAAAACTTGCTAACTTCGAAAAATGCCGCATTATTGAAACGAAAATTAGACTTCGGGGTCAGCAAGTACATGATAATTAATTCTTAATTATTGCCATACGTAGGCAACTGCCCAAAATAAATTTGCGGAATTAATATATGTACTACCCAATCTAAAAATGTGTATGCCTATTCTAATATTTACTGTACCCAATCTACAAATGCATGGAACGAAAGCTCAAGAGTAAAAAAATTAATTATTTGTTCATATGTAACACGTACGTCAATTGTACGTAATATCGATCCGCACCTTAGTGCATGGTTGGCTAAGTATTTACTTGGAGGAAGATTGCTAGTTAATTATAACATATTAGGTACAGCTAAATGTATCAGAGTAACATAGATTTTAGCTATATAGAACAAAAATATTTTTTTAGAAAAAAATTAGCGTTTTGACTAGAGACAAGTAAATGATTATGCACGATAGGCACCTTTCGCACTCCTAGTGCACGACACAAGCGGGGATTTGCTGAGTTCAACATGTAATCTAGATCATTTTGATCGGTTTTATAAATCAAGCTCTACCACCTTATCCTTCTCCCACCTTGCACTTCTATGCCTAGAACACCACCCTAGCATTTGACGCCACTGTTACTGTCGATGCAATCCATAACTCTTATGTCATCTCGCTGCCCTCTCACTACCGCCATCCTCACCATTTACCGTTGATCAATCGCTACCTTACTTATGATGGGTCGCGACACTATTGTCTCGCTATCACCACCCACTCAATGATCAAAGATCGAAAGGGTACTTGATTCGCACTATCATACATTACCACACAAAGAGTTATTATAGATAATTCTAAATCTTGATCATAAACGGTTTTTAAACCATCTGAATTTTTGTGTCTACGCTAACAAATAGTTTATGTACTATCTATAAAGACAGAATCAGCAGAGTGTCTTATCTTTCCATCTTTGTTACGCTCCTCCAAGTGGTAACATAACAATCTTGCATCCTTTCAGTTAGCAAATAACGCTTCAAATACAGAATTACAGGCAGATACGATAACACCTTAGCAGGAGGTCCTTACTTCATCTCGATATCCTCACCATCATCGAAGTCATTCTTATGCTTCTATTAGGATGGTTTGCACACCGGACAAATATATAAGTTTGCATACTACTTACGGTAGAGAATACAACCGTTCGGACATGCATGTATTCTTTCTATTTACATTCCTAATAAACAAACAACCTTCTTGGCTTGGTAGGTAATTCTGGGCAACACATTTCTCTCTGGAAGGATGTCCTCTAGGAGACATAACAACGCCGTGAAACACTTATTGGATTAACCATTGCTTGCCTTCAATTTCAGCAGTTCAAGAATGGTTGACAACCTTGTATATACAGCTTGCAGCTCGAGAACAAAGGTTTATCCGAGTCCTCCATCAAGCTTTCGAATTTACCAAATTCTCTATCACTATAGTTCCCTTCTACGTTGCGTAGTATTGATCAAAATTGTCATCATGCAAGATATCCTTATCGAAAGCACAGTCCACATCCGATATATCGTTGTCTCCCTCGTTGATGTTATAATTATCTTCCTATATAATCTTCTCTTTACCGTGACTGATCCAACATGTATACCAATTTTTGAAATATTTTCAAATCAAATGAGCTTTGATCTACGCTAAGTTGGTAAACATCTTTAGATTATCACAATCAATGTATGGACAGTACATATATTTCATCCTCTTCATCAACATATCCTGCCTGGCCGCTCTTCTAAAAGCAGACATGCCATCAATGTACTCTTTACTCGCACGATTCTCAACGTACATTAGCTTCAGTCCATCTATGCTACGCATGTAACAAATTAGTGTTAAATTAGATTAATGCTTCTATAGATAGCTAACCTAATACTTATACATAATTGTCATTCACCTTAAATTGTTCATCTAAAATAGCTAGCTACGTACTATTCATAAAGCAATATATATATATATATATATATATATATATATATATATATATATATATATATATATATATATATGTATGTATGTATGTATGTATGTATGTATGTATATGTATATATATCAAGCAAGAATATATTGAAGTAGACTAAGAGTAGTGAACCATTCTTAAATTGGAGCAAACTTCTATATCTAAATCTAGCTATCATCTCTCTTGATTATAATGTATGCAATTGAAGCAAATATTAAGCTCAACTCACGAAGAACAAATCGATTTACAAGCACACATGTAAACCTGCGGTATACTTTCACCAAACTTCCTAAGGCCGTCTGTCTCCTTCAAAGCAACACACTGCAGATAGATTTGTCGAGACTGGCATGACAAGGTATTTAATAACGCGACGCATTACATACACTTCTAACCACGAACTGTTTGTGAAAATTATTTATCACAGACGGTTCTTATTAGAAACCATCTGTGAATTATCACAAGAATCGTATGTGATAATGGGAGACTTCACAGACAGTTCTAATAAAGATTAGAACAATATGTGATAATTATATATCACAAACGTTCTATCCATTGTACTATCATAGACTGTCACTATGTAAAACCGTTTGTGATAATTGTAATACTGATGGATTCGAGGAACCATCTGTGACGAGACGTCCAATATAACCTTCTCTGTAGCAGTGATGGAAGAAAAAAAATCCAATGATGTAAGTTATTTTTTTGTTAAAAGTTATCTATCTTAGTTTTACAATTCCCGTATACATTTTTCCGATGAATTCCCGTATACATGAATTTGGAATATAGAGTGTACTTTTCTAATAAGAGCATGGCTACTATAGAAACGCTACTCATTAGCAAATTTACACCAACTTCATGTATTAGGGAGACTCGCATATCACAAAATGACTCGTACTTTTCAATCTGAATTATATTCTGTAGTAGTGTTATGTTTTTCCTTTAAACTTTTCCCAAAAAAATCAATATTTTAAACTAACTCTAGCTAATCGGGCCGGTTCACAGTTAGCATTTGAATTACAGGGTTCGAAATTCGAATGCCACACTCTAGCGCCTTTGTAATTTGTTTGGAACATTGTACGCTCATCTGTACATTTCCTGTAGCTAGTCCAGCTTAAGCCAATGCACAATATAATTAACCGGCCTATATAATCACATGCGCATTTCTTCCACCAATTTGAGAAAGGCAAATTAAGCAAACACCTGGCACTACGCTGGCTTTGCGACCTGGAATATACTGGATATATGATGCTGATCGCAGGGCACATCTTGACACGCGCATAATACGTGCGAATCTTTAAAATGTGACCAGCTAGCACGTGGTTATGCAAAACTAGAAATATACGATATGCTTGATTCTCTATGAAGTGCATAAACGGCAAACTTTGATATCATAAAGCTGTACATGGCCGCACAATAGCACTTATTTTCTTGGGAAAATCCATAAACACCCAATATGTTATATCTCATTTTTCATTTACTTTATCCCTCGTAACTTAAGTTGACTTGCAAATACCCCTAATTGTATGTTTGCCCTCATGGCTTTAATTATCTCTAGCAATTGTTTTAGTGATTTTAGTATTTATTTAAGTAATGTCAATACTTGTTTCAATAATTTAAGTAATTTCGGTATTTATAATACAAGATTATAGCACAGAAATATTAGTAATAAAACGGAGCATTACAAGTGCTAAAATCATCTAAATAATTGAAATAAGTATTAACATCATTTAAACAAGTATTGACACTACTTAAACAAGTACTAAAGATAATGAAAACCACGAGAAATAGTTCTAACGTGGCCTAGGGTTATTTGCACGCTAACTTAACTTATGGGGGCAGAGTAAATAATAATTAGATATTGAGGCAAATTGAAAAGTACGTGACTTACAAGGGTTTTTATGGATTCTTCCCTTATTTTCTAGAAAGATGAATATTGAATATAACACCAAGGTGTGGCTCATTAACCAACAAGATATTGTGCAGTTTTTCAAGAAATGACCGAGTGTCAACTCACGTGATGAGTAGCAATTAATGTGCATGGAGATCTTGTATTTCGGCCGTATCATTTCAGATTCGGCGCGGCAAACTTTTGCCCTCTGTTTCGCCTATAAATACCTGGTCATACAAGTAGTACATGGAAGCCAACTTGTAAGCATAGAACGTACGTGTGCTACATCCTCTACCACAAGGGTTTTTCCAGCTTCCAGGTTCGTAATCCTTCCTCTCTTGTTTTTTCTATAGTTTCTATGACCATACAAGCGTTTGATACAGGTACTATATGTCTAGAACAAAACTATAGAATTAATCCATGTATCACAATCTGTATCATTGTTATCCATGCATCACGACCTGTTATTATTGTCACAATTTCATTGATATTAATGTTATCCTCAATACTTGTTTTTTTTCTCATCATAATTTCATTGATATTACTGTTATCCTCAAAACTAGTTTTTCCCCTGGAGAAAACTCATAAACTAGTTGATACATCTTTATTTTCTCAAAAAAAAAAAACAAAAGAAAATGACCAATCATATAATATCAGCCATTTTTTATGATTTCAGCTTGTCATGCATGATTTTACCAACTAAACCTGTTATAATTATTATCAGCTGATGGGATTTATGAAGTGCATGGGAGATATTAATATTTGTTATGATATTACAATTACAAAAAAATGATATTGAATACACAGCATCGTAATTGCCTAAGGAACATTACGATTTTTCTTAAGAATACTAGGTAATAAGCATATTCTTCAAAATATTTGTTGGACCAGAAATAATTCTTCTCTTTATTGATCTGTTTGTAGTTTGCTCATGGCATTCAACCATCAAAGGTCACCTGCGAAGGCATTACTTGTTGAAGATATTGAGATTGATCGCATCATTCTCTTGGCAATGCTGAACAGGTTTAATTGTGAAACTACTGTAGCTAACAATGGAAAAGAAGCTGTCGATCTTTTCCTTGAAGGGAAAACGTTTGACATTGTTTTGACTGACAAGGATATGCCCGTAATGACGGGTCCTGAGGTACTTCAATTTCCCTTTAGATTTTTTGTGTAAAAATTTCTTTGATAGCTTATTGCAAAAGAAACATTTCCTTTCATTTGATTGGCATTTAATTGTCCAAGTAGTACTGATAACTACAAAACACTTGACAATTTCCCTGTGTCGCTTGCCAGGCAATAGTCAAGATCCGCGCTATGGGAACTACTGACGTCAAGATTGTTGGGGTCTCGGCTGATTTATGCAGCGAGGAAGCATTCATGAGTGCCGGTGCTGATGTGTTTGTGCCCAAACCCATGAGGCTTGAAATTCTCGAGTCTATGCTGCAGGAGGTCATTAGCAAGAAGAACAAGAGCGTCTAGCTATCTCGATGGGAATTAATGTCTTTGATCTGGTTTCCAGTAATCCATGGTTTATGGTGTGAGTCGTACACCTTTTATGGTGTGAGCTGTACACCTTTTCAGAACAGGTTCGACTACATGTAATGAGGGGCTAGCTAGCTAGATGGATGTAACATGTAGCTAGCCATATATATTTGGTCTAGTAATTTGCATTAATGCATGGGTCTATGGTGTCAGTTTAATTTGTAACCCTTTTCATATAAAATTCGACTATATGTGATAATGGTTCATGGCTCGAATTACCGGTTTTTTGAAACATATTGTATTACGGCCATTGGCTTATTCTTTCCTCTATGACCTCGTCCCTCTAGCATTGTCATGTATTATATTAAACTTGCCAGTTCTTACTCTACAAAAATAGATTGCTGGATTAGTTGTTATGAACATCTTCATTATCTCACAGGTACACCTACAGTTTTTTTTGCAACATTAAGTAGGCCTTGTGTTTGATAAATTAAAGAGCAATATAATTATACAGTAGATAGATTGAACTATCCAATCTTTTTAATCTATTGGAGATTTGGAGCACGCCCAGCCTCTAAAAATTTAATTGAGCAGATCGGTTTGAATGTTTTATACTTCCTCATCAAGTACCAGATAGGAAATACAAAGGATTATCATCTCACACTTGCTAGACCAGGGTGGTCCCTTGAGCCGTCATATTGCTCAAGGCACAACACCTCATCTCGACGGTGCCCTAGTCCCTCCGGCAATCCTCCATGGCTCGTCCAACCGCAAATCCCATTCCAAAGCAAACCGGGAGCAAAGGATGCTAAAAACGAAGAGGTCATACACCTTATAGGCTGGTTCTTGGAAAGTTTTACCATCACCTCCACTTCAAGTAGATGAGGCCAGAGCATATTTTACATATATGATCTTTCAATACTGAAGCTAAAATCAAGAACACGCTACGAAACTTTGTAGAGATACATTATACATACAGCCAAATGTAATCTTTCACTGAGCACTGTGCATTCTTGCTATAGAAGCCATGTAGTCCTTTTTATCTTCTTCAGTCTCGCGACCACATCACACATCGTCATTCTTAATTTGGTCCTGCATGTCATTTGAGCACAGGAAACCCAACTCAAACATTGGCACTAGAAGGCTAAAGCAACTAAAAAATCATGCAGTAGTAGCCTGTCATCCACGATAATATCGACCGAGGGGAGTGGCGGCGGGTAGCATCCATAGCATTTGATGGAAATGCTTGATTAACCCACTTCCTATGGGTTAGTTATTTAACAAACATGGGATCTGTGGGCTTCTTTCCACCGAATACTTCAAGAAGCATGATCCCGTAGCTGAAAGCATCAATTTTTCTTGATGCTTTTCCATCAGATCCGAACTATACCCAAGACATTTCCAAACGGAAGAAAAAAAATAGTCATGGCAATCAATTAAATGGTATAGCATGATCGAGATCAAGTAAGAGTACGGTAGATGTACCTGGTGCCATATACCCAATTGTTCCTGGCATCCTCCCAGAAACGGTGGAGTTGTCATTACCAAATAACAATTTTGCAATACCAAAGTCTGCGACATGCGCTGTCAGAAAACCACCTGCGAATGCTACTCCAGAATCGCTTCTTCACTCAGAAGTTTCAGATACACTGGAGTTTCGGACGTGGTTAGACTCTGAAGAAAATACGACAACACAGAGCATTATGGAACTTGGCTTTGAGCTGCTAACTTTCGCATCTCTGCCCTGAAGTTTATTACTCTTATTTATTAGCTCCCAGGTGAGAGTTTGTTACATGCATGAGATGGTCAATCGAATAAAACGGATCCCGTATGCCATCCCACGATCCGGGCATCAAGTAGACTACTATCCAAAAACAACTAACAACAGCTAACTGAAGACTGCTTTAAAGAAACCTGGTCAGTCCAAACTAATCTCGACAGACTGCGTGACTTCAACCAAAAACAAAAAATAGCTAGAACTACAAAATAACACATGTGCTCAAGATTACATTTGTTTTTTTTTCTGACATGCGCTACCATGTCTTCGTCGAATAGAATGTTGCTGGGCTTATGTCACAGTGCAGCACTACCTCGCAATGATGATAGTGTAGGTACTCCAACATAGAGTCCAACCTCTCAAGGTATCGAAGGGACTACGTGAGAAGGTCTAGGATATTATGTGATGAACCATTGTCAAGTTTGTGGAACTGAAACTTAAATTTTGTAGTATTTACATTTTGTTAGTGGTTGTTGTCAGAAAAACCAGTCGGACTACTGGGTACCTACGGTCTAACCACTCTAGTTATTGTCAGTCAGACCGCTTGGTGATATGACCGCGACGGTTAGACCGCCGAATGGTATGACCATTGGTCAATGCCGGTTGCATTTTTCCAGAAGGGGTATTTGGCACTGAAATCAACTGGTCTGATTGGCCATTAGTTAGTGGTCAGATCGGCCTTAAGGATTGTCTGACGGATTGTTCTATGATTTTAGGAAATTGATTTCTGGATGAATTGAATTATATTTGGTCATTGTATTTATATTACATGACATATGTTTTGGTTAATGTGGATCAAATTGTGAATAACTTGTGTCCAAAAATAATTTCTTTATCTTTAGATGTACAGGGAGGCTTCGAGTCAACTATGGTCAACGACGAGAACTGCGATTACGCTCATAGAGGAGCCGAGGTCCAGAACGGTAAAGGATGATGGGTGAGATGGTTGAGCTCAAGTATGACAAAGGGATGGCAATGAAGGTTGAAGGGAAGGTTCGAATGACAGGTTGTGATGAGGACATCCTTGGCTATGTTGCTCCTTGTAATTCATCAAGCACTTCAGAACAATATGAGCTTGCTAGGTTATTCATAAGGATAGAATACTACCCTATGATATCACTTTGTACATTCTCAGGTTTGACAAATGGAGACTTTGAAACAGAGAGGGAAGAGAGGGAGACCGGGTTCAAAGCAATGGAGAAACATAAGGAAGAGGGTAGCTATATTTGTTGCTATGCCCATGAAAAACAAGAAGCTCAAAACCCATGTGGATGGAAAGGAGAAAGCCAAGCAGCCCATGCGGTTGATCGAGGAGGAAAGAAAGCACATACAGTGGGAGAGCAAAAGGGGACGGGTCCAAGAACTTAAAACCCAAGTTTTGGATGAGGTTTTTAAGCCAAATTCAGAATTTTCTCGAGCCCAACCAAAATCAAACTCGAAATCAACTGATAACTCAATTCGGATTTGGTTCGGGATAGCCATATAGATCCATAATAAAAAGGCCATAACCTTCACAAACGGAGTCCAATTCGGGTGTTCTTAAGCTTGTTTGAAAGCTTATTCTAAGGCCCATCCAATGGTTAAGGCCCTACCTTCAGAAATCTTCTGGTCACACTAAAATATCCAAAACAATGTGATAATAGAAAAATCAGGGTTCCCTTTTTGTGTGAGTTTGAGTCTAATACAATGTAGGATTGAGTTGTACTCAGTTCGAAGACCTTGTGGACATCCCAAGGGGCTATATAAGCCTTGTACTCGCATCCTTTAGAGTTAGGTTTTCTTTAGATCAGTTTAGCCCTTATGTGCAAACTCCACATTGTCTCTTGTGTTGATTAGACCAATAGATATGTGTTACAGAATCTCAATTATCCTTGTGTGACTTTCATATCTAGCAATGTTCAGGTTGCTATTTACTTGAGTTCTTGCTTGTTCTTCGATTACTTGTAGGAATTGATCTTCATGATCAAGTAAACCATCATTCTTAGTAAGGTTGAAAATGACAAGAACGTGGTCTAATGATTGCAGGATAGACTTTGTCATTTCGGTCAAGTAGGCTCGTCGTCAGTGTCATTCTCTACCAATCGAATTATCATCCACCGAAAATCAGGAACAATCCTACATCAAGTGGTATCAGAGCACAAATTACCCTGTGAGATTTTAGTTTTAATTTTATTTTTCATATCTATAACCAGAAAATTGCCCTACAAAAAGACTTAATTTCCACTGTCTAAACCTCGTTTGTGCCTTTCAATCTGTTAGTTTTGATTTGCTAAATTGAATTTTAGTTTTGATTTGCTAAATTGAATTTATGTCCGTCTTAGCATCATATAGTTGCTGGCCATATCTTTGCTCCTAAAAATTCCAAACAAAAAAAAATCTCCATGTCAAAATCCATTGAGAGCACCCCAAATCCTAATTTCCAATTTTCGGCCAGAAGACTCCCTTTCTGCCACCGCCACAAAAAAACACCATAACTTTTGAGTCCATTAACCTTTTTGAGTGAAACCACCCCCATTAGATTCATAAATTCATTATCCATCTGCCTGTAAAATTTCACATCATTTTAGTAAGGCAGTTGAGAGATATATGTGGTGAAAGTTGATCCAAATTTCTAGTTTGAATCTATAGTAGTCAGCACTTGTGATTTTTGTGAGAATTTTTTTGTCAGTTTCTAGAAGTTGGCTCTAAAATAAAAATTGTAGAAATGTATATCTAGAAATAAATAAAAAAAAGTCATTGAAAAAGATAGATCTAACAAAAAGTTACGGCCAAAATACCAACATACTATCCAGTGAATAGAAATATTAAGTTTTCAAATTTGGGTCAATCCTTGTGTTTTTCAATTCTATATTGCATTTTATTGAATTATCTTATGTCTACCACTCCTATACATTGTTATGCACTTGTTTTAGCCTTCTTCCATCCTTGGTTGATCAACAACATAAGCTAAGTATTAGATACGAACTATAATTCAATTCTATGCAATTTTTAAATTAATTGGTTATTCTCCATTGCTACATATCTAGAGCCTTCCAAGCTACACTTACTACTAACTATCACAGGTCTCGATATACCAGCAATCGTTATACCCATTACTTGAGTCAAGTTATCACGAACCAGTCACCAGTTGCACCACCTGTTTGCTTTGGTAAGAATTTGGTAAGAGCTTGAGTACGTGTGACTCCATTACCTAGTAGTGATAGGGAACTAATATATTTCTTGTGAGTTTCTTGTTTCCTACTAACAATGGCAGGATCACACACATCTAGGCATGGTAGCAAAGATGAAAGCAATTTTCAAAGCTTGAGAGTGCAGTGCCCCACACTCCTCATAAAAGAATGCTTGTGCAACACTTTGATCATGTGGTCAACAAGAAAATTGAGGACATCTACAATGTATTGGACCGGATCAATGACACCCTTACCATGATCAACACCTGTCTTGAGCACCTCGATACAGAACTTGAGGGTTCCAATGATCGTGATCGTCGTCGACTCTGTCACAATCGATGAGGTATGGGTAGAGTTCAGCAAGAGGTACGTGATGATGCATTAACAAACATTAAGTTTACAATACCTCTATTTGCTGGTAAATATTATCCTGATGTATATCTTGATTGGGAATTAGCAGTCGATCAGAAATTTACATGCTATGATTTTCCTGAAAATAAAAGAATTAGAGCTGCTACTAGTAAATTTATTGAATTTGCATCAATTTGGTGGAGGGCATATTGTACACAACACCATTTACCTAGAACTTGGGATGACATAAAACTAGTCATGAGATTTAGATTTGTTCATTCATATTATTCACATGACTTGTTAAATAGATTGCAACATTCAAAACAAGATAGTAGAACTGTAAAGGAATACTGTCATAAATTAAAAACTCGTTTGTTGCATTGTGGTTTAGAGGAACATGCTGAAGCTACAGAGAATAGGTTCCTAAGTAGGTTTAATCAAGATATTTAGGGCCTTCCTATTCACAAAGAATCTCTCTCTCATTTATTTATAATTGCTTATAGGATTGAAAGTCAGATTGAGGAAAAATTAAGAATGCTTGATTATAGGAAACATGAGAACAAACTTACGTTTGTGCCTTTTTTTGTGATTAACAACTTCTAAGAAGTTGACAACCATGCTGAAGAAAAGAGTGAGCTGTATGATTCTACCATATGTGAGATTGAGAGCACTCAAATTGAGTGTGAGAGAGATACACTAAAAGAAATGAGAGAAGTTGACATTGAAGACAAGGAGTTGAACGTTCAACAACTGATATTATTGGAAGTAAAAGATGAGGAGATACTACTATTGGGGATAGAATGCTTGCTGCCCTGTTATATCATTATAAAGATTTGATACCTAAAACACCTACATCAACTAAGGAGGTCGATAAAGGTAACAACCATATTGCTGAATTTAAATGTTAAAAGGTGGGTAATTGTGAGAACTCATGTGTTCAATTGAAAATTTCATGTTCTAAAATTTCTTTGCTCAATTTACATAACGTGAAATTGATTACTCATAATAAAGTTTTTACTGGAATATCACTTGATGAGTTTTTATAATATATCATGTACGATAATCCTATAGAGCTATAAGTGTGATTGAGAACCTTGCTAAAATTTCATGTTTAAAATCACTAGTTAGTACTTATACCTACACATATAAGTTCAATTTGATTGGAGGTTATGGTGTTGATGACAAGTTCTATATTTAACAAATATAAATTACATGTGACAAGCTTGCTAAATTAAAATTGCATATTTTGGATAAACAATTTTTGGTACCATATCATGATCACAATAAGATGAGTTTCAACAATAGTCCTTACTATTTAGAAATATTTCATAAGCCTATTTATTCATCATTTGATGTACAATCATGTACAAGTAATCGGAGTAGCGTAGTTGAAGGATGGAAGGCACTAAAAATTTTCTCCCCTATATTTGAATAACTTGATCGGGTTTTGCTCTTTGATATCTTGTCTATTTCCTTAGAAAAGTCGAGGACAATTTTTTTTCATGAGAGGGAGAATGATGTGAATGATAATATTGCAATGTATACATCTTATAGTTGTTATTGTACAAAATGGTTTGTACACAACAACGAGAATAACACCATTATTGATTCATAGATATACCATGCATATGTGTTATCTCTTTGTTTACTACTCCTTCTAATGTTCATGATGCACTAAGCAGGAGAAGTGTGGATGACATATACATATACCATGCATATACGACGTTCTCTTTGTTTAGTATATTTTCAGATTATTAAAAGCCGACAATGGCTTTTTGTGAAGAAGGGGAGATTGATGAGGAAATTCTTGTCAATGTTGTTCCTTGTAATTCATCAAGCACTTCAGAACAACATGTGCTTGCTAGAAGAGCTAGAGCTTTGGAAAAGAAGCTTAACACTAAGGTGAATTCATTCCTAACTATGCTTAATATGGTTATTCATAAGGATGGATACTACCTTATGATATCACTTTGTGCATTCTCAGGTTTGACAAATGAAAGACTTTGGAACCCAAAGGGAAGAGAGGGAGGCCGGGTCCAAAGAAATGGAGAAGCACAAGGAGGAGAATAGCCATATTTGCTGCTATGACCATGGAGAACAAGAAACTCAAAACCCATATGGATGGAAAGGAGAAAGCCAAGTAGCCCATGTGGTTGATCGAGGAGGAAAGAAAGCCCATACGGTGGGAGAGCAAAAGGGGACAGATCTAACAACTTAAAGCCCAAGTTTTGGATGAGGTTTCTAAGCCCAATTCAGAATTTTCTCAAGACCAATCGAAATCAAACTTAGAATCAACTCAAAACTCAATTCAGATTTGCTTCGGGGCAGCCAGACATACCTGTAATAAAAAGGTTATAATTTTCACAAACAAAGCTTTATTTGGGTGTTCTTGGGCTTGTTTGAAAGCATATTCCAAGGCTCATCCAATGGGTAAGGCCTCAGCTTCAAAAATGTTCTTGTCACACTGCAATATCCGAAACAATGTGACAGTGGAAAAAATCAAGGTATCCTTTTTGTATGAGTTTGAGTCTAATGCATCGTAGGGTTGAGTTTTACTCAGTTTGGGGACCTTGTGAATGTCCCAAGGGGATATATAAGCCTTGTATTTGTAGTCTTTAGGGTTAGGTTTTGTTTAGCCCATGTGTGCAAACTCCATGTTGTCTCTTATGTCGATTAGACCAACAGATTTGTGCTACATAACCTCAAATATCCTTATGTGACTTTTATATCTAGCAATTTTCAGATTGCTCTTTACTTGAATTCTTGCTTGTTCTTCGTAATTGCTTGCAGGATTTGATCTTCGTAATTAGGTCAACTGTTGTTCTTAGCGAAGTTGACAATGATAAGAGCATGGTGTAGCAATTGCAGGATGAACTTGGTCGTTTCGGTCAAGTAGCCTCGTCATTAACATCATTCTCTACCAATTGAATTATTATCCACTGGAAGATCGAGACCAATCCTAAATCCACACCAAGTGGCTTGATTGGTCCAAGCAAGGTGTGGTCCGGTAGAACTAGAACTGGAGAGACTTGCTGACCTATGGCAAGCCATTGATACACCTACACGTGGCAAGCATGGTGGTTGCTTGTTAGGGAAGATGAAGGCCGGGTCAAGGCAAAGGTATTTTGGTAGTTTGCCAAATACCAAAAGCTTCGAAGGATCAAAATCATGGCACTCGAGCGGCACTTGAGAAGTGGTTTAGGTCAAGGAGATGGTGAGAAGATCAAATGGATCAAAGGCTAAAGACTCAGCAGATTTGGGTTCTTGTACTTTGAAAAGCGTGCACGAGTTAAGTCTATGAGTAAAACCCATGTTGTGTAGGGTTAACAGGCTTCTCTTAAATGTGCTAGTGGATAGTATCCATTAGGATAGATCTGGGCTGGTTGCCTCATGTATTTAACGGGTTGGGATGAAAACTTGCAAGCTAACCATCCAACCATTCCAACCTTGTGTTCTAGTGTTAGGGTTAGAGAGGAGTTGTTGTGGTGTGGTCTGTTGTCCTCTTGGTAGATTGCTTATAAAACCTTAATCTTCAAGTAGCAATAGATCAACTTTATTCATCACTCATGATATCTTCTTATTGTGGTTGAATTGCTCTTGTTCGTGTTGGTTTTGATATCTTCCTTCCACGTCTTGATCTTGCTGTATGTCAAAAACATGTAAGAGATGGAGATAACTCACAGAGATTAAATCTCATCTATCTAGGTATCAAATCTTGCAGGATTTCAAAGTTGCTTGGTTCTGCTTGGATTTGACCTAATCTTAAGGTTTCTTGTTTCTAGGGTTTTGTTTCAAATCTTTGAGAGAAATAGCTTATTGTAATATGTGAGGACTCATCTAGAGCCATCTTGCCTATTCTTTACCCACAAGCATGTCATATCCCAAGATTTTGAAGTTTGCCTAGTTATGGTGCAATCTTGCTTGTCTTTGGGAAAGTTTAGAACTATGACCAAGATTCATGTGATCTTTGGATGGAATAGGTTTATGAGATCCTAAGCAAGATGTGTGAAATTTTTTATCTCTTTTGGTTAAGGATTTTGGGAGTTGCACCATTCTTGGTCTTGGCTCGAGCTGATTATATATTATGAAAATAGGGGAGCGGTTAGACCGCTCCTAAGCCCAGTCGTACCAGCCACCAGTCAGACCATCATGGTCAAGATAATCAAACCAGCCACTGATTAGATTGGTGAGGCGCTAAAAAATCTCTCTCTTGGGCTTTTAAGGTTGTTGCTTTATTTTTGGCTTTTTAATTATGATCTTCATAGCCTAGTTAGCTCTTCTTGATAGATCTTAATCAGTCTTACAGCCATGGTATCAAACAAGTATTCAACTAAGCCACCCATCTTTGATGTGCTTTACTTTTCTTATTAGAAGTCTCAAATGTCCTCATACATCCAGGCCCAAGGGCACTCAATTTGGCTTAAAGTTAAGAAGCCTTATATTGTGTTTACTGATGATCTAGTAAACACTCTAGTTGTGGAGGCAAATAGCAAGGCATGAAACTTTCTGATTCAGGGGCTTAGTCGATCTGACTTTGAGTGAGTAGCTCATTTGGAATCTGCTTATAAGATCTAGAAGATCCTCGCTGACTACCATGAGAGCTCTACTGTGATCAAGGACGTGATACAACTAACTCAGGAAAGAATATTCTAAAATCAAGCAAACGTTAGTGAATCTTTAGATGAGTTATGGGGAAGATTTACCAAGACAATTCATGATTTGTGTGCTATTGGCGTGACTTTTTCTGAGTCTAAGAATGCACGCCAACTGCTAGGTGATCTTAATGAGAAAGTTTGGGGATGAAGATAACTTCCATCAATGACAACATTGCCATGAGTGAGCTTACCCTGGGTAAGCTCTACTCGAGGTGGATGATGCATGAGATTGACTTCATTTCACGCCTCTCCAAGATAGAGTTGATGGCTCTTGTAATTGACCCTACTCAGAGTAGCCCTTCTAGTCCTTTGGATTTTGGTTCTTCTGGATTTTCACTATTTGCTTTGCATTCACTGAATGATGAGTAGCTAGAGAGACTTTATGAGGATGACTTAGCACTCATATCCACCAAATTCATAAGAGTTTATCACAAAGTGAGGAACATAAAGAGGAGTGGTCCTTTCATATGCTTTGAGTGTGGTGAGCCAAACCATATTCGGGGTAAGTGTCAAAAGCTGAAGGGCAAGGAGGAGAAAGACTCCTGAATGCATCCTCAAGCAAGTTTGTTAATGGGGTCCTTGCCGCTCCTAAGAACATCAATATGAGCAATGTGGACTCAGAGACTGAGGGCGACAAGAATGACTCCTGAAGCAAGAAAAAGATCCAAGACAAGGCCATAGGTAGCATCACTGACGTTGACACTTTTGACAACGATGATCACTACAGTGATCCCGATGAGATACGTCCCTCGGATGGAGAAATTATGCGTGCTCTTGTTGCAACTAAACTATACCTGAAGAAGCAAGCTAAGGTAATCAAGAATCATGATCTTATGATTGACAACTTAAATCAAGTCCATAATTCATGATGATGAAAACTATGATTCTTGCTTGTCATTGCATGATTAGTTGGCTATTCTTAAAACTGCACATTCTTCTATTGTTAAGCAACTCAAAGCTGCTCTAGTAATGAAAATGATTGCATAGATGCTATTGCTTTAGATGCTGTTGTTTCATCATACTCAAATTATGCATTGCTTGAACTAAAAGTTGATAGTGCAACTAAAGAATTGCTCAAGTTCAATCTTGACCATACTTTCTCTCATTGTATGGTTAGCAAACATAAGTTGGAAGAGGTGACTAAAATGTTTCTTCATTCTAGAACTAAAACTTGTAAAAATTGCTCTAAGCTCATAACTAAAATTGATGCTCTTAACAAGACACTTGAGGACAAATGTAAAAAATGAAGAATTCTTATCCATGATTGCATCTAAGAAAGTAATTGATTCTATTTATTATACATTTTGTGCTGAGATTGGAACTGATTTAGATGAGATGTATGAGACGTTTAGAGTCAAGTTCAAGGGGTAGTTGGGTAGGATCAGAGAAACCTCCTATGTGTTGTGAGGCTTTGAGACTTGAGGTACCTATCAACAAAGAAAGATATGCTAGGATAATCAAGAACACCGAGTGTACTTCATGTGAGAACTTAGCTGAAAAAAATGACTACCTCAAAAAGACTCTTGAGAGATTTTTCAGTGGGAAGAAGAACCTCAACATGATCCTTGACCAATCTAAGATGAGTGTGAAGAAGAAAGGTCTAGGTTTCAACTCCCTAGATCTTTCTAGAAACTACTCACCTAAGGTTGTGAGAGTTGCGGAGAATAGCAAGTTTGAGGTCAAACCCCTAAGCCTTCAAAAACTATGTTTAGGTTAGCTGGATTTTTGCAACCTTCTAGCAAGTCAAGTTTTTCTACTTTAGCAGGTTAGATCCCCTCAAAAGGTCAAGTACCATTGCACCTTCGGTAAGAAGGATGGCTACATTATTGAGTTCTACTTTCGTAAAGTTGAGGTTGAGAGAAAGGAGAGAATACATTCCTTCAAGTCCATTAGAGGAGTTCATTTACTTGCTAGTGTCTCTAGAGCTAGGCCTCCTATCTTTCCTTCCAGGAATAGGTTTAGGTTTGTAGATGAGTTCTTTGACTCCTTGGTGAAGCTAGGTAGCACTTTGGGTTAGGATATCATGAGGATAGACCATAAATAGTGTCTAGACAGAGGGAGTACCGGTCATTTTGTAGGCCAATTGGGAGAGGTCTAGGTGGTTCTTGTATGCGTTCTCATCATTTTCTTGCAAACCATTTTACTCCTGCTTCTAATGTTGTTTCAAGATGTCGTGTAACTCAGTAGTAGATTACTAAAGTTGTCATTGCTACTCCCTCATTTTCTCCCCACTTAGCCTAATTCATGCATTTTTTCATAATTTCTCTACCTTTGATAATGAATTCATCAAATGTAACATCCTAGTTTTGCTGCATTTTTAAAGTTTTAAAATAAAAACAACAATTTCGATTTTTCTTGAATTAATTAAAACTTAATTTGAATTTTTTTAGAAATTCAAGTAATTTAATATGAACAAAGTAAACATCAATTAAATTAAAACCTATTTTATTTGGGTTCCTTGTGATACGAGGAATTTTTCTGGATTTTTGGAGTTTATTTGCTATATATTGGAGCTCAATTGAAGTTATTCCCTTTTCTAAAATTCAGAAATTCCTTGAAAATCCTACAAGTCCTTATGGGCCAAGCCTGTTCCTTTGGCCCAGCCTAGCTCTCTCTAGATCAACTCACACCATGCCAGCCCGCCTCTCCCTCTCTTTGTCTCACTGCCAGCAACCCGTCAACCAAGCCGCCGTATCACCACGCGTCACCCTCAAGCTAATCCTTTTCGACTAACATCACAAGGTTCTATCTATAATCAATCTAGTCAAAGTACTCAGCCATGTTATGTTTTAGTTCAAGTATAGCACATTAATTACAACTATCACGATTAAGGCCTATAAAGTAAATGACTAAATATGATAAATACAGCTCTACTACTCATTTAATTTCAATGACTTGGACTGATGTATTATTTGACAAGTATAATCAACAAAGCCTCTGGATCTTTTAAGCATCAAGCTCCCCCCAAAATAATCCCAAAAAGATGCAACACACCCAAATTACTTCGCAAAAGACCAAAGCAAGAAGAATCAAGTAGATTTGAGAAAATAATGAGCAAATTGAAAATATGACTCAACCGGTGTAGGACAACATCACCTTTTCTACATGGTCTAATCAGAAGGTGAAATCTCTTGGAAACCATCAAAGGAAGTGAAGAACCATCAGATATTCCAATCGAATAATGACGTAAAAGACTAGAACCCAATGAAGCACATGTTCTTCATCCCAAATTAGCCAATCTTACATAAAAGGAAACGCCAGTCTCACAGTACTAGGGTTAGTGAAATAAGACTTAGGGATTCAGTACTGTGGCACACGACAAACAGGAGCAACAGCAGACACTAATAAAGATTTAAGTGAAGTATTAGCTTCTGACAAATTTTTGATCAGATGGTTGTTGAGAAACTCATTCAACCACAGGGCGGTCTGACTTCCTCAATAGAGCTGGTCTAACCACCGATTAGTCGGATAGCATGGACATCACCGGTCGAAAATGATCCGACTACTTAGGTAAAGCTGATCTGACCCCTAACCAGTCTAACTGAGCAGAAAATGCTGGTAAAAAACAATCAGACCTCCGATGTAAAGCTGGTCTAATTGGTCTGACCATTGACCAGTCTAACCGAGTAGAAAGCACTGGTCAAAACCGATCTAAGCACCTTAGTAAAGATGGTCGAAACGTTAATTCAACCACGCTGTTCCAACCACAGGAGAAAACTGGTCTGATTGGTCCTATGGCAAAAACTCCCAAACTTGCAGACGATTGATTAGAGGGAGAAAAGTGACAGCCTGCAAACGATTGATTAGAGAGAATAGAGCAAGGGCCTACAAACGATTGGTTAGAGGGAGCTTGCACAGTCTCCACTTGAGAACGCTTTCTTAACCTGTCTCTCTTTTCTTTCTTAGCTTTTCGAAAGCAAAATTGAACCACATGACCATCTCTACCACAATAAGTATATTGATACTTTACTTGATGAAAAGTTGTATCTGTTGACTTCACCACACCCACTTTGGTAGATGGGCCCTTTGCTATACCAACAAATTTAAAAACAACTAGTTTGGGCTTAGAGTTTACTTCAATTTTTCCTGATTCAAGAAGCTTAACAAACTTAGGAGGATTATTCTTAGCATACTCAACAAAATCAAATATTAGACCATATTTTTTCACACATGTTTTTATTGATCTAGAATCATGTTTAAAATTTCTTGCCAAAAGAAAATCTCTCCAAAGTGTTCTTAAGATACTCATTTTCTTTAGTCAAACCAGGACAGGTTGTGCATTTACCAGGTTCATTCACTAAATTCTTAGAAAAACTAGATGGAGCCAATCTTTCTTTTTTAGCAAAATCGTTAAGTTGTCTAATCAAGGCTTCTACTTCTGTGTTAAGCTTAGGACAATTAGAGCAAAAAAGTGTCTCGTGATAAAGCATTTGTTGAATTGATTCCTGAGATGAATTAAGTTTAGCTTCAAGCAATTCACATCTTTTTACATAAAGAGGGTTCACTAGACATAACTTTCTTAGCAAAGAATGATTGAACTAGTGACAAGAGAAACTTTCATATTTTTCAAATTACTCGATGAAACAGCCTGCATAGGGTTAGCTACAAGTGCTAAAAATGAAGATATCTCAATCCTAGATGGCAAACCAATCTCATAGGTTTTCAATCTAGAATAAAGATCATCCATGGTTAAAGTATCTAGATCGATAGTTTAATTAATAGTTGTGACAACCATTACCCACTCATGACCTAAAGATCTCAAAATTTTGGTTGCATTATCTTCATCAACAGAAATAACATTAACACCACACACATCACTCAAGATTTTTTCAAAACGAGCAAATAGATCATCAATAGATTCACCAGGCTTCATAGCAAAATCAGAGTACTCCTTTTGGTATAGATTCTTATGCACTTTCTTGATCTTAGTGGTTCCTTCATGATAATCACAAAGAGTTTTCCATATTAAGTGAGTAGAATCAATATGAGCTATACAATTGAATTCTTTGCAAGAAATCCCTTGAAATAACATGTTACAAGCTTGAGCATTTAGATCAATATCTATTTTATTTAGAGTCATAACAGTAGCAGGAACCTCGTAAGGTCTACAAAGCTTATTCCAAATATCACTACCTTGTGTCTCAATGTACACTTGCATCCGACACTTCCAAAAGGCAAAATCAGTAACATCTAGTATGGGGGATAGTTTACATACCTCTCAAATGCCATCGCAGTTGGCTCTAATACCACTTGTAGGATCGTATGGCGCAATTAGCGGGGGTGAATGATTTCCTCCGCTTTTTGATACCTGAAAACAAATCTCAAACCAGAAGAAAAAGCAATATAAATTACAGGATCTAGATTTCAACCGCAAGTTGTTTGTCTACTTGCTTGACCTCCTTTATGTGTGCTCGATGAACACTTTGATCATTCAACCGCTCACTACGACTGACTTTGCAAGTGGTCGAAATTTCCCTCCGCTCAAAAGCTTTAACCATTTCGATCGCTTGAAACAGAACACACCGAAGACAACACCGTATTCTTCTCGGTTGGATTGAACTGATCACCATAGAGCTCGTGGCATGCAAGATTGTGATGTGTTAGAAAATAGCCAAAGACACAAGAAAATGATGCTCAGAAAATACATCACCGATGCCGACTAAATTTTCTTGGAATTGGTCTGATCTATTACTTCTGGATCATGTTCTATGGCTACAAAGTGCCCTCACGGCACCCCTAAAACTCTAGCACCAAAAAGCCTCGCAAAGCCATGGCTAAACACTTCACCTCTCCCATACTTTTATATGCTAGAGCCCTAAATTGTGTCCTTATCAAACTAGACACGCAATCCTATCTCTTCCGAAAATCAAGGGACCCAAAACCCTTCCAAACATGGGTTTTCTAATATCTCTAATCCTTCCCATTACAGACTCCTTCCATAACGTTTCCAATCTCACCACATGACGAAGCCTCCAGGACAGCATCTCCTGTATCTTTGTCATGCACCAACACCATCCGTGTCGAAGCCTGCAAGACCACACCACTACCGACCATAAAACCATCGAGTACCGACTACTAAGTACCGATCGCTATGACTAAAACACTAGATCGCTAAGTCTATGACTACCGATCATCAACCATTCGCTGCACTATTGATCATTGAGTACCACATAGACTACCATCCACAAGTACCAAAGCACCAACTACCAAGTACCTACCTGGTACTATAAAAAAGACCACTGATCACCGACTGCTATGCATAGATCAATCAACCACTGACCCATCAGACACGAGTACTCAAGGTACTCAAAAATCACAAGAGTTGAAGCATTCGTACCGACCATGAAGTCTACGAGTACCGACTGTGAAGTGAACGGCAACCGATCACAAAAGCCTAAGACAGCCGATCGTGAGGTCTACGACAATGAATCGAAAAGCCTAAGACAACGATAGTAGACTGCAAAGTCTACGAGTATCGAGTATCAACCAGTAAAATCTGTGACTATCGAGTATCAACTAGTAAAGTCTATGACCTTCGAGTACCGACCAGTAAAGTCTACGACTATCGAGTTTCAACTAATAAAGTCAAAATACTGTGATCAAATTGTCATGGTCAAAGCTAGACATGGTCGAAGTCAAACGTGGTCGAAGTCTACCATGATCGACACTGAATGTGGTCGAAGTCGGACATGGTCAAAGTGTGCCGTGATCAAAACCGAACATGTCAAAGTCAAACATGGTCAAAGTTTAATGTGGTCAAAGTCTACCATGATCGAAATACAATGGCCGAAATACCATGGTTGTATATTGCCGTGGTCAAAATCTATCGTTCAGACCTACCGATCGGACCAACCATCACAAGGCCGATCGGACTACCAACACGGTCGAAACTAGATGTGGTCATTTTGCCATCCTGAAAACTCAAGCACAAAAGTGTATCAACCAAAACTTTCATAAATGCATATTCCAATAAGACCAAATGTCAATTATTCATCATCAACAAAATGCACAACCATCACATGGTCTAAGAAATACTTGTAGAGTCACTTTGGATAATTTTCATGCCTTCTTAAGTCAAAAATGAACAAAATGTAGCCATTTTATTTCATTCATGCTTCATCTATTTTTATATATCTTGATGATTCCATTGTCACAGAGGGCGAAAGATTGGTAAAAATGCATATCTAGAGCATGATTTGGAGTTTTTGTGCGAATTTTTGCTAGTTGGAGCTTTTTATGTCGTATTGTGATTCTGTTAATCTTTTAAGCTCTTCTTAGCATGACCAAGGTCAAATAGAATAATTGTTCTTTCACATTACCATGAGTATGATTTTCTAATTTATTCTATGGATTTAAAGCTTTTTTGTAAAAAAAACTTGCCATTTTTAGTGATAATTCCACTACATTTATTACGCAGACCCGATGACCCTCTGTCTTAAATTCCAGATTTAGGCTACTGCTTTGAGCTGAAAGTGGGGCTTTGAGGCAGTCATTTGGTGAAAGGAGACTATTTGGCAAGAGTGATTATAGATCCATTCATTTCTTGAGTACCTATGGTTAGTAATTTGTTTCTAATTACATTATTATTTAGATCTAGCTTTTGGCGGAAGAAAAATTGAAGATAGTTTAGATCTAGCTAGCTTGATGTAGATAGAAGATTATTTACATCTAGCATGGTCTACGGTTTAGGGTTTAGTCAATTCATAATCTATTTGTACTTAATTCAATTTAATTAATTATTCTTGTTACACATAGCTACTTTAGATCATATATATCTAGGGAATTTATTTCTTTTTGAAGATTAAGAAAGAGCTAAAATAGCTTGAAATAAATAATAAACCTCCCACGAGAATTGGCCATTGATACATGGTATAAATGTAACCTTAATGAATTAACTGACTTATTTTACTTATTAAAATGAAAATCTAAAAACTGACATGTTAGTGTTGTAAGGTCAAAAGTGTAGTTTAAAGTAAAAAAAATCTGATTTATGTATCCGTAAATTGTATAAATAGGGGTAAATGGGGGTTCTAATGTCTCATAGAAATTTTTTGTTATGTCAAAATCAAAAGAAACTAATTTGTTATATGTAGAACGTAGGACCGAAGCTGGATGTACGCTAGGAACCGTGTAAGTGAAGAGTACATTAATTGTGTGTCTGCTTTTACAAGAGCTACCTTGGAGGATATGTTGAATAAGGTGTTGGAATATATGTACTGTCTATGCATTGACTGTGAGAATCTAAAGAAGTTTAAGAACCGAGCATAGATTGAAGCGCACCTGATTTGAAGGGGTTTCAAAAAGGGTTATGCATGTTGGACCAGTCATGGTGAAGAGCATGTTACACAGGAAGGTCATAATAATGACATTGTCGATGAAGTCAATGATATGCCACCAGATGATGTTGATTGTTGTTCCAATTCAGATAGGCTGGATGATGACAATCTGGATCAGATACTTCGCGATGTAGAAGGGAACTGTGATGAGAGAGAGTATGTTAAATTCCCGGGCTTACCTTACTTGGAACACCTAGAAGTTCACCACTACATCGGCATCATGCACGAAGAAAAAAAAATGTGATAGCTTGATTGGTCTCTTACTAAACATTTGTGGCAAAACAAAGGATGGTGTCAATGCACGACTTGACTTGGTTGATATGGACATCAGGCCTGAGTTAACACCAACAAAGGACGAACTTACATTCCCACTGCTTGTTACACTCTATCCAGAACTGAGAGAACTGAACTATGCCAGTACTTGCATGGTGTGAAAGTTCCATCTAGTTACTCCACCAACATGAAGAAACTTATTTCGATGGAAGATTTGAAGTTAATTGGCTTGAAGTCTCATGATTGTCATGTGCTGATGAAACAGATACCCCCTGTTGTGGTTACAGACCAAACAGAGAGAGAGATGGTAGTGGAGAGTGAGAGAGATGAGTAATGGCCCGGGTCCCCCGTGGCTTGTATTCCATATATATACATGGGGAGTGCTTTTACAATTATACCCTTACATCTGAGTATCCCCTTCAGGGGCACTTATGTCATTACACATGGCCTATTCTGGGCCTTATAACCTTCTACCAGGCCTGCTGGGATTAGGTGGGGGCCACCCCTACAACAGGAGCCTCTCATGGTAAAGGGCTTCACAGGGCCGAAGCCATGTTGCCGAGTCCTTTGGCCCCCTCCGTCCCTGCGGCCTGTGAATTTTTCCGAACTTGACCAGGGGCCGAGGCCGCAGCCGAAGTAGACGCGTGCGCTCCGTCCCCTACCCTTCGAACGGGTGGCAGCGGAGCTGGCGCCTAGGCCGAAGTAGACGCGCGCGCTCCGTCCCCTACCCTCCGAACGGGTGGCAGCGGAGCTGGCGCCTAAGCGAAGTAGACGCGCGCGCTCCGTCCCCTACCCTTCGAACGGGTGTCAGCGGAGCTGGCTGAAGTAGCCGAAGTAGGCGCGCGGGCCCCTGAGTCGCCGCATATGCCTTAAATGATGAGGAACGCGCTGCGACGTTCGTTCTTCTGGCCGTCCACGTGGCGAAGCGTGCTGGGCGCGGTGCGGGCCTTGAGGCATCGTGACCATTAATGTAACGGCGGACTTCCAGCGGTTGGACTTCCGTCGGTTGGACTCCTACCGATTGGACTTCCGTCGGTTGGCTCCCCTGCCGATGGGGTATATATACGGCGCTGGTGCGGCGTTGTTCCTGCATGTGTTTTGATAGAAGCTGCTCCCCTAAAATGGGCCCCTTCCGTGCATCAACATTCCCTAGCGACGCTGAGCGGCTTGAGGGATGTTGATGTACAGACGGAGGTCCATTTTTCTCGGGAGCTTGGTTAGCATCTGTTATGGGTGACCAATGGCGCTTCCTGCCCTTGTGCTGCGTTTCTGCATACGACGGCAAGGTTTGCCCGGTTCTTCTTAACAGACCTACCTTCAGTCGGTGCTCCTGATGGAGCCCGTCCGCATCACTTTGAAAAATGCTGATGCACTGTAGGTGGCCTGTTAAGGAGAACGAGGCAGACTTTGCGGGACATGACCCTCGCCTTTGCCGTGTGTGGGAGGTGCCAACGGGCTAGTTCGTGCGCGCAGGTCCGTCTCTCGAAGTCAAGGTCCAGGCCGAAGCCACGGCTGGGCTGGTGTGGCGATCGAGTAGACGGCCTCCTACGCGCGCGCCGCGCTCTCGTATGAAGGTGGCAAGGTTTGACCTGTTCTCGTAGACAGATATGCTTGAGCTCATCTGCATCCGCTGACTGTGCCAACTAGGGCCATCGTCAAGGAACATCGATGTGATGAAGCTTATCTGTTTATGAGAACCTATCGAAACCTTGCCACACATGAATCCCTGATGGTTTAGGTGGCGCAGGGTTGAGGCGAGCGGCAAAGTATCTCAGCTAAAGCGGGGATTCGCCGGTATCAAGCTGCCGAGGTCGACGCAGCAGAAATGGCGCCAAGTCAGAACAGACGCACGTGCTCCGTCTGCTACCCTCCGAACGGGTGGCAGCGGAGCTGACGCCTGGCCGAAGTAGACGCGTGCGCTCCGTCCCCTACCCTTCGAACGGGTGGCAGCGGAGCTGGCGCCTGGTCGAAGTAGACACGCGCGCTCCGTCCCCTACCCTTCGAACGGGTGGCAGCGGAGCTGGCGCCTAATCGAAGTAGACGCGCGCGCTCCGTCCCCTACCCTTCGAACGGGTGGCAGCGGAGCTGGCACCTAGTCCAAGTAGGCGCGCGCGCACCGTCCCCTACCCTTCGAACGGGTGGCAGCCGAGCTGGCGCCTAGTCGAAATAGGCGCGCGTGCTCCGTCCCCTACCCTTCGAACAGGTGGCAGCGGAGCTGGCGCCTGGCTGAAGTAGACGCGCGCGCTCCGTCCCCTACCCTTCGAACGGGTGGCAGCGGAGCTGGCGCCTAATCAAAGTAGACGCGCGCGCTCCGTCCCCTACACTTCGAACGGGTGGCAGCGGAGCTAGCGCCTAGTCGAAGTAGGCGCGCGCGCTCCGTCCCCTACCCTTCGAACGGGTGGCAGCGGAGCTGGCGCCTAATCGAAGTAGACACGCGCGCTCCGTCCCCTACCCTTCGAACGGGTGGCAGCGGGGCTGGCGCCTAGTCGAAGTAGACACGCGCGCTTCCTCCCCTACCCTTCGAACGGGTGACAGCGGGGCTGGCGCCTAGTCGAAGTAGACGCGCGCGCTCCGTCCCCTACCCTTCGAACGGGTGGCAGCGGGGCTGGCGCCTAGTCCAAGTAGGCGTGCGCGCGCTCCGTCCCCTACCCTTCGAACGGGTGGCAGCGTCGCTGGCGCCTAGTCGAAGTAGACGCGCGCGCTCCGTGCCCTACCCTTCGAACGGGTGGCAGCGGCGCTGGCGCCTAGTCGAAGTAGGCGCGCGCGCTCCGTCCCCTACCCTTCGAACGGGTGGCAGCGGAGCTAAAGCCTAATCGAAGTAGACGCGCGCGCTCCGTCCCCTACCCTTCGAACGGGTGGCAGCGGAGCTGGCGCCTAGTCGAAGTAGGCATGCGCGCTCCGTCCCCTACCCTTCGAACGGGTGGCAGCGGAGCTGGCGCCTAATCGAAGTAGACATGCGCGCTCTGTCCCCTACCCTTCGAACGGGTGGCAGCGGAGCTGGCGCCTAGTCGAAGTAGGCACGCGCGCTCCATCCCCTACGCTTCGAACGGGTGGCAGCAGGGCTGGCGCCTAGTCGAAGTAGACGCGCGCGCTCCGTCCCCTACCCTTCGAACGGGTGGCAGCGGGGCTGGCGCCTAGTCAAAGTAGGCGCGCGCGCTCCGTCCCCTACCCTTCGAATGGGTGGCAGCGTTGCTGGCGCCTAGTCGAAGTAGAAGCGCGCGCTCCGTCCCCTACCCTTCGAACGGGTGGCAGCGGAGCTGGCGCCTAGTCGAAGTAGGCGCGCGCGCGCTCCGTCCCCTACCCTTCGAACGGGTGGTAGCGGAGCTGGCGCCTAGTCAAAGTAGACGCGCGGGCTTGCTTTCGCATCGCGATCAATGCCACGCATGCGGTGATTGAGATCTCACGATGCGGTCTTGCGCTGTAAAGGTTCCTGGAATCACGCCGGCCCCGGTCTGCCAGAGTTAGGTTGCCGTACCGTGCGACCCGCCTCGGCGCGTGTAGGGCACGCGGCGGCTTATAACTGGTGCGCGGCGGGATGTGACGGTTGCGTGCTCGCGGCTGCTCGCCTCTTCCCTAGGGAGGAGGGACACGGGGCAGGCGATGAATGGCGCAGTGTCGAAGCTGTTGTGATCCCATGACCCATTAGTGCGCTTTTAATGGCGGCTGGAGTCGTCGACGCCTGGCCTTCAGCTATTTCGTGCAGGGGTTGGCACGCGGCGGGAGGCCACTGGAGCGTCCTGGTGTGACGGTCCTTGGTGCTGTGGTCGTGGCCCCTCGTCTTTGGTTATGGGGGATTGTGCGAGACGGGCCTTTGTATGACTGCGGTCGCGCCACTTCGGTATTGGGGCGAGGTGGCTTGAAGTAGCCCTCGTGACCACGCTCCTGCAGTTGTACGCCCCCTTCTTGCTTGCGTCGCTTTCCATACTCCCGTAGTATTCTCGCCGCTATACTCCTTCCACGAGAAGCAATGGCATCTGGTGGCCAGCGTGGTCAGGCGTCTAGTGCCTGCGGCATTCGCCGGCAATCTTCGCCGCTAGAGGTGAAGTATTCGCTCAGCGAACGCGACCCGGCGGGGGCGGAGAAGCGGTGGCTGGCGGCGAAGGAAGGCTCATTTTCTGGCGAGTTGGGCCCCTCGCTCGTGACCGAGAAGACGATCCAGGGGCTCCTGCGCGCGGAGAGGCTGTCCGAGCGCCAGGCGGTGCGGTTACCCGCCGCCGACGAGACGGAACCACGTCCCGAGGAGTCGGAGGTGGTCGTATTCGTCGCCTTCTTCGACTCAGGGCTCCGCATCCCGGCGGCGGCGATTGTGGGTGACGTGCTGCGGACCTTCGGGCTGGAGTTTGCGCAACTGACTCCGGCTGGCGGTGTACAGTTGGGCCTTGCGATCGGGAGCGTGCTGGCCCAGCGCTTCGTTATTTGCCTACCTGCATGAGGCACGATGCCAGCCCAAGGGGCGGAAGGACGGGACGCTGTCGAGTTTTTGCAGCGTCTCCTTTATTCTCCGGTCGACCTACGGTAAGCTCTTCTTTGCGAACTCCACTCGCGGGAAGTGGGAGTTGCACTGGATGAAACGGTAGTTCTATCACCGTGTCGCGAGCGGAAGCGGCCTCGAGTGTACGGGCCGGCCGATCGCGTTTAAGACCTCGCCCGGCCGGACGCTCGACGACGAGGACAGGCGGAGGGCCCGGCGGCTCGTAGGCGTGGCCGCCCGCTTTAACATGCGCGACCTCGCCGAAGAGTACATGATGTACGGCGTGGCGCTGCTCGCCTGCGACTGGCGCCTCGCCGCCGAGAAACGCCGAGACGACAACGTTCTGCCATGGGTTTGCGTGCTGCCGGCGCCTCCTGGTCCTCGTAAGCCCCGACCGTCCCTCCCCTTTGCTCGCGCAGAGTGCATTACATTTTGACGCTATCTCGTGCGTTGCTTTAGGGATTCGCCTGGAGGATGCGGAGTAGTCCGCGCGCGTATTCCTCGGGCCGTATACCGGCAGGGAGCACGAGCAGCGCGCGTTCGCTACTGCCGAGGTGGGGCTGGGGGCGGATAAACCGTGTGTGCGAGGCCCTGGGCCTTGCCGTGCCGGACCGCGCTGAACCGGCCCCGCAAGATCAAGACGACGGCACGCAGAGGAGGAAGGCGCCGTCTCGCAAGAGGGGCCGAGGCGGAGTGTCTGGCGCACTTGATGTAACGGCTGCTACTGCTGCTGCCAGCGCTCCCGAGGGCGCGGCAGACACGGAGTCGGATTCGGCGAGGTACGCCGACTCGGGCTTGGATGGCGCGGACGCCGGGGGCGAGGGATCTTCGGCGGATGCCCTGGACAGCGGGCTCGCCACGAGCAGCCGGAGAGAAGTCTCATCATTCGCGGCGGTCGTTGAGACAGGATCCGAGAGGACCGGCGGTGCTGAGGTGGAGCTTTCGGTCGTGGCCGCCATAACGCCGGAGACGTCCTCCATGGGGGCGCACGGAGCTGGGTCTTCACCAGCAGCGGCGCCGAAACCGAGTTGCCCCCCGCAGAGGTTGGCACGGAGGGGGCTTCGCCTCCGGGTGCTGCAGCCGCGGGGGCCTCTCCGGCAGTGGCTGCTGGGGCGGCGTCGTCGCCCCTTGCTTCGGCTAAGCGGCCGTATCTGCGGCCGGAGCTCCACCGGACATCGAGGGGATTCGTCGTGGCGACGAGCATCGGGAGCTTGTGGGACTCCGATGCATACGCCGAAGTTCTTGTGGCGCACGCTCCCGCTGCCCTCCAGGCTGCGCCGTCCGCCGCGTGGGAACGGTCGGCGCCGGCCTCGAACGCGGAGGCTTCTGTTCTCGGCGGGACCGCGCCTGACGTTGGGACTTGCGCTACCGTTACTCCGCCCGGTACCAGGGGGCGGGCCCCCGGAGCCCTCCTTCCCCTACCGAAGGTAAGGTGGTTTGGCTTCCGTGGTGTTTTGTTCATTGCGCCTTGCGGTGCTCACCTGCGTCCCTGTCTGCAGCCTGGTTTATCCCGGAGGGGCCTTTGACGGAACACGAGGGCCCTGGTGCCGGCGGCGCGAACATCGTGCACCTCAGTCCGGCAGACTTCGTTCCCCCGCCTGAGACGCTGAGGGCGTGGCATGGGATCGTGCATGACGCGGCCGCCAGCGTCAGCCAGCAGGCGCTTCATGCCTACGGGGTGGAGCATCTCGGGGATGCCTTCGAGGTGTCAGGGGTGAGGGTAAGTACTCATACGACAACGCCTGGGCCTGCTGAGCTTGCTAAGTCTTTCCGTTTTGCAGACACTTGTGTTGGGGCAGGCCTTGCAAACGGCCTATACTCGTGCCCAAAGGGCGCTTGAGGATAGGCTGCGGGCCGCCGAGGAGGAGCTACGCGAAGCCTCGGGAGCCCGTTCTGCTCAGGATGCCCGCATCCGCGAGCTGGAAGCGGAGTGCGCCGAAGCGAAGGCGCACGCCGAGGGACTTGCTGCGTCGGCGCGGGAGTCGGCCGCGGAGGCTGCACAGCAGGAGTTTGCGGCAGAGCGGGATGGCCTTCTGCAACAGGTCGCCTCGCTAGAGAAGGAAAAAGGCGAACTCGCCCTGACTCTAGCGGAGCGTGATTGGACGCTTGGCGAGGCTTCGGTAGTTGCATGGGATGCCATGCAAGCGTTGGAAAGCCATCTCGAAGGGCTTGTGGCCAAAGTGCCGGACCACGCCTTCGGCCCAGAGGAGCTGTCGCGGACCCTTCGCTGGATCAAAGATGCCGCCGACGCTGCGCGTGGTGCCGTGACGTCCTTTGGCAACCACTATGCCTACGTGGCGTCGTGTATGGTGTGCGCGCTCCTACGGTACCGTGGTTGCACGCACATCGCCGGGCTGGAGGACCCCCATCTGGAGATGCCCGGCGGGGCTGGAGTAATGTCCGGCGCCGTCTGCGCCATTCGCCGCTCCATAAAGTACTTCTACGAGCGGATCTGGGACTACGCCGGAGTGGCCGCCGCACAGGTCGAGCTCCAGAAGTCCCTTTACGGGGGGGAGCCTCGGCCAATTTCTGGACGGGGTCCCCCGACGCGACGAGGACGGCGCTGGGACCTCCGAAGGCGCCGAGAACTCGCAGGTGCGACGCCGAGGTGGCTAGGTGTAGGCGTACGTTGTAATGTCCGCCCTTTTTTGTGAATAGAAGGCGCGCTTGTTCTACAAACTGACTATTTGACCTGTGCCCCGGGCAGCTTCCTTGCTAAGAACGACTGCTTGCGTCCGACCTTGCAACCCGGCGGCGCCTTCGACGCTGGCAAAGGGCCGAGGAGTCGTTGAACTTTTGGGCGGGCCGTTCTTCGGGCGAAGTCCCAGCCTTAGCGCGCGTTAAGGACGAGCCCGCCGAATAATGGCTTAGAGAGGCAGATTGCTGGCAGGCCTCTGTACTTGTAAAATTTTTCCAATATATACATGTGCTGGCAATTAGGATATGCGCTGCGTGTTGTGCTTCGGGTGGTCTGACAGTAGTTGTGCGGGGGCCCCGCCTGCCTAGCCGAAGTGGGCACGCGAGCACTCCCAGGGCCTTCCTCGGCGGAGGCGAACCTCGACGCCACGACTTGTTTAGAGTCCGTAGACTGGCGTGTGCGAAGGCGGACCACCGCACCACGACTTGTTTAGAGTCCGTAGACTCGCGCGTGCGGAGGCGGACCTCGACGCTACGACTTGTTAGAGTCCGTAGACTGGCGTGTGCGAGGGCGGGCCTCCGCCCCCCGACCCCGAGGTGGGGGCAGCCTCTAATGTACCCTGGACTCCGCGGGCGCGCCGACGCTGGGGCCAGCCTCTCGCGCCACTTCGGTACTTCTTGGAGCTCTCGGAATTGGTTTCCCTAATACACCCTGCGTGCACCTCCTGTGATGTGCGAAGGCGAGCCTCTACGCGCTGAGGAGGTGCGCGATTGGATTGCTAGCCACGAAGATTCGCGCCGCACTTGCGTTTTGCTAAACGCATGACAGCATTCGCAGCTTATTTATACTCCGTAGTGTGCGCGGGATCGATGTCCACGTCTTATTTATACTCCGGGGAGTATGCGCACGGACGATGTCCGTGGCATGCGCGGGGTTCGCGTCTTGTTTATACTCCGTAGAGTGCGCAGGGAGAACATCCGCGTCTTGTTTATACTCCGTAGAGTGCGCGGGATCGACGTCCGTGTCTTATTTATAGTCCGGGGAGTATGCGCACGGACGACGTCCGTGGCATGCGCGGGGTTCGCGTCTTGTTTATACTCCGTAGAGTGCGCAGGGAGAACATCCGCGTCTTGTTTATACTCCGTAGAGTGCGCGAGATCGACGTCCGTGTCTTATTTATAGTCCGGGGAGTAAGCGCACGGACGACATCCGTGGCATGCGCGGGGTTCGCGTCTTGTTTATACTCCGTAGAGTGCACAGGGAGAACATCCGCGTCTTGTTTATACTCCGTAGAGTGCGCAGGGAGAACATCTGCGTCTTATTTATACTCCATAGAGTGCGCGGGATCGACGTCCACGTCTTATTTATACTCTGGGGAGTATGCGCACGGACGACGTCCGTGGCATGCGCGGGGTTCGCGTCTTGTTTTTACTCCGTAGAGTGCGCAGGGAGAACATCCGCGTCTTATTTATACTCCGTAGAGTGCGCGGGATCGACGTCCGTGTCTTATTTATAGTCCGGGGAGTATGCGCACGGACGACGTCCGTGGCATGCGCGGGGTTCGCGTCTTGTTTATACTCCGTAGAGTGCGCAGGGAGAACATCTGCGTCTTATTTATACTCCGTAGAGTGCGCGGGATCGACGTCCACGTCTTATTTATACTCCGGGGAGTATGCGCACGGACGACGTCCGTGGCATGCGCGGGGTTCGCGTCTTGTTTATACTCCGTAGAGTGCGCAGGGAGAACATCCGCGTCTTATTTATACTCCGTAGAGTGCGTGCAGAGGCGTCCCCCACACGTCTTTGTTTATACTCATGCCCGTGTCTTTGACGGAGAGTGCACACGCGAACGTGCGTCTTTGGTTTATACTCATGCCCGTTACTTTGACGGAGAGTGCACACGCGAACGTGCATCTTCGTTTATACTCATGCCCGTGTCTTTGACGGAGAGTGCACACGCGAACGTGCGTCTTTGGTTTATACTCATGCCCGTGTCTTTGACGGAGAGTGCACACGCGAACGTGCGTCTTTGGTTTATACTCATGCCCGTGCCCTTGGCTACGGAGAGTGCACACGCGAACGTGCATCTTTGGTTTATACTCATGCCCGCGCCCTTGGCTACGGAGAGTGCACACGCGAACGTGCGTCTTTGGTTTATACCGCGGGAACACGCGCGTAGGCGAAGCCTGCGCACGTTCTCGCTGCGTATGTTTGCACAGTGGTAATATGTTGGCAACAAACGAAACTTTATTGCATTCCCGTTTGCGCGGGTAAGCGATTACATATGGCGAAGGTACTAACCATTTGTGCTCGGGGCGGCCGGGGCCTCTAGTGGTTTTACTATCGGTAGGGCTTGCCGAGTGGCCTCCAAATGACGTCGCGGGTCTCTGCGCGGTGGCGCCGATCCTAGGCGTGCTGCCGTTCGCCGCGACGGGGGCATCTGGTGCCGTGCTCGATGCGCCGGGCCATGTCCTGGTCGCCCCGAACGGTAATGATTGCCCGTGGTCCTGGGAGCTTCATGCATAGATAGCCGTGATGCGGTACCGCCCCGAAGGAGTTGAGGATCGGATGCCCTAGTATGACATTGTAAGGATATGGGAGATCGACGACGTCGAATATGGCATCTTCGACCCTTGCATTGTCATCCTGGCCGAAGGAGACCTGAAGGCATATTTGGCCGAGCGCCCGTAGAGGTTGTCCTCCGAAACCTTGCAACGAGACTCCCGACGGGCTGAGGCGGCTTCGGGGGATCCCCATCTAGTCGAAGGCGGCCGCGAACAGAATGTTCGCGGAGCTGCCGCCGTCGACTAGGGACGTCCCACGTCGCATCCCGCTATCACGACCCGGACGACCAGGGGGTCCTGGTGAGGAAGCTCCACGCCTTGGGCATCAGCGGGGGTGAACGTGACCTCATGTTGTGCCCAGGCCGGCGGTGTCTGTGCTGGATATGCCGCCACGTGGTGTAGCCTCCGTACGTAGGCCTTCCGCTACCGTGCCGAGGCAAACTCCAACGAGGAGCCTCCGGAGATGACGTTGATAACCCTGCGGTGGGTGACCTCCGGAGCCTGTAGCTGCAGAAAGCCCTCCTGAGGCTGCTGCACATGGGCCTGAATCCGCAGAGGACCCTCGTGGGGCTGCGTCCCTTGTGCCTAAATGTGCACGGGGGCTTCGTATGGGTGCTGTACGTGGGCCACCACGGGCGGGCGTGCTTCCAGGTTCCTGTCCCTGGTGACGCTCTCGCGGAGCGCCGCGATAGAGGTGCACGTGCGCGTGTCGTGGTTGCCACGACCGTGGACTACGCACCACAGCCCCTGGTGTTGGTCGTCGTAGTCTCCACGGCCTTTATCGTCGCGGCCCCGGCCATGGCCGCGCCCCCGGCCTTGGCGCCCCCGGCTGCCTCGACCCGCGGGAACGCTTTCGTCGGAACCACCTTCGATGTCGAGAACGTACCGGCCTCGCCGCGACTTCTGCTGGCCACGCTTGGGCCTATCGGACGGCTCCTTGTGCAGAGCGTCCTTGCGCTCGGGCGCGTCCTTGGACGACTCCTGCTTCCGTTTTCCCTTCGACGAAACGTCCTTCAGCCTGGTTGGTGTCGGAGTCGTCGCCTTGCCTTCGCCGCGCGTCCTCTTCCGCCCTGGCATATTCTTCCATTTTGTCAAAGAGCTTCGTCACTGTCTTAATTGGCTTCCGTGCGTTGTACTCGGCCATCGGGCCCGGGCGAAGGCCCTGTATGGCTGCGTTGACAACGGTGGTTTCATTAACGTCTTTGACTTGACAACGTATCTTCGCAAAGCGTTTGAAGTAGTCCCGGAGCTTCTCCGAAGGTTTTTGCTTCACTGCGAAGAGCTGGTCCGCGTCGACCCGCTCGACATAATTTCCTTGAAAGTTGTTGTGAAGGCGGTCGCGGATCTGCTCCCACGCGTAGATGGAGTTCGGCTCTATGGTAAAAAACCAAGAGAGCGCCACTCCTTGCAACGCGAGGGGAGTCCTTTCGCCTTTGTGGTGTCATCTCCGCCCGCGGCCTCGATCGCGGTTTCGTACACGCGCACGAACTCGCGGGGGTCCGTGTCGCCTTTGTAGGGCTCGATGACACTGGGGAATTTGAAGTCTTCGGGCCAAGTCGCTTGCTGTAGTCCTGCCGAAAGCGGGGACTCTGGATCGACGCGCCGCAGCAGGACGTAGCTGGATGTGGGGGCGTCGCGGCTGTCCGCCCTTTCCGACGCGGGCTCTAGCGCGACCACCGGCGCGGCCTGTTGACTCCGAGCCTCTTGTATGTCTCGAACAGCCCCGCGAAGATCCCCTAGCTCCTGCTGGAACGCTTTGAGGGCCGCCAGCAGGGCGCTTTCCACCGCCTGTGCAAGCGGGGCCGCCGGCACGCCCAACGGACGGGTCGGCGCGGGCACGACCGCGTCGCGAGCTCCCGAGCTGCCGGTCGCTACGTTGTGGCTACCTCGGACTGCCCGGTCCGCGCTACCGGCGAGGGTTGCGGCGAGGGCGGCGAGGTTGGCTGCTGTCGCGTCGGCGGGGTCGGTTGTCGCCGCGCCAGCGTCGACGTCTTCGACCACGGGGTTGGTCGTCGCAGTGCCGGTGACGGGGTTGGTCGTCGCAGCGCGAGCGTCGACGTCCTCGACCACCACGCCTACGTCGTCACCCGCGCCCGCAACAGCCGATGCTGAAGCCCTGGTACTCCTGCGACGCTCCGACCCGGCCGCCTTCTTTCCCTTCGCCGTCGTTGACGAAGCTTTTTTCGGTGCCATCCTTCTTCAGATTTCAGGCTTGCTCCTGCCTTCCCCACGGACGGCGCCAACTGTTGTGGTTACAGACCAAACAGAGAGAGATGGTAGTGGAGAGTGAGAGAGATGAGTAATGGCCCGGGTCCCCCGTGGCTTGTATCCATATATATATACATGGGGAGTGCTTTTACAATTATACCCTTACATCTGAGTATCCCCTTCAGGGGCACTTATGTCATTACACATGGCCTATTCTGGGCCTTATAACCTTCTACCAGGCCTGCTGGGATTAGGTGGGGGCCACCCCTACAACACCTCCTATTGCAATTAGATGTATTTTGCTGATCAAGGTCGAAGAGACAATCATGAGATCGTGTTAATTCTTTAACATAATTGCTCAAAAGGTCATCGATCCCGAAGGACTAGATACTCTGTAGGATGAGGTCGTGACAACTCTATATCATCTTGAGATGTATTTTCCTCTATCGTTTTTTGATGTCATGGTACATCTCGTTGTTCACATTATGTGAGAGATAAAAATGTGCGGGCCCATGTTCCTACATAGCATGTACCTGTTCGAGAGGTTCATGGGAATTATTAAGTCCTATGTACAAAATCGATCTCGATTGGAGGGCAATATCAATGAAGGTTATGAAACTAAAGAGGTTATTGAGTTCAGTGTCGATTACATGGCTCAAGTCGAACCAATAGGTGTGCCTTGATCTCGCCATGACAGGAGGCTCAAGGGTATTAGGACCATCGGAAGGAAAGCAATCACTCTAGATATGGATGTGTACGCTCAAGTCTATTTCATAGTCTTTCAACACATGACTGAAGTGTCTCCATATATCTACCAGTACAAGGACATGCTAGGGCAACAAAATTCAGAGTGACCGGATGTTTAGATTATGAGACAACATAACGTTTGGTTCAACCAAAGGTTGAAGGAGCGACTCACTAGGAACTCATCAAGTGATATGGTGACATGGTTGGCAAAAGGGCCAACATTTACAGTTGTGGCATGGCAATGATACGACATAAATGGGTACACATTCTATATGTAGTCTCAGAATGTAAAGAGCACTAACCTGAACAGTGGTGTCCGCATAGATGCGTTCAGTACCGATGGATTGAGGAACTCCTACTATGGGTTCCTGAGGAGATTTGGGAGCTCGACTACGTGCTTTTCAAGATCCCCTTGTTTCGATGCCATTGGATCTATCTCCCATAGGTGAAGGTTGACAAGTACGGTGTTACTACCATGGACCTCAAACATATCGGATACAAAGATGAACCATTTGTACTTGCTAACCAAGTTGTTCAAGTTTTCTATATAACCGACTAGGCAAATAAGAAGTGCCACGTTGTTCTTCATGGAAAAAGGAGGATTGTCGGAGTTGATATTGTAGTGGATGAGGCAGAATACAATCAATTTGATGAGTTGCCTCCTTTCGGAAATGGCATAAGGGTCAAGGAAGAACAACATAATGAAACTAGCTACATACGCGTCGATCATCATGAAAGGCTAATTTTTAAAGAAAACAAGCATGTGGAATTATGAATGAAAGGTTTATGTGTGATATGCTCTATATTTGCATTTATCTATGTATATGAGAATGTGTGATATATATATATATATATATGTGTGTGTGTGTGTGTGTGTGTGTGTGTGTGTGTGTGTGTGTGTGTGTGAATTTGCATTTATGTATGTAAGAATGTGTGATATATATGTGAATTTGCATTTATGTATATGAGAATGTGTGATATATATGTGTGAATTTGCATTTATGCATATGGGAATGTGTGATATATGTGAATGTGAGGAGGAATTAACACAGACGGTTTTAAAGTTCAACTATCCGTGATATTTATTACCGCATACGGTTACAAATTAAAACCATCTATGATATTTTATTATTATAGACAGTTTTACCTAAGAACTATCTGTGATTATGAATATCACAGATAGTTTTTAACTAGAACCATCTGTGATTATTCCCCTATATAAATGTATTGCACACTAGGGTTTGTCCCCACTGTACTAACGCTATACCCCACTAACGCCGCCACCTCCCCCGAGCCCATCACCCTCCTCCTCCCCTAACTCCGGCAGCACTCCTCCCTCAAGCACACCACCTCCCCCAAGCCCATCGACCTCCTCCTCCCCTGAGGCCGATGCCGCCTCCCTTGAGCCCGTCGCCACCTCCCCCGAACCCATCACCCTCCTCCTCACCCGACTCTGGTGACACTCCTCTCCTGAGAACGTTGCCTCCTTAGAGCCTGATGCTGCCTCCCCTAAGCCCATCGTTGCCTCTCTCGACTCCAGCATTGTCAACTCAGTGGATTAGACTGCCATTGCAGCTTTGAGTTTTCCTCTGTACTTTGAGATTTACTGTCATACTCAGTTTGCCATGCTAGTTAATCTCGCTTCTATTATCTCTGAAACTCGTAAGTGCTAGCACAGGGGGAACTTTGCATGATAATTTGTGGGTGTTGTGACTGCTCAATGAAAAATTAGGTCAACGTGAAATTCTTATGTGACAATTTGTGATATTGAGTCAAATTGTGAGCTAAGTTATTATCTTTACATACTGATTCTTACTAAAGATGTTTTTGGCTAGTAAGTCATATATCTAAACATTTTGTTAGAGCAATTTACTTGAAGTAAATAGTTTTGATATCTATCTGTAGTTCATTGTTAAGTATAATGCTACTTGTCTTCAGATATTTGGCAAGGAGGCCTGACTGCTAGTAGGTACAACCCGACACCTAAGAGCAAATCAGTTAAATCAATCAGTGCATTATGCAGTTCATTATAGCCCACTTACTTGCTCTGCTAAACATGAATTCCTATTTTTTATGACCTAAGTAGTCCATCTCTGTCAAGAGATATTTATTTAATACTCATGTCATACATTTGTTGTTGGAATTATTCCAAATTCACCAAGAATTGACTCAAAAATTGCTCAAGAATTGCTCACTTCTATTATCTTTTGAAGATGTCATCTGCTTATTCTTCATCATCATCGTTGGATGCGTGTGATGCACCATCCTCTAGAAAACCCCAAAAAAGAAGACTGTTGAAAAGGCTCAAAGGCCAATTTATCATCACGGATGTTGATGCATCTGGGACCCCTCTCAATCCTCGCCGAGTGGTGTTCACATTGTAGAGACTGGTCAGAATAGTTGCATGGACACGGATTGACATCACGTTTAATTCATGGAAGAACATGACCAAAGTTCAAAAAAGTGAGCTGCTGATGGAAGTTTTTTGATCGTTCGAGATCCCGGAAGAACACCAGGTCTATGTGCAATGACATGCATTGCTAGCGGTGTGCAAAGCATGGAAGAACTTCAAGAGCCTGCTTATCAAGCAATATGTGGAGAAGGATCTGACACTCTTCCACAAGTATCCAATCCTGGAACCACAATGGAAAGAGTTTATAGCGATGAAGATGACAAATAATTTTATGAGTGAAAGTGTGGCACATAGGGCCCTCCAGGCAAAAAAACACGCACCCCCACAGACTAAGTTCGTGTAGCATATGAAGTACAAATCAATGAATATAGTAATGATTGTAAAGCAAGTTACCAAGGGTAGGAAATCATTGATGGTGCAAAACAATATGGCGCGCAGAGTGAAGTTCTCTCATTTATCCACATCCCATACCTTTACCCATTCATTACACTGTATCACAAGATCTTCTAATAATGGTGCTAAATACATATTAATATCGTTCTCAGGTTGTTTCAACCTTGGATAAGTAGTGATATCAAAATATACTTTCGTTTCATACACAACTAAGGAGGAAGGTTGTATATACATAGATTCACAGGTCTAGTGCTATGTTGGCTGTTTATGTTACTAAAAAAATTCAATCCATCTGTACTTAAGACAAACCTTATATTCCTCGATTTCGTACCGAAGTCTTCGAAGCTCCTATTGAAGTTTCTCCACTGGGCATAATCAACAGGGTGTCTTAGTTTTCTATCTTTCGTACACTCCCGTGAGTGCCAACGCAGCAATCTTGCTTTTTTCGATTCGCAAATAGACACTTCAAACGTGAAATTACAGGCAGATACCATAACACCTTAGTAGAAGGTCTTTACTTCATCTCGATGTCGTCGCCATCATCGGAGTGATTCTTACGTTTCTATCAGGATGTTTTGCACACCAGACATACATGCAAATTTGCATATTCATCACGGTAGAGAATACAATTGTCCGGACATGCATGTATTTTTTCTACTTTCATTCCTAGTGGGCAAAGAACCTTCTTAGTTTAGTAGGTGGTTCTAGGCAACACGTTTCCCTCCAGAAGGATATCCGCTAGAAGACCTAACAATGCTGTGAAACTCTTATCGGATCAATTATTGTTTGCCTTCAATTTTAATAGTTTAAGTATAGATGGTAACTTTGTATATTCCAGTTTATAGCCTGGAAATAAAGATTTCTTCAAGTACTACATCATACTATCGAATTTACCGTTTTCCTTGGAGTTCCTCCGGTTGCCTTCTGGCAAAGGCAAAATTGGCACGAGGATCCAAACGTATGGTAGTTGCTAAGACATACAGTGAATTAGATAATGCAGTGATGGGTACAGGACACTACCAAATCGAGGTAATTCGCTAGAACACACCGTGACTTTGAAAGCGAGCAGCAGGGCAGTACCAGTACCGTAATCAGTGCTCAGGGAAGGAGCGGCGATAATAGGCCGCCTTAATAACGCGTATGTCTGATGGTTTTTACCATGGTTGATAATTTGTGATTATGTTTTTTGAGATAACAATAGACGACGAAGATACGAATGGTAATATATAGAACTAGACATTGCCAAATTCAAATTCGAATGTCAAATTTTGATCGGGGCAATATATAGAACTAGACATTGCCCATAGTAACACTACGATGATGCGAGTGGCCATGCCCGTGGAGTTGCCAGGATCATAGTAGGAGCTAGGATTACTGCTGCCAGCGTGCGAGAACTGACCAGAGCAGTTGCGTGAGAAAGAAAGCTCGCTAGTAGGTTAATTTATTCGATGATGTTAATTTAGTTCTAGCAAATGCTTCGAGCTTTATAGGGCAAAAGAATGCGAAAATGGGGAGACCTTAACTCGTTGAATTCGTGGAAATCATTATTGACACAGTTTGATTCCTTCGGAGTGTGGAAACGTTTATACGTTAGTAACTTTGTTCTCCGACAAAAGCCATTTTAAAGACTGTGTAATCAATTGTTTTTACACTTCTCGTATTTTTTACATTGAGTATTAATACAGATACAAAAGTAATATGAGAGTCCATGTGGAGGTGACCACATGTTTGTAATGAGTAATTGACACTTGTTTTGGAAAGATTGAGTTTGTTTTGGGTGTTTTCTGCGAAGTCGTAGCCCTGTTTGAGCAGTCGGAAGACCTTACGATCACTTTGGGCGTGGTTCTAGGTCACTGGGGTGGTTTACGACCACTTAGACCGTGGTCGAAAGGCAACAGCGAAGCTTACGACCACGTTTGGCCGTGATCGCAAGTCTCCGAGAGGTTTACGACCATATAGGGCGTGGTCGAAGTCCAACCGGGCGGTTCACGACCACGTTGTCGAGTGTTGGAACCCAGCCGGGTCATTTACGACCATGTTGAGCGAAATCGGAAGTCAACCGGGTCGTCTACGATCACTCTGGCAATGGTCGAAAGCCGCTACGACCATATTGGTTGTGGTCGAAAAGGTTTACGACCACTTTTGCCGTGGTCAGACGCCGCTCCGACCACGTTATCACGAGCTACGATCGAAGTTGGCGCTCAGACTTAAGACCACGTTAGGGAGTCAGAAGCGCACGACCACGTTATCGAGAGCTGCGGTCGGAAGTCGAAGCTTCGACCGCTGCGGTCGATAGTTGGCAGGCTTCGACTACGATCACGTTGAGAAGTCAGATTCTTTCGACCACGTTGTGTGACGGTCGTACATGGCTGGGTCGCACTTGGACTTGGTCTGACACGGGTGGAAGTGGTCGAAGAGCGGTCTCTCTCGGTCGGCCGTAGTCGACACCGGTTGGAAGTGGTCGTATCACTCTCGGATGTAGTCGGACGCACTTGGATGCGGTCGGACTTGGCTAGTTTGCGGTTGGATGTACTCGGGAGTGGTCATAATGCATGGAAACTGGTCATATGGCTTCTCAGAGCGGTCGTTTCGTCTGGAAATCGGTCGTAAGTCGTGTGCATCTCTTGTTCTATCTTTTCGTCTGGTCGTAATGGATATACGACTTTGTGGAGTGTGGGTTGAGTTCTCTTTTCCGATGCAAATGGATGTTACCCTTGTCTAGTGCGGTGTTATGTGATGTTTTGTTATCTGTGATGGTTGCAGGATCTTGAGGCTAGTCGTGGCGAGGCATGGATGACCGGACTAAGCACAGGTGGTGCTGAGGTCGGTGAGCGGTCGGGAGATGCCAAAGACGGTGAGGCCAGCGAGGTAGCTGCAAGCTGTGGACAGCAAACTACGGAGGAAGCTTCCGAGAAGGCAACAGAGTGGCATTTTGGAGAAATGGCCAAAGTCTGCAAAAGGGAAGCGGTTCTCTGCAAAGCACAGGAGTTGTTGGCACTAACGGGCAAAGCAGTGGAGCCGTTGGGTTTAACGGGTAAAGCACTAGAAGCTCGTTCACACTAGTGGGTAAAGTGACTGGGAGAACCCGGTGTTAGGTGGGGTTTACGGGTTCCCCCCCGGGTAGCAGAAGGCTATAAATAGAGAGGGTAGAGCTCGGGTGCTCGTGAGATTCTGATTTCCGAGTTGCTCTGTTCTTCCTTGTTTATTTGTGTGTGTGTGGGTTCTCGGGATGGAACAAGTGTGCTCATGTATATCCCAGTTGGAGTGGCTGTAGAAACCTCCATTATCAATCATTCATCTCTCTTCCTCTATGTTGAGTTTTTGTTCTGTGAGTTGTTTGATTGCTTTGTTTGTGCTTTCTCTGCTTCATCCTTTCCCATGTATGTCTGAGAAGCTGGTTCTCATTTGTGCTCTGGCCTTCTTGATGTGAGAAGAGTTTTAGCTGCCTTGATTCCTCTTGCTCTGAACTAGAAATCTTACTCAAGACCATTTGGTCAGATTATTCCCGAGAGCAACTAGTGGTCGGAAGAATCTCTGCCTGCGGTCGTGTACTTTTCAGGTTCTCCGTTGGACCGCGTTTCTCTGCTCGATCGTGCAGTATTTTTTGTTCACCATTTTTGTCGGACTACTCTTGCTGCTGGATCTCGATTGCTTTGGAACTGGGTTTGGTCATTCCGACCATAGCAGAGAATCGATCAATCACAATAAGATATCGATAGCAGAGAACTGGGTTTGATCATCTGCTCTCATCCAAGAGGTTTCCGTCCTGATCTCTACTCTGATTTCGTTCTATTAGTCGGTCAAGTTTTCGACTACGTCGGTTGTTCGATCACGTGTGGACCTACGACCACGTATATTCGACCAAAGAACTAACTGTAAGGTCGATTGATCACTTGTTGGTTTTCGACCGCTTTGGACTTCTCTCGGCAGCAGCTGTTCTCTTTCATTTGTTGTCTGAGTTCCTTTTCTCTAGTGAGTTTTCGATCTCCTTCTTCATAGCTCTCTATCTATCGGAGAAGAAGATCTTGTGAGAATACTTGGGGCGATTTTTAAGGCACCATTCACCCCCCTTTGTTGCCACTTCGGTCCAACATAATATTAATAGATTCATCGTAAAAATCTAATAACATATTCTTTGTTTTTAAAGTTGTTAGTCAAAGTTGTGCCTATGAGATTGTGTAGTTATTCAAAACAAATATTAGTAAGAGATGGTGTAATTGAAGCAATTTTTGGTATATATAGCACTGTTTGCAACCGTAATTACAAAAATATCCATATGCATGTTGTATTAGCAAAAATAGCATTTTTGCCACCTGGTGGTCGGGCGACGACGTCGTAGGACCGATACGTGTGACCTGTCGCCCGACCATCGGGTGGCCCGGTGGCTAGGCAGTCAAGGCCTGCCACCCCACCACAGGCACCACCTGCCCTTCCGCCTTACCACTAGGCACCAAGAATTAGCCAGCTTAATCATCTGCCTTAATTATTTTTTTGTGTACTATTTGTTTGAATTTTTAAATATAATAAATGAGTTCAAAAAATATATAAAATTGTATGTACTATCTCAAAACACAATGTACTTAATTGTGTAGTTTTTTGATAATTTTATCCACTATGAATATTGCTCAAAAATTCGTATGATTTCAATATATGTAGGAGTTGTTACATGTAGCAAACGAGCTCTAAAAATTATGAACTTTTATGTGAAGCCTTTTGACATAGTCAACCTAATTGTGTAATTTTTTGAGAATTTTATGTGCTCCGAATTTGCCATGTTAATTCATGTTAATTTAATCATAATAAGTGATATGTGATGTTTATTTAATTAGTCTGTATGTGTGATTGCAGTTGGTTTGTAAATTATAAATTAAGGTAATGGTTTAATTAAGTTCAAAATTGATTTATGGATTTGGAACCTTAGGATTTAGTCGTAAGATGGTAATATAGGGACTTTCTTTCGAAGAATTGAATGCAAAAAGATGACGATATTTGATGTTACAAATTAAAATAGACTTTATAATAAAGCTGAAAATAACATGATGCACAGGGTTTGTTTATGTGCATAAGAAACAACATCATGCACGATAAACAAACCGAAGTACTCCTACGATACATATGCGCCTTTTTAGAATAAAAATAAATTCAGCCTTCGGAGGACTAGTTCGGAATGGCACGAACTACTATGTGGATTGGGCCTATTTTTCCTTCCTTGCGAGCTCAGCGTTGAACTCCTCGACGGCCTCTTTGACTTTGGCTGCCATTTCCCTCTTTTTCTCGTGCTCCCTCTCGCGAGCCTCATGCTCTCTGCTCGTGCACACCTCGAGATGAGCTTTCATCTCCCTGCTACGGTGTTCCTCCTTCTGGGTCACGTAGGCCCTTTTGATATTCCACTCCTCGTAGTCAAGAGTCCACTAGTTATATGGGTCGATTTCTAGGTCGATCTACTTGTAGTAGCCACATAGCGATTCCGAGGACAGCGAGTAGACGGAAGAGGATGTTAGTGCATACTTTGAAAGAGAAATAGTAGCAGAGGACACACTGTAACTAGTCCTTACCTGTTGCCGATAGCTGCTCGTGTCCCAACGATAGTTGAGATAGTCACAAGAATACTTCGCGCAACCCTGGTAACGTATGCCTAGGCTGAGGCACTACGTAGACTTGAAGAACTTGCATAGGTCCCTGCACCAATAGAGGGGCACGTCTCCCCCTCGGGCAGGTGTTGTGGCAAACACTCAGTTGGAACGTTTAGGATGGACATGCTCCTACAGGGGGCATCATTATGGGGAGGTAACCTTCTGCATGCTCTGCTTATTTGTCCTGTGCTGCAGCAACCCTTGCTTGTTCGTCGCGGGCTGCAGCAGACATTGCTAGTTCACAGGTCTCCTACCATTTCTTCATCATCTTGTCCCATTACTTCTTCTACCTCTTATCCATCCTGATAAGGTGAAGGAAGCTCTGGTGTAGTGTTGGGTTTCGTTGTGTAGTGTTCTCTGCTAGATCTCTTCCACCTCCTTTTAAGCCAAAGGGTTGGCATGGTGTGGTTAATTTCATGTCACTACCCTGCGAGGCAGTGTTGCACTGTGTCCGTGCCGTTGACCTTCACCCGCTCCCTCTGCGCACACTTGTCCATGTGTTCGTGTCGTCCCCCATCGCCCGCTCCCTCGTGCGCACACTTGTCACTCTATCTGTGTCGTCCCTTCTAGCCCGCTCCCTCGTGCGAACACTTGTCACTCTATCCATGCCATCCCCCTTGCCCGCTCCCTCGTACACATCTTGTTCGACGCCCCGTCATTCCGCACCCTCTTCATCCATATGTCCTATATATTTGTAATTTCCTAAAGGTGTTGGACCGAAATGGCGACAAAGGGAGGGTGAATGGCGCTCAAATAAAAATGACCCCTCCAATGAACCAATTAGAAAATCTCCTTCGAAAGCTATGTGAAGCTAAGAGAAGAAATCAAGGAAGCTTACTGGAACTCAAGAACTCAGAGATAAGAATAAGTACCCACAAGTACCCACTCTCAAATTTTATTTCCAATAGCTATGATAAGCTATGAAAATGAGGTGATGCTCACTGGAGTTCTAAGGGACAAACATAAGAAGATCTCCACAAACAAAAAGATCAAATAAGCCCATCTGCAAAAAAAACCCATTTTGAAATGGTCCCAAAACTCCCAGGCCGGTCTGACCGGTCTCTTGCCGGCGGACAGACCGCTGGCTATATGCCGGTCTGACCGCCCCGATACATCCGATCTGACCGGTCCCAAAAATTCAGCAAATGCAGAGAAAGTGCAGACTAACAACAAACACTGAAAATACTGGGATCTGCAGAAAACAGAGAAATTAGACAGCAGCTACCATTCTCTTCAGCAAAAACCAAGTAAACCACAAACTAAAAACCATCAAGACCTTAGAAAGCCAGAGATTTCAACTGGAGAGCAAATAATCATGATTCTTGACAAAACTGAAACTCCTCCAGAGATAGGACTAAAAAACCAAATTACTCATGATTCCCACACCCTTCGTCCATGAGATTTTGCAATTAGATTAGCAAAGATCTTGGGACTTTCCAGACCAAAATTCAGGCCATCTCATGAGGGAAATCCAAGGGGAACAAGAAACCCTAGAAACTCAGAAATGGGCAAAAACCTGAAAACTTACAGAGACTCCACCAAAAATCAAATTACTCCTCAATCGTTGATCCTTTGGTCATGAAACTTTGAGGGTAGCTACTTAATAGCCTCTGGACTCTACATTCCAAGTTTCATGCCATCTCAAAGAGGGAAACGAGGAAACCCTCCAAACCCTAGAACTGAAAACGAAGAACAGAGAGGGCCCAAAAAGAAAAACCTGAAATCAAACATGGTTTGCTCTTAGGATTAACTAGTCAAATGACTTTTGGGCATCTCCTAGGTCACAACAACCCATTTTGCTACTTCTCAACAAGCAAGAACACAAAAACAAAAACTTGAGAAATCATCCACAAAGAGCAACGAAGGGAAAAACAGCAGAGAGACAGGAGCCTGATCAACCTCAAACCAAATCTATCCCATATTGATAAAGAGGAAAGGAGATACATGATTGATACAAGAGGAATGATTACAAGACTCTCAATCCATCTCCAACCTCTCCAACTCAAGAACACAAGCTCTCTGCAGACCTCAAGAGCACAACCCATACATGCTTGGTGAGGAGACAACACACTCAAGAATACATCGAAGATGGACAATAGAACATCTGCCCTCTCCAACTACTCTCCACTACCAAAGCCTCACCAACTAAAGCCTAAAGCCAAAGCAAACTTCTAAAGCTCATTTTGACTAAAGCAAACCCTAAAAACCCTTCACAACACTTGGAATGCATGAGTGGGCATGCAGCCACCAACATCTATTTATAGCCCTTGGCTAACGGGTCTCCAACCCGTTATGCCTCGCGAAATTACCATTTCGCCCCTCCTGCGCCTTCTGGGAAGCTTCTGCGCTCCTTGTCGTCCAAGCCTCGCAACCACATCGAATCTCCGCCGTCTTCGACACATCTCGACCGTTCTGACCTCGACACCACCCGTGTCTAGTCCGGTCACCTCGTGTCTCGCCACGACTCCGCCTCGATGTCCTGCAGCCAACACAGACAAGAAACACATCAAATAGCACCGCTCGATACATGTAATCATAAATGCATTAATGAAATAGCCCAAACCTGACAAGTCGACATAATATGCAACCTAAACCCTTTGACCAGGTTTGACCGAGTCCGACCGAGTCCATTGCACCAACGCAACGACATGGTCCGAACCAACCAAATCAAACTCAACTTTCCTAAACCGATGTCAATTACTCATCACACACATGGGATGACCTCCACATGATCTCTCAAAAGGCATGCGGGTCGTTAGGCTGTGTGCCATGTAACCCTCTTCATTGTATAATCTATGTAGGTTCAATGCATATGGACGCCTCTAGGTTAATGCACACGATACAGCACTGAAACAGTGAACATGCAACCGTCTACTATGGTATAAGCATGGATATGCATTAGACATACATAAATGATACAAAGCACTACAGGAACAATGCGAATGAAAACAACACTGGCGACACTACACCTTTAAGGTAACAATGAACATAAGAAAGGAAATAGCACACAATATTAAGTTAATATTCCACTCAAGTCTATCAAAATGATGACGCATCTCCACCATTTCAGTACCCCCCCCCCATCAAAACTTTCTCCTGTGGAACAATGCCAAGCCTAGTGGTTATTTCATCCTCCCACACCCAGAATCGGTAACCACTTGGGCCATCCTGTAATTCAATCAGAAAAATATTTTCTAACATGTGGTGAACAATTGGAACCATCCCGAAACAAGCTGACTCACCGAGTGAAAGGGTTACTTGTAGTAGCTCCATCTAGGATTTGCGACCATCTGTGAGGTCTTACGTCTGAAAAGTGTGTTGCACTCGGGGCAAATTAGTGTGGGTGCCATTGAAAGCACTCAGTTGGCTCATCTCGACGTCCGGGGGAGGGAGAAGCAAACCATCATATAGAGAATGAGAACAAATACTTGAGGACATAAAGGAGAACAATGGAGGGGGATTGCGAGAACTCTGTATTTGAGGTGAGGGAAAAGAGAACCCGGTGCATTGCTACAGGAAATTACGAACTTGTTGTCAACACACAGCATCGCGAGCGAGGGGTGTCGGCATGGATACACTGGCATTTGTGTGTGCGAGGGAGCTGGGAAGGGGGGATGGCATGGATGAGCCAACGCAAATGTCTGTCTATCCATACTACCCCCCTTGCCCACTCCCTCCTTCAGACATGTGTTGGCTCGACCATACCGTCCCTCCTTGCCCGCTCCCTAGCCCTCACAAATGTCAATCTGTCCATGTCATCCCGCCTCGCCTACTCTGTCGTGTGAAGATATGTCACTCTTTACCATGTTTCCCCTGTCACCCACAGTGCTACGTGTCGATAACACGTCCGTAATTTTTTATTGCAACACATCGGGTTCTCTTTTCGCTCGGCTTCAAATACAGAGTTCACTGATGATGGCGCAGGGGCTCACTGAGCACGCAAGTATGGTCGATCATCGACTTGATCGAGAAGACCGAGCTAAAAATCTTGGCTTGTTGAGTGCTGAACTTTGCAGGGTGGCCTTCACTATGCACTTCACTATGTAATTGGCTGGGTTAGAACGATGCACTCCGTACACACGGCTAAAAAACAAGGTATACCATGCAATAGCTTGTTGCATAGCTGCCTTACTAGAAAAGCACTACCCAACTAGGAGGGTGTCAGCTTGAAACCCCCACTGGGACCCTTCTTCTTGCGACAGAATGAGGGAACGCACCGCAACATCAACTATTCTGGAGGATACATAGGACACCTCCGATGACACAATTCCCCTGGGTGGACCAGCTGTCTGCTGTGCGTCGTCGTTGGTATCATCAGACTCCAACCCGAGCATATGATCCGGTAGATACTCGTGGAAGTCAATGCAAGCTAACCACCACATGCCCACCCCGTCATTCCACATGAAATCAGGGGTGAGTCCCTCCGATACAGCACATTCAGTGGTATTGTCTTGAAGCTCCGGTTGTGGTTCCCCGAGTGTTGAGGGGCCGGGCTCATCAACATATTTCGACGCCCAGTGCACGAAACTCATATACACTATCGGCCTCCCGTAAATGGCCGCCTCAGTCTAGGAGGCATTTTGCATGTACTACCTCCATGCTACGGTGCATTCACCTTCACGAGCTTCCACAAGCCATTCGTACAAATGATCCCCTTGATCGTAAGTTTCATTGCCATTGTCTCCATGCAAACTCCCTCCGGATGCAGCTTTGTAGCTCGTGATATTCATGATGCCAAGCACCTCAACCTGGAGCACCTTGTATTGGCATGTCGATAGATCAAACCCATTGGGTCTAGCCCTTACAAAACCATCACCGTAGAACATTGTTAAGTGTTCCATGTCTGCGACTACCTGAAGCCACAACAATCAGATCCTCAGTAAGCGTTACAACAAAAAATGATGACAAGCAGCATGCAAGTTAGTGATTACATGCATGTAATGGCATACGAATAATTCATTAATTACCGATAATTTGATTACCTGTCCAAAAAAATTACGAGTGATTCATTACCAACGTCCTTAACACTTAATTACTTAGCACTAACTCATTACTTAGCCCTAACTAATTGCTACTATAGTAATTACGACTGCTTAATTACACACTACCATACAATAACAAATTATGGGTATCATACGTACACAAAAATAATAAAAACTATATATAAATTACAATGACCTACTTATTTTAGAATACAAACTACATTAATTATGACTAACTAAATAACATATATTAACTAGGACGACGGAAATAACGTCGAAAACATGCGATAAAAAATTACTTGTCTTTTAGGAGAAGCAATTAGCACTGCCGTGTCTAGAGATGGCAACGGGTACATACCCGCTGGGTATAGCCAACCCATACCCACACCCGACAGATATAACTCTACCCGCTACGATACCCGTACCCGCACACGGATATAGAAACTTACCCGTACCCGCACTCGCGTGGGTATTTATACCCGACGGGTAACCCATACCCGATTAGTTTGCTGAAGTATCATCTTGTGCAATTTGGAACTAAAATTTTCCTCTTTCTATTTGGCTTATTCTAGAGTATCGGCTACTTATTTGTTGAGTTCTTTTCCTTAATGTTGATGCCAAATGATTAATATGGTACAAAATTCTCTTAGTAATGTGTAAATTCGCCACCATGAAGCACATAATTTTCTACTATGAGGGTATATTTTACCCACGGGTATGCGGGTACGAGTAATATACAGACGTACCCACACCCGCTCTACCCGATGGGTAGAGATTTTTGCCCATTAGTATACCCGCGGGTGAAGATATCTTTCCGTACCCACCTCCTTATCGGGTAAAACCCATCGGGTACTCGGGTTTCGGGTACCCATTGCCACCTCTAGCCGTGTCCTCCGGTTGCATCCTTAATGAGCTATGCACTGGCTTCTTAAAATAATTAGCCATGCACCTTTAATTTTGAGCGACGACCATGAGAATGAGCTTCCGCGATGAGCGACTAAGATGACTGATGACCAAGGTTCTTATTTATGGCTGAGCAAAAAGAGAACCCGGTGCGCTCACTTCGCAAATTAAGGACTCTTTGTCGACGCATAGAACTTCGATCGAGGGGGACAGCATGGTAACACAGACAAATGTGGAGACGAGGGAGTGGGCGAGGGTGGATGGCACGGATATAATGAAATCAGTGCACATGAGGGAGCGCACGAGAGGGATCACATGGACAAAGTGACAATTGTGCGAATGACACAATGGGAAAGGAAAGATAGCAGCAATGGATCGACATATGTACGAAGAACAGAGGTCACGCACTGTAAAAGATACCTGAGCATCGCATATCGCTAATTACCTCGATTTATAATTTACAAACCAACTGCAATCACACATGCAGGCCAATTAAATAAGCATCGCATATCGCTAACTGTGATTAATTAACACAAATTAACATGGTAAATTCAGAGCACATAAAATTCTCAAAAATTACACAATTTGGTTGACTATGTCGGAAGGTTTTACATAAAATTTCATAATTTTTAGGACTTATTTGCTACATGTAAACACGTTGAAGCTGGAAATTGGAAGAGCCTGACCTAGACCAAGTTGCGCAAATAATTACGTTCCTTCGGAAGTGGATGCGCATGGAATCCCACGTCCCTGCCCGCACCTCTTTTGACTATCAAGTGATTGCTCACATGATTTGGCTTTAAGTTAACCCCATAACAAAATTTTGGCTAGCTGACGTACGTGGTTTAATTTTTGCATTAGCTCTTTCCGTTGCCGGACAAATGATAAACAACACTGCAGACACTCACGCAAAAAAAAAAACACTGCAGACACGCACTTAGACAGTAGAGTACAATCAGAACGAACACGAAGAAACTAATCATCGAGATGTCAAAGAAAGAGCTCTCAATATTCTCCATCTGTTTAGATATAGCAATCCACCTATATATTATCTTGTTTCTAAGTGAAGTCATAACCAGCTTATTTATATCATTTGACACACGGATATATACAAACAAACATCACTCATTTCATATTCTATTCCATATTTTTCTCGAAGTCAAAGTCGAACATAAATAATACCAGATAACTTTTTACCTCATTTGTATTCACTTCACATACCTTCAATCAGAAATGAAATTACGCAGGCCCTTTACACCCCTAACGGTAGCACACTGTCCGCCAAGAAGTGGGCAGTGTTGAAAATATAAGCACATGTAGGTTCAATTTATTCCATAAATAAATCATGACATCATGCACGCAAAATAACAGAACCATCACAGGCATAAAAGATCTGTACATGTAAACCAGGAAACTGTACATGAACAGATCTAATACGGAGAACACGACTGTTACGTACCAATGATTCTGTTCTGATCGGTTTGCCGATGTTGACGCTGCAGGCACGGTGTGGATGACACGAGGTCGGTGACGATTTGCCGAAGCCGAACGACGAGGAAGACGAGCCAGAGTTGCAGCAAGCAGTCGCGCAGAGCGCTTCCCAAAAACCTTATTCGCCCTCTCCCGGTGCAGGACTTCGAAGGCGACGGTTCCCGAGACCTGCTCTCCCGAACGACAGTGCACGCCGGCGGACGGGACGGAGTAGACTACGTGGGACGGCGCAGTACAATGGAGGAGGCAAAAACCCTAGATTGATTCGCTTATATCTGTATGGAGGCGGCGACTCAGTATTTATAGAAGAATCAGGACGTGTGATCAAGACGCCTGCACGTTCTCCATAACTCGCAACTGAAACGGATTAGTCACGCGTAACCGATCCGGATTCACCGCCACTCAAAACAGCAGAAAAATAAAACTGCAAAAGGAAGCCGCGTCTGCGCAAGCATCTGGAGCCGATTTTGGCGGACCATTCACGCAGGTGCCGTGCGCCCGCGCCTGCGCCCCCCGCCCGGCCCGGCCCGGCGAGGTGAGGCGAGGCGAGGCGAGGCGAGCGAGCGCGCGCGTGTGATCCTCTAGTTCTCTCCCACACATGCCTCAAGTGGCTAGGAGTGCACCATCCCTTTTAAGGTGATCTTCCTCTCCTAGAACTAGCAATATGGTACTAAAGTTCACATGCAACCCTCCTTTGCATGAGTGGGCCTTTGAGATTTAATTTAGGAATTATTCTTTATTGTATGGGCTTGGCCCACATAATTCAACAATCCCCCACCAGATCTCAAAGTCCCACAGAGATTTGTCTGAATTCCAATGTACTGTTTATATATCAGTGTTTCGATGGAGACCGATTAAGGTTGAACATCCACCTAGAACTCCAAGTTACACTTACTCACAACTTGAACAATGGACTACGCCTTGAATTGCACGTTTGGTGCAAGCAAGCTTCACTTAAAGACTTAACTGATACTAGGCCGCCAGTAGGCTACCCCTCGGTTGGAGCGTATAAGTCATACTCCTTGGTCTCTTCATGAGCTTAGTAGGAGATTTTCCCAAAATCTTCATAGACTGCGACTAATAGTCGGGCTCATATAGGTGTGTTCTTTCAAAAATGTTCTGCAGGATAACGTCTTCGCTTCTGAAAGCCAATGGAACACATTAAGGCCTTAACCAAGCTGCCTTGCAGTTTCTGAGAGTATTGCATCTTCACATAGAGAGGGTTGGAATTACTCTCCTCCAGTTAACTAATGGCTTGTTTTTCCCAGATCCTAATTCACGGGATCTCCGATCATATAGGTTGGGTTACTACCATAGATAACTCACATGGGTCTCATACCCATCTCCTTTGATGCACTATCTATCACATTCCGTGATAGTCCCTTTGTAAAGGGATCTGCCAGGTTTTTATCTGTTTGGATGTAATCCAAGATTATAACTCCAGAGTTTCTCAATTTCCTGACAGACTTCAATCGTCTCTTGACATGCCTAAACGATTTCATATTATCCTTAGAACTGTTCACTTTAGCGATAACGGTTTGATTATCACAGTTCATAAGGATAGCTGGCACTGGCTTTTCCACCGTAGGTAGATCCATCAATAGATCCCGTAGCCATTCTGCCTCAACAGTAGCAGTGTCTAGTGCCGCAAGCTCTGCTTCCATGGTTGACCTCATCAAAATGGTCTGTTTGCAAGACCTCCATGAAACAGCACCACCACCAATAGTGAAAATATATCCACTAGTGGCTTTGATCTCATCAGCATCAGAGATCCAGTTGGAATCACTATAACCCTCCAGCACCGACGGGTACCCAGTATAGTGAAGTCCAAAGTTCGAGGTACCTTTCAGATAGCGCAACACTCGCTCAAGCGCCTTCCAGTGATCATCTCCTGGGTTAGATGTAAACCGGCTCAACTTACTCACAGCAAAGGAGATGTCTGACCTTGTTGCACTAGCTAGGTACATAAGTGAGCCAATTATCTGAGAATATTCCAGCTGATTCCTAGCAATTTTCTTATTCTTACGAAGTAACACGCTAGGATCATAAGGTGTTGGAGAAGGCTTGCTGTCAGAAAAGCCAAAACGGCTCAAGACCTTTTCCACATAATGAGATTGCAAAAGTGTAATCCCATCCTCACATCTAACCAATTTAATGTTTAGAATAACATCAGCCACTCCCAGATCTTTCATATCACAGTTTTGAGACAAGAATGATTTGACCTCATTTATCACATTGATGTTTGTCCCAAAAAACAGGATGTCATCCACATACAAGCATAGAATAACTCCCTCACCCCCACCATAGCGATAGTATACACATTTATCTGCCTCATTGACAGCAAAGCCCACAGATGTCAGTGTTCTATCGAACTTCTCATGCCACTGCTTAGGGGCTTGTTTTAGACCATACAAAGATTTCAACAGTTTTAACACCTTGCCTTCTTGACCTTCTACTACAAATCCATCAGGTTGTTCCATGTAAATTTCCTCATCCAGCTCTCCATTAAGAAAAGATGTCTTAACGTCCATTTGATGAACGAGAAGACCATGTGAGGCAGCCAAAGCAAGTAGTACTCGAATTGTGGTCAGTCTAGCAACAGGTGAGTAAGTGTCAAAGAAATCTTCGCCTTCTTTCTGAGTATAGCCCTTGGCAACAAGCCGAGCCTTGTACTTTTCAATGGTACCATCAGGCCTAAGCTTCTTTTTGAACACCCACTTGCACCCTACAGGTTTGCACCCATAAGGTCTATCTGTCAGCTCCCAGGTGCCATTAGCGATAATGGAATCCATTTCACTACGGACAGCCTCCTTCCAATAGTCTGCATCAGTAGATGCATACGCTTCTGAAATAGACTTGGGAGTGTCATCCACAAGGTACACAGTGAAATCATCACCAAAGGATTTGGATATCCTTTGTCTCTTGCTCCTTCTAGGAGCTCCACTGTCATCCTCCTCATTGACAAGTTCATGTGTATGTTCAAAAGGTTCAGGTGGTGTGATTGAACAGGGAATTATTTCAGAAGGTTGACTAGTAGTGTTATGTGTATCCTTCATTGGAAAAATATTCTCAAAGAACGTTGCATCTCGAGACTCCATAATTGTACCAACATGCATGTCAGGTACCTCAGTTTTAACTATCAAAAATCTATAGGCAATGCTATGATTAGCATATCCCAGAAAGACACAGTCCACAGTCTTAGGTCCAAGCTTGCGTTTCTTAGTTATTGGCACATTAACTTTCGCCAAGCAACCCCATGTACGCAAGTAAGAAAGTGATGGTTTTCTTCCAATCCATACCTCGTATGGTGTTTTGTCCTTATTTCTGTTAGGAACTCTATTTAATACATGATTAGATGTTAGCAAAGCCTCCCCCCACCATGCCTTAGGTAAGCCCACAGTGTCTAACATGGCATTCACCAAGTCAGTCAACGTGCGGTTTTTCCTTTCGACAATCCCATTTGACTCGGGGGAATAAGGAGGCGTCCTCTCATGTATAATGCCATGTTTCTCACAAAATAAGTCAAATTCGTTTGAGAAATACTCTCCACCACGATCTGACCTAAGTCTTTTTATCTTTCTGTTTAATTGGTTTTCAACTTCTGCCTTATAGATTCTAAAATAGTCTAAAGCCTCGTCTTTCGTTTTCAATAAATACACATAACAGAACCTAGTTGTATCATCAATCAATGTCATGAAATATCGTTTTCCACCCTTCGTTAACATGCCATTCATCTCAAAAAGATCTGAATGCAGGAGTTCTAGTGGTGCCAAATTTCTCTCCTCGGCAGCCTTGTGAGGCTTACGAGGTTGATTTGATTGCACACAGCTATGGCATTTAGAACCTTTAGTGATGGAAACGTTTGGAATTAAATTCATACTGGAAAGCTGAGACATCAAACCAAAATTAATATGACATAGACGTGAGTGCCAAACGTTAGCCTCATCATCCACACTGCCACAAATATGGTTCACAGTCTTATTGCAGAAATCTGAAAGGGAAAAGCGGAACAAGCCTCCGCACTCATAGCCTTTACCAATAAAATATCCATGTTTAGACACGACTACTTTATTAGACTCAAATACCAACTTAAGCCCGTCTCTACATAAACGGGAGCCACTAACGAGATTCTTGTCTATAGAAGGGACATGCTGCACGTTCTTCAGCTGCACGATCTTTCCCGAAGTAAATTTCAGATCTACCGTGCCAACACCATGAACAGTAGCATGTGACCCATTCCCCATTAGGACGGAGGAATCCCGGGCGACCTGATAAGAGGAAAACAACGAAATATCAGCACACACATGACATTAGCTTCTGTATCAATCCACCAATTGGTAGATTACTAACTGAAAGAACAGTAGGTAAATTACCATACCCAGTCCCATCTCCAGTCTTGCCAATGGTCACGTTGACAGACTTAGAAGTCTGTCCTACAGGTGCCTTCTTTCCTTTGCGTTGTGGGCACTTCTTGGCCATGTGACCAGGCACACCGCACACAAAGCAAGTTCTATCATCCTGATTGTTGTTGTTCTTCTTCTTCTTGAAGTTGGTTGTCTGTTGGGCTTTGACAAATTTCCCTTTGTTCTTACTTGAGGGTTTCTGTACCACAATGGCACTAGACTACCCTCCATCACCCTTAGACACAGCGTCCTTTTCCCGAGCTTTCTCCTCAATTTCAAGAGACCCAATTAGACTCTCAACAGAGTACTCTTGTCTCTTGTGTTTGAGTGCTGTTCCGAAATTCCTCCATGAAGAAGGTAATTTCGCAATAATACATCCAGCCACAAACTTGTCGGGTAAGGCACACTTCAGGAGTTCGAGTTCCTTGGCAATGGCCTGTATCTCATGAGCCTGATCTACTACAGAACGGTTATCAACCATCTTGTAGTCATGAAATTGCTACATGACATACATGTCATTGCTAGCATCAGTAGCACCGTATTTGGAATTCAGTGCATCTCATAACTACTTCGCGTCTGTCATGTGCATATACACCTCGCACAGACGATCAGCAAGAACACTAAGAATGCATCCAACAAAGAGAGTAGTGGCAGTCTCGAATTCTTTCTGCTTTTCAGCATCAAGAACACCTTCAGGCTTGCCATTACTAACCCAGAATACATTCATAGCAGTAAGCCACAGACTGACCTTGATCTGCCATCTCTTAAAGTGCACACCGGAGAACTTATCCGGCCTCAATGCATCGGCAAATCCAGCCATAGTAAAACCACAGTGCCTACAATAAGGTTTTTGGATTGTTGAAAATATAAGCACATGTAGGTTCAATTTATTCCATAAATAAATCATGACATCATGCACGCAAAATAACAGAACCATCACAGGCATAAAAGATCTGTACATGTAAACCAGGAAACTGTACATGAACAGATCTAATACGGAGAACACGACTGTTACGTACCGATGATTCTGTTCTGATCGGTTTGCCGATGTTGACGCTGCAGGCACGGTGTGGATGACACGAGGTCGGTGACGATTTGCCGAAGCCGAACGACGAGGAAGACGAGCCAGAGCTGTAGCAAGCAGTCGCGCAGAGCGCTTCCCAAAAACCTTATTCGCCCTCTCCCGGTGCAGGACTTCGAAGGCGACGGTTCCGGAGACCTGCTCTCCCGAACGACAGTGCACGCCGGCGGACGGGACGGAGTAGACTACGTGGGACGGCGCAGCAAAAACCCTAGATTGATTCGCTTATATCACCGCCACTCAAAACAGCAAAAAAACTGCAAAAGGAAGCCGCGTTTGCGCAAGCATCTGGAGCCGATTTTGGCGGACCATTCACGCAGGTGCCGTGCGCCCGCGCCCCCCGCCCCGCCCCGCCCGGCGAGGCGAGCGAGCGTGCGCGTGTGATCCTCTAGTTCTCTCCCACACATGCCTCAAGTGGCTAGGAGTGCACCATCCCTTTTAAGGTGGTCTTCCTCTCCTAGAACTAGCAATATGGTACTAAAGTTCACATGCAACCCTCCTTTGCATGAGTGGGCCTTTGAGATTTAATTTAGGAATTATTCTTTATTGTATGGGCTTGGCCCACATAATTCAAGAGGCAGAGCTGTGCTTGATTTTCTGGAGGGCCGTACTGTACCGGACAAGCTAAATGATACAACCATAGTTCTCGTTCCCAATGTGGCTATTCCAGAATCCCGAGGTGATTTCCGGATTCCCTCCCATTCGTTTGCGCAAGGTTCTAGACCCCTTTTAATTTCCGCTTCTAGCTTTCAGATATTAGAAACCAAAATAAACGTATTAACTTCTTAATTTTATTTTATTTACTTTTTCTTTATTTCTTTTTTCTTTGCAATGTCCATTAAGATATAACAGTGTCTTTACTTTTTCTTATTTTTCTTTATTTTTTAATTAAATGTCTCCAAAAAAAACTAATAACTGCCGCAATACAATTTCAACTAAGGCCCTGTTTGGTACAGCTCCTGTTCCCAGCTTCTCACTAGATTCTCGTGGAGCTGTACCAAACACCCAACTTCTCATAATTGCTGGATTCTGATTCTCGCGAGGAGCAGAGCTAGAAATGAACTAGAGAGGAGAAGCGGGTCTAGGGTGGATTCTCGTGGGGAGCCAGCTAACCAAAAACAAATTTACACATGAAAGTTAACCAAAATTACCTGCAAATGCCACTCAACTACCCCTCACCCATTTGTGCATGACCGAAGGAGAATACATGTATTCCTACCTCACAAGTAGACAATGGTGATCTAGTATGGATTGGGTCATTAAAGTGGTAGAACCGATTTATCGACTATTGAGATTTGTAGACCAACAGAAACCTACAACAGTGCCAGGAATGGTTGCAAAAACATAAAAACTTCCATTTGAACTTAAAGCCATGTTAAAAGAAGATGAGACTACATATGCTCGTATTATAGTGCTAGTTAATAGAAGAATTGCAATGTTAAAGCAACGCACCTACATTATTCCAGGCAAGTACATACTTTCCTAAATCATAACACATTTTAAATCATATTTGTTATATTTTGTCTAATAGACTATGTGTGTTTGCACAGAATCGTTACTTAATCCCGTAGAGCCACAAACTATATGATTTGGGGAAGAATGCAGCCCTCGTCAATGCACTAACAAAAGCAATTCAAAGAATGGCCGACACACACACGAGGATGCAGTGCAGGCTCTAGTCGAGATAGAATATTATCATAACCGACGAGGCCTATTTGCTTCAAATGAGGCTTACCTTGCTACTATTCTATGACTGTAGATATATTCAAAATATGTTTGAAATACATAAAAATCAACCATCAGTACATGTTCAATATATTTTTCATGTTACTTGCAGCTACATGGTGGATGACGTTTGGAGCGGACACATTAACACTACAAAAATACACCATGCGGATTGTCTCACAATGTGTTTTCTCCAGTGGATGTGAACATAATTGAAGCACATTTGCTTTAGTGCATACTCAATTGAGGAACCGTCTTGAATACAAGAAATTATATAAGCTCGTGTATGTCCACTACAATCTAAGGCTACAATTGCAAGAGCATGATATTAGGAATGAAAATAAGGATGTAGATCCTTTTGGAGATCAGATTAATGCCACTATGTACGACAGAGCAAACCCAATCCATGAGTTGTATGACAGCTCCATGAGCCACTCAGAGCCTCTGCTAGATGAGGAAGGTGAGCCCCTCATGCCATCTACAATTGTAGTTAATGCCATCTCTGAGAATGAACTCGATAAAACACTAAATGATCAACTGTTAAAGCAATGGACTAAGAAAACTATTGGCAAGACTCATGTTATAAAAAGAAAAACTTGTAGCCAACCAACTCAAAAATTGGCTCGAGACTTTGCCTCGCTTACGTAAACAAGGAAACAAGTGCCTACTAAGAAGAAGAAAAAAAGACATTGACGAGGATATTGTGGGAAGCGATGAAGAAACGGAAACTCCAACATCTGATGCAGTAGAGTACCAAGAGTCTGACGCTAGTACCTCTTCACCGTCTCACGATGGAGTACAAGATCAATAAAACACATGGCAACCATTAGAATTCACCTGAGAATTTTCACGCATGCTATCTAGGATGAAGACCATGGTTGTCATGCATCAAGAACAATCAATAAGATCTATATGAGGGCTAAGGACCGCCAACGAGAATCATTCTCGGCCACAAGACTTCTTACTACGCATCCCATAGTAGCTCAATACTCTTTTCTGACTTATGGGCGTCGAGATGCCAACCTATTATCTTCTGGTGATGATTCTCATTCGTTCTCGGACATCTCTTCTTATCCTACTTAGGGCCTGTTTGGGACTGCTTCGCTCCAGCTTTTTCAACTCTGCTCCAAACTTGTCTAGCCAAACGGGTCCAACTCCAAGAACTCTGCTCCAAGAAAAAGGTGGAGTTGAAGGCCTACTCCACATTTGTTCTGGAGCTCCTCAAGGGGTACTCCAGAAACTGAAGTTTTGTATCTCCTCATGGAATTGGGAGAAAATTTCCCACCACTGCCATTACACAATTCCTCTCCTCCACCGATTCGATTTCTTTTCCTCTCCTCCCCACCCACCCGCGCCGGAGCCTCTCCTCCCCACCCAGACCCGCGCCGCTCCTCTCCTCCGCCCCCCGACCCGCGCCGCCCTCTCCTCCGCCCCCCGACCCGCGCCGCCCTTTCCTCCGCCACCCACCCGCGCCGCTCCTCTCCTCCCCACCCAGACCCGCGCCGCTCCTCTCCTCCGCCCCCACCCGCGCCGCCCCTCTCCTCCGCACCCACCGGCGCCGCCCCTCTCCTCCGCCCCCACCCGCGCCGCCCCTCTCCTCCGCCCCCACCCGCGCCGCCCCTCTCCTCCGCCCCCACCCGCGCGACTCTTCTCCTCCGCCCCCACCCGCGCGACTCTTCTCCGCCCCCACCCGCGCGACTCTCCGCCGCCCTATTCCGGCCACCACCGGCTTCCTCCCCGGCCCCCAGAGACGCCCTCCCCCTCCTACCCACGCGCCTCCGCCCCGAGCGGCACCCTCCCCGACCCGACGTCCTCGCCGAGCGCCGCCGTTCTCCCTGAGCGCCGCCCTCCCCGACCCGGCCTCCTCCCCTGCCCCCGGAGACGCCCTCCCCCTCCTGGCCGCTGCGCCTCCTCCCAGAGCGCCGCCCCGCTCCGATGGATCTTGCGGCTTGATGTTGTGCAAAGAATTTTTCTGAAGACTTTTCTTCTGTGCTCACTAGATGGTGCTTATGTGCTTTGCTGGGGCAGTTGATGCTCCTAAAAGATGTGTTCATCGCTGCATGTTTGGACGTCATCGTCTGTTGTAAACAAGCGTTTCTGTCTGTGCAGGTAGCGTCTGTTGCTGATGACATGAGCGCAATGAGGTGAAGAGGATTGGAGCTTCCACACGCACGGCAATTTTTGTGATGAAAAATTCCCCTCCTTCCTTTCATTGGAAAGTTTAGCATAGTTGTTAGTTCAGTTGACCTATGGTAGATTTCTTCGCATTTGTCTTGCGGTAGATGGTAGATGTTGTATGTTGTCTTGTGGCACGCCGCCACCTAGAGAGCCAGATATGCTGTTGTAACTTGTAAGACTATCAGATGGGTAATTCGTTCTGCGAAATGTACATTAGAAATATCAAACTGTTGGTGGCTTTGCGTATGTAATTGCGAAATGTACATTAGAAATGAAATTTGTTTCTGTTGGTTAATCAAGAAGTTTTTGAGCTCAATAGGACATCTATCATTGGTGAAGGACCTGGTAATTCTGTCATATAAAGAACCACCACAAGTGCTTCTGTTGGTGCATGACTGCAGGTACGTTTTGGCATATCATCAAGCATGACTAATGTCATTTTCGTTGAATGGACATGCTGCCATGGAAGGATGGACTTTGTTAATAATCTATCATGCACGTTGCAATTTATGAGACAAAAGGATGGAATTATTTGACCAAAATATTTGTTTTTTGGTTTTCTCGAATAAATTAATTGCGATTATAATATTTTACATCATATTTCAATTGGCAACAAAAAAAATTCAATTACATATGCTCCGCAGACATCAAAACATACACCGAACATCATTCAGGGGCACATTGGACCTTTCTCAGGGAAACCTCACATTCCCGGAGCTGGAGCTAGCTGCGTGCCAAACAGGACCACCTGCTCCAGGAACTCCAGAGTGGAGCTGCTCCTTGGTGGAGTTGGTGGAGCAGAGCTGGAAAAACTGGAGCAGAGCAGTCCCAAACAGGCCCTTACCATTTGCAAATTAACCCAATGCAAGAATTATTTACCAGTGGGCGGAACCTACATATTACCAACAAGTTTATAATCATTGGATACAACATGCCCATCCAACATACACTTGGGATCAATACAAAGCCCACCTAGCTCATTCTGAAGGACTTGTTCTAATTGATAACAATAAGTACATTACACAACCTTTGCGTTTCTCAACAATGTATTGGTACGAATTGATACTCCATTATTGTTCACTTTTTAGTATATTACTCAAGTTACCATTCATTACTATTAACTTGTGTTTTCATTATTTCAGATGCGACACGACACTTGGAGAGAGCTTCACTACATGGTCAAGGTAGTAATGAGCAATTTTTATGTGCAACTTGAGGCCTTGATACTTCATTAAATACTTTCCATTTAATACTTGCATTACTCGACTATCTAACTGCCATTAACCGGTTTCCCCCCGGTTTTTCTAGTTTCTGACTGGTTACCGGCCCTAAACCACCCCCATGCAAATTTCCGTTTAGCAAAATTCGTCTGTGTTTTCATCGATTTAACCGGTCGGTTACCAGTACCGCCCGCCCGGCGGGATTTGACCCGGTTCCGGTATTTCTAACCTTGGTTGATACTCGACACAATTTTCCAAGAGCCGCACACTATGACATCTTCAAGACTTGGATTTCGGATTTTCCCTACTTTAGTGTCAACCTTTTCAAATACAATGATATTACATATACCTTGTATTTAAAGGGGTGTTAAGGGTATAAATGTCATTTCCTGTTTTAGGGTTATGTTGAGTCATGTAATATATAATGCCTTTATAGGCTGTGCAATAGACAAGAGAAATATTCTTTCAACTCTTCTTATAGGTTGAACCAAAGCCTACTTAGTGAGTTCGTAATGATGCACCATAAAAACTAAAATCAGGAAAGTACATATGCACCACAAAAATTGACGTGAATTTCTGAACTCCAAAAAATTCAACCTGTATAATACTTTGGAATTCATTTGTTCTAAACATGTGAAAAAAATGGAAAGAAGTTGGCAAAAATATGTACCTGCGCACTAAGAAATCGAAGGGCAGCAATCTCAGCAAATGTTACACCACCAATAAAGACAACCAAAACCAGAGAACGATGACCAACCCTAGAACAAATAGACATGTTTCAAAAAAAAAACAGACGAAGATAAGCACAATCGTATGACAAGTTGACAACTAGAGGAAAGATTAAAAATGTAATTAGTGACAATTCTTTCCTTATTAGTACAAAAAAAAGGACATCAAGTGAAACAGTGTGTAGTTTTGTACTATTTTGGCAAAACTTTCACAATTTTAAAAAGCCAGTGCAATTCTAGGCTTCTCCAGGGGGGAACTACTGGTAGGCGATGTGATGTCAAATGACAAAATAATAGCTGTCTTGTTTGCCTTTTTTTTTACTTTGCTTTCATATCTTCACTAGTTTCCTTTTAGCTTTCTTCTGTTTTACATATTATCTCATTCAGCTAGATCTAATGCTACATCCAGTGATACACCACATGATTTGATCCTGGATGGTCCAGAAAGTTCAACTAAGCTCATGCATTTCAGGCATATAAAAAGTGTAGGCATGTATTGGCCCATTAGCCTTAGCCCATGTGGCCTATGTAAGACTTGTATATAGGCCTGTTCGGCAGGCAACAAGCCGGCCGGCTTTTCGCAGCCGCTACAGTATCTAACTTTTAAACGGAGTATTTTCTCAAGACGGGGTCTACAAGTTAAACATAGTACACGTTAAAAGCCCAACATCTGTACCAGCCAAAATCGCAAGTGAGTATCGATCTCTCCGTAATCTGTACCGTAAACAGCCAAAATTCAAAAATTTCAGCCAAAAACCATAAGCCGCAGCCAAAAAGAACAGGCCCTATATCGCATTCAATAATGAATAAGACGTACAATTGTGAATAGCTCTAAAGTGAACAATATTAAGGGGCAAACTCAGTGGAGAACAGCACAAATTTGGCAGCCCGTACTTTAGTCATTAACTCAACATGACAAGTATTTGCCGTGTATAAACTATCATTAGTAAATAATAAAAATAGGATAATGAAATAGCACGTCAAATTCGGATATTCAAATAAAAAATTCAAACGTTACCACCACCTTTTCCTCAAACCTCTAAACAAAGTCAACACGATTGTGGTAACCCTCCCTATCCATTTCTAGGAAAATTTACCTGTCAATGCTCTGTTGAGCTCCCGAACCTGGGAGTACTTCCAATGAAGAATTAATGGCCGAACCATGGTTCAAAATCCCGGCGGTTACCAGCCGGTAACCGCCGGTTACCGGTTTTACCGGTGGAGACCGGTAACCGAAAAACCGGCCGGTATGAATTTTTTGATTTTTCGAATTTTGGCCGGTTTTTTCCGGTTTTCCGGTTACCGGCCGGTTTTTCCGGTTACCGGCCGGTTTTTCCGGTTACCGGTTTCAAAATATCTCAAAATTCAAATTTTGATTTTTAAATTGTGAGCGGTTTTTTACCGGTTTTTCCGGTAACCGGCCGGTAACCGCCCGGTTACCGTTACCGGCCTCCGACCGGGATTTTTTCCGGTTCCGGTTTTTGGAACCTTGGGCCGAACCACCCTATATGCATGAGATAAATCTTTTAGAAAATGTAATTAGCTTCCCTATAAAGTAAATTTCAATGTAGACAACATCCACTCACTCTTTTCAAATCCAGATGAGGACCTGGCAATAATTTCAACAATTCTTCAATAGATCGCCTGCAAGATGGCAAATAAATTTTAATAGCAGAAAGAACATGTGGCAAACCTTCTACCGCTTTAATTAAGGTCATTCAAGCAAACTACTTGCTCAATATAACATTTACAACATTTTTATATAAGAATGTGCACCAAGACTTCTAGAGTTGAGGGAGAAATCATAAGCAGATGAATCAATAGACATAAATAACAACTTTTGCTCCGATAGGTAACAGAATGTTAGGAGAAAAAATAGGACAGTAAACAAAGAAAATTGGAAGTTACATCCCTATTGCTGTACGGAATGTCATTCAACACTAAGACAGGAGGTGGAGAGGAGAAGAAATAGGCATAATTTTTTTCCCCTCCGTAAATTTAATTTTGTTCTCCCCAAAGTGGAGAAAAATGGAAATGAATTAAAAAGCATATGTAACCAAACTAGAGCTTTAATTTTATTATCTCTTTGATTTTATCTCATCTTACATGTGTACAGAAGGTTCATATAAAATATTCTTCCTAAGAAAATTAAACACATCATTATCTGCGTACTACATTCAAAAAATGAAAAACAAAACATTGTCATTGAAAAACTAAGAGATCAAAAATAAACTGGCATGATAAACTTACCATCCAGATCTCACTGCATGCTGAACAAGGCGAATACTAAGGGCCTGTTTGGGACTGCTCTGCTCCAGTTTTTCCAGCTCTGCTCCACCAACTCTACCATGGAGCAGCTCCACTGTGGAGTTCCTGGATAAGGTGATCCTGTTTGGCACACAGCCTAACTCCAGCTCCAGGAATGTGAGATTTCCCTGAGAAAGGTCCAATGTGCCCCTGAATGATGTTTGGTGTATGTTTTGATGTGTGCGGAGCATATGTAACTGAATATTTTTTGTTGCCAATTAAAATATGATGTAAAATATTATAATCGCAATTAATTTATTCGAGAAAACCAAAAAAACAAATATTTTGGTCAAATAATTCCATCCTTTTGTCCCATAAATTGCAGCGTGCATGATAGATAATTAACAAAGTCCATCATTCGAATACAAATAATTGTCCATAGATAACTAGAGAGTAGTTTAAACCAAAATGACTACGAATGCAAGTGTTCCGATACATAATTCTATGCTGCTATAAGGGTTTTATGCAATTGAACATAACAGTGTGCTACAAACCTACAATAAAACTGTCCAATTTGGGTTATCATAATAATTCTCATCACAATTCTCTGCTCATACATAATAGAACACAACACAATACAAGGCATCAATACAACTCATCATACGAATCAATACAATTCTCTGCCCATCCCCATTCAGCAGCCAAGCTTAGCATTTCAGTAATGAAAGAGGCATCATGGAGAGGACCTGTCCAAAGTGGGCCTACAACTGTGATAGAATTGGCATTCTGAAAAATAAATAAAAAATAATCATATACTAGCATAATTCCTTAGCCAAGTATTTGACAAAGGAAAAATAAATAAAAAAATAATCATATACTTTCTCTGTCAAAGGAAAAAAAGAGAACTAAGTGCTAACATCAATGAGTAAAAAATGACACAAATAAAGTAGCCACACAGTTTGATCATGATACTTTCGTCATTATTTAATACAACCACATTGATTCAATGTACCTACTGTTTTGTCTGTACAACCACAAGAAATCTGCCCCAGCTCATCAAATCCAAACGTCTGAGACTGACCACAACTCTTGCAATGACAAATGAAACCATAATTACTGCCAAAATAGAAAGGACGTCAGTGACATAAAACATTCCAATGTTCTACTAATCGGGCTGTAGGATAGTTGGAAATAAAAGATCACTGAGTTCACCTGATACCATCTTCTTTTCCATTGCATAATTGTACCAACACTCGATAAACAGGACCGCGGTACGCATAATATGAGAACACTGGTGTTATGTGAAATCCCAGAATAGCTGCTTCCCGTGCAGCACCATCTATAAGCATTCGCAAACCGACCTCATTCGGATATGGCACTGGACGAACATAGGCTCCATATGAAGACAATGAGCTAAGAGAAACAAAATGTTACAGCGTAGACATGAAAGAATTATGACTGTTACAATCCTCAGTACGAACAAACTTGCTCACGTTTTTAAAAGAAAACTGATGTCAGTATATACAAACCGCGAACGGGCCTCTAGCCTAGCGGTAGAGCGCTCTAGTAGCACCCCCCAGATCCTGGGTTCGACTCCCAGTGGGAGCGAATTTCAGGCTGGGGGAAAAAAATCCCCTCGCTTGCCCCATAAGCCAAAGCACAGGTCTAAAGGCTGGCCTAGGTCGTTGGTCGCGGGTTGAGCGTTGGGCTCCCATTGGTCGTTCTCACATAGGCTGATGCCGCTGTGTCAGGGTGGGGCAAGGGTTCGGGGATTTTCTCGATCTGCGTGAGAGGATCTTCTTCTTAAGCATAATGCCCGGGGGTTTCTTCCCCCCGCAGGTCGAGTTTTTTAGTATATACAAACCAATGTAAGTCAAGTTTACAGGACAAAAGGAAGCAACTATAACAACAGTAAAGATGTCTCCCTACACTCGATGAAATAGTGATATACACAATCTGAAAGCCAAAAAAAAATCTAACAAGCAATTTGACTTGTGTTCGTTGCTGGCTGGTAAACTTAGCAAGAATTGGTAACACTGCCATTATGCCAACATTTCTAGTTTTCTACATATCACTTTAAATCATGTATATTTTTAGGATACAAGATTGCACCATAAATTGAACTACAAGAATAAATTGAACTACAAGAAGCAATTGAACTCAGTAGATATCCCTCGTTCCAATTGCATAAAAATTGAAGAACCTACTGATTTAGGGATTTACCCCTATCAAAACAAAGTATAATCTGATTTAGGGATTTACCCCTATCAAAACAGGGTATATATCAGACCCAACCAAAGAAACCAATGCTGGACGAACAAAGTTAGGCAAAATTTGGCATTTGCCACTTCAAAACATGGCATTACAAATCTAGGAGATGTACACGATGCAGAAATGGATAAGAACTCACCATCTTGCGCCATACCCTCTCGCCGATCGCCAATCCGTCGACGTCAGGTACAGAAGGCCCCCAATCTTGAGCGCCAAGAACGCCGCCTGTATGTACGCGGCCTCGCCGCCGAACGAGTCCACGTCGATGACGTCGAAGTACTCGGCCGGAGGTACCGCTCCGCGAGCAGCCGGGTAGCGTCGAGGTGCGACACCACCCACCTCCTGTTCGCCGCGTCGAATGACGGGGCCGAGCGCGTCGGAGGCGTCGTTGGCCCACACGAAGTCGGCACCGACCTGCGCGAGGTAGCGGAGCGCGCGGACGCCACAGCCGCACATTGCGTCGAGGCAGAGGAGAAGGAAAAGAAATCGAATCGGTATGGAGGAGAGGAATTGTGTAATGGCAGTGGTGGGTAATTTTCCCCCAATTCCATGAGGAGATACAAAATTTCAGTTTCTGGAGTACCCGTTGAGGAGCTCCAGAAAAAACGTGGAGTAGGCCTTCAACTCCACCTTTTTAAGGGCCTGTTTGGCAGAGCTCCATCACTGAAAAAATGAATCTGGAGCAGCAGATCCACCAAAAACAGCTCCACCGTGAATCTGGGATCCCACCATGGAGCTAGACAAAACTGTTTGGCTTGCACAGCAGCTTCAGATCCACGAAACTGAGTTTTTGGTGGGAATGGCCTGTTTTGCCCATGGGTTTTATGGTGGTATAGGATGGGGTGTGTAACCAGTGGCAAAAGGTGGGTAATTACCACCCAACTCCACGAGTAGGTACGAAACAAGGTTTCGTGGAGCACCCCTTGAGGTGCTCCGTGGATTTCATGAATCTGGAGCTAGATTCAGTATTTTGGTGGATCCAGATTTCGTGGAGCTGGAGCGTTTGGGTAAAAATTCGTGGAGTGGAGCTGTTTTTGGTGGATCTGGAGTTGGTGGAGCTCTGCCAAACAGGCCCTTATAGCAGAGTTCTTGGAGTTGGACCCGTTTGGCTAGACAAGTTTGGAGCAGAGTTGAAAAAGCTGGAGCGGAGCAGTCCCAAACAGGCCCTAAGAGGTGCGTATCCAGAAAAGATATACGATATATCACTAGGGCTGAGATTGAAAATAAGAACAGGTAAGTAGTAGTTGTTACCAAGACCATGATGACTCGGGATTGCAGAAAAAGAATAGCAAATTTATGAATACCCAACAAGCAGAACTGCAGAAGTAGGAATAATCTAGTTGTGTTTTGAATATCATATCCATGATGTGATGCAGTGATGGAAAATGAAAAACTTTTGAACAAATACAAAAACAATACTTCTAACAAGTTTCGATAAAATATCATGACATGAACTTCCGTTGGAAGTATGGAAAATAGCAATTGATCCATTTATACTACTTTATTTATTATTGAAGCAGCTAAAAATCAGATGTTATTTTGCAGCTTAGTATAACTAAAGACTCCAACAAACTATTTAAGTTATATGGAAGAGTCAAAGTCACTTGCAGGTTAATAACAGCATTTTTCGAGAAGAAAGATATTAACTAGTAAGAAAAATATGCACAGATTAAACCATAGTTACAAAACTAAACTTGCACTTCAGTCAGATTAATTTGTGGAGATTAATTCAGTATGAAGTTATGTTAGTGCAGCTTTAAAAAATGCTATGAGTTAAAGACCACATCCGGATGATAACAAAAATGAAGATGAAACCCAAAATGTACACTTTTTTTGCCTTCAGATAAGGAAAACATCATTAGGCAAAAAAAATCTAAAGGCGAAAGAAACCCACAATGTATACTATTTGCAGTTGGACTTGTTTAAACCAGAATAAGCAAGAAAATATAGCCTACTAAGAATGAAAGAGAGATCAATGTTTACAATTCTATCTATTTCGGTTACTAGCGACCAGGTTTAACAAAACCAGATAGGGCAAAAACCTCCAGATGGAAATCGGCTCGACTATTGTTGTTTTCCGTACACTTTTTGTTCCCATTGTCTCTTTTCTCCAGGTCTTAAGTTTCCTCTTGCTTATATTGTTAAACCTTGTCCTTATGCAATTCATGTAAAACAACATAATAGCTCCCACTACCCACTGGAGAAACCGGGAATTAGCTGGTTCCCACTGGAACAGTGAACCCTGCTGTAGTAATTATGCCTCGCAATGCTGTCACGTTTATGGAGATGGTTGACAATGTTATGTTTGTTCTTAAACATGCATTGATAAATATTTATGTGACCAGGCATGTGAAAACCAAATGGTTGCAGCATTAGCAAATGGAACATAAGGAGATGAATGCAAAGTAAATGTAGAGCTTCAGCAGTTAATACTTTGTCGTATCATTTACATCAACTATAAGCTGCAGAGCTCTTGTAATACCAACCCAATTACTTCTTGATTCCTGTGTAGCACAACAGTATGTTGCAGAAAATTAGGGATGAAAAGAAGAAACTAGATAAAATAACATGGTAAAACAACATTTAAGGAGCTGCAGAGAACTCTGAAATAAATAAAAAAAAGAAGTTCATTGAGGAGCTAATCTGACTAACCTGCCTCTTAAAAAGGCCCTGCTTTTTCCAGATTGTATAACAGGGGCATGTGCTCAAAACCATAACTATGCAGTATTTCCCGCCTAGCCAGTAGCATAGAAAAGAAAGAAGACAAGGATAAATACTTGGTGTAAAATCAACAACAATGCTGGCATGGGACAAAAATAAATTCCAAGAAATGCAAAATACAAGTCCTAAAACAAATTTATTCAAATACCGCCTATAGCAACAAATCGACGACTAGAATGGTGCAGAAAATACTCAGTTTAAGCAAGCAGAAAATGCTGTAAAGTATTGTCTGTGCCTGCCTACTGGGTACCATAAAGCAGCAACCCTTCTCGTTTTACATGCATAAAATAGACAGCCTTTGTGTGGCATCAGACATGTTACAAGATACTTAATTACTTATCTGTAAAACATTCCATACTTTTATGTGGATCCTTATGGCATCTGAGTCAAATCATATTTCCAAATAGAACTTAATATTATATACATGTATTCGTTGACATTTTAAAGATTTGGCATGCTAATCAAATGCTTTGTGGATGCCAAATTACTCAAAATATTTATATCCTAAATGGATATGGAAACCAGATGTTTTGGATATAATCTGACTGTATCTATTTGCATCCTCGGATATCGAATTATAGACCATATTCTCGTTTGCAACCTTCAACAAGCTATGGATATTAACTTATAAGCACAATCTTTACTCCTTTTCACCCAGCAAAACATGCATCATACTAGTGAATTTCAGCATTACACTAGGCTAAATCAAACACCAGCCTCTGATCTGCATTATCTTATTCAAATCATTAACTAAAACATTTTACAGACATTGGTACAAAGTCAACTAAGATAATATATTCAAAGTAATCGCTCCATGTCCTTAAGTCTTCTATTACTATAAAAAGCCGTCTTGGTCATTAGTACCGGTATTATGTAAAAAAAACTATATAGCTTTCGATTCTGCAAAGAATAAATTTAAGATTAACAATTCACATATCGACATTTCTAATAGTTCATATATAGGTGGGAGAAAAAACACAGCTTCAAACAGGATAACTAAAAAAATGTGCTCCAGGCCAAAAGATCCTGTCAACCCATTTTACCTGTAAGTTACAACATATCTTGCAAGTTGCAAAGCTATGAAAAATAATGAACATGAAATTTAACACAAAAGCAATACAGGAAAATCCCAGAAACACTGGCTTTATAAAGCAAAATAAGCATACCTCAAGTAATCGAAATTTTTCTTTGGCAGCCCACCATTTGTAAGCGAAAGTAAGACTAGAAGGCGAAGCACATTTTCAATAGATTCCTGCTTATGGATCATCTCCTCAATGTACTCAAAACATCTGTGAATTCATCTATCTTAGCTAACATTTTACCATAAATTCAGAGGGAACTGAAAGACAAACTGATTGACAATAATGATATCCTCAAAACCAAAAACAGAAAGCTAGCAATGAGCTTCACATAAATTTTTTGTGAAACTTCTTTATATGCCACTGTAGGTTTGGCATATTTTGGATCTACTCCAAAAGAGTAAACCTTACTGCTCCATGTCACTATCACAGGCTAAACCACTAACCTATCACTTTTGTCCTTTTTTCCTACCTTCTTGCCATGTCAGAAAATGACAATATGCCATCATTTACTTCGTTAGACCAACAAAGATACATGGGGCCTGAGCAAAGCAACCAAGCTACGAGCGACTGAAGAAAGCACAAGAAACCTAAGACTCAAAGGAACCAAGAACTTCCACCCAGAGCAAGCGAGCAAGGCATTGTCCACCCAGGTCCTCACCTCCCTCCCCTCTTCACCTCACTGTGGCCAAAGTGCACTTTTTCGGCGCCGATCCACCCCTCCGACTACATGAGCAGCCCAACCCACCATTGCTCAGTTGCTCACCCACTCCACCTGCATACCGCCAGATCCCAGTGGAATCAACAAGAACGCTAGAGTTATTTCTATTCCCATACAAAAAAAGAAAAACGCAAGAACAATTTGATAGGCCATCAGCTAAAATTTGCGGAACCAAGTACTGATACTCCTAAAAACTAAATAACGAGTATAAATTAGCAATATCATCTTCTGCTACCACAAGGAACAACTTCTTCAGGAGCATGGAAGGCAGGGCCGTGCACGTGGGAGTCAGCTCCTCAGCTACATGGGCACGGAGCCACAGTGCCTAGTGAGAGGGACCCAAGAAGCTTGGCTGGGTTTTCCACAAAGAGGAGTGCCCATGTGAGGTGTGAGCACAACACGGGGCAAGTAGATGGTAGGGAGAGACACGAGACGGAAGGGACTGCACCTTTGGGTGGGTGAGGTGGACCACCACCAGGATGTGAGGCAGGAAGGTCCAAAGTGATGATGCAAATCTTGGCGCCACAGAGGCATAGCTGAGGCAGAAGGCCAGAAGCAACAGGAACTGAGAGGAAGAACTTGGCAACATAGTGCTTTGCAGCAATGTCACTGCGCAGTTGCAAGTACAACCTGTAGTTTCAGTCACATTTGTTCAAGGCTACCAGCTTAGCCTGCCTATACTGGCATGAAGCAACTGCTAGATGTTTTGGATGGCAAATACAAAAATTAAGCTAATGCCGATGGCAGATCCAAATATGCCAGACTGAGTAGCGTATAAAAATATTTCTAAAAATTGTCCATCAATTCAGTCTCTGTAGTTTTTAAATTTTCATTATATCTACCATATAATTGTCAATTCATCTAACAGAAGCTCACTTGTGACTACTGATAAGTTCTGCACAGTAATGTTGACTGTTGAGAGCAATGCTATAGGAATTGCTGTCACTAGCAAATAAAAGGAATCCACAATATACACTTCCTATGACAACTCAAAGTGCGCAAACCTAAAAATAATATAGACAAAATTCAAACACAACTCAAGTGACCAAAATTATACAACTATATATAAGATTCTAGTAAAGAAAGTTGCAGAAGGATTTAAGTATCATATATCCCAAACATTCATGGGAGTCTTGGTTTAGTCCCAGAAATACAAAAGTTCAACCTATCCTGTTTAGTCCCTAAGCTAGTAGCATTTAATTAAAGGTAACAGTTGCTAAATTTTTGGGCTAAATTGACAGCTTGACACTCTTTCAGGTCAAAATATTGCTTTTTTAAAGATGGGGTTACATAGATTATGCCATAAAAGTTGTGAAACTAAAAAATCAAAATAAAATGACAAGTTTAACTCTATGAAAGCTTAAGTACAAAACCTATGTTTTGGTCATATGTTTTCTGCAATGTAGACATAAGCAAACACACAGGAAATAAAACTTAAAACAAATGAGAGAACTTAAGGAGAATTCAAATCAGAGTGAGGAATGAACTACAAGAAATGCACTTTAAAAGGAAACAAAAAAGAATTAAGGAGAGGTGCAAAGATAAACTCACATTTCAAAGTTCTGCACCTCCAATATTGTTTGTTCTATGTCTAGTCGGGCATGAAAGGATGGTTTTCCCGTAAATGATTGCAAGTGTTGTGCTAAATGAACATGCCTCTGAATCATTGCATGTCGTAAGTAAATTTAGTCAAAACAGCGATAAAATGAAGGTAACGTAATTAACTCACAGCTATTTCTGGAAGGGAGTGCAACCTCTTCACAAAATCCTTCAGCTCAGAAACCGACTGAGTCTGTAAAACAATAAAATTATTAAAATAACTTCCTATTTTCAGATTGTTCTAGCCAAAATGGTAGCTAACTGTGGTGAAAACGGACAGGGCATAACATTCAAACAGAACTGGGATACACATGCAGATACCTAACAGTTAATACAACAAATTCACTAGAAAGTTATGCAAAATATGTAGTTTTCAAAAAAAGGGACAAAATTATACTTTATCCTAACACTCATGTCCATCTTACCCCAAATTGTAACATCAAACGCCACCTACATCTCCCCATCCGGCAATCATATTTTGACTAAAAATTTAGGTAGTTTTATCCTAACACTCGTGTCCACCTCACCCTGAAGTGTATTGTCAGACATGCCCATGAGTCACCAAATCAAATAATCGTATTTTGACTCAAGATCAAGGCGCTGCCAACTAGACAACACATATGCTATTTTTGGAGTTATAGTATAATATTTTCTTCTCTTGTAAATATTAAAACTACGGACATTCAGTAGTTCTCGTTTTTCAAACCTGCTGCATCAGACAGTTCAATTCATGTCAGTGCTCAATAGCAGGCCAGTAATATGTGTCCAGGTTATCCTAATTGTGCTAACAAATAAAATTGTCCGTTATGGATAGTGACCAATAGAAGGCCAGTAAGTACTATGCTAACAAATAAAATTCTTGTTCTGGATATGATAAGTATATATTTCAAAGGAACTGTAGTGACAGCAGCCCGTCAATAGCAACATCACCAACAACATTAGTGTCTAACTCTCTTAACTATAACAAAAAGGACTACACGTGAACCCAATGCCACTGTGCCCAAAACAACTCAATCATGAATTGTAATCTTCAATAAGAATATACACAAACAGGGGTTAATACTAATTCTAGCTGTAAATTAGCTGAAAAGGATGCTCATTATGAACTCCATATGTACACCTTTTTTCTTCACCAATGTTGCGAAGGACAATAAATACTAAAGCATGTACAACATGATGCAAAACTCTTTTATTCATACATTGGTGGATTTTACTTCTGCGTAATCTTGCTGGATAGATGTTGCCTTTTGGCGCAAGACCTGCAGTCAATACAATTTGCAATAATGTGAACTTGACATCAATGATGGAAGCTATAGTTAACAAGTTAAGATTCAACTCATTTATGTTATGAATATTATGTGTATTGATATGAGACCCAAAGGGCCATATATATAGGAGAGTACAAGAGGGTATGCCATATAGAGATAAGGCATATATGGAATAGAATACAACTCTATCTCCTAATACAACTCTATCTCCTTAACACCCCCCCTCAAATGCAAGGCGTATGCAATAGCATTGCATTTGAAAAAGGGTTAACACTAAAACAAGATAAATCCGAAGTCCGAGTCTTGATAATGTCGTCGTTGCGTGCAGCCTTTGAATAAACTGTCAAATCAAGCCGAAAAAGAATAGATAGAAGCATGACGGCACAGATCGAAGCCTGAGACGGCGGCGACGCAGTGCACAAGAAGCGCAACGGAGGCGCGGTGCAGAAGAAGCGCGGCGGCCTTAAAAACTCAGGGCGGCGGCTCAAAGAGAAGCGGCGGCATCATAAAGACTTCTACGATCTGCAGCGGCTCAAGGAAAAGAGCAGCGGCTGCTGCCATACAAAATAAAATTCCTACACTTCTATGACTGACAAGAAATTTGTGGACTCGCACGGCTTGAACGAACAAATAAAAACTACGGACTTGGATGGACGCAACGGATGACTCACGAGAAATAACCGAAGGCTGACTAAAAGAAATCAGCAGCAGAAAATCTCACTCCCTCAAAAAAAAACCCCTCACCTCTCTCTCTCTCCCACTCCCTCAAAACCCCTCACCCTCTCTCCTGTCTCCCAAAACGCTTTCCCACCCGTTCCCCTCTCGCCCTTCACGTCCGTGCAAGACGCAGGAGGCGGTGCAGGGGTTCGAGAGCGCGCGGCGAAGTGGAGCCGGGAGCATAAGCGGCGCGAGCGCGGAGGCCGGGAGGCAGCAGCGCGGGCGCAGAGGCAGGGAGGCGGCGTCCAAAGGCGGCGGCCGGGTCCTGGGCAGCCGAGCGGAGAGCGGCGGCCTCGGGCGACGATGGCTAGATACAAGAGCGGCGGCAGGTGCGGCGTCCCGGTCGTCGAAGAAAACCCGTGAAGGAGCGGCTGCCAGCGGGAAGAGCATGGCGGCGCCGGAGAGACGGCCGGATCCGGCGTGGAGCGATGGCGGCACGCGGATCCGGGCGGGAGGCGGTCGTATCTGGCCGGGACGAGGCCAGATCCGAGCTCGGCTGCGTCGGAGTGGCCAGATCCAGCGGCGGCCGGATCAGGAAGTGACGGAGCGCGGCGGCCTGAAGAAGAGGACGGCGTCGGAGCCCAGATCCGGCGACGATGAGCCTGCCCCGGGTGGGAGGCAACCCGCATGAGCCAGGAGCAGGGGGAAAACAAGCCGGCGGCGCCGGACAGCTGGCGGGAGATGGCGCCAATGGCGACATGCGGCTGCGCCGGCGGCCGGGAAGAGATGGCCGCCCCCGGGAGAGGAGATCGATCTTCCCAGGGGCAGCAGCAACAACGGAAGTAGATCGGTTAGGGTTTTAACCTAAGCTCTGATACCATGTTATGAATATTGTGTGTATTGATATGAGACCCAAAGGGCCATATATATAGGAGAGTACAAGAGGGTATGCCATATAGAGATAAGGCATATATGGAATAGAATACAATTCTATCTCCTAATACAACTCTATCTCCTTAACAATTTATAACGACATTGGATAACAACCAAAACCACCACCAGGATTGGCACAAAGTTTCTTCACATAAGATAACAAGGACAGGTCTCTGGAATGAACCTGAACTACAACTTCAAAATTAAGGTCTCGAATCTCCTTATACAACTTATCACTGAAAAGAAAAGAACATCACCATAAATTTATAGCTCTAAATGACAAATATTCTGTAAAAAAATGCAAGCACTTGCACTCTAACATGGGTTCAAATACAGATTACAGAAGCTTCTTGCTGAACGAAGAAGCAAAATGATGTATTTGCAATTATATAGAGACGGGGTCATGATAAAGGATAAAAAAATCAGCAGTTACCGGCCGGTTACCAGTCATACCGGCCTGGGTCGGTAAAAAACATTGGTCCAAAAAGTCTTAAATTTTAATGCTAGCAAAAAAAATGTTAGTAAATGATAGTTTGCAAGCTAATGAAACTGTAGAGCTAAGGTAATGAAGTCAAATTGTATTAAATGAAGCAACAAAATGAAAGCTTTCTAATCAACATGAAAAATTGTGTCAAGCTTGTTTCCCTGTTCACCGGTAACCGGCCCATAACCAGTACCGAGTAGGGTCTGATATTTTTTCCGTATCCGGTTTTTCAATCCTTGGTTATGAATCATGATAATGCTATTTAAAAATGAGTGATTTGCATTGTTGGTCATCAAACTTGTCCCTATGGCTCACATAGGTCACTGACCTAAAAAAACTAGATACTTTAGTAGCTCAAGTGAGGTTGTCAGATGATTTCATTGGCTAACATGGTGTTGACATGGAATTTCACACTAACGTGTCGTCTAGGTGGCAATCTCTCTCTCCCTCTCAACCCAAGACCGTAAATCGTCGCACACACTCTCTCCACTCTCTCCCCATTTCTCTCTCATCTCCCATGGATTCTTAAGCTCCGGTGGCTAGACTTGCCGTTGGCAGTGGCATCGCCCTTCTCTTGTCGCACAGCAAAGGGACAACCCCCGTGGCAGTCAGCCACGGTGACCACAGCCCGTACTCGTGAGGTGGTGGCTCCAAATTGCAGCAAAGGTGCACGGCCAAGGCATAGGAGGCGAGGACGCAAGACTGTGCAGTGATTCCGGCAGTGCATGGGGTCAAAGATGCCAGTTGGGCACAGTGGGCTCGCAGAAGTTACGTAGCACTGCTGGACATGCTGCTCGTGCTTTGCCACATGCGATGTTTGCAGCTGTGTTGCTGCTGCAAGGAGTTCACATGCTATCTTGCCTAAATAAAAATTTGAAGTCTTGTTAAAAATGCAATCTTGCCTAAATAACAATCGTCCTATCTTTATCCCCGGATTTAAATTGGCAATTAAGAATAATTAATGTACTAACTCTTCTGGCACAACCTTAAAAGAGAATTCTGTTAAAATATGACATCTAAGATTCCGGGCGGCCGCGTCGGCGGCGGCGGCGACCACGTTATCGCCGGCAATCTGCTCAAGATTGTTCGGGATCTCCACCAGCTTCTGATTCCCGGCCTGATCTTGTCACGGTGACACCCTCGAACTCGCTGGCCGACCCTGCTTCGATGCCGTCTTGCTTCATCGACTGGTCAGATTGTGTTGCTCGGGCCGAGGACCTCTCAAAGGCGGTCGTAGTGTCGATCATTGCTGAAGATCCTCTGGTCTCCGTCGGGGACGTAGCGGCGGGGCTCGCGGCCAGTTTGGACGTCGAGGCAGACTCCCTGGTTCTTCGTCGAGCTTCCTCCTTAAGCTACCTTCTCTTCCTCCCCAGCTCCACCTTAGTCGATCACCTGGTGGGTTTACAACAGCCCCTTCGTTCAAGTACTTCTCTGTTCAGTTTGCTGTGCAAGCGGTGGTCACGGCTAACCGGTGCAGTTGGTCGCGTCCTGCCACACTTGATCGATGTTGAGCTTAGTGGCATTCCAGCTCACGTTTGGGAGATTTCCACCGTGCAACAGCTTCTCTGCCCCCAAGCTTGGGTTCAGTGTGTTCACCCGGATAGTGTCGAGCTACAGGATCTCTCTTCATTCCGATGCTCGGCTTGGTGCATGGACTTGTCTAGTCTTCCTCATTCTAAAGATCTTTGGGTGGCTGAGCCTCCGATTGCCATTCAGGAGTCTCCGCCTGTGAAAAGAGTTCTCTCGTACCCTGTTCACGTGAAGTTTTCTGTGGCCCTGCGGCCAAACGTCGATGTTGACGATGACACTGTGACGTTCAATGATGAAGAGGGTGATCCTGCTAGACAGCGTCGCCGACTTCGGCCCCCCTCCCCGCCGTCTAATTCCGGCCACGCTGGTGGTGTCACTTCGGGCCATGGTGGCTCGGCGCGGCGGCCGGTCAGGGAAAGGTTGGGTCCCACTCTCTCCAGCTGCACCCTCGGGGCAGCCCAGCAGACGTCGGACTGTTCCTCTCCCGTCTCTGGATCTCAGCAGGATCTTGATGGTGAGCAGGTTAATCCATGCAACAAGGATTGCTTCGATTTCTCCCCTGTGGGCGGCTCGGTGCGTATTGATGATGGGTCTCGGCCTCTTAATGGACAGCTTTTGACGGTTGCTGGTTGCCAAGACAAGGTGGGCCTCCAGAGTATTTCTCAACAGATGGGGTTTCCCATTACATCGGAGCTCATACTGACATCTCAAGATAATTGTGCGACCCCTTGGAATTCTGCCAGTGAGACCGTGGAACGTGCTCAGACGGAGGCAACGGTTGGGGTGCTCCCATGCATGCTGACCTCCCCATGCTCCTCTGAGACTCCTGGCTCAATTCTGAATTTACCAACGTCTGTTCAACCTGCTAGTCCTCCCGGATTGTACACTGCAGGAAAGTTAGGAGGCCACGGACCCTCCAAGTTTTACTTTCGTCGGCGACGCTCACGCCGAAAGCAAGATAACTCGGCCCAGGCTGTAGACGTGGTAGCTTCGGTTCCGTCTCCGACCATGGGCGTGATTGGCCCGCCGATGGTTGATGGCCCTTGCCTCCCATTGGTGGATGCTTCTGCGGGAAATCTAGACCAAGTCCAAGTACCTAATCCGGATCCGGCCGTGGTTGATACCTCTTCAGCTCCCGACGCAGGCCCACTGGTGGGGGTAGGTGCAAACCTATCGCCGGTGACGTCGCCATCGTCCAGTCTTGCTATTGGAGGGGATCTTCCAGATGTCCTGGCCTGCAATGCCTTGCCTCTGGCTGATGACCTCTCTACTCATGCTGAGAGGAACAGAGAGAGCATGCCAAGGACGCAAAATCAGGAAGGATCGCCGAGCTGTGGTATATTGTCACCAGCTAGTGGTTTTACCAAACGAGTGTCGATGACCTTGAATTCTTTGCTGCCTGTTCCGGTGGTTCAGAAACGACGAAAAAAGACCTTGCCTCCAGCCTTTATTCCTAGACGCAGTAAGCGGGTAGCGCACTTGTCACCGGAAATTGATCGGAATTCTGCTGCTACGGTATGTCGCAAGCTGAGTCTACTCACTGATGGCGAGCTCTCAGAGGAGGCTATGGAGCGCTACACACAAGTGTTCTCTAGGCCCCTAAGCAGGGAACATTTGCTTGCTCTCACAGCCCTATTTGGATGGAACGCGCCTACGGAGGATCAAGTTCGCAATGCGAACGCTTCCGTTCCCTCCTGATGTTCAGTTTGCTGGGGGTTTGTTGTTGGTCGCTGTGTTTTAGTTTCTCTATGGCTAGTTCAAAAATTTTGATTTGGAATGTTCGAGGTCTCAATGACAAAGCAAGGCGGGATACAGTGAGGAAAGTAGTTGATGCGTGTCGGCCAGACATAGTTTGTCTCCAAGAGACTAAACTGAATTACATTTCAGATCAAGATATTCTCTCCTTTCTTGGGCGTGATTTCAGCTCCTTCGTTTTTCTGTCAGCGCAGCATACTAGAGGAGGTATTCTAGTGGCTTGGAGGGATGGTGGTTTCTCTGCTATTTCCCACCGCATTCATAGGCATTCCGTCTCGGTTCAGTTCCAGGGTATAGATGAACCTGAGTGGTGGTTCACGGGGGTCTATGGACCGCAAAGTGATGCTGACAAGATTGCATTTCTTGTTGAATTGCGGGAAGTCCGGAGTCTCTGTCCCGGACCTTGGTGTGTGGCAGGTGACTTCAACTTAATCTTCTCCTCAAAAGATAAAAGTAATGTCAACATCAACAGAGCTATGTTGGGCCGTTTTAGGCGCTTTGTAAATGAGATGGAGCTTAAGGAGATTCCACTCTTGGGTAGAAGATACACTTGGTCGAATGAGCGAGAGTCGCCAACTTTGGTTAAACTCGATCGGGTCCTGTGTACGACAGATTGGGAGAATATTTATCCCAGCTGTATCCTTCAAAGCCAAGCAACGGAGATTTCTGATCACTGTCCGCTATTTCTGGGGCTCAAGGATGGGATTCAAGTGAAGAAGAGGTTTCATTTCGAAAGTTATTGGACCAAGTTTCCTGGTTTTCAGAATCTTGTAGCCATTTCTTGGGCCAAACCAGTCACCACCGCCTGTCCAGTTGAAAGAGTTTCGCTGAAACTCAAGCGTCTCACAAAGGAGCTGCAATCTTGGAGCCAAAAGGAGGTGGGTCATATTAAAATTCAGTTGGCTCTTGCTCGTGAAGTTCTCCACCGGTTGGAGATTGCCCGAGACAGCCTGCCCCTAACACCAGTGGAGGATTGGTTGAGATGTGAGTTAAAACGACATTGTCTTGTCCTAGCTTCTTTGGACAGAACCATAGCAAGACTGCGTTCTCGAATCAGATATTTGAAGGATGGTGACGCTAATACGTCATTCTTCCATCTCCAAGCGGTTTTTCGAAAGCGAAAGAACTTTATCCCAAAGCTGCAAGTTGGAGAGCGGATTGTCACAGTGCAAAATGAGAAACAGCAAGTGTTGGTAGATTATTTTGAAAACCTTCTCGGCACAGCACCTCCCCGGACTCAAACGCTTGACTTGGGATTTTTTTCATAGAGGTGATTATAACCTTTTCGACCTAGAGCTCCCAATAACTGAAGATGAAGCTTGGGCAACCATCAAGATGGTTCCAGCAGATCGTGCACCGGGTCCAGATGGCTTCACAGGGAGGTTCTATAAGGCTTGTTGGCATATTATCAAAACAGATTTCTTGGCGGCTTTCTTGGTGCTGCAGCAGGGAAACACGGTCAAGTTGGGGCTGCTGAATTCGGCTTACTTGACTTTAATTCCAAAGAAGCCAGATGCTATTCTGCCATCAGATTTCAGACCCATAAGTCTAGTGCATAGCTTTGCAAAACTGGTTACAAAAATCTTGGCTAACAGATTTGGCACCTAAACTAAACACAATGATTGCTTCTAATCAAAGTGCTTTTGTGAAGGGTCGGTGCATCCATGATAATTTCATCCTTGTGCAGCAAACTATCAAATTGCTGCACCGACATAAAGTTCCGAGCCTCTTCCTTAAATTGGATATCTCTAAGGCGTTTGATTCAGTTTCTTGGTCCTTTATTATGGAGGTGCTTTCTCACCTTGGTTTTGGCCAGCGGTGGTGTAATCTGGTCTCGGGTCTTCTTGCTTCTGCTACCACTCAAATCTTGGTAAATGGTGAGCCTAGTGTTGCCATATCTCACCAGCGGGGCCTTCGGCAGGGAGACCCTCTCTCACCCATGCTTTTCATCATCATCATGGATGTTCTTAATAGCTTATTTTCCAAGGCTGAAGAGGAGGGTCTGCTACAGCCGCTGTCTCGTCTTGCTATGGGGCAACGCGTCTCTCTTTATGCGGATGATGTAGCCCTCTTCATTCGGCCTGTGGAAAATGAGATGCGAATTACAAAAGGAATTCTTGAATGTTTTGGTAAAGCTTCTGGCCTGCGCACTAATCTGAACAAGAGCTGTGTCATACCAATGAGATGTGAGACAGAAGTGGTTCAGGCTGTTGAAAACACTCTCTCTTGTCCTGCTAAAGGTTTTCCTTGCACATATTTGGGTTTACCTTTGTCTAACAAGAAATTGTGTATGAGAGACCTTACGCCGTGGATAGAAAAGGTGGCAAATAAATTACCTACCTGGAAGGCGGCTCTCTTGAACAAAGCAGGCCGAGCTGCTCTTGTAAGGTTTGTCCTTTCAGCTATCCCTATCTACCTTCTTGTTGCGATCAATGTGCCAAAAGGAGTCATCAAGGCCATAGACAAGATTCGGCGATGTTTTCTTTGGAAAGGCCGGAAGGAGGTCAATGGAGGTTGCTGCTTGGTTGCATGGGACAAAGTACAAAGGCCTTTGGAGCTCGGTGGTTTAGGTTTGCGAAACTTGGAGATAATGGGATGGGCTCTTCAATTGAAATGGGTTTGGTTGCAGAAAACCACAACTGATAGAGCTTGGCATGGTTTGGACATCCCTACACATCCAAATGTCCAAGCCATGTTTGCCATCTCGGTGATCTCAAATGTGGGAAATGGTAGAAGCACTTTGTTTTGGACTGACCGATGGCTTCATGGCTGCTCATTAGTGGATATCGCCCCTGCTGTTGCTGCTATAGTGCCGGCAAAATTTCTGAAATCTCGCACGGTGGAGCAGGCGTTTGACAATCTTACATGGGTGAAGGACATTCAGGGCAGCTTGACTCTGATTGGTCTGATGGAATTCTTTCAGATTTGGGATTTTCTTGACACCTTTGTCTTAACCACAGATAATGACCAGCATGTTTGGAAACATGAGACCTCAGGCTCCTTCTCCTCTAAGTCGGCATATAATGCTTTCTTCTATGGTTCCGTCACTTTTGAACCATGGCGTCGGCTTTGGAAATCATGGGCTCCCCCGAAGTGCAAAATGTTCCTCTGGCTTGCCATGAAAGATAAATGTTGGACTGCTGATCAGCTTGCAAAGCGTGGGTTGTCTCATCCGGATAAATGCCTACTTTGTGATCAAGACGAAGAAACTGTTCAGCACATCCTTACAACCTGCGTCTTTGCAAGACAGTTTTGGTATAGGTTGCTCAATGCACTTAACTTGCAGCAGCTAGTGCCTAGCATTACTGAACATTGTTTCGCTAATTGGTGGCGGAGAGCTAGCAAAAGAGTTTGCAAAGCTCAGAAAAAAGGGGTCAACACCCTCATCATTTTGGGTGCCTGGATGTTATGGAAACAGCGAAATGCGTGTGTTTTTGAGGGAGATTCTCCAAGTGTCCCTAATACACTAAGAAACCTGAAATTAGAAGCTCATCTCTGGTCTCTCGCTGAGGCTTGCAAGCTTCAGGGTCTTGGGCTAAACCGGTTAGATCTCTAGGCTAGCCTTATGGTTCAGTTGGGTCGTTTCTATGTTTTTTGATGTATCCCACCCCCTTACCATGGTCCTAGTAAGAAGGGTGCTTGTTTGGACCTTTTTCCTTTCCCTATAATGCAAAGATACGCAGCTCTCCTGCGTGTTCGAGAAAAAAAAAGATTAATTCTCGGCAAATTAAAGTTACTCTCATCGTGTGTGAAACTCTCGCCTTGAATCCTATGTATCAATGCTCGTCACCTATTGCCCAATCGTCCAAGTGGACTCTCATGTCTATCATAAGTCTAACCCAACTCTTGAAACCCCTTTAATAAATACGAAATAATAAAAGAAGTCATTAAATTCAAAATTGTGCCATGACATTCCATAATCGGCTATGTCTAGCCATCTTCCAATCCGAAGGAGACTATTCCTGTGAATGTTCCTTCGATATCGATCCTTCTATTATATCCTTCCCGGCAAAGTTACTCCATCGTTTCGCTTTCACTCAAAATTCATTTGACTCCGTCTCTATCCCGCAACTCACTAAATCTTCCCTCATACCCTCCACCCAATCATAGCAAAACTTAAATAAACCCTATTGAATTTACTTGGACTTTTGAATGTTCTTTGGATTTATTTGGATTTCGATCGTTTACCGCATAATTAGATGTTGGGGTCCCAAAGAGGTGACAGATCGAGCGTGATCAAGATTCGGATAAAGACAACTATCAGGAGTTTCAAGATCATTGACTGAGAAAGCTTTAAGCAAAATCAAGGCTACGATAAATTGAGCGAGACAAGTTATTACCTTGATAATATCGCACTTACCTTTTGAATGCAAATTATTTTATTTGAAAATATCAAATTGCATACTTCACCTTGTTACGCAAATTATGTTCACACTTGTTCATAGTTAAATTCCTACGGATAATTGTTTAATTATACCCTACTCCTTGGTTTTGGACATAAACCCTTGTCACCCTGGAATTACTGGTAAATATACTAGTTATAAGTTGTATCTAAGCGTCATATTTAGCGTTACTTAGATACTCGGGGGCATTAAATTGCTCTGTCATCAATTTCAAACATAAAACTGGTTTTGAACAACCATTGGAAAGAGATGGCTGGTATTTTGAGATAACTTAGTTTTATGCTTCTCAAAAACTCTAAAAGTTGCTTTTACCTATCTGAGCAGATGGTATGGGTGGTTGGTACAGATGTAGCATGACATTGTGGTTGTGGTAGCAACGCTCAGATAACTTTAAGGACTGAATCCTATGATGACCTTCCAATGTAAAACAGTATAACCACAAGTCTATAATAGGTACGACCTAACCGACTAATTTGCATCAACCCAGTGTGGGTTACACCATCCAGTGGCACACGGTCAATTGAGCGAGTGGAGGCCTTTGACGTGATGGCGCAAAAGGGGGCTTCTGGAGCGGGTGGACGTAGCCCCCATAATGGTGGAAACCTTAGCGGGTGTGGCCTCGCTAGGAGATGCATTATAAATGCCTTATGGTGATCTTTTTGACTCACATGTCAAAGAAAATGTGTGAAACATAATAAGTTGATTATCTCTTATGAGTAAAGTGTACAACCTATATAAAGTGAAAACTGTTCGAACAGTCATGCCCATAGTCATGGGCGGGCATAGAAACTTACTTGAGTTGGTGTCTATTCTAAAACTTTGTGGATGGGATGAAAACTTGTCGAGCGGATGTAGCCCTGAATTGATTTCCACTGAGTGGACGTAACCTAGTGATTATAATGGGTGGATATAGCTCTAGTAACAAAACTAGCATATGGTGAAGGTAACCATGCGCTATAACAAGTGGATATAACATCCACTACTATTACTACTGCATTCCCTCAAATAATTTTAGAAAATATAGTTTAGTTAAAAATGCTAAGTCTTAGAGAATTTCCTATTTATTGTAACTTTGAAAATGATGCCTTTAGAAAATAAAAGAACCTCAAGTCTCCATTTGACAGGCTTACATCTATTATTACTTCATTTTGTGTGGTAACTTGCTCAGTACCTTCGTACTCATTGTTGGTCAATTATCATTATTCAGTAAGTAAGAAGAAAAAAGTCAAACCCTGTGATCATCTAAAGGAGTCGACGGAGCTGAAAGGCGATGAGGCCAAAAACTAGGTCACGAACCCTAGTTGGTTACCTATGGGCGTGTCCTAAAGGTCCTACTTGTTAAGTTTCTGTTTCCGCTACTGCATTTTAATGATTTTGGCCTAACCGGCCCATGTGTAAGTTATTACTTATTATTTACGCTTCTGCAAAATGTGATTTTGATATACAGCAATGTATCTATAAGCACTATCTACTGATCCAGAGAATAGTGTGATGTAATCACAGAGTATTCTAGATTAGTAAAATCCAAGTTCGACAAATATACTAGTATCACAGGAAGCTTAGAAAAATGTGTTCACAGCCTCACAAGCACACGAAACATTGGTATAAAATGTATTTGAAAATATGATATGAAGATTCACTGTTGCTAATTGAAAGAGCATATATTAGGGGAAACTTACCTCGAATTTAGTGGAACCTTAACCTTTTTCCCATCTTCTTGGGACCCCATGATGCTTGCATCAACTTCCACAGATCCATTATAGATTTGCAACATCTGCAGAATAAAACACAATTGAATGATTCATTTGAATCTACTTTAGATTTTATAATCAAAAGAAATGCAGCATTAGAATGATGGACATTCTGTTTATTTTGATTGCATTGACTTAGGCAATAACGATCACACAAGTATTATCCATGCAGTTGATGATATGGCACTTGGGTTAATATTGCTTACAGAATCATAACGAATAAAACAGATAAAAAGGAGACAAACCCAACCACTGAGTTAAAATCTGTGGCAACACTACCCTGCTGCAAAGAACACATATAAGAATGCAGTTGCATGTGCATTTCCAGTTGGCCTAAGATTAACTAGTTCACCATTTGCCGAAAGATCGTTGCACCAATGCACCCTACTCCCTAGTAAAAGTAGTAACACATGTAATCTAGCAAAATTAGGATATTTTCTGAAAGATCATTGCACCATACTACCCTAGCAGCATGTAACCTAGCACAAGGAGGGTAGGAGAATAAATAGAAGAGAAACAGTAATAGAGGATATTTTCTCAAAGATCATTGTGTTATGAATAGCGCATCTATTCATTATGAGGCCAATAGGCCAATATATATACATGTACAGGTGTGACATATATGCAGAAAACCCCACATACAATAGGGTAAATACACAACTATGTATACATATCTAACACCCCCCTCAAACTTATGGTGGATCAACAACATGAAGTTTGGAGAGGTGAAAACTGTGTTGGGCCCTGGTTTGTGCCTTTATGAAAAAATCTGCCAACTGAAGCTCGGAAAGCACATACTGAAGAGCAACAACCTAGTCCTGCACCTGTGTCTGCATGTAGGAAGAATCAACACCAATATACTTTGTAAGCTCATTTTTCACCGGATCTTTAGCAATCCTAATAGCACCTGTACTGTCAGATAAAAGAGGAGTCGGTGCAGAAACAGAAACCCCAAAGTCCTCAAGTAACCGTCGTAGCCAAGTAACCTCCGCAATCAACAAAGCCATAGCTCGCAACTTAGCCTTAGCACTCGAACAAGAAACTGTTGTTTGCTTCTTAGTCTTCCAAGCAATGAGAGAATCACCAAGAAAAACGCAATAGGCAGAGAGAGACCAGCGATCAGAGGGATCACTAGCCCAGGTGGCGTCGGAATATGCCTGGAGCTATAAAGAGCTAGAGCGAGGGAAAAAGAGACGACGAGAGATAGTTCCACGAAGATATCGTAGAACACGAAGAAGATAACTATAGTGGAGCTGAGTGGGAGCAGAAACAAACTGACTCAAGATATGCATAGGGTACGAAATGTCAGGACGAGTGACACCAAGATAAACAAGGCTCCCAACAAGATGACGCTAGCGAGTAGAATCAGCAAAAGGCTCACCATCTACTCGAAGATGAACATTAAGCTCCATGGGAGTCTCAGCTGTGCGCTGATCAGTAAGAGAGGCACGATCAAGAAGATCCTGGATATACTTTTCTTGAGACAGATAGAAACCCTCAGGAATAGAAATAACCTCAATCCCAAGAAAGTAACGAAAAGGACCCAGATCAGACATAAGAAACTGCTCATGAAGACGCTCCTTAACAAAAATGATATACTGAGAATCGTCTCCAGTAATGATCATATCATCAACATACAAAAGGAGAAGCGTCCGACCACAAGATGAAGTGTGGATGAAAAAAGCAGGATCATAAGCACTGACCAAGAAACCAGCTGCAGTGACAACAGAGGAGAAACGATCAAACAAGTACGAGGAGCTTGCTTGAGGCCATAGAGAGATCGACAAAGACAACAAACCATACCCTCGGGAACAGAATACGCAAGGGGTGGCTGCATGTAGACCTCACGCAACTCGCCATTGAGAAAAGCATTCTTGACGTCCAACTGAGAGATAGACCACTGTCGAACAGAGGCCACAGCAAGAAGAGTGCGAACGGTGGTCATGTGAGCGACAGGAGCAAAAGTCTCATCATAGTCACGACCATACTCTTGCTGAAAACCACGCGCTACAAGACAAGTCTTGTAACGCTCAAGAGAACCATCAGAGCGAGTCTTAACCTTATACACCCACTTACACGTGATAGGAGTAACGCGCAGGAAGAGGAACAAGATCCCACGTGCCAGTACGCTCAAGGGCAGCGATCTCCTCTGCCATCGCATGCTGCCACTCCTGATGAACAACAGTATTACGATAAGAAGTCGGTTCGGCAAGCGCAACGGCAGCAAAACCAAAACGCTCAAGAGGCCGAATAGACCGGCGATCACGAAGAGCATAACGAGGAGTGGCCGAAGGAGATGACCCGTCAGAAGGGGAGGGCATATCAGAAGGATCCTCAACTCGCGAGCGACGAGTATAGTAGAAAGGATAAGAAGGAACAAGATCAGGAGCAACCTCAGGAGAGGATGCCGGTGGTAAAGAAGGGGCTGACTGAGGAGGCACCGGAGAGACCAAAGGCTGTAGTGAAGTGCTGACTATAGGACTGGAAGGAAAAGTCAGAAATGAAAGCGGCTCAACAACAGATGCTGAAGTGGAGGAAGAGAAGGACGAGGATAGAAAAGACGAGACTCATCAAAAGTAACATCCCGAGAAATTCGCATCCGTCGGCCAACAGGATTCCAACAACAATATCCCTTGTGCTCAGCACTGTAGCCCAGAAAAACGCACTCAACTGACTGAGCGGTCAGTTTGGTGTGCTCACGAGGTGCAAAAAGAACATAGCACACACACCTAAAGAGGCGAAGACTGGAATAATCAGGAGTCTGGCCACAAAGGCGCTCAACTGGAATCCTACCCTGAAGAGCAGATGAAGACTGAATGTTGATCAAGAAAGTGGCAGTAGAAACAACCTCAGCCCAGAAATGTGATGGAACAGCAGAAGCAATCATGAGAGCATGAGCTATCTCAAGAAGATGATGCTTGCGTTCAGCCACACCATTCTGAGCATGAGCACCTGGACAAGAAAACTGAGAAAGAGTGCCCTGCTCAGCAAGAAAACCACAAAGGACTCCCGACAAGTACTCTCCAGCGATGTATACATAGCTAACACATTGCACCATCTATCTACTGGTATTTCACATTTCCTACATGGGACAATAATAGAAGGCAAATTAGCCATTAGCTAACAGCTAAATGCTATCATAGTTAGTTCAGGGAGTATGAAAATGAAACATTCTGAACACAGCTCAAGTCCAATACACATCTATGCAAACTAATATTGAATCATAAAATCAGTCAACTGATTAGAATAATACTAAAATAGATGTCATTTTAGGCATTGACAAAATCACCAATATACACTTTTAACCATTGAATTTTACAGTAATATGTAGATAAGAAGTACAAAAATGTAATATTCGGAAAGTACTTTTGATGAGAAATCTAGGAATATTATTTCAATAAGATCAATCTGAACATTTTCGTGTGTTTTAGCGGTCAAAGTTTAAAATGTTTGTCTACATACATTCTAAAATGACACCTATTTTGAAACTGGGGTAGCAAACATGAAGGTTGAAGGAGCCAGCATCATTGATGTAACAATCAGAGTTTTAGGTGGTCTTTGGTGGCTTACTGTGTTTGCCTATCTGCAACTCTATGGTTCAAATTTGATATATCATTCTGAAATTCATTGTGCCTGCTCATATGGAGGATCTAGCGGAGTAGTCACGACAAATATGGAAGCAGAATTGAAGGATATGCATTGGTTTGAGCGTGTTAACAGTTAGAAGCATAGTTGTCGCAGCGTAATTGGCAACCACAGCGCCTAAGAGGCGCTAGAACGCCATGGCGACGCCATGGCGAGAACACGGCAAGAAACGGAAATGTATTATCTTCCAAACTCACCTCCTCACCACAATATTTATAGTCGTTGTCGACTCCTCTCTCTCTCTCTCCCGACTCCTCTCTCTCCCACGGCCTCCTCTCCCCGACGCCTCCTCCCCCCGCTGCCTCCCCTCCCCACCGCCTCCTCCCCCCAGCGCCTCCCCTCCCCGCCGCCTCCTCCCCCAGCCCGGCGCCTCCTCCCCCAGCTGCCTCCCCTCCCCGCCGCCTCCCCTCCCCGCCGCCTCCTCCCCCAGCCCGGCGCCTCCTCTCCCCGCCGCCTCCCGCCCCGTCTACGCTGAATCCAACCGCCCTCGGCCATAATCCAATCGGATTCGGCCGTTCCCACCGGCCGAAGCCAAGGAAGACAGGGGGCGACCATGGGATGGGAGTATGGGAGGATGGTTGTCACGGCAAAGCTCCATAGCGTCCCCCCTAGACCGCCACGACACCTAGGCGTCGCCTTGGCGAGCCATGACAACCATGGTTAGGAGAAAGGGAAGTATGTGAAGTTTTGCATTTGCTCAGACTTCAGATGAAGCAATGTTAGAATGTCACACACATGCTAGCTTGTAGAGTCGTATGATAACTATACTGGCATTTTATTGTCCAATAGAAAAGGCTAACTGCTAACAGATCAAACACTAATGAGTAATGAATGGCAAACTTCATAGTCACCTCGTCTAGTAAACCTTCATATGTCAACCGAGAGCACATTGGTGTCACCATATCCACCTGAATGAAAAAAAAGATATATTACAAAAAGTAGAAGGCGTCCAAAGATGGGTATCGCCCCTAAGATCAGCGTAATTTGTATTAATATTTCTTGATTTTAAGAAAAAAATAAATGCAATAGATCATACATTCAAAAAAAATCAGGGGAAAGTGCAACAGGGTTGTTTTCAGAACTAAAAATGCCAATATAATTAGAACAAAAGATCTACCTCTCTATCTAACAAAATAAGGGTGTTTATCTCTGGAATCCCCACCTAAAGCACAACAAACAAAAAAATTAAAATGGCCAGCTAAATTTAGAGATCTCAATCACAAAAGTTTGAAATCAATTGGTGTTACATCGTCCATGTTGACAGGATCTTCTAGTTGCATATTATTCAGCAACTCTGCAGCTTTGGTTGATGCTACACCCTTGGCCCTAACATTGGGAATAGCTCCAAAGGCAAACTGGAAAAATGATACAGTAATAGGCATAACTGCATCACTTTAAGAATTTTATGAAAGTCAGTACACTAAATTATAATAGGGTGTGAGGCCTTCTAGTTAATGAAAGATGAAGTCAAAAACTTATGAGATTGTAGATTTGTAGCATTGTAAAGTGTTCTGCAATCTGCAGTATAGTAGCAGATAATAACTTAGTCTATCCATATAATACTTCTGCTATACACAAAGGCATCATGAATGAGATTAATCCTTGTTTCAAGTACAAAACATCCCAAATACATGAAGGGAAGACACACACACCTCTAAATTATGAAGGGCTTTTGCAACATGCCAGATAGAACTTGTATCCCCTTCAATAAGGCATTCCTGGAAATCATAGAACTCCAATGAGATTCATAATTGTTAGACAGAGGGTACGGCAGCCCCTCATTGGGCCTGCTCGTCTATAATTGGGCCTAGTGCCTATATGGCTAGGATAGATAGATTGATCTATATTAAGCAAGGATCTCCGCTGATTGGTTCTATTTCTATAAACCCTAGGCCATCCTTGCCTATATATATGTAACACCATATCTCTCATAATCAATCTACTATTTTCCCTTTGCCTAAACCTACATGGTATCAGACGCCCGAAGGATTTCTTCCGGCTCTTCTTCCGCTGCCTAGGCGCACCCCTGCGCCATCTCCTCCCTCTGATTGCCATCATGCCGGCCACCGCTCCTGCCTCTCCCTCTGAAAGCGAGCGCGCCGCCGCCGCTGCTGCCGAGCGCGAGACCGCCGCGGCTGCTGAGCGCGAGCGCGCGGCTGCCGCTGAGCGCGAGCGCGCGGAGGCCGAGCGCGCGGCCACCGAGCGCGCCGCTGCTGCCGACCGCGAGCGCGAGCGCGCCTCCCAGGCGCGTGCCGCTGCCCTTGAGCGCGTCGCCGCCGCGGAACGGGAAGCAGAGGCCGCCGCTGCGGAGCGGCTCGCGGCTGAGGAGCGCGAGCGCGCCGCTCGCGCACGCGCGGCTGCTGCGCGGGCTGAGGCTGAGGCCTCGCGCGCACCTCACCTCGACACAGCGCACCCTCCGCCCCCCCTCCACGACGCCCTGCTTCTCCCTGAAGCCGCCGTCCTCGCCAACCTTCACTCGCAGGCCGTCGGCATCCAGAACATCCGCACTCTCGTGCCGATCGTCCTCGAGCTCTCCTCCAGCCAGTACACCAGGTGGCGCGAGCTGTTCCTCCTCGCCTTGGGGAAATTCGCCCTCGAAAACCATGTTCTTCAAGACGACCCCGACCCCGCCTTCCCGGACTGGGCGCGCATGGACTGCGTGGTCAAGTCTTGGCTGTACGGCGCCATCTCCCCCGAGCTGTCCGACATGGTGCCTCGTTCCCGCTCCTCCGCACGCTCGGTGTGGTTGGCCGTGGAGTCCCAGTTTCTGGGGAACGTGGAGACGCGCGCCCTCCACCTCGACGCCGAGTTTCGGACCTTCGCCCAAGGGGACCTCTCCGTCACCGACTACTGCCGGCGCCTCAAGGGCATGGCGGACGCCCTCGAGGACCTCGGCGAGCACGTTCCCGACCGCACTCCGTCCTCACCCTGATTCGCGGCCTCAACGAGAAGTTCGCCTCCATCGGTCTCCACCTCCAGCGCGGTCGTCCCTTCCCCACGTTCCTGGAAGCTCGGAATGATCTGCTGCTAGAGGAACTGAACCAGGCGCATCGCTCGGCCGCGCCATCCACTGCTCTGGTGGCTGCCAGCGCACCGCGTGCTCCTTCGGTGCCTTCACCGCGTCCGGAACAGCTGCCTCCACCACCCTCGATTCCCGCCAGTTCCGGGGCCGCTCCGCCCAGTAATAGGCGGGGCAAACGTGGCGGCAAACGGGGTGGACAGCCCGCTGCTGCGCCTACCGGCGGACAGGCGCCCAGGGCCGGCGTGCCCTGGCCCTCCTACCTCCACCCATGGGCAGGTTCCATACAGATGTATGGACCCCGTCCTCCCTTGGCGCCCATCCCCACCGGACCGCCCCAGCAGGCTTCTGCCCAGGCGCACTTCCAGCAGGCCCCTCCGCACGCTCTCCTGGCTGGTGCACAGAACGCCTGGGCACCGTCTCCACCACCAGGGTTCAATCCTTGGGCTGCCCCAGGGTGGAACCAGGCGGACCTCGCCCGCTCCTTCAACACCATGACGTTGCCACAGCAGCCGCAACAGGACTGGTACTTCGACTCAGGGGCTACCTCGCACATGACTTCCGATGCTGGTATTCTTTCACACACCTCTCCTCCCCGGTACTGTCGGAGCCCAGATTATACAATCTGGAATCCTCTGTGATTCCACCGCACTATTCCCTAGATCAGTAGATAGTGCTCACAGATTACAGTTCTGAATATCAAAAGTACATATCAAGCGGAAGCGTAAATATAATGGTAGACTTACTCATGGGCCGATTAGGCCGAAATCAATAAATTGCAGCAGCGGAAGAACGAAGCACACAGGTGGGACCTTCAGGACATGCCCACAGGCAGCCAACTGGAGGTTCGCGACCTAGCCCTTGACATCTTCATCTTCTCTGCCAGCTTGACCAATCTTGTAGCTGAGACGAGGTGATTTGATTCTTGATTCTGAATTTTGTCGCAAAAGCGAGCGTGAGCACTCCGACCCCGTGCTCCGCGAGCCAATACACAGAATGCAAATAAATAGTATGCATGGCTAAACAAAGGAGAGGCTCGGGTTATTTTATTTGCCATAAAACGTGTTTAGCAGCATTTCTATTATTATATCATATTGTTATTTTTGTGACCTAAAGACTCCTCACCACAATTGACATCATTGACTTGATCCACCAAAGACTCACTCTCATTATTAGCAGTTGTCTAAGACTCCCAACAGCGATTGCCATAATTGACTTAATCCACCGAAATTACACTTTCTTTATTGAGTGCTGTCTAAACTCCAAACAGCATGTGTCATCCTCTATTCAATCCACCGATCATATTCTTTCTGTAATGGTTGCTGTCTAAGACTCCAAACAACGAGTGACATCATTTAAATGATCCACCGACTACCCACATTTTATATTGATTTCTGTCTAAAACTCCAAACAGCGAGTGACATCACCTAATTAATCCACCGAACATTTTCATTAAGATTTTCTAATAATCCAATCCTTTTTATTATTGACTCAAATCCACCAAGAATATCATTGATCAAGCCTACGATTCAATATTATATGTCCACCAAGAATATCATTGATCAATTCTATGATTCACCATTATATATCCACCAAGAATATCATTGATTAATTCTACGATCCACTAGTATCCTCCCACCAAGTAAATCACTAATCAGGAACTATAATCCAATACTTGTATTACTCCTCCAAATTCCCTAAAATTCAATTAGATCATCTATTTAGCATGTCTATTCAGCTAGACTCCACCAATTTATTTCTCCCAGAACCCACACTATCATTTCCTATTTATGATCGACATGAATCCACCAATACCTTTATGTGTACACTACAAACATCTATTTCCTTTACTCACGACCCTGCTTATTCTTTCCATATTTTATTTTGTAGGAATAGAAATGCCACTATTTGAAATACAATACATAAAATTTCCTGAGACCTAGCAGCTTTGGAACAAAACATAATGTTCAAGGAATATTAACATGATTTTTCATACATATGGCATCACACCATATGCCTAATATCACCATAATTTTTCCATACATATGGCATCACATCATATGCCATCTTTCAGCGTTATAGCCGCTTAACTTACCACTGGGACGACACCCAGGACAACACCAATCAGGGCTTTCCACTGCCCTCCACTTTTCCATTCCCATTTTCCAAACATTTTTAAATAGAACTATATCTAGTTAAGTTCCCATGTCCGCCCTTGACCGTGGGCACGGCTATTCGAATAGTTTTGACTCTGCAGAGTTTGCACACTTTACCCACAAGAGACGGTTTACTCGTTGCCCCACACGATTCCTTAGCCGTGCGGTTGAGCAAACCATCACAGTAACCGTTCAAAGTACCTCGCCCCTTCCATCATCTCACCCTATGGGCCGTTCCCACTTGCGGTGGGTCCCATACGTTGTGCGGGATGTTCTCCTTCTGAACGTCTAGCAGCTGGCTACGTCCCCTGCTAGCCCGCCACAGCAGAACTTCACCCTCCGCGGGTGTCCCATTCAAGCCCGCCACACAGACAGCCGCTTGCACTACTTCACTCCCCCACCGATGATGATGACTTTCAGGATCCGGTAAATCTACTAAGCCAAGTTGTACTTTACAGACTTGTGGTTGTACTGTTTTACACAGGAGGTCATGACAAGATTCAGTTCTTAGGATTATCTGGGCGGTTCTACCACAAACCACACTCTCGTGCACACCTGCACCATACCCCCAAACCATCCGCCCAGACAAATAAGCAATTTGAGATTTTTGGAAGTATAAAATAACCATATCCAACATACGTCAGTCATTACCACCATGACTGCCCAACCAACTTTTCTCATGATTAAAAGTGATGCTTGGGCGCTCTCGCGCCCATGAGTATCCAAACAATACTAAGCGTGGCATATAATTACGGACCTATTTTAGAAATGTTACTATTATAATTTTGCTAGGGCGACAATGTTCTCATGTTCAAATATTCCAAAGGAGGCAATATTAATCAAGTTAGACAATAGGCATTTAACTAGAATTCTAAATTAAACATGTATTTGCATATAAATTAACAGCATGCAATTTGATAATTTAACACAAAATAATTTGCAGAAAATGTAGGTTCAACATGATCAAAGTATTGACTCGCCTTGCACGGTTTACCGCGGTCTTGAGCTCACTCGAAGCTTTCTCATTTGTCGATCTTGAGGTTCGGGCCTTTATCTTCACCTCGGTCTCGGCCTCGCTTGATCCTTGATTCTTCCGGACTCCAATTTCTAATTACGGGCTAAGCAACTGAATTCAAATAAAAACCAATAACTCAAAAGATCCAAATAAATCCAATCATTTTAAATACCTGATTTAATTTAAATTATGCATTTATTATGATTTGAGAATAGAAGGATGATTCAGGTTAGCGTGTTGTAATCACAGCGGTAGCTGGATTTGAGCAGGAGGATGAGTTGTCTGAATGCTTTACCGTGAGGGAAAATTTTAGGAACACGAGGGATCAAAAGTGAAGATGTACCTACAGGAATTATCTGCTTTTGGGAAAAGAAGGTGGCCAGACATGTCCGATTGGGGAAAAGCGAGGCTTGACCTTTTGCTTGATGACTTTCTTTTAATTTATTTACATTTATCAAGAAAGTTCCATAAGCTAGTTAGACCTATGATTTGATGCACAAGTTTTAGCTGAGCTTTGTTTTTATTGAGCGTTAATCTTCAGGGCATAGGTTGTATATAGAGATGTATGTAATTTTTAGTTTACCAATTAAATATTAGAGTACGGTTTTATAGCATTTTATGGCTCAACATTTTATGTATCCTCGGTTATTACTAGGCTTATTTTATAAGGTTATATTTCAACATTTGCTATTTATAGTTACATTTCACTATTGTTACCAACTAGTCCTACAACTAAGATTCAATTTACCGATGGCATGCTAAATGTTAGGGCATACATTATAATTGTGTAACCTCATTTAAATCTTTATATTTATAGTCAAACATGGTATCAAATTTATTTTCCCTAACTTTAACTTGGATGTCCTTTTTGATTGGGTGTTTACTAATTTTAGAACCCTCTTTTATTATTGCCTTCACTTGATATTTAGATTAGGATAAATAACAAAGACACATTAATTATGCATATATGGTAATTAACTAATATTAAATCTTAAACAATTTCATTTACATCCTAAGAAGATTTGTTGGCTCGCATGGATTAATTCCAAATTTAAAATCTCAACTATTCTTATCTACTTTCTATTCAAATTTTATTAGCTTCTCCAAATTATTCGCTAATTCCCCATAATCTTTCTTAATGGGAACGGATTCATGAAACATAAATTAGAAATGCAAAAAGAAAATGCGCCGGCAATGATTCGAACCCGAGACCTCCAAGCTACCGCGCAGAGCGACTGGCCAACTGGGCTAAGGCCCTCAGGTGGCCGAGTTGATCACGCATATGCTTAAGACGTAGGGGTGGCCGGGTGCCCAAAACAGAGGAGGCGGCGCTGCGTCTCCGGCGTCGGCAGCACCGGCGGGGCAGGGCTGGGGGCTCAGCCACGATAGGCAAAATGGAATGCTTGGGTGATTGACGAGCTAGGGGTGGTGGTGCGGCGTTCGGAGCGGCGGCGAGGTGGGCAGTCGGTGGAGCTATGCGGCCGGCGGCGGGGTGGGAAAGGGGGGCGGCGTCGCCGACGTGGAGGCGGATTTGAGTTGCGCGAGAGGAGGGGCTCACGGGGGTGCTCACCGATGATTTGGTAGGGTCGGAGGGAGACGGAGGATGGCTGTCGACGTGAGCCTGCCGTGGCGCGGAGGAGGCCATGGCGCCGGCAGCCGGGGCGAGGAGACAACTCAGGCGGTGGTGGGGAATGAGCTGGTGAGGCCACGGGGAAGCTCCTGGGCGGTGGAATCGGATCGTAGTGGCGCCATTTGGCGGGATTCCCACCGGCCGGCGCTGGAGGAGATGCCGCTCGCCGGCGGGCTAGGGGCGCCGGGGGGCCAATTCCGCTAGGGGGGAGAATGGGTAGAGGGCGGTGCGGTTGGAGGTCTCGGCCGAGGTTTTTGTAGGCGGGGGGAGCGGGTCGGCGCAGCCTGGGCGAGGCGGCGTGCGGCGCGTGAGCACAGTGACCGGGCGACGGCATTGTGACTGACGCGCAGCGCAGGGCATGGGGCTTGGGGCGTGGCGACCTGCGCGACGGGATGGAGAGGACGGGAGCAGACGTGCGACCGGTGGGCGTGGGCGAGCATGGCTGACGCCATGGTGCTGCCGTCAGGGTGGAGAGGAAACAGGGGGAAAGAGAGAACTAAAAGCAAGACTAGAGAGAAAAGGAAGAGGCTGGGAAGAAGCTGGGGCCAGCGGCAGGAGGGAAAAAAAAGGAGATAAGACAAGAGAGAGGGCCCACATGTAATAGAGAAAAAGGAGAATGTAGGAAAAAGATGATGGGGAGAGGATTAAGCACAATCTTTAAATTTGGGTTATTAACTTAATTTTCATTTCCTGGTTAACATTATTGATTTCAATTTAATTTCGAATCTTGTTTTAATTATTTAGATGCCAAAACCTAATATCTCTCTAGTCTCTATTTTATTTAATTTCCCTTCGGATTTCGATGTTTATATTATTATTTAGGTTATATGGGTATATACATATATGTTTGTGTATGTGCTTGCACTTTATTCATTTACTTTTATGGCTATTTATGTCATTATTTCCAAGTCGAGATTTTATACCTTAAGTCAAACTTCTCCCTTCTATTTCTGGATCATCTTTTCAGATTCGACTTTTAAATTTCACTTCTCTACTATTGGCATATTCCTTGTTATGACTTCACTAGTGTTAATTTCTTTCCGGAACCTCAAATTCTCTTAGGACCTCAACCAAATTTTTAGAAAAATTATCATAAACTCAAAATTCAATAAAATATATAGCGAAAATAATTCAAGAAATTCATATTTTCAAATCCAGACTTTTCAGGATGTTACAGGTACCCTGTTCCATCTTCAATTGTTGTCGGTAATGGTTCGCTTCTTCCTGTTACCTCCACTGGCGCAACTACCCTCCCGGGTCACCTTCATCTTAATAATGTTCTTGTCTCTCCAAAACTTATTAAGAATCTTATTTCCGTTCGCCAGTTCACATCTGACAACAATTGCTCTGTGGAATTTGACCCTTCTGGTTGTTCTGTGAAGGATCTTCAGTCTCGGAACGAGATCGTCAGATACAATAGCTCCGGGCCCCTTTACCCGCTGCGCCTTCCTGCTGCTGGTGCTCTTCATGCCTCCACCTCCGTGTCCCTGTGGCACCGCCGTCTCGGACATCCTGGACCCAAGGCCCTCTCCAGTCTTATGCGTGCTTCCTTAATTCCGCATTGTAATAAAGACACCAGTCCAGTTTGTCATGCGTGTCAACTTGGTCGCCATACTCGTCTTCCTTTTCCTACATCTATGTCACAAGCAACTCATAATTTTGATCTGGTTCACTGTGATTTGTGGACCTCTCCTGTAGCCAGCATCTCTGGATACAAATATTACCTGGTTGTTCTTGATGATTGCTCTCACTATGTTTGGACGTTTCCTCTGCGACTCAAGTCTGACACCTTTTTAACTCTCTCTAACTTTTTTGCTTATGTCTCCACCCAGTTTGGCGCCACCATTAAAGCAGTCCAGTGCGACAATGGCCGCGAGTTCGACAACTCCAGCGCCCGCACATTCTTCCTTAGCCGTGGCGTACACCTCCGGATGTCATGTCCCTACACCTCCGCTCAAAACGGCAAGGCTGAACATATGCTTCACTCTCTGAATGATGTCATTCGTTCCTTGCTGTTTCAGGCTTCCGTTCCGCCTTCGTACTGGGTTGAGGCCTTGCACCACGCCACCTACCTCCGCAACATCCTACCCACTAAGACACTCGACGACCGCACCCCGCATCACGCCCTCTTCGACTCTGCGCCTGTGCTCGATCATCTTCGTGTCTTTGGTTGCGCTTGCTATCCTAACCTCTCCGCCACTGCCGCCCACAAGTTGGCTCCGCGTTCCGCGTTGTGCATCTTCCTTGGCTATTCTGACAATCACAAAGGGTACCGGTGTCTTGACCTCGCTTCGAACCGGGTCATTATTTCTCGGCATGTCATCTTTGATGAACATTGCTTTCCCTTCGCGACTCAGTCTGCCTCTCCGGCTCCGGCGGACCTCATTTTTAGATGATTTCACTAATCTTGTGCCGCTTCCCATAGGCCCGGCTCGCTCTTTGTTTCCCGCAGGTTCGACGCCGCCATCTACAGCGCCTTCCTGCCTCCCCTTGGCAGAGGCGGCACTGGATGACGCCACCCAGCCCTGTGCGGCTCCGGCGCTACTTCAGCCCGCACAGCCACGTGCGGCACCGGCGCCCCTGCAGCCCGCACAGCCACGTGCGGCACCGGCACCCCTGCAACATCTCGCACAGCCACGTGCGGCTCAGCCGGCTGCTGCTCCGGCAATACGTGAGTTCCGCTTCGTCTACTCACGCCGGCCTGCACCACCACCGGCGCCCACTGCTTCTCCAGGATCTGCAGCCAGTCCGGCTCCCGCTGCACCTGCTACAATACCCGCCGGTACTGTTCCTGCTGCTACAGTACCTGCAGGCGCATGCCATGACGACTCGGGCCAAGGCTAGGTATCGCATTCCTGCTGTCTACCACGCCTCGCCCCTTTCGCCGCTCCCGAAGACCTTCCGCGGCGCCCTTGCCGACCCCAATTGGCGGGCAGCTATGGAAGAGGAATATGCTGCCCTTCTTCAGAACCACACGTGGGATTTGGTGCCGCGTCCCTCAAACGCCAACGTTGTCTCTGGGAAGTGGATCTTCAAGCACAAGCTTCTAGCTGATGGATCTCTGGAGCGCTATAAAGCGCGCTGGGTTCTTCGTGGATTCACCCAGCGACCCGGTGTCGACTTCGGCGAGACTTTCAGCCCGGTTGTCAAACCGGCCACAGTCCGCACTGTGCTGTCTCTGGCCTTGTCCCGGCAGTGGCCCATCCACCAGCTCGATGTCAAGAATGCATTCCTCCATGGGACGCTTTCTGAGACGGTCTACTGCTCCCAGCCTTCAGGGTTCGAGGACCCCGCTCGTCCTGGCTTCGTCTGTCGCCTGAACAGATCACTCTATGGTCTGAAACAGGCACCACGGGCCTGGAACAGCCGCTTCGCCGCTCACCTTGTGACCCTGGGGTTCACTGAGGCCAAGTCTGACACTTCGCTGTTCGTCTACCACCGCGGAACTGATACAGTGCACCTGCTCCTCTACGTCGACGACATCGTTCTCACTGCCTCCTCGCCGTCCCTCCTTCGGCGTGTCATTGAGGCATTGCAGCTCGAGTTCTCCATGAAGGATCTGGGGCCTCTCCATCACTTCCTCGGGATGCATGTTCAGCGTTCTGGTGACAGTTTGTTCCTATCTCAGCGACAGTACATGGTGGACATTCTTGCTCGGGCTGGCATGTCCGACTGCAAACCTTGCAGCACTCCAGTTGACACTCAGCCCAAAGTTGCTGCAGACTCAGGCGCTCCTGTACAGGATCCCAGCGACTACCGCAGCTTGGCTGGCGCCCTCCAGTATCTTACATTCACCAGGCCAGACATCTCTTATGCAGTCCAGCAGATCTGCCTTCACATGCATGATCCTCGGGTACCCCATCTTGCTGCTCTGAAGCGCATCCTTCGGTACATTCAAGGCACTCTTGACCTGGGCCTTGTTCTTCGGCCGTCTACGCAGTCCGACTTGGTGGTGTACTCGGATGCTGACTGGGCCGGTTGTCCAGATACACGCCGGTCTACTTCAGGATATGCAGTGTTCCTCGGTGACAACCTCGTCTCATGGTCCTCCAAGCGCCAATCCACAGTGTCTCGATCCAGCGCTGAAGCAGAATACCGTGCTGTGGCCAACGCTGTCACGGAAGCCACCTGGCTGCGCCAGCTGCTCCTTGAGCTCCAGACGCCCCTCCGCCGTGCAACACTTGTCTACTGTGACAACATCAGCACGGTCTACATGTCCACCAACCCCGTTCAGCACCAGCGCACCAAGCACATTGAGATTGATCTCCACTTCGTCCGAGAGCGTGTGGCTCTAGGTGAGACCAAGGTTCTGCACGTTCCCACAACGTCGCAGTTCGCTGACATATTCACCAAAGGGCTTCCAAGTTCCGTCTTCAACGAGTTCAGATCCAGTCTCAACGTTCGCAGAGCTGCAGCTTCGACTGCGGGGGCGTGTTAGACAGAGGGTACGGCAGCCCCTCATTGGGCCTACTCGTCTATAATTGGGCCTAGTGCCTATATGGCTAGGATAGATAGATTGATCTATATTAGGCAAGGATCTCCGCTGATTGGTTCTATTTCTATAAACCCTAGGCCATCCTTGCCTATATATATGTAACACCATATCTCTCATAATCAATCTACTATTTTCCCTTTGCCTAAACCTACAATAATATCAAAATACACATGCTAGACCAATATGAATCAGTACCTGCAAAGAATGGTTCAGTTCAAAAGAAAGGACGTCCTCATCCAATGCAACTAGATACAAGGGGTATTCCCCGAGAGTCAACTTCTGATGAACTCTCTCTTCCTCAAGGATCTGCTGGCGCAAAATACAATATTGATTATAAATCCTCTTCAAATGTCAGTTCAATTATAAATTAAAGATGCCTTAGTGCCATTTGTCTTCATACACAATAAAGAGAAATTCTTTGAGGGAATTTTCTGAAGTCATGTGTGAACAATCTCAGGGTTCACAATAGTAGGTCCTCGCCCACAAATTTTCGATGCAATAGCTAAACATGTGTAGGAACATCCGCATAGGTAAGGAAGCAAAACTCACTAGAATCAGGCAGCTAATATAACAAAAAATCCATTTTTTTTTAAGAAAACAGGGCAGCTGAAGTTGACACATAGTTCTGCCCCTGTAACATTAAAATACCTTGCAAACACCTCAAAGTATGAACATGGTATAATCATTATGTCTGGGCAATGACTAATGCACTTTGCTAATTAGTAAAAATATATTCCTAAATGAATATTACAGTTCGTAAAATCATTTTTCTAAATGAGTTATAATTGTACTTTCGTTCAAAACCAGAAATTTGCCAATTAGCATATATGGTATTTCTGAGTTTTCGTATAAAATGAGTTCAATTTTATCTATTTATAAAATATACAAAAATAGTAAGCATCCCTGAATCCTCTTTTGGCTTCTGAAACCAGATATTTTTCTTAATATAAGCATCCAATAAATGTGATGAAGTCCTGGAAAAACTGATAAAAACAGGTTAGCTCTAGTCTAGAGGTTCAGGACAAGCTTTAGGAGCTATTGTAAATAATAAATACGTCCCTCAAGCTTCTCAATTTTAATTGTTGAATTAGCTCAGCCAATGGACCGTGAAACTACTGTAAAAGGGCCTCATCTTTGAACAGCAATGAAGTGGCAGGAATCACTGCAAATTGAAATTCTAGAGAATCTCATTCGGAATGTGAAGAAAATATTGACATGAATTATCTGTAACATAAGTCCCAACATACAGTAACGACCGTACATGTCAGTGATGGATAAAACTGCATTTGTACATCAATTACCATATAGCATGCCAAGTTGAAAAGAAAGGCACAGTTCCCCTTTAACAAAATGGTTCATAAGTTCTTCCAACCTAACGTACATATTTAGGAAACAATTATGTAAAGATTTATGGTGTTCAGATTGCAAACAACATTTCAGAACTGGCAAGCATCATCAGCAATGAAAGGATCATCAGTAGGTATATTCAATGCCTAACATGTGAACATTTAAATACAAAACATACTGTCATTGAAATCATGTCTATTCATAGCCTATGGACATTACTAAACTGAAGGACTGATTCCAGTTTACCATACTTCTGGAACCTAGCCAAACCTAACTAACTAGACTCGTGATATTTACTCTCATCCAGATTTCATTAATGCAAACTGAACTTTCATTCTTTATGCACAGTAACATATGAGGATAAATAGTTCTCACTGTTCCAGATTACACATATCCATATTGGGAATTGCCGAATTAGTGATTGCGTGAGTTGTCATTCTTACTACATTCAGCCCTAGAACAATAAAATTGCGTTGAGACTTGCAAACTATTCTAACATACTAGAATTCCAAGACCGAATAGAATAATAAACCCGCAAGTACATTAGTACCAAGAGATACCTTCTCACAAGCAACTGTACAGCGTGGCACAAAGTAGAGGAAGTATTCCCTCTGGAGCCCTTTAGGTTCATCATTCTTAATTTGACTTGCGATGAATTTCATGAAGCTCAGATGGGAGCGTACAAGATATATGATTTTTGGGCATTCTGTCTGCAGGGGATCAGCGAAGAGAAGCCGCAACTCTGCACCATATTCCTGATGAGCATAACAAACCATGTTTGAGCTATGCATGTGCAAAAATCAAAGAAATTAACTGATACAATGGCCCAGTTCTTGATGTATGAAAGGCATTGCGAAGAATATTCTCATGATACATCTCCGAAATTCACAATATCTACTAAGTTTTAGAGAAAAGAGATAGCATTCACTATTGAGATCTGCACCCTCTATCATCGCACCTTCAGCAGCGAGCTATGCAGAATCAGCGACAGGGTACCCGCAAGCTTCGGATCAATGACCAGACACTTCTTCCCCCTAATCTGATAAGCAACGAAAGAATTCAAACTCTTCAATACCAACAACAAGAGTATAGAAAATTGTACCGGGGAGTGCAGGATGAGAAACGCACGCTCTTGAGTATGATGAGCAGGTCCTTCTGCGACTGCTCCCTGCAAGCAGGAATCGAAACAGATACAGAACACCAGTCAAAATTAAGAGGAACAAACAGGAGGTGAGCGGGTGAGCGGGCACTAGGATGAGAGGCCTGAGGAGGGCGAGATTGAGCGGCGCGTTGTCGAGGTTGGGGATCTGCGCCATATGCCTCGACCGCCTCCTCCTCTTTTATATTTTGCGCTTGCCCGTATGAGGCGGCGAGAGCGATCAAGGGTGGGAAGGAGCAAGGAGAGAGAAGGGTAGGGCGAGGAGGCGATTTGCACCGCCCGACTCGCCGGACTCCTCCGAATCGCTTCTCCGCCTCCACCACTGTCGACGGCCTTGGGAAAATTGAACAGGACTCAGTTGAGAGTGCTTCGATAAAATAGGATTAAGTTTATTGTGCTTGTAATTATAGGATCAAGTTGAGCTACTTCTTGCCAATATAGTATTTTTCTTATTTTAATTCCATTTTCGGTTTCCAGCCTACTTTTCCCTATGCGAAATGACTGAATTGCCCCCTTGTCTTTTGCCTTTTGCTGGACTGATTGGCGATTGCTCCCAGCGACCGAAGGGGAGGCATCCAGACCGAAGAAAAAAGACTACAGCCCCGATTCCTCCCAGCGACCGAAGAAAAATCCCAGATCCTGGCGATCCCGCTCTGCTCTGCTTCTCGCCGCCGCTTGGAGATCTCGGGTGGTGTTGGGGAGTGACCGCGGGTGGCGAGGGAGCGGCGGCGTGGCGCTCGCGGGGCCGGCGGCGCTCGGTGCCGGCGGCGCACGCGGGGCGACGACGCTCGCGGGAAGCCGGCGCGGCCTGCAGAGCTCGCGAGGGCGCGCCAGGGAGCGGCCGGCGGCGGTGTAGATCTGGTGGTGCATCCCTCCTTCCTTTGTCTGGTACTCTCTCCTCCCTCTGCGCACTGAATTTATTTGGGTTTTGGGTTCAATATCTGGTGTGACAATACTATTATAGAACGTAAGAAGGCCCTCTGCTCACCTATTAATCTTGTGAACACACTTAATCTTGCCCATAACACCATGTAGTAAATAATGGAAAAGGGCTTTGTGGAGAGTTTAATTGATGCAGATGACTAAGTATTTAGCTGGAGTGTAAGATTATGGAGTTATCAATTAACCATGATAAAGATGTTATTTTTTATTTGTTTCCTGCGGTACATGTAAGATTATTCTTAACCAGGTTCCTTGGTTAAGTTTACGGCCTACCTTTGTTTAAGATTGTAGTCATTCAGATTGCTCAGTATCTTGAAACTCAATGGAAAATGTGTAACCCTAGATTGCTTAATGGGAAAGGATTGACTTGGAGGGAGGTCACCATGGCTACGAATCATAATGGAAAAGGGTATGTATCATCTAATCTTACACCTAGTAATATGTTGGATCTCTAGTAGTTGGCTTATGTAATCCATACTCATTAAATGAGCTCCTAATATTAGTGTCTTGCCAATTTGGTCTGGAAGTTCTATCTCAGTTGATGCCAGAACCATACTGGAATGTGCATGTTCATCAGTTGCCACTTGCAATTTCTCAGTATGATGAATTAGCTATTGTTCTGCTATCTACAGTGCTCTTGTATTTTATTCTTGAAGGTTAGATAAGATACTATGATGAGGCTGAAATGTGATTTAAATATATTAATCCCCACAATTTACTTCCTGTCATCAATTAGATTTTAAATTTAACTTTTGATTCCTGTACTGCAGTCCAAACAGATCTGCTAAAGGGGTCATCTTCTTACAGTCATCTTGTAGTTGCTTTTGTCAAATAATATGCATTCTCTAACTGTACTACAAGATTCCTGTGCAGGGTTGAACTTCGGTCTGGGATCCCACTGGCCAGAGCTTTTGTCTGGGATCTCAATTCAGTCCAGGAGCAATGGCTGCAGCTGCATTCTTTTTTCTTCGGTCTGGATGCCTCCCCTTCGGTCGCTGGGAGCAATCGTCAATCAGTCCAGCAAAAGGCAAAAGACAAGGGGGCAATTCAGTCATTTCGCATAGGGAAAAGTAGGCTGGAAACCGAAAATGGAATTAAAATAGGAAAAATACTATATTGGCAAGAAGTAGCTCAACTTGGTCCTATAATTACAAGCACAATAAACTCAGTCCTATTTTATCGAAGCACTCTCAACTGGGTCCTATATGTTCAATTTTCCCTTCTGCCTTGGGGTGGCGATCTAATCGATTCAAAATAGGTCACAAAAATTGGATAAAATTCAGGAAGAATTTCACACACAAAAAAACGCATACTCCAAGCCTCCAAGGAAAGCAAAAAAAATCAGAAAATTGCAAATGAAAAGTCCCAATGCTAACATCCAAACAACAAATCGAACAAATGTGCGTACAAATCGTCCGCAACAACTAGTTCACGAAGCCCTCGGCGGTGCAGGCCAGGGCAGGAGACCACAGGCCTGGATGACGTGCTGCTGCCGGATCGGAACAGGAAGTCGAGCATGAGGAGGTTGGCAACGAAAGCCGCCACGGCTGCGCGCGGATCGCTGCAGGCGGCGACGGCGACCACGGGCAGGAGGACGACGACGCCTACAATCCCAGCCCACGGCCGACAGGTGTGAAACGTGTACGAATTATCGTATTATTCGACTAACATGAATATGGTTTAAATTTTGTCGTTCGATTTGCAATTTCTCCCGATTAGTGTTAGTATTCGAATTTTTAAAAAAAATATGAACACGGATATGGTATGATTTTTATCCAATTGTTATTTTCCAGAATATTTCTATTTATAATGTAATTTAATAAAAAAATATACATACTTTATTACAATATAACTAATTTGTCAAATAATAGCCCGAAATTCTGCATTCCTACAAAATAAACTAATCCTATATGGGTCAAATATTATCTTTATATATTCCTAAAATTTTCTCAAAAAAATAGACCATGGGACTAAGCCCCGTTCAAATATTTCCTTTATATATTCCCAAAATTTTCTCAAAAATAGCGCATGGAACTAAGCCCCTGTTCAAATCGGCTTTTTCTGATGGCTTTTAGTTTTTGGGTAAAATGGTATAGTAGCGGCTGTTAACTTTTCTGAGGTATTCAATTAAAGAAAAATAAAGAAAAATGTGAAAAAAAAATATTGTTATATCTTTACGGATAATGTAAAGGAAGAAGGCAAAAAAGAAAAAAGAAACAAAGGAAAAAAAGCCTCATTAAGAAGCTAATGCATTCCAAATAATTTTTTACTTCTGAAAGTTAGAAACTATAAACCAAAAGCTATATAAAATAGAGCCTAAAAACCTGCACAAAGCCTACAAAGCCACATGCTCCTTATAAATACACCGCCCCTATAGCTACGAGGGGGTTATAATTACTTCATGCTCTCTCCTTCCCCTTTGATCCCGCATCCTTCCCTATTTGCTCTCGGTTCCCAACTTATTTCTTTGAGATGCTTCTCACTAAAAATACCCTACAAAAGATTAGGTCTCGCATTTTTCTTATGACATCTGGTGCCGTCTATGGGAACCAGCTGTAACAGCCCAAATTTAGGTCAAATTTTATTTTTCATATATTTCAAAAACGTTTGTTGCATTTCAAAATTTCCAAAAGCCTTGTTTGAATTTAAAATTAAAAAAATCCTTAGCCCAAAATTCAAATTTGCAAAATATTAAAACCAATTGTATACTACTCAAAAATATTTTAAAACCTTTTGTGTTGCAAAATTTAACTTTAAATTCAAATAAAATTTGGATTTCTAAAATTCTAAAATTCAATTAAGTGAAAATAAAAATATTTTCCTAAAGTCCCTGCGTGCAAAATCCCTCAAGATGTTCAAATCCAAACTCAAATTTGAAATTTAAATCTCAAATAAAGTTTAAAATGTCTTCTTTTCCCTCGCTCACCTTCAGACCGAAACCCAGCTGTTGGCCCCGCTTTCTCCTTCTTTTTCTCTCCCGGCAGCCCGCTTCCCTCTCTTTCTTCATGCGGCCTAGCCAAGCCGGCCCACACCACCCCTCTTTCCTTCCACTCCTTCCTCCTCCCATAGCCCATATGCACGCAGCCCACTCACATGCGTGATCGCCCCAACCCATGCTAGCACGCCAGGCCGCCACCCTCTCCATCTCTTGGTCTCATTACCGCCTGGCCCCATTCGTCAGCACCTCCCTCCACTACTTTTCTTCTTCACATCATCCCCGTTCTCTCTCCCTACATGAGCGCTCACATGTAGCAAATGGAAGAGACGCAGAGGACAGCTACCTTGAGCCTTGCACCCTCTCACACAACATCACGACCTTGTTAATCACAGTGTCATCCCCCATCAAGCCATGTTCACGCACGCGCTCGTGAAATCTCATGCAAGAACTTGTCTCCGTGCCCTCGTCTCCTCCCTCCTTCTCTTCTCTATTTAAGACGCCCCTTAGGTTCCCTCTTGCCTCCCCAACACCCCAAAACATCTTCTTCCTCCTCAAGCTCGAAGACGCGCCATGCTCGTGCTGACCGCCACCTCCGCCTCATGTTCCAGCCAACTCGGTGAGTCCCCCCCCCTAAACCACTCGTGTCATGGTGTGTTCCACACCCCTAACATCATTTTCAGTCAATCAATTTTGGCTTCCCTCATAGGAACACACAGGCGTTGTTGTCTTCCTCGTAAATTGCCGAGCATGCTGCCGCTAGTGCCATCTACTCACCAATGAGTTTCCTCTCAATTCCTCCCTAATGGAGGTTCTCACCTCCCTCTAACCTTTGCCACCATTAATTTGGGTAGCCCTCTCCCCGTTTGATGTTGCCATGATGAGCACATGACACCACCCCAGGTCATAGTCACCGGCACACCTCAATCCTCCTCCGCCTCTGGCATCCACACTAGTAAGTCCCTCCAACCATGTAGATGCTCATGATGCACATGCATTTGTGAGGCATCCACCAGGTAGCCATCACGGCTGTAGCCATGCTGTCACCGCCAAACTCACTCGCGTCGCCGCTACAAGCTACCTCCTCTTGCACCATCGCTACCCAGGGGTCCCTTGAGCCTGTAGCAACCCATTTTGCCCCTCCTCAATGCCGTCGTAGCCCCTATCACTAACACCAAGTACGCCCAAGGAACTCCCCTATTTCTCCTCTGTCAGAACCAAAGAGAGAAAGAGATAGAACCATAGGACACACTATAGATCAAGTAGATGGAAACGGTAGAGAATCACTTAAGTTTTAATGCTAGTAATCTATGGAGGCTAATGTTATAATAGCATAGTAGTTGGACCTCACCTAGATGGATTACTGGATGTTAGGAGGGAACTTATCAATGCTAGTAACCCATGTAGTGAACAAAACCAAGTCAATTGATGTTGAGATTTAGTACGCTAGCACATTAATACCTTAGTTAAGCCCCTCACAGTTGAATGTTAATTTTTCCTTTAGCACATTAGTACTCAATGAAGCCCCTCACAGTTCAACATTAACTTAGGACTCTAGGAATACCAAATAGCCAGCAGTCCTGCAAATTTTGCATGGTAAAGACTAGTTAAGGGGATAAAGCATGCTAGGTACTAACAAAGAACAATAACCCAATAATACTAGGTTTAAAAAGGGCCCATGAGTTTAGTTAATAGTTCAATATGAGGTTAATTACTATTTAGCCGCAGGTTTGATTAGGTAGATAATTAATTTAGTCAATGTTTCATGCAACCATAAACCCTAGATCATTAGTGAATCTTTTGAATACATAATTTATAACGAAGCACTGTCAAACTACTAGGCTCCATTAATTTAGATTAAAAGCTACTCAGCATTACACATTAATGAAGGTTAAATAGGGCATTGCCAATATTTAGGTTGGAGTGCACATTTAACTAGAGATCTGGTTAAAACACGCTTATGTATCTACATACATAAGCAGAGCCTTGGTAGACAATGGACGCTGACTGATAGTAACTATCTTCCCAAGCTGCCATGGCTGCCTCCTCTAGTTCCCCTTCTTGGAGCAAGGAAGAAGATGATGTGACACTGACATATGGACCCCACACAGAACATTAGGATAATATAAATTGGTAATTAGTTAGTGGTTAATTAGTGGTTAATATTAGTTTTACATGTGGACATGAGATCATTAGAAAATTTAATTAAACTCGAATTTAAGGTTTGAGTGAGGATCTTGACCCCACCTATCAGTTGTAGAGTGTTTTCTTTAAAAACAATTCAAAAAGAAAAGAAAATCCCTATAGGTCCCACCTATCAGGTTTTTTCATTTTCTAAAATTTCCTCTCGAGTCAAACATTGGAGAGCCCATTCTCCCTCATGTTAAATCCAAATGACTTTATTTTTATTCTAAATTCATATAAATTTAATATCTTTCCAATAGCACCAAAATCATAATTTTTTGAGTTCATTTATATTTTATTTGGAATTTATTTGGATTTATATTGAATGTGGATGTTTGTGTGTTTATAGAATTTGACGCTTCGGACACCCCGCCGCTATCGATCAAGAACCAACGCTATCCTCAGTTGAGCAAGACAAATCCTTATGATTGATCATGTTGAATCTAGTTTTTCAAATGCAATTACTTTGCTTTCAATTCACAAAAGGCATGCTTATTATTATTATTCAATTAAAGGTTATGTTAAATGTTGATGCTTAGTTATACCATGCGATTGTTAAGTATTATCCTAGGATACTTATTACAAATACTCCACCCTTAGTAAAAGTTTAATAAACAATGGTTATGCTTACAAATGCATTAGTGGAAAATGGAATACAACACAAATATTACCAATAGACACCGGAGACATTGTGTAACAATGGAGATGCAACGTAGGTTATCATTGGAGACAACGAATGTTTTATAAATTGGTGAAGACTCAGGTGAGTGGTTGGAAGGAGACCGATGACTTTGAGTTTGTTGGTTTGTCTCGCCTGAGTCAATTAAGGATCGAATCTTATGCCACTCTTTTCTACACCCAATCGTGCAACCACAAGTCAAGTATGAGATTGACCTGACCAACTAATTTGCTTTATTTTGGTGTGGACTCCTGCGTAGTAGTTTGGTAGGTGGATTTCTGTTGTGATTATTCTAGGAATGACCCACATTGGTCACTGTCCCACTATGGATTTCTTTTAACGTGAATGACGAGTGACTCCTGACATGCGTCATATTTGCATATATTTAGCGGTCATTTTACCCTCATTTTTTCACATTTTGAGATTATTTATCATCATTTACACGCTTTTCTATTGTTAATTGCTCAATTTGGACCCTTTTACATTTTTTATGCTTTTCCGCAGGTCGGCGTGATCGAGGCGCATAAACGACAATTCTAGACCTTCGGGACTGCTCCATACAGATGTACGCGTTGTCACGAACGCGTGGGATTTTTCCGTGCTGAAAACGGAGCTCCGGAAGGGCTAGAACAGAAGAAACCAAATAGGTAAAGGACTTAACTGCAAACCCTAGAAAGATCCAAGGGCTTATCCGCAAAGTGCCAAAAAATTCCCAATCCCTTAAGCCGCCGCCTCCTGGGAATGCTGGAGCCCGGTTCTTCTTCATCTTTTTGGCCTCCCCTTTGCTTCATCTCCTCCCTCCTCCTCACATCTGGCCGCCGGCGAGCGCCGGGCCGTAGCTCGCCGTGCGCCGCCCGTTCCTCCATCTTCGCATCCACCGCTGTTTCTCCACCGGCCGCCCCTACTCCGCCGCTTCCCTCGTGCGCCGCCGCACCGCTCTCCGCCCGCTCCCCTTCTCCACCTTCTTCCACCGCCCTCCTTCTTCATCCGAGTGCCGCCGCCCCATCTACTTCCTCCCGGCCGCCTCTTCTTCTCCACCCCCGGCGTCCACCCCTCTACTCACCGCCACCAGTGCCTCCTGTCTCCACTTTGCCTCCCTTCACCGGCCACACCGCCGCCTTGCTCTCCACCGCCCCTCCTTCTCCATCCGAGCGCCGCCGCCTCACTTCCTTCCGCCGCACCCCACTCCTCTGCGCCACCACCTTCTCCACCCGGCGAGCCACCGCCGCCTCTCCCCACATCTACCCCTCCTCGCCGCTCCTTCCTGCTCCCTCACACCACCAGCGCCGCCACTCTCCACCGCCGCGCCTCCACTCTTCTCCTCTCCGGCCACACTTCCTCTTCCTCTCCTCAGTTCAGCCGCCTTCTTGCTCTCTCCCCCCATCCTCTGCTCCGGTGCCGACGACCACCCACCACATCGCCTCCCTCGGCCGCAGCTCCGCCGCCCCGCAGCACCAACACCGGCGGCAGCGACAATCTTCACCGACACCGACGCCGCCGCTTCTCCACCATTCACCACCTCCACTCCACTGCGGCCTCGACTTCACCAACCACGCCGGCGGCTTCATCAGCTCCCTCCGACCACCACTTCACCGACGATCTCACCCTCTGCTCTGCTTCCTCTACTCTGCTCTACTCCTCGGTTCATCTCCAGATCTTCTCCCTTTACCTCTTTGCTGTTCTCAGTTACTATCCAACTGCATTGCTATTAGTTCCCTGTTAATTGATGTTATATGAACTGTGAATGTTATCTGTGATATGTGCATGAGATCAGTGGATATGTTATTATGCTTTGTTCTGTTATTGTGATATTTGTTCATGTGATTTTGCAATTTGTGCTGTTAGTAGTATGATGTTGGTCAGTTTGTGATCAGTGCTGTGTAGGCTCTATCCTGAGCTTGTCCTGTTGTCCGTGTTAGTCTATGTGTGTTTGAGTTGTGCGATTTAGCGAGTTGGCGACCGTCTCCCTTCCCCGTGCTGTCTCAACCTCCCTTTGCTTCTGAATCCTCCCTCTTTGCTTTTCTCAGCGGTCGATTGATAGTTAAGTCATGCGAGCGTTCATCGTAGTCATTTGTTTGCCTTACCGTCGTCATCTAGTTAGCCGTCGACCGTTTTCTTCTCTCTCGTTCTCTCTTGACTCCCTCCGTGCTTCTAGACTGCCCCAGTGCTTCTCAACTCTCTCCTTCTGTCTCGCTGTCGATAGTTGGTGAGGTCGTCGGTTGGTAGTCTTGTGTCAGTTTAGTCGTCGTGTCATTTGTGTCGTTGTTTGTGCGTCGTTCATTTAGTCTTTTGTCGTGTTGTTCGTTCGGTCGTACGACGTCCATTCGTACGGTCGTTCGTCCCGTCGTTGATTAGTTCGTTCGTTCGTTTAGTCGTTCCTCGTTTTGTTTGTGCGAGTTAGAGTTCGTTCGGTCTTTTTATTAGCTGTTTTAGGTTTAGTTCTCCCCCGTTTTGTTTGACCTAGCTTTAGCCGAGCACCGGTAGCCTCAGTCTAGTCCCTGTGGAGAACACGACACTCGCCGCTATTTCAGTGGCAACCCGTGCACTTGCGGGTGTGCTATTTTCGCACGATCAACTCCCTAACAACTGTGGTCCCTTAGCACTGAGAGGTTACACATCCAGAGTTGTAAAAAGCATCAGAACTAAGCGTTGTAAAAGCTTGTTATGATTTCTTAGTCGCACGCCTACGGAAGCGTGTGATGGCTGATATTATGAGTTAATTATATCTTATGGGTAAAGTTGTACAACCTCTGTAGAGTGTTAAAAATTGATTTGAATAACCATGCCCCTGGATATGGGCAAAGTGTAGAAATGCCACACTTATGTAGTTTTCATAAACTATGGTTACTGGTTAATGGTGGTTATGGATGACAATATGAGAAGATGGTATGGTATCTTGGTATGGAGTGGACATGGTATTATGCTTATGGAATAGACATGGAGGACAACTGTGAAGGGAGTTCACTCTCACAGATTTAATTAAAATTGTACATTTGGTTTTAGTTAAAAATAGCTAAGTCATAGATTTGGAAACTTGCTATAATATGATATTTGGTAAACTGGCTTCATACTAAAAGAAACATAAGGCCTTCCATTGGTTAAGCCTTGCATGTAGACATAGACATATATACTTGCATTATGATATAAGGACTTGTTGAGTACTTTTGTACTCATTCTTGCCTACTTTTGTACTCATTCTTGCCCAACTATATGAATTCAGTACCCAAGGAATGATTTGCCAGTGAACATTTGTCAACATCCATCGAAGGCTAAAGATGACATCGAATACTACATTGCGTGCCCAGTTGTTTTCCTATTGGCATATCCTAAAAGATTCCACTGCCATGTATCTTTTCCATTGCAAAATTTCATATATATTTGGCCTCCCCAACTATGATGTAAGACCTTGGCCATCTGGCCCATTTACGCTTATGTACTACTATACCTTTTTAGTTATGCACACGTATGGATGTGATATCCGCCATTATTATGTTGTTTGAGGCTGGTACCAGCACAGATACTCCACGTAGTCGCTGCTATCGTAGGGGCGGTCCTCCTCCACGCAGTCATCAAGCGCACCCTCCCATTGTGCAGTCCACCCCTCCATTTTTGCCGTCTAGTCCGTGCTGCGTTTCACTCCCTTTCTAGAGTGCCTGATTATAGGACCATTTCGTTTGTACAAGGTGATTTATGAGTGGCGGTCACTCACGCGTGCACGCTTTATGGCACCGATGGTCCGACTGGTACCGGAACCACCTGACGTAGGCCAAACTACCACATCACACGCTGTGGCGCATAGTTCTCGACGAAGATGTCATACACGAGCTTCCAGCATGTCAGCCAGAAAGCCCGATTGTGCCAGCAGAGCGTGGACAACCCGTCAAGAGCGCGGTCCTCCAGTGTCGTAGGTGAGTATGGCTCCCAGCGCATGTTGTCAGCTATGAGGCGATCGAACTGCTCCACAAAGGGCAGATATGCCTACGTGACCTGGACGTGCGTGAACTGTACCTGTAAGGAACAACAACTGTTACATACGACCATTGTTAATATGCAAAAAATAGCTAATTGTCATATTACTTACCCATCGATGACACGAGAGAGAACCCATCGTAGGCCGGTCGACGTCTCCCCTGGGGTACATCTCTGCCCGTACGGACTCATGTCCTCTAGCATGGGTTGTCCGAGGCTGAAGCACTCGAACGACCATAGCTGCAGTAGCAGTAGACAACCCACGAGGATCGAGTTTGCCTTGGTCCTCATGCACGCGTCGCATAAGCCACGATAGGTCCTGGCAAGTGCGGCCGAACCCAAGCTGACCTGCAGGGCATCGCCATTAGTGACTGCCCTAACATGAGCGATGAGGCGCACATCGACGGTATTGCCATGGCTGGTGGTGAAGAACACCCAACCAAACAGCCACGCAAGTACACCTCCAAATGGCGCAGGACCTACTTCTTGTTTGCATCTGGATCCATCCACTCCACCTGAATGCAACCAAGAAGTTATTAGCATATAATAGCGGAAATGAGAGCTTATAGGACCAATCAGAAAGAGCACATACCCGGAACTGTGAGAGCCACCTCAGCGACGGCCCATTTGTCTGACCCGCTGGGAAGACGTAGTAGTCATTCGCGGCACCTGGTGGAAGGACCCCCTTGAATCTGGCAAGCAGGTTCACACGCCACCCAGCCTGGGCCTCCGGTAGGAAGGTAGCAGCTCCCGTGATTGGAAGGCCAAGCAATAGGGACACATCCTATAGAGTAGGCATCATCTCCCCGAATGGGAGGTGGAAAGTGTGCGTCTTTGGCCGCCAATGGTCCACCAAAGCTGTCGGCAGAGAACGGTCGAACGAGAAGCATCGTGAGCGCTCCACGCCGTTGTCCCCGCCTGCAGGCAAGGCCAGTTCATCCTCGTCAGCGGCTTGCACCATCCAGGCGAGAGGGAGTAGCCTGACATTCCGCAGCTTGCGAAGCAAGTAAAGGTTAGCACGAAAAATTCTTACAGCAATAGTACAACGCTGGCGAAGTGCGCACTTGACTGTCCAGCGGGGATCTAGTCTCTAGACCACTCGAGGTGTGTGTGTCCGGACCACGTCCACCTTAGCTAGCTCCTCCGCGCTCCCTGCAAGCGGGACACAATGAGAAGCATGATGTAGCCAGTCAACGTGCTCGTCCAACAGGCCATAAGGCCAGTCCGACCCACGAAGATCACGAGCCATACCTGCAAAATGAATTCAAGTTAGCATTTATACAGAACCAAAAAAGTCACATGTAAAGTAATAGTAAATACAACATGTAAATAAATAAACATAACAATACTAGGCTACCAGCGCAACATCAACTACATTACTGAAAAGGGGATGTAACATAGCAATTATATAAATGGTACATGAAATATACGATACATTTAGTATGACATTCCGCACATCAAAAGTGCAAACTAACAAAATACAGTTTACAATGGAAATTTAATTCTAGTCTCTAACAACTAGTAGTAAAAACCATGCTGCTCTGTCTACTGATCAGCTCATGCGTTGCATTGTTTAGTTGTGTGCCCCTTTGAAAGATCAAGCTTCATTTAAGTTGGTTTTGGTGTTAATGACAAATGCCATTATGAGATTTTGATGTTAATGACAAACACTTTTATATTGTTTTGGTGATAATGACAAATGTATATATGAGACTCATATGTTTGTTCAAAGTATATTATAGCTTAGTCTCATTTGGATGAAAAAGTGAAATCAAAGAAGTATGCATTCAAAATCACTTTCTCATATGCTAATGCATTCCTTAGATCCAAAATATAGATTGAACTCCTCAAATAGCTGAAATGAATATGTGCATATGTTTTTCTTCATATAGACTTGTATGCACATATTTAGTGGGAGCTCTCTCTCTATGTTTTGGAGTTTCATTAGTATTGATCCATATTTCCTTTTATACATACATTGGGATCAAACTAGGAGCATGCATTTATTAAAAAAATCTGTTTTAAAAGCAAATCTGTGCTCTGTCTGTAAGGGCGGTAGTACCGCAGATTTCAACGTCGAAACTACCGCAGAGCGGAAGTTCCGCAGGCAAAATCGGTACTACCGGCGACCGGAAGCTCCGGATTGCGAGCAGAGCCTTTTTCCAGAGAGCACCCTCCGGATGCATTTGAGATTTCACGGGATCGGAAGTACCGACGATTTTAACGCTAGAACTACTGCTAGGTGCGGTAGTTCCGCTGCTTGGAGCGGTACTGACGGAGCTCAGAGGCTTCGGAGGTAGAGCGGAGCCTTTTTTTCAGAGAGAAGTTTCGTTCCGGCTCAAGCGGAACTACCGCGCCGACTTTGCGGAACTACCACAGAGCGGTAGTACCGGATTTTATAACGGCGGTAGTACCGCACTTTGAATTCAAATAATTTTATATTCAATTTATTATCTCATTATTTGTTAAGATTGTCATCAATTACGAAAAGGGAAAGATTGAGAATCTAGTCCCTCCATTATGAGTTAATGGTGAGTTTTGGTAATTAATGACAATCGATTTGTGGGACTAACATTTTCCATGAGTTGGATGAATAGGTTAGGTTCCACAAATGAGGATGACTTCATGGGTTGAAAAATCATCAAGTCAAGATCAACAAGAAGATGGCTTCATGTGTTGAAGGCCATAAAAAAAGGACGCATCATGAGTTGATGCATGGAGATAATCATGTGTTGATCATCAAATCAAGGAAGACCATCATGTGTTGATGGAGTTGATGAAAAGGATGCATCATGAGTTGATACATATCGAGATGATGACTCAAGGCAAAGGTATGACTAGCTAGGGCTAAGAATGTGTTCCTAGTCATTTACCAGTCTCGGTGTTTGGTTGAAAGACCGGATTGCTAGTATAGGTTGCCGTACTATTAAGAGGGGTCATGTCTAATAGTTTAAGTCTCATCATGTGTTGATGTCTCAACCTCACTTGCTCTAACTCATCCTAGCATGATGCTTGCATTTGCGAATGTGTTTTGCAAATGGTTAAAGCTCATGTGGTGAATCCTTGTAACATGTCACTATACTTTGCAAATATGTTTTGCAAAAGATTGAAGTCCATGTATCTACTCCTTGTGACATAATTTAAGTTTGCAAATGTGTTTTGCAAAAGTTGGAGATCATGCATTATCCCTTGGCATGGTCTAAGATTGTTTGTTACTATTTCCTTTGGACACAGACCGTGAGAGTGACTCTTTTGGATCTCTTTTGATTTTTGTATTGATCTAATATGTTTGAGATTATGCAAATAGATGGGTTGTGTAGCCCTTTGAATAAGTTTTCCATAGAGTCCAAGATCACTCAATTCCGACATCGGAGTCAAAAGTTATGACCATTTTTTCGAGTGCTATCTGTGCTGAAAAACCGGGAGCGGAAGTACCGCGCCGACTTCCCGGAACTACCCCAGAACGGTAGTACCACATTTTATAACTGCGGTAGTTCCGCAAATGACTGACTAACGGCTATTTTTCTAGCCATTATGATGGGGAGCGGTAGTTCCGCAAAATCCTGTTTTTGACTCCAACGGACTTTGTGTCCGGATTGAGTTTGTGCATTCGTTGCACGTGGTGAGAGTCAAGTGAGGGACTTGGCTTTTTACTCTTGGAGTTTGCCGACTCCTAGACGGCGTGGGAGGTGTCGTGCGTGGTGACCTTCTCAAAGAAGGTTGTGAGAAGACCTGGCGAAGTTGTGAAGGTTGAAGCTCACCTACCCAGAGCGGGAAAGAGCTATCACTAGTGATTTGAGGTGGAAGGATTAATTCGTGGAGCCGGTATGATTTGTTTGGGCTTACCTCAACGTGGACTAGGGGAGACCGGCAAGTCTCCGAACACCACGGTAAAAAGAGAACATGTCATTTGTGGTTTGCTTTCTTGTGCTCTTTTTACATTCAAGCAATTTACTTGCTTAGCATTATTTTGATTGCTTGTAAATGTAGAATTGCAAACATTGACCTAGGCTAGAATTGTTGGTGCACTTAGGCGAATTCATTTGACTTAGGCACTATTTGTACTAAACCAACTTGAATTTAGCTTCCGCATTGTATACTTGGTTTAGGCAAATAGAAAAGCTCTTTAATTGTTAATATTAATTCGTAGAGAATTTTTAGACCGCCTATTCACCCTCCTCTAGTCGGCCTCCTCGATCTTACAAGTGGTACCAGAGCCATGGTCTCTCATATATTTGGCTTAACCGCCTAGAGAGTATAAAGGATGGTGACTAGTGGAATTGTGCACCTAGATGACACACCTCTATTTGATGGCACAAATTGTGTTAGTTGGAAAATCCGCATGATTTGTTATTTTAAAGCCATGAGCCCAAAAATATGGCGGATTGTAGATGTGGGCTTTTCTCCTCCATTGGATCCTCTAGCTCCAACTATTGAGGAAGAGAAATGCCTACATCTCGACGCTCAAGCAACTAACACTTTATTTAGTGCTTTGAGTGTAGAAGTGTTTAACAGCCATTTACCCACTGGTAATTGACACATTCAACCAGCCATTTATCCACTAGTAACTGTCTATCATCAAAACCCTAGTAAAAGCCTCGAATTCAAACGTTTGAATCTCATTCAAACAGAGAGAGTGAGCTGCATGGTTCAGCAAAATACGCGAATACGCGCGCGCGTGCGTGCGCGTGTGTGACTAGACAGAACCATCCTCATACCATCTGTTTCCATATTCAAGGAGTGGGGAGGACTTTACATTATAAATCGGTCTTGCTCACTCCGCCTTAGCAATATGATACTAAACCATGCATGCTTTGGAATTAAGGAAATATGCCATAATTAAATGGGCCAATTTCTAACAGGAGATGGCGCACATCAAGATGGATGCTGCACTGGAGACGTCAAACAAATGGCAGATCACTGATGTGCCTTTGCTACGATGGCGGAAGATGCTGAAGCGCGCTGCTCATGAGTGCGATGACGCGCTGCGCAGCTGTAAGCAGCAAGCTGTGGAAGCTGAAGGGATAAAACAAGAAGTAAGACAGTCCTCATTTGCTAAAAGAATTGTCATGAAGGGATGAAAGAATTCGTGTCCTCTTTCGTCGGTCGTAGTAACGATGAGCCAAGTAGCACTACTGTCAGAAGGTTTGAAAGGCTTGCAGATGGTGCCGAGGAATTCTTAAAGTTCATGCATTTTTGTGGAACACCACGGCAATACGTGTTTTTCGACCCTCTTGTTAGGCAACTACTAGATGGGAAATTTTTGTGCTATGAAATGTCGCATGGAAGCCAATACCGTTACTTTGCTGTTCAAACCATATATAGCCCAGAGCGAGGGTTAGAAGCTCTAGTAAGCCTAGTTTATGCAGTTTACAAGGCGCCAAAGGATTTTTTTTTTCAATTGTTGATTCTACGTCTTTCAGAAAGTGTAGAATCGGGACTGCAATTAAGAGCTTACAGTCGACAGCTTCCCTCTGCAAGTCTACCATTGATGTCGTCACGAAAGAGCTCACTCAACTGCCTACACAAGAGTTTTACTGGTTTCAAGACTTTCAATACCCTGCCCCTTTTGACCAGAAAGAATGTGCCAATGTGCACAAAGCTTTCGTCCAGCGGTTTCGCCCTGACCCATTCTGTTGCAAGGAACACGAAAGCATGCCTGATGCCTTGTACTACCAAGACAAATACAGTGAGCTTATCAAAGCTATTTCCAGAGCCTGTTACTGATATCCTTTTGCAGCTCCACATCTCACTATTTGACGGGTACAATGGGCAGAGGCCCGCTGCTGAATGCAGCAGAAGTAACCCAAACGATTTTCCACCTTTGAAACTGCGTACTTACATTATGCCCCATGACTCTCCCATGGACCTAATGCCTACATGTGAGAGTTGTGCAACTGAAGTAATCGATGGGGAGGAACAAGAAGGCATACATATAAATGTTGGCGTGGATAAACTAGGGGAGGTGTTGTTACCAAAAGCAAGAGATTATCTTTACCGCAAGGCTGAAGCAACCACCTATCAGATGTTTCTGAAGTCTAAACACGGTACTGCTCACATTTACCTTGAAAAGACAAGAACAGTAAGGCCAGGTGCAGGTAAAACCATCCGAAGGGATAGGGATAAAAAGGCATTTCATCCACCAGACTACGTAATGAAGCAGATCATGCAGTCGGCCCAAGGCTTCCTCAAGTTAAGGGTTGCCCGTTCGTCAAATGGCTTACGGGATGCAATCATGGCATGGATTCAGAAAGTCAGTCGTCGGGACTAATGAATGCGTTGAATACTCAGTGTAGACGATGTAAAATTTTAACTAGCTTGATTGATGCTTGTATTCGCCGTGAAATAAAACCTTCTTGCATACATACATCTAAATATGATATTTTTCATTGAAGTGGCTTTCTAGAAATTAATAGTTCAATCAAAATTAGCAATCGTGTATATCTCGTACACGCATGTGAAAATTGTTGCAGTGCAATAATTTATAAGAATTAATTATTTATTTTGTGTTGCAGTTATCCTATAATATTAGGATTGAGCAAGATCTTTGCTGTGGAAATTTTAGGAATGCATTAAGTCAAAAAGTAGGAAGCGGAAGGAAGCTTCGTCTATACTAACATAAAAGGAACGAGTTTTAATTTGGGTCATTAGCCACCTAGATGATGGAAACTTTGTGGCCATCCATCTCTTTCAATCGGAGATCTAGTATGCAAAGTTGGATCTTACCAAAAATTCACGTCTGGCGTGTAACTCTGTTAATTAGCGAAATCAAAACCCACCTCTCAGTCAAAATTCCATCCCCACGCTGCGCTCCCTGCCTCCTCCTCCTAGCAATTAAATCACAACCTTCATAAGCAAATCAATTCACACACCCAATATGTAGTTGGAGCACGAATTGAATGATTACGACCATGGTTGTCACAGCGGAGTCGGCGACCACGACGAGGGAGGGGCCCCTGGACGCCTAGGCGAGCGCCATAATGCATACGATCAACGTATATGATGCCAACGTAGTCTTCCGTCTCTCTCATACTCCTCTCATACCCCTCAATACTCCTCTCATACCCCATGTCTCCCGTCTCTCCCGGCCTCCTCTCTCTCCCAGTCTCCTGTCTCTCCCATGCCGCCTCCCCCGTCTGCCGCCTCCTCTCCCCGTCGCCGCCTCCCCCGTCCGCTGCATCCTTTCCCCGGTGCCTTCTCCCCTCGCCTCCTCCCCCACCGCCTCCAGCTCCCTGCGCCCGATCTCCTAACCCTAGTCACCGCCAGCCAGTCCGCCCGACTGCCCTTCGGCTCCCGCTCTCTCTCCCCGCCACCTCCCCTCCCCGCGCCCGATCTCTCCCCGCCGCCTCCCTTCCCCACGCCCGATCTCTCCCCGCCACCTCCCCTCCCCACGCTCGATCTCCCCCCGCAGCCTCCCCTCCCCGCACCGCTGGAGATCGACGCCGGTGGTGGGTGCAGGCCAAAGATCGGCGTCAACGGCAGGAGTAGGCTAGGAGACTAGCCTCGGCATCCCCCTCTGGTCGCCAGGACGACTTGGCGTCGCCTAGGCGACGCCGCGACAACCATGATTACGACCGATTAATTCTAGCAATTCTCTTAAGAATCAGTGAGAACAATGTTTAATAAGAACTAGAAACTAAGCAGACTCTCTATGATCAAAAGTTCAATTTTCTACCTTAAAACCTAAAATAATTTCGTCTCTCTCATACATGCAGCACAACCCTGGGCTTCCCCCTCATACATGGAGTGCACCCTTGACTTTATAACTTTCCTTACACAACTAACAAGACTTGGATTCCAATATGAACACATAAATTTTTTGTCGCCACTTTATTTCGGATATAACGGTCAATCTGTGAGGTTTCTACAGCTATGACCTTATCTATTGTGTGGGCCAACAAGCACAAGAATACCTGAATTAGACTCCATTTGCAAAAGATATAAACTTTTTAATATGGATCCTGCTGGCCATTTCGGACCAAATTCTGACTTGGAATTAAATTCGGATTATCTAGTTTTAAAGTTCGTCATTTTATGTGAAAGATCAATCCCGACCCATAATTATTTTAAGCATGGCTAAGCATTTCTACCAAAATTTCTAGTTAGTGCTAATATACTAACTAGGTTTTATCTAGGGTTAACAAGGTATATTGATATCGAAGGTCAGATTTGGCTGTCCAAAGAATTTGGGTATAACTAGAGTACAAAACTGAATTTAAATTAACTTGGATAAAATTACGCATGCAATAATAATTTAAAAACAATATAAATAATTTAAAATATTAGGGTCAATATGGTCAAAAGCGTAACTTGTCTTGCTCGAAGACCGGGTGCGAAACATCGACGTCGTTCTCTCCGAGATCTTCGAAATCTACGCACGAAGAACCAAGCAAATAAAATTCAAAAATTTAAAAAGAGTCTAGATTTGGGTAGTTTAGGATTTTATAAGAATTTGGAAATTTGAACGGGTCAAATCGGAGTTAAAATGAGGATTTACAGGCTTCTGGAAGTTTAAAAGGAAGAAACAGAAAAAAAAGATTTTCTGATTTATTTTTGTACTGAAAAAGGGGTAGTGATGACGTCAGCAATTTTGAATTTGAGCGGGAATTATTTTTAAAAGAAAAATGCTGACGTGGACAGCCTGATGACGTGGCCGGGCAATCGTCTGCCACGTCGGCTGCCATGTCGGCAAGGCCGGCTGACGTGGCCGTGGCACAGGTGGCGCACAGGGCGGCGCGCTCACCGGTGCACGGGCAACTGGCGGCGACCGGCGAGGTGCGGCGGGGGTAGAGGAGGCGGTGGGGACCTCGGCCTTACCGACGCTGGGGCTCAGGGCGGCCGGAGGGAGGTGACGGTGGAGGAAAGAGAGGGCTCGGCGGTGGCGCTTGGCGCAGCGGCTCTAGCGCTCGTCCAGGGAGTGGGGATGCCAGGGAGTGCCCCCGCGGGGGTTTTTATAGGGAGATGGGCGCGGCTGCTCGTCGGTTTCCGCGGGGCAGAACCGGTTCGGTGGGGACGGTGTGAATGCGGCGGCAGCGCCATTAATGGCAGGAAAGGTGCAGCGGCGAGGGGGGAAGCCCGATGAGGCGGCCAATGGGAAGAGGGGCGATGCTTTGGAGTTTCACGTAGAGCTTTAATGGTGGTTGACTGTAGGTTGAAGATGAAGGGAGGTTGAAGAAGCTCATGACAGGTGGGTCCCACCCGTCGGCGAGAAAAAGAGGAGATGAAGGGGTGCACGGCCGGATGTGCGACAAGTGGCGACGTGAAAGATCTTGGCCGTTGGATTTGAATGAAGGGTTAAGTTGTAGTGGATGGCTGAGATTAGATCGGGGAGAGGGATGGATTAAATCCGAGCGCGACACGTGTCAGCCCAAGATTAATCCGGATTAATTTTTGGATTAAATTTTCAGAAAATCCCAGAAAATTTATAAATACTTATAAAATAGTAAATAATGTCTGAAAATTTATAAAAAAATTCTTAGAGATATTTTAGACTTCAAAAAAATATTTTTAATTCAAATTTCACCTTTAAAAATTTTACAAAATACCTTTTTGACTTTTAAAATTGATTTTTAATTTCAGAGAATTCTTAAAAATTCTAAAACATTTAGGGAAGCTTGAGAAAATCAAAATAAACTCTATTTTGGGCTTTAATAAAAATTTTAAAATACTTTTTCTTGCTCTAGGCTTGGGAATAAAATCCAGGTAAATCCAAATAAATCACAGAAAATCCAAATAAAAGCCAATTGCTTAAAAATACTTAATTTGACGTAGTATTTCAGAAATTTACAAATACCTTTTATTTAATATCTTTATGTTTTTAGTTAAATTACTTTTAACAAAAGCCTTTTTAAAAGCTAAAAAGAAGCAAAATAAAATTTCTGTGATTTAGGCAACCAAAGAACACTTGTTTTATTTTTAAATTAAATTAATTTTGATTTAACATTTTTTCTGAAATTTTGAAATAAATAGCTGGACTGTTACATACTGTGGCGGTGGACGGTGGTGATGGGCGGCGTATGGCAGTAGTGCGCACAGGAGCGGCTATGGAAAGGTAGTACTATCGCAACTAGTTAAGTGTGAAGGACAGCGATGCGACAGTGACCTCAGCTTTAAAGCCTGTTCGGCTGCCCCCACGATCGGGAAGCCCAATCGGCGAAAACTGACACCGCACGACCCGCCAATCGTGTGCGCACACATGTCCCACAACACCATGAACGGTTGCACGATCACGGTCAAACTCCAACCGGCAACGCACGGCGCGCCAGCAACATTCGGCCACGTGTCCCACTACGCGCGAAGGGGCGGTATGACTTTGGTCAGACAACATTACCATTTTGGCCCGTACGACCCAACACATATTGCATCACAGGCCCTAGGGATGGAGGGGGTCAAAGGGCTCGGCAACATGGTTTCGACCCGTGAGAAGCCCTTTACCATGAGAGGCTTCTGTAGTAGGGGTGGCCCCCACCTGAGCTCATCCGGCCTGTTAGGGAATTGTAAGGCCCAATATGACACATGTAATAACATGTATACCCTTATAGAAGACACATGAATATAAGGGCAAGATTGTAATTGTGCTTCATGGAGATATATACTTGCCCTGAACATGGAGGAGGGGCAAGCATTGTTCATCCATCACAATCACTCCACTATTCTTCCACTTTACTGTTTGGTCAGTAGCCACAACAGGTCTCATCTGTAATTTTTTAATATAAAAAATGCTAGTTACCAATTATTTGCATTTGCATATAGATTTTTATCACTGGTATATACTTTCTTCGCCATAGCGAGTTGGGTCATTTATGCCTTGTTCCAAAGTGCATGACTTTTTTCTGAAATGATGCTGTAACGGTTATTAGATTTTTTTTGAGACATTTAATTACAAAAATAAAGAAAAATAAAAAATATTATTATATCTCTACAGATAATATAAAAAAAGAAAAAAATATGGTAAGAAATCAACTCGTTCTAATTAACTTTTGCCTTTTAAAAACTAGAAGCTATCACTATTTAAACAGGCCTTAAGCTTGAAACCTCACCAGCGAGGTGAGGTAGGCCTTTGGTGCGAAACGGGTGGGAAGGAAATCCAAGTGTTGTTGCCTCCCAGAGTTCGTGAACAGCTTCTCTCGGCCTCCCGGCCATGTACTAGTTTCCCTTCTTTCTTTCCCTTATTTGTTTTTGTCTTGCAAGTTTTTTCCTGCTATTAATGAAAGCTCCCTTTTTTGTTTTATATCTTATGGCTTATAACTTATCGTTTATCCAAATAAACAGATGGGGTATATCTTTTTTAAGTGGTTTATCGAGATAGCATTTTTGAAGCGGCTTATCAGTTTATCGACATTCGGTTCGTTTGCATAAGAGTTTAATCTAGGCCTAAAATATATTAGGCACAGCCAGAAAGAACACACTTGAACTATACTTGTCCTTTTTAAAAAAATATGAGTGCCCCATGTGAACTATAAAATATATATAGTGGCTCTGTTTCTATTACTTCAGAAACTATACTTGTCCTTTTTATAAAAAAAACAAGGGGAATATGAGTGCCCCATGTGAACGTATTAGTAAAAATGATTTCAATTACACGAGAAATCAATTAATATGCAACCTATTTAGGATGGCTTAACTTTCTGGCTAATTTAAACTAAGATTTAAGATCTAATATCTGCCCACCATCTTTTCAGTCGATGCATGTGACACAAACAAAGCCAAACGGCCCAAAACAGTATGTTTGGGCATCAAGTACAGCAATCAAGCATACTAAATCAGTGAAAATAATCCATAGCTATCAATACCAGCGAAAATAGCCCTTAGCTTAAGGATGCATTATTCTTTTAATCCCCTTATGCTCTTAAATTGCAAATGTAGCCCATGTGGCAATGGAATTGCGAAAATGACCCACAGAGGGCTGGTTACGCACTCAGGGAGCACGGAACCCGGCTTTCTGTGGCAGCCCAACGCAGCACTAGGGCTGGACGAAAAACTCGAAGCTCGTTAGTTCGCTCGGCTCGTGGCTGGCTCGGCTCGGCTCGTTAGGATAACGAGCCGAGCCGAGCCAAGATTTTAGCTCGTTAGCTATAACGAGCCAACTCGAGCCAGCTCGCGAGCCGCTCACGAGCCAAACGAGCCATGCTTCCAGGAATTTAGATATGCATATGCTGTTTCCATGGACCTAATTTGTACTCTATTGCATGTGTTAATGTATAAATTTGTACTCTATTGTACCCAAACGAGCCATGCATGTGTTAATTTGTACTCTATTGTACCCAAACGAGCCAAACGAGCCATGCTTCCATAGATGAATATATGATGGAGACATTTTTTGGCCCTGGCTCACGAGCCAAACGAGCTAGCTCGAGCTTTTCACGAGCCGAGCCGAGCTAGCTTTTTAGCTCGTTAGTTATAACGAGCCAGCTCGAGCCAGCTCGTTATCCTACCGAGCCAGACCGAGCCGAGCCGAGCCGAGCCAGCTCGTTATCCAGCCCTACGCAGCACCCACCTTCCGCGCTTGCCGTGCGCGCTCGGGACCTAGCTTCTGCCCCGCCGGCAGTAGCCACCCTCCGCACCAGGGGGAGCGGAACGCCGCCATCGCCAGCCCCATGCGCCATATTTTTTATTGCCCAACTATACCAATTATCCAGAAAAATCTATTTAAATGTATTTTTTATAGAAAATTTTAAATATAATAAATGAGCTCAAAAAATAATAAACTTTTTTTGTGAAGCCTCCCTACATAGTGTACTTAGTTGTATAATTTTTCCACAATTTTAACCATTAGGCATTTTTCTCAAAAAATTATTTATGTATACTATTTGTAGAATTTTTAATATGGAAAGAGAGGTCCAAACATTATGAAAAATTTATAGAAGGCCCTTCTGTGGCCCCTCGCACGAAAATGCCCCAGGCACCATGCAGCTTCGTGAAAAGTGCAACTAATGAGTTTACCGCTGAACGACGGATTGTTACAGTCGATTAATCAAAATATAACAGATAATTATACGTTAATGTAAATAAATTTGTTTATATTTAAAATTAATTTCAAGTATTTTATTTGTGCAAAACTAATGTAAAAATATGTCTGAACAAGTGATCTTTTGCATTCTTTATATTTAATTGTTTATGCTTCATTCGTACGATATAGATTATGAACACCATTACAAAATGTTATAAACTAAATGATCATAATTATTGATTGAAAATAATCTATTTCCATGCTTTTTTAACCACATTGGCTCCCTGTATATGTCCATGCGGATCCCATGTAGGAAACTTCGCTCATTGAATTTTGTTTTCAACAACGCTACTACAAAGGTACGCAGTGACACATGCACCCGGACTATGTAGGAAGGCACGTCTTTTGGAGAAAGAAATAGCTTGGCGGGTAGGATAGCAGGATACTACGGAATGGCCCGGTCTACTGCGTGGACTGCAGCCATTTGCCCTTCCTCCCGAGGTCGGCGTTGTAGTTCTCGCCGGCCGCCCTAGACTTAGCCAACAGTTCACGCTTTTCTTGCACTCCTCCTCACGAGCCTCATGCTCTCTGCACCTGCACACTTCCAAATGAGCTTGCGTCTCCCACCGAATACGCTCGCTTTGATCTTCATTGCACCGCCGCTCCTCCCTCCTCTCATGTTTCATCTCGGCATCCCACTCCTCACAGTCCAGATACCACTGGTCATGCAGGTGGACCTCCCTATCAATCCGTTTACATTACACGCATAGTAGATCCAAAAAGTACGAGAAGAAGGGAGAGCTTATTAGTGCATGACATAGAAGAGAACTAGTAGGGGAATGTCATGTAATCCGTCCTTACCGGCTGCCGGTAATGGGCTGTATCCCAACACCAGTCGGGATAGTCCTAGGAGTAGTTACCGCAACTCCAGTAATGCTACCCAAGCTTAACTGCTCCTTAGACTTAAAGAACTTGTATGTGTCCCTGCACTAGCAGAGGGGGCGTCTCTCCCACGGGCAGGTCTTGCGGTGAATGCTCGGGAACGTTGAGGTATGGGTGGGAGGTACGAGAGGCTTTGTTCCGGGGAGGTGGCCTCCTGGCACACTCCCATTGTTCATCTCAGGCTGCAGCAACCCTTATGAGTTGGGTGATCTCCTCCCATCACTACAAAAAATCTGGGCTTGTATGACAAAGCGAAAATGTCATGTAAAGTAAAGAAGTTGTCATAAAAAGTATCTTATGACGAAAAAGCGGCGTCACACCGGTCGTCATCTAATGACCGTCACATAATGTACCTCGTGACGATACTATGTACAACCGTCACAAAAGGTGGCAACCTTTTGTGACGGATTCTTTTCCTTGTCACATATTGTCAACATTTAATGACGACTTCTGCTGTCACATATTGGTGGGTCAACGCGTCACCTAATACATGAGCCGTCAAAAATTGAGATTTGGGAGACCTGACTGAGATAACTTATTGTGACGACCTTTATCGTCATACAGGACTTTGTGACATTTCAGTTGTGTCTTGTTTTATATGGTTGTTTGAGACATCTTGTACACCGTCACAAACCTGCTTGCGAATACATGACGAACGTGGTAGCCATGTTCAATGACGAATGTCACACAGTTCTTTCATGACGGCACATACAAGCATGCAAATATATATCAGAAGCCATCATCCACAACATTCTCATCACAGCTCAAAGTTCAAACATCATAAAGAGGTCCAGGTTCCAACAAACAAGTTCAAACTGTTCCACCACACAGGTTCAAACATACCACATAGTTCTGACAACAAAGTGTACAAAGTTCCAACAGAGAAAGTTTGGTGTTGTGCCAACATAGAGCGCATTTGGACCTACCTCAATCTCTCTGAAGTTTCAACACAGCTCGCAGCAGCGCATTAGTCTCTTCAAACTTGTTATGCATCCCCTTCATTTCTTCTTGAGTCTGGCGCAACAAATTTTTGTTTTCTTCAAGTGATGCCTGCTGAGCTTGAATTTGTGCTTGCAACTCTTGCTGCTTCCTAGCAGCTTCCTCTCTGTCTGCTTGAAGTGTTGCCTCAAACTGAGCTTGCAGGCGTGCTTCTGCGACTGTCGTGGACCGAGCAGTATTCGATGCTCTAGGGACACCAATGTTTGGTAGGAAGGTGGACGAACGGCTTATCTGGCTCAGACTGTCAGCAACAATCTTGGTGGGAGACTTTTGTTCTTGTCCTTCTTCTGGCTCTCTTTCCTTCTCTGCCACCATTTGTTCCTACATAGAATGAATCTAATTAATAACAAGGTCATACAACAATGTTCAATCAGGCATGTAGTTGAGTACAGTAAATCAGTCTGCAATATTTATATAACTTACATATATCTCATATGCAAGAGGAGTTCGACCATTTTGCGGACTAGTCATACATTCCCCAAAGAAATCAACAGGATCATGATCCATGTTGTTGTACTTAGGCCTCTGCAGCATGTAAAAAAATTATTTACAATGACATCAATGAAGGTAAAGAGAGGGGTAGACAAACATGGGATTTTTTGTATTTGCCAACAGCAAGATGCCAAAATATGTATGCACTACAGATCATACAAGTATTTGCCTCCAGATTTTTTATGCAAACAACAAATGCAATCACTGGCATACTCAATTAATTACTGAGTTTAAGAAAAACAACACAGGAACATGCATCTATGCAACCTGGACACCAGATCAATAATAACAACTTTGCCTAAACAACACCTACTACTGTTGATGAGCATCTCTGATGACATAGCACATTGAAATCTCTGATGACATAGCAACATGGGAGCTCATCTCGGAAATCAGAGGGCCAAACTCAGAATTAGCTTAAAAATCAGAGGTCATCTCAGAAATAATTGGATCACGTGCTGACTTGACAGTTCAAAGGAACATGGTAATGACTATACGCTACTAATGTCCCATCTTTCAATCTAATTACACAAAATACATAGTATCCATACCAGGCTGTATCGATGGGCAACGTAGGACCTAGATCCAGTCTTTTGGTGAAGCTGCACTTGGCCACGGTTCACTTTATTCTTAGAACTCGTTTCCTGCACCACAAATGCAATAGAGTTTTCATTCACATGCACAGGTTGCATTGCATATTAACAAAAGAAGGCAATTCAGGCATGGACCTGATTCTTCGGGTCACACCAGTAGTCTACAAGTTTGATCCATTCCTCTTTCTTCATTTTTGGTGGAGGTTCTTTGGCCATCATCTGTTCTCTTGTCAGGGACTCGTCGAAGTACTTCCTTTTTAGGTGATACCTCTTCTGCCTTACTCCCTTCTTAATGATATCAGTGCATGCAGCTTTGCTTGGTCCCTCGTTCTTAACATCCACATCCAACCTTGACTGCAGCCACACATATGATTTATCAGACACAAAACACAATTTGTACATGGGACTAGAGTAATGCAAGAAACTATTTGGAGTGAAATAGCTGTCTTACCGCCACTTTGTCAAGCACTTTTGCAACTTCTGTCGGCCCCGCATCTTTTTCATAAAGCTTCCAAGAGGTGTAGATAGGTAGGTTGTCTCTAACGGCGACACCAGTTTCTGATGCCAGCTTCGCTGCCTGTAGTGGGACCTCAGGTCTTTTCTTCCCTTCAGCCACATGGATAGCCAGCTTCTTTCCTCTATTGTTAATCTTCTCTAAGCCATGACCCATGGTTTTCTTGCGGACATTCTTTGGGGGCACTGCATTGGCAAATAATAATCAAAATGTGTTATTATAGGATTAACAAATCTATATACTGCATGGAGAAAATAATGCTTGTGAACACGTATTGTTTACCTGGAACTAAGTCGCCATCTGGTTCTCCTTCATCTGTATGACCCTCTGAAATAGCAGCTTCAGATTGCCCACCTGAGTCACTGATGTCATTGCTTTGCCTAGAGCTCTGTCCACCTGGCGAGGTGTCCACACCAACAGTTTGGTTAACACTACTTGTGGGAGTAGGTTGCTGAGACAGGCCAAGAGTGGGTCTAGGAGTACTACGCGCAGTGTTTGCACCAGGCATCGACATGGCTGCACTGCTCCTGGTGAATCTAGGAGGACTAGGCACGGTGTTTGGAACAGGCGCTGATATGGCTGGACTGGTCATGGTGATTATTGGAGTAGTAGGCACTGTGTTCGTAGTTTGTGTGGTCTGGCTGCCGCTTGTATTGAGGTGGCCTTGCTGTTGGCTGGCACTAGAAATGGCATTAGGTTTAGGTTTGGCTTTGGAATTGTTATTAGGAGGCAAGGGCAATCTTTGCCTAGGTGGTGGACGGCCTCCAGGCGAAGGCATGGCTGCACTTTGCCTAGTGAATCTTATAGGCGTGCGCGGTGGCTGCTGGTTGGCAGGTGCCATTGTTGCCGCCTTTTGCTTCTTCTGCCGAGGGCGAGTTCCTGGAACCATCCCTTCTACCTGACAAGAGAAACATGCATATTATTAAATAAGAAAGAAGTGTCAAGTAGATTAAATGACTAAACTGAAGTACATGTTTGTCACAGGGAGACCAGAAACCAGTTAATTGGTCAAGTAATGCATCTCACCTCAGTATTGACCTCATTATTGAGGTCATCATCATAGTCATCATCACTATCAGAGTGGTTATCAATGTCAGAGGATGGATCATAATCATTGTCAGAAACTGTTTTGTCAGACACTACTGTCTTTCCTTTGCCCTTTTCCTTTTTTGAAAGAACTTCTCTAACTTCCTGAGCTAATAGTGGAATACCCAGAGAGCTAAAATGTTCCTGAATTTTCCTTACATTGTCATCCCTGTCCTGCTCATACTGGGTTTTTGTCATTTCTTCTATTACTTAAACGGTCAAACGCAGAAAGAGCAGAAACTGGATTCAGTTTCTGTAAAGGAGTTGAAAAAAACTAACAAATCAGTATTCTGTTAAATGGTAGACAGAAGGCAAAATAACATCAAAATTGTACAAGAAAGAACTACTAGGGAACAAGGCTAATAGTGAACAAGATTGAAAGAGAACAAGAATACTGAATAACTATATTGCATAGCTATTTATTAGTCAGTTCAGTTGTAATGTATTTCTAAGTTTAGTGTACAATTGTTTCCAATACAAGATGATTTGTAAGAAATTTTGATGGGACAAGCTATGTTACATACAGCCATGGTTTTAGTACATCCAAACCAAAACTAGGAACCATATAGTAGGTGCTTTTAGCACACAATGTGGAAAGCAGACAGGCCCTGGATTGTCAGAAACTAATGTCTTCCCTTTGCCCTTTTCCTTATTTTCAAGGACATCTCCCACTTCCTAAGCTAACAGTGGAATACCAAAAGATCATGTAAATCATCAAACAAACATAGCCAAGATGGAAGGTACGTAGCGGGCTCACCAAGTGTCAGCGGGTAGCCGGTGAGGCAGACGACGTGGCGCGGAGCCACAGCGGTAAGCCGGCGCCCTGTGTTGGACGGGCGCCCTATCGCCGGTTCACCAAATCCGGCGGTGAGGTCGGGGCTGGCTGCTCACCATGTGTCAGTGGGCAACCGGCCTCCTCCGTCGGGACGGCTCCGGCCTCCTGCGTCGGGGTTTGAAGTGGAAGTCGTCGGGGCGGCGCTAAGGGAGTCCGGGATGCCGGCGTTCGGAGCTCCGGCTCCGGCCTCCTCCGTCAGGGCGGCGCTGAGGGAGTTCGGGGCGGCGTGGTGGAGATGAGTGACGGCGGCATGGTGGGCACGAGTGGCGGCGGCGTGGTGGGCGCGAGTGGCGGAGGGGCGGCGGAGGCAGGGCGGCGTAGGGTTAGGGCCTTGGGGGAAGGAGGAAACGGGAGTGGTGGGCGCGACTCAGACAAGAGGATAAGGCAGGAAGGGGATTTTTTTGCCTCTACATGGGCGGGAGCTGTGTGGGGCCCATGTGTCGGTGGTAGAGAGCCTGCGCGGGAGAGCGGGAGAAATGCGTGCCCAATTTTGGTCTGGCGCGGTGGGGCCCTATGTCATTGAGAGAATTAGTCTTATTACTAATTGAAATACAAATTTGGGGGACTAAATGAATTCAAATGGAAAAAAGGTAAGAAACAAAGTTGTTCAACACATCGAGATCTATCATCTATATTTTAGTCATTTTTTCAATTGAGTTTGTTTGGAAAGTTGAAATTTTGAATTTTCAAAGTCGTAAACTTGAAACCAAAATTTGGGGTACTAAGTAATTTCAAATGGAAAAATCATGAATACCAAAGTTGCACAACTCATTGATATCTACATTTCTTATTTAGGTCATTTTGTCATCCGAGAAAGTGATGGAAACTTTGTTCTCAAATTTTACTTATCTCTCTTATAGTTTATGACATTTTTGCCTGAATTCATTTTGAGTTTGAAATTGTGGTGTGAATTTGCCATATTTTTAAAAATTAAATTTTGAGTTCTTCAAAATTTGTCTCATGAACACATGACCAAAATCAATGCAATATATTCATAGATCATGATTTAAGAAAATTTTAGGAAAAAAATGATCAAATTTGGAGTAAGTATGTGGGAGATAAACTAGTTACAATATTTTGCCATAGATTTAAAAGAGAAATGATAGCTACACGATGAACTCAGTGCAAGAGAGGCTAAATACTAAGCAGGGCCCACATGTCATTGGAACAATGGACCCACAGGCTAAGATGTAAGAAAGAACGTTGTGGCCAGCTGGTCCTTGGCGCGCGGCCACCCCCATCCAGCTCAAGCAACGACTCCGGCGACCTGCTCCATCGCCGGCGACATGATCCCTCACCGGCGACCTGCTCCTCTCCACCTGCTCCCTCGCCACCCCGCCTCCCCCCGACCTCCACCAGGAACCTCGCTAGCTGCTCCTTGGGTCACGGCGACCCCCTCCAGCTCGAGCAACGAGGCCGCCGACGACCTGCTCCCTCGCCACCTCCTCCCTCTCAACCTGCTCCCTCGCCGGCCTCCCCCCACCTCCAGCAGCAACCTCGCCGTGCTCCTCCCCTGCATGTGGCTAGATCGAGCAGGTGCTCCCTCGATGGCCATTCAGATGGAGGCTAGCCGGCCAGACTAGCTGCTGCAGCCTCGCCGGTGGCTGGTTGCCGGAGCTGCTGCATCACCGGCGACCCAAGCTGGCAGCTGCAGCCTCGCCGGCCAACCCACCTGGCCAGACAATGTCATGGAATGCCCAGAATCTGTCCTAAATATATTTTGGGGGTTTTTATGACCACATGACAATGTCATGAAAAGTACAAAATCCGTCATAATATGTATATGCTGAAGTAACATACATCCTGCCAAAATTTCATCCCACACAGGTTCCACATCAAAGCACAAGTGATATTTATTTCCAACATACATTAGAAATGCACATGTTACATTTCCATAGACACAACATATGTCCAGTAGCACAAAGGCCCATATTTCATACCAGCACAACAGGTTCAATACAACATGTCCCAAACTACTTCATGATAAAAGCCAAAAGCATTGCCTACTTCTTGAACATGTCCCAGACTACTTCATCATAAAAGACAAAAGCATTGCCTACTTCTTGAACACTACAGCTACAACCAACAAGATGGCCAACACCAGGAACATTGCTACATTCACACATCCACACACAAGACAAATGCAGCTTCCCATGCCTTCCCTCTTCTTGCCAACCATTTCCTTCACCTTGTTCAGATTTTGCTCTAAGGTATCAATTTTTCCCACAAGCTCAGGAACTTCTATTGTCGAAGCTGCTGCAACGGTCGAGCTTGCTGGAAGTAGAAAACCATGATCTTCAAGGTACACCACATATTCTTCCTCGAACCAATACCTGGAACATTTCCCCTGCATCCAAATGACAACCACATGCAATTTAACACCAATAGTGCAGGCACTGAATGCTACAAACACTACCATATTCTCAGGGAGACCTATTCAAACATGACTGAAATTTGTGCAACAGAAACTGAACCACTGCACTGACATTTCGATAGGTCTTCCGGGGGCACTTGAAAAACCTCTTTCCAACGTTATACTCAGACTTCGTGGTAGTGGTAGCAAACACCCTCACGTCCATGCAATCCGGGCACATGATCAATGGCAACCCGGTCACATCATCGATCGGGTCCTGCAGATCGACATCAGTGGGCGCAGGCTCTGCAGCAACGACAGCAAGGGCTCGGGGTTGCGGGGCAACCCTAGCTGTGCTTGACCGCCGAGTCAGAGAAGTTGAGGACGACGCCTGCGACATGAGAACTGGAGAGGGAAGGTGAGCAGAAATGGCAACAGAGGAGGAACAGGGACGGGGCACTGCAAAAATGGCACACCTAGGGCGATGGGGAGCTGCCACCGCCGAGACGACGCCCGCCGCCGCGCTGAGCCCGCCCGCCGATGAGCCCTGATTGATGCACATTGGATTGATTACGAATTGCCATGCCAATAAAAAGGAACAGGGAGGGGGATGAGGGCGCCACTGCCGACCAAATGGAGGGGGACGGGAAGGGGATTGACGGTGCCACTGCCCACCATGCGCCACCGCCTACCAACCTGATGCAGTTGCGGTCACTGGTGATCCACGCTCGCCGGCTGGCCTGGCGGCAGATCTCGCGCAGCCGCCGCCCACTGTGCCGCGGCGTCAGCTGGGGAGAGGGTGAGCTAGCTCCGCCCAGAGGTAGCACGACGGCGGCCGTGCTCCGCCCCGACCGACGCTCGCCCAGAGGCCGCCCACCGCTCGCCGCCCGCCGCACCGCCAGAGGCCGCCAACCGCTCGCCGCTGTCTTCTGTTGGGTCAGGGAGACGGGGAAAATGAATTTGGTCAACAGAAGGAGACGGGGTCCACCTGCAGGGGTATATTGATGTTGCGGTCGGTCATTTTTTGAAATAACACAAAGTGACGCCGCAAACCATCACATAAAGACAGCTCAAAGCGTCATAAAACCCAAGGCGTCAACCGGCTCCTGTCGCCAGACAATTTGTGACGACATTTTGTAGCTTTCTGTGACACAATAAATTATGTCGTCATAAATTTGTTTCTGGCTCATAAGATTATGACGACGCAAAATATTTCGTCATATTATGATACATTATATGACGAAAACAAGCACGGTCATAAGGTATTTTGTCATAAAAAGAAGGATTTCTTGTAGTGCATTGCTTCTCCATATTAGCGATGTAGTGTTATAGTCATGGTGCAGAAAAAATTGTTGTGGAAGGGTAGTACTTGTAGGCTAAGCCAACGTAGCGTACACATTACAAATCTAATTCGGTTTGGGCAAATTCGCATCCGTGAGGCAGTAACACGATGGACGATTTGTGGTCCAGTGTAACATCACGTCTTGTACAAAGCTACCCTGTTTGGTCTTGTCACTACACAAGGTTGTCTCGTTTGATCTCGTTAGTGTGCAAAGCAGCCTCATTGGGTCATGTCGTGGTGCAAAGCTGCCTCATCGGGTCAAGACACCATGTCAAGCTACCCCTCTGGGTTTACTGTAAATTCACCTCTCTATAATCACTCGTACTGACCATTATCTGTCTTCTATTAGAGATGCGAAAAGACCATTTTGTCCTCGCAAAATGCCTGCTTGCTAGTGCCAAAGAAGTGGCCATTTGGTGGCAAAGGAGTCAAGAGTTGAGGCTATAAAAGGTAGCCATTCCTCAAGCACTTCCCCTGCATTGTTCTCCTTCCCCTCCTCATACATTTCTCCCCATTCTCTCTATCTTGGCCTATTCGTATGTGCCGAACATACGCTCCATGACCTTCGCTTCACCCGCCAAACCTTGCTGTAGCTCACCGGGAACCCCACTATATTGGCAGCATCTGCCAACAGCAACTTCGGAGACACAGAAACATCTACGACAATGAGGTGGCTGATCAGATTCGCAACGTAAGATGATGTCACATTGCGGTTCTTATGAAGTGGCTCAGCAAGCAGGCATGTATGATCCTTCAGCATAGTTATGCGGATGTTCGTCACCGTGCCGCTTCACGATATAGGTATCGGGGTTAGACCTGTACATCCAATATGTCTGACTACTATTAACAGCGTATCGGGCAATGGCCTGCTAGGTAGCGCTCTTGTAAGGGATGCGCTTCCCTAACAAGAGAGTGTCTTTATTGAAGCCCCAATACCCCCCTCTGTCTATGGCAAAACCAAGGATGTCATTTTGATGTCATCCAATCTAGACGATACATATGTAACGTCTGTGGCCACAATACCACCTAATGGTCCTCCCAAACTAGCTTTTTCATCTTCCTTGTCTCTGGAGCTAGCCGTTTGCACGTCCTCCTTGTCCTTGCTTTCCACTTGTCCCGCCTGGTTAGCAAGGCACTTGTAGCAATCAATACGGGCTACCCACCAGCTCTCCACGCCTTCATTCAGCTCGAAGGCATTAGCACACCTCATCAGGTCTCTGTTGCCCACTTCCTCGCCTGCAGCTGTGCTAGCATCACCACCAACGTCACCACGGGAGATCAACCTAGCCACTTCATGAGCAGCATCTCCACCGGAACCACCTATAGCGGATGATTCTGTCCTTTCCACAAATTGAACAAACACCATCGGTCTGATATATATCGCAGCAGCTGGGTTGCACATAGCCTCTATGTAGTTCCTCCATGACGCGTCACTGGTCACCTTCACAAGTTGCTGAATGACTCCCCTGCACCACCCAGCACTAAGGCGTACAACGCCTTGATGTGCAGCTTCTTCCTTGCTGTAGCCCAATTGAACACAGAGCGGACGCACTGCCTGACGTCCAAGAGGCTCATGTCCTTCAGACCTGACACCGGGATCACGGTCTAGTCGCAATCTGATAGGTTCACCCTATACGGTTCCTTGCATACGAGACCACTCCCGTAGAACACGAACAAATCTTGAATGTCTAACAAGATGTATTTGACATTGGCATGTACGAAACCCACATAGTACACGGCACATGGAATTAGTCCGTGCACATGCATTTAGTAATGTTTACGATTTTGGAAGCTTCATACTTTCTGGGGACACATAAAAAATATCACCCTACACATTGCACAATAATAACTTGTTAATGCACTACGCAACTTCATTTTTTCTGTCAAATAGTCCACATAGTACCAGCTAATAATGTTTCACATTTTCAAATTTTGTTACTTTCACTGGGCAGGAAAATATGAACACCCTATATATTGCACCATAATTATTTTCTAACGCACTACGTACTTTCAATTTGTGCCAGCATACAGTCTGCATAAATTAACAAATTAGCAACGACACATTGTGTACTAATTATTTTCTAACGCACTAATCATAACAAATAGTTTTAGCACGCAGACTCAATTACCTACACATAAGCAATGGCATGTACGCAATTAACATAACTAACAACTAATTAACGATAATAACAACACCATGTCTTCTAGGTGAACTACGGCACGGACCAACTACACAACGCTAACTACTACTTCTCTAGACTAAGAGGTTACCATTTTGCTAATTATATGCTAAGCACATTGTCAAAAAATAATCACATGCTCATGAGAATTACCTTTTCTTCAAGCTCATGGGCTGATCTGCAGCTTTCGCAACTGCGCAAACTTAAAATTCCAAAACCAAACCACTCCAAAATACCCACTTCCAGAGCTTTCCCTCCCTTCTTTCTACCTTCTCTGCCTATCTTGGTTCCTCCTAGAAGACGGACAATGGGGTGGAGGGGCAGGATTGCGCCTACCCAGGGCCGGCCCTGGGGGGTCGAGCTGTGCCGCCGCACAGGGCCCTCGACGCCAAGGGGCCCAACCCCAGATACGTAAGTACTAGGTATAGTATTCAGTATCTTTCTATGGCCCATAGGATTATAGGAAAAGCTAGGAGTCTAGGAGGTCAGGAAGCACCGAAGCAGGAAAGGCACGTAGCCACGTACGTGCTGCGCGAATCGCGATTTGCCTTCCGTCGCGTCGATTCGGCTTCCGCGTCCGCGACTCCGCGTTCCGCCCTTCCGCCGCGCGGCCGCGACTGCCTTCTTCCTCGCTGGCCGCTACGACCTGCGACTCTGCCGCTGCGAGACTGCGCGTCGTGCACTCGTGCTGCCATCACCGATCGGCTGTGTGCGGTGCGCCCGTGCGGCCGTGCGTCGCGTGCACTCTCCGTTCCTCAGTTCCTGGTCTTCGTACGTACAGAGGTAAAAAATTGCCCCTAAGCCCCTTGATTGTGTTTGTGTATGCGGTATGTCAAGTATATATGTTTAATCAATATTTAGTTTGCTTTTGTCCCCAATATTTATTCTTTAGATTTGGGATTTAGGAATCCCTTACGGTGCAGCACGCATGTTTAGTATGACATTGAATTTTCTGAAATTCTGAAATTGAATTTAGTATGGCATAATTTTTAAGGTAAGATGTATAACTTGTTTGATAAGAATGTTTTTTATGCATTACACTTATTAGAAACATCATTATATTATTAGAGTTATATTAAAGGGCTCATCTTTCTGGCTTCGCTCTAGGTCACTAAATTCACAGGACCGGACCTGTCATTTTATAGCACATAACAGCTAGGGTGCCCCACCGGCGCACCCAACATCTGTCATGGTGGGCAGGCAGCGCCTCTCACCGGTGTGACGACGCGTGGCCGCGTGCAGCACGTGCCTGCACGATCCCGTGCAAGCGGGCCGCGGAATCAGGCCATGCCGCGCACGTGTCGCGCTGAACACAGCTGGGAGTCGAGGGCCCGGGGGGTTCTACGGAGGGGGGGGGGGGGGGGGGATTGGGAGGCGTGCGGCTAGGTAGGCAGGTCCGGCTGTGCCACGGCTTTCTGCGGCGCGGGGGCGCGGGAAAGGGGTCCCGCAGACTGGAGGCACAGGAAGAGGTGGCCCCAGATAGTTCTGCGGAGCGGAGATGTCGGAGGCTGGTTCTACGGTGCAGAGGCACGAAATCGGGCAGCAGCATCGTCCGGGCGCGGAAGCAGCCCAAGACGGGGCTATATTTGCAAATACCTGGCACGGGGGACTACATCCAAAAATTACACGTCGCACGGGGCTAAAATTCTTAGCTTAAAACCTTCCCGGTTATTTTACTGATGCGAAAAAGTGAGGCGACCAAAGCCAGCAGAAGATAAGGAGATTTGACTAGCCGGAGGGAGGGCATGGGTAGTTGCTCGCCCTTGTCTGACTGGAAGTAAATGCGATGTTGGGCAAATTAAGGTGGTGATCGGTTTGGCTGAAAAGTTCATGGCTGAAAACACTGTAGCTGGCTGAAAAAGCACTGTAGCTGATAGATGCTTATTTAGCATAATTAAATTTAAAAAAAATTTAAAAATATAAAAAATATGTTAGCCCATTACGTATAATACAAACAAATACGGGAAAAAAGAACCGGCAAAAAAGCTCAACAAAAAGCCAAAAGTTCAGAAAAAGATGAAACTTATGAATAGTGAAAAATAAGTCAGAAGCCAGAAGCCGAAGCCGAGTTGATCAGAGCCTAAGGCTCAACGGCCGGACTGATAATTCCTACGGAAAGCATATGATTTTTTGAGTTATTCACCAGAATTAATGGTCAAGGCTGACAGTAATTAATTCGCTACACTGGTTAGGATCGACTTTAATTTAAGGATGAATAGCATTTAATTTTTTTCAGGATAGTCAAACCGAAGGGCCCCAAAGGAATGAAAGAAGCCCCTGTCACAATTTTATTTAATTTTAAATTAATCTAAAGAAAAGGACACTGGTAGAAGCAACTTTATGTTAGAAATGAGCGCACCTTTTAACACCCCTCAAGTAAAAACCGGTTATTTAATAACCCTATCTATTAAAACCAGGTTACTTAATACCCGTGATATTGCCGAGTGGTTTTGCTGACATGGACTGTTTCAAGCTGGTTTTGGTCACATGGACATGCACAGGTGGCAAGGGGGTCAGGCCAAGTCGAATCAAATAGAAGGAATCGTTGTGTGGTGAAAGCAAGTTCATCTTCCCACCCACACTTGACTACATTGCCTTCTCCGTCACGGCAAGACCCTAGGTGGTGATTCTACGATGCCGCTGTGACCTTGGCTAGTGAAAAGAGATGCGAAGAGCAAGAATCGGAGCAAGCGACATTGTGATTGAGGTTAGTTGCAATTATCATCATGCCCTATTGGATTGTGATGTATGGTGTTTTTCGGTAGCAGAGCATTGGTAGGGTTTTGTTCTTCGCATGTGGATTTGATCAAGTTGGAATTTTTATGCAAAATTTCTCAATACCATAGCATGATCTTGACCTCTTTCAGTTGTACCATCATGTATATCTCAATTTGCTCTAGTTTGTAGATGGGTTCTTGGTTGGTATGTGCGGTAGTCAATAAAGATCAAATTTTGATGGGACAAGTGGTGATCGGAGGTTATAATCTACTTGATTTTAGTTGCATAGTACTTGTTTCTCCTTGTACAACACCGGTGAGTGTGGCAAATTTGAGCTCCTTTGATTCCAAGACAAGGGCATACACACATATCCGAGCTCCTGGCGCTTGTCTCCTCCATGGCGGCTACTCTTGGGTGGGGTGGGGGTTATGAGCAGGGCAACTACATGGCCAATAATGTGCCCTGGGAGAAAATGCGTGCCAAACATTGCGCCCTAGGACCCCTATTGACACCACTGGTCGACCGTCCTTGCCACCTGTGCATGCCCATGTGGCCAAATCCGTCTTGGAACAGTCCATGTCAGCGAAGTCACCAGGCAACCATTACGGGTAGTTAAGTAACACAGTTGTAATAGATGGGGTGTTAAATAACTACTTTTTTTCTTAGGGGTGCTAAATGGATTTTTCTATAGTTTGGGGTGTAAAATTGCTAATTACGTGGCATGCATATGTTTGTAAAATTACTAATTACTAAAAAGAAATAATATACTTACGTCAAGCCTAGCCAGTTTTTTTTTACGATTAGAGAATTACTAATTACGTGGCATGCGTATATTTGTATAGCTGAGGCTGATCTGCTGATGGATTGCAGACCGTTCCATGCTATCTATTCCTTTTTAAATTTATCTTTTCCACTTTATAAGTGTTCCATGTTAAGTTGTCTACTTCAGATTGATATTTCATTTCCATATTCTATCATATTGACGGAGTTTGAGGCCTCAGAGAGTCAAAGTTGCTATTACTTTTTCTTTCTTGTGCTCCCTCAGGTAGTTAGGTGTTATTTGGTCGAGGTCAGTTTTATTCGCCTTGTGCATTCTCGCCATATTCTTTGATGTCGACATGTCGAATGTTTTTATATCCTAGACTGCACTCTTCAGTTGATGTTCTTGAAACATGTTTACAGGCAGAACCCACACCTCAAAGAAGAATTACATTCGAGAGCTAATTCAGTAAGTAAATCCTTGCTCAAAGTAGCAAGATTCTACTCATTAATTCTGTAGGTAGGATTAATCCTTTCTTTGTTTAGCAGAATTGCTCAGCCCTATTGCCCTAATGGCCGAAATTGTTAGTTCTGCGGTTATTGGTGAGGCGGTTAACCGGGCAGTAACTGGGCTGCTTGGCAACAAGGAAAGATTGGAGCAAAGGGACCATGTGGAGAGGCTGGAGATGGCGCACATCAAGATGGATGCTGCACTGGAGACGTCAAACAAATGGCAGATCACTGATGTGCCTTTGCTACGATGGCGGAAGATGCTGAAGCGCGCTGCTCAAGAGTGCGACGACACGCTGCGCGGATGTAAGCAGCAAGCTGTGGAAGCTGAAGGGATAAAACAAGAAGTAAGACAGTCCTCATATGCTAAAAGAATTGCTCATGCAACTAGATCATTCGTGTCCTCTTTCGTCGGTCGTAGTAACGATGAGCCAAGTAGCGCTACTGTCAGAAGGTTTGAAAGGTTTGCAGATGGTGCCGAGGAATTCTTAAAGTTCATGCATTTTTGTGGAACACCACGGCAATACGTGTTTTTCGACCCTCTTGTCAGGCAATTACTAGATGGGAAATTTTTGTGCTATGAAATGTCGCATGGAAGCCAATACCGTTACTTCGCTGTTCAAACCATATATTGCCCAGATCGAGGGTTAGAAGCTATAGTAAGCCTAGTTTATGCAGATTACAAGACGCCCAAGGAAAATTTTTTTCTATTGTTGATTCTTCGTTTTTCAGAAAGTGTAGACATAATCGGGACTGCAATTAAGAGCATACAGTCGACAACATCGCTCTGCAAGTCTACCAGTGATGCCGTTACGAAAGAGCTCACTCAACTGCCTACACAAGATTTTTACTGGTTTCAAGATTTTCAATACCCTGCCGCTTTTGACCAGAAAGAAAGTGCCAATGTCCACAAAGCTTTCGTCGAACGGTTTCGCCCTGACCCATTCTGTTGCAAGGAATACGAAAGCATGGCTTGTACTACCAAGACAAACACACTGAGCTTATCAAAGCTATTTCCAGAGCCTGTTATTGAAATACTTTTGCAGAGGCCCGCTGCTGAATGCAACAGAAGTAACCCAAACGATTTTCCACCTTTGAAACTGCGAACTTATATTATGCCCCATGACTCTGCCATGGACCTAATGCCTACATATGAGAGTTGTGCAACTGAAGTAATCGATGGGGAGGAACAAGAAGGCATACATATAAATATTGGCATGGATAAACTGGGTGAGGTGTTGTTACCAAAAGCAATAGATTATCTTTACCACAAGGCTGAAGCAACCACTTATCAGATGTTTCTGAAGTCTAAGCACGGTACTGCTCACATTTATCTTGAAAAGACAAGAACAGTAAGGCCAGGTGCAGGTAAAACCATCCGAAGGGATAGGGGTAAAAGGGCATTTCAACCACGAGATTATGCAATGAAGCAGTTCATGCTGTCGGCCCAAGACTTCCTCAAGTTATGGGTTGCCTTTTCGTCAAATGGCTTACGGGATGCAATCATGGCATGGATTCAGAAACTCAATCGTCGGGACTAATGAATGCGTTGAATACTCTGTGTAGACGATGTAAAATTTTAACTAGCTTGATTGATGCTTGTATTCGCCAAATATATCTTGCATATTTGTACTGTATCTAAAATAATAAAGTTTGTTTTGCCGTGAAATAAAACCTTCCTGCATGCATACATCTAAATATGATATTTTTCATTGAAGTGGCTTTCTAGAAATTAATAGTTGAATCAAAATTAGCAATCGTGTATATCTCGAATACGCATGTGAAAAATGTTGCAGTGCATTAATTTATGAGAGTGTCTAATTAACATTCGAATGATTTCTCTTAATAAATCGGTCACATTTAGAGTACATTTAGGAGCGTCAGATGAAGATTGAATGGTCTAGATCACTTCCCCATCCTATACAGCCAAGTGAGTGTCCCTCCTTACCCTTATCAACTCGAGTCGGCATCCCTCGTGTGCTTCATGCGGCGGCGGCGCTTGCTTCCCATGCTCATCCGGTCATCCTCTCTTGCCGCTGCCTTGTCGGCACCGACCAAGACAACCAGCGCTCCGCTGCATCTCCTTTGAGCTACCACCTCCTCTTCCTCCATCGACGCCGCCCGCTTGCCTCACCGCCGTTACTGGCTCCTCTTCCTTCGCCGACGGTGCTCGCCTACCCTGCCACCACCTTCTTCTTCCCTATCTTTGACAGCTACTGCTGTCGGATCCTCCACCATCTCCCGCCACCTCCTAATATTCTTTTCTTCTTGTCATCCCCACTGACATCCACCGCCCACAGCCTTCACCCAAGCCCGCGGCCGGCAACACAACCGCCGCCCCGCCTCCACCATCCACCATCGATCTTCCGCTGCTTAGCCGCCCTCTAACTTCGAGGGCTCCGGTGAATCCTTACCCTAATCCTATGAATATTCACCCGATTCCAGCTAGAGCACGCACACAATGGAGGCAACGGCGGCATGATCAATCTCACCGGTGATGGACGTGGAGGTGAGGTGGTGCAGGCGTGAATCTTCAAGCATATCCCGAGGTCAGAAAATCAACTAATTTTCCCTAAAAAAAGTTCGACAAATTTCTAGCAGTTCCATTAATTTATAAGAATTAACTGTCTATAATATTAGGATTGAGCCAGAGCTTTGCTGTGGAAATTTTAGGAATGCATTAAGTCAAAAGGTTGGAAGCGGAAGGAACCTTCGTCTATACTTGACATAAAAGGTACGAGTTTAAATTTGATACAAAACATCGTGTCTTTCAATTGGAGGAAATTCACGTCTGGCGTGTAACTCTGTTAATTAGCGAAATCAATACACGCACATCTCATTCCAAATTCCATCCTCTCTCCGGCTCCGGCGACCGCTGCCCTCTCGCTTCCTCTCCCTGACACCGACGACGGCGGCCCCTCTCACGCACATCTCTGTGGCATCGGCGTACGCGGCCTGTCCTCGCTTCCCTCTCCCGCGGCCCTCCTCTACCTTCCTCACGCCCAACCAGGCGGCATCATATGTTGTCACCACTGGCCAGCCGTGTCTGGCCGAAGAGGATGGGGTCTGCGCCGTCATGGCGCTCGAGCACGTCCCTGCCGACATCCGCGCCGTCATGTCCATCCCCTTCATGGCCAAGGCCTGCATCAGCGTGTTCCCTTGGCGACACCAACACTTTTGTACAGCTGACCAAAGTTTTTTCTGCTTACTATGCATTTGCCTCCCTAGTATAGGCAGGCTTACATGGTAAACGTTTATGACCAGATTTCCTGACAGAGCAAAGGTGGAAAGAAGATCCAGACCTGTGGTTTCAGAAAGAAGTGACGCCGGAGGAACAGACAATTTGCTCTTTTCTCATCTTCAGCTATACTTGCTGTAGCCTTTCACTAATTGGTCAGTTTTTTGTTTGCTATTTCATTTCTTCGTTCTGCTCCTTCCAGGCTCCTTGTTTAGGGATAGTATCTCTGACTGTGTTCGTGTCTGTAGAAGTTCAGTTTGCTCAAAGTTTTTTATCTAAAATAAGCGTTTCTTTTTTCGGTGAGGAGTTTCCTCAAAGTTTTTTTGTAATAGTCAAGAAGACCATTCATTTTTTCCAGCTCACACAGATATTTGTTGACAAACATTAGTCTGCAGGGATTAAGATATGGAGATCGATCTGATTCTTTTCGGGAACTGATTCATGGATCGTATGCTTGCTTTATCGAACAATACGCGAATAAAAAATGTCAGCTGTGGTGCCATGTCTTGTACATTGACCAGCAATGTGGATGCAGCCTCGCAAGAACACCAACCCAACTAGTAAATAAGCCCTGTTTAACTCAACACCCCAATTCCCGAATAAAACTCTATTGTCTCTCCATGATTAAATAGCAAACAAGAGAGAAATGAATACTTTTAAAAAAATGTAGCTGTATCATAAAAGATCACTGCCGTAGTATAGAAGGATGAGTTCAGCCAAAAAATATGCAGCCGTTCTATAGTTATATACAGCGTAGGCAGGTATATACATCTGAAGCGAATACGTAGATGAAGGCAGAATAAACGGCAGGGCGAGTTTATGACTAACAACGGAGCACTGTATTTTAGACAGTGATAATTCTGGATAGTAGGAACAGGATTACGACAACTGTCCTACCTAGTTCAGTAGGCAAGGAGCATAATAAACGAAGCTATTTATGTGAAATCCTAGAGCACAATAAAAGACGGCAACCCGAAGATGTCAGTTTTCGCACAAAGGGTTCCATATTGTATGGGCAGTGTGCAAAATACGGCGGCTATACGTTGTTTGTTTGAGTAGAGGAAAGCGTCTATTGCTAGGGTGAAAATGGATCAGATACGAATTAAATAGTGTTTAAACTATATTCGTATCTACATTTTTCCTCGAACTCAAATATGAATCGGATAAACGTCAAATACAAATATGGACTGGACATATGTTGAATATGAATTTAGATCGGATTATACCCAAAATCAGATCGGATTTGACTATTTTTTGGATTCCAATAACTATCCGTGGCCTCTCATATTTAAAACATGGCACTGAATTATTTTAATATTTTAAATTAATAAATAATTGACTCGGTGACTCTAACATATAACTGTGCATTAAATATTGATAGTAACAAATAAATCATTCATATCACGTATTTGTATAATGTAGCTTTTGAGGATAGCTTCGAACCCTACGACACAATGAAGTTTAACAAATCCATATCACTTTTATAGTAATATTTATGCCCCATTTTCTCTAGTTTATCACATAATCATTGCTTATTGCTGCTATTTTATCACTAATCCTAACTAATTCTACATATATTGTAAATAAATCGGTTATAAACATATTAAATTTAACTAAAAAGAGCATACAAAAAGTTTTATTGGGGATATGCCAAAATAAAAAAATAAGAAATGTCAAATTAAAGCCCACCATGATGACGGGCTTGTTGAGATGATCGAAATGCATATATAATATGTCTAATTTAGAGGTTAAATGCAAAAGATACGTATTAGTAAGTTGCTGCTATTATATTTGATGATTCCAGATATTCGGATCTGAATCCGAGACGATCTATACCAGATCCGCATCCGATTATTAGGTATCTGGATCTGACATATCCGAATTCATTTTGTATCTAGATTTAGATATTAGGTATTCGGATTTGATATATTTGAATTCAGTCGTCGAATATCTAAGTAATATAATATCTGAATCCATTTTCAACCCTATCTGTTGCTATTCTGAGGTGTTGTTTGCCTCCAGGCTGAAGCTCTTCGGTGTGGAATGCTAGCATCACTTGCCATAATGGACGGGCAGGTGCAATAGGGAAGGGAGTGGTGGCACAGGCGTGAGCAGCAGACCGCGGAGGCACGGGCGCAGTGGCCGCACAGTAACCGCTAGCAACAGTGGCGGGCCTAGGAATTTTAAGATGGGTATTCGAAGTTACAAAATATTGTTCAATTGAAAACATAAATGTCCACAATAGCGAAAATCGAAGTACAATTGTTTATATTAGAGATAACATCTCAAATAATATAAAGAAATTCTAAAATAATAAAAAATTAACACGACAATACTTCATGCATTGGAAACGATCATGCAGACAAGCACACAAAAAGGAAGTAACTTCAGCAATGAGTGAAAAACAGAACTCAAAGACTAATAGTTTTAATCATGATGATTGGAATTAGAGATAAATTGTTTCCCTAGAACTACTAACCTGAGTCAAAGTTCAAATCAGAATAATTCTATAATAAAGTTGTACAATCACAACGAGATGCTTTAATCAAGTTAAAAGACAATTCTCTTTGTTAGATTTTTATATTCCCAAGCGGAAGTTCAAAAGTGCTTTTTATCGTGAACATACTTTATTGAACGGTTTTTAACTAAGCAACTTAAGTAGTATGCTAAACAAAACATGGATCAGATAGACAGACATCAAAGGGGATCAAATCATCAAGTGTCCAACACATCAAGCTACATGACAAACTTGATAACACTTACATATTTTCTAAATATACATAAGTCATCATAATATAATCAACTACTATGCAAAAACTTTAGAATCATTATAGATACCTCACTTCTTTAAGCAAAATGCAACTCACGTCTTTATTTAGACGCATAATTTTGCTTCAAATCAGAGATTGCTAGGGGAGGAGAAGGAGATAGATGGATTACCATATTAGGGATATGGGGCCATGACGCCATGGGGGTCACTAGGTCAGGGAGGGTGAACCTATGCGGCTGCACCGCATTGGCGAGCGGCGATGGCAAGGTGACTTGTATTGCGAAACGGCCGCTCCAGTGCTCCTATAAGACCAGAAGCTCCTGCGCCACCAAATGGAGAGAGACAGAGAGGAGAGACTGAGTGAGACCTAGAATTTCTACCATGTGTCATGTGAATCACAATAGTGGCCTAGTGGACCTAGGCCAGTGTTTGACGCTAATTTGGGCTTGGGAGAGGGAAATAGGCTAAAAAGGATCTGGCCTAGGTCAAAACTCCATGTATTTATATTACAATGCACATTACTGAATTTAAATGCAACATGATACAATAAAGATTCTAGCCCCCCTTAGCAAGCTAGTCAAATTTTAGAAAGTTTTTGGTTCAAGTTGAGTTATGTCAACATTAGGCTCAAGAAAATCTTAAATGAACCCGCTTGAACCAAAGCAATAAGCAAAAGAGAAGAAGCATAGGAAAAATGAGAAAATGGTAGTCCTTAAAGCATAAACAAGATAGAGGGATCACTATGGCTCGGACTCGCTCTCATCTATCCCATATGACTCTAGGACTATTTGCTGGACATCCAAACACAAGGGAGTAAACACGTTCCCTATCTACCAGGAGGCCCAAACCCTGCTAGAACTAGAAGAATTGAGTGAACTCAACCTAGTGAGAAGAGAAGCAACTAATAAGTAGCATCCTAAGGTCACAAGATAAGAGAAAGAAATCTAAACAGCATAATGTGATACCAACCCTGGTCTATGCTAGGAAGACTGACCTTGGTCGACGACAAGTGAGTGGTCAAAAACTAAAATGGTCGAACCAAGTTGAACTATGACCAGTGTGGCCGACAACCAGTGAGTGATCAAAGACCCGAGTGGTTTCAACATAATTCAAGTTTTCGACAACCAGTGAGTGGTCGAAAACCAAAGTGGTCGAACTAAGTAGAAATACGACCAGTGTGGTCGACGATTACTGAGTGGTCAAAAACCAAAGTGGTCAAAGACCAGTAGCTACGATACTACTGCTACAGAGCTTACGATACAACCGTTGCTACACCATGATCAGGAAGAATAAGTTTTTCAGCACGACCGCGAGATCACAAATTCATGTAACTTTTGATTGAATGATCCAAAAGCCATAAAAATTTGTACACATATTTCTTAAGATCTCAAGAGCCTATTCCATCCATTGATTGCAAAACTCACGACAAAGTTGTGACCTTTTGAGATTTGAGCAAGCATGCACCAAAAGTGACCTAAAAGCTAAATCGATGACCAGGGCTTGCTTATGGGTAGAGAATAGCTAAGATGGATTTGGATATGTTCTCACATGTCATAACAAGTAAGAATACCAAAGAAATCAAGTAAAAAAACCCTTGAAGCAAGAAATCATTTGGAAGATCAAAAGTATGCAAAAACCGAGTTTCTTGATGAACTTACTATGAAAGTGCCTAGATGGGTGGAGGATGATTTCTCGAGATTCTCTCCATCTCTTATACATCCTTGGTACAACAAGATCAAAAAGAAGAAAAGAGTAGAGATCAAAACCAACCGAAACAAGAGGAAATCAATTAAGACATGATATGTAAGTGCATAAAGATTAATGTATTGCTTACTTGAGAAGGTAAGTTTTATAGCCACTCCACCTTAGAGGACAGAGAGTACATAAGGCACTCTACTATCAAACCCTAGCCCTAGACATGAAGGCACAAGAAAGATGGGTTGGATGATTAATCACATGTCTCCATCCTAACCCCTTATATAGGTGGGCAACTAGCCACATCTAGCCCTTAATGGATCCTATCCACTATCACAATAGGAAAACTCATTAACTCCATACACACGGGTTTTAACCCACACATGTTACTTATACACGCTTTTCAATGCACATATGTCCTTATCCGCTAAGTTCTTAGCGTTGATCTGTCTTGATCAAACTAGCTCCACCTTAACCTAAACTACTCTCCAACATGCCGCCCACGCACCGCGGTTTTGATCCATGGTAGTTTCTGTTATTTTGGCCAAATTAATACCCTTTGTTGACTTTGGTCTTTACCATCCTTTGCAAGCAATCGCCATCCTTACCACGTGTAGGTGCACCACTAGTTTGCCACGTGTCGTCAAGTCTCTTCCATCTCGGTTCCACCAAACCACGGCTCACTTGGACCATTCAAGCCTAATGGTGCAATCTCGCCATTCGAACTCGCTTTCAACATTTCCCGCTTTTCTCGTGCCATGCTTGAGCTCACCATCTCACCGCACCCTTAGTTGTTCTGGACCTCAACTCCTCTATGAGCCTAGCCCCGGTCCTCGCTGTTGACCATGGTTGACTCTAAGCAATTTTGCATATCCAAAGACAAAGAAATCATTTCCCGGCACATGTTCTTCACAATTTGACCAATGTTAGTCAAAATATACATTATACAACCTTAATGCAATGACCCAGGCCTCCCTAACTCAATCCATGACTCAAAACCTAAAATCCTATTTTTCTACCAAAAATGGTACTACCACTTCTCTCAAGCTGGTACCACCGCTCCTTGTAATCCCGAGTTGGACCTCTCTAAAAAACGTACCGTGTTTAAACTCTAGTACTATCATATTGTGGTACGGCTACACCAACATTTACGGTACTACCGCACTGTGGTATGACCGCTGCCACAACAGCGATACTACCGATTACCCTAAAACTTCCAGAAAATAGCCCAAATAAAATACGATCTTTGCAAAAACACTTCTTGCAATGTTTCATCATAATATTATTCTGGACTTTTTCATATGGTCCTTCACCATGTTAAGTGCTGTATGGAAAAGGCCCAGACGAACAATTTTGTGGATGATCCAAACTGTAGTGTTTGGAGTGGTAGTTGGTAAAGTTCTAAAGTATATGAATATTGAGCCGCTGCTTCTGGTTGATTTCCCATATGTACCCAGTGTACAAATGGGTGACAAGGAAGAGCTAGAACTAATCACTGGACCGCTAGTCCGACCAGTAGCCCTCCTAGCCTGGATACACTAATACAAGGAGAGGGATAGAAGCAGTGGAAATAATTTATTTTCCCCTTTTAATGAGGGTTTGCTCTGCCTGTTTCTTGTCATATGCCTGCTTCTTCTCCCCTAATTTAAGATCAGAACGAAGAGGCATGTGCTCTAGTGACATAGCAATAAGGGATTCATCTTCATGCAAGAGAGTAGAAGAATAAGCAAAAACTTGCTACTGCACGTGCAAAGCATTCAACTTTGGGGGTTCCGACCAGGCTGGATGGGAAGTAGGCACAAGCGTTCAAGTCGCCTTCCAACTTGTAGTCTAGTATCAAGGATGCCAATAAGAGGAGGTGAATAGGTGTGTTTTAAAACTTTTGGCCAAATCGAGATTTTGTGTGGAATTTAAATAAATCGATTTAGTACAATTAAGGGATCCCAAAAGAACCCACCAAAAACTAAGTAGCTCTTCTTCAAAAAACTATACTTGTCCTTTTTTAAACAAGGGGAATATGAGTTGGGTCTCATCTGTAATTTTTAAATATGAAAAATGCTAGTTACCAATCATTTGTGTTTACATATAGATTTATGTCACTGGTATACACCTTCTTCGCCATAATGAGTTGGATTATTAGGCCCTATTCCAAAGTGTCGTGATTTTTGTCTAAAATGACATTGTAACATGGTTAGCTTTTTTTTCTGAGGTGTTCAATTAAAGGAAAATAAGAAAAAAAAGGAAAAGACATCATTATTTCTCTAGGATAATGCAAAGGGAAAAAAAAAGAAAAAAACCGTATTACAAAGTCAACCATTCTAAATAACTTTTGGCTTCTAAAATCTAGAAGCTATCATTATTTGCAATGAGGCCCTGGGCTTGAAACCTAATGGGAGCGAAGGACATCTAAGTGTTGTTGCCTCCCAGCTTATAAGTGAGGTAGGCTTTAGTTTGTCAGCAGCTTCTCTTGGCCTCCTGGGCCATGTACTGGTTTCCCTTCCTTCTTTCCAATGATTTATTTTGGTCTTGCAAGTTTTTTTCCCGCTATTAAAGAAAGATAATTTCTTTCAGTTTATAGCTTCTGGCTTATAACTTATTATTTCTCTGAACAAACAACTTATCGAGAGAATATTTTTAAAGTAGTTTATCGATATTCGGTTCATCTGTATAAGTGCTTGTGTTAGTGCTAAAAGCATGAGGCACATCTGAAGGGAACACACCTGAATACTAGTAGCGTTACTTCTATTATTTCAAAAAAACTATAATTGTCCTTTTTTAAAACAAAGGGAATATGAGTGCCCCATGTGAACTTATTAATAAAAATGATTTCAATTACATGAGAAACCACTTAATATACAACCTGTTTAGGATGGCATTTTCTGGCTACTTTAAACTGAGATTTAAGATCTCCTAATATCTGCCCACCATCTTTTCAGTCGATGCGTGTGACACAAACGTAGCCAAACGGTCCAAACCGGTATGTTTGGGCATCAATTAGAGGAGCCAAGCATACTGATGCAGTGTAAATAACCTCTTAGCTATCAAAAACAGTGAAAATAACCCAACCTTCCCGGTTATTTTACTGATGCAACGTTGCAGTGAGATGAAAAGGAGATTTGACTGGCCCGAGGGGCATAGTCATGGTTAGTTGCTCGCTCTTTTCTGACTGGAAGTAAATACGATGTTGGGCAAATTAAGGCTCAACGGCCAGACTGATAATGGCTACGGAAGCATATGATTTTTTGAGTGATTCACCAGAATTAACGGTCAGGACTGACAGTAATTAATTCGCTACACTGGTCAGGACCGACTCTAATTTAAGGATGAATAGCATTTGATTTTTTCCGGGATTAGTCAACCCGAAGGGCCCAAGAGGAATGAAAGAAGCTTCTGTCACATCTTTATTTTTGAATTAATCTAAAGAAAAGCACACAGGTAGACGCAACTTTATGTTACAAATGAGCGCACACACTAAAAAAAAACAAGAAAGAAATAAGTCTATTTTGGTCACATGAGCATGCACAACTGGCAAGGGGGTCGGGCCAAGTTGAATCAAATAGAAGGGCCTGTTGTGTGGTGCGACTCAGAGCCGGTTTATCTTCCGACCCACATCGACTCCATTGTCTTCTCTATCACAGCAGACCCTAGGTTATGATTCTTGATGAGGCGACGGGGTCCCGATCTTCCGATAGAATGATAACTTCGATTTTGGTGGAGGTGACCCTTGCGATCCGACTACAACTGTACGACGTCGCTTGCACCTTAGCAATCGCTGAACCAACCCCAAGATGTTATTAACCGTGCCAAGAACGCGGTTGACCTGACCACGAAGGTCTATTCCTGCATGCAATCAAAGAACACGCAAGAACAAGATAACAAGCAATCTGAAATTTTAAATATTGATATTGAGTTCAAAAGGTGGGATTCCGACGGCTGTCTTGACAGGTGGTCGTCCGACACAACTAAAGAACAGAAGTTTGCATAATAGCTAAACCTAAACTCAACGAAATCCAAGTCCTAACAACGGAGGCGGCGGCTCCTATATAGGGAGAACGACCCCTAGGGTTACAAGGCCCATGGGCCCAAGTGGTGGTGACGTAGCACCTTTTTTGACTCGGACTCAGAAACTAATGTGGACTCTTTTTATGATTGCAGCCGGTTCAGATGGAATTTGAAGATGCGGTTGGATTCATTGGAAAGTAGACTTCATAATCTTTCCATGAAGTAGAAGAACGTCCCAAACGGAGTCCGTATGAGAAAGTTATGTCCGTTTAAACTTGCACCATTGCAGCAGTCCAAATCCTATTCCAGTACGTGCCCAACACGGACTCTTTTGACAATTGCGGCCGGCTCGGATAGAATTTGATGATGGGGTTGAATCCTTTAGAAAGTATACTTGATACTATTTCCATCAAATCCAAGAACGTCCCAAACGGAGTCCATATGAGAAAGTTACGTCCGTTTAAATTTGCACCATTGCAGCAGTCCGAATCCGATTCTAGTACGTGCCCAACTATGACTCTTTTGATGATTGCGATGCGCACAGATGGAATTTAGAGGTTATACTAGATTCATTGGAAAGAGGATGAGAAAATCTTTCTAACAAGTACTCGTGGACCTCAAACGGACTTCATATGTGAAAGTTATGCACATTTGAAGTTGGGCCTGTCAGGCTGAATCCGAATTGATCTGGAGGCCGAATTGGATTCCAAAACATGTCCATCTTGAACTCTTGCTTGAATTGGTGTAAAAGTGATGTGGTGCGGTAAAAATATATATTTTCATCATTAGGTAGTATCATATTCTCATTTAAAATATGTTGAGGCTGAAGAAACGAATTCACCTTTAGTTCAATCTTGATATTGGGCGCTATTGTCGTATGTGTTTGTGGTGTTGTCACATCATCCTCCCCTTCTTGACAGAGAACCGTCCTCGGTTTTAACATATGTGTAGCCTCATGTATTGCATTATCTTGATCATAAATCTCGGTACATGATAACAAATGCAACAAACTCTCATTATGTAATATCATAAGGTCTTTATGAAACAAAGTAAAACCTCTTTGAAACGAGCTCACCTGATAATTTAAGCGATGCGTAGGAGCTCTTGTAATTGGGATAACAAGCATAGCAAATATAGTTGTATCCATAGGGGTCATGTCCTCATCATCCTCCCTTTCTTGAAAACAAAGCCGTCCTCGGCTTTTGATAAACTGAAAGTATGGTAACAAAGAAGCCAAGGTGTATGCATGGTATATGTATATGTCATCTGTTTTAACAGTTCTTCGTTGTTGCACAATTAATGTTATAACACAGTAGCAATCATAAAACCTCATTGTATTATTAACCCAAAAGTAATCATATATGTTAATAAACAAATCAAAATTTCTCACACAGTAATTATTGCAACTTGTTTTGCAAATGTAAGTGAAGCATTTATGCAATTCAAATCTTTGAAGTTGTAAACTTGTTGTGGTGGCACATATGGGCAAAGCTACAACTTTTAGAATCAAACAAAATTTATCCATATAATCAGATTTCAATTGAGCAATAGCAAATTCATCTAGTAAGGGTGAAAAGATTTGCATGTTCTTCCATACATCAATTTTATTATTCAGATTGTCAATGTTAGATGATTCAACAAGAGAAGAATACATAGGCATTGAATGATCACTAAATTAATTTTATTTTTCTTTCATAATGAACAAGATTGAGCATACAAGAGTTGTTGTTCAAAACAACAAGCTGCAATTCATCCATGTGATCACAAGTTATGCATATTCGATATACAAGAAATTGATTTTCAACACCATAATCTCCAATCAAATTAAACTTATACCCAGGGGTGTAGACACTAAACAAGAATTTCGAACACGCAAGTTCAGAAACTTTCTCCATAGCATGTGACAATTTCATAGGTAGATCCAACATGATGTAACACAATGAATTAACAGGAGAAATTCTAGTAAAAACTTCTTTATATTTAACCAAAGCCACATGATCATTGTATGTGATTAATTCATCACATGAATCACTCAAAATAGCAGGCAATTCAATTATTTTTTGACAAGGTGCACTCAACTCATTCTCAACATTCAAATCAATGCGGTGTGAATTCTCTACTTGAAATATGGGCATGTCAGAATTGTTTTCTACTAAATTTTGCTCTAAAATAGCATGAACAGTGCATAATTGTAGTTCTTCACAAGCATACTCACCGTGAGGGATGATAGCACTATGATTTTTACCTTTTTGGCTCCCCTCAGATGATGTAGGTGCATCCATCTCCTCATCTTCATTCTCAACTAATGGAGTCGATGATTGAATCAGTTCATGCTCCTCTTCGACATGGTTCTCAACTACCTGCAAGTTGTTAGTCATAGAAAAAGGCACAAACAAGGGTTTGTTCTCATGTTTCTTATCATCAAGCACTCTCAATTTCTTCTCAATCTGACGTTCAACATTACAAGCAAGTATAAACAAATGAGGGAGAGAATTATATTCTTTGTGAATGAGAATGTCCTGAATTTCTTTATTAAGCCCACGTAAGAATCTATTCTCTGTAGCTTCAGCATGTTCCTCTAAGCCACAACGCAATAAACAAGTTTTTAAATCATGATAATATTCCCTTACAGTTCTACTTCGTTGTTTTAAACGTTGCAATCTAACTAGCAAATAATCAGCATGATATTTAGGAACATGGTGATCTCTCAAAAGTTTCTTTAATGCATGCCACGTTTGAGGCACTCTTCCAAGTCTACTTAAGTATTTCCACCAAAGCATTGCATCATCAATAAAAACACTATTGGCAGCTCTAATCTTTTGCTTATCAGACCAATCATGATATTCAAATTCTATATCTAGCGCTATCTCCCAGTCAATATAGGCATCAGGACCAAATTTACCAGCAAAGGATGGCAAAGTGATTTTAGTTTTACGGAACGCACTATCACGATCATATACCTCCGATGGTGAAGAAGCTTGTCTTAAGCGTGCATCTTCCTTGTGAATTTCTTTGCGCTTTCGGTCAATGGCTCGAAGAAGATATGGATCTATCTCGTAATCATCCCGTGAAACTGCCATGGTTAGTAGCAAATAAGGAAACAAATCACAAGTATATGTTCCTATCAACTACTAGGATATGGAGGCTCAATTCAAGTAATGGATCTCTCAAGCTCTTACCAAATTCTTACAAGTTCTAACCAAAACAAACAGGTGGTACAACCGGTGGCTGGTTCGTGATAAATCTAGCTCAAGTGATGAGTAAAGCGATTGCAAGATACAGCGAGACCTGTTCGGTTAGTAGAAAAGTGGAGCTTGGATAGGTTATGTATTTTGTAGCAAAGGAAAACAACCAATTAATTTTAGAAATTGCACAGAATTGAATTATAGTTCGTATCTACCACTTAGCCTATGTTGCTGATCAACCAAAGATGGAAGCAGGCTAAAATAAGTATATGGCAATGTATGAGAGTGGTAAATACAAGATAATTCAATCAATGCAATCTGGAATTGAAGAACACAAGGATTGACCCAAAACTTGAAAACTGAAGATTTCTGTCCACTGGACAGCACGTCGGTATTTCGGCCGTAACTTTCTTTAAGTTGCCTCTTTTTCAATCTACTAACTAGGGATACAAAGAATTCCTACCGGTCAACTGAAGCTCTGATACCAACTGATGAGGCGACGGGGTCCCGATCTTCCGATAGGATTATAACTTCGATTTTGGTGGAGGTGACCCTTGCGATCCGACTACAACCGTACGATGTCGCTTGCGCCTTAGCAATCGCTGAACCAACCCCAAGATGTTATCAACCGTGCCAAGAACGTGATTGACCTGACCACGAAGGTCTATTCCTGCATGCAATCGAAGAACATGCAAGAAAAAGATAACAAGCAATCTGAAATTGCAAATATTGATATTGAGTTCAAAAGGTGGGATTCCGACAGCTGTCTTGACAGGTGGTCGTCCGACACAACTAAAGAACAGAAATTTGCATAATAGCTAAACCTAAACTCAACGAAATCCAAGTCCTAGCAACGGAGGCAGCGGCTCCTATATAGGGAGAACGACCCCCTAGGGTTACAAGGCCCATGGGCCCAAGTGGTGGTGGCGTAGCACCTTTTTTGACTCGGACTCAGAAACTAACGTAGACTCTTTTTATGATTGCAGCCGGCTCAGATGGAATTTGAAGATAAGGTTGGATCCATTGGAAAGTAGACTTCATAATCTTTCCATGATGTACAAGAACATCCCAAACGGAGTTCGTATGAGAAAGTTATGTCCATTTAAACTTGCACCATTGCAGCAGTCCAAATCCGATTCCAGTACATGCCTAACATGGACTCTTTTGACAATTGCGGCCGGCTCGGGTAGAATTTGATCATAGGGTTGAATCCTTTAGAAAGTATACTTGATAAGCTTTCTATCAAATCCAAGAACGTCCCAAACGGAGTCCGTATGAGAAAGTTACGTCCGTTTAAACTTGCACCATTGCAGCAGTCCGAATCCGATTCCAGTACGTGCCCAACACTGACTCTTTTGATGATTGCGATGCGCACGGATGAAATTTAGAGGTGATACTAGATCCATTGGAGATAGGATGAGAAAAGCTTTCCAACAAGTACTCGTGGACCTCAAACGGACTTCATATGTGAAAGTTATGCACATTTGAAGTTGGGCCTGTCAGGCTGAATCCGAATTGATCTGGAGGCCGAATTGGATTCCAAAATGTGTCCATCTTGAACTCTTGCTTGAATTGGTGTAAAAGTGACGTGGTGCTGTAAAAATATATATTCTCATTTAAAATATGTTGAGGCTGAAGAATCGAATTCACCTTTAGTTCAATCTTGATATTGGACGCTATTGTCGTATGTGTTTGTGGCGTGGTCACATCAATTCTACAATGCAACGGTGACCTTGGTTGGAGAAAAGTGATGCGAAGAGCAAAAATCGGAGCATGTGACATTCTGATCGAGGTTAGTTGCAGTCATCCTCCTCTCCAACTGGATTACGATATAGGGTGTTTTTTTTGGCGACAGATTGATCAAGTTGGAAATTTTATGCGAAATTTCTCCATACCATAGCAAGATCTTGACCACTTTCAGTCGTTTCTCAGATATGTATATCTCAATTTGCTCTAGTTCGTAGATAGGTTCTTGGTTGGTACATGCGGTAGTTAGTAAAGATCAAATTTTGGTTGGACAAGTGGTGATCAGGGGCTATAATCTACTTGATTTTAATTGCATAATACATGTTTCTCCATGTACGGCACCGGTGAGTGCGACACATTTGAGCTCCTTTGATTTCAAGACAAGGGCATGCGTGCAGATCCAGAGCTCCTGGCGCTCATCTCCTCTATGGTGGCTACTCTTGGGCATGGTGGGGGTGATGAGCGAGGGCAACTGCATGGCAAATAATGCTCCTCGAGATTGAATGCGTGCCAAACATCGTGCCATGGGACCCCTTATTCGCGCCACCAATCGACCCTCCTTGCCACCTATGCATGCCCATGTGGCCAAATCTGCCTTGGAATAGTTCATGTTAGCGAAACCACCAAGCAACCATTACGGGTTGTTAAGTAACCTAATTTTAATAGATGGGGTGTTAAATAACCTTTTTTTTCTTAGGGGTGTTATATGGACTTTTCTATAGTTTGCGGATGTAAAATAGACTTATTCTAAAAAGAAATAATATGCTTACATGAAGCCTATTAAGGATATAATGGTATTTATGGTATTTTCTAGTTTCTAACGTTTAGTCTTATGTCCCTTAGGTCTTATACTATATATTGTCCCTTTGGGCTGTGCAAGATATCAACGATTCATCCTATCAATCTAGGGAAATTTTACCATCCTTGAGGGGGAAGAGGTACCAAATTTGAGTCGTTGATCACACTGATCAAACGGCTGAGATTTGGCAGTACCTAGTGGTACCGGACGCGAGGTACCAAGAGGTACAAGGTACCAAGATGTACCAAATTTTGAGTCGTTGATCACACTGATTGAACAGCTGGATCTAATTTGGTACTTCTTGGTACCTCCTCAAGGATAGGAAAACTGCTCATCAATCTAACATGGTATCAAAGCCTAGGTTCAATGCCTAACCTCCGGTCGTCTTCCACTACCGCTATCCCCGGGGAAGGGTGATATCTACTCTCGGAGGTGGTCACCTCGTCACTGCCTGCTGTGCAACTGCCGCTGCAATGGCTCTTGGCCATTGTGGCTTCCGGCTGGATCTTCCTAGTTCCCTCATGCCGATCCGACGATCTTATCGCCACATCACTGCCAAGCCCGGATCCATCATTGCCCTACCTGGACCTGGCCGCCTCTGGCTTTCCCTGTGGAATTTTGGACGTTTCTAGCACTGTTGATACCCAAAATTCCAAAAATAGCCGCGTTGAAAACACAATTCCAAAAATAGCCCCCAAACGACCGCACGATTAACGGCAACGCGACACGTGTCCAGTGGTGCGGCCGGGGAGCGCACCACACCTGAGTGGTGCGGTCCCCGACCGCACCACACCCCCGCCGTACGTGCCACGTAGATGGTGCGGTGCCGCACCGCACCACTCCCCTAATGGTGCGGCACCACACCGCACCACTCCGCCGTGGGTCCCACCCCCCGGTTAGGGTTTGCACGGGTAGGATTTTAATTCAAGTTATTTTTGTATGCATTTGTAAAGATAATTTTTTAAATAAAAATTTATGTATATATATGAAATGATGTGTGAAAAAATATGAATTTGAAGTGGAGTCCACTATTCTGGATGTGTAATTAGTTGTGCAATTTTGAAAATTAAAAATATTGGTTGGTAGAGTACGAACGAAATTTGTGTGAAGTAACGATTAGTGTTTTTGTGATTTTCCTATATTGCTGACCGTGAAAAATGTGTTGAAGTGACAATAACAAATTTCGATCATGGTATATTGTTTTATTGGAAGCAATTTAAAGAAAAAATTTTCGAGCACAAATGTGATATGAACAATTGGAGGAAATGAAGGAAAGTGATATTGAACATGTATGATTATAAGTTTTGTTAATTTTGTAGTTGTGAATCAGAAAAAAATTTGAAAAATTTTAAAACAAGTTTATGTTGATTATATGTTGTAGATGCATAAAACATTTGGGTAAAAATTTTTTAGGAACGATTGTGCGTAGAACGATCGATATATAAAGTGGTAAGTGACTTTTAGGGTTTGGTATGTTTTAAGGGTTTGCAATCCGCGTCATGTTTGTATGTTTTGTCAATTTTGTAGTTATAAACTGCGTAAAAATAAGATAAAGTTGTAATAGAAGTTTATCTTCAATGTAAGTTGTAGATGCATAAAAAATTTGGGTACATTTTTTTAGGAACGATTCGATACATAAACCGGTAAGTGATGTGACCAGTGGCATGTGGCATGTGTGGAACTCTGTACTTCTAATGTTCAGAATTCCACCACTAGTCCTAACATGCATGCCTTAGGGGAAATAACTTGCTAGGTCTATTACGTCATGGAATGCGAAAATACGAGATATTAAACTTCATAATAGAGTTGGGAGTAACATGCCGCGTAGATTTTTATTACATGCATAACATATAGCATGATATGCGACTAACCCACCCAACTGCTCGTACGACCTACTGTGTGGACCGGGGCCACTTTCCCTTCCTTGCCCGCTCGGCATTGAACTCCTCTCCGGCCTCTTTTGCCTTAGCCGCAATTTCCCTCTTTCTCTCGCGCTCCATCTCGCGAGCCTCCCGCTCCGTACGCGTGCACGCTTGTAACATCCCAAAAATATAGAATTTGAGAATATGAATTTCTTGAATTATTTTTGCAATATATTCTATTTGAATTTGGATTTTTATGAGGTTTTCTTGAATTTGGTGCGGGTTCCAAAAAGTCATAAGGTCAAGAAAGAAATAAACAAGTTTAAATAATAGAGAATTAAAATTTAAAATAAGAATCTGAAAAGATGATCCAGTATAGAAAGAGAGAAACCTGGGTTAAAAATACAAAATCTCATTTTGGAAATAATAATAATAGTAATAATAGCTCTCATTTAATAGTTAGAAATTTAAAGCTTGAATTCAAAATATCAACATCCTGAATTTAAATTCGGGTCAATAACATGAATCCATAAAGAATACTAGAACATTACCATAAATGGCAAAACCAAAAATCCCTTCTTTATTCAATTAACATGCAAAACCCAAGAATTGAATACTCAAAAATTTATTTAATACAAAATAAAAATAGAAATCCAAATTCAAGATTCAAAATATAAATTCACCACTAAAGCTTTTTAATCTCTAATTCTCTTACTTCTCTTCCAAGTGGCCCCATTCCTTTTCTTTTCTCCTTCCCGATTCTCCTCACTGCCGGCTGGGCCCTCTCCCCCGCGCCTTTCTCTCTCTGCGCAGTGGCCCGAGCGCCCTCGCCCGCATCTCTTCTTCCTCCTCCCCTCTCTTTCTCTCTGCGCCGAGCTCAACATATTTTCTCCGCGTGGCGTCGAGCTCAGCACATTTTCTCCACGTGGCCTCCATGCACAGCCCCCGCCCACGGTTTTCCCCCGTCGCCCACGGTTTCTTTGCAACGCTCCGTGACCTTAAGAAGCCCCGCGCCACTCCTCTTCCTCCCCTGCCTCTTCTTCCATTTCCGACCGTGCGCAGGCCGTAGCTGCTTCACGCCGCCCCGGCCGCTCCGGCGAGGATCCACCACTCCGACCGCATTATGGCGCGCCTCAGGAAGCCCCCTCCCTCCTCCCTCGGGTAATCGGCCTCTGGTGCCCTCAGCTAGCCGTGCGGCCGTTCCTCCCTGCCGCCGGCCAAAACCGCCATTTTTATCGTTGTCACTGGCGTTGAGCATGGCTTCTCGATTCCTCGAGGGTGGAGCACCACCGCGTGACCCCGAATCTCCTCCAACCGGCGGCCGACGTCCTCGTCGCCCGAGAAGCTCCCTCCACACGAGCCCCTCTGCGTCGCCACACTCGCTCGACGCCGGCCCACCTCAGCCTTGCCCCGGCACGGCCAAGCCCTTGGTGAGCTTCCCCTGCCTTCTCTGTTGCTCATGCGCACGCTAATTCCCCCTCTCTCCTTCCCGGCCGCCGGCGCACCGTTTCTACCTCATCGCCGGCCGCCCCGCACCATGGCCCTCCCGCCTCGCCGCCGCTTCGGCAAAATTGCCGCCACCCCTAGCTTCCCCACCCTCTGTGCACCCCATTTTGCTCGGTACCACAACCTCCCCGGCCACCTTCCGCCGCCGGTGACCCCGACACCGTGCGCCGGCCATTTCCTCGGTTTGTGCCGCAGCCACTCCTCACTTCATCTTCTTTTCCCCCTCTGCTTCAGTCAGCCCAGGCTTCGGCCCATTTGGCTAGCAGCACTCGCGTTAAGAATCTCCAAGCCGTGAGGTCCTGAGTTCAATTCCGGTTAGTTGCAACTTTTTCCCTACTTTTTGTCCTAATTTTTGTAGCTCTTTTTAATTAATAAAAATCAGGGAAAACTAGGGAATAATGTAGAGAAGCTAATAATATTTAATTAGAAGGTAAATAAAATTATTAGAGATTTTAAATTTAGGATTAATCCATGGAAGCCAATAAATTACATTAGGATGTGAATAAGGTTATTTAGGATTTAACATTTAGTTAAATATCACATATGAAAAGGTAATGAACCTTTATTGTTTATATTAAATCTAATTATTAATTAAAGGTATTAATATAGAAAGAGTGGCTTTGGTTAATTATCCAAATTAGTAAAGATACCCTTAAATAAAATATACACATATATGCCCAATATTTAAAGTGCAGCCATTAAATAAATCCTAATGGTAGGTGTCGCTAATTAGCCAGGGTTGAAATATAACCTTGCTAGGCAAGCAAATTCTAATTAAAGCAAATAACAAATATCAGAATATAAACCCTATCAGTAGCATATTGCCGCCCATGCAATCTTAAATAGTGGCTTTAATTTAATACCGATGACAATTATCATCATGCATGGCAGGCTCGAGTTATAAAGGGATAAAATATCATTAGCAGTAGCACTTTAGAGAGCACTCAAATTAAAAGGACATAATAATATACATGTGCTAAAATGTAATAGCCCTAAGTCATCAAGTATCAAAAATAATCTCACAGGCATGTAAATACTCTAAAATAAACATTTAAACAATAACGCGGGTAATTAGGGTCGCATAAAATACTGCATCCCAAGCTCTGCCCCGATAGCCGAGTTTAAACTAGAATTAGAAGTGAAGCTAAGCCTAATAGCAGCTAGAGTATGAACAAGCTAATAATAGTGCCATTAATTAAATCTTAACACTAGCTTTATTACATAATAGTATTGTGCATAATTGCATATATAACAAGTTAGGACCCATATGAATGAAGATACATAAAATATGATAATGGGGTTATTAGAGATTTAAATTTTAATCAACTACCATATATGAATGAATATTGAGCCTTTGCTATTTATCTTAATCTAATTAAATAAGTAAAAGCCTATATCAGAGATTATTCTAAAAACTTAATAAAGATATCCAAGTGCTATAATACTTTTGACTAAAAGATTTATAGAATAAGTACAGATCTCATCCATCAGTCCAGTATGCCTTTACCATAACCTAAGTTGCAAGGAATACATACCCAGCCAGACTCATACATCGATACATAGGTCTACCTAACTCATGGAACTTCCTTGATAAATACGAAAATAATAAAAGAGGTTATTAATAAAAAGATCGAATTTCGTCTTTCTCCAATCGGCTATGTTTGGCCACTTCTTCTCCAAAGTAAAATAATCCCTGTAGATACTTCCTTACTTATGATCCTTTATTATCCTAAAATTTTCCCTCACGGTAAAGTTATTCAGATAACTCGTTCTCTCACTCAAACCCAGCTACTGCTGTGTTTGCAACACACTAAACCGAATCACTCTGCTATTCTCAAATCGTAATACATGTATAAAATAAATTAAACCGGCCATTTAAATTATTCGGATTTATTTGGATCTTTTTGAGTTATTTACTTTTATTTGCATTCAGTCATTTGTCGCGTAATTAGAAATTGGGAGTCGTGAAGATTCAGTGGATCAAACGAGATCAAGCTCGAAGTGAAGATGAAGAATAGAAGCTCAAGAGAAAGCATCGTGTGCGCCAAAGTCCGCGGTAAACCGCGCCAGGCGAGTCAATACTTTGATCATGTTGAACCAATATTTTCTGCAAATTACTTTGATTTAAATTATCCAATTTGCATGCTGTTATGTTTATGAAAATACATGTTTAATTCAATAATCTAGTTATGTGCCTATTGTTTACCTTGGATAATATTACCCCTCCTTTGGAATATTTGAATGTGCGAACATTGTCGCCCTAGCAAAATTATAATGGTAACTTTTGAAAATAAGTCCCTAATTATACGCCATGCTTAGTTTTGCTTAGGTACTCATGGGCGCGAGAGCGCCCAAGCATCACTTTTAATCCTGAGAAAAATTGGTTGGGCAGTCATGGTGGGAATGACTGGTATCCTTTGATATGGTTATTTTATGCTCTCAAAAATCCCAACTTGCTTAAACACCTGGATGGATGGTTTGGGGGCTGGTATGTGGTGCGGTGGGAGCACAAATCATGAAATGTGGTAGAACCATCCGGGTGACTTTAAGGACCGAATCTTGTCATGTCAACCCGTGTAAAACAGTACAACCACAAGTCTATAATGGGTACGACCTAGCTGAATAACTTGCAAGGGTTTAGTTCAGACATCACCGAGGGAAGTGGGTGCCAGGGTGTACTGGTTTACTCACAGTGAGGCACAGGGTGTACTGTACTCGCACGGCGCAAGAGGGGGCTTCTGACTGTGGTGGTGTAACCCTTCAGCGGTGAAACCTCAGCGTGGGTGGTGTCTAGCTAGATCGGAGTAAGGTAAAGGTTTTGTGATAAATTATCTGGGTCTCATGCCTAAGGAAGCATGTTGGCAAAAAGGATAGTTCATCTCTTGTGGTGAAAGTGTACAAACTCTGCAGAGTCAAAACTATTCGAATAGCCGTGCCCACGGTCATGGGCAGACATGGGAACTTAACTGGATATAGTTCTGTTTCAAAAACATTGGAAACTGGGAATGGAAACTTGAAGGGCGAAGGACTGCCCTGGTTTGGAATTGTCCTGGGCGTCGTCCCAGTGGTAAGTTAAGCGGCTATAACGCTGAAGAAATTGCTATATGGTGCAGATACCATGTAACGGTGGATGGAATCTGAATCGATATTAATAATGCATTTCCTTGTACATTATGATTTGTTCCAAAATTGCTAAGTCATAGGACTTTTTAATTAATTGTATTCAAAAGCACTCTACGCAAATTAAAATAGCCCGAGCCTTTCCTTTGTTAAGCCATGCATACTATTTAATTGCATTCTGTGTATTGGCTCGCGGAGCACGGGGTCGGAGTGCTCATGCTCGTTTTTGCGACAAAAATTCAGAATCAGGAAATCAAATCACCTCGCCTCAGCAACAAGATTGGACAAGCTGGCCAAGAAGATGAAGACGTCAAGGGCTAGGTCGCGAACCTCCAGTTGGCTGCCTGTGGGCATGTCCTGAAGGTCCCACCTGTGTGCTTCGTTCTTACGCTGCTGCAATTTATTGATTTCGGCCTAATCGGCCCATGAGTAAGTCTACTATTATATTTACGTTTCCGCATGGTATGAACTTTGATATTCCGAACTGTAATCTGTGAGCACTATCTACTGATCCAGGGAATAGTGCGGTGGAATCACAGAGGAATCCGGATGTTAATATCTGGGCTCTTACAGCTTTGGTATCAGAGCATATCGACTGCAGGTCGTGACCTAGTTAGCCTGGCCGATAGTTTCATGAGTAGAAATATTTCTTCAAAATACTATTTCCGAAAATATAAGTTATACTACTCATTCTCATCTCTCTTAGATGAATCCCTCTCATCTGTATTCTGCTCTAGCCATTTATACTTCTAAAGCTCTCTTACCCAAATTCAAAGTGATGAAAATCCAGTACTCCTCTGGTAACCACTCTATGAAAACACGCCTTAGGCCAAGAATTATGAAGCTTACCCTTGAGACCTAATTGTTTTATTCTGGGGTGAAATAATAGTGCGAATTTTGGGTAAATGTATCGGTGGAGTTTAATTGAATAGATTGACCAGACAGATGAATTAAGTAATTCTGGGAGAAATTGAAAGTGTGAAACTGACTAAGGGATTGCACACAGATAAACTGTATCATTCCTGGAAGATGTTTGCAACAATGGAATAATAGGATATGATCAATAACAGGAAGGATTCACTAAAATGGTGAGAAGTTGGATAACAGCTATCAGAGTACAGACTGGATTAAATTATGTTATTCCTGGAGGATGCTTACAATAATGAATAAATTCGAAGGTTGACAATAAAGATTTAGGATGGTTGCTAAATGAGTAATTATGATTTTGAATACAATCTCGGATTATTAGGAAGTCCTGATACACATGACACTAGTGGATTTAAAAGTAATAATGATGGATAATTGAGGAGTAGATATACAATAAAGATTCAGGTTGATCATTGAAGAAGCAAACTATAGATTTGGATCAGTGACACCAGACTGGATTATTAGGAGTTCACGATATGAAAGTCAAAGATTTATGCGAGACTTAGATAACCATGACTAGGTTAATGAAATGATGGATGATACAATAGGAAGAGTATGATTGGTGGATCGAATACAATAAATAATCTCCTTCGCTGTTTGGAGTCTTAGATGGCAGTAATACTATGAACAATTAATGAAGAAAGATAACCTAAGTGCAGTTTGCAAAAGTGGAAGTTAAATTATAAAGGCCATTGGATTCTAAGCCTTACGTACAAACAAATCATATGGGAGTGACTTGATTCAGTGATGGATAGTTGAACGTTGGAAGAGATTAGGATAAAAAAAATCTATTTAGCCACAAGGATCATTTAAAAAAAAAGGGGAGTGAGTGCTAAAACCAGTGAAACTACCCCAAATACTATCCACTTCTTTCTATTAATTACAAAAGGAAAAAAATTTGATCCTTTTCTCATACCCCTACTCCAAATATTAAGGTTAGGAACGACGAAGATGATCATGAAGATAAGGTGGTCTCGTTTTAGACGGATTGTGCATATGAATCCTGCACCCTCCTATGTATGCCCCCTGAGTAGACGTTGTACTGTTGCAAGATTCTATTTGGCCCTGTGCACTGCCTCTTGCCCTCGGGCGTCCTATTTCGCAGTCACAGGAAAAGCTTGCTTTTAAAATTTGTGTGGTTCCGTATCACCCCAGCTTCCGGGGTATTTTCCTTTAAAGTTAAATGGGTTAGAACATCTTATCTCCGCGATTTAATCCTCATCTCATGCTATTCCCTCTCACCTTTTCTGAAAACCCCATCGGATCTAAAGGAACGAGATAACAGGTAACCCAAAACCGGGGCAATCAAGAGGAAGCAAAGACTTTTCAACCTTCCAGTATTTAAGGAAAACAACATCACTGTGCAGAAGACCACCCGCCAAACTCGTGACGACCAAGACAGCTAGAGTACAATGGATGATTAATGACAATCGTCATTTATTTAAGGAGGGTAGCACTGCGAGGTAAAAAAAAAAAAATTCAAGGAGCAAGCACCCTGAAGACGACGACCTCTCCAGAAGAATAAAGATCTCCTTCCTCCCTTTTTGCCTCCTTTAAGTGCAGGTCCTCTCCCCTTCTGTTTACCCCTACGGCACAGACCATTGCTACCCACCTATTAGTAAGAAAATTCTACAACCATAAGTCCAATAGACGATGCCACTACCCCATTCCACGACGACATGAAGACAACATCGTCAAAGAGCAAATATTTGGAAGTCTACAACTTATCCAGAAGAACAAGGTTTCTCTCTTCCCTTTTGACTTCTCCAAGTGATAACCCCTAATGTGTAGATCTTCATCTCCCTGTGGAGCTCAGGAACTATACGTCAAGCAGCACCCAGAAACCCATTGCTAGCTAGTATAACCCACCTCCATTCTTTCTGCTCTATCGGAATCTCGGGGTCGAGATTCATTTAAGGGGGGTAGGTTTGTAACATCCCAAAAATATAGAATTTGAGAATATGAATTTCTTGAATTATTTTTGCAATATATTCTATTTGAATTTGGATTTTTATGAGGTTTTCTTGAATTTGGTGCGGGTTCCAAAAAGTCATAAGGTCAAGAAAGAAATAAACAAGTTTAAATAATAGAGAATTAAAATTTAAAATAAGAATCTGAAAAGATGATCCAGTATAGAAAGAGAGAAACCTGGGTTAAAAATACAAAATCTCATTTTGGAAATAATAATAATAGTAATAATAGCTCTCATTTAATAGTTAGAAATTTAAAGCTTGAATTCAAAATATCAACATCCTGAATTTAAATTCGGGTCAATAACATGAATCCATAAAGAATACTAGAACATTACCATAAATGGCAAAACCAAAAATCCCTTCTTTATTCAATTAACATGCAAAACCCAAGAATTGAATACTCAAAAATTTATTTAATACAAAATAAAAATAGAAATCCAAATTCAAGATTCAAAATATAAATTCACCACTAAAGCTTTTTAATCTCTAATTCTCTTACTTCTCTTCCAAGTGGCCCCATTCCTTTTCTTTTCTCCTTCCCGATTCTCCTCACTGCCGGCTGGGCCCTCTCCCCCGCGCCTTTCTCTCTCTGCGCAGTGGCCCGAGCGCCCTCGCCCGCATCTCTTCTTCCTCCTCCCCTCTCTTTCTCTCTGCGCCGAGCTCAACATATTTTCTCCGCGTGGCGTCGAGCTCAGCACATTTTCTCCACGTGGCCTCCATGCACAGCCCCCGCCCACGGTTTTCCCCCGTCGCCCACGGTTTCTTTGCAACGCTCCGTGACCTTAAGAAGCCCCGCGCCACTCCTCTTCCTCCCCTGCCTCTTCTTCCATTTCCGACCGTGCGCAGGCCGTAGCTGCTTCACGCCGCCCCGGCCGCTCCGGCGAGGATCCACCACTCCGACCGCATTATGGCGCGCCTCAGGAAGCCCCCTCCCTCCTCCCTCGGGTAATCGGCCTCTGGTGCCCTCAGCTAGCCGTGCGGCCGTTCCTCCCTGCCGCCGGCCAAAACCGCCATTTTTATCGTTGTCACTGGCGTTGAGCATGGCTTCTCGATTCCTCGAGGGTGGAGCACCACCGCGTGACCCCGAATCTCCTCCAACCGGCGGCCGACGTCCTCGTCGCCCGAGAAGCTCCCTCCACACGAGCCCCTCTGCGTCGCCACACTCGCTCGACGCCGGCCCACCTCAGCCTTGCCCCGGCACGGCCAAGCCCTTGGTGAGCTTCCCCTGCCTTCTCTGTTGCTCATGCGCACGCTAATTCCCCCTCTCTCCTTCCCGGCCGCCGGCGCACCGTTTCTACCTCATCGCCGGCCGCCCCGCACCATGGCCCTCCCGCCTCGCCGCCGCTTCGGCAAAATTGCCGCCACCCCTAGCTTCCCCACCCTCTGTGCACCCCATTTTGCTCGGTACCACAACCTCCCCGGCCACCTTCCGCCGCCGGTGACCCCGACACCGTGCGCCGGCCATTTCCTCGGTTTGTGCCGCAGCCACTCCTCACTTCATCTTCTTTTCCCCCTCTGCTTCAGTCAGCCCAGGCTTCGGCCCATTTGGCTAGCAGCACTCGCGTTAAGAATCTCCAAGCCGTGAGGTCCTGAGTTCAATTCCGGTTAGTTGCAACTTTTTCCCTACTTTTTGTCCTAATTTTTGTAGCTCTTTTTAATTAATAAAAATCAGGGAAAACTAGGGAATAATGTAGAGAAGCTAATAATATTTAATTAGAAGGTAAATAAAATTATTAGAGATTTTAAATTTAGGATTAATCCATGGAAGCCAATAAATTACATTAGGATGTGAATAAGGTTATTTAGGATTTAACATTTAGTTAAATATCACATATGAAAAGGTAATGAACCTTTATTGTTTATATTAAATCTAATTATTAATTAAAGGTATTAATATAGAAAGAGTGGCTTTGGTTAATTATCCAAATTAGTAAAGATACCGTTAAATAAAATATACACATATATGCCCAATATTTAAAGTGCAGCCATTAAATAAATCCTAATGGTAGGTGTCGCTAATTAGCCAGGGTTGAAATATAACCTTGCTAGGCAAGCAAATTCTAATTAAAGCAAATAACAAATATCAGAATATAAACCCTATCAGTAGCATATTGCCGCCCATGCAATCTTAAATAGTGGCTTTAATTTAATACCGATGACAATTATCATCATGCATGGCAGGCTCGAGTTATAAAGGGATAAAATATCATTAGCAGTAGCACTTTAGAGAGCACTCAAATTAAAAGGACATAATAATATACATGTGCTAAAATGTAATAGCCCTAAGTCATCAAGTATCAAAAATAATCTCACAGGCATGTAAATACTCTAAAATAAACATTTAAACAATAACGCGGGTAATTAGGGTCGCATAAAATACTGCATCCCAAGCTCTGCCCCGATAGCCGAGTTTAAACTAGAATTAGAAGTGAAGCTAAGCCTAATAGCAGCTAGAGTATGAACAAGCTAATAATAGTGCCATTAATTAAATCTTAACACTAGCTTTATTACATAATAGTATTGTGCATAATTGCATATATAACAAGTTAGGACCCATATGAATGAAGATACATAAAATATGATAATGGGATTATTAGAGATTTAAATTTTAATCAACTACCATATATGAATGAATATTGAGCCTTTGCTATTTATCTTAATCTAATTAAATAAGTAAAAGCCTATATCAGAGATTATTCTAAAAACTTAATAAAGATATCCAAGTGCTATAATACTTTTGACTAAAAGATTTATAGAATAAGTACAGATCTCATCCATCAGTCCAGTATGCCTTTACCATAACCTAAGTTGCAAGGAATACATACCCAGCCAGACTCATACATCGATACATAGGTCTACCTAACTCATGGAACTTCCTTGATAAATACGAAAATAATAAAAGAGGTTATTAATAAAAAGATCGAATTTCGTCTTTCTCCAATCGGCTATGTTTGGCCACTTCTTCTCCAAAGTAAAATAATCCCTGTAGATACTTCCTTACTTATGATCCTTTATTATCCTAAAATTTTCCCTCACGGTAAAGTTATTCAGATAACTCGTTCTCTCACTCAAACCCAGCTACTGCTGTGTTTGCAACACACTAAACCGAATCACTTTGCTATTCTCAAATCGTAATACATGTATAAAATAAATTAAACCGGCCATTTAAATTATTCGGATTTATTTGGATCTTTTTGAGTTATTTACTTTTATTTGCATTCAGTCATTTGTCGCGTAATTAGAAATTGGGAGTCGTGAAGATTCAGTGGATCAAACGAGATCAAGCTCGAAGTGAAGATGAAGAATAGAAGCTCAAGAGAAAGCATCGTGTGCGCCAAAGTCCGCGGTAAACCGCGCCAGGCGAGTCAATACTTTGATCATGTTGAACCAATATTTTCTGCAAATTACTTTGATTTAAATTATCCAATTTGCATGTTGTTATGTTTATGAAAATACATGTTTAATTCAATAATCTAGTTATGTGCCTATTGTTTACCTTGGATAATATTACCCCTCCTTTGGAATATTTGAATGTGCGAACATTGTCGCCCTAGCAAAATTATAATGGTAACTTTTGAAAATAAGTCCCTAATTATACGCCATGCTTAGTTTTGCTTAGGTACTCATGGGCGCGAGAGCGCCCAAGCATCACTTTTAATCCTGAGAAAAATTGGTTGGGCAGTCATGGTGGGAATGACTGGTATCCTTTGATATGGTTATTTTATGCTCTCAAAAATCCCAACTTGCTTAAACACCTGGATGGATGGTTTGGGGGCTGGTATGTGGTGCGGTGGGAGCACAAATCATGAAATGTGGTAGAACCATCCGGGTGACTTTAAGGACCGAATCTTGTCATGTCAACCCGTGTAAAACAGTACAACCACAAGTCTATAATGGGTACGACCTAGCTGAATAACTTGCAAGGGTTTAGTTCAGACATCACCGAGGGAAGTGGGTGCCAGGGTGTACTGGTTTACTCACAGTGAGGCACAGGGTGTACTGTACTCGCACGGCGCAAGAGGGGGCTTCTGACTGTGGTGGTGTAACCCTTCAGCGGTGAAACCTCAGCGTGGGTGGTGTCTAGCTAGATCGGAGTAAGGTAAAGGTTTTGTGATAAATTATCTGGGTCTCATGCCTAAGGAAGCATGTTGGCAAAAAGGATAGTTCATCTCTTGTGGTGAAAGTGTACAAACTCTGCAGAGTCAAAACTATTCGAATAGCCGTGCCCACGGTCATGGGCAGACATGGGAACTTAACTGGATATAGTTCTGTTTCAAAAACATTGGAAACTGGGAATGGAAACTTGAAGGGCGAAGGACTGCCCTGGTTTGGAATTGTCCTGGGCGTCGTCCCAGTGGTAAGTTAAGCGGCTATAACGCTGAAGAAATTGCTATATGGTGCAGATACCATGTAACGGTGGATGGAATCTGAATCGATATTAATAATGCATTTCCTTGTACATTATGATTTGTTCCAAAATTGCTAAGTCATAGGACTTTTTAATTAATTGTATTCAAAAGCACTCTACGCAAATTAAAATAGCCCGAGCCTTTCCTTTGTTAAGCCATGCATACTATTTAATTGCATTCTGTGTATTGGCTCGCGGAGCACGGGGTCGGAGTGCTCATGCTCGTTTTTGCGACAAAAATTCAGAATCAGGAAATCAAATCACCTCGCCTCAGCAACAAGATTGGACAAGCTGGCCAAGAAGATGAAGACGTCAAGGGCTAGGTCGCGAACCTCCAGTTGGCTGCCTGTGGGCATGTCCTGAAGGTCCCACCTGTGTGCTTCGTTCTTACGCTGCTGCAATTTATTGATTTCGGCCTAATCGGCCCATGAGTAAGTCTACTATTATATTTACGTTTCCGCATGGTATGAACTTTGATATTCCGAACTGTAATCTGTGAGCACTATCTACTGATCCAGGGAATAGTGCGGTGGAATCACAGAGGAATCCGGATGTTAATATCTGGGCTCTTACAACGCTTCAAGATGAGCTTGCGTCTCGCGCTGTATACGCAGGGTGTGCTCGTGCTTGCGGCGCTCCTCCTCCAGCAACTCCTTCTCCTTTGTGACATTCCACTCCTCGAAGTCAAGGGTCCATTGGTCCTCAGGGTGGATCTCAAGATCGATCCATTTGCGGTAGCCACACAGGGGCTCCGGAGACTGTAAATACATGGGAGATATTGTTAGTGCGTGCTGTGAAGGAGACAAGGTAGGGGAAAATGGTGCATGTGGTCGTTACCGGCTGCTGATAGGTTGCGGTGTCAAAGCGGCGGTTGGGGTAGTCACTGGAGTAGTTTGCGCAACCCCAGTAACGCATACCTAGACTGATGCGGTGCTTAGACTTGAAGAACTTGCACACGTCCCCGCACCAACAAAGGGGAGGTGTCTCCCCCTCAGGTGGTAGTTGTGGCGAACGCTCGGTGGGGACGTCCGGGATTGGGTTGTTGCTACGCGGGCGCTCTGGGGGGGACCTTTCATCGTAGCACGATGGGCTTGTTCTACCCGGGCCTGTATCGCCCTTATTTTCTCATCGCGTGCGGCATCGCGGGCCGCAGCTGACCGTGCTATGTCACGGGTCTCCTTCCAATCCTTCACCATCTTGTCCCATTGCTTCGTCTTGCCTTTGTCCATCCCGGTTGGGTGAGGGTGAGGGAAGCGCGATGTAGTATGGGGTTTGGATGGGCAATGTTCGCTGGGAAATGGAATGCATACGAATTTATAGGGGCTATTTTGGTCTCTACTCGTACGTCTAAAGCTGGTCCGCGTGGTGGTAGCAGTGAGTAAAGATGGGAGTGCTGCGGTATCACTGAAAAAGGTCCCGTTTTGTATACGAACTCTGAGCAAAGCTGCCCTGAATTGTCATCTCACTGAGCAAAGCTGACCTCTTGTTGTCATGTCACTGAGAACAGATGCCCTCTTTAGTACTGCCACTGCCCAAAGCTGGCATGTTTTGTCGTCGCACTGAGTAAAGCTGGGCTGTTTTGTCATGTCACTGCGCAAAGCTGGCATCTTTTGTCATCTCACTGAGCAAAGCTGCCCCGTTTTATCATGTCACTGCGCAAAGCTGGCATCTTTTGTCATCTCACTGAGTAAAGCTGCCCGTTATGTCTTGTCTCTGGGCAAAGCTGGCATCTTTTGTCATCTCACTGAGTAAAGCTGCCCGTTATGTCTTGTCTCTGCGCAAAGCTGGCATCTTTTGTCATCTCACTGAGCAAAGCTGCCCCGTTATGTCATGTCTCTGCCCAAAGCTGGCATCTTTTGTCATCTCACTGCCCAAAGCTGGCATCTTTTAGTCATCTCACTGAGCAAAGCCGGCATATTTTGTCATTTCACTCCGAAAAGCTGTCCTGTGTCATCTCTTTGAACAAAGCTGCCCCGTGTTGTCATGTCTCTGAGCAAAGATGGCCTCTTTTTGTCATATCACTGGGCAAAGCTGCCCCGTTTTGTCATATCACTGGGCAAAGCTGCCCTCTTTTTTCATGTCACTGCGGAAAGCTGGCCCGTTTTGTCATATCACTAAGCAAAGGTGCCCCTTTATGTGCGTGTATGAATTGTGCTGTCTGTGTTCTTTGTGCGTGAGGCTGCCCCCCCAGACAGCCTATAAAACGGAGCCATCCCTCACATACTCCCTTGCCATGTTATCAGTCACCTCCTGAGTTAGTTGTTCACAAGCAGTGTAGTTTTCTTTCGTGCTCACTCCCCCAGACTAGGCAATGAGTCAGCTCAGCACGTCTTCATGGGCACCGACGGTGATGTGCCCAAATTGCAACACCTTGGTTAGACGTAGGACATCACAGACGGCCGCGAATCCTGGGCGACACTACTACAAGTGCCCCCATCACTCGGTGAGTCAGATTGTTTCGGGTTCATTGAAATCGTGGTGGTATGTTTAAAAAAATTCTTGTCATGGAATCGCAGGAAGCTCATGGTGGTTGCCAATTCTGGGTGTGGGAGGATGAAATGGGCAATAGGACTGCCAATGTTCGCCATGACAGAGTTGTCGTGGGGGGTTGCGACCCCGTCGGGATGCGGCATCGTTTGGACAGACTCGAGTGGAAGATAAATTTAATGTTGTGTGCTATTTTGTTTCTTGTGATTATTGTTATCCTCAAGTTGTAGTGCTGGAGGTTCTCCTCGTGTATGTTGCTAATGTTTTATGCTATGTTGTCGTCAAGTTATTTTGGTAATGTGTTAAGTACGGTTGTGTTGTATTTTAGTTGTTTTGTTCGTTCGTGTGTTGGTGATTGTAATACTTGCTACATTTCATGTACGTGCAATGTATGTGTTGTTTCGTGTTGTCATTGCCTGAGGCCTTCGTATTATGTGGGTTGTACGGTGTTGTCATCTCTCAGTTGGTTGTATGGCGTAGTAAATCAAAGAACTTAGAACAACCCTTTTATACTGGAAACCATATTTGAACATCAAACCATCAAGCACTTGAAAAACATCACAAAAATTACAACAGCCCAATTACAAAAATTCATTTATCATCTCGTCGCCGCCGCCTCGGACGACGTATCTGATCCTCCGAGAAGGTGAACCTGCTAGGGGAGCGCGGTGCATCTCGAAGGTCGTACTGCGAGGTCTGCGTCGGAGGCGGTGGTGGGTACATCTCTGTGGGGAGTGCCGACTGCTGGCCTATAATAGAGCTCAGCCAATCGGCGGAGGGGTCTACGTCCTGCAATGGAAAATACAAAAAAGTTTATAATCATTATTTGTATCATGTGGTATGTTCACTACATGCGTACATACCGGTGCATACGGCTGTTGGAATGACGATGACGCTGCGAATTCACCCATGTACTCCTGCGCCGTGTAACCTTGGTACGTCTGCCCGAACCACTCGTACTGCCGTTGCGTGTCTGCTCGGGTGGACTGACCGCCAGGTGCATATGTCGCTATCTGCTGGGGTGTCTCAGGGTCGCTATCTGTACGCTCGTCCGCCGCCCTCCGGGATGACGACGGCTGTAGCAACGTGCTATCCCTTCGCAACTGCTGCAAGGAAAACGTGTGTTACGAATAAATGGCAATCGAGTGGACAAACGAACTGATGGCAAATGTCGTACCGCTGGTCCAAAAGGCTGTGAGGACGAGGGAGCGCAGCTGGGATGACCTCCGGACAGCGACGGACGACCGCCGGACAGCGATGGATGACCGCCGGACAGCGACGGACGACCGCCGGACATCGACGGACGTGCGCCGGACTGCGACGGACGACCGCCGGACTGCGATGGACGACCACCGTACAGCGACGGACGTGCTGAAGGTGGTGCCGACGGCGGCGCTGAAGGCTGCTCTCTGCGGACGCGTCGTTCATGGACATCATCCCGGTGCTGACTACAGCTCATGGCCTTGATCGCATTCCTGAGGTCATTGAAGATGCTACGCGCCGAAGCAAGAACCCGGTTGCCGCCCTCCCCACGCTGCAGCATCTGAAAAGCCTCGTTCTCAGCACGACGCATATGCTCGCACTGTACGTAAACAGCAAATGAGTTAAAACGCACTGTACGTAAAGAAACAATGAGTACAAACGTACTGCAGGTGCACGTACCGCCTCGTCAAGACGTGCTGCTCGATGATGGTCTGGGCCGGCCTGTATGGCATCTTCGTGCGCGACCTCTGAAGGACGGGGTGGGGCAGGCCGAGTAATCTTGCTGCGGGTGCGTGGAATGTACCACTCTAGGTACACACCGTATGTGGCGATGTCGTGTGGCCTAGTCTCGGCCACAACCTCTGTGCTCGCTGAGTCACGCCACAGGTCTGTCCACGGCCGCTGTGTGGCTGTCCAATCGTCACCATGGTGCCCTCTTCTTGTTTGCCTGCAAGTTAGTGCACATATTGTACAATTAGTATTATCAACAAATTACTACCTTGCGTACAGGTACCGTGCAATGGCTTACCGGTGGGCCTTCGGTAGTAGTGCCCGTCCTGGGAGGGGTGGCACGTGCTGGTGGAGGTGAAACTGCCTCATCACTCTCTGCGGGTTGTACGGTTCGACGAAGTGCGCGAAGACGAGGTGACAGGTCGTCAACCAGTACGTGTGGTCTTGGTGGCACTGAGATGACAACCCGTAGGGGGCAATGAGCTGAAAATGAACCCTGCATCCCATGGGAACCAGACTATGTCGTTGTCAGGAAGCCGCTCGAAATCGTCATGGAAATCTGGGTACACACGCCTCGCTCTGTCCTTAGCCCACCGCAGCTGACCATGTGTCCAACGAGTCCCCATAGTCGGCCCATCTATGGGGTCATCGCCACCAGCCAGACCGTACAACTCCGGGACGAGGTCGTAAGGGTGCACGGGCCTCTCGATCTTAGGCCTCCCAACCGTGAAGTGCTCCCAAGACCAGTACTGCAGGAGCACATAGCACGCCGCCAAGACCGGCTCGCTGGCCTCAGTACGCTGACAGGCATCACACAAGCCTCGGTACGTGGCACAAAGGACTGCTGATCCCCAGCTGTACTGCGGCACCTCGCCGGGCAAGGCATCCGCCAAGGACTCAGCAAGGTGTATGTACGTCGGATGCACAGAGACTCCAGTGGTCGTAGGAAACAAGACTCATCCGAACAAAAAAAGAATGTATGCCATGAGGTGCGTCCGCACGACCCCCTCATGAGCGTCCTCAGGGCAGGTCATGAACTCTCGTAGCCACGAGTGTGGCACACCAGACATGTTGTCTGGGATCGGGATACCGAATCGGGCACCCAAGGCGGCCTTCCAATGCGCCGCCCTGGGGGGTGGCACTACTGCTGCACCACGGATGGGTAGACCTGTCAGCATGGACACGTCCTGAAGTGTAATAGTCATCTCGCCCCACCGGAAGTGGAAGGTGTGAGTCTCCGGTCTCCAACGATCCACGAGTGCGGACAGCAACGCCGCATCGAACTGCAACGAATACGGAACATCCAGCATGCGACCAAGGGGCAAAAGACCGGTGTCTCGCAGCAGCGGGATGTATCGCTCATCTAGAGGCCAGTGCTCTCGGGGGCCCCTAAGGACGAAACACGGAGGGCCATCAGGCATTGATGCCCACGCGGTGCATCGGTGGCGGTCATCCCAACAGGCCTCAAGCAACTCGTACGCCATCTCCTGCCGATGATTAAAAACAAGTCAGTACGCAGTGTCATGAGAATATGCAACATACATAATTTGTACGTAATGATAATACATCGTGAAATAAATGACAACAAAACATGAACAAACGCAATTTGCATCGAACGACAACAAATGATAACGAAATATCGAATAAGTCACAACATAACATAATCTGCAAGAAATGACTCAAACAAATTGTACACGGAAATAATTTGGTCAGATACATTCAGCATAGGTTATAGGAAAGACCCGCTATAGTTACAAAACACGGAACCAGCAGTGCACAATGACAGTCCATGTGCTGCATACTATGGAGCGTTACTTGATGTCGGCCTGTTTGGGCACTGCCTAAATGAATGGCCAACCGTCTTGCATAGTCTGCACTTCGGGCGCCGAACCCGATCCCCACGCTGGCTATCATCCATGTCGTTACGAATGCGACGGCTCTGTCTTCGCCCACGGCCGACGTGCTTCAGTGCATCGTTCGGCACCCACTTGATCTGCCCTGGCCAGAGCTCCCTATAATGCATGTCCACCCTGTACGAATGGAACTCCGTGCTCCAGGTTTCAAATAGGTGCTTCATGTCATAGTACCTTGAGATGTAATGCGTGGGCGCCTGGTTCCATAACGCGCATGCCGCGTACACGTGGGAGCATGGCTTGTGTAGAAGCTCCGGCTTGTTGCATGTGCAAGACGCTCTGTCAGCAATCGTGCACACCTGCTTACGATCCCCTCTAGCCTGCCCCATCATGTACCTCTGTCTGAGACGAACCTCAAACTTCCTCCGTAAGCCATCCATGGTCTGAGCAATATGCGAACGGGCCTTCTCCATCTTCTTGTCCATGTAGGCCCGCGCTACCTCGGAGAATTCTTTGTCTTCGTCCATATGCCGCTTCGCCATCATGGCTCTATTGACGAAGTATCCTATTGAACGGTTCCAGGTCTCTTCAACGATTGCAGTGATAGGTAGGGATCTCACGCCCTTTAGAACACCATTGTACACCTCGGACATGTTTGTCGTCATGATTCCGTACCTTGCTCCGCCGGTGTCATGCAGTAGAGACCACATCTCCAGGTTAGGTGCATTGGACTGCACCCATTGTGTGAACTCCCCAAGTCTCGTGGAGCCTCCCTCCACGGCCCCCGCTTCAGCCTGCTCAAGACGCCTGACATGCCTGCTGGTCTCCTGATCAAGGTGGCTCCACAGGGCATTGAACTTCGTCTTCTGGTTCTGCATACAAAGTTTTTTAAACATCTTCATTAGTTCCTTGCTATGGAACCTTCTGTGGAAGTTTGCCGCAAGATGCCTCATGCACCACCGGTTCTTCATGTCATTCCACTGGTACGGAGGCTGTGTCCCGTTCTGCATCGTTCCCATTGCAGACAGCAAGCCCGCATTGCGGTCTGAGATAACACACACATCGGGCCGATCTTGTACAACGGCCTGCTTCACATTGACAAGGAACCACAGCCAGCTTTCCGTACTCTCATTCTCTACTTTGCAAATGCCACTGGGAGTAACTGGTCATTTGCGTCTGCTGCAACCGCGGTCAGGATTGTACCCTTGTATTTGCCAGATAGGAATGTGCCGTCCATCGTTAGCACTGGACGGCACCACTTGAAGCCTTCTATTGCCTGATGGAAGGCCCAGAACATTCTGTCAAGCACAAAACAATTCGGCCCTTCCGTCTCATGAACCCGCTCGCACTTGTTAATGAACGTGCCTGGGTTTGCTGCTGCAATCTGACACAACAATCTCGGGACCAGATCATATGCCTCCTCATATGTCCCAAACATACTCCGCAGTACCTTCTGTTTCCCCCGCCACACCTTCTTGTAGCTCACAGCAAACCCCACCGTGTTCGCTACCTCCGCCATGAGAACCTTGGGAGTAATGGATACATTTGCAACCACAAGATGCCTTATCACCTCTCCAACATATGACGACGTCATGTTGCGGTGCCTATGTAGTGGCGCCGCAAGCTCACAAGTGTGATCGTTCAGCACCGTTATCCGGAAGTCCGTGGCAGCGCCTCTGAACCGCTGCGCACGGACCTTGCCAGGGCAGGAGCCGTCCATACACTTCACAATGTAGGTGTCAGGGTTGGACCTGTGCACCCGATATGTCCGACTGATGTTGACGGCGTACGTGGCAATAGCTTGCTGTGCAGCACTCTTGTTACGGAAGCTCTGCCCTACAACGAGTCTGCCTTCATTGAATCCCCACTCTGCCTCCTCCGCCCGTGGCAGAACTAGGGATTCCGCTGCGATGTCGTCCAATCTGGACGGCACGTACGCACCCTCCGTGGTTACAACACCACCTACCACACCTCCCGCTGTAGGTTCCCCTTCGTCCTCCTCTCCTGAACTCTCTGTTTCCACATCGTCCTCCTCCTCACTTTCCTGCACCTGGTTCTCAAGGTACTCGTGACAGTCAACACGCGCGGCCCACCACCTCTTGGCACCTTCGTTCGGCTGAAAATTCTCCGCGCGCCTCCGCAGGTCCCCATCTCCTATTGACTCATAGCCTCCTTCTCCTTCATCAGCATCTTCATGACCGCCGGAGAGTAATGCACGCTCTACATCTCCGCCAGCACCACTAGAGCCACCCATAGCGGATGATTCTGTCCTCTCCACGAATTGAACATACACCATTGGCCTGGCATATATCAATGCGTCTGGGTTGCACACGACCTCCATGTAGTTCGCCCATGAAGCGTCGCTCGTCACCTTTATAAGTTGCCACACTGTCTCCCCTGCAGCACCTCCAACTGTGGCATACACTGCCTCGATCCGTAATTTGTTCCTTGCGGTGTCCTGATCGAATCCGGAACGCACGCATCTCCGTAGCTCCAACAGGCTCATGGTGTTCAGATTGCGTGCCCGGATCACAATCCGGTCACAATTATTCAGGTCTGCCCCGTACGGCCCGCCCCGTACGAGACCACTTCCATAGAACACGAACAAGTCTTGGATGTCACCCATGGCGTACCTAACATAATCCCAAACTGAACCCTCTTAGTATATATCACAGACAACAACTGTACCATCACACATAACCTACTGCGTACCACATACAAGCGTACCATTTATGGAGTGCGCTAACAAATTTCTATATAAATCAAATTACTAATGTAATGCACTTTTTTCCAATTTCTATTCTACAAATCTTAATTCTGTGCTACATATATTACATTTTTTTCAACTTCATAGAGTCTAATTTATTTTTAACTTCTCATTGTATTTTTTACTTTATTTGCAGAGCGCGCTAACACATTAAATTCAAATTTTACTGCAAATCAAATTACATTTTGTATTATTATTCTACTAATTAAATCACTAATCGAGCAACTCATTTTTCATCATTTCTTACTTACGATTTCTTACATCGATCAAATAACTACATTTTTTCCCAATCTGTTAGATCCTCTACATTTCTAATACTACTTCCTCTACATTTCTAGTACTACCCAACAATGTGCCATGCTTCATATATGCAGCGTTACACTTTAACATAGATTTTTTTTATGAACATGCATAGCAAGATCTAATATTATTCAGTGATTTTGGTTACAAAATGAGTACATGTTAATACAAACAGTACATGCGCAAGTGGCCTTTCCGACTAGCTATGTGCTTCACAATGACACCATTTAAATGTAGTTATAATCCACTTAACAAACAGCAAGATTACTGCTTACAACATCAGTACAAAAACTATTCACATAAAATATAAATTACAGTACTCTACAACTACAAATATTTTATAAAAAAAATTGCAATATACTACGACCACAAATAACTACAAATATTTTACATTACAACAACATTACTTCATTTCTTAACATAAAATATAGAATACAACATGATAATTACATAAAATATAGACATATTGACATCGTGTACGCTAATTACAGGCTAATCACTATAATACCATCTTAAACGCATGGAGATGATATTTACCTTTTCTTGAAGCTCACGAGAGGATCTACAACTTTCACAATTGCGAGAACTTCAGATACCTTCCAAAATTGCTCCAAATCCCGTGTTTGTGTTCTTCTTTCCTTCAGTATGAGCGCCCTTTCTTGCTCCCTCTCTGGCTGCTTCTCTGTCTAGAGCAAATGCAAATGCACTGGAGCCTTCGAAAGCCATGCCACCCTCTTCCTTTTATCGCGAGAAAATAACAGTCACATGCACAGAATGAAGTAGGGGCCGGTTCTCATGTATATACACGTGTTACAATCCTGCAGAAGAACATGCAATAGCAGCGCAGCACGGGAGCTACTTCCAGCGAAAAAAGCCAGCAACACGAGGGAATCCTGGGGCTTTGGCGATGCGACGGGATGCCAGGCATGTGGTGCGGTCGGGAGCCGCACCATTTGGCCGGGTGGTGCGCTGCCCCTCCGCACCACTGCCTTTGACATGACGGCGGGGGTGTGGTGCGGTCGGGGACCGCACCACTCAGGTGTGGTGCACTCCCCGGCCGCACCACTGGACACGTGTCGCGTTGCCATTAATCGTGCGGTCGTTTGGGGGCTATTTTTGGAATTGTGTTTTCAACGCGGCTATTTTTGGAATTTTGGATATCAACAGTGCTAGAAACGTCCAAAATTCTTCCCTGTGTGGGTATGGTATCTTCTTCTTGGGCTCTCTTCCTTGCACCAGAGCTGGCCGCCATGCCCCGCCTAGATCTGGCGTAGCTCGTCACCGCCTGTTTCCGAAGTTGTCACCCAAGCACCGACAGCCGAAGTTGACATTGCTGTTGTGTTGTGACGCTGCCATGTTGCCATGATAAAAGGGTGCTGGCTAGTGCTTGTGGTGATGATGGCTTCGTTAATTGTCATATTTGCTAATCTTTTTTTCTGCCAAGACTGTGAACTCTCGATCTTTTGCTTGCAAGTGGGTGCGGGTGGAAAGGAGATCTTTTGTGTTGGTGTTAGGAGCTGTCAGTTCTGCTACTTAGTACTTTAAGTTTTTATTTTCGGAGTCTTCTGTTGAGTCCATCCAAGCTGTAGTATCTATCTTTCAGTTCGTCAAAACTGTACGAATCCACAAATTTCTTTGTCAGTCAGACGATTGATTTGCTAGCAATGATCTATCCTTTTGGATCGAGTATGGTCCTCTTCTTTTTGCATGATTGCAGTCGTCGCTCTTCTCTTTGGGTTGCTGCAGATCATAGAAGTTATACTACTGCCGTTTGTTTCTGAGTTGTTGCCCCGAGTTTTTAAGGCTACCACGTTTTTCTTCTGCGCCGCTGCCTTCGGGCTTCGATCTGCTTTATGAGCTGCACCATACTTTATGGGCTACTGCACGATCCCAGATGGAGATCTTCTGGCCTCGACACAATTTTCAAGAACTGAACGCTACGAAGACATGTTTAAAGTCGGATTTTGGATTTTTTTCTATTTTATTGCTAATATTTTCAAATACAATGCTATTACATACACCTTACATTTGAGAGGGGTGTTAAGAATATAAAGGTATTTGTCATATTTCTTAATTTATAGGGTTTAGTCTTATGTCCCTTGAGTCCTGTACTATATATTGCCCCCTTTGGCTGGGCAATATATCAAATTCATCTTATAGATCTAATAAAGCCTAGCCGGATTTTTTGTTACGATTAGAGAAGAATTACTAATTACGTGGCATGCGTATATTTGTATAGCTGAGGTTTATATGTACGGAAATGCTATACTGTAGTCGCATGTTTTTTCTCGTCGAAACAGTCGTTTTGTCAGCTGTTGGATTTTCGTTGAGATTCGGTTCACGGGGAGATGCAGTGAATGCGGGTTGGCAAATTCACACCCGCTTGTCCAACACCCAGAATCTTGAAGCTTCTTGTCCGGCACCGTTTTATTCGAATTGTTTTCTCATCGATTCTCTCGCCTGTCCTAATCCACTCACTCGCTGGGAGAGAGAGCAGAAGTGCGGAGCATTCGAGGGAGAGAGGAGAGCTGCGGAGCACCCGAGCGGCTCCTTCTTCCTGGTGGCGAGCCCGAAGCTCTCGTCGAGGTTGACGTCCTCGGCGCGCACGCCGGCCGGCAGCGCCCACTCGAAGTGGTACAGCAGGCTGGCCAGCGACACCTGCACGGTGGCCAGCGCGAATGTGTAGCCCGGGCAACCCCTCCGGCCGCCGCCAAAAGGCAGCAGCTTGTAGTCGGGGTCCTTGAGGTCGATCTCGCCGCCGCCGTTCTCGAACCACTCCGGCGAGTACTCTAACGGGTTCTCCCATATCTCCAGGTCCCGGCCCATGGCGAAGGTGTTGATGAAGACGCGGGTCTTGTCCGGGATGTCGTAGCCGCCGAGCGTGCACGACGCGACGGACTCCCGCGGCACGAGTAGCGGCACCGCCGGGTGGAGGCGGAAGGTCTCCTTGATGATGGCGCGCATGTAGTGGAGCTCGCCGAGGTCCAACTCCTCCACGCGGCCCTTGGTGCCAACGACGCGCCGGACCTCGTCCTGCGCCTTCTTGAGGATGCGAGGGTGGCGGACCAGCTCCGTCATCACCCACTCCAGCGTCGCGAACGTCGTGTCCGTGCCGGCGACGAACATGTCCTGTAAACCACAACATGGTGATGTACTATAAAATTTGTGCAACACCAATATTCATACTAATCCAGTGGCCACAAAAATGGACTTGAGGGTGACGTATTGTTTGATTAAACATCTCAATATGTTTTGTGAGGTGACATGTCCCTAGATGTTTTGTTTGATTAAACTTCCCAAGATGTTTTGTTAGGTGATTCTTGAATTGCTTTTTTTTTGGAGTTAGTACCCTAGATTCAATATAGAGGGCCCGTTAAGCAGTTTATAAACTGCTTAAGTAGTGGATAATCTTGTATGTCCAAAATCTAAACGTGCGGTCCAGATTTTGACTGTTTTGACGATGAAAAACAGTCAAATCCCATATAGACAGTCCCTTATATGTATTGCAGACTGTTCCATGCCACGTATTCCTTTTTAAAATTGATATTTTTCCACTTTATAAGTGTTCGATGTTAAGTTGTTTCAGATTGATATTTCATTTCCATATTCTGTCGTGTTGACGGAGTTTGAGGCCTCAACGAGTCAAAGTTGCTATTACTTTTCTTTCTTGTGCTCACTCAGGCAGTTAGGTGTCATCTGGTCGAGGTCACTTTCATTCGCCTTGTGCATTCTCGCCATGTTCTTTGATGTCAACACTCTTCAGCTGATGTTCTTGAAACATGTTTACAGGCAGAATCCACAACTCAAAGAAGAATTACATTCGGAGAGCCAATTCAGTAAGTAAATCCTTGCTCAAAGTAGCAAGATTCTACTTCATTAATTCTGTAGGTAGGATTAATCCTTTCTTTGTTTAGCAGAATTGCTCAGCCCTATTGCCCTAATGGCCGAAATTGTTAGTTCTGCGGTAATTGGTGAGGCGGTTAACCGGGCAGTAACTGGGCTACTTGGCAACAAAGAAAGATTGGAGCAGAGAGACAATGTGGAGAGGCTGGAGATGGCGCACATCAAGATGCATGGATGCTGCATTGGAGACGTCAAACAAATGGCAGATCACTGATGTGCCTTTGCTACGATGGCGGAAGATGCAGATGTAAGCAGCAAGCTGTGGAAGCTGAAGGGACAAGAAGTAAGACAGTCCTCATATGCTAAAAGAATTGCTCATGCAACTAGATCATTCGTGTCCTCTTTCGTCGGTCGTAGCAACAATGAGCCAAGTAGCGCTACTGTCAGAAGGTTTCAAAGGTTTGCAGATGGTGCCGAGGAATTCTTAAAGTTCATGCATTTTTGTGGAACACCACGGCGATACGTGTTTTTCTACCCTCTTGTCAGGCAAATACTAGACGGGAAATTTTTGTGCTATGAAATGTCGCATGGAAGCCAATACCGTTACTTCGCTGTTCAAACCTTATATTGCCCAGATCGAGCGTTAGAAGCTTTAGTAAGCCTAGTTTATGCAGATTACAAGGCGCCCAGGGAATTTTTTTTCTACGGTTGATCAGGACATAATCAGGACTGCAATTAAGGGCTTACAGTCGACAGCATCCCTCTGCAAGTCTACCATTGATGTCGTTACGAAAGAGCTCACTCAACTGCCTAGACAAGATTTTTACTGGTTTCAACACTTTGAATACAATGCTGCTTTTGACGAGAAAGTGTCAATGTCCACGAAGCTTTCGTCCAACGGTTTCGCCCTGACCCATTCTGTTGCAAGGAATACGAAAGGTTGCCTTGTACTACCAAGACAAATACACTGAGCTTATCAAAGCTATTTCCAGAGCCTGTTATTGAAATCATCTTGCAGCTGCACATCTTACTATTTGACGAGTACAATGGGCAGAGGCCCGCTGCTGAATGCAACAGAAGTAACCCAAACGATTTTCCACCTTTGAAACTGCGAACTTATATTATGCCCCATGACTCTCCCATGGACCTAATGCCTACATATGAGAGTTGTGCAACTCAAGTAATCGATGGGGAGGAACAAGAAGGCATACAGATAAATGTTGGCATGGATAAACTGTGTCAGGTGTTGTTACCAAAAGCAATAGATTATCTTTACCACAAGGCTGAAGCAACCACTTATCAGATGTTTCTGAAGTCTAAGCACGGTACTGCTCACATTTATCTTGAAAAGACAAGAACAGTAAGGCCAGGTGCAGGTAAAACCATCCGAAGGGATAGGGGTAAAAGGGCATTTCAACCACAAGACGATGCAAAGAAGCAGTTCATGCAGTCGGCCCAATGCTTCCTCAAGTTATATGAAAATGGCAGCTCTATGAAAATGCTTACCCAAGGAGCAACTGAAAGGATTTGATTCAATTGTTATTCTTTTTTCTGGATGATCTGGCGAGAACGTAATGCTTGAGTCTTCGACAACTCCAAATTGTACAACGAAGCTTTCGTAGCCAAGCTGCTATAGGAATTATCGAGTTGGCGCCAAGCAGGCACGAAGTTGCTGTCGGTTCCTCTAAGATTTAACGTTTAGCTTTCCTTCCTTGCAGCTGTGCTACGTTGTCTAGGGGCATCCTTCAATCCGCTGTTCTTTCTTCATTTTGTTTGTTTTCTCATTTCTAGCCATCTTGTGTTTTAGCTTTGTCTTTTTGTTTTGCTCTTGTATCTGCGGTCACTAGTCTTCCTAGTGACTTGTACTGTTTTCAACTCTTCTTAATGCAACGGTGTGCAATTCTTTTGCGTGTTTCCTAAAAAAACTGGCAAAAAGGAGAAACAATATGTCGACCCTATTCCTATTCTAAATACACATATTACTTTAACACTTTCCCTCAAATCGATGGTGGATCAATTGTATTAAGTTTGGAAAGAAGAACGCTCAAATCAATGGTGGATCGATTGTATTGAATTTGGAAAGAGGAAAAGCATTCTGCTTCTGGGTCTAACGTTTGGTGAAAAGGTTAGCAATTTGAAGCTTGGGTTGCAACCTGTGGGACAAATGTCTACTGGTGACCATGAGACCGAGTAAAGGATTAGATACTGTATTACCATGTTAAGTGTGTTGTATTTAAGAGGGCTTTTTGGGAATTTCCCAATTGATAAGAGTGGAAGGGAGCCCTAAAAGGTGGGGCCCACCTGCCGGTCTCACGGGAAAGAGATAAGGGGGAGGAGACTTTGTCTCCTCCCCGATCCGGTTGGTGGCGGCTTTGGTGGCTCTCTCCCGTGCGGCGGTTTCTTCATCTTCTCCCAGATCCGGGATGCTCGGGGCTTGAGGGGAGGTGGCGCGTGGAGAGGCGAGCGGGGAGGGCGCGGGCTGGCCCGGGTTCTTCGGAGCCGGCCGCTTGCGCCGCCTTCTCGTAGACCCCGCCTCTTCTCTTCATATACCGAGCTCCCTCCATGGGTGAGGAGGAACTTCTCCGAACTGGTGCTTGCTCTCTTGAGTCTCCTTCCTCCTCTCTATTCTCTTGTGGTACTGAGGGTGTTGGCTTCGGCCATCTCCGATTGAGGCTTGGTCTTTTTACCTCCTGCGCAAACCCTAAATTGGGGAGTGGGGATTCGGGACCTTTGGAGCTCTACCCGAGAGAGGAGAAGGCGACGCCGGTTCCCTGCTGTGTATGTGCGCGCCTGGCCAGTGCGCATATCGTGGTCTTGAGCGGCATCTCTGTACCTCGGCTTTTCCTTTGGCTTTCGGCTGAAAGGAGGAGTGCGGCATTGTATCTCCGTGGATCATCTACTCGCTTGCGACAGTGGGTTGATAGATTTTCTGGGACAGCGAGTTCTTCGTGCCTTGCCGGATTGATTGGTTTCTTCGGTTTATTGACTTCTTGACAGTTTTGAGTACTGTCAGTTCTTCCAGTACTGATTATAAACTTGTTAGGAGAGTCAGATTTGAGCTCTTTCTGGTGTATTCCCTGTCTAAGCCATAGCTTATTGTCTATCAGTTAAATGTTTGTAGATTTGTTCACATGCTGATGATTTATTAGAGTATACTGTAGCCACTGCTTTGTTCTGTCTATGAGTGATTAATTGTGAAATATGTCCTTTGGGTTAGATTGAGTTCATTAATCTTTGATAGCAGATTATCCCTACTGTTACTGTTTAGAAATCTGATAGTATATTGTCCTGTTTACATTTGCATGTGATCACTTAAATCTGATAGTCAATTTGTTCAGTACTGTCAGTGAATCTTAGAGCTCAAATTCTGATTTTAGTAACAAGATTATATATATGAAGAGTATGGACATGTGCATGAGAAGGCCAAAATCTATGATTTTGCGCAACTCTGTTCTGAGAGCAATAATGAAACAATTAATTTGCTTTATGCTAGATTTAATTGTTCTATTGTTCTTAGGACTGTTCTATACATTGTTATTTTCAGCATTGATGATGTTATATTCTTTGAATATATGTGTGAATTTGAATGGTAATATAGAATTACATTTTTACATGCAATTTATGTCATTCTTATCATGCTGGAAATATGTCCTTTATGTTATTGTTTTGGCTGGAATTAAATATAGAAATATGCTTATACCGCAATATTTACAACAATCCAGAAAATCTATATTGAAAGAAATGGCTTCCTCATCTGATGTCGTAAAACCTGAAGTTTTTGATGGAGCCAATTTCAAGCGCTGGCAGGCGAAGGCAAAACTTTGGCTAACTGTCCTTAAGCTCTTCTGGGTCATCTCAAATCCACCGGCGTTTCCGCTGGAGATCCCTGAGACGATGAGATGGGAAGATGCTAATAATGCAGTCTTAGCCCGTTTGCTGGCCATCCTGTCTAATCGCTTGTTTGACGTCTATGTCAACTTCACTAATGCGAAACAACTTTGGGATGAGCTCGAGGAGAAATACTCCGAGGGAGATAATGGAAATGAGTCCTTAATTACAGCCAATTACTTGAACTATAAGATGGTTGAGGGCCGGTCGGTGATGGAGCAGCTCCATGAGCTTCAACTCCATGTACGTGACTTATGTCAGTACGACTGCGCTCTGCCTGAGAAGTTTCAAGTCAATGTCATTTTGGCTAAGTTACCGCCCTCGTGGCGTGACTTTGTGATCGCTCGGAGGCATATAAAGGAGCGCTTGACGCTCAATGAGCTGTCAGCTGCTATTAATGTCGAGGAGCGTGCTAGAGCCGGTGACGGCTCGGGAAAGGCTCAAGTTCAGGCTCATCAAGTTCATGTTAAGAATGGTGGAGACCCTGGGAAACCCAAGTTCAAGAGTCAGCCCCAAGTCAAGCTACAACCTAAGAAAATGAAGAAGAAGAAGGAGGACATCGTCTGCTTCGTTTGCGGTGAGGCTGGCCATAAGGCCAATCATTGCCGCAATCGGAAGGGCAAGGGTCCATCTCTGGGTTAGCACAAGAGCCACAAGGCTGAGGTCCATGTCGTGCTGGCTAGCACCAGCTCAGAAGAGTACGTACCTATGGCCTTTATGGCAAATCCATCTATTGATTGGTGGATTGATACAGGTGCTACTAGACATATATGTGCTGATCGATCTTATTTTTCTTCATTTCAGGGTGAAGATGGTGGATCCGTCCTAATGGGCAACGGAGCCGCCACAACAGTACGTAGGATTGGACAGGTTTGCCTGAAGCTTACTTCAGGCAAAACACTCATCCTAAGAGACGTGCTGTACGTGCCTGCGATGACGCGCAACCTTCTTAGCGGGTCAATGTTATGTAGGCAAGGAATAAATCTTGTGTTTGAGTCTAATAAGGTCATTTTGACCAAGTTTGGTAATTTTGTGGGCAAAGGTTATGATAGCGGAGGCATGTTCCGCTTATCCATTCTTGATTTGAATAATGTAAACGTTTACAATGTTTCCCATTGCAATAAAGTTCATGATATTTGGCATTGTGTCATGTAAATTTTGAAGCCATTACGCGGTTAAGTAAGATGAGTTTAATTTCGAGCTATAATTATGAGAAGGGTTCAAAGTGTGAAGTGTGCGTGCAAGCTAAGCAGCCCCAAAAACCTTTTCATAGTGTTGAAGGGCGGAGCACTTCTCCACTTGAACTAATCCACTCTGATCTTTGTGAGATAAATGGAATATTAACTAAAGGTGGCAAAAGATACTTCTTAACTCTCATAGATGATGCGACTAAGTATTGTTACATTTACCTACTTAAGTCGAAAGATGAAGCACTTGAATACTTTAAAATCTACAAAGCTGAAGTTGAAAATCAACCAGAAAAGAAAATCAAACGGTTAAGGTCGGACCGAGGCGGTGAATACGTCTCACATGAGTTCTCCCAATTCTGTGAAGAAAGTGGAATAATTCATTAAGTTACTCCACCATACTCACCCCAATCTAATGAAATAGCCGAAAGGAAGAACCGAACTCTTTGTGACTTGGTTAACGCCATGCTTCAGAGTTCAGGTATGCCGGACTATTGGTGGGGTGAGGCATTTCTCATAGCTAACTATGTCCTGAATAGGGTTCCACCTCGCAATCAGGAGGAAACACCCTATGAAGGATGGAAGGGGAGAAAACCCAACTTATCCTATTTTCGAACGTGGGGATGCCTTGCAAAAGTGCATGTGCCGTTGCCGAAGAAAAGAAAGCTTGGTCCTAAGACCGTTGATTGTGTCTTTCTAGGATATGCTATTAATAGCACGGCTTATAGATTTCTAGTGGTCAAATCCGAGGTGAGTGACATCGCTACTAATATAGTGGTGGAATCTCGTGATGCGACATTCTTTGAGCATGTGTTTCCTATGAGACCGAATGATGACAGTGGACATATCGGTGAAGATGATCTCTCTATTCCTCCTAGTGTGGATAACACCGCTCCAGATTTGGAGTTGAGGAGGAGTAAGAGACAGAGGATCGAGAAGTCACTTGGGGATGAATTTGTCACCTATGTCGTGGATGATGAACCACGAACCCTTTCAGAGGCATACGCATCTCCGGATGTGGATTACTGGAAGGAGGCAGTCCGTAGCGAGATGGACTCCATCATTGCTAACGGAACTTGGGAAATTGCAGATCTCCCGCCTGGTTGTAAGCCAGTAGGTTGCAAGTGGATCTTTAAAAGAAAGCGCAGACCTGATGGTACTATTGAAAAGTACAAGGCCCGATTAGTGGCTAAAGGTTTCACGCAAAAAGAAGGTGAAGACTATTTTGATACATACTCTCCTGTGGCCCGTTTACCCACAATTCGAGTGCTTTTAGCGCTAGCTGCTGCATACAAACTCCTAGTACATCAAATGGATGTAAAGACCGCTTTCCTAAACGGAGAGTTGGATGAGGAGATTTATATGCAACAGCCTGAAGGATTTGTGGTTGAGGGGCAAGAAAGGAAAATATGTCGATTGATTAAATCTTTGTATGGCCTAAAGCAAGCTCCCAAGCAATGGCATGAGAAATTTGATAGTACGTTGACGTCGGTCGACTTTTGTGTAAATGAAGCCGATAAATGTGTCTACTATCGGTTTAATGGGGGCGTAGGTGTCATTCTGTGTCTTTACGTAGATGACATACTGCTATTTGGGACCAACATAGATGTGATCAATAGCACAAAGTCTTTCCTTTCCCAGAATTTTGATATGAAAGACCTGGGTGAAGCTGATGTTATCTTAAACATTAAGCTTATAAAGGGTGAGAATGGGATTACTCTTTCGCAATCCCATTATGTGGATAAAGTCCTAACCAGATTTGGGTTTAAGGACTGTAAACCAGCAGCTACACCCTATGATCCAAATGCAAAGCTACATAAGAACACCGGACATGGGAAGGATCAACTTAAATATTCTCAGATCATAGGATCCCTGATGTACCTAACTAGTGCAACGAGGCCAGACATCTCATATGCTGTATGCAGATTGAGTCGTTATACGTCCAATCCAGGAGATGATCATTGGATAGCACTAGAAAGAGTACTAAGATACTTGAAGGGAAATCCTAATTTGGGAATTCACTATTCTGGTCATCCTGCAGTGTTGGAAGGATTCAGTGATTCTAACTGGATCAGTGACTCGGATGACATGAAGGCTACGAGTGGTTATGTATTCACTCTAGCAGGTGGGGCCGTGTCATGGAAGTCTTCTAAACCGACTATTATTACACGGTCCACCATGGAGGCTGAATTAGTAGCTCTTAATTCAGCAGCTGTAGAGGCAGAATGGATACGAGAACTCCTTTCTGATCTGCCTGTGTTGGAAAAACCTATTCCAGCCATATTGACCTACTGCGATAACCAAACCGTTCTGGTTAAGGCGAAGAGTAGGAAGGACAATGTGAAGTCTTCAAAACATATAAAGCGCCGACTTAAGTCGGTAAGGCATGCTAGAGAGACGGGTGTTATTTCTGTAGAATACATCCAGTCTGAAAGGAACTTGGCAGATCCTTTCACTAAAGGATTGGCGCGAAAGGTCATCCAAGCAGCATCACAGGGAATGGGGCTTATACCCGTATAAAGGCTCAGATTGGTAGTAACCTATCCTAGGAGATCGGAGATCCCGTGAACTAGGCTCTAGGACAACAAACTGTGTGAGATTAGAGAGCACATCTAACGGGTCCCATTAGCTGCAGTGCTCTGTCTGTATGGAAGGTTGAGCTTTGGCTCTTAATGAACTCGATGTCTATATGACTTATGGAATCGTCCTACAGGATTCCTAGAAGAGTTCACCTACGTGAGTATGATTGTGAGGTCGCAATCAAAGAAAGATCAGGGTATACTTTCTTAAGCACTCATAAGATAGATACGGGGACATGACCGGAACGTCCCAACCCGAGAGGGAAAGGGTAAGCCGCCCAGTACAGAATGTGATTTGGGCGATAATTCTCACACCAAGGCATTGGATCAAGGCGTAGTCCTACTTTGTCTGTGCAGAGTTGTAGTCCTTATCGCTAGACTTTGGGTTCAAACCGCAAGGTACCCATAGTCGAACAACTGTATATTAAACAAGACATTGACATCTTTTATCAATTGATAAATTGGTGGGGACTGTTGTATTTAAGAGGGCTTTTTGGGAATTTCCCAATTGATAAGAGTGGAAGGGAGCCCTAAAAGGTGGGGCCCACCTGCCGGTCTCACGGGAAAGAGATAAGGGGGAGGAGACAAAGTCTCCTCCCCGATCCGGTTGGTGGCGGCTTTGGTGGCTCTCTCCCGTGCGGCGGTTTCTTCATCTTCTCCCAGATCTGGGATGCTCGGGGCTTGAGGGGAGGTGGCGCGTGGAGAGGCGAACGGGGAGGGCGCGGGCTGGCCTGGGTTCTTCGGAGCCGGCCGCTCGCGCCGCCTTCTCGCAGACCCCGCCTCTTCTCTTCATATACCGAGCTCCCTCCATGGGTGAGGAGGAACTTCTCCGAACTGGTGCTTGCCCTCTTGAGTCTCCTTCCTCCTCTCTATTCTCTTGTGGTACTGAGGGTGTTGGCTTCGGCCATCTCTGATTGAGGCTTGGTCTTTTTATCTCCTGCGCAAACCCTAACTTGGGGAGTGGGGATTCGGGACCTTTGGAGCTCTACCCGAGAGAGGAGAAGGCGACGCCGGTTCCCTGCTGTGTATGTGCGCGCCTGGCCAGTGCGCATATCGTGGTCTTGAGCGGCATCTCTGTACCTCGGCTTTTCCTTTGGCTTTCGGCTGAAAGGAGGAGTGCGGCATTGTATCTCCGTGGATCATCTACTCGCTTGCGACAGTGGGTTGATAGATTTTCTGGGACAGCGAGTTCTTCGTGCCTTGCCGGATTGATTGGTTTCTTCGGTTTATTGACTTCTTGACAATTTTGAGTACTGTCAGTTCTTCCAGTACTGATTATAAACTTGTTAGGAGAGTCAGATTTGAGCTCTTTCTGGTGTATTCCCTGTCTAAGCCATAGCTTATTGTCTATCAGTTAAATGTTTGTAGATTTGTTCACATGCTGATGATTTATTAGAGTATACTGTAGCCACTGCTTTGTTCTGCCTATGAGTGATTAATTGTGAAATCTGTCCTTTGGGTTAGATTGAGTTCATTAATCTTTGATAGCAGATTATCCCTACTGTTACTGTTTAGAAATCTGATAGTATACTGTCCTGTTTACATTTGCATGTGATCACTTAAATCTGATAGTCAATTTGTTCAGTATTGTCAGTGAATCTTAGAGCTCAAATTCTGATTTTAGTAACAAGATTATATATATGAAGAGTATGGACATGTGCATGAGAAGGCCAAAATCTATGATTTTGCGCAACTCTGTTCTGAAAGCAATAATGAAACAATTAATTTGCTTTATGCTAGATTTAATTGTTCTATTGTTCTTAGGACTGTTCTATACATTGTTATTTTCAGTATTGATGATGTTATATTCTTTGAATATATATGTGAATTTGAATGGCAATATAGAATTACATTTTTACATGCAATTTATGTCATTCTTATCATGCTGGAAATATGCCCTTTATGTTATTGTTTTGGCTGGAATTAAATATAGAAATATGCTTATACCGCAATATTTACAACAAAGTGCTGTTTGGAAAAGGCCCAGACAGAAAATTTTGTGGACCATCGAAACTGTAGTGTTCGGAGTGGTAATGGCTAAAGTATATGAATATTGAACTGTTGCTTCTAGTTGATTTTCCGTCTGTACCCAGTGTACAAATGGGTGATAGGGGAGAGCTAGAATTCATCACTGGACCGCTACGCCAACCAGCAGCCCTCTTAGCCTGGATACACTAATACACCAAGGAGAGGGATAGAAGCAGTGGAAATGATTTATGCCTGCTTCTTCACCCCTAATTTAAGATCAGAAGAAAGAGGCATGTGCTCTAGTGACATAGCAATAAGGGACTCATCTTCACGCAAAAGAGTAGAAGAATAAGCAAATTCTTGCTGCTGTATGTGCAAGCATTCAACTTTGGGTGTTCGACTAGGCTTGATGGGAAGTAGGCACAAGCGTTCAAGTTGCCTTCCAACTTAGAATTCATGGCCAAATTGCCCCCCCCCCCATCAGCTGTAATTCCCGAACTAACCACCGGCGTCGTGAAATGCTGGATATGTCCCCCTAGCGCGCTCAGGCACCCTGCGATGTGTGGTGGCACGCTCGGGAACTGCGTGAGGTGAGCTGGCATGGCCAGGTGGCCCACGGGTTAGTTGGCGTGGCCGCCAGCCGCGCGAGGTGGGCACCGTGGGCTAGTGCGCCGAGGTACCGCATGAAGTTGGCCATCAAACACCGCAGGGGGCGGGCCGCAGGAGCCGCCGCCTGGCAGGCGCGAGTGCGCGGGGAGGGGCCAGGTTATGCTGGGCCAACACGTGGTGGGGGGCTGTGTCGTGTAGTTTTCGACCGTGCCACCTTCCCCTTGCGGGGCTAGCGGCTATGCCACCTCACCCGCACACCACCTGGCCGTGCCAAGCCACCTCACGCGTTCCTGAGTGCGCCACAAAACGTCGCACGGTGCCCGAGCGCGCCAGGGAGCCATATACGGTATTTCACGGCGTCGGCGGCTAGTTTAGAAATAATGGCCGCCGGGTGGGGGGGGGGGGGCAATTTGGCCGTGAACTCTGCAACTCGTAGTTTCAAGGATGCCAACTATATCGGGCCATGGGAGTGAAAAGGTGTGTTTTAAAACTTTTGGCCAAATCCAGGTTTTGTGTGGAATTTAAACTAGTCGGTGTAACATAATTAAAGGACATGAAAAGAACCCACCAGAAAACTAAATAGCCCTTCTCCAATTACTTCAAAAAATTGTACTTGTCCCTTTTTTAAACAAGGGGAATGTGGGTTGGGTCTCATCTGTAATGTTTTAATACGAAAAATGCAAGTTACCAATCATTCGCATTTGCGTATAGATTTACATCACTAGTACATACCTTTCTTCGCCATAGTGAGTTGGTCATTTAGGGCCTATTCTAAAGCGCTTTTGACTTTTTTTCCCCTAAAGTAGCACTATAACGGTTGTTGGTTTGTTCTAATATATTCAATTAAAAAATAAAAAACAAAAAACACCGTTATATCTCTACGAATAATACAAAGAAAAAAATTTGTTAAGAAGTTAATACATTCTAAACAACTTTTAGTTTATAAAAACTAGAAACTATTGCTATTTGAAACGATCGAGGCCTCAAGCTTGAAGCCTCATCCGCTATCCAAGTGTTGTTGCCTCGCAGCTTACTTCGTTAGCAGCTTCTCTCGGCCTCCCCGGCCATGTACTGGTTTCCTTCCTTCGTTCACTTTATTTGTTTTTGCCTTGCAAGTTTTTTCCGCTTGATTTGTTTTTGTCTTGCAAGTTTTCCCCGCTATGAATGAAAGCTCATTTCTTTTTTCTTATAATTTATGACTTATAATTTCTCTAAATAAATAGATAATCTTTTCGAAACAGTTTATCAGTATTTGGTTTGTTTGCATAAATACTCACGTTAGGACCAAAAGCTATTAGGCGCAGCCGAAAAGAACACACCCGAATACTAGTAGCACTGCTTCTATTATTTCAAAAAACTATACTTGTCCTTTTTAAACAAGGGGGCTATGAGTGCCCCATGTGACTTATTAGTAAAAATTGTTTCATTTACATGAGAAACCACTTAATATGCAGGTGGCTTAATTTCCTGAGTACTTTAAACTGAGATTTAAGATCTCCTAATATCTGCCCAGCATATTTTCAGTCGATGCGTGTGACACAAACATAGCCAAACGGCCCGAAAAAGTATGTTTGGGCATCAAATAGAGCAACCAAGCATACTGATGCAGTGTAAATAACCTCCACTACTACAGAAAGCCTAATACTAGATGGCCAATCACAGACGATTTGACAAAACCGTCTGTGATTGACACTAACACAGACGGTTTTAATTTGGACACCGTATGTATTAGTGGTCGAGTATCACAGACGGTCCTTACCGATGAACCGTCTGTGATACTTTAATATCACAGACGGTTTTTTTAAAAACCGTCTGAGATAATCTGAAATTATCACAGACGATTTTTAATAAAAAACCGTCTGTGTTGTGTAGACTATCACAGACAGTTCTTCTTAAGAACCGTCTGTGAATGTTCACAAACGGTTTTTGACAAGAATCGTCTGTAATGTCCCTTTGTCTGTCATATTCTGTTCATGATCAGAGGTTAATATATAAGTATATATTACTTCTAATAACTTAACTACAGAACTACTGAGACAAGAGATCACAAATTAAAGGCAAATTTATTAATTTCAATTAGAGGCAAATTTATTACAAAAGTCGCACAGGTAAAGAGTTTCCCAGATTGTAATCTTTTGGGCTTCGTACGCTTCTTCTTCGACTTTGGGACTTGGAGGATCAGCCGCTAACTTCTCGAACGCCGTTAAGATTGTCCTTGTCCTCAGCACTTCCTCCTCCAGCCTGGGCAAAGAATCAGTAGCATAGCCCATAACGTCGTAGAGGATAGCATGAAAAGATTCCTCAGAATATGCCGTTTCTGCTTGATTGGCAAGGCTATCCATCAGTCTCTCCAATGCGTGTAGAGCTTCTTCCGCTTTGCGCACATTGTGGAGAAGAACCAGGGTAAGGGCTGTTTCCCTTTCTTGAGCGGCAGCGAGACGCCTCCGTCGACGGCGGATGATCAGGTCGAGCTGACGGATGCAAGAAAGTCGGGGAAGGAGAGCAGGGCGTGTGCGGAGAAGCTGCTCCAGATGCAAATTGCTGGCCGCCTGTGTAAGGTTCCGGCCGAACAATTCTTGATGAACAGATGAGAGGAAGGAGATGATCACAAGAATAGTAGAAGCCATATTGTACATACGTAGAAGAGACCTGGATTAGGCGCACATATTTAACCTTTAGCACAGACGGTTCATATACCCAAATATTAATGATATAGACGCTTCGTATAACGATCGAGAGACGTTAATTAGACGATCGAAACACGAAAGTTCTGGCATAAAGCTTATGACAGACGGTTTTTTTTTATAAAAAACCGTCTGTGATAAGATTTATCATAGACGGTTTTTAAACTTAGAACCGTCTGTGATATTGATATCACAGATGGTTCTACGTCTAGAACCGTCTGTAATAAGCCTCCCTATAAATACCCTCTGGCTAGGGTTTTCCCCGTATGCTGCAGTTATATTCTACATCTAAATCCCGATCTGTCTCGTCGCCGCTGCCTCCCCGAGCCCTCGCCGGCCGCCTCCCCGAGCCCTCGCCGGCCGCCTCCCCGACGCATAAGCACTAAGGTACCCTTGTCTAGCCTTTATGTATTACTGTTGTTTGCTTTGGCCACAAAACTGTACTATATGGTATTGTTGAACTATTGTATTATATTGCTTATGGACTGTATGGTATTGTTGAAATGTATGGTATAATGGTGGATTGTTCATACTGTTGGTATTATAATGGTGAAATGTATGGTATACTATTGTATTATATCACTTTAGGTGTTGTTACTCTAATAATGATTTTTACACAAGTGTGTTTAGCCTACATGTGGAGTAATCCAAACACTTGCCATAATTTTTTGCCACACTTTTGTGGCAGTGAACCAAACAATAGCCACAAAGTTTTTGCCACACCTTAGTTATCAACCAAACACCTTTTTTTGCCACAAATTTGGCTAGCCACAAGTGTGGCAAATTCTTAAGTTGAGGCATGGCAAATTGTGGCCTCCAACCAAACATGCCCTATATGCCACATAGACCTTCAAAGGGCATGAAGCAAGTGACACACTCTAGTGTATCCAGTTCAATGAACCTGATACACTAGATTGTGTCATTTGTTTCATAGAACTTTGTTTAGAGACCTTGTAGTAATAATATATGCCACATAGACCTTCAAAGGGTATGAAGCAAGTGACACACTCTAGTGTATCCGGTTCAATGAACCTGATACACTAGTTTGTGTCATTTGCTTCATAGAACTTTGTTTAGAGACCTTGTAGTAATAATATATGCCACATAGACCTTCAAAGGGTATGAAGCAAGTGACACACTCTAGTGTATCTGGTTCAATGAACCTGATACACTAGTTTGTGTCATTTGCTTCATAGAACTTTGTTTAGAGACCTTGTAGTAATAATATATGCCACATAGACCTTCAAAGGGCATGAAGCAAGTAACACATTCTAGTGTATCCGGTTCAATGAACCTGATACACTAGTTTGTGCCATTTGCTTCATAGAACTTTGTTTAGAGATCTTGTAGTAATAACATCATCACTTGATCTGCTTGTTTCAGAGGGCATGGCTAGCATTACCTGAGGCTAGCCAATAAACAGGAATAGTTTTAGGGGTAGGAAAGAATATCACTGACGGTTTTTAACTAAAAACCGTCTGTGATATCTGATAATCACAGACGGGTTTTAACTAAAAACCGTCTGTGATTATCAGATATCACAGACGGTTTTTCAAACCGTCTGTGATAACCTTCGATTATCACTGACCCATAAATTCAGACGGTTCACAAAACCGTCTGTGATGACGTTTTTGAACCGTTTGTGATGACATTTTCTGTAGTAGTGCTCTTAGCTATCAAAAACAGTGAAAATTACCCTTAGCTTAAAACCTTCCCGGCTATTTTACTGATGCAACGTTGCTGGGAGAAGATGAGTTGACGTGAAAGAGAGGCGACCAAAGCTAGCAGACGGAAAGGAGATTTGGCTGGCCGGAGGGAGGGCATGGCCGTGGGCAGTTGCTCGCTCTTTTCTGACTGGAAGTTTAAATGCGATGTTGGGCAAATTAAAGGCTCAACGGCCAGACAATTGCTACGGAAAGCATATGAGTTTTTTAGCGATTCACCAAAGATGAAATAGCATTTGATTTTTCCAGGGTTAGTCAACCCGAAGGGCCCAAAGAATGAAAGAAGCTTCTGTCACATCTTTATTTAATTTTGAATTAATCTAAAGAAAAGCACACCGGTAGAATCAACTTTATGTTACAAACGAGCACAGACATAAAGAAAGAATGAAATAAGTCTATTTTACATCCAAAAAATAGAAAAATCCATTTAACACTCTTAAGTAAAAACCAGTTATTTAAACACCCCTATCTATTAAAACCATGTTACTTAACACCCTTTGGTGGTTTTGCAAGGTGCTTTCGCTGACGTGGATTGTTCCAAGGCGGTTTTGGTCACATGGACATGCACAATGGCAAGGGGGGGGGGGGGGGGTCGGGCTAAGTCGAATCAAATAGAAGGGCCCCCTGTTGTGTGGTGCGACCAAGAGGCAGTTCATCTTCCAATCCACATCGACTCCATCGTGCCGAGACCCTAGGTGTGACCCTGCAAAAAGCGATGCGAAGAGCAAGAATCGGAGCACGTGACGTTGTGATCGAGATTAGTTGCAGTCATCATCCTCTCCAACTGGATTGTGATGTAGTGTGTTTTTCGGTGGCAGAGCATTGGTAGGGTTTTGTTCTTCACATGTGGGTTTGATCGAGTTGGAGTTTTTATGCGAAATTTCTCCATACCCACTACTATAGACAAGGTCATACTAGACGCATTATCACAATGGTTCTATAGAATTCGTTAGTGTTAAGCTGAAACGTAATTATCTCAGATAGTTTTACTAGCGTGATCGTCTATGTGGTAACTGATGGTGAGAACATTCAGTGATGACCTACTTATCCTAGACGGTTTTTTTCACAAACCATATGTAATATATCACAGACGGTTTGTAATAAAAACCATCTATGAGTATGGATTTATCACAGATGATTTTTATGAAAAACCATCAATGATACCTCATAGACAGTTTTTGTAAAAGACCGTCTATGATGGCCTATTTATCACAGACATGTTTTGAATAGAAGCGTTTGTGATATTCACTATGTTATTAAATACCCTCGTCCTGACATATATTCTGTCTGTTAGGCACGCGGCAGGTTTGAGGCTATTGGTGAAAGGAGAATGGAGATTTGGAAGGGTACTTGTGTATCCATTTGTTCTTAGTGATATAACGTTAGTAATTGGTACTATATATATAATAGAATGCATTATATTTTACCTAGATTTGTGCACTTTTTAGTTGAAAGGAAAGAAAGATCTAGCTTGGTAGTTTTTGCTCCAATTTAAGAGTGGGCCTCACTCTTATCTACTTTAATTCTTGTTGGATTAGTTCATGAATCATAGTTAGCTACTTTATATGGACAAGTTATGGTAAATGACAATTATATGTAAGAGCTAGTGTACTTACATGTAATGGCTACTTAGGAGAGTATTAATTTAATTTAACATTAATTTGTTATTTGTGCAACGTAAATGGACTGAAGTTGAATGTATGTTGAGAACTAATGAGTGAAGAGTCCATCGAAAGTGTGTCTGCTTTTAGAAGAGCTGCCGAGTAGGATATATTGAAGAGGTGATGAAATTTATATACTGTCCATGCATGATTGCGAGAATCTTAAGATGTTTACCAATTCAGCGTAGATAAAGGCACACTTGATTTGAATGGGTATTAAAAAGGGGTATACATATTAGAGCAGTTACGATGAAGAGCAGATTATACAGGAAGGTAGTAACAAAGTTGAGGGAGACAACGATATACCGGATGTCAATTGTTCTTTCAATGAAGTTAGGTTACATGATCATAATCTAGATCAGATGTTGCGCGATACAAAAGGAAACTCAATTGCTTAGAAGGTCATTGATCCCAATGGACTAGATACTCTATAGGCCGAGGTGGTGACGACTCTATGTCGTCTTAAGATGTATTTCCCTCTGTCATTTTTCAATATCACTGTCTATCTCATTGTTCACCTTGTGAAAAAGATAAAGATATGTGACCCTATGTTCCTACATCACAAGTACCCATTCGAGAGATACATGAGAATTCTCAAGTCCTATGTACAGAATTTATCTCGCTAGAGAACAATATTATCGAAGGTTATGTAACCGAACAGGCCATTGAGTTCTACATCGACTACATGGCTTAGATGGAACTAATAGGTGTACCTCTATCTCGTCATGAGAAGAGGCTGTAGGGTATCGGGATCATCGGAAAGAAAACAATTACCCTCGATTTGGATACGTACGCTCAAGCCCATTTAGCTATTTTGCAACACATGACCAAAGTGTTCCCGTACATCGATGAGCACAAAGACATGGTATGCCAAGATAATCCAGGTCGATCAGAGGTTTGGATCATGAGAGAGTACAACCGTGAGTTTAATGAATGATTAAAGGTACAATTCACTGGAGGTCATCAAGTGATGATATGCTGTAATGGTTGACAAAAGGGTCAAAATTTACAATTGTGACATGGCAAGGATAAGCCATAAATGGGTACATATTATATATGACAGCTCAAGATAGGAAGAGCATAGTCCAGAATAGTGGTATCCGAATAGATGCGTTTCAGGAGCAGTTCAATACCTTTGGGCCAAACATAATGAAACGTGGGTTAAACTCCTACTATGGGTTCGTAGAGGAAATTTGGGAGCTCAACTATGTACTTTTCAAGATCCACTATTTTAGTACCATTGGGTCTAACTTCCACAGGATGTGAAGGTTAACAAGTATGGTATTACTACTGTGGACCTCGAACATGTTGGATACAAAGACAAACTATTCGTACTCGCTAAGCAAGTTGTTCAAATTTTTTATGTAATGGACCTGGCAAATAAGAACTACCATTTAGTTCTTCATGAAATGGAATGTTTGTCGGAGTTCAAAATATCGTGGATGAGGAAGAGTACAATCAATTTGATTGGTTGCCTCCATTTGAAGATGGCATCAAACTCGAGGAAGAACCCAGGGAGGAAACTAGCTATATGCATTCGATCATCATGAAGGGCTATTTTTAAAAGGAAATAGCCAAGTGGAATTTTGACTTGTAATTCACTTATCTGCTATTTATTTGTAATCTGCTTGCTTGTTTTTAGAGGGCATGGCTAGCATTTCCTAAGGCTAGCCAAAAATAGAAAAAAATTTGCTATGCAAAGAACTGTCATAGATGGTTTACAAAACAAAACTATTTGTGATATGTAGACCATCATAGATGATTTTTGTATTAGCTGTCTGTGATATGTAGGATATCATAGATGGTTATTTTTTAAAAACTGTCTGTGTTGTGACTTATCACAGGTGGTTATTTTTAAAACTATCTATGATAATGTTCTATATATATAGACACTTAGGGTGAAAACCCAACTCACTCTATGCACAACTAGGTTCATTCCCTCATTGCTCTGCTCCCCATTGTGTGTCGTCACCTCCTTTGGTTCCCCGTCGAGCATCGCCTTGGTCCCTCCTCCCTGCGGTATCCCGTCGCGTGGCTCCTTCTCCAAGTTATCCATTGTTGTTGTGTGGCTCCTCCCTGGCTCCCCGTCGCCACCGCACGGCTTCTACTCAACTCTCTGGTAATTTGTGTAATCTTTCACATAATCGGTGTAGCTCACTGTATGTGTTTAGGATCTGCTCACCTTTATTTGGATCTTGTCCTCGTCGTCGCCTCATGGCTCCTCCTTAGCTTTGGGTTGCTAAAGTAGCTACAATGCGTTGTCAATGGAGAATTTGTAAGGGGAATAAAATTATATTTTTGGAAAGATCATTGGTTTGGGAATTCATGTCTACCTATCCAATATTGAGATGTTTATATGAGAGACCATGTGGAGGTCATCCCGTGTGTGTGATGAGTAATTGACAAAGGTTTAGGATAGTCGAGATTGGATTGTGTGGTCGGACCATGTCATTGCGTGGTGCAACGGGCTCGGTCGGACTTGGTCAAACTTGGTCGTATGGGATTAGGTTGCATATTCCGATGATTCAACAGGTTTGGACTTCGTCATGAGTAAGTATGATGTGCTTATGCTATTTACGCTTTCATGTATCGAGCGGTGCTATGTGACGTGTTTCTTGTCTGTGTGACTGCAGGACGTCGAGGCGGAGTCGTGGTGAGACACGAGGTGATCGGACTAGACACAGGGAGGTGTCGAGGTCAGAACGGTCGGATGTGTCGAAGACGGCGGAGATTCGACGTGGTTGCGAGTCGTGGACGACAAGGAGCGCGGAAGCTTCCCGGAAGGTACACGAGGGGCGAATCGGTAAATTCGCATGGCTGCACAAGCGGGAGCGGACTCCGTTGGATTTAGCGGGCGTAACGGGGTGGAGACCCGTTAGCCAAGCGCTATAAATAGGTGGAGGGGCCTGCATGCCTCCCCATGGCTTTGTGAGAGAGTTAGTGTTTGCTAGAGTCAAAAGAGGCTTTGAGAGTTTGTTTTGGCTTTAGGCTTTAGTTGTTGAGGGTTGGTAGGAGAGGCAGAGAGGTGTCTGTACTCATGTCTCCTTCATAGTTCCTTCTCTGTGTTGTGTTCCTCCCTAGCAAGCATGTAGAGAGGTGTGTTCTTGAGATAGGGAGAGGAGAGGATTGAGTGGTGAATCCATGTAATCATCCATGGTTCTAATGCCATGCGTATCGGGACTCCTCTGTATTCCTTTTGATTCAATGAATGGACATCTGAAGTTTTCTCCCATGCTCTATGTTCTTCCTTCGTTCTTCTTTTTGGGTGATTCTTGATCTTTTGCATTTCTTGTTGGTTGTTGCTCGGGAGTGCCAAAATGGGTTGCTCTATGTTGGAATTACACCTAAAGATCATTTGATCAGTTAAAATCCCAAAAACCCATCTCTAATTTCAGATTTCGTTTTTGAGCCTCCCCTGTTCATGTTTTGCCTTCCTAGGGTTTTGGTGCTGTTCTTGTTTCCCTTTGCGAGGTGGCTTGAAATTTGGCATGGAGAGTCCAGAGGCTATTAATTAGCTATCCTCAAAATTTCATGGCTAAAGGATTAAAGGTTGAGGAGATATTTGTTTTTTGGCTCGGTTCTTGCAAGATTTCAGATTTTTACCCAAATCTGAAATTCTTATTTCTTGGAGTGGTTTCTTGAAATTGGCTCTTGGGTTATTCTTCTGGGAGTGTTTCCTAGCTATCCTCAAAGTTTCCCAAGCCAAGAATCCAAGAAGCCTTGCGAATTTCTCAGATTTCTGAAAATCCTGTTTGCTGAAATTTTTCGTGTGGTACTACCGCTCCTCGAGCGGTACTTCCGCTCAGCAGTACTACCGCTTGGCTCAGTGGTACTACTGCTCGTCCCAGCGGTACTACCACTCGTCCCAGCGGTACTACCGCTTGCAGTCTGACTTGCTCAGAAATTATTTTTTTCTGGCTGTCTCTTTCTGAATCTAGTTTATCCTTGTTGCCGTGACTCCCAGTAGTGCATATCTTCTATCTTCATAGCTTCCATAGCTATTGGAGAAGAAGCATAAGTGTGGATACTTGAGGGACGAATTTTATTTTAGAAAGCGACATTCAGCCCCCCTTGTCGCCATTTCGGTCCAACAATTGGTATCAGAGTAGGTTAGCTCTAATCAATAGATCTTAACCGGTCTCAAGAGCCATGGCGACGGACAAGTACTCCACCAAGCCGCCCGTTTTCGATGGCATCGATTACCCCTTCTGGAAGAGCCGAATGGAGACATACATCCAGGCTCAGGGGTACGCCATCTGGCGCAAGGTCAAGGTCCGGTTTGTTGTTCCTGCCGATGAGAACATCAATGCTGGAAATATGCATGATGTTGAGGCAAACGCTAAGGCAAGAAACATCATAATCCAGGGCCTGAGTCGTAGCGAGTTTGACCGCATATCTCATCTTTCGTCCGCCTTCGATATTTGGGAGATCCTCGATGCTTACCATGAGGGCACCACCCAAATAAAGACGGTGCGACAGGACCAGTTCAAGCGAGATTACAACAAGTTTGAAATGCTCACTGGCGAGTCCCTTGATGAGTGTTTTGCGCGTTTTCACAAGATTCTGAGCAACCTCCGAGCGGTCGGTCTCACATACCCCGACTCGGATAATGCTCGACAGATGCTCGATGCACTCGATCTTCGTGTTTGGGAGATGAAGGTGACTACCATCAAGGACACTACAGACCTCTCGACTTTGACTCTTGATGCGCTGTACTCGCGCCTCAAGACTCACGAGATTGACATTGTCTCTCGCAAGTCGAAGTCACAGTCGATGGCGTTAGTCACCGATCCCACGTTGGCTTCTGGTCTTTCTTCTTCTGAGTCCTCTTGCGGATTCTCCCTTGCTGCTCTCTATGACATAACTGATGATCAGTTAGAGCAGCTTGCGGATGAGCAGCTGGCCCTCCTTGCTCGAAGATTCTCCCATGCTTACAAGGGGAGGAGGGACAGAAAGAGAGGAGGACCCGTCATTTGCTTCGAGTGTGGTGGCCCCAACCACATTCGGGCAGACTGCCCCAAGCTGGAGAAGGGCAAGAACGACTATGGCGGTTTGGGCAAGATCGACTACACCGACAAGAACTGCAACAAGAAGCCTCCAGCTCCTACACAAGGCAAGAAGAAGTTCCGCAACCTTGGCAAAGCCAAGAAGCTGTTCCTTCGTGTCCTCACCGCCATCGACGACCTCGACCTCAGCGAGGTGGAGGGATGGAGCGACGACGACGGGACGGGTGACCAAGACCCCAAGGGCGGTGACGACTTCTCCGGCATGTGCTTCATGGCCCTTGAGGGCGAACTGAGTGACAGCGAGCTGTACTTCGACTCGGACGAGGTTCGTCGGCAGGGAAGGGAAAGGTTTGGCTTGTAGACTCCGGGTGTTTACAACACATGATTGGAGATTCCCGTTGGTTTTCTTCCCTTGCCCGTGCTCCAGGTGATGAGATGATCACCTTCGGAGATGCTTCTTCTGGGCGCGTCATCGCCAAAGGTACAGTGCGTGTTAATGATTCTTTCATTTTGAAAGATGTTGCTTTAGTTAGTAAGCTGCAGTATAATTTGCTTTCTGTTTCTCAGCTTACCGATGATGGTTTCGAGGTGAGCTTTAAGAAAAACGCTTGCAAAATTCTTGATTCTTCGGGTAGTCTGGTTTGTGGGATTTCTCATTTTGGGAGGATCTTTCGTGCTGATTTTTCTGAGTCTTCTGGTGATCCTCTCAGGTGTTTAGTTGCTTCTGAGTCCCGCGACCTCTCTTTCTGGCATAGGAGATTTTGTCACATTGGGTTTGACCATTTGACCCGAGTTAGCGGCCACGACCTCATTCGTCGTTTGCCGAAACTCAAGATGGTCAAAGATCTAGTTTGTGCTCCTTGCCGACACGGCAAGATGGTTGCTGCTTCCCATCCTCCGGTCAAAGTTACTATGACCGATGCACCAGGACAACTGCTCCATATGGATACCGTTGGACCAGCTCGAGTGCAGTCAGCAGGAGGGAAGTGGTATGTTCTTGTCGTGGTCGATGACTTCTCGAGGTACTCTTGGGTGTTTTTCTTAGCCTCAAAGGATGAGACGTTTACACATTTCCGAGGTCTTTTCAGTAGGCTTTCTGTTGAGCTTGCAGGTGCCTTATGAGCGATCCGCAGTGACAATGGCACGGAGTTCAAGAATTCCTACTTTGAAAGGTTCTGCGATGAGAGAGGTGTAGAGCACCAGTTCTCTTCTCCGCACGTCCCACAGCAAAATGGCGTCGTGGAGAGGAAGAACCGTACCTTGGTCGAGATGGCCAGGACGATGCTCGATGAGTACTCTACACCGCGGAAGTTTTGGGCTGAGGCTATAGCTACCGTGTGCTATGTCTCTAATCGAGTTTTTCTTCGGGCACACTTGCACTGCACTTCTTATGAGTTGAGATATGGGCGAAAGCCCAGTGTATCTCATTTTCGTGTGTTCGGTTGCAAGTGCTTTATTCTGAAGTCCGGGAACCTAGACAAGTTCGAGTCACGTTCTTGTGATGGGATCTTTCTAGGTTACTCAACTTCTTTGCGGGCTTATCGGGTTTGGAACTGCGAGTCTAGCAAAATGGTAGAGACCTGTGAGGTGACCTTCGACGAGGCCAGTCTGGGGACTAGGCCCGATGTTTCAGGTTCTTTAGAGCAGTCCGAGCCCATCTTTGTGGATGACGATGACGATGGAGATGAGGGTTGTCTACCCGATCCTGTTCCTCATCCATCCCTTGAGGTGCCTTCTTCCACTGCATCTCGAGGTGATCAACCCATGCCTTCTGCTTCTTCTGGAGCTAGTGGCTCTGTTCCTACCTCATCTGCTCATGAGGTAGAAGCCACTTCTTCATCTCATCCTGGACCTCCTCGGCATATCCAAAAAGCTTATCCTTCTAAGCAGATTATTGGAGACCTATTTGAGCGAGTCACTCGTTCAAAATCTGGCATATCTCAATTCTGTCTCCATTCTGCCTTTGTTGCCTCCTTTGAGCCCAAAGACGTTTGTCATGCTCTATCTGACGAGTCTTGGGTCAATGCCATGCATGAGGAGCTTGAAAATTTCGAAAGAAACAAGGTCTGGTCACTTGTTGAGCCCCCGCGTGGTCATAATGTCATTGGGACCAAGTGGGTGTTCAAGAACAAGCAGAGTGAGGATGGGGTGGTTGTTCGGAACAAGGCTAGACTAGTAGCTCAGGGGTTTTCTCAGGTTAAGGGTCTAGACTTCAAGGAGACCTTTGCCCCTGTAGCTAGACTTGAGGCCATTAGAATCCTGCTTGCCTTTGCAGCTTCTAAGGGTTTCAAGCTTTACCAGATGGACGTAAAGAGTGCCTTCCTCAATGGCTTTATTGAGAAAGAAGTCTATGTCCGACAGCCTTCAGGTTTCGAGAACCCCAAATACCCAAACCATGTCTTCAAGCTTTCCAAAGCTTTGTAAGGACTTAAGTAGGCCCCTAGAGCTTGGTATGAGAGGCTTAAGTCCTATTTGTTGAGTCATGGTTTCGAGATGGGTAAGGTAGATAAGACCTTGTTCATTCGCCGGCATGGTACAGATCTTCTGCTCATCCAGATCTACGTGGATGACATCATCTTTGGCGGCTCCTCGCATGCTCTCGTTTCCCAGTTTTCCAATGCCATGAGCTCGGAGTTTGAGATGAGCATGATGGGCGAGTTAAGCTTCTTCCTTGGCTTCCAAATCAAGCAGACTTAGGAGGGTACTTTCTTGCATCAGGGCAAGTACACTCGAGACTTCCTGAAGCGCTTCGATATGAGTGATGGTAAGCCGGTGTCTACTCCGATGGCTACATCAGCTTCACTCGACCCAGATGAGGACGGTGAGTCTGTTGATCAGAAGGAGTAGCGTAGTATGATCGGCTCCCTCTTGTACCTTACTGCCTCGAGACCGGACATACACTTCGCTGTGTGTCTTTGTGCCCGGTTTCAGGCTTCTCCTCGCGTATCTCACCGCCAGGCGGTGAAGCGCATTCTTCGGTACCTTCGAGCTACCATTGACTATGGTATCTGGTACTCTTCCTCCTCCTGTCTTTCCTTGAGAGCCTACTCGGACGCAGACTTTGCCGGCTGTAGGATAGATAGGAAGAGCACTTCAGGCACCTGCCAGTTCATTGGTACTTCTCTCGTTTCCTGGTCTTCGAGGAAGCAGTCTGGTGTTGCACAGTCCACCGCAGAGGCCGAGTATGTTGCTGCAGCCAGTTGCTGTAGCCAGGTGCTTTGGATGGTCTCGACCCTGCGGGACTTTGGGTTAGTTATCGACAGTGTTCCACTCTTTTGTGATAACACTTCTGCGATCAACATTGCTAAGAACCCAGTGCAGCACTCCCGGACCAAGCATATTGATATTCGCTATCACTTCCTTAGAGACCATGTAGAGAAGGGTGACATCGTGCTCCAGTTTGTGGAGAGTGACCACCAGTTGGCTGATATCTTTACCAAGTCATTGGATAGCTCTAGGTTTTCAGCTCTGCGGGGAGAGCTTGGGGTGGTTTGTCCTTACGGACTGTTGTGAGGGGGAGCTTTGTGCTTTACTGCTTTATTATATTAATTATGCTCTTGTTCCTTTCTGTTGCATTGCATTTTGGGTGCATTGGGTTAGTCCTTCTAGCATAGGTTAGAGTGGTTCTCTTGCTTAGCTGCTTAGACTTCTTGCTCTTATCTTGTGATTCCAGGATGCTGCTTGTTAGCTGTCTCTCTTCTCTCTAGGTTGAGCTTACTCACTTCTTGTGGGTTCTAGCGAGGGTCGGGCCACCCTCGGGTAGACAGGGTACGTGTTTGCTCCCTAGGTTGTTAGTAGACCAGCTGATAGTCCTGGAGTCATATGGGGTAGATGAGAGTCAGTCTAAGCCATAGTATCCTCTATATCTTATCTATGCTCTAAGGACTGCCTGTTTCTGATTTTCTTTCCCAGCTTCTCGATTTATTGCTTTGGTTCAGGGGGAGTTCATTTGGAAGCTTCTGGAGCTTAATATTGACATAACTCAACTTGAACTAAAAGTTGCATCTCATGTTGAGGAGGAGCTGGATTTTCTTGCATGTCATCCTGCATTGTAAATAACTACATGGAGCCTTGATTATTATCCTTCATGACATGGTTACATTGCTTTACATTCTGCCATGATTTGTGCTTATTTGCTAAATTGATCATGACTTCATATGTATAGACTAGCTTTTGCCATGATAAGTTAATTAAAATTGCTCAACTTGAATTAACACTTGTCATGCTAGCATTTGAGTCTGGTATGTCTTTAGTTATCCTTGTATGATTCATGCCATGTCAAATAGGCTGAGTTGAGTCTTGAATCTTTGTTGAGCCTTAGATTGAGCTATTTTAGTCTCTTGATGTAGCATGAGTTAATACAACATGTTTAAAAAGCAAAAAGATCTCTTTTGTGTGAAAAAACTGATCTCACCAATTCTTTCTCATGAGACGGCTTGCCATTTCACAAGGCATGAACTCAGGGGGAGTTTTGGATGACCAAGATAATCTTCTTAAGCTTATTGCTTGAAGTGGTCGCATAAGGCTTGAGGTCTAGCACATGACTAAACAAAAAAAATGTGGTTGGAAACAACCATGAATTTCAAAAGAAAATATGTCACTTGTGCTTCACTTGCTTAATCTACAAAAAGAACCAACTACTGAAACAATTGTTTCACTCTTGAGCTTATAGCACTCTAATTAGGCTCAATAATAGTTTCTTGGTTCCGCTTAGCTTATTGACATGGTTTGCATCATCCTTGGATACCTCTAGCTAGACTTTGATCACGGATGACTTGACATGTTCATAAATTGCACTACATTTCAGATTGTCATCTATTTGGTTTAGCTGGTTTATATATATCCTGTCATGATCTAGATAGCCTTCTTTTGAGTTATGGCTTGATGTGATACTTAATGGTCATCTTGGATAATTCTCATGGCTCTACATGCTTAAAATAATCAACTTCAGCCATTTCATCCATTTCCATGACTTGTTCTCTTCCCTGCATCCTTGATGTGTTTATTGCCAAAAGGGGGAGAATAGTGGTAGAAAAAGCCATTTTGGGAGCTTTGAGGAAAAATTGCTCTTTCTTGTGCTCCTTGTGTCGATATGATCATTAGCTTCATTTCCCTTTTCTTTGGACCATGTTTGACTTCTTTTTGCATTTCAAACTCAACTTTGCGCTTTTTCTGAGTTTGTCAATATACTCATCAAGGGGGAGATTGAGAGACCATGTGGAGGTCATCCCGTGTGTGTGATGAGTAATTGACAAAGGTTTAGGATAGTCGAGTTTGGATTGTGTGGTCGGACCATGTCGTTGCGTGGTGCAACGGTCTCGGTCGGACTTGGTCAAACTTGGTCGTATGGGATTAGGTTGCATATTCCGATGATTCGACAGGTTTGGACTTCGTCATGAGTAAGTATGATGTGCTTATGCTATTTACTCTTTCATGTATCGAGCGGTGCTATGTGACGTGTTTCTTGTCTATGTGACTGCAGGACGTCGAGGCAGAGTCGTGGTGAGACACGAGGTGACCGTACTAGACACAGGGAGGTGTCGAGGTCAGAACGGTCGGATGTGTCGAAGACAGCGGAGATTCGATGTGGTTGCGAGTCGTGGACGACAAGGAGCGCGGAAGCTTCCCGGAAGGTGCACGAGGGGCGAATCGGTAAATTCGGAAGGCTGCACAAGCGGGAGCGGGCTCCGTTGGATTTAGCGGGCGTAACGGGGTGGAGACCCGTTAGCCAAGCGCTATAAATAGGTGGAGGGGGCTGCATGCCTCCCCATGGCTTTGGGAGAGAGTTAGGGTTTGCTAGAGTCAAAAGAGGCTTTGAGAGTTTGTTTTGGCTTTAGGCTTTAGTTGTTGAGGGTTGGTAGGAGAGGCAGAGAGGTGTCTATACTCATGTCTCCTTCGTTGTTCCTTCTCTGTGTTGTGTTCCTCCCTAGCAAGCATGTAGAGAGGTGTGTTCTTGAGATAGGGAGAGGAGAGGATTGAGTGGTGAATCCATGTAATCATCCATGGTTCTAATGTCAATGCGTATCGGGACTCCTCTGTATTCCTTTTGATTCAATGAATGGAAATCTGAAGTTTTCTCCCGTGGTCTCTGTTCTTCCTTCGTTCTTCTTTTTGGGTGATTCTTGATCTTTTGCATTTCTTGTTGGTTGTTGCTCGGGAGTGCCAAAATGGGTTGCTCTATGTTGGGATAGTACCTCAAGATCATTTGATCAGTTAAAATCCCAAAAACCCGTCTCTAATTTCAGATTTCGTTTTTGAGCCTCCCCTGTTCATGTTTTGCCTTCCTAGGGTTTTGGTGCTGTTCTTGTTTCCCTTTGCGAGGTGGCTTGAAATTTGGCATGGAGAGTCCAGAGGCTATTAATTAGCTATCCTCAAAATTTCATGGCCAAAGGATCAAAGGTTGAGGAGAAATTTGGTTTTTGGCTCGGTTCTTGCAAGACTTCAGATTTTTACCCAAATCTGAAATTCTTGTTTCTTGGAGTGGTTTCTTTAAATTGGCTCTTGGGTTATTCTTCTGGGAGTGTTTCCTAGCTATCCTCAAAGTTTCCCAAGCCGAGAATCCAAGAATCCTTGCGAATTTATCAGATTTATGAAAATCCTGTTTGCTGAAATTCTTCGTGCGGTACTACCGCTCCTTGAGCGGTACTACCGCTCAGCAGTACTACCGCTTGGCTCAGCAGTACTACCGCTCGTCCCAGCGGTACTACCGCTTGCAGTCTGACTTGCTCAGAAATTATTTTTTTTCTGGCTGTCTCTTTCTGAATCTGGTTTATCCTTGTTGCCGTGACTCCCAGTAGTGCATATCTTCTATCTTCATAGCTTCCATGGCTATTGGAGAAGAAGCATAAGTGTGGATACTTGAGGGGCGAATTTTATTTTAGAAAGCGACATTCACCCCCCCTCTGTCGCCATTTCGGTCCAACATTATATCCTACTTAACGAAAAACATGTTGTGAACTCTGATGTTTGGGATGGCAAAAACATGTTGTGAACTCTGATGTTTGGGATGGCACTAGCCTCAAATTCACTTTTAGAAGATGTGTTGATGAAAGCATAATTAATATGTGGTTAGAAATATTGAATATTGTTGACTCTACTGTTTTCAGCGAGGAAGAAGATGGTATAGTTTAGAAATGTAATTCTTATGCAGTCTATTATCCCTTTATGCAGTAGTCAATTTTGGTAGTATCTCTATTATGAATATTCCTACTATTTGGAGACTTTATGTCCCTCCTAGGGTGCAAGTCTTTCTTTTGCTTTTACCTCATAACAATTTGCTTACTAGAGACAACTGGAGCAAAAGGCAAAAAATGGCGATGATACTTGTTTATTATGTTCAGGAAAAGAATTTATTAACCACTTGTTTTTTTGAATGATGTGATGAAATTAGTAGGAATATGAATTAGCGATGATATTGAGTCAGTTGCTAATTCTGGATAAGTAATACTAAGAATGCTGCTAGAAATTATTTTTGTCTAGTTTGTCTATGAAATTGTTGGAAATTAAGAAATGATATTTATTTTAGGAAAGGGCAGTGGACAAATTTGCTGGTGATACATAGTACACCTCAGAGCAATAAAATTTCATCTATGATATTCAATTTATGTTTTATATACCTCATACATAAATGCAATTTGAATGCTTCATAGATAGCAACTAAGTGAGATAGCGTCCACACAGTCTTCGAGCTCAATTTTGCCAAAAGCATACTATGATCGGATTGAAGGAGCAACTAAGTGAGAGGGTCGAGGCATATCAAAAAATGCTTGAGAGCCGAGTGACCATCACATAAGTCAGTCTAGTTGGGATCCCTCCATTTCCCAAGAAAGCAACGGCTGTATTTCGGACAACCTACGAGATAGTTATAGGCAATGGGTCGCCATCACCACACTGATATAGAAGTCTCCTATGTGTGAAGAGAGAATAGTTTTGGGAGGAGGTCCCAAGGTCCTTCAAGATCAGAGAAGAAGTCCAGGGCCTCGTGCGATGACAGGCATTGCTAGCGATGGGCAAGGTGTGGAAGAACTTCAAGGGCATGCTTGTCACAACGTACATGAACCAGGATGGGATGCTATTCATGAAATATCATTTCCTTCATCTAGATATATGGGATGCCTTTGTGGGCATGAAGACGACCACCACATTCCAAGAAGAAAGCACATAGCAAAGGCAATCCAGGTCCAAAACACTCACTCCCACAGACTTAGCATTGCTGGATATGCGGGTAAAATCCCACAATGGATGCGGGAGGATGAGGAAGTAATCCTATCGAAGATATCCCAACCATTTACTAGGATCACAGATGGGCGCGCCCGAAACTAGTTAAGAGTAAGGACATCTACCATGTTTTCTAGCGTCATATCTTTCAAGAACCTGGTAGACCAGGAAGTGTCACAATGCTTGGTAAGATTTTAAACTACCTGGCTAGTGATATGTCCATAACTTCATAGGAACTGAAATAACATGTTGGCCTCTTACAAAAAAGGTTGACTACGAAATCCTCCCAAGGCAACTTTCAATCCGTCAGAGAGAGTGATATATTATCCATAGCCCTGAAAAATAAGGAGCTCCGGGTCACATGTGAGGCTTGGGGATTACATTCCCTGGAGGACAGGATTCCTAGACGACTCCGACTCATACAAGAGTCGAAAGAGATCGAAGGCCAAGCACGAGAAGCGCATAAAAGAGGAGATTCATGTAGAATTTTTTTTAGGAAGCTAGCACGTTAGGATGAAAGGCTAGAGCGAGTGCTCAGCTAGTTGTAGGCTGCCCCTGTTATTGTGGAAGCCAGTCTATGCACCATCGGTGTAGCTGCGTGTCCACACACCAATCTAACCCAAGCGACACTTGACTTCTGATCGAAGAAATCCAGGTAATGTATATCTCTAGAATGCTCCAAAGATAGACCTATAGGATGTCTTAGCTAATTATATATCATTTTGTAGAAGCCCACGCCCGACAAGCTTCAAGTGAGACTAGTTGGGTCCATTCGTATGAGTCTGGGCTGGGGATGGCGTTTCCATGTTAAGAAAGGACAGTGCTACATGGTGCCCAGTTGGCACAAGGTTACGCCAAGTTCAAGGTAGACATGGTACATGATCCTTTCATGACTGCCCTGCTAGAGAAGCCCCTGAATGCAGACATCATAAAACTAGAGGATGTCGTGCACACTTTTGTCCAATGGCCCAAGAGGGACATGCCTTGGACCCTGCAGTGCCGTGATCTCCACACGACTCCACCTCAACCTCCGCTTCTGAAGGCCATCGTATCAGCTCCCGTGGAGACGACACCGAAGAAATAAGAAAAGCTTGCCTAGTCTTCTCCTAAGAAGATGTATTATAGGTGAGGCACTAATACCAAATTAAAGAACATTAAGGTGCCTAACAAGCCCTGAATGTTCTTCCTAGGAATGCCATTGGTCTTCGACACACTAGTACCCTACCTTGGAATGGGTTGCGGGAGTTTGTATGCCTGGTACATGTGGAGGACTAACGAGTGGAGGACAAACAGGCCTACTGGATTCACTATTAGATATATGGAGAGGCATTTCCTCCACGAGCCGTGCTTATTGGTCATGGGATTCGATGACTTATTCCAACTATTCAACCTCGATGCCTCACTTTTACAATGCTGGACACTGTAAGTGTGTACAATCAAGTTCTACATTCATGTAATACTGATAAATATCATAATTCATTGCTTATGTATAGATACATGATGCAAGAAGCTCAGTGATCACGACAACTGGTGGGTTTACTCGACCCACACTTGATCTCTGAGCAATGCATCACCTAAGTTGCATCCTACGTCAAGAATTACATAACAATGGAATTGCTTGATCAGAGCAACATGAACTACATACTGGTGCCCTATAACCAGAGATAAGTGCTTCACTAGTTGCTATACAAATTTTATTTGTGCTTTATATGCAACACGAACTTAGATTTAATGATTATAGCAATATATATGAGTAGGTGGTACTGGATCCTTATAGCCATGGTGCCAAAGTGAAACAAGATAATATATCTTTATTCCCTACTCAAGAACAACCATGACTTCATCCTTATTTCTATTGTAGTATTCCTTTCATTTGCAATGGCTAAGGATAATTTTTTGGAATCACAAAGGTCGTTCAGCGCCTATGCTGCTAGCGGAAGGAGACACAAGGAATCGAGTGTCACACTGCAACACAGGATGTGATTTCTGGTACCTGCTACAACACAATAATCTTATATCACACTTCGTAATAATGCCTCTCAAACTGACTATACCTATGTATATAATTCTATTTTTACAATGCCACCATCAGTTACAAGGCAACAGATGTGCATTGTACATTTGCCGTTATATACAAGAAATCATGAGTGCTAAGATGAATGATCTAGAGGTTTGTTAATCTCACAATAATTATTTTTTAATTATCAATTTAAATATATATGTTTACTACTTTACTCCTCCTAGTGACAAGGCATCACAATCAAAGAAAGTACATTCGATTTGAACGAACTCTCGGACGTTCGAGGATGGCTCTCCACTTTCTTGATAACAGAACTCATTGATAAGAAAGGGGAGTTTCACTCTGGCGACGTTGATTAATACATGTTCAAACATTTGATTCGATTATAAGTCATTCAATTGTAATTCACTTTGAATTATAGTTTAATTATAACTCTAGCGATAATACATGAACATTCTTTTGTAATTAATTTTTAGTTGTAATTGACTTTGAGCTGTAAATCACTTTAAGTTGTAATTCACTTATCTGTCATTTATCTGTAATCTACTTGCTTGTTTTCAGATGGTATGGCTAGCATTTCCTAAGGCTAGCCAAAAAAACAGAAATTTTTTTAGCTAAACAAAGGACTATCACAGATAGTTTCTATCACAAAATCATTTGTGAATTGTGATACATAGACCATCATAGATAGTTTTTTTGTATTAGCTATCTGTGATATGTTGGATATCACATATGGTTATTTTTTTTAAAAACAATCTGTGTTGTGACTTATCATAGATGGTTTGAGAGCCATCTGTGATAACCATCTGTTATCATTGCTGCAATAAATCAGATGGTTCACAAACCGTTTCTGATGAGGGTTACGAATTGTTTATGACCCCATGTCTAATGGTGACCATAGCAAGATTTTGATCGCTTTCAGTTGTACTACTGTGTATCTCTCAATTTGCTCTAGTTCGTAGAGGAGTTCTTAGTTGGTATGTGCAGTAGTTAGTAAAGATCAAATTTTGGTGGGACAAGTGGTGATGGAGGCTATAATCTCCTTGAATTTAGTTGCATATAGTACTTGTTTCTCCCTGTACGACACCGGTGAGCATGGCACATCTGAGCTCCTTCGATTCCAAGATGAGGGCATGCACACAGATCCAAAGCCCCTAGCACTTGACTCCTCCATGGCGGCTCCTCCTAGGTAGGGTGGGGGTGATGAGCGAGGGCAATTGCATGGCAAATAATGCGCCCTGGGAGCAAATGCGTGCCAAACATCGTGCCCTGGAACCCTTATTCGCGCCACCGGCCGACCCTCCTTGCCACCTGTGCATGCCCATGTGTTCAAATCCGTCAGGGAACAATCCATGTCAGCGAAACCACCGGGTAACCATTACGGGGTGTTAGGTAACCTGGTTTTAATAGATGCAGGGCCGTCTCAACAATTTCAAGGGTTCTTGGGCAAGCAAGACAGCAAGGGCCCAGCAATCTAATTTTTTAATATGATGCTGAGAACTGAGAAGGGCCAATCACCGTTGCTGCTGCCTGCGAGGGCCGGCCGATCGCCGATCAGAATTACGGCGCCCGGGCGGAGAAGCACTGAAGCAGCAGCGGGGCAATAGGGAGACGAAACGCCGAAACGATCGGATAGGAAGCGACGTCCATGGCATACATACATACATATATTGATATACATACTCATGGGCCGGTGGGCCCCTCCGTGGCATGGCCCCCCGGCCGTCGCACTTCCTGCCCACCCCCTTAAGACGGCCCTGAATAGATGGGGGTGTTAAATAACTGTTTTTTTGCTTAGGGGTGTTAAATGGACTTTTCTGATAGTTTGAGGTGTAAAATAGACTTATTCTAAAAGGAAATAATGTACTTACGCCAAGCCTAGCCAGATTTTTTGTTACGATTAGAGAAGAATTACAAATTACGTGGCATGCGTATATTTGTATAGCTGAGGCTGATCTGCTGATGTATTGCAGACTGTTCCATGCTATGTATTCCTTTTTAAAATTTATCTTTTTTCCGCTTTGTAGTGTTCCAAGTTAAGTTGTCCACTTCAGATTGATATTTCATTTCTATATTCTATCATATTGACGGAGTTTGAGGCCTCAAAGAGTCAAAGTTACTATTACTTTTTCTTTCTTGTGCTCACTCAGGTAGTTAGGTGTTATCTGGTCGAGGTCACTTTCATTCGCCTTGTGTATTCTCGCCATATCTCTTTGATGTCAACATGTCCAATGTTTTTATATCTTAGCCACCACTGTTCAGCTGATGTTCTTGAAACACGTTTACAGGCAGAACCCACACCTCAAAGAAGAATTACATTCGGACAGCCAATTCAGTAAGTAAATGCTTGCTCAAAGTAGCAAGATTCTACTGCATTAATTGTGTAGGTAGGATTAATCCTTCCTTTGTTTAGCAGAATTGTTAGTTCTGCGGTTATTGGTGAGGCGGTTAACCGGGCAGTAACTGGGCTGCTTGGCAACACAGAAAGATTGGAGCAAAGGGACCGTGTGGAGAGGCTGGAGATGGCGCACATCAAGATGGATGCTGCACTGGAGACGTCAAACAAATGGCAGATCACTGATGTGCCTTTGCTACGATGGCGGAAGATGCTGAAGCGCGCTGCTCAAGAGTGCGATGACACGCTGCGCAGCTGTAAGCAGCAAGCTGTGGAAGCTGAAGGGATAAAACAAGAAGTAAGACAGTCCTCATATGCTAAAAGAATTGCTCATGCAACCAGATCATTCGTGTCCTCTTTCGTCGGTCGTAGTAAAGATGAGCCAAGTGGCGCTACTGTCAGAAGGTTTGAAAGGTTTGCAGATGGTGCCGAGGAATTCTTAAAGTTCATGCATTTTTGTGGAACACCACGTCAATACGTGTTTTTCGACCCTCTTGTCAGGCAACTACTAGAAGGGAAATTTTTGTGCTATGAAGACGTCAAATGGCTTACGGGATGCAATCAAGGCATGGATTCATAAAGTCAATCGTCGAGACTAATGAATGCATTGAATACGCACGGTAGACGATGTAAAATTTTAACTAGCTTGATTGATATAGAAGGGAAAGGGAAATTTTTGTGCTATGAAGACGTCAAATGGCTTACGGGATGCAATCAAGGCATGGATTCATAAAGTCAATCGTCGAGACTAATGAATGCATTGAATACGCACGGTAGACGATGTAAAATTTTAACTAGCTTGATTGATCACTACTACAGAAAAAGTCATCACAGACGGTTCGAAAACGTCATCACAGACGGTTTTGTGAACCGTCTGTATTTTTAGGTCAGTGATAATCGAAGGTCATCACAGACGGTTTTCGAACCGTCTGTGATTATCAGCTATCACAGACGGTTTTTGAGTAAAAACCATCTGTGATAGCTGGTAATCACAGACGGTTTTGAGTTAAAAACCGTCTGTGATACTGATCATCACAGACGGTTTTTAAGTAAAAACCGTCTGTGATGATCAGCTATCACAGACGGTTTTTAACTCAAAACCGTCTGTGATTATCAGCTCTCACAGACGGTTTTTAACTCAAAACCGTCTGTGATATTCCCTTCAACCCCTAAATATATTTCTGTTTATTGGCTAGCCTCAGGAAATGCTAGCCATGCCCTCTGAAACAAGCAGATAATCACAGACATAAAACATATACAATTCACACATCTCATTTCATTTCACATACAATTCACATCTCAATTCATTTCACAGACATAAAACATCTAATTGACAACGCACTTCATTTCACAAACATAAAGCATCCATTTCACAAATCAATACATTGAATTGAAATAAAATATCCATTAACAAATACACAATTGTAAAAGATCTATACTGCATTTGCACTTAGAATTACAATAAAAAATCATTCTGGGCAGTGGAACTCCCCATCTGATCTTACGACTTTACTCAACAAAAACCAAATAAACTCTCCTCGAATTTTTGCAAAATCCGGCTATTTCAATGCAGATGTAGAGATGGGCGTAGCCTGTCGATAGGAATATCAACGCGCGCACATATAAAACTTGACATGTATGAAATAAATGTGGGAAGATTGACAAACCTTAGAATTGGTGAACTTGGTGGAATCGAGGAGTTGTCTCATATGATGGCACACGTAGTATCCACACGTGTTGCCCGGCTTCTGCTGGTGGCACTGCAAAAAACAGAATGTGTTAAATCAAGTGGCATTACTACTAAGTGTTGTATATGATTAATTAATGTGTAGCTAGCGAATACCCGAAAATTGCGATCATGTTTCAAGGGCTTGGCCCCTGTCATCGAGCCACGTGTTTGTTGAACGTATGTGGCGAACGACCTTCGTTATTCGAAAAAGTTAGATTAGTCATTCGGAAGGAAAGAAAGAGTACAATGTACAATGTACGTACCTATCGAGTATTTGGGCGATAGCTGTGTACTTGGATTTGTTCTTACTTAGAGAATCAAGGTATATAGCCTTGTTCCATTTTGGTATAATTACAATTAAAATCTAATGGAAGTGCTCATTGTATGGCATAAGAACAAATTCCTTATCTTGGTGAGCCAGCAGTGCTTTTGTAATATAGTCCTCGACGAAGGATGCATTCTCGTTGATGGTATCAATGGCGACCAAGCGTGGGTCCAGGAAACCAATTGGTGATTTCGATGATCTAGCTTCGGTCAGCATAAATCTATATATATACACAGAAAAGCAACAAATTGTGACATATATCGGTATTACGTGAACAGAGACTGTGATTGTACAGACTTACAGCGTCCAGCATCGAACGAGTGAGGCGTCGAGAGCGTTGAGCGTGAAAAGACCAAATATATCGTCAAAGGTCACCGGGAAGACACATTCCTGAACTTCGTGCAAGAAATGTTCCGGCTTGAATTTGACAATGATACCTGAGCGCCGTTCTGCCTCTGGTCTATTGGACTGTTCCATATATCAAGTGTGGAATCTTTGGCAACCAAGTCCTAGCTTTGTGAGGTGCTCTTGCGTGAATATCATCGGCTCGCCTAGCACGAATTTGCGGGCCAATGGCAGGTACGAGATATCGTCATCATCCTTCGTCTTTGATTTGCCATGGCCACTGCCTCGACTGCAGGTTGACTTCATGGTAGTCGACTGTAATGGTACAGACGGTGCAAGTTGCTTTGGCGAGAATAGCACCCGTGGAGATAGCACCGGTGCAGGTAGCTCTGGTTCGAACTGCCCGTGTGGAGATGGCACCAGTGTATGTTGCTGTGGTTCGCACTGCACTTCTGGTCCTGCCACCGGTGAAGAAGCCTCTAGGGAGATGTCGCTTTTGGGCCACTGGATGAATGTTCCAATGGCCTGTCCTAGAGTCACGATCTCGTCGTTGGGGGGCTTCGGTAGCGGGACCACCTCAAAATTGACATACACACCATCCACATTAACTTTTGCGAAGCCTGGCGCTAAAGCTTGACCGTGCACCATGACCCCGATACCAGACGAATATGCCTGGCCCCAAGCAGCGTACAAGGGAATGGAGCCATATCTCACTTGGAGCCTGCACTTCGTAGGCTCCTACAAACGATACAAAATTAGCTACTCGAATAGGCCTATCAATGGAGCAAGCATTCGAGAGATAATAATTATTACCAGGATGTCGTCCACTGGAAATTTGACCTGGGTTTGCGTCGGATTGGACGCGCAGCTACTCGGATGGTTGTGCGGGCTAGCTAGCACAGGAGTGGCAGTAGCAGCCTGCTGACTTTCTGTCTGTTTTCGCACCTCATCTCTGATTACATCAGCCATCTGAACTAATAGCTCATCTCTAAGAGATTCCTTGATCTCTTCTCGTAGCTGTACGTCACGCTCGGCTTTGTTTCTCTTCCTACGCCGATACATTCCGGAGTCATCTTGGAAACCATGTTTCCAAGGAACGTAAAGCCCAAGGCCTCTCGTACGACCTGGGTGCTCCTTGTTTCCCAGGGCCACGGAGAGCATATCATTCTCCCTTGTTCCCTGGAATGATCCCAGGGTAGATTCAAAACTCAGCTCTTCCTGCACGAGCACAACATTTCATTTCAATTCGTACGAAGTTGTGGAGTAATTACATACTACGTAGTTCGATCGATATCTTACCAGGCGCTGGGACACTTGTTGGTCTGCAGGGTTTCGAAAGGAGACGTCCCCCGATGTCGTTGTAGATGACCTTGCTCTAATCCAATTTCGAGTGCGCTCATCTGGGATATTGGAAAACGGCGGGGCCATGTCCTGTGCAGCTGCCAGGTCATCCTCCTTCCTCCACTGCGGGATTTTACCCGCATACCCAGATGTGCCAAGTCTGTGGGGTGTGTGTTTTTTGCCTGGAGGGCCTTGTGTCAGCCAAGTCAAGCCGTGCGTTGACGCCGTCCTTTGTTTTATCACGGATGTTCAGTAAGAGACCAATCAAGCTGTCGCATACATTCTTTTCTACGTGCATGACGTCGATGCAGTGTCGAACATCTAGGTACTCCCAATAAGGTAAGTCCCAAAATATTGATCTCTTCTTCCAGGTGTTTTTCTCATGAGCCCTCAATTTACGTCCCTTTCCGAGGACAACATCTAAATCCTTAACCATATCATAAACCTCATGTCCCCTTAAATGCCTTGGAGCTGAACCGTCTTCCTTCTCTCCGTCAAATTGTTTCTTCATCTTGCGGTATGGGTGAGCCCTCCGAAGGAACCGGCGGTGACGCATGTAGACGGTTTTGCGTGAGTGTCTCAGCCACACACTCTCGGTACCATTTAAACAGTGAGTACAAGCTTTGGCACCTTTTGTACTATGGCCCGATAGGTTACCAAGGGCAGGATAATCATTTATGGTGCAGAACAATAAGGAGCGCAGAGTGAAGTTCTCTCGTTTGTATGCATCCCATACCTGTACCCCTTCGTTCCACAGTACTTTTAGATCTTCCACCAATGGTGCTGGGAACACATCGATATCATTCCCAGGTTGTTTTGGCCCTCGGATAAGTATCGATAGCAAAATGTACTTTCGCTTCATACACAACCAAGGAGGAAGGTTATAGATGCAGAGAGTCACGTGCCATGTGCTATGTCGGCTGCTCATGCTACTGAAAGGATTCATTCCATCTGTACTCAGTCCAAACCTTATATTCCTTGGTTCTGCACTGAACTCTGCAAAACTCCTATCGATGTTTCTCCACTGCGCGGAATCAGCAAGGTGTCTTATCATTCCATCCTTCTTGCGCTCCTCCGAGTGCCAACGCTGCAGTTTTGCCTCCTTTGGATTTGCAAAAAACCTTTTCAAACGGGGAATTATAGGAAAATACCATGCCACCTTAGCAGGAGGTTCTTTCTTCGCCTCTGTTCCCTCGCCATCATCTGATTGATTGTTACGTTTGTATCGGGATGCGTTGCACACCGGACATACATGCATGTTTGCATACTCTTTACGGTAGAGGATACAGTCGTTCGAGCATGCATGTATTCTTTCTACTTCCATTCCCAATGGACAAAGAACCTTCTTGGCTTTATACGTGGTTTTAGGCAACTCATTTCCCTCCGGAAGCATGTCCGCTAAAAGACCTAGCAGCGCCGTAAAACTTTTGTCGGACCAACCGTTGCTTGCCTTCAATTTCAACAGTTCAAGCACGGCCGACAACCTCGTGTACTTGCAGCCCGTGTACAAAGGTTTCTCTGGGTCCTCCATCAAGCCACAGAATTTAACATACTCTCTCTCATCATAGTTCTCTTCTACATCGCGAAGCATCTGATCCAGATTATCATCGTGCAACCTATCCGAATCCGAGCCACAATCGACATCAGCCGGCGACATGTCATTCACTTCACCGGCGATGTCATCCAGCGGCATATGATCATTCACTTCGCCATGACTGGTCCAACACGTATAATCCTTTTTGAAACCCCTCCGAATCAAGTGCGCTTCAATTCGCCCTCGGTTCTTAAACATCTTCAAATTCTCGTAGTCAGTGCATGGATAGCACATATATTCCACCCCCTTATTCAACATATCCTCCTCGATGGCTCTTATAAAAGCAGAAACGACATTAATGTACTCTTCACTCACACGGCTCGCGGCATACATCCAGCTTCGGTCCTACGTTACGTACATATATAACAACTTAGTATTAAAATCTAGATTAACTAATTATAACTACATATATACCGGCCACATTTATTATATTGAGACTTAATTTGCTAGCTCAATTCACATTACAAACACAACAGCTATTATATAACCAACAATTTTGCAAATTAACCATCTTCAATAACCACTCATGGATTACTTAGACCTAAATTGTAATGCAATTAAAGAAAAAATAAATTTCATTACTAACCATATCTAGAGCAACCAGGAAAGTCTGAATCTTCAAAGCTCAATCTCTGCCTCTTCCCACCAAATTAACTGGCCTGAAATCGCCTAGCTTCCTCCTGAGTGAAAAAGTGCGCAGCAGTGGCTAGATCTAGATCGAAATGAAGACAGATGCGGTCTGAGCAGCGCAATAAATGCCTTATCCATTATCACAGATGGTTTTTAACTAAAAACCGTCTGTGATAACCAGCTTATCACAGACGGGTTTTTATTAAAACCGTCTGTGATAAATATTATCACAGATGGTTTTTTATAAAAAACCGTCTGTCATAAGCTTCATGTCAGAAGACTTCGTGTTTCGATCGTCTAATTAACGTCTCTCGATCGTTATACGAAGCGTCTATATCATTAATGTTTGGGTATACGAACCGTCTGTGCTAAAGGTTAAATATGCGCGCCTAATCCAGGTCTCTTCTACGTACGTACAATATGGCCTCTACTATTCTTGTGATCATCTCCTTCCTCTCATCTGTTCATCAAGAATTGTTTGGCCGGAACCTTACACAGGCGGCCAGCAATTTGCATCTGGAGCAGCTTCTCCGCACACGCCCTGCTCTCCTTCCCCGACTTTCTTGCATCCGTCAGCTCGACCTGATCATCCGCTGTCGATGGAGGCGTCTCGCTGCCGCTCAAGAAAGGGAAACAGCCCTTACCCTGGTTCTTCTCCACGCAAAGCGGAAGAAGCTCTACACGCATTGGAGAGACTGATGGATAGCCTTGCCGATCAAGCAGAAACGGCAGATTCTGATGAATCTTTTCATGCTATCCTCTACGACATTATGGGCTATGGTACTGATTATTTGCCCAGGCTGGAGGAGGAAGTGCTGAGGACAAGGACAATCTTAACGGTGTTCGAGAAGTCAGTGGCTGATCCTCCAAGTCCCAAAGTCAAAGAAGAAGCGTACGAAGCCCAAAAGATTACAATCTGGAAACTCTTTACCTGTGCGACTTTTGTAGTAAATTTGCCTTTAATTGAAACTAATAAATTTGCCTTTAATTTGTGATCTCTTGTCTCAGTAGTTCTGTTGTTAAGTTATTAGAAGCAATGTGTACTTATATATTAACCTCTGATCATGAACAGAATATGACAGACAAAGGGACATCACAGACGGTTCTTGTTAAAAACCGTCTGTGAACATTAACAGACGGTTCTTAACAACAACCATCTGTGATAGTCTACACAACACAGATGGTTTTTAATAAAAAACCGTCTGTGATAATCCCAGATTATCACAGACGGTTTTTAATAAAAACCGTCTGTGATACTTTAGTATCACAGACGGTTCATCGGTAAGAACCGTCTATGATACTCGTTTTATCCGACGCCACTAACACAGACGGTGTCCAAATTAAAACCGTTTGTGTTAGTGTCAATCACAGATGGTTTGACAAAACTGTCTGTGATTGGCTGTCTAGTATTAGGCTTTCTGTAGTAGTGGATGCTTGTATTCGTCGAATATATCTTACATATTTGTACTGTGTCTAAAATAACAAAGTTTGCGTTTGTCATGAAATAAAACCTTGCAAGCAGACATCTAAATATGATATTTTTCATTGGCGTGGCTTCCTAGAATTTTTTTTGAAAGTGGGCAAGAGCGTTGTAGGGTCCCTAGGGCGCGGGAGTGTGGGTAGTCGCCACATGTGTTTCTGTATTAGTCCTATGATCAGTAGTCTATACACATATTGACATCATTGTGATATATAACATCTATATATATCAGACATAAATAGCTTACATAAAAAGGATGGTATTATATATGTATGCGAGGCATAAAAAAGTACATATAAGGTTGATCGGCAAAATTACCAACACAGTCCCGAACAAAAGCAGTGGAAGTCTAATAACAAAAGTATCCAGTGATTTGCTATTATAACCCGCAGGCAACCGACTGGAGTCAAACCCTAGAAGGATCCCTTGAAAAATTCCCAGGTGCCAGGGGCAAAATATGCATTGTCGGGCACGAGATCTTCATTATATAATCAACAACAATTTAAGCAAGATTGAGTACATTGTGTACTCAGCAAGACTTGTAGTGTATCACAAAATTTACATATATGCAAGGCTGTCAAAGGATGGGCTTTATACTAAGTTTTTTCAGCATGAGGCAGGTTTCATTTTGCAACAACATTAAGTAATAATTTGCAAGCGGAGTTGTATAGAACATTTGACATGTAACGAAGTATCATTTGCATAATTTCCATAATAGCAGATCAAAACCATTCGCAGGCCTCCTCGGCTATGAGCATCGCATCATTCCCAACCTTGGGCATGGTACACGGTTGCGTATATGCCATCCCATATGTTTAGTGAAACAGTTTTAAAAAAGGAAAACTAAACCCTTTGTGGCTACATCCAAGCTTGCTCATGATCGCAAGCACGACTATTTAAATAGTTTTTAACACTCTACAGAGGTTGTACAACTTTACCCACATGAGATAATCAAATACATTGTCAGATATTATACGCTTCCTTGGGCATGCGACGAAGTGATAATCATGTAGCCTTTAGGTCATCTAGTTCTAACCTTACACTAGCCCGAATGAACATTGAACCTCTCTTAGGTACACCCCTAAGAGAGCATTCGAATCCTCACTTAGGTACACCCTTAAGTGAAGACCCACACTTAGGTTTATCCCCCAAGTGAGCATTCATCGTTGCTTTAAAGCTTTGGCTCATCACCTTGGTGAAAGGAGCCCCGACGAGCAAATCTAATCGGGTCCAAAGTAATAGAGGTTCCCAATCTGGTCCAACATTTTTTAAACCATCATACCCACGTGTAAAATGTTGTTTGAAAGATCAAACTTAGCAGAAACTAGTGCTTGTCTAAGCATATAGAACATATATTAATACAGTATTCCCAATTTGACAGTAAACATTGTCTAAACCATGTCTTAGAGGTTGCAATAGTGAGGGTATCAAATTTTCAAGGAGGTTCAATGATACAAGCGGTCGTAACTACCATTACCCACAGTATAGCAGTTTTAACAAAATATGCACGCATGCATAATAGATTTTACAAACAATATACAATAATTGAAATACTAGGGTCAACATGGTCAAAGGGGGCACTTGCCTTGCTCCTATTGCTCAGAAAATGTTTTGGATGCGTTCTCGGTGTCGTCTGCGTGGAGTCATCTAACCAGTAAATAAATCTAGATAAAAACAAATAAGAGCCAAATGAACAGAGACAAGACTCAAATATTTTTGTAAATTTAGAAAGATCTTGTTTTTATAAAAATTTAGAAACAAAGATCATTAGATTGGAGTTCGAATGCAAAAGTTACAAGTATTTGAGTTTTGGCTTGGTTTGAATTATTCCTTCTCGGTGAGTACAGAGTTATTTACAACTATCAATATTATTTGGATGCTTTGAGTACCGTTCCACTGACCATGGCACTTCGACTACAAAGGTCTTTGTCCTATCGCAACTTCGGTCGTATCGCTCACACAAATCTAGTGCTACCGGTCTTTGACCATGATGGTTTTCTGAGCGCCGAGTGGATATTACGACTTATGACTATTGATTATCAACGAAGTTCTATAGATTTTTGACTGCCGACCATGTACTATAACTTACGACTATCAACCATCGGCTATTGATCGGTACCATAACTTACGACTATAATTAGCAATAGAGGCTACGACTACGGTCATAGGACGAAGATTATGACTACTGCAGTCAGAAGTTTTGACTAGCAAGCGGTCGAATATTTTGACTATGGTTGACGTCAAAGATTTTGACAATGGTTGTGGTTGAAGATCACTGCGACACCAGCGGTCGAAGATCACGATCAGGCTAGCGGTCGATTATCATGACCACGCAAGCAGTCAAAGATCTCAACTAATTAAATGGTCGGAGATCTCGACTACGCGGGTGGTTGGAGATCTCGGCTATGTGGTCGGTCAGAGATCTCGACTACGCGAGCGGTCAAAGATTATGACAGCACCGCTAGATTTTGACTTTGACTGCTACAATTCTGTTCTGACGTTCGACTACCACAGTTCCTTTTACGAGTTTGACTACTTTAGTTCTCTTCTTGATCACTCTAGTTTTCTTTTTGACTATAGTCACTTTAGTTCTCCTGTCGACTTCAATTACCTTAGTTCTCTTTTTGACTACGATTACTCGTTTTCAACTTATATACTCTACAAGGGAGGAGGAGCTCACCGAAGATGATGACGGTTAATGGGTGGGAGAATGGTCCATGAGAAGGAGTGGAATAAGCTAGCATCGGAGACCTCATAAGTGGCGAAGGGCTCCTCAGCAACAACAATTTCTCCAGCAATGGTGAAGCTACAAAAAGTGGTACGCATGAGCTTGCATGCATGCATGCAAAAGTACGGGTGATAGGAATAGAGGTACGGCTCACCAGAGAGAGAAAGTCTTACGGTGACGTCTGGTCGGAGATGAAGAAGATGGTCTAGCTCAAGTGACCCATTCATGAAAGGTCAAACAAATGAGTCGGGTGCTCAAGGGAGAGGTAAGCCATGTTGAGACAGGGTCGAGGAGAGAAGCTCACCGCAGATGCTTGAGCATGGTGGCGTGCTCACTAGAGTCACGTACGACTTTGGTTTCTCGATGGTTTAGAGTGGTGTGCTGAAGAATACTCACACAAGAATTGAGTGGCGAGCTAAGGAGCTATGGGACAGTCGGGGGTGGGTTTTATAGGCACAGTCTCGGGCTCTTGCTATAGAGTGCGAGGTCAAGAAGACGACAAGGGGGAAGAGAACTATCGCGTCAGAGCGATTGGTTTGGCTGGAGTGGGCAGTAGCAAAGGGGAATTGTGGCCGCGGCGTCTAAAACTGAGGGCAGCTTAGCCATGAGCACAATGGAGCTGGCACACGTGTGTGAGTTGGACGATGATCTCTGTGATTGGGCCCCACACAGCAAGGAGAGGGAAAGAGGTGAGCTGAGCTGAGAGGTTCGGGCATTTTAGTCACTCGCCAGATGCATTCAAAAGATTTGGGGAAAATCTTTTTGCATGGTACGAACAATTATGTAGATTTTCAGAGTTTTATCTTTTCTTGATTTTTCTAGAAAAAATCTGAGAAGATTTCTCATTAAGTTTAAGTATAATTTTTTGATTCAGATTTGATATGATTTATATTTTATGCACGTTTGATTTTTGAAAATCAAAATTTTCCGAAGAAACTCCAATAAAAGCCAAGGGAGAACAAAGGCATGCAAAAGTTTGTAAATTACCCTCATTTTTGTATTCCTTAGGAATTTTAGGATATTACAGGTCTACCCCCTTACAATGAATTTCGTCCCTGAGATTCGACGCGTTCGGTAAAGAGATTTGGGAAGTCGGTTCTAAATCGATCTTCTTGTTCCCATGTTGCTTCATCCTCAGCATGATTACTCCATTGGACCTTCAACATCTTGATAGAGCAGTTGCAAGTTTGTCGTTTGGCTTGGTCTAGAATGCGGATTGGATGCTCCCGGTAAGAAAGTTCGAGTTGCAGATCAATGTTATCCAATTTGGTGTGTTCACTCGGTGTGCGGAGCACTCCTTGAACTAAGAGACATGGAAGACATCGTGCACATCCAGAAGTTGAGGTGGTAGCTCCAATTGGTATGCCACCTCACCTTCCCTTGCAACGATCCGGTTGGCCCGATGTACCAAGGTGACAATTTTCCATGGACCTGGAAAAGGCGAATGCCATGGAGCAGTGAAATCTTGAGATAGACATAATCACCTATCTGAAAGCTCAGCTCATGATGGCAGTGGTCGGCATAGCTCTTTTGACAGGACTGGGCTTTCTTCAGTCAGTTTCGTATTGCATCAACTTGTTCTTGAGCTCCTTGGATAACAACAGGTCCAAAGAATTGATTTTGACCAACCTCAGACCAAAAAAGAGGTGTTCTACACTTTCTCCCATCAAGTGCTTCGAACGGAAACATTTGGAGGCTTGATTGGAAACTATTGCTGTAAGAGAATTTGGCGAACGCCAATCATTTCTCCCGATTCATGCTATAAGACAGCACACAGGCTCTTAACATATCTTCTAGAATTTGATTTATTCTTTTAGTTTGTCCTCCCGTTTGTGGGTGGAACGCCATGCTAAAGAATAGCTCGGTTCCCATAAGCTTATGTAAGCTTTCCCAAAATCGTGAGGTAAACTGAGGGCCTCGATAAGAAGTTGTTTACTTTGGCACTCCATGCAATCAGATGATATGGTTCATGTAGAGCTCAACGAGCTTATCTCCATGATAGGATGTGTTTACTGGGATGAAATGAGCTAGCTTGGTCAGGCGGTCCACAATGACCCAAATCAAATCATGCCCATTTTGGGCTTTTGCCAATTCGATAATGACATCCATGCTGACATCATCCCATTTTCACTCGGGAACCTTCAAAGGTTGGGGCAATCCCGCTGGTCGCTGGTGCTCTACTTTGATCCTTTGACACACATCGTAGTTAGCGATGTGTGCGGCGATGTCTTCTTCATACCGGGCCACCATAATCGTTCCTGGAGATCCCGATACATTTTCGTACTTCTTGGATGAGTAGAGAGTGGTGAATCATGAGCTTCTCAGAGGATTAACTCCTTGATTTCTTGGTCATTCGGGACATAAAGCCGCTATCCATGCATAACCATTCCACTCGCATTTTTGGAAAACTCTGATTCTTCACCACTCTGCGGATCGCACTTGATTTTTGCGATCGCGGGGTCCTTCAGTTGGGCAGTTTGGATTTGAGATTCAAATGTAGGGTGTAGCACTAATGCAACAAGAAATCCCACCTCAACTTCCTTGAGGTTGAGTCTCCAAGGCTCTCCACATGATGTTGGTTGACGGACTTCAACCGACGCATTGATGTGGTGAAGCTTTCGGCTGAGGGCATCTGCTACAACATTGGCCTTACCAGGGTGGTAATGAATGTCAAGATTGTAGTCTTTGATCAATTCAAGCCACCTCCTTTGCCTTAGATTCAGATCTAGTTGCGTGAAGAAATACATCAAGGTTTTGTGATCGTGTACAACTCACATTGATTGTCGATGACATAATGCCTCCATGTTTTGAGGGCATGAACCACGACGGCTAATTCCAAATCATGAGTTAGATATTTTTCTTCATGAAGTCGTGACTGACGTGAAGTATAGGCTACAACTTTGCCTTCCTACATCAACACACAACCAAGGCCATGTCGAGATGTATCACAATACATAACAAAGCCTTGTGTATGTCAAGCAATATGAGCACTGGGGCTGTGGTAAGTTTCTTTTTCAGCTCTTGAAAGCTCTCCTCATAGGCTGTTAACCATTCAAACTTCTTATCCTTTTTCAGAAGTTGGGTCATTGGTCTTGAAATCTTGGAGAAGTTTTCGATGAACTGGCGATAATATCCTGACAAAGTGAGAAAACTTTAAACTTTAGGGATAGTGCGAGGCTGATTCCAAGCTAGTACATCATGTAATTTGCTACGATCCATAGCAATGCCTCCTTTAGAAAGAATATGGCCTAGGAAGCTGATTTCCTTCAACCAAAATTTGCACTTACTGTACTTGGCATATAGTTGATGTTCCCAAAGTTTCTCGAGCACCATTCACATATGTTGATCATGTTCTTTTGCATTCTTGGAGTATATGAGAATATCATTGATGAAGACCACCACAAACTTGTCCAAATACTCCATATAAATCTTATCCATAAGATTCATAAAGCTAGCAGGAGCATTGGTAAGTCCAATGATATTATGCTGTATTCATACAGCCATAACGGGTGGTGAATACAGTCTTTGGAATGTCTTCTGGATTGATTTTGAGTTGAAAATATCCGAGCCTAAGATCAATTTTGGAGAAGACATGTGCACCATTCAAATCATCAATCCTAGAGAGAGGATATTTGTTTTTGATGGTGACTTTATTCAGAGATCGATAGTCAACACACATTCTTAGACTACCATCCTTCTTATTCACAAACAACACAGGGCTTCCCATGGGGACGAGCTAGGATGGATGAATCCTTTGTCCAGCTACTCTTTGAGCTGTTTATTTAATTCGACCAACTCATTCAGGAGCATACGATATGGTCTTTTGGAGGTAGGTGTTGTCACGGGCTTCAAATCTATGACAAAATCCATGTCACAGTTCGGTGGCATCCCTGTAGGCCTATTTACTAGGATGCTAAAATGCAATCACAAGCGGTTCTTAACTAGAGGATTCATTGTGGTTTTTATTGCCCCTAGGAGTTGCACTCTATAGGCTCAGACAGCCGTGTACACTCAATTGGGAGTTAGCTTCCATGTATCCTCGGTATCATCCTATAGAGTTATGGTAGAAGTGTATCCCCAGATGGAGACTAGCTCATGTATGTGTTGCGTAGTAAGGTCGGTTGCCCAATTTAGGTCATGCAGCCAATTGTTCCCTACTAGGGTAGAACATAGGCTACGGTTTTCCCTCCTATATGCGAAGATGGTGGGCATGATATTGCATAGTCTGTTTCCTTCCGCCCAAGATGATGTCCAGAATGATGCATTCATTCCATCACCAATTGTTATGGCAGTGCCCCCCTGCAAAGATGCGTCAATCTTGGTCATCGCATGGGTTTTCCATTGCTTCCAGGGTTTGGTTTGAGCTCCCCATTATTGCCAAAGCCATCTTAGTCTGAGGGCCCTCGCAAAGTGCTCTAGATCTAGTATGCTAAGGCTGTTGTAAATAATGCAGTATGAGCATGTATTCAGTTTTAATTCCAATTAAATAAAACATAAATTCAGAACATTTCCAGTAGAATATAAATAACATAAATTGCATGTAATCAAGTAAGTTCATCGTGCCATTCATACTAGTCCATATACCCAATGTATATAACCAAAATACTGCTGCAAAGAACATGACATGCAGTTCTACACACAGGGAAGCACTTAGTTTTAGCATTAAACACAATAAGTGCTTAAAAATTGCTCTTAGAACAGAGTTGCTCAAGATTTTTGGTCTTGGCCTTCTCATGCTAATGTTGAAACTCTTCACAAAAGATCTGATAACTAGAGATTAAGATTTGAGCTCTAAATTATGTTTTCACTATCACAAATTTGCATATACAGAGGATAACAAACTCTAAATTTCAGTTTCAAATGTTCACATGCAATGGAATGACAAGCAGTATTCTGACAGTGTTCCAGAAGATCAAACAATAATCATAAGATGAACATATTATAGAAATGATCAGTTCTAAATAGAACTGGACAAAGGAGACTACTGCATGCTCAATGATTTCAATTGATTGTGAACAAAGCTGCTCAACTGAAATACATCTAGCTATGGTACAAATAGATGAAAACAATTCAAATGAACTAAAATCTAATCTAGTTATCTAGACTAATTTTAGTATTCGATAGATTCATCACAGAGCACAAGTTCTGAGCCCACAAGCATAGATAGTAACTCCCAGTACTTGAACTTAAAACAGAAATTGAAGGACAAGTACAGCTGCCAAAATATGTAGAAGAATCATATACTCACGGTGCATATGGCACTCAAAGCCGTCCAGAAGCAACTCAAGTCGGTGAAGAACAAAAAGAACAGGGCAAGGCACACTTGAGAGTGCTATCCCAGAAATCCTAGTACCCCCTGTGCCGATGCAGAAGAAGAGAGTGTTTGACGGAGATACAATGCCCTATCCAACCTCGGGTAGCCGACGTCGGAGTTAAAGGTTAGGGTGATGCCGCACAAGACCACAACAATGCACCAGCCGAGTGTACTCAACGCAATGGGGGAATTGTCACTGCCTTCTTCCTCTATCGGGTCATCCTTCCACCTTCAGATTTCCCCTCATACCCCACCAAACGATAGGTTCACTCGGGAATCTGAAGATAAAAGCTTCAATCTGAGATGGCGCAGAAGCACCAACGCTCCTCACAACTGGAAGACTAGAGAGGAAAAAACCACAGAGGAGCAAATCGAGATAGGAGGAGAGATACCTCACGGAGGAAGAAATGGGGGCCTTAAGAAGAGGAGGCAGGGGGTTGCACAGTGGTGATGCGAGCGGCCGGCTCTGAGGAACTCGAGCTAGCCCGCGCCTCCACCACCACCTCTATAGTCGCCGCCTCCCCACTCACCGCCCATATCGCCCGCCGAAGCACCAAATTCTGGCGGAGCGGACACGCCTGCATGCGCACGCACATGGGGAGGAGACTGCATCTCCTCCCCGTTATTTCTTCACTTGGCCCACTGACAGGTGGGCCCCACCTCCATTTTATTTCATTTTCTCAATTGGAAAATTACCGAGATGCCCCCACAGTAACCAACAATCCCCACCAATTTATCAATTGATAAAAAATAATGTCTTGTTTAATATACAGCTGTTCGATGATGGGTACCTTGCGGGTTTGAATCCAAAGCCTAGCAACAAGGACTATGACTCTGCACAGACAAAGGAGGACTTTGCCTTCATCCAATGCCTTGGTGTGAGAACTTTCGCCCAAGTCGCATTCTGTACTATACGATCATGTCCCTATATCTAGCTCATGAGTGCTCAAGAAAGTATACTCTTATCTTTCTTTGATTGCGACCTCACAATCACACTCACATAGGTGAACTCTTCTAGGAATCCTATAGGACGATTGCCTTAATTCTATAGACCTCGAGTTCATGAAGAGCTAATGCTCAACCTTCCATATAGAAAGAGCACTGTAGCTAATGGGACCCGTTAGATATGCTCTCATATTCCAGCCAAATTGTTGTCCTAGAGCCTAATTCACAGGATCTCCGATCTTCTAGGATAGGTTACCACCGATGTGAGCCTTTACATGGGTATGAGTCCCATTCCCTGAGATGCTGCAAGGATGGCCTTTCGCGCCATTCCTTTAGTGAAAAGATCTACCAAGTTCCTTTCAGACTGGATGTATTCTACAGAAATGATACCCGTCTCTCTGGCATGCATTATCGACTTAAGTCGCCTTTTTATGTGTTTTAAGGACTTCATATTGTCCTTCCTACTCTTCACCTTAACTAGAACAGTTTGGTTATCGCAGTAGGTCAATATGGCTGGAATAGGCTTTTCCAACATAGGCAGGTCAGAAAAGAGTTCTCTAATCCATTCTACCTATACTACCGCTGAATTAATTGCTACTAACTTAGCCTCCATGGTGGATCATGTAAGGATAGTCTGTTTTGAAAACTTCCATGAAACGGCCCCACCTACACGAGTGAATACATAACCACTCGTAGCCTTCATGTCATCGGAGTCACTGATCCAGTTAGAATCACTGAATCTTTCCAGGACTGCTGGATGGTGATGAGGACATCACTTCCATGCATACAACTAATGGATCTGAACCTATACACTTGCAAGGTCCAGTCACAAGAGCTTGCGCACAACAATTGAACTATCACGTAACTTCGTTTCTAGGAGTGCATTTTGTTCTCATGAGAATATGCTACTACCTCATGCATATGATGTTCTTTTACTTAGGAACTTAGGTTATGATCATGAAGATAAACAAGTGTGATTCAATTCGGCCTCCGAAGACAGCACCAACTTCAAATGTTCATAACTTTCACATACGGAGTACGTTTGAGGTCCATGAGTACTTGATGGATTTTCTCATTCTCTTTCCAATGGATCTAGACTCATATTCAAATTCCTCCTATGCATACCACAATCACTAAAAGAAGGTGTTGCGTCACCTGTTTAGGCCAAATTGGGCCTTGTAATGCTTGGGCCCAAGGGGAAGGCACCCTCCTCTCTAGGCCCATACTGTTCACGACCAAACTATTTACATGAATAGTACCACCCTTTATTTCTCAGTTTTGCGCGGCTTTCCCTCTCCTATTTAAGGAGGCCGCACCCTTCTAGTTTCTTTGGATTTCGTTTGCTTAGTTTTTCCATTGTGAAAACTCTTGTTCTTCACTTGTGTCGACTAGACCAACCGTAAAGAACCTCTACGGAATCCCACCTTCTGAACTCAATTTATATATTTGCAATTTCAGATTGCTTGTGATCTTGTTCTTGCGTGTTTTTCGGTTGCATGCAGGAATAGACCTTCGTGGTCAGGTGAACTGCGTTTTTGGCACGGTTGATAACGACTTGTGATTAGTTCAACAATTGCTTGGTTCGTACGTGATGCATTCGTAGCCTAGATCGTGAGAGTTGATCATCATCCAATCAAAATTATCCTTCTCATTGAAAGATCGGGACAACACTTGCATATCAGATGGCCAGAATAATGTATTACCAAATTAGAGGTCCCTTTCAAGTATTTGAATACTCTTTCTAGTGCTATCCAATGATCATCTCCTGGATTGGATGTATAACGACTCAATCTGCTTACATCATATGAGATGTCTAGCCTTGTTGCACTAGTAAAGTACATCACAGATCCTATTATTTGAGAATATTTAAGCTGATCCTTCCCATGCCCAGTGTTCTTATGCAGCTTTGCATTTGGATCATATAGTGTGGCTATTGGCTTACAGTCCATAAACCCAAATCTGGTTAGGACCTTATCCACATAATGGGATTGTGAAAGAGTAATCCCATTCTCACCCTTTATAAGATTGATGTTTAAGATAACATTAGCCTCACCCAGATCTTTCATATCGAAGTTCTGGGAAAGGAAAGACTTTGTTCTATTGATCACATCCATGTTGGTCCCAAAAATCAATATGTCATCTACAAAAAGGCATAGAATGACACTGTTGCCCCCGCTAAACCGATAGTAGACACATTTATCGGCTTCGTTCATACAAAAGCCGACTGAGGTGATCATACTATCGAATTTCTCATAGGCTAACACCCCAAACATGTCCTCATCAAACACGGACATGAAATCTGAGAGACCATGTGGAGGTATCCCCATGTTGGTGATGAGTAATTGACGGTTGGTTTAGTGAGTTTGAGTTTGTTTCGGGTATTCTAGGGTTGAGTACCTTCACTTGTGCTAATATTGATTATGCTGTTTCGTGCGGTGCTATGTAACGGTTTGCTTGTCTGTGTGACTACAGGACTTCGGAGCTAGGTCATGGTGAGGCGAGGAGGACCGGGACTAGGCACAGGAGGTGTTGAGGTCCAGACGGTCGGTGATGCCGAAGATGACCGGGGATGGTGAGGTGGTTGTCAGTCAGGAGACGAGGAACCAGAGCTACCGGTGACGGACACGATGGGCGACGACGGGAGAACCGGGACTAGACTCAGGGAGGAGTCGGAGGTCCAGATGGTTTGGAGGTCGGTTGCGGTTGTGTGCGACGGAACAGACCAAGACTAGACTAAGGTGGAGTCGGAAGTCTCGGTCGGTGTCGGGTGGACGCGACGGGCAGCGACGAGTGGATCGGGACTAAACTCAGGGAGGAGTTGAGATCCAGATGGTCAGGATGCCAGGTGCGGTCATGGGCAAGCGAAGCGGACCAGACTAGGCTCAGGGAGGAATCGAGGTCCAGATGGTCGAGGTACCCGTTGCGGGAAGCTTCCGGGAAGGTACTTGAGGGCAATTTGGAGAATTGACTCAAGCATGAGTGAAATGGTTGATTCCCTCCAAACCTAGTTGGTTTGACTTCTTGCCTCATGTATGTAGAGCAAGGAAGTGGAATAGGGACTGCATTTCTTGTTTTGCCTCTTGTGGCTCACTCAGCATGTGAGTGGGATTTACCTCTTTGGTGTGTGAGGTGGAAGTGTTTGCTGGCCTGCAATTCTTGTTTTCCTTCTTGTAGCTATGGTTCTGGCTTTAAGAAGTGGAGTAGGCAGTGAGTTGAGGTCAAGACATTCCAGTAGAGAGTTGTGAACTCTGGAGAGAGTTGAGCGTGTTGCTCTGTGAGTGTGAATCCTTTCTCAAGCATGTAGTGAGAAGGATGTGAGCTAAACCTTTATAATCATTCATCTCTCTTCCTCAATCTTATTATGAGAAATTTCTTTACTTGAGATGTTGTGATTCTCTGAGTTTTTGTGTGTTCTCGTAGTTCTTGCTTGTTCTCTGTTGAGATGGGTTGTTTTGTCTCTTGAGCTAATTTGCCTTGAAATCTCTTGCTCTATGATGGGAAAAGCCCTAAGGCCATTTGGCCATTCAGTTTCCAAGAGCAAAAGTTTAGGTTGAGTATGCATTCTACTTTTCCCTCTTGAGGCATCTTTTGCTCTGTTATTTACTATTCTAGGGTTTCATGGCAGAGGCATTTGAGTTATTGTGTTTTCTCTTCAAAAGAAGGTCTAAGATTCATGTTTTGTTGTTGTGAAGACCTCTCCAGTTGAATTTCACAAGCTCATGGGAAAAAGACTTGAGATTGAGAAGTAATTTAAATTTCAGCCCTAGCTTCTGTTAAAATGTCTAATTTCTACTCAAATCCTTGATTGTTGCCCTTGTGTTGAGGACTCTTGTCTCTTAGAGTCTCCTTGATATCTAGAACAAGCTTTTGCTCTTCTTTGGCAAAAGGAACCACAACATTACATGATTTGTCTTTAAATCAGCCAAAATTCTGAAAGTCCAGAATTCTTGTCGGGCTGCGCCGTTGTCTAGACAGAGGGGCCGGTCAGACCGGTTCTCTACCGGCGGTCTGACCGGCCTGTGGTCACCGGTCTGACCGGCTTGTATCAGGCGGTCCAACCGGCGGTGTAATGGCGGTCTGACCGGCCCATTACCACCGGTCAGACCGGCCTGCATTTTCAGTGAGCTGTTGCACTCTGTTTTCTTTGTTGATAATTTTCTTGAGTTGCTTCTTTCCTGTAGATGTCCAGAGAGAATGAGCTTTCTTCTTCATAGCTTTTTGTAGCTATCGGAGAGGTGAATCGCATGTGGATACTTTGAGGAGTTGTTTTTAAAAAGAGGCACCATTCACTCCCCTCTGTTGCCATATTCGATCCTACAAAATCCTATCTCTTCCAAAAATCAAGGGACCCCAAACCCTTCCAAATACGGGTTTTCCATAATCTCTAAACCTTCCAAGTTACGAACTCTATCTGTAACTCTTTCAGTCTCATCATGTGTTGAAGCCTCTAGGGCCGCACCTCCCGTAGCTTCTCCACGCATCATCCACCTTTGATCTCCACCTGCTCTAGCACGAGCCTGACCACCTCATGTGATATCCTCAACCGCCTGGACCTCAGATTTCCCCTCCTAAACCTAGTCTTCCTCGACACCAACCATGATCGTCTCCATGCCCACCTGCACTTGCAAAGACCAAAGACTGCACAGCTTCTCCACACATCATCCATTTTTACCTCCATGCGCTCAAATGTGAGATCGACCACCTCGAGACATAATTGACTGCTTGGATCTCAGGTTTCCTCCTCCTAGTCCCGGTCCTCCTTGTTGCTGATCATGATTGTCTCCACACCAACCTGTACATTCAAAGACCAAAGAATGTTTTCCCATCGCACAAGTTCTCCCAACTTGACCGTCGTAGACCACACACTCAAACCACAACCTCAACCATCAGTAAACACAAACCAGATCATCCATGATCACAATTTCCACACTTTCCAGAAATCAACCTTAGATCACTCAAAACACTCGTAGCACTCCCAGTCTACGACTACTAACCATCCACAAGTCACCGCACCATCGAACACTGACCAACGAGTACTGATCATTGAGTACCTAACCAGGTACTGTAGCACTGCCTATCGAGTATCAACAGGGTACTATAGCAATGACTTCTTAGAAAGACTAGTCTGACCGCCATGCACAGGCTATTCAGACCATTGTCCCATCAGACATGAGTACTCAAGGTACTCAAAGATTACTAGAATTGAATCACTCGAAGCCTACAAGTACCAATCGTGAAGCCTATGGCTACCACTCATAAAGCCTTCGACTACCGATCATAAAGTTAATGACAATGACAATAGATTGCGAAGTCTATTACTACGAGAATAGATTGTAAAGTCTATGTCTACCGATCCCATGGTCTACAGCTACCGATCACCAACCAGCAAAGTCCACGACTACCGAGTACCGATCAGGAACTCTAGCTACAACCATCGAGTACCAACCAGGTACTATAGCTCTAACCACCGAGTACAGACTAGGTATTGTAGCTCTGACCATCGACTAGTTCATTCTTTCTTACGACCAGTTCACTGTATCATATGACCGGTTCCCTGTAGCATATGACCGATTCCCTGTAGCATACGACTGGTACACTGTAGCTTCGACCAGTTCATAGTAGCTTACGACTACTTCACTATTCGAGGTTGAAGCCTACCGATTACTCCCGTGGTCGTTCTGCCATGATCGAAATACCGTGATTGAAGCCTACCATGGTTGACATGCTGTGGTCATTCTATCATGGTCGTTTAGCTGTGGTCATTCAGACTGGTCGACATGCCGTGGTTGATTTGCTATGATTGTTAAGCTATGCTCGACTTGCCATGCTCAATTTGTCGTGGTCGACCGAAACTTTCACAAACACAAATTTCAGTGCAACCCAAAAGTCAATTATTCATCATCACTATATTCACAACATCCACATAGTCTAACAATCTCCCCCTTGATGAATACATTGACAACACCTTTAAATCTCTCGAATGAAGTGGAGTTTTGAAAGAAAACTAAAATTTGTGAAAAGAAATTCAAAGCTATAGAGAAAAACATTTTGACAAACCACATTTGCAAGCACTCGGCAACCACAGTAGTAAGCACTCAGCAAAGACAAATACTCAAAAAACTCCCCCTCAACACAAGAGAGCAATTTTAGCAAATTTCTCCAATTACTCCAAAAACAAAATCATCTCTCCAATTTATCTCCCCCTTTGGCAATGTAATCATCAAGAATTTCATAGAATGAATGATTCTAAGAAGGAGCAATAAGAGTAAACATCTAGAAGTTTTATAGATTATTCAAGTACTTTACATTGATTTAAGAATTTAAGCAAGCCATTGTTGTGGTTACAGACCAAACAGAGAGAGAGTATGGTAGTGGAGAGTTAGGTGAGTAATGGCTTAGGGTCTTCCCCATGACCTGCATCGTATATATATATCCTCATGGGAGCATTTTTACAATTATACGCTCACATCTGGGTATCCCCCTCGGGGGCACTTACATCATTACACATATCCCGTTTTGGGTCTTACATTCCTCTAATAGGCCTGCTGGGCTTAGGTGGGGGCCACCCCTACAACAGGAGCCTCTCATGGTGAAGGGCTTCACGGGCCGAAGCCATGTTGCCGAGCCCTTTGGCCCCCTCCGTCCCTGCGGCCTGTGAACTTTCCCAACGTCCGGCGAAGCCTTACTACTCGGTGTGGTGTCTGCCGTGCGGCCCGAGCATAGCGCTGGGCAGGCTGGTGAAGCCTCCTTTGCTTACAGGGCCCAACAGTGGCTGGCTTGAGGCTGCCTTCGGGCCGAAGGTCGAAGCCGGAGCTGAGGTCGAAGCCGAGCTCGCCTTGGCGGGGTGGTCTGGTGGCCCGGGCCATGTTCGGTCACGAGTTCCCCGGGCGGCGGAGCCGAAGTTGGGGCGGAGGCGGACCTCGCGCTTATGGCGTTTCCTGGGCGTGAGGTGGGTGCGGCTCCGTGGTCCCGGTGGTGCGCTTTAATGGCCCCTTGAACCGCGCCGACCCCTGGGCTGGCAGGGGCAGGCCGCTGTGGCCGTGCTTGCTTTCCCCGTCGGGGGGGGGGGGGTACACACGGCAGGCCATGATTGGCGCGCCGTGGGTTGCTAGCGGTTGCGCAACTGCGGCCGTTCGCCCCTTTCCCAGAAAAGCGGGGCACGCGGTGGGGAGCTGTTGCGGTGTCTGTCCGTCTACCGGCGCGCGCCTCGTTGGTGGTGAGCGGTTGCGCTTGTTCATTGTAGGCAGTTGGACTGCCGGGTGCCCATCAGCTGCAATTCCGTCGATTGGCACGCCGTCGGTTGACCTTCCGCCAACCTGGCGACTCCTCGTCGGGTGAGCTGGGTATAAATACGCCGGTGTCGCAGCCTGTTCCTTGCTCACCCCCAGTTACTCATCTTATACCTGCACGCGGTTATCTTCTCACATGTAGGCCAACTATTGTTCATCTGCGTTTGATGATTGCGTCTACTGTCGCTAATATCAGCGAGCGCTGATGAACAATAGACGGCCTATTTATGGGAATACGTCACAGCTCGCTTGTAGAAGTCTTGGATGTCCACAGGGTGCTGCTCGCACACCACGCTTTCGCATGGAAATGGCAAGGTCTGACCTGCTCTCGTAGACAGATATGCTTGAGTCCATGTGCGTTCTCTGATTGCGCCCACCGGTGTCACCATCAGGGAATGTTGATGTACTGAAGCTCATATGTCTACGAGAACATGTCAGAACCTGCCTCAACAGCTGTGACGTCACGTGGCCTCTGGTTCGTGGGGGCTAGGGGTCGAAAGGCCGGCCTGTACCCCCCGGCTCGAGGGTGGCGGTTAAGTGCATTGCGGGTAGGCCGGCGTTCACTCGCCTTCACCTTCTGCCTTGCCCGGGCCATCCTACCAAGAGGGAAGCCAGGCCCCCGACACATGATGCCGAGTCAGGGACCCGGTTAGACCTCAGAAGGGCACTGCACGGAAGTACTCGGGGCGGGGTGAGCTCTCGGTCTTTACGCAGATCTGCAGTTGCTCTCCGTACAGGATGGCGAAGTCCCCCTTGCCGCACAGTATGAAGGGCGAGATTGCTTCCTGAGCGTAAGGTCTAAGCCGAGGTCGACAGCAAGGAGTTGAAGCCGGAGTGGGGGCATACCTCGCGCTCCAAACTCCGCCCTAGGCGGTCCGGTAGTGCGCTGCTTTCCTAATTTCCGCGGGCGCGACCATGTGGCGGGGGGGGGGGGGGCACGCCTTGGAGTCAGGGCGGCATTCGGTGCCTTCGCAGCGGTGTCCCTTCGCACAGATGCTGCCAGGGTCGGGGTCAGGGCCTCGCTACCAGCGCGGAGACCCCGTTTGGACTGTTGCGGTTGATGGGTCTGAAGAACCACGCCGACACGTGCCGGAAGCTGTGTCGGGTCGTGCAACCTGCATTTACTCCCTGCGCTGACCGACACGCGGCAGGACGCTAGTGGCGCGTCGTGCGGTGACAGGACACCGTACGACCACGGTCATATGTGGCCTACGTGTGCCACGCGACGCTTCGGCATCGACATGGGGAGGAGAGCGGTTGTCTTTCGCCGTTTGCACTTACCGATGGTGGGAAGCGAGGGGTCTTTAAATACCCCCTGTGGTACTGCGCAAGCGCTTTCTGGTTGTTCACGCCACCTCGTATGTTTGCTCGTCCTATTCCTGCGCTTCTTGCCGTCGAGTTCCCCGTGGATGCCAAATGGCGACTTGCGACGAGCGTGCTCAGGTGGGTGGCTACGCCATCCGCCGACGGTCCTCGCTGCTTGAGGTGAAATACGCGCTCGAGGAGCACGATCCGGCGGCGGCAGACAAGCGGTGGGCGGCGAGGAAGAGTCAGGGTCCGTACTCCGGCGAGTTGGGCCGCACGCTCGTGACGGAGGACATGATTCGGTCACTGCTGCGGGAGGGGAGGCTATCGGACCACCAAGCGGTGTGGCTGCCCGCCGATGATGAGACGGAGCCACGTCCTGAGAAGTCGGAGGCGATCGTCTTCGTTGCCTACTTCGAGGCCGAACTTCGCATACTGTCCGCAACGATTGCCACAACTGACTCCGAACGCGGTGGCTCGCCTTGCCGTGTACAGCTGGGCCCTTCGCGCGGAAGCATGTTGGCCCAGCGCCTCATTGTTCGCATATTTGCACGAAGCCCGGTGCCAACCGAAGGAGCGGAAGGACGGGACGCTATCGAAGTTCGGCAGCGTCAACTTCGTTCTGCAGGCATCGTGTGGGAGGCTCTTCCCCGCGATCTCGACACGAGGGAAATGGTAGTCCAACTGGACGAGGCGGTGGTTTTATCACCGTGTGGCGAGTGGTAGCGGCCTTGAGTGCACGGGCGGGCCGATCGCCTTCAAGACCACGCCCGGCCAAACACTTGACCAGGAAGGCAGGCAGAGGGCGCGGAGGCTTGCAGGGGTCGCCGCCCGCTTCAATATGCGTGACCTCGCCGAGGAGTACACAATGTGCGGTGCGTGCCGCTCGCCCGCGATTGGCGCTTTACGACTGGGGAACGTCGGGACGACAATGTTCAACCGTCTATTTGCTCACTGCCCGTGCCGCGTGGTCTTCGTAAGCCTTGACCGTGCCCTTCCATCCGTTTGTACGTATTCGCATTGTGTGACTGTGTTTTCTGCCCCGCGCAGGAACTCGCCTTCCATCCGTTCCTTGGGCCATACACCGCCAGAGAGCATGGGCAACATGCAGCCGCAACTGCGAAGGCGGGATTAGGGCGGATTAACCGCGTGTGCGAGGCCTTGGGGCTTCCCGTGCCAGATCGCACCCCTCCGGACCTGCAACATCAGGATGATGTGCCGCGATGACGAAAATGTTGTCTCGCAAGAGGACCCGGACCACTGCGACCACGTCCCGTACGGTGGTTGTCGCTACTCCCGCCGACGCGGCGAGCCCGGAGTCAGGTTCGGTGAAGTACGCCGACTCAGATCCGGAGGGCGCGGGTACTGAGGGCGAAGGCGCCAGGGGCGGAGAGCGCGCTGCGGGTTACCGGGAGAGGGAGGTCTCGTCGCCCGCGACAGTCGCCGAGGTGGAGGTAGTGCTGGCTGGCGACACCGGTGTGAAGTCCTCGTCTGCGGCTACGGCCGCGGTGGAGCTACCCTCCGCGGAAGTATGTGGAGCGCAGTCTTCGCCAACAACGGCGGCCGAGGCGGAGGTGCCCCCGCTGAAGCCATGAGGACGAAGCCCCCGGCCGCCGTCGTTGTAGCTGTGGAGACCCCTTCGGCTGATATTGTCACCGGAGAGGCTTCTTTTGTAGCGGTTACCGAGGTGGGGCCTTCCCCTCAGGCGAAGCAGCCGCGCCTGCGGTCCCCCCTTCAGCGGACTTCGCAAGGGTTCGCCGTGGCGACCGGTGTTGGGAGCTTGTGGGACTCCGCGTCGAACACCGAAGTTCCTCTACTCCGCGTCGTCCCAGCCCCCGGGCCGCAGTGACCGTGGTGCAGGATTGGTTGGCGCTAGGTCCCAACTCGGAGGTCCCTCTGTCCCGTGGGTCAACGCCGTCCGCTGGGGCCGAAGTCGTTGCGGCCCCACCCGGGGCTAGGGAGGCATCCCCGCGAAGTCCCCCCTCTGCCACCGAGGGTAAGCTAAGGCGGCATTGCTTTTAGGACAATCTTTCCACGCCTCGTGACAAGCGTATACTTCTTCTTGCAGCGGCACTTATCCCGGAGGAAGAGCCATCCCTTGGGCGTGGGGGTCCTGGCGCTGGCGACACAGATGCCGCGCGTCCGAGTCTGGCGGACTTCGTCCCTCCGTCGGATGTGCTGAGGGCGTGGCGCGGGATTGCGGATGACGCGGCCGCCAGCATTGGCCAACAGGCGTTGCAGACCTATGGGTCAATGCGCCTTGGGGACGCATTGGAAGTGTCTGGAGTGAGAGTAAGCGTCTATCCTTTGGACCACTTACTGACCCCTCCGCCGCGCGACACTCATGTTGGCCCAGGCCCTGCAAGTTGCTCACGCTCGCGAGCAAGGAGCGCTATGGAGTAGGCTGCAGGCCGAAGGGGAGCTGCAGGGAGCTCCGGGGGAGCACTCCGCCCAGGACGCTCGCATACGCCGCCTGGAAGCGGAGTGTGCGGAGATGAAGCCGCGCACCGAGGAGCTCGTCGCCGCAGTGCGAGCGTCAGCCGTCAAAGCGATGCGGCGAGAAGCAGCTGCGGAGTGGGACGTCTTGCTGCAACAAGTCGCTGCGTTGGAGAGGGAGAACAGCGAGCTTGCCGCCTCTCTAGCGGAGCGGGATCGAGCCTTGGGCAACGCTTCGGTAGCCGCTTGGGACGCTATGTTGGCCCTGGAAGACACCCTCAAGAGGCTTATCGCCGAAGTGCCGGAACGCTCTTTCGGGCCCAAGGACCTGTCGCGATCGCTTCGGTGGATCAGACACGCGGCCGCCATTGCACGCGGTGCCACGACGACCTTTGGCAACCACTGCGCCTACGTGGCGTCGTGCCTGCTGTGCGCGCTCCTGTGACTCCGCGGCTGCGAACATGTTGCAGGGCTTGCCGATCCTCAACTCGAGATGCCCGCCAGAGGTGGGGTAATGTCCGGTGCCGTGCGCGTCGCTCGCCGTGCCGTGAAGTTCTTCCATGAGCGGATATGGGAGTACTGCGGGGAGGCCGCAGCCATTGTTGAGCGGCGAAACAACCTACACGGCGAGGGAAACCTTGGCCAGTTTCTAGACGAGGTCCCGCGGCGTGACGAGGATGGCGCTGTGCCCCGGACGACGCTGCGAACCCACAAGTGTGACAGCAGGTTGTCGCACGTTGGCGTGTGTTGTACCCAGTGCCATTTTTCTTTTTTGAATAAAGTACGATGTTGCTTCACCGCTGTGCTGATCTTTGCCCCCCTGTTGCGAACAGCTACACAGCTGGGGCCGGCTGCTAATTTCCGATCTTGCGACCCGGCGGCGTCTTCGGCGCTGGCGACGGGCCGAAGAAGCACTAGATTTTTGGGCGAGTCGAGCGTCTTCGAGCGGAGCCTCAGCACGGATGCGTGTTAAGGATGAGCCTGCCGAGTAGCGGCCTCGTGCGCCGGAGACATTTGTACGCCTTTGTAATTCGCCTTTGGAAGCGTCGTTATCGAATTGAATGAATAATCTTGGTTAGAACTTGTGAAGTGCGTCTCCGCCTCTCTGGCTATGCTGCCCCATGGTAAACTCGGAGGGTTACTGCATATGCCTGTTCACGACGATTTGCGCCTCAAGAGGGTAGGGTGGTCGAGACGGAGCTGGCGCCTTAGTTCAAGTAGACGCGTGGTCGCTCCGTCCCCTACCCTTCGAAGTGGCGGCAGCGGGGCTGGCGCCTTAGTCGAAGTAGACGCGTGAGTGCTCCGTCCCCTACCCATCGAAGTGGTGGCAGCTGAGCTGGCGCCTTAGTTGAAGTAGACGCGCGAGCGCTCCGTCCCCTACCCATCGAAGTGGTGGCAGCTGAGCTGGCGCCTTAGTTGAAGTAGACGCGCGAGCGCTCCGTCCCCTACCCTTCGAAGTGGTGGCAGCGGAGCTGGCGCCTTAGTCGAAGTAGACGTGCGAGCGCTCCGTCCCATACCCTTCGAAGTGGTAGCAGTGGAGCTGGTGCCTTAGTCGAAGTAAACGCACGAGCGCTGCGTCCCCTACCCTACGAAGTGGTGGCAGCGGAGCTGGCGCCTTAGTCGAAGTAGACGCGCGAGCGCTCCGTCCCCTACACTTCGATGTGGTGGCAGCGGAGCTGGCGCCTTAGTCGAAGTAGACGCGCGAGCGCTCCGTCCCCTACCCTTCGAAGTGGTGGCAGCGGAGCTGGCGCCTTAGTCGAAGTAGACGCGCGAGCGCTCCATCCCCTACCCTTCGAAGTGGTGGCAGTGGAGCTGGCGCCTTAGTCGAAGTAGACGCGCGAGCGCTCCGTGCCCTACCCTTTGAAGTGGCGGCAGCGGAGCTGACGCCTTAGTCGAAGTAGACGTGCAAGCGGTGCGCCCCTTGGGATTGTGCAAGGACAGCCTCTGGTGCCTTTCGCCCACGGGTGCGCTCGCGCAGGAGCTGGCCTCTGGTGCGTCACCTTGGTACTTCGCAGGATGCGCATAGGAGTAGGCCCCTGTGGAGCGCTTTGCACTCCGTAGAGTACGCTGGGATTGCGTCCGCGTCCTTTTTTATACTCCAGAGAGTACGCGCAAGAGCGACGCCCTTATACCTCGTAGTACGCGGCGGGATAGCCTCCGCGTTTTTTATAAATATACTCTGGAGAGTGCGTGGGGTCGACATCCACGTCTTATTTATACTCCGAAGAGTACGCACTTGGGGAACGCCCATGCGTGCGCGGGGTTCGCATCTTGTTTATACTCCGTAGAGTGCGCAGAGATAGCATCCGCGTCTTTTTTATACTCCGTAGAGTGCGTACGGAGGCAGACCTCAACGCTACGTCTTATTTAGAGTCCGTGGACTACGCGCGGTGGCAAGCCTCTGCGCGTTGTGGGCGGCGAGGTGCGTGCGGGGGCGGTGCTCAACGCTACGTCTTATTTATACTCCGTAGAGTGCGTGCGGAGGCAGACCTCAACGCTACGTCTTATTTAGAGTTCGTGGACTGCGCGCGGAGGCAAGCCTTTGCGCGTTGCGGGCGGCGAGGTGCGTGCGGAGGCGGACCTCAATGCTACATCTTATTTATACTCCGTAGAGTGCGTGCGGAGGCAGACCTCAATGCTACGTCTTATTTAGAGTCTGTGGACTGCGCGCGGAGGCGAGCCTCCGCGCGTTGCGGGCGGTGAAATTGCGTGCGGAGGCGGACCTCAACGCTACATCTTATTTATACTCCGTGGAGTGCGCGCGGAGGCGTCCCCCCACGCGTCTTTGTTTATACTCATGCCCGTGTCTTTGACAGAGAGTGCGCGCACGGACGCGTGTCTTTGTTTATACTCATGCCCGTGCTTTTGACAAAGAGTGCACGCGCGGACGCGTGTCTTTGTTTATACTCATGCCCGTGATTTTGACGGAGAGTGTGCGCGCGAACGCGCGTCTTATTTATACTCCGGGCGTGCGCGCTGGGGCAAGCCTCCGCGTGTTCTCGTCGTGTACCTCTGTAGGCAGTAAAGGGAGTACGGAAAATGGTGAACTTTATTAAATTCCCGTTTGCGCGGGTGAGTGGTTACAAAAGACAGAGGTACTAACCACTTGTTGCTAGTGTGGCCGGAGCCTCTGGTAACGGGATGATCTGCGTGGGGGTTCGCCATGCTGGTTCCTTAGGATGCCGCGGATCCTCGAATCATAGTTCCCATCCTAGGTGTTTCGCTGAGCCTCGCGGTGCGGACCTTTGGTGCCGAGCTCGATACACCGGGCCATGTCCTGATCACCACAGATGGTGATAATGGCTCGTGGTCCTGGGAGCTTCATGCATAGGAAGCCGTGGTGAGGTACCGCTCCGAAGGAGTTGAGGATTGGTCACCCCAGGATGGCATTGTATGGATACAGGATATCGACGACATTGAAGATGGCGTCTTCGCTCCGTACATTGTCCTCATGGCCGAAGGAGACTTGTAGGCATATCTGGCCTAGCGCCCCCAGGGGTTGCCCTCCGAAGCCTTGCAGGGGGATTCCCGAGGAGCCTAGTCAGCTTCGGGGGATCCCCATTTGATCAAAGGCTACCGCGAACAAGATGTTTGCGGAGCTGCCGCCGTCCACCAGAATGCGGCCAACGTCGCACCCCGCGATGGCGGCCCGGATGACGAGGGGATCTTGATGGGGGAATTCCACACCCTGAGCGTCAGCGGGCGTGAAAGTGATCTCATGTTGCGCCCAGTTTGGGGGTGCCTGCGCCAGGTACGCCGCCACGTGGTGTAGCCTCCTTGCGTAGGCTTTCTACTGCCGTGCCGAGGCAAACTCCATCGAGGAACCTCCGGAGATGACATTGATGACCCTCCGCTGGGCTCCCTCCGGGGCTTGCAGCTGCAAGAGGCCTGCCCGAGGCTGCTGTATATGAGCCTGAATTCGCAGGAGGCCCTCCTGAGGCTGCGGTCCCTGATCTTGGATCTGCATGCGGGCTTCCGAGGGCTGTTGGATGTGGGCCACGACGGGTGGACGTGCTTCCACGTTCTTGTCCCTGGCGACGCTTTGCCGGAGCGCCGCGATAGAGATGCACGCCCGTGTGTCATGGGTACCTCGACCGTGGACCTCGCACCACTGCCCGTGGTGGTAGTCTTCGTATTCTCCTCGGCCCCTATCGTCGCGACCCCAGCGTCCTCTACCGCCGCGGCCAGCGGAGGCGTTGTCCTTGGAGCCGCCCTCGATGTCGAATACGTACCGGGGCCTCCGCGACTTGTGCTGGCTGCATTTGGGCTTGTCGGCGGATGACTCCTTGTGCTGGATGTCCTTGCGCTCGGAGGCATCCTTCGACGGCTCCAGCTTGCGCTTGCCCTTCGAGGAGCCGTCTTTGGACGGGTCTTCACTCTTGGTCAGGCTCTCCTGATTGGTGTCGGAGTCGTCACCTTGCCTTCGACGCGCGTCCTCTTCTGCCCTGGCGTATTCCTCCATTTTGTGGAAGAGCTTCGCCACTGTCTTGATTGGCTTTCGTGCGTTGTATTCGGCCATCGGGCCGGGGCGAAGGCCCTGTATGGCTGCATTGATAATGGTCATTTTGTTAACGTCCTTGACTTGGCAGCGTACCTTCGCAAAGCGTTTGAAGTAATCCCGCAGCTTCTCTGAAGATTTTTGCTTCACTGCGAAGAGCTGATCAGCGTCGACTCGCTCGACGTAATTCCCCTGGAAGTTGTTATAGAGGCGATCGCGGATTTGCTCCCACGCGTAGATGGAGTTTGGCTCTATGGTAAAAAACCAAGAGACCGCCACGCCTTGCAATGCGAGGGGGAGTCCCTTCGCCTTCGTGGTGTCGTCTCCGCCAGCGGCTTCGATGGCAGTTTCGTATACGCGCACGAATTCTCGCGGGTCCGTGTCGCCCTTGTACGATTCGATAGCGCTGGGGAACTTGAAGTCTTCCGGCCACGCCGCCTGCTGCAGGCCCACGGAGAGTGGGGACTCTGGATCCACACGTCGTAGCGGGACGCGGCTGGATGTGGGGGCATCGCGACTGTCCGCCCTATCCGGCGTGGGCTCCGACGCGACCGCTGGCGGGGTCTGTTGGCTTCGAACCTCCTGCATGTCCCGCACGGCCCCGCGGAGGTCTGTTAACTCCCGCTGGAACGCGTTGAGGGCCGCCAGCAAAGCGGTCTCCACCGCGGACGTGGCTAGGGCCGTCGGTGCGCCCGGCGGCGCGACCGGCGCGGCGGTGACCACGGCCTGCGCGCCCGGGCTGCCCACCGCGTTGCCCTGGAGGACCCTGGAGCTGGTGACGAGGTCCGCACCGTCGCCGGGAACGCTCACTACGTCGGGTGGGAAAGTGGACGCGCCTGCGTTGCCACCGTCGGGGTTGGTCGTCGGGGCGGTGGTGGCGGGGTTGGGCGTCGTGTCGGTGATGGGGTTGTTCGTTGCGGCGGTGACGACGGGGTTGGGCGTCGCGTCTTGAACGCCGGTGCTCACAGTCGTCACGCCTGCACCGCCACCCGTACCTACAGCTGCTAGAGCCGAAGCCCTGGTGTTGACGCGAGATTTCGCCGCTCCCGTCTTCTGGGTATCCCCCTCGGGGGCACTTACGTCATTACACATATCCCGTTTTGGGTCTTACATTCCTCTAATAGGCCTGCTGGGCTTAGGTGGGGGCCACCCCTACAACAGCCATCTTTGAGTAAAGCTCCCTAGATCATATAAATTCATATATCATATAGCACTATCAAAACTAGTCTTTAACATGATTAAGCAAATTAGATTAATGACATGCATCTCATAGTGACCAAACTGATCTATAAAGAGCAAAAATGGGATATCACATCGAAAAGAGTAAGCCTAAAAGTGAAGTAAACTTTAAGTCTAGACAAGTTAGCAGTCTCATATAGCAACCTATTGCTCCCCACACAATTCTTAAGCATATGGCATGCTTGAGCATACCTCTTTTCATGATGACATGTTTATAGCAAACTTCTTTTAAATGATGGCATACTTGAAGTATACTTCTTTTCATTTATGCCTTTTCTTTTGTTTAACCATGGCATGCTGGAAGCATACATCTTTTCAACCTTCTCTTTCATTTTTTAACATGCCAACTTGAGTGAACATAAAAAGATTGCAATATGAAACATACGAGCCTCATAGCCAAGATTTAAAATAAGACTCACAATCAAGCTAATCCTTTTTGATGAACATTGCAATGTAATAATTATAATCAATCTAGTCAAAGTATTCCGCTATATCATACTTTAGTTCAAGTGTAGCAGATTAATTATAACCAGTCATGATCAAAGCTATACAACACATGAGTAAATATGATAAAAAGAGCTCTACTACTCATTTGATCTCCATGGCTTGGAGTCAGTGAATTATTTGACAAGTATAATAAGCAAAGCTTCTGTAATTGTTAAACAACAAACTCCCCATCAGAACAATCAATAGGATGCAACACACCCAATTCACTTCTCAACCGCGCACAAAGAGAAGACTTAAGCGATTGAGAGAAAATGTGCAATCTGAAAAAGGAACTCAACCAGGTGTAGGACAACATACTTTTCCACATGGTCTTCTCAGAAGGTGAAATCTCTTGGATGCCATCAAATAAGGTGAAGAACTGATGAGGACATCACTTCTTCGGATACACACAACACTCCTCCACTTGACATTCAAGGACCAATCACTAGAGCTCGCGCCCGACAATTGAATTTACATGTGAGCTCGTTCCTAAGTACTTCTTTTTGTTCATTTGAGAATCGATTGCTACCTAATGATTTAATTATGACTAGAAACCATGGAGAGGACCTGGAAGTACATGGAGAAGGGCTACGAGGCGCACAAGTCCAGCAAGGGCGGTCGAATCATGTTGGAGGCCCAACTCAAGCCGACTTCGAATCCAATTCGGAGTCCAGGACCAGGCCGCACTAAAACGGATGCCCACATCGCATCCGGGCTCCGTTTTGGACGTTCTACATATGTATGGAAAGCTGAGAAGACGACCTTTCCAATGGCTCTAGTTCCATGTCAAAATTACTTCTGAGTCAACAGGAATCATCAAAACAATTGGGCATTCAGAATCTGTCAGGGTGATGCGCCACCGTCTTTTCGGCCGTTCAGCTTTGTATCGTGTTGGAGCCCATTAGGGCACGTCCAGAGGTTTTGCATGCCCCTCACTCCTCTATATCCAGCCGCCACCCCCACCATTAGGGTTTGGGTTTTTCTTAGATTATTCTGTCTTTGAACTGTTTCGTCGTTCGTCGATTTGTGAGACCCCAACTTTCGAGTGCTAAATCAATACATCTGCAATTCAGTTGTGTTCTTCCTTGTTCTTGCTTGTGTTCTTCGATTCGCAGGCAAGGATTAGCCTTCTTGGCAAGGTCAACCGGGCTACGCACAGTTGATAACCTGAGGAGACGTGGTGCTGCGATTGCGGGGTTCGGAACGTGTTGTTCAGAAGCCGGATTGAATTATGTCGCGCCTCCACCAAATCGAACATATCCAGAACCTGTTGGAAGATCGGGGCCCCGTTCCTATCAAGAACCATCAAATGTTCTAATCAAGCAATGATGTAAAAGACTGGAACCTAATCAAGCACATGTTGTTTATCCCGTGTTAGCTGGTCTTACATCACAGAAAATGTCGGTCTCATAGTACTGGGGTTAGTGAGACAAGATTTAGGAGACTAGTACTGTGACACACAATGAATAGGAGCAACAACAGACAATGATAATAATTTAAGTGAAGTATTAGAGTTTATCAAATTTCGGTTAGACTGCCGTTGAAAAGCCGATCTGACCATCAACCAGTCTGAGCGAGTAGAAAACATGGGTCAAAATTGATCTGAGCACCTCTATAACATTGGTCAAAACCTTGATCCGACCATGCTATTCTGACCATGGGGAAAGCTAGTTTGACTATTTTGACCATTGACTGGTCTAATCGAGTAGAAAGCACTAGTCGAAACACTGGTCATTCAAACGCTGGTCGAAACTCTAGTCCAACCATGTTGTTTTGACCATAGGAGAAAGCTGGGCTGATTGGTCCTATTGCAAAAACTCCCGAACCTATAAACGATTGATTAGAGGGAGAAAAGCGATAGCCTATAGACAATTGATTAGAAAGAGCAAAGCGACAATGAGAGGCTTCCACAGACTGAAGGAAGCGCGTAGGCTACGAAAGCAGAAAACAAAACTTTTCTACCGCGCACACAAGGACATCATGCTAAGGAGGGATCATGGATCATTACCACTAGATGCGCAACGCAGTGGAAGAAGAGTTGGAGAAACCGATCCAACCACGCGCGTCGAGGTAGTAGTGGAATTAGCCGATCGTCCCGAACAGATCGTCTCCTCCACGCGATCAACCACACCACGAGCAGATCCAGTCTGTAGGTTGTTGATGCCGATCAACACCGCAACGAGCAGCGCATCCACCGGTATCCACACGTCCGGGGCTGGAACGCCGATCGCGAGTGTACTAGCACTCGTGAGCGGCTAGGGTTTGGCTCGGGAGGTGGCGGCTAGGGTTATGCTAGAGGTTAACAGAAGCGTGTCCCCCTCAGCCCCTCACCACCATATATATAGACCTCCTCACTTGGGCCTTGTAGACCGAGGCCCAATAGGAGTCTATTCGGATCTCTATCCGAATTGAGCCCACATCCGAATCATATTCGAATTAGTGTTCCAACCCGTTAAGTGTGCGACCCTGTAGGTTCACGTATACTTGGTCGCGACCCGGAAACGCCTTTCCGGTCACCCTGTTAATAGCGGCCTCTAGTAAGACATATTAACCCCAAAGTATACGTAAAGATCATATCGGCTGAACCTGTAATGTTCTCATGTACGAATCCCTTTGCCTCACGATATAGATTGAGCTCAAGGCGAGACCTGTGTCATCCTCTTAATAGCTCAATCACTCTCTCGATTCCATGATGGATTATAAACCTGTGATTGACTCCTCAATCACCTTGGCATGGCCATGCACTTTCATAATCCATTACATCGAGGGGCCCAGAGATATCTCTCCCATAAGGAGGGGCAAATTTTATCTTGATCATTCACATCCCACTACATGGTTCATGGCAAACCTGAAGACTACTTTTATAACTACCCAGTTACAGAGTAGTGTTTAGTAGTCCCAAAATAAGCTACTACGCATGTTGGGAACCATGATGATCTCAAGTCTAAGGATTCTACATAAACACTACTTGAGACCAACTGATGACACATGGAATCTTTGAAGTGTCTCATGGCGGGTCTATCCAACATATGTTCACTAACACATGTCCATATTATTGATTTGGTATCACCATACCATGATTCATGAGACATAATCATCAATCAATACATATGCTGATCTTTGAATCATATTTGTTCCTCATATGATATATGATCAGGGATCATTTAGAAATAGCAACATTTTAGCATTAAGAGTCTCATGAATAAGTCACATACTCATTGATCAATAATGATAATGTCTATTTCAAGGAACAAAGTAATGTATCATAAACATAGTATGTGATATATACAACATTTCCATGTTGCCTCTAGGGCATATCACTAACACAAACTTCACTTGAGTATCCTTCCTTAACCTATCCTTCTTCTCTATGTTTGCTTTTTGAAAACAAAATTGAATCAAATGACCATTTCTACCACAATAGGTGCACTGATACTTGACTTGATGAGCAGTCGTATCATTTTGCTTCACAACGCTCACTTTAATAGAGAACTCTATTGCAATATCAGCAGATTTAAAGATAATTTATTTTCATTCAAATTTAACTTCAAACTTTCCCAGATCGAGTAACTTGACAACTTTAGGAGGATTGTTCTTAGTATGCTCAACAAAATTAAAAGCTAGACCATGATTTTTCACACTTGTTTTCGACTTATCCAGGATCATATTCAAATTCTTCTTGCCAAATGAAAATCTTTCTGAAGTGTCCTTAAGATACTCATTCTCTTTAACTAGTGAGAAATAAGATGAGCACTTAACAAATTCATTTGAAAGATCATTAGAAGGCTAGACTGAGGCAATTTCTCTTTTGCAACAAAAATCACTAAGTTGTCTAGTCCACGCTTCTATTTTAGTGTTAAGCTTGGGATAGTTAAAGCAAGAAAGAGTCTCATAATAAAGAATTTGTTGAATTAATTCCTAAGATAAATTAAGTCTAGCTTGTAACAAATCATAGTTAGAACAAGCTTTAGAAGAGTTAAACTTAAGCTTTTCCATGTCATCATTACGAAATTTTAACTTTTCATCATGAGAGTCATGCGCCAACCTTAATTCATCAAATCAAGCAGTTACATCCCTAAGTTGAACCATGTTTGATGTACTAATTCATCTAGCAGACTCCAACTCAGAATGCAAAACTTGACGAGGTCCACATGATTCTTCGTTAGGAATAGAAGCTTTAAGTCTATTAATCTCATAATTCAAGCTTTCAACAACAAAATTATTTTCTTTCAATTTCTTTTTGGCCTTTTTCAATTCAATAGCAATTTAACTATACCATCTTCAAGCTCATCATACGATGGGCTTACCACATCAAGATCACTGTAGTTGTCGTTGTTGTTGTTGCTTGCCATGAAGCATATGCCCGTGAACTTATCATTCTTCTTTTTCTTTCCTCTAGCATCATCATCATTGTGGTCGACATCTTCGCAACTCTCATATTCTACATCACTCAAATCAAGACGCCCAAGAACCGATATGATCTTTTTGGCAAACTTGTGACGGAAATTGCCGCACTTGATGTTGTTGTCCTTAGATGGTCGGTAATAATAACTCTTGTCTTCCTTGACCACTCTCCCTTTGAGCTTGGCACGGTCCATCTTAATGTGGCCTGACTCACCACATTCATACATCTGAGTGGACTTGACATGCCACCTTGCTTCCTCACCCTCACATTATTGAGTGCCTTGCATGCCAATGAGGAGATCAGCACCAGATCTTCTTTAGGTAGCTACTCGAACTGTTCCTCTGAAAAAGAAGTCAATGCAGACAAGGAAACATAAGACAATGCACTCGACAAAGCAGCCTACACGGGGTTAGTCATAAGTGCATCTCATAGGTTTTTAATCTAGAATAAAGATCATCCATGGTTAGAGTATCTAGATCAATAGTTTGATTAATGGTCATGACAACCATCAGCCAAACAGAACCTAAAGATCTCAAAATTTTAGTTGCATTATCTCCATCAGTAGGAATAACATTAACACTACGCAAATTACACAATATCTTCTCAAAACGAGCAAAAAGATCATCAATAGATTCACCAGATATCATAGCAAAGTCAGAGCACTCTTTTTTATACAAATTCCTGCACACTTGATTTTAGTGGTTCCTTCATGATAATCATAAAGAGTTTTCCACATTAAGTGGGCAAAATTAATACTAGCTACTTAATCAAATTATTTGTGAGAAATTCCTTGAAACAACAAGTTATGAGCTTGAGCATTTAAATCAACATCTGCTTTATTTAAAGTCATAATAGTAACATGAACTTCGAATAGTCTATAAACTTTATTCCAAATGTCCCTACCCTGAGCCTCAATGTACGCTCTCATCCTACACTTCCAAAAAGTAAAGATGGTCATTTGGTTCAATTCTGCTTTAGAAAACAAAGAGAGAAAAGAAGGATAGGTGTTTTCAACCAGCTGCTTCACAAGGTCAAACAAGCAAGGTTAACCCAGATGTTCAACCCATTGTTTCCCGCATCAGACCAGCTTCTCAAGAGACTTTTGACCAGTAGTCTCTACTCGTTTAGACCGATCAGGAGTCAGACCAACTTTACACATGCAGTCAGATCATTTTTTACTAGTTTTTTTTGCTCGTTTAGACCGATCAATAGTTAGACCAGCTCTGCTGAGGAGATCAGACCATTTCGTGGTCAAATCAACATCTCATCGATTGTATGTCAAATGCTACTACTTCACTTAAATCTTTATTAGTTCATGCTTTTTCCCCTGTTCATCGAGTATCTCAGTACTTGATACCTAAATCTTTATTGTCTAACCGCAGTACTAAGGTATCAACGATTGTTCATGCTCTGTAGTCTCGTCGAAAAAGGAAGGAGAACAGTAGTTCATTGACTCCAGTTGCTCTCGCCACATGACTAGAGACTCACGATGGTTCTCCTCCTTTACTCATTGTCGAGACCCGAATATGCAAATCCAGACTCTCTGTGTATACTGCACTAGTCCAGGATCACGCTAGTGCACACAGTCAAACATAGAGGTAATCATTACCACAATCACGATATTAAATAAAGAAAACTCAAATTATTAATCAATATCCAAAAAAATGAGACCTTATGGTCAAGCTTACAATCTCAATAGCCTTAGGGGCTTAACAAAAATTAGCAGCGGAACATCCAAAATAAAACGTAGTGGCCAATCGACATGCCCACGGGCAATCGAGTGGGGAGCAAAGCCTAGAACGCGTAGTCGTCGAAGTACTCGCCTCCTGGAACCTCCTGCTGGTAGTACTCCTCATCCTCAACTGAGCAACATAGACATAAAGCCGTGAGTACATTGGTACTCAGCAAGCCGTTTGTAACAAATGATGCAACATAGTATGCAAGGCTTACCAATGGAAGGCTCAAAGGGTTAATTTGCATAAACAGCATTTGAAATTACCATAAATAGATTGAAGGCGAATTGTAAATAAAACAATAACGAATAATCAAAGGAATTGAAGTAAACTACTTATGGACCTCCCATCCACAAGCTAAACCCACCCGCTTATGGATATCCCATCCACAAGCCAAACCAACAGTGAATTAACCATCCACTGACCAGCTACAAATTTTCCAAGAGTAACTATACCTCGTGTGAAATCACCGAGCATTGTCCATGACCGAGGACGCGGCTATTCGAATAGTTTTACACTCTGCAGAGGTTGCACAACTGTACCCACACGATGTGATTAGCCTCAGCTTAAGGTAATCACAACAAGGCCTTTACAAAGTTCAGTTCCAACTCAATCCCGCCCGCTAGGGTTTCGCATCACACCCCCCCTTGCGCCTCATGGAAATCAGCATCCATGCTCATCACAATGGCGAAATTAAAGTTGAAACGTCCCAAATTAATCAGCCAGGTCTATCCCATACTAGACATGTGGTTTGCACGGTAAAGCTCAGATCAATGGCGCACAAAGTTAAGTCCTTAAGTGTTCTCGGGCGAGACTACCACATCCCTCGAAGTGCTCCAACACTTCCCCCTTTACTTGCACGATCACTCGCCCGAGTGAAAACCAATTTTGTATAACCACGCCAACGACACACCAATGCCATGTCACAAATTTTATATTGGTGGCACCAACCACGATTCGGTGTATCATTAAGTCAAATTAATTAATCACATGTGATGATGAACCCAAACGATACTAAAAGCATGGCTAAGCATACTAATCGTGCCATCCCAAATGTGATCGTAACATAGCATCACTACTAAGTTTCCCAACCTATGGTGACAATGGCATCATGGCATTCAAATTTAACAAGGAGGGAATTACTCAATTGAGGTGATAACTACCAATTACAAGGTTTGTACAAAAGTAGCGATGCAATGTAATTTAAAACAAAATATTTAAATAATAGATTACAAACTGGGTTCAACATGATTAAAGGACACAACTTGCCTTGGCCTTGCTCAGTTGACGGCTCTTGATCTCCAAATCCGACGGCGGCTCCCTCGAACGCGTGATCTAACGAGAGAGAAAACAAAACGAAGAGACAAAATAAATTCAAATGAACTCCAAAAATTCTCAAACCTGAACCAAAAGATAGAGCTCAAATTTAGATGAATTTAGGAAAAAGAATCGGGTCAATCGGAGCTAGGATGAGGGAGAACGGGACTCTGGAAAATCTGGTTTTAGGAAAAAGGCTGAAATTCGGAAATTGCACTCTGCCGTAGACCCGGTGCACGGTATGGGTGGTCTGTGGTGAACCCGGCGCACGGAACAGTGCGGCTGACTGGGCAGCTGGCGCGGCGGCTAGGGCTGACATGGCAGACACGTGGACGGGTAGGGCTGACGTGGCAGGGTGACGTGGCACCTGGGGGCCTCGGGTGCTGACGTGGCTGCTGACGAGGCTGCTGACTAGGCTGACACGTCGGCCTAGGGCTGACGTGGCCGGCTTGCGTGGCTAGGCTGAGCGGCTCGGGCGCGCGGCGGCGGGGACGATCGGACGGCTGCGGTGCGGTGAGCGTGGACGCATCCGGGCCGTCGGCCCAGATCTGAACGGGCGGCGGGGATCAAGCGGCTCGGGGCGAGACGGCGGTCGATCGCCGACGCGTGGCGGGCGCGCTGCGCGAAGCGTCGCGCGGACGCGGCGCGGGCGGGCGGCGGGACCGAGGGCGACGCGAGCGGCGGCGACGGGCTTGTCTCCGGCATCAGCGACGGCGGAGCGGAGAGAGGGGCGCGGCGGCAGGGTCCTCACCGGCAACGGTGACGACGGCCGGCAGAAACGGCGGACGGCGGAGGGACGGCGACGAACGACGGCGAAGCCGACGAGGCGTAGGCGGCGACCTCTGAGGACGGCGGCGGCGCACGGCGGCGAAGGCGGCGGCTGCGGGATGACGGCGAACCTCGGGGTCGGCGCCCTTAAATACCCGGGCGGCGGCGAGGGCGGGCGGCGGCCGAGTGGGCTCGGCCCACTAGGGTTAGGGGGGTTTTTTTCTTTTTCTTTTTCCAGAAATCCAAATAAACTTCAAAAAGCTCTAGAAAATAGCAAATAAATCCGGAAAATTCACCAAAAATACCAGGAAACTCCTTGAGACTCAGGAAACTCAAATAAAATATTTTTGGCAAATGTTAATGTTTAATTTAATCATATTAAATCTAAATAAATTCTGAAAATTCCTTTTAAGCTTTCATTAATTCCAGAAAAATCCAAATGGTGGATTTTATTTTAAAAGCTTCAAAAAGGCTCTGAAAATCAGGATGTTACAAACCTTACCCCCTTAAATGGGATCTCGACCCCGAGATCCGGGCTCACTACTAGAATAGGTTCGGAAACTCTGCCTTGAGATCCTCTTCGCGCTCCCAGGTGGCTTCCTCCTCGGAGTGGTTGCTCCACTGAACTTTGCAAAAGCGAACAACTTTATTCCGGGTGACTCGCTCTGACACATCCAAGATTTTCACAGGACGCTCTTTGTAGGAGAGATCCTCCTGAAGATCAATTGCCTCAACTGGTACAGCCTCCTCTGGCACTCTCAAACACTTCTTCAGCTGGGACACATGGAAAACATCATGTACCCCACTGAAGGACGCAGGTAGCTCCAATTGATAAGCAACCTCTCCCCTGCGTTTCAGAATTCTGAACGGACCGACATACCTTGGTGCAAGCTTCCCTTTTTGCTGAAACCTCTTCACACCTTTGAATGGTGTGATCCTGAGATACACAAAATCATCTGGCTCAAAACTCAGCTCTCGGCGTCTGGTATCCGCATAGCTCTTTTGCCTGGCCTGGGCAGTCCTCAACCTCTCCTGAATCAAACGGACCTTGTCCTCAGCCTCTTTTAAACAATCTGGACCAAACACCTGACCTTCCCCTGTCTCTTTCCAATTGAGAGGGGTCCTGCATTTCCTGCCATAGAGTGCTTCAAATGGTGACATCTGCAAACTTGCCTGATAACTATTGTTGTAGGAAAACTCTGCAAAAGGCAAACAGCTGTCCCACTTAGGTCCATGATCTAGCACACATGCTCTCAACATATCCTCAAGAATCTGATTGACTCGCTCTGTCTGGCCATCTGTCTGGGGATGGTATGCGGTACTGAAATTCAGGTGCGTTCCCATAGCCTCATGGAAACTACCCCAAAACCGAGAAGTGAACTGGGACCCTCGATCTGACACTATTTTCTTGGGCACTCCATGCAAACTGACGATCCTCGACATATACAGCTCTGCCAATCTGTCACCGGTGTAGGTTGTCTTCACTGGGATGAAGTGAGCAACCTTGGTCAATCGGTCCACGATGACCCAAATCGAATCATAGCCCGCTTTGGTCTTAGGCAGACCGACTATGAAGTCCATACCAATCTCTTCCCATTTCCACTCAGGGATTTTCAACGGCTGGAGCAAACCTGCTGGCCTCTGATGCTCTGCCTTAACTCTCTGACAGACATCACAAAGGGCCACATACTCAGCGATCTCACGCTTCATACTAGGCCAGCAATATTTTTCTTTAATGTCCTGGTACATCTTGGTACTGCCAGGGTGTATCGAGTATAACGACTCGTGAGCTTCCTTTAGCAACAGATCCTTTATCTCCTTCTTATTGGGCACACACAAACGTTGCTTGAACCACAGGGTCCCTTGGGCATCCTCTGAAAATCCTGACTCTTTTCCTTCACTCAAACTCTTTTTGATGAGCTGAAGTGCCTCATCATCCGTCTGAGCCTGACGAATCTGACCATCCAAAGTGGGCTGCAACTCCATTGCTACCAAAAATCCTTCCTCGACCAATTCCAAACTGAGCCTTTGGAATTCCTCATGCAAAGCTGGCTGACTCTCCTTGACCATCACTGAATTACAATAAACCTTCCTGCTCAGAGCATCTGCGACCACATTGGCCTTCCCTGGGTGATAATGGATTCCGACATCGTAATCCTTTATCAACTCCAACCACCTCCTCTGCCTGAGGTTAAGCTCAGACTGGGTAAAGATGTATCTCAAACTCTTGTGATCCGTATAAATCTCACATCTATTACCCAAGAGATAGTGCCTCCAAATTTTCAAAGCAACATAGGCATAAAGCCGTGAGTACATTGGTACTCAGCAAGCCGTTTGTAACAAATGATGCAACATAGTATGCAAGGCTTACCAATGGAAGGCTGAAAGGGTTAATTTGCATAAACAGCATTTGAAATTACCATAAATAGATTGAAGGCGAATTGTAAATAAAACAATAATGAATAATCAAAGGAATTGAAGTAAACTACTTATGGACCTCCCATCCACAAGCTAAACCCACCCGCTTATGGATATCCCATCCACAAGCCAAACCAACAGTGAATTAACCATCCACTTGTTGGAAATATGCCCTAGAGGCAATCATAGAGATGATGATATTTCGTTGTATCCATGATTTAATAAATGTTCCTTGAATATTGCCTTTGTGTTGATTAACAAGTATGTGACTTGTTTGTGAAACTCTTTACTTATATGGTTATTCTAAAGTTGTCCCTGGTCGGAGTTCATGTGAGGACACACGTGAATGATGGATTAGCACATGTATCGGTTGATGACCATGTTTCACAGGTCATAGACATGGAGATGTCAAACCAATAATGTGGACACATGTTTAGAACATGGGGTTGGACCAACCCAACATGAGACATAACAATTATACTTATGATTCTCTCTCTACACAATGTGTACGCCTTGTCCTTAGACCTGAGATTGTCGCATGTACTTGAGATGTGAATCGACCTACTTAGGGGCTATCAAACGCTACTCCGTAAATGGGTAGTTATAAAGGTAGTTTTCGGGTTTGTCATGAAGCATGCTGCGAGGCATGGTCAGTCGAGATGGGATTTGCCCCTCTCTATCTGAGAGAGATATCTCTGGGCCCCTCGAGTGATCGGATCCAGAAATGCATGGCCATGCTACTTAAGGTTAAGAGTAACCTAGTAAGGGATTCCGGATCACAGGATCGAGAAAGAGTGGTCAGCTTGGAGCTCGACCAAATATCGTGAGGCAAAGGGATTGGCATGTACATAAAGTTGTGATGGTTCGTCCGATATGATCTTTGTGTATGTTTAGGAGTTGGCACGTCTTGCTAGAGGCCACTGCCAACTAGGTAACTCTTATCCGGTAGATTGCGAATCTATGCATAACTTGTTTTTGCAGGATGTATGTGACCAGTATGGCCTAATGTGTATGTGATGCATGTTTGTAATATTTTCATGACCTGCGTGTCGTGGGTTCGGCAACACGGCTGGAGCCATTGTGTTGTCAAAGTATTGTATTAACGGCCTGCGTGCCGACTTGTGATGATGCCTTGTATCCATGTATTTTATTACTAGTTGTTATGAGTAATAGCTTATATTAGTACTTGGAGGACACATCACTTGGAAGGATGGCACACATGAACCATGGAGATGGAGATCATCATGGTGGACAGATTCTATGGCGATGGAGATCACCATGAGAAATGGGCCATACTGAGTCACAACTGTGTGAATGCTATTCCTATTGTTTTACTTCTATGCATGCTTGAATGGTAGAAGTATAGCGATCCCTCACATAATGTTAAGTTAAAACATATGCCCTCCCAACTAAACTCTGCACCATCCCATGTCTTGTAAATTGATGGTGGGTCTATAAAATTAGGGCACCATCGACTTTCCTTGACTAGATGGGTTTGTATCGGATACATACATGCATAAGGCTTGGTGAACTTAACAAGGTTATCATAAAGGTTATGGGCCTTGGGGCATAAAGGTTGGGCGCCGAGGCATAGAGATGTCACCCAACAACAAGAGTCATATAGAGATATGATTAGTAAGGTGTTACTTACCGAATTACCTTGTCTCCTAGCGGTGATGCAAAAGCTCACTAGTAGACTAGTTAATTGCGGATCTTGAATCGCTAAGAATCAATAGAGGGATATTGATTTTAGTGGTAGTACATTCTATTAAATTTGTTTAATACGGTTTACTCTATCATGGTTCTATTTGTCTTAGTATTTTGCATTTCCTATTGTAGATCAATGGCATCTAGCAGCCGTGCACACCCTTTTGCTTTGCGATTGATTCTTGAGAAAGAAAAATTAAATGGAACAAACTATTCGAACTGGGTCCGTAACCTGAGAATTGTTCTCAGGGCAGATAAAAAGGAAAACGTTCTGGACACCCCAATCCCAGAAGAGCCTGCTATCAATGCGGCTGCTGCTGTTAAAACTGCCTATAAGAAAGCATGTGATGACTCTCTTGAGATTAGCTGTCTTATGCTTGCATGCATGGAACCTGACCTTCAAAAGCAGTTTGAGGATCAGGAACCGTATGATATGATCATGGCGCTTAAGGACATGTTCCAGACACAGGCCAGGACTGAACGGTTCAATGTCTCTAAGGCTTTTCTGGAATGCAAGTTAACAGAAGGTGCACCCGTAGGCCCACATGTGATCAAAATGGTTGGTTACAGTCAGACTTTGGATAAACTTGGTTTTCCAATTGGCCAAGAGTTGGCAACTGATTTCATTTTGGCGTCTCTTCCACCTAGCTATGGACATTTCATTTCGAACTACCATATGCATGGGGTGGAAAAGGGCCTTAATGAGCTTTGTGGGATGCTCAAAACAGCAGAGAGTGACATTAAGAAGTGTGCAGGGCCTAGCCATGTGATGGTTGTGCAGAACAAGTCTAGCTTCAAGAAAAAGGGTAAGAAGTCATGGGCAAAGGATAAGGGCAAGGTTAAAGATATGATCTCGAAGCCAACGCCTAAGCCTAATGCTGGACCTGGAGCTGAGACAGTATGCAAGAAGTACATGGATTCCGAGGAATGCAAGAAGAAGGCTGGAAGTAAGACTTCCACCCATGGTACACTTGTCATAAATGTTTTAGACATTTTTCTTGCTGATTCTCCTATTAACTCTTGGGTATTTGATACCGGATCAGTTGCTCACATTTGCAACTCGATGCAGGGGCTAATAAGAAGTAGAGGAGTCGCAAGAGGTGAAGTTGATTTTCGCGTCGGAAATAAAGCAAGGGTTGCTGCGTTAACCGTCGGCACCATGCAACTTCAGCTTCCTTCAAGATTTATTATGGAATTGAATAATTGTTATTATGTTCCTAGTATGAGTCGAAACATTTTATCCCCCTCATGTTTGATGAGAGATGGTTATTCATTTGCAAGTAAAGACAATGGTTGTTTGATCTCTAAAAATGAAATGTTTGTGGCTTTTGCGCCCATTGTGAATGGGTTATTTATTTTAAATCTTGATGATGCGCCCATCTTTAACATAAATGCTAAAAGACTTCGACCTAATGATTTGAATCCCACCTATGTTTGGCATTGTCGTTTGGGTCACATAAGTGAAAAACGCATGAAGAAGCTCCATGATGATGGTCTTCTAACTTCGTTTGATTTTGAATCATACGAGACATGTGAAGCTTGTTTGCTTGGTAAGATGACCAAGTCACCTTTCAAAGGTTCTTTTGAGAGGGCATCAGACTTGTTGGAAATCATACATACTGATGTATGTGGACCAATGAGCACGACTGCTAGAGGTGGATTTCATTACTTCATAACTTTCACTGATGATTTTAGTAGATATGGCTATGTCTACTTAATGAAGCATAAGTCTGAAACTTTTGAAAAGTTCAAAGAGTTCCAGAATGAGGTTGAAAATCAACGTGCCAAGAAAATTAAGGCTCTGCGATCTGATCGTGGTGGCGAGTATTTGAGTCATGAATTTAGCAATCATCTGAAGAGTTGCGGAATTGTTCCACAGCTAACACCGCCCGGAACGCCTCAAAGAAACGGGGTATCCGAGCGGTGTAATCGGACCTTGTTGGACATGGTTCGATCGATGATGAGCCAGTCAGATCTACCATTATCATTTTGGGGTTATGCTCTAGAAACAGCAGCTTTCACACTTAATAGGGTACCGTCTAAATCCGTAGTTAAGACACCATATGAGATATGGACTGGGAAGAGTCACAATTTGTCTTTTCTAAAGATTTGGGGATGTGAGGCGTTTGTCAAGCGACTACAGTCGAACAAGCTCACACCCAAGTCGGATAAATGCATTTTCGTGGGATATCCGAAGGAAACCTTTGGATATTACTTCTACAACCGACTAGAGGGCAAAGTGTTTGTCGCTCGAAATGGTGTTTTCCTAGAGAAAGAGTTTCTCAACAGGGAAACAAGTGGAAGAACGGTGCAGCTTGAAGAGGTTCAAGATGAACCAATCGGGGAAGACTCGACGAATGATGTCCACGTGGCAGAACAAGTTGAGGAACCCATGGCAAAGGAAGCACCACCACCACGAAGGTCGGAAAGGCTCCGCAATGCGCGAGATATGTTATTGTTAGACAATGATGAGCCTACGACCTATGCGGAAGCAATGATGGACCCAGACTCTGAGAAATGGCAAAGTGCCATGAGATCCGAGATAGCATCCATGGGAGACAATCAAGTTTGGAACTTGGTTGACCCGCCTGATGGTGTTAAAACCATAGAGTGCAAATGGATCTATAAAAAGAAGATTGATATGGATGGAAATGTTCATATCCATAAAGCTCGACTTGTCGCAAAAGGTTTTCGGCAAGTTCAAGGAGTTGACTACGATGAGACCTTCTCGCCTGTAGCGATGCTTAAATCTATACGGATCATTCTAGCTATTGCTGCATATTTCGACTATGAGATATGGCAGATGGATGTCAAAACGGCTTTCCTTAATGGAAATTTAACCGAGGACGTGTATATGATACAGCCCAAGGGTTTTGTCGATCCAATCAATGCTAGAAAAGTATGCAAACTTCAAAAATCCATTTATGGATTGAAGCAAGCATCTCGGAGTTGGAACATTCGTTTTGATGAAGTGGTCAAAGGGTTTGGCTTCATCAAAAATGAAGAAGAATCTTGCGTTTACAAAAAGGCAAGTGGGAGCTCGCTCGTATTTCTAATCTTATATGTAGATGACATATTACTGATTGGAAATGATATTCCTATGCTCGAGTCCGTTAAGACCTCACTGAAAAATAGTTTTTCAATGAAGGACTTAGGGGAAGCGGCATATATTTTGGGTATTAAGATCTATAGAGATAGATCAAAAAGGCTAATAGGATTAAGCCAGAGTACTTACATTGACAAAGTGTTGAAACGGTTCAACATGGAGGAGGCAAAGAAAGGGTTCTTGCCCATGTCTCATGGCATAAATCTTGGCAAGACTCAGTGTCCTTCGACAACTGATGAGCGAGATCGCATGAGTAAGATTCCATATGCTTCGGCAATTGGATCTATCATGTATGCTATGATATGTACTCGCCCAGATATTTCCTATGCTCTAAGTGTTACGAGCAGATACCAGGCTGATCCCGGTGAGAGTCACTGGACAGCGGTTAAAAACATCCTCAAGTATTTGAAAAGAACTAAGGATGTGTTCCTAGTCTACGGAGGTGAGGAAGAGCTCGTTGTAAATGGTTACACCGATGCAAGCTTCCAAACCGACAAAGACGATTACAAATCGCAATCGGGTTTTGTGTTCATTTTGAACGGTGGTGCGGTCAGTTGGAAGAGTTCCAAGCAGGACACTGTTGCTGACTCTACAACGGAGGCCGAGTACATTGCAGCTTCTGAAGCAGCAAAGGAAGGTGTTTGGATAAGGAAGTTCATATCTGAACTAAGTGTGGTTCCTAGTGCGTGCAGTCCTCTGGATCTTTACTGTGATAACAGTGGAGCCATTGCGCAAGCCAAGGAGCCAAGGAATCACCAAAAGAACAAACACGTACTGCGGCGGTTTCATCTCATTCGAGAGATCCTCAATCGAGGAGATTTGAAGATATGCAAAATACATACGGATTTGAATATTTCAGATCCTTTGACGAAGCCTCTCCCACAGCCTAAGCATGAGGCGCACACAAGAGCTATGGGTATTAGATATCTTCTAGATTGACTCTAGTGCAAGTGGGAGACTGTTGGAAATATGCCCTAGAGGCAATCATAGAGATGATGATATTTCGTTGTATCCATGATTTAATAAATGTTCCTTGAATATTGCCTTTGTGTTGATTAACAAGTATGTGACTTATTTGTGAAACTCTTTACTTATATGGTTATTCTAAAGTTGTCCCTGGTCGGAGTTCATGTGAGGACACACGTGAATGATGGATTAGCACATGTATCGGTTGATGACCATGTTTCACAGGTCATAGACATGGAGATGTCAAACCAATAATGTGGACACATGTTTAGAACATGGGGTTGGACCGACCCAACATGAGACATAACAATTATACTTATGATTCTCTCTCTACACAATGTGTACGCCTTGTCCTTAGACTTGAGATTGTCGCATGTACTTGAGATGTGAATCGACCTACTTAGGGGCTATCAAACGCTACTCCGTAAATGGGTAGTTATAAAGGTAGTTTTCGGGTTTGTCATGAAGCATGCTGCGAGGCATGGTCAGTCGAGATGGGATTTGCCCCTCTCTATCTGAGAGAGATATCTCTGGGCCCCTCGAGTGATCGGATCCAGAAATGCATGGCCATGCTACTTAAGGTTAAGAGTTAACCTAGTAAGGGATTCCGGATCACAGGATCGAGAAAGAGTGGTCAGCTTGGAGCTCGACCAAATATCGTGAGGCAAAGGGATTGGCATGTACATAAAGTTGTGATGGTTCGTCCGATATGATCTTTGTGTATGTTTAGGAGTTGGCACGTCTTGCTAGAGGCCACTGCCAACTATTACCAAGTATGTGTACTCGCGTCATGTCTAAACATACGTGAACCTATAGGGTCACACACTTAAGGGCTGAAGCCTAATTCGGATTGGATCCGGGTTAGACTGGGTATTGAGTCCTAATGGGCCTCCATTCGTAGATGCCCATTGTGAGGACGTCTATAAAAGGAGGGCAAGGGCGCACAAGAGAGGAGAGTTTTTTTGTGACATCCTCAAACCCTGGCCGCCACCCCTCCCACGCCCTGGGCGCTCGCGCGGATCTAGTAATCCGGCGTGCGTCGCTTCCTCCCGTACGTGTGGATACCTTTTAGCGGCGCTGCATCTGTAGCGTTTGGACGAACCGCAATAGAGGAGTTGTACGTGGGACGCCGCGACGTGGACGAGGAAGTAGTACGACTACTCTGCCCCGACGTGCTGCATCGACGTAGTACGACTACTCTGCCCCGACGTGCTGCATCATTCCGCACCTGCGCGTCTAGTGGTAATTCCGTGATCTATAACTGCAGTGATCTTGGTTTACGGGTAGAATTTTTTTTAATTTGCGCTAGCGTAGCCTACCCGTAGTCCTTCACCACTGACCAGCTACAAATTTTCCAAGAGTAACTATACCTCGTGTGAAATCACCGAGCATTGTCCATGACCGAGGATGCGGTGTTGGTGATATGCCCTAGAGGCAACATGGAGATGTTGAATATATCACATACTATGTTTATGATACATTGCTTTGTTCCTTGAAATAGACATTATCATTATTGATCAATGAGTATGTGACTTATTCATGAGACTCTTAATGCCAAAATGTTGCTATTTCTAAATGATCCCTGATCATATATCATATGAGGAACAAATATGATTCAAAGATCAGCATATGTATTGATTGATGATCATGTCTCATGGATCATGGTATGGAGATACCAAATCAATAATATAGACATGTGTTAGTGAACATATGTTGGATAGACCCGCCATGAGACACTGCAGAGATTCCATGTGTCATTAGTTGGTCTCAAGTAGTGTTTATGTAGAATCATTAGACTTGAGATCATCATGGTTCCCAACAAGCGTAGTAGCCTATTTTGGGACTACTAACCACTACTCCGTAACTGGGTAGTCATAAAAGTAGTCTTCGGGTTTGCTATGAAACATGTAGTGGGATGTGAATGATCAAGATAGAATTTGCCCCTCCTTATGGGAGAGATATCTCTGGCCCCTTGATGTAATGGATTATGAAAGTGCATGGCCATGCCAATGTGATTGAGGAGTCAATCACAAGTTTATAATCCATCACGGAATCGAGAGAGTGATTGAGCTATTAAGAGGATGACACAGGTCTCGCCTTGAGCTTAATCTATATCGTGAGGCAAAGGGATTCGTACATGAGAACATTACAGGTTCAGCCGATATGATCTTTACGTATACTTTGGGTTAATATGTCTTGCTAGAGGCCGCTATTAACAGGGTGACCGGAAAGGTGTTTCCGGGTCGTGACCAAGTATACGTGAACCTACAGGGTCGCACACTTAACGGGTTGGAACACTAATTCGAATGTGATTCAGATGTGGGCTCAATTCGGATAGACTCCTATTGGGCCTCGGTCCACGAGGCCCAAGTGAGGAGGTCTATATATTTGGAGGCGGGGGCTGAGGGATGTACGCTTCTGTTCCTCCCGAGCAAAACCCTAGCCGCCACCTCCCGAGCCAAACCCTAGCCGCTCGCGAGTGCTGGTACACTCGCGATCGGCGTTCCAGCCCCGGACGTGTGGATACCGGTGGAGGCGCTGCTCGTTGCGGCGTTGATCGACATCAACAAACTACAGATTGGATCTGCTCGTGGTGTGGTTGATCGCGTGGAGGAGACGATCTGTTCGGGACGATCGGCTACTTCCACTACTACCTCACGCGCGTGGTTGGATCGGCTTCTCCAACTCTTCTTCCGCTGCGCTGCGCGTCTAGTGGTAACGATCTATGATCCCTCCTTAGCATGATGTCCTGGTGTGCGCGGTAGAAATTTTTTATTTTCTGCTATCGTAGCCTACGCGCGTTCCTTCACGCGGCTATTCGAATAGTTTTACACTCTGCAGAGGTTGCACAACTGTACCCACACGATGTGATTAGCCTCAGCTTAAGGTAATCACAACAAGGCCTTTACAAAGTTCAGTTCCAACTCAATCCCGCCCGCTAGGGTTTCGCATCACACCCCCCCCTTGCGCCTCATGGAAATCAGCATCCATGCTCATCACAATGGCGAAATTAAAGTTGAAACGTCCCAAATTAATCAGCCAGGTCTATCCCATACTAGACATGTGGTTTGCACGGTAAAGCTCAGATCAATGGCGCACAAAGTTAAGTCCTTAAGTGTTCTCGGGCGAGACTACCACATCCCTCGAAGTGCTTCAACACTTCCCCCTTTACTTGCACGATCACTCGCCCGAGTGAAAACCAATTTTGTATAACCACGCCAACGACACACCAATGCCATGGCACAAATTTTATATTGGTGGCACCAACCACGATTCCGTGTATCATTAAGTCAAATTAATTAATCACATGTGATGATGAACCCAAACGATACTAAAAGCATGGCTAAGCATACTAATCGTGCCATCCCAAATGTGATCGTAACATAGCATCACTACTAAGTTTCCCAACCTATGGTGACGATCGGACGGCTGCGGTGCGGTGAGCGTGGACGCATCCGGGCCGTCGGCCCAGATCTGAACGGGCGGCGGGGATCAAGCGGCTCGGGCGAGACGGCGGTGGATCGCCGACGCGTGGCGGGCGCGCTGCGCAAAGCGTCGCGCGGACGCGGCGCGGGCGAGCGGCGGGACCGAGGGCGACGCGAGCGGTGGTGACGGGCTTGTCTCCGGCATCAGCGACGGCGGAGCGGAGAGGGGGGCGCGGCGGCAGGGTCCTCACCGGCGACGGCGACGACGGCCGGCAGAAACGGCGGACGGCGGAGGGACGGTGACGAATGACAGCGAAGCCGACGAGGCGTAGGCGGCGGCCTCTGAGGACGGCGGCGGCGGCTGCGGGATGACGGCGAACCTCGGGGTCGGCGCCCATAAATACCCGGGCGGCGGCGAGGGCGGGGCAGGCCGGGCGGGCGGCGGGCCGAGTGGGCTCGGCCCACTAGGGTTAGGGGGGTTTTTTTCTTTTTCTTTTTCCAGAAATCCAAATAAACTTCAAAAAGCTCTAGAAAATAGCAAATAAATCCGGAAAATTCACCAAAAATACCAGGAAACTCCTTGAGACTCAAGGAACTCAAATAAAATATTTTTGGCAAATGTTAATGTTTAATTTAATCATATTAAATCTAAATAAATTCTGAAAATTCCTTTTAAGCTTTAATTAATTCCAGAAAAATCCAAATGGTGGATTTTATTTTAAAAGCTTCAAAAAGGCTCTGAAAATCAGGATGTTACACTCATGCCCCTGGTGATGAGATGATCACGTTTAGAGACAACTCTTAAGGATGAGTTCTTGCTAAAGGCACCGTGCACATCAACAACTTTATCTTAAAGGACGTCGCAGTAATCAGTAAGTTGAGCTATAAATTGCTTTCAGTTTCACAGTTGGTAGATCATAATCTTGAGGTGAACTTTAAAAAGCATTCATGATGTATTTGGATTCATCTAGTGATCTTTTATGCAAAATTAGTCGAGTTGGTCGCTTGTTTAAGGGTGACCTTTTGTATTTAGCTTTTTCTGATGTTAGGTGCCTTATTTCTTCAGACTCAAAAGATTTGTTCTTTTGGCACTATAGATTAGGTCATATTGGATTTGATCATCTCGGTTGGCCAAGTAGTATGAATCTGGTTAGAGGAATTCCTAGTATTAAGATTGAAAAGTCAATGGATCTAATTTGTTCACCTTGTTGACATCGTAAGATGGTCTCATCATCACATCCTCCTCTAACTCTTGTCATGACTCATTCTTTGGGTCAATTGTTGCATATGGACACAGTAGGTCCTTCTAGAGTTCAGTTAGTTGGAGGTAAATGGTATGTCTTGCTATTGTTGATGAATACTTTAGATTCTCTTGGGTTTATTTTATAGCATCTAAGAATAAAGCTTTCAGTCATTTTGGAGATATAGCTCTTAGACATGCTAATGAACTTCCAGGAGCACTTAGAGCAATGAGAAGTGATAATGGAACTAAATTCAAGAACACATCATTTGCTTGTTTTTACTGGAAAGGGTTTAGACCATCAATTTTTGTCAGCTCGAGTGCCTCAATAGAATGGTGTGGTCAAACGTAAGAATAGAACTTTGGTCGAGATGGCAAGAATAATGTTAAATGAACATGCTACTCCTAGGAAGTATTGGGCTGAAGTTGTTTTGACTGCCTGTTACATTTCCAGTAGAGTATTCTTGCGAGCTAAACTGCATAAGATCTCCTATGAGCTTCTATTTGGTTATTCTTCTAATGTGTCTCACTTGAGGGTTTTTGGATGTCGATGCTTCATATTTAAACATAGCAATCTTGATAAATTTAAATCTAGATCCTTAGATGTCATCTTTCTTGGTTATGCAGTTCACACTCGAAGCTATCGTGTACTCAACTTAGAAACTAACAAAATTGTTGAGACTTGCAAGGTCACTTTTAGTCCTAGTACTAGACCCAACAATACAGGTATACAGGTCTCTGACACATTCGAGGATATCTTCTATGACTTTGACGACGACAATAGGGAGTTCCTGAGTCACACTACAACACCTACGACCACTCATGAGGTAGATGCCACTACGACCTCTTTGACTACATCTATGACTACTCCTACGACCACTTCATAGGCTCCTCTACATATTCAACGAAGTCATCCCCCTGAAGAAGTGATTGGTGAGTTAAATAAGAGAGTTCTTCATAGTAGGTATAACTCAGTGCCTCATATGCTCATTCTACCTTCATCTCCTCTTTTGAACCCCAAGATATAAGTCACACTTTATCTGATGAGTCTTGGATTAATGCCATGCATGAGAAATTAGAAAACTTTGAGCGTAATAAAGTCTAGTATTTGGTTTCACCTCCTCATAGTCATAATGTTATTGGAACTAAATAGGTCTTTAAGAACAAACAAGTGAGGATAGTGTTGTTATTCGAAATAAGGCTAGACTTTTGGCTCAAGGATTCACCCAGGTAGAATGTCTTGACTTTGGTGAAACATTTGCTCCTGTTGCTCGATTAGAAACCATTAGAATTCTGATAGTGAGAGACCATGTGGTTATGACCCCATGTTCGTGGGTTCTGGAAAGATTGAGTTTGGATTGTGCATTTCGTGCCATGATGGCATTTGGCTCAGTCGGGTTTGGTTAGTTGGACTTGAGGCGTATTCTTCTTCCTGTTTGAGCTTTTTGGGCCATTTTATACTTGCGTATGATTATTTGATGCTAATTGTGATTATTTGTGTTGAGCGGTGCTATGTGATGTGTTTCTTGTCTGTGATGGTTGCAGGACGTCGAGACGGAGTCATGGCGAGGCACGGGATGACCGGACTAGGCGCAGGCAGTGCCGAGGTCAGAACGGTCGAGGTGTGCCGAAGACGGCGAGGACTCGAGGTGGTTGCGAGGCTTGGACGAAAAGAAACGAGGAAACTTCCCGGAAGGTGCAGGAGGGGCGATTTGGTAATTTTGCAAGGCTGCACAAGTGGAGTGGTTTCCATTTGGAATTAGTGGGCAAAACAGGTTGGAGACCCGTTAGCCAAAGCCTATATAAGGAGGGGGTGTCTCCTGGTGCATGCATGTCTTTAGAGGGGAGCGTATGGTTTTTAGGGTTTTGCTTTTAGTGAAATGACCTTTGGAGAGGTTGTTTTGCTTTAGGCTTTAGTTGGTATGGAGAGTTGGTGAGGGAGACAGAGTGTGTGTTCTGCTCTCTTTCTTTCTCTCGTGTGTGTTCTTGGGTTTCTTGTGTTTGTGAGAGGATGGAGATGAGTTGAGACATCATGTAATCATTCCTCTGTTTATAATCGCGTATGGGGACTCCTTTGTGATCCTTTTGTTTCTAGGAATGAATCTTCTGAAGCTCATCTCTCGTACTTGCCTGTTTTCTCTTCGTATTCATCACTACTTGATTTCTCAGATTTTCGTTTTGATGTTGTTTCTAGCCGAGGAGTAGCAAAATGGATTGCTCAGTGATGGGAATAGGTCTCAAGACCATTTGATTGATTTTTCCCGAGAGCAAATTGATTGAATCAAAGATTCTCTTTTGTCACCTCCTTTGTTCATCATTTCTAGGGTTTCTCTCAATGGATCCTTGGCCCTCTTTTGATTCCCTTCATGAGTTGCCATGAGATTCTTGCTGGCATGTCCTGAGGTTGTCAGTAATCTGGTTGCAAAAGATCGTGAGCAAAGAATGAGAGTTCATTGAGTATTTTGAGTTTTGGTTCATTCTCTGTTGAAGTTACAGTTTTTGTCAAAATCTCAATTTCTTGCTCTCTAAATGAGTTCTTTTGGTTCTTGGGGCTCTCCTACTATTTAAATCAAGTCTTGTTCTGCTGGGTGGAAGAGATCAGAGAATTTCATCAAAATACCTGAATATAAGTAAGGTCTGAATTTTTCAGAGGGTTGTCGGGGTGCTTCCTGGGCTGGACTGGTCAGACCGGATTTTGAACTGCGGTCAAACCGGGTTAATAGGGGCGGTCAGACCGGCATTATGGGACCGGTCTGACCGGCCACTGCACACCGGTATGACCGGGCACTAGGGTTTTGCTGCTGCTCCTTTTTGGTTGCTTCTTCTCTGTCTTTCCTCTCTTTTTGTGGTTACCAAGAGTTCCAGAGAGCATGGAAATTTCTCTTCATAGTTTTCTGTAGCTATTGGAGAGAAGTTTCTCTAGTGGGTATTTTTGGGGGTTAAAAATTTTCAAGCAACATTCACCCCCCATTTGTTGCCGATTTCGATCCAACAGATAGCATTTACTGCATCAAAGGGTTTAAGACTATATCAAATGGATGTGAAAAAAATACTTTTTTAATGGCTATATTAAGTAGGAAGTTTATGGTACACAACCACCTAGTTTTGAGAATCCTAAGTTTCCTGATCATATCTACAAATTATCCAAAGCTATATGTGGTCTAAAAAGCACCCAGAGCATGGTATGACAGGCTTAAATCATATTTGCTAAAAATGACTTCCAAATGGGCAAGGTAGATAAGACTTTGTTTACTCTCAAGTATGGCTATGATCTTTTACTCGTACAGATCTATGTGGATGATATCATTTTTGGTGGTTCCTCTCATGCTTTTGTTTCCAAGTTTTTAGATACTATGAGTAGGGAAGTCGAGATGAGCATCATGGGAGAGCTCGCATTCTTCCTAGACTTTTAGATCAAGCAATTAAAGTTGGGTACTTTTGTTTATCAAACTAAGTTCGCTTCGACATGGGGACAGTCAAACCAATTTCCACACCGATGGGGTCTAATGTTGTGTTGGACCTTGACAAAGATGGAGAATCTATTGATCAAAAAGAATACAGAAGCATAATTGGCTCTCCTTTGTATCTCACCGCTTTAAGGTCAGACATACACTTTGCTGTGTGTGTGCATGCTGGCTTTAAGATTTCCCACATGCTTCACATCATCAAGTGGTAAAACGAATTATTTACTATTTTGGAGCACTAATAGGTTAACACACTTGATTTTGAATTGCATAGAAATATGTACTAGATTATCTTAACTGAATTGATTCCATGGCACAACATAGCAATGGCAAATTGGCACTCATAGTATTTAGCCTTCCAAAAGAAACCTTTGTTTGAAGCCATGAAGCCCACCTATTGACAAATTTGAAGAAAAAAACCCTATCGAAAGAAAACTTCATGGATGTTAGATAAATTGTAGTTAATTGTAGCATCCTAGGTCCAAATTAGTCCATTCGTTCTTATTTCATAAAAAATGCTTAACCTAAAAGAACTATGATTTATGCTAATAGGATATTATAGGTCCAATCCTAAATACTTACTACAAGGGGATTGCTCGATTTCAAGTCAAAGATGGCAGATTGGTGCTCTGTTAAGTGGTTCTTTCAACACTTGATCATCAAGAAAGTATTACTAATGAAACTAAAGGTCTTCGCATGGCTGCTACTTATGGATCGGCTCAACACAAAGCATATGCTATGTAGATGACATTGCTTGTCGGGGCTAGATCTCTCCTGTGTTCTATGCTCATAGGGTGTAGAGGAGACTCTCTAGCATTTATTCTTCTCCTGCCCATCAGCTAGAAGCAAAAGAGAAGGCACCTCACCATTGCACTGTTCTTTTCAAAGTTGAAACAGAAATCAGCCAAAAAGAGAAAATTGTACAACCTACCCCTAGCTCTCCCCTCTCTCCCCCCATTACGAGAAAATTGCACACAGAGTTATAGTCAGAATGATTGCAAAAGTAATTACAAGACATAAACATAGTAATCTCAAGTCCGAACAAAGGACAGGACTATTTATTGCTTTACATAATTAAAATTTTCAAAAAAATATGCTAATTATATAACACCATTCCAAATCAAGCCATCTGACCAACCATAAAACCCCCCAAAATGATTTAGAAATGGATATGAGCGGATAAGATAATAAATTTAAATTTTTAAACAAATTGTTGAATCCAAATATAGTTACAACTTTTAATTGAAAATTTTAAGTTCTAATTAAAACTTAGAATTCTACCATGAAATGTAAGGTGTGCTCGCGCGGGAGGGAGAAAAAGTGAAGTGCGTTCAAGTAGGTGGGAGAAAAATTATGACGTGCTCACACTGACCCTTAACTCGTAGCCCTCCACCCCTCTTGCCCCTTGTGCCATGACTCCTCCTCCCCCAACCTCCCGTGTCACACCTCGTCCTCCCCCCAACCCCTGCCGCCTCCTCACCCAACCCCCCTGTGCCACCTCCACTTCCACCCAGTGTTGTCACCCCCATCATCCTCTTCGGCTCCTCCATCCGCCCTTTCACTGGCCCCTATCAAGTAACCTCTAGCAAGGATGAATATTTTGGTGAATAATGTTATGGAATTGGATTATCAAATTGTTACATATGCCCTTGTGTTATACCAGTCAATAGTTGACCCTTCCATACTATTTTTTATTTCTACTGAATTACCCTTCTAAAATAGTACTTAGCCCAATTACAAATACATGTTATTGCCATTGCCATATGTAAGAAATAGTATATAATTTGTTCTTTCTAGCCCCATCAACGAAACTTACTATCACAAATTTTATTCATGTAACAAATGGACCATAACAACTATGAATTATGGAGGCGTGAAAATATTTTGAGGAATAATGTAAGACTGCAAGCATTTGGTATCAATAAGATATCATCCATTCTGAAAGGCATGTGTCCTGAAAATCCTAATGAGAAGATGAGCATAGCGAACAAGAGGAGTAGAAATAATGAAGACTCCAAACCTAACTATGATCCAAATGATGAGGAGGGAAGAGAGATAGAAGAAAGTGATGATAGCTTAGTACATGAGGAGGAGATGCACAAGGTGTTGTTTCTTCTTTGTACATGCTACTAATGATGTTCGACACTTGTGATCTTTACGTCATTGTATTGCAGTCTTACCTGCTAGTATTTTTATTACATTATTTGCTAATTTTAAATAGCACAAAGCAATGACACATCGTACTATTTTATCTAGCCTTGGATACTTCTCAAATGGCTCCAGGAACAAGACCTCGAAAAACAGCGACGACACCTTCACCAAATAAAACAAGGTTCTAGAGTGACATTGTCTACATCAAGACAAGTAAGCACAACACAGGCTGAAGGAGAGACCAGTCAAAGAAGAGATGTAGTGGATGCCCTAAATCCTCGAAGGAGTCCTTGAAAGAGACCGCCAGTTGTAGTACAAACCTCTCAACCGACATCTCATATTGCTGTGGCACCTTCTACTCAATGACAAAATGTAATGGATGCTCTAAGTCCTCGAAGGAGTCCTCAAAAGAAACCATTAGTTGTAGTACAAACCTCTCAACCATCATCTCATGTTGCTGTGGCACCTTCTACTCAACGAAGAGATGTCATTGATACCCTAAGTCCTCGAAGGAGTCATCGAAAGAGACCATCAGTTGTAGTACAACCCTCTCAACCGTCATCTCCTGTTGCTAAACCGTTATCTCTTGTTGCTTTGCCATAATCTACTATTGCTGAACTGTCACCTCTTGTTGCTATATCACCTTCTACTGCAGATGATGTAAATCAATGTATTCATGTTCTTGGGCAATTTCAAGAGGACTTCACATTGGAAGATCCAGGTAGTATATTGCTAATGCTTTCAACACATGATGCAATCTGACACTATGCATAATTCTTTTTCAGATACAACACTTACACCACCAACTGCAAAGCGAGTGTGTCATAGGGGGCAAACTATAGGTAAAGGGCTTGAAAAGTTGATTAGAGGGTTGGGAACTAAAATGCCAATTGCTTTTGTTGAAGAGAAGAGACGGCCTCAGGAACCAGTGCAAGCTGCCAAGTTAGCATCAAAGTGTGCCATTGCTGTTAGGCAGAATGTCCCTATCCTCCCGTATTGGAAAGAGTACAAGAAAGATGAAAATGGAAATGTTATTGCAGATTTTATGGGCAAAGTGGGTGTAAGTAAATTCCACAAAATTTCACATTTCGGTATTGTTACCATGTAGATTTCTCCTTTACTCTTACTGTATGGAGTGCTACAATAACAATCCTCGCTACAATTGTAGGTAAAGTTTGACATTAACATGAATGATAACAGAACGAAACATGTATGCATTGATATTCTCAAGAAAAGGGTGCGATAGATGTGATACAGGTTCAAGAAGTATTACATTGATGGTGTTCCACTAGACCAAGTCACACAAACATCACCACTAGACAGCATAAGTGAGGATCAATGGAAACAATTGTTGGAGAAGTGGTATGACCCAAAAAATATGGTTCGTAAGTACAACTATCATTCCAATTTTCTAAATCTGAATGTCTCTGACATCACCTTGTCTTTTTAGGAAACTTCTAAAAAAACAAACTGAATAGGGAGTAAGTTAAACTTCATCAGACAATAGGCTCTTAGAGCTACATTGCACATCACTATTCTAGTAAGTACATATCTTTTTTTAGGAAGAGCAGGATAACCGGTACCATATTTCAATAAGCAAATAATACAACCAGTCAGGAATTAATTATGTGGTTACAAAAGACTAGAACCCAACTATAGCAAGCATAGTATATACAAAACTTAGAGAACTAGGTAATTATCAGATAAATGTCTAGTCAATTTTGATCAATTATATTTGCCAAACAAGACAATCAAGTCTGAAACAATAGCTTGCATAGCATCAGTTACCATAGCTATGAACATTTATTACCAATAACTTATGTTTTCACTGTCACCTAATTTGTACCAGTTCAATAACAATTTCAAATTTTCATAACACAAATGTAGAGGGACAAATACAAAGAAAGGTTTTAGTGAGCCCGTAAACTAGGCAATGGTAAGTCATATACCTTTGTTGGTTCATTTCAATCTACGGTCCATATTCACATATATATACATTGGCATTCTGAGTAGCTTTAGTTTGACAAAAATATGACATTCTAGCTGCGTATTTGCCACCTTGGCTTGTTCTACATTAATTACCTACTTGCTTTAGGTCAGTTATGCCATCTCTTTTTGAACTGACAATGCTCACTTTTACTAGCACTGTTACTCTGTTAATCCAAACTTCAACCCTATTGGTCACAATAGAGCTATCCTTATAGCAGCTGGTTTGAAGCTATTTAAATTGAAAAGAGCATTTGATTTTCTTTTTCAACATGGTGAGTAATTACAAGATTGAACCTACCAAAATATATTTATAGATTGTCACATTGTTCCATCAAAAGGTCTAGACACCGTGCTAAGATGATGGCCAATTTGGGTAACTAGTACATGAGAGCAATATACTCATATATCAATCTGCACATTATTCTATTTGATAACCTATATGCTGGCATACTTGTACATATGATTTCTGGCTCATTAATTAACATGACATTACAATTGATTCATGTTAAAGTGTTATTTACTCTCCTATCACTTTTACGCCATGGAATCATGTAATAATTAATGAACATAATCTTGGGATTATGATTAATTATAAATTGAGTCCGCATTGTTATTTTGTCTCCTTAAAGTTCACATTTGCAATCCATTTTTGTATTGTACATTCGATTCCACCCTTGTTTTGCCTATTGTGATCTTGTGCCTATGCCTTCGTACAGTGCCGTTATTTCAGCTCTGCTCTTGTTCCCTTCATGAACCTTTTGGTACCCTGTTACGGTTGTGACCACCAGCTAAATCTGATGTTTAAACTCTTGTTCATGTGCCATTTTGAATCACTTCATTGAGTGCTGCTTACAGCACCTTGCGGGCAAAATTTGCGACAGAATTACTATAGTATTGTATAAAACAAGCTGAAAGTTTAACTTTGCAATTTTTGTTCAATTCTAGTAGAATATCTATGATTTGCCAATCCTTAATGTCATTTCCCTTTTGATCGACATTTCAGTTCTCATTTCTCATCGTTGATTACAAAAAAATTTAACACGAATTTAATTCTTCCTATTCTAGGCCAATATGGAAGCTATTATGGAGTAATCTCTATAAGAAGGACAACAACAAAAATCTTTTAAAGCTGTTGTCTTAGAAATTCTCTCTCAATTCAGTGCAACTAGTAGGTTCCTTCACAATGTGGGCATTCGGTCAAGCTTGGAGGGAACTTCCGCAACTACGGCCGCTGCACGTGTACAATAGCTCGAAGAAACACTTCACTTCTACTAAAAGGGAGCAGCTACACTTTGACAAACAATAGAGTCTCAACAGCAAGAATTACAAATGCTAAAGCGGCATGTACAAGAGGGGGAGGCAGCAAGGAACAAACAACTAGAAGAGATGGAAGAGTTGTAAAAGAAGCAACAAGAAAATGAAGTGATTCTTCTTCATCTATTGACCATCACATAGGTTCAGCACAACCCTTAAACTGATGGTCAGAGAAGTTCACATTTACAAGTAGTTCAATGTCATTTTAGAGTAGTTTAATGTCATAGGTTCATCAAACTGGTAAGCATTTTGGAGGTTCTTCCATGATATGTCCACTATTAAACTTTCTATTTTCTAGATACATTTTGCTGTCAACTTTCATGTTTGGATGTACTTGCCATGTGAGATGCCTCTTGTAGTGTTCTGCATCTATCACATAACTGTAGGTGTACTTCAAGTAATGCTACTTTTGGTTGAAAAGTATAATGACAAGTCGTTGTTTCTGAAATCTGTGTATATCTTCGATGATATCAAATGCTTGGTTTTGGTATGGATTTCTTTGTAGTGTTCATGTTGCATGAATTTGTAATGAAATAATATGTTGTATATGTGATAACATTTCTGTCATAGGCTACATGTTTTGTGGCAAAAAGAAAGTGCAATTGGTGGTGAAAAAGAAACGTCATGTAGCTTAGTACCAGTCTGCCTATGTCATTTTTGTGATGATTGTACAAATTTAATTATGACAAAAGAGGTCATCCATTGGCCTAACAAAGTGAGCAACCGTTTCTGACGAAGAGCAATGACAGATCTATGATGAAATAAAACATCATGCAACAACATGCTCGGGCGGACAACCTACATTTTGCAACAAAAAGCTATGAACCATCCATGATGAAAAACACGTCACAAAATGAAACACAAAAGTAATAACACGTATTGCTCAAGCCTACCGGCCAGGCAGCCCTACAATGCATGACGACAATATTTGCCCACCTGTGACTAAAAAAAGTCATGCAGAACACCTTCCCAACGCCTACCCAGCTAGGCAGGCTGACTAATCTATGACGAAATAGCACATTTTGCATGACGCTTACCAAACCTAGCATGACAGTTACAAACATCACCAATTACTGAATTTCCATGCCAATTACGGCTTTGTCGTTAAATTTATGATGAAAAATGATTCCCGCGTCATTAGATACTGTTGTGGCTACAGACCAAACAGAGAGAGAGATGGTAGTGAAGAGTGATGGAGATGAGTAATGGCCTTGGGCTTCCCCATGGCCTGTATTCCATATATATATACATGGGGAGTGCTTTTACAATAATACCCTTATAGCTGATCATCCCCTTCAGGGGTATTTATGTCATTACACGTGGCCTATTCTGGGCCTTACAACCTCCTATCAGGCCTGCTGGGTTTAGGTGGGGGCCACCCCTACAACAGGAGCCTCTCATGGAGAAGGGCTTCACAGGGCCAAAGCCATGTTGCCGAGTCCTTTGGCCCCCTCCGTCCCTGCGGCCTATGAATTTTTCCGAACTTGACCAGGGGCTGCGGCCGTGGCCGAGGTAGACGCACGCGCGCTCCGTCCCCTACCCTTCGAACGGGTGGCAGCGGAGCTGGCGCCTAGCCGAAGTAGACGCGCGCGCTCCGTCCCCTACCCTTCGAACGGGTGGCAACGGACCTGGCGCCTATCCAAAGTAGACGCGCGCGCTCCGTCCCCTACCCTTCGAACGGGTGGCAGCGGAGCTGGCGCCTAGCCGAAGTAGACGTGCGCGCTCCGTCCCCTACCCTTCGAACGGGTGGCAGCGGAGCTGGCGCCTAGCCGAAGTAGACGCGCGCGCTCCGTCCCCTACCCTTCGAACGGGTGGCAGCGGAGCTGGCGCTTAGCCGAAGTAGATGCGCGCGCTCCGTCCCCTACCTTCGAACGGGCCTTGCGCTACTGACGATGGGATGCCTCGGAACCGTTGTGACTCCGCGACCTGGTAGTGCGCTTTTAATGGCGGCTGGAATCGTGCCGGCGCCTGGCCTGTTAGGGGTAAGGCTGTCGCGTCGTGCAGTCTGCCTTCCGTGGGTGGGGCACGTGGCGGTTTATGCCTGGTGCGTCGTGGGGTGTGAGCGGTTGCGTGAGCGCGGCCGTTCACCTGTTCCCTAGGCAATCGGGACGCGTGTCGGGCGCGGTTGGGCGTTGCGCGCTGCCTGGCCACCTACCCGGTGCGCCTCTCCAAGTGCCGACGGTTCTTCTTTCCAGTCGTGGGTAGTCGAACCGCTGGGGGTTTGAATCTGGCTGCGCTTCTGGTCGTGGGGGAGGCGAGCGGGCTTTATAAGGCGCCATTCGCTGCAGTGGGGGCGCTCTATCTCGCCTACCGCCTATTCCTGCTTTTTCGTGCTGATAGCCTTGGTGCCCTAATCTTAGAGCACAATGGCCAGCCGTGACGGTGCCTCCCGCCCTTCCGACGGCAGCTCCTTGCCTGGGCGGGATGAGTCGTCCTTCCGCTGTGAGGATTACGAGTTGGTGCTGCAGGGGCACCCGCATGGAGGCGAGCGGTGGGACGCCATGGAAAACTCGGGGGGTCACTGCTCCCGTGTGCTGGGGAAGAGCCGCACGACTGAAGAGATGCTGCAGCGGCTTGTGCTGGAGGGGAAGATCGAGGAACGCAATGGGGCTCGCCTACCCCGTCGCGACGAAACGGAGCCGAAGCCCCAGGCAACGGAGGCGATCGTCTTCGTCGCGTTTTTTGACGCCGGTCTTCGAATGCCCTCCACGACGTTTGTGGGTGAGGTCCTGCGGACCTATGGGTTGGAGCTAGCGCAGTTGACGCCCAACGCCCTAGTCCGCCTGGCCGTCTTTACATGGGCTACGCGGACGGAAGGACGGCGTCCCAGCGCGAGCCTGTTCGCCATCCTGCACGATGCGTGCTGCCGACCTAAGAAGATTGAGGGGGCTGTATCCAACTTCGGTAGCGTCGACTTCGTGCTGCGAGGGTCCTGCACAACGCTGTTTCCCACGCCGGCCAACCTGGAGAGGTGGGAATCCGGCTGGACGCGGCAGTGGTTTTACTACGTCGTGACCAGCCGGAGCGGCCTGCTGTGCCGGGGTGGGCCAATCTCGTTCGACCGCTCGCCAAGCGTGACGCCGGAGGCTGACGACGCACGGAGGCTGTGGAGGCTTGCTGGCGTGGCACGCCGGCTAAGTATGCGCGACTTGGCTGAAGAGTTTACGATGTACGGGGTGGCTCCACTCTCCGCCCGGTGGAAGTACGGGCGACGGGGCGATGACCGAGAGGATGGGGTGCACCCGTCATTGTCTTGCCTGCTTTCGCCCTCCGCCCCTTGTGAGTCTCGCAGCGCGTTGATGCGCACCCCTTTGTGACTGCGTAGCCCTTTCCCGACCAACTTGCTATCCTTTGTGCAGTGGCTCATCTAGAGGATGCAGAGCGTGCGGCTGCGACGTTCTTGGGCCCGTACACGCTCAAGGAGCACAAGCTGCACGAGGCTGCGACCCAGGCGGCGAAGCAGGGGCGGATAAACCGCACATGCGAGGTTCTGGGCATTGCTGTGCCCGAGCGCGCGGTGCCAACGGAGGCTCCCGCGGGGACTTCGAGCCGTCGCGGTGGCGGTAGCCAAGCGGGGGTGTGCTCCAAGGTCGCCGCGTCCGACCCGCCAGCCAGCTCGGTGGCTGGCATCGGTGGGACAGGACGTGCGGCCGGTGAGGAGGCCGGCCGGACCAGCTCGGGAGAGCGTAGCGCCCCGAGCCCCTTGGTGGTATCCCCCGCCGGCGCTGTGGAGCCCGTGAAGACGCCCCCAGTTGCTGCGGATCCTGCCAACCCGGGGGAGGACACTACCCCTAGCGGTGCTCTACCACCCCCGGCGACCGTCGAGGACGCGCCCGGGGCGGTAACGACCAAAGGCGCGGCGGGAACTATAGCAGCGGGCGCCGCGGAAGAATCCCTTGTGGAGCCCCATGCGAAATGCCCTCGCGTCCAGCCCCCTTCGCCTTCGAGGGGTCGGTATGTCGTTGCCGGCTCTGTGCTCGGAGGTATGGCGCCCGACGCAGCCGGCGCGGCCGAAAGGTCTTCCCGACCGCCCACCGCGGCGCTCGCTCCCCGACCAGCGGTTGAACAAACACTCCCTCCTGTGACAGCGGGCGGTGCAGAAGGTAGGCGCAGTTCCTTTTCCTCGCACGACTTCGCGAAACTCTCCCCGATTTGCTCGCTCATTCTGTCGACATCAGGCGAGACGAAGTCTCCCGGACGCGGTGAAGGATCGAGCAACGGGGGCGTGCGCGACGCGTCGAACCCTGAACAGGGTACCCTGCAGGCTGCTGCCGCCGTCGACGCGGCCGAAGTCTCCGCGGCCCCCGACGTGACGGGAGCGGAGCTTGTCCTTTCCGACTTCCTCCCGCGTCCAGAGACGCTTCGCGCTTTTAATGCAGCCGCGGAGCACGCCCGCGATGGTTTTGAACAAGAGATGCTGGCGTCGTGCGAGGGGGACCTCCTGGCGCTTGCACTGCGGGCCTCGGAGATAAAGGTAAGTATGTGCGCTCGCGGCTGTGGGAACACCGTCGAGCACGTGCTGACTTTTTCTGCCGTTTTCAGACGCTTGTCCTTGGCCACACGCAAGATGAGGCCCGCATCCGGGAGCGGAGGGCCCTGGAGGTCGAGCTCCGTGCTGCGGATGACGCCCACGGCGCGAAGGACGAACAGCTTCATTTGCTGGAGGGCGCCCTGGCGGCCGCGCAGCAGGAGACCGCGGAGGTCCAGCATGCCGCGGCGGAGGAACGCGCCTCCTTTTTGCAGCAGATCGCTACTCTGGAAGCGGAGAAGGCCCAGTTGGTGGAGTGTCTTGCAGGGAAGACCCGTGTCTTGGACGATGCGTCCAAGTCAGCCTGGGGGGCCATGGAGTCTCTGAACCGGGCCCTCCACGATCTGTGCGTTGACGTGCCCGACACCACCCACGGGCCGGAGGACCTGATGGAGACGCTTGGGCTGATCGAGGAGGGAGCGGGCATCGCGCTTCGTAGCGCCACGACCTTTGGGAGCACTGCGGCTACCTTGGCACGTGCCTTGCCCTCGGCCTGCTTCACACCCGCGGGTGTAGGCACATGCAGGAGCTGGCGATCCCGAACCTGGATCTTCCTGGCCGGCCGGAGGCGCTGCCGGACGCTATTCGCTCCATCGAGCCTAGCCTTTGGAACTTCCACCGGCGGATCTGGGGTCGTTTCGGGGAGGATGCGGCGAGGGTTGCGGTACAGCAAACGCTGCATGGGGGAGGGGACTTCCTCCGCTGGCTCGAAGAAGTTTCCCAAGGCCAGAGCAGCGGCACGGGCCCTTCGGCGCCGCGCGAAGGCTGAGGTGCTGATCATGTCAGGCGGAGGGGGGGTTCGCACTTGCACCCCCATACCTGTAACCATTCTACCTCATTCTTTTGTAATGGAATGGTGCACCATTTATTCTTACTGTTGCAAGCCATGTTTTGGGCCGACGATGCCTTATTTATAGTACGTAGACTATCGCGTGCGGAGGCGAGCCTCGACACTACGTCTTAGTTATAGTCCGTGAACTCTCGCGTGCGGAGGCGGACCTCGGCGCTACGTCTTATTTAGAGTCCGTGAACTGGTGCGTGCGGAGGCGAACCTCGACGCTACGTCTTATTTATAGTCCGTGGACTCTCGCGTGCGGAGGCGAACCTCGACGCTACGTCTTATTTAAAGTCCGCAGACTGGTGCGTGCGGAGGTGAACCTCGACGCTACGTCTTATTTATAGTCTGTGGACTCTCGCGTGCAGAGGCGAGCCTCGACGCTATGTCTTATTTAAAGTCCGCATACTGGTGCGTGCGGAGGTGAACCTCGACGCCACGTCTTATTTATACTCCGTAGAGTGCGCGCGGAGGCGTCCCCCCGTTTGCGTCTTATTTAAAGTCCGTAGACTGGTGCGTGCGGAGGCGGACCTTGACGCTACGTCTTATTTATAGTCGTGGACTCTCGCGTGCGGAGGCGGACCTCGACGCTACGTCTTATTTAAAGTCCGTAGACTGGTGCGTGCGGAGGTGAACCTCGACGCTACGTCTTATTTATAGTCCGTGGACTCTCGCGTGCGGAGGCGAACCTCGACGCTACGTCTTATTTAAAGTCCGTAGACTGGTGCGTGCGGAGGTGAACCTCGACGCTACGTCTTATTTATAGTCCGTGGACTCTCACGTGCGGAGGTGAACCTCGACGCTACGTCTTATTTAAAGTCAGTAGACTGGTGCGTGCGGAGGTGAACCTCGATGCTACGTCTTATTTATAGTCCGCGGACTCTCGCGTGCGGAGGCGAACCTCGACGCTACGTCTTATTTAAAGTCCGCAGACTCTCGCGTGCGGAGGCGAACCTCGACGCTACGTCTTATTTAAAGTCCGTAGACTGGTGCGTGCGGAGGTGAACCTCAACGCTACGTCTTATTTATAGTCCGCTACATATTGCGGCCAGACGATGATACTTTTGGAAACATCGAGCTTTATTGAACTCCCGTTTGCGCGGGCGAGCACCGTACAAGGAGGGGCTGATGCCATTGTAACCTTTGTCCCGCTTCTAGGCGTAATATCGCCGCAGCTTGTCCGCATTCCATGTGTGGCGGAGAGTTTTCCCCTCCAGTGTGGCGAGGCGGTACGCTCCCTTCTGCAATGCTTCGGCCACAATGTATGGATCTTCCCACTTGGACTCCAGCTTGCCAACGGTCTCCGCATGGAGTGCCGTTCTAAGGACGAGATCCCCAGCCTTGAACCTTCGCGGATACACGGACCGGTCTCGAGTACGTATTGTCTGCCGTGCGTACTTTTCGACGTGTTGGGCTGCGCTCGATCGCGCCCCGTCGAGGGGGTCCAAGGACACGCGACGCTCTTCATCGGGCGCTTGGACGAGGACCCTCCGCGATCCAGCCTTGATTTCTTCGGGCGTGACCGCCTCGTCGCCGAAAAGAAGCTTGAAGGGCGTGAACCCCGTCGGCCTTGTTACCATTGTGCGGAGAGACCAGAGGACGCTGTGAAGCTCACTCGGCCACCTGCCCTTCGGTAACCCGACTAGGCGTTTTTTGACGGCGACGGAGATGGCACCGTTCGCCCTTTCGACTGCACCGTTGGACTGGGGGTGCCCAACCGAGGCGAATCGAATCGTGATGCCCATGTCGCCGCAGAACTCCTTGAATGGGGCGGCGTCAAACTGCAGGCCGTTGTCGACGGTGAGTTCCCTGGGCACGCCGAAGCGACATATGATGTTTTGCCAGAGGAAATGCTGCATGGCCGCCGAGGTTATCTTGGATAGGGCTACCGCCTCCGGCCACCTGGAAAAGCATTCCAGGGCGACGACCACGAACCGCAGGTCTCCTGGGGCTCGGGGGAGCGGTCCCACTATGTCGATGCCCCAGCATGCCAACGGCCACACCGGGGGAATGGGATTGAGGTTCGTCGTGGGCCGGCGAATGATGCGCCCCATCCACTGGCACCCCTGGCATCGACGCACGAGGTCCTGGGCGTCATTGATGGCAGTCGGCCAGTAAAAGCCTTGCCTGAACGCTTTGCCGACCAATGACCTCGGTGCGAGGTGAGACCCGCAGGCCCCCGCGTGGGTCTCCTCGAGGAGCTTCTTTCCTTCTTCGCGGGAGAGGCACTGCAGGAGTGGTGCACAGACTCCCTGCTTGTAGAGCGTCCCTTCAAACACCTGAAAGGATCTGGCACGGTGTTGCAGACGCTAGAGTTCGGCATGGTCTTCTGGCTCGGCGATGCCCTGCAGGAAATTAAAGATGGGCTCTCGCCAGTCGCCCTGTTGGGTGACGTGGTGAACAAGAGCTGCGTCCCGGTTGTCCTGCGCAATGGCCGCCTGCGGCAATACTTCGTAAAACACCTCATCAGGGGGTGGCAGCTGCTGGCTGGCCACCTTCGCGAGAGCGTCGGCCTGCTCATTTTCCGCGCGAGGGATGGCTTTGACCGTGATGCCCAAGAAATGCCTTTCCCTTGCTCTCACGGCGGCGAGGTATTTGGCCAACTCGGGGTCCTTGGCTTGATATGACTTGTCTACATGGCCGGCCACCAAACGCGAGTCCGTGCGGACAAGCACTCGTCGCGCACCGATTGCCTTCAGCTTGGTCAGGCCGAAGAGTAGCGCTTCATACTCCGCTGTGTTGTTGGTGGCCGGAAACGCGAGGTGCGCCGAGTACGATAGGCGCTGCCCCTCGGGTGTGACAATCACCGCGCCCACGCCCGCGCCCGCGACGCCGTACGCGCCATAGACGGTGAGGGTCCAGACCGGGTCGTCGTGCTTTGGAGCAGGCTGAGCCGCCGGGGTCCATTCTGCAAGGAAGTCGGCGAGGACTTGAGATTTGATTGCCGTCCTTGAGGTGTGCGTCAGGGAAAACGGGGCGAGCTCGGCAGCCCACTTGCCGATGCGCCCTGTGGACTCCTTGTTGTGTTGCATCTCCGCCAGTGGGAATGAGGAAGGCACTGTGATTGGATGGGCCAAAAAATAGTGCCGGAGCTTCCTGGAAGCCATGACCAACGCGTAAGCAAGGTTTTCAAGCTCTGTATATCTCGTCTTGGTGCCTTGAAGGGCTTCAGAGACGAAGTATGCAGGCCGTTGAACGGCGCCTTCCTCTAAGACGAGGACGGCACTGACTGCTGTGGCTGAGGCGGCCAGATAGAGCAGGAGGGGAGCCTCTGGTGCTGGGGCGACCAGAGTGGGGAGACTCGCCAGGTGTTTCTTGAGCGCGTTGAAGGCCTCTGCACAGCTACCGTCCCAACGAAACCCGTCGCACCCGTGAAGTGTCTTAAAGAATGGCAAACCTCGCTCCGCCGCCCTAGATAGGAAGCGGCTCAAGGCTGCCATGCGGCCCGCCAGCCTCTGGACTTCCCTCGTCGTCTTGGGCGGCTCCATACCCAAGATAGCGTCGACTTTATCAGGGTTCGCCTGGATGCCCCGCCCGGACACGAGGAATCCCAGGAGTTTGCCCGCCTGCACGCCGAAGACGCACTTGTCGGGGTTGAGCTTGATGCCGGTTTTCCTGAGGTTGTCGAAGGTCTCCTGCAGGTCCCGGCCATGCAAAGCGAGCTGCCGGGTTTTGACTACCACGTCATCGACGTAGGCCTCGACGTTCCTCCCGAGCTGGGCGGCCAGGGCAATGGCGACGAGGCGAGTAAAGGTAGCGCCCGCGTTCTTCAAGCCAAAGGGCCCTGATGAAACAGAAGGTGCCGATTGGTGTGATGAAGCTAGTCTTGCTCTCGTCGTCCTCCGCCATGTGTACCTGATGGTAACCGGAGTAGGCATCTAAGAAACTCATTAGCTCGCACCCCGCGGTGGCGTCGACCAATTGGTCGATGCGCGGCAAAGGGTAATTGTCCTTTGGGCACGCCTTGTTGAGCGCCGTAAAATCGATGCACATACGCCAGGCCCCGCTAGCCTTCTTGACCAATACTGGGTTGGCGAGCCACTCTGGGTGGTGGACCTCGCGGATGACCCCGGCTCGAAGAAGCTTTGCCACCTCCACCTTGGCCGCCTGCTGCCGATCCATGGACATGAGGCGAAGTTTTTGCTTGACCGGCTTGACGTCGGGGCGGACCGCCAAACGGTGCTCGATTATGGCGCGGTCCACGCCCTTGATATCTTCTGGTGACCATGCAAAGATGTCGGTGTTGTTTCGAAGCACCTGGAGCAAATCTTGCTCGACCTCTGGAGGAAGCCCCTCACCAATGGATACAAACTGCCCCTCCGCCTGGAGCGGCACCCTTTTGACTCCGTCCTCGGGCCGAGGCTTAGGCGTCCATCCCGGGGCTGAGGGCGCGTCGCCCAGCATGTCCGGTAGGGCGTGCACCGGGCGATGCAGATCCTGGCTGCCGACTTCGATGCGCCTGGCTAGGTCTTGGTCGCCGAAGACGGTGATGACACCCTCCGGGCCCGGGAGCTTCATACATAAGAAGGCGTGGTGTGGGACCGCCTCGAAGGAGTTGATGGCGGGCCGTCCCAATATGACGTTGTAGGGGTGTGCGATGTCCACAACGTCGAAGATGACCTGGTGGGTCCGGACGTTACTCCCCTGGTGGAGCGTGACGGGGAAGGATACCCGCCCTATGGCCTGCATCGGCTGACCTCCGATGCCCTGAAGCGGAGCTCCTGCCTGCTCCATGCGACTTCGGTGGGTTCCCATACGATCGAGGGCCCCTGTGGAACAGGATGTTCGCAGAGCTCCCCCCGTCGACAAGGATGCGCCTGACGTCGCAGCCCGCGATGTGGGCCTGGATGACCAAGGGATCATGATGTCGGAACTCCACGCCCCTAGTATCATTCGCGGTGAAGGTGATGTTGCGGGGCGGCAGCCACGATTGTGGCTGCTCCACGGGGGCCCCTGATAAGAAGCCTCCGGTGATGACGTTGACGGGGCGGCCCCGTGCGTCCTCCCTGGCTTGCGAGGGGCTGCCCCTCGGATGCCGCTCCTGGACCTCGGCAGGGAGCCGAAGGGGCGAGTCCCGGGGTGCGGCCATCGCCCGTTGCAACTCCACAACCGCGGTGCACGCCTTGGTGTAGTGATCACCATAACCGCGCACCTCGCACCATTTTCTGTAATAGAGCTGCTCCTGCTCCGCCCGAGGTCGCTCATCGCGGCCGAGCTCGCCTTCGCGACCTCGAAGGGTGTTCTCGATGACGAAGGTATGGCGGGCCTTTTGCAGTCTGCGCTGGTGACGCCGGGGCTTGCGTCTGCTCTTTGGAGAGCCTTCCGGCTCCCAGGGGGGTCCTCCCGGGGCTGTCGACTGCGGGCCTGCTTCAAAGGGTCGTCGCCCACCCCTTCCTCGTATGTCGAGCGCGTCGCTTGAGCAAGATCGAGGGTAGAAGTGCTACATCTCCGCGCATCTTCCTCAGCCTGCGCATATCCCTCCATCTTGTCGAAGAGCTCTGCCCCTTTCGGCGCGGGCTCTGGCGTGGCCACTGGCGCGGCCTGCTGGCTTCGGGCCGCTTGCATGTCACGGACAGCTCCGCGAAGGTCCCCTAGCTCCCGCTGGAATGCGTTGAGGGCTGCCAGTAGCGCGCTTTCTACCGCCGGCGCAGGTGGGGCCGCCGATGCGCCCAGCGAGCAGGTCGGCGCGGGTACGGTCACTGCGATGCCGACGGCAGGGTCGGTCGTCGCGGTGCCGACGGCGGGGTCGGTCGTCGCGGTGCCAACGGCAGGGTCGGTCGTCGCGGTGCCGGGTCGGTCGTCACGGTGCCGATGGCGGGGTCGGTCGTCGCGGTGCCGATGGCGGGGTCGGTCATCACGGTGCCGATGGCGGAGTCGGTCGTCGCGGCGCGAGCGTCGTCGTCCTCGGCTGCTGCGACCACGCCGCCACCCGCGCCCGCGATAGCCGACGCTGAAGCCCCAGAGCTCACGCGATGCCCCGCCCCAGCCGTTTTCTTTCCCTTCGCCGCCGCCGTCGAGGCCTTTTCCGGTGCCATCCTCCTTCGAACTTCAGGCTTTCTCCTGTCCTCCCCACGGACGGCGCCAACTGTTGTGGCTACAGACCAAACAGAGAGAGAGATGGTAGTGGAGAGTGATGGAGATGAGTAATGGCCTTGGGCTTCCCCATGGCCTGTATTCCATATATATATACATGGGGAGTGCTTTTACAATAATACCCTTACAGCGGATCATCCCCTTCAGGGGTATTTATGTCATTACACGTGGCCTATTCTGGGCCTTACAACCTCCTATCAGGCCTGCTGGGTTTAGGTGGGGGCCACCCCTACAACAGATACAATCTATAACGCACATTCTATGACGATGGTCATGACACCACTTTTTTCGACACCAAATATTATTTATGACAAAACACCAACAGTACGTGAGGATTTCTGCTCATCACTGAACCTCATATTTGTTGTAGTGTATTAATATTGTGTTGCTGCTTCTGGTTGATTTCCCATCCATACCCAGTGTACAAACCCCCAATTAATCATATACCCTCCATTTAGATGGAAATTCAGGATTTACCCTCCTGACCCACGTGTCAGTGACTTATGATGACCCCATGTGTCATTGAGATGCGGAGGGTAAATCCTGAATTTCCCAACTAAAGGGAGGGTATATGATCCAATTCCCCGTGTACAAATGGGTGACAGGGGAGACGTAGAACTGATAGCTAGACTGCTAGTCCGAGCAGGGATAGAAGCAGTGGAAATAATTTAATTTCCCTTTTGAGTGAGAGATTACTCTGCCTGCTTCTTGTCATATGCCTGCTTCTTCTCCCCTAATTTAAGATCAGAAGGAAGAATCATGTTCTCTAGTGACATTGCAATAAGGGACTCATCTTCATGTAAAACAGTAGAAGAATAAGCAAAAACTCGCTGCTGCATGTGCAAAGCATTCAACTTGGGGGGTTTCGACCAGGCTGGATGGGAAGTAGGCACAAGCGTTCAAGTTGCCTTGCAACTTGTAGTATAAGGATGTCGACTAGAGAAGGTGAATTGATGTGTTTTAAAACTTTTAGCCAAATCTAGGTATTATGTGAAATTTAAACAAATCAGTTTTTGTACAATTAAAGGATCCGAAAAGAACCCACTTGAAAACTAAGTAGCCCTTTTTAAAAAACTATACTTATCCTTTTTTTAAACAAGGGGAATATGAGTTGTGTCTCATGTAATTTTTTAATATGAAAAATGCTAGTTACCGATCATTCGTGTTTGCATATAGATTAATATCACTGGTTCTTCGCGATAGAGAGTTGGGTCATTTAGGCCCTGTCCCAAACTGCTGTGATTTTTTACTAAAATCCATGATTTTTTTATTAAAATAATACTGTAACGGCTGTTAGTATTTTTTAAAGTATTTAATTAAACAAAAATAGAAAAATATGAGATAAATAAATTAGAAAAATATGAGATAAATAAATAATGCCGTTATATCTCTACATACAATACAAATAAAAAATCGTATTAAAAGATCAACGTGTTTAAAATAACTTTTGACTTACAAAAACTAGAAGCTCGAGCGCCGTAAACTTGAAACCTCACCACGTGAGGTAAGCCTCTGGTGCGAAACGGGAGCCAAGGACATCCTTGTTGCCTCCCAGCTCGTCAGCAGCTTCTCTCGGCCTCCCCGGTCATGTACTGGTTTCCCTTCCTTCTTTCCCTTGATTTGTTTTTTGTCTTGCAAGTTTTTTCCCACTATTAATGAAAGCTCCTTTCTTTTTTATTTATAGCTTATGATTTATCATTTCTCTGAAAAATTAACTTATCGAGATACTATTTTTAAATTGATTTATCGGTATTTAGTTCATTTATATAAGTACTCGTGCTAAGACTAAAAGTCATCAGGCGTAACTGAGAAGAACACACCCGAGTACTAGTAGCGCTGCTTCTATTACTGTAAAAAAACTATACTTGTCCTTTTTCCTTTTTTTTAAAGGGTAATATTAGTGCCCCATGTGAACTTATTAGTACAAATGATTTCAGTTACATGAAAAACCACTTAATACGCAACCTGTTTAGGATGGCATTTTCTGGCTACTTTAAACTGAGATTTAAGATCTCCTAATATCTGCCCACCATCTTTTCAGTTGATGCATGTGCCACAAACATAGCCAAACGGCCCAAAGCAGTATGTTCGGGCATCAAGTAGAGCAACCAAGCGTACTGAGAATCAGTGAAAATAGCCATTAGCTATCAAAACCAGCGAAACATACTCTTGGCTTAAAAACATCCCGGTTGCAGTGAGAAGAAGAGTTGATGTGAAAGAGAGGCGACCAAAGCTAGCAGAAGAAATGAAGATTTGACTGGCCGGAGGGAGGGCATGGCCATGGGCAGTTGCTCGCTCCTTTCTGACTGGAAGTAAATACGATGTTGACGGCCAGACTGCTAATTGCTACGGAAAGCATATAATTTTTTGAGTGATTCGGCAGAATTAATGCTCAGGACTGACAGTAATTAATTCGCTACACTGGTCAGGACGGACTCTAAGTTAAGAATAGCATTTGATTTTTTTTTCCAGGATTAGTCAATCCGAAGGGCCCAAAGGAATGAAAGAAGCTTTTGTCACATCTTTATTTAATTTTCAAATAATCCAAAGAAAAGCACACCGGTAGAAGCAACTGTATGTTACAAATGAGCGCCCACACATAAGGAAAGAAAGAAATAAATCCATTTTACATCTCCAAGTAAAAAAACCGGTTATTTAACACTCCTATCTATTAAAACCGTGTTACTTAACACCCTACGGTGGTTTTGCCCGTGGTTTGCTGGCATGGACAGTTCTAAGGAGGTTTTGGTCACATGGGCATGCACAAGTGGTAGGGGGTCGGGCCAAGTTGAATTAAATAGAAGGACCCTATTGTGTGGTGCGACCAAGAGACGGTTCCTCTTCGCACCCACATCGTCTTCTCCGTCGCGACGAGACCCTAGGTGGTGATTCTACAATGCAACTACGACCTTTGACCAGCAAAAAGCAATGCGAAGAGCAAGAATCAGAGCACGTGATGTTGTGATCAAGGTTAATTGCAGTCATCATTCTCTCCAAGTGGATTGTGATGTAGGGTGTCTTTTCAATGGCTGAGCATTGGAAGGGTTTCGTTCTTTCACATGTGGATATGATCAAGTTGGAATTTTTATATGAAATTTCTCCATACCCACTACAAATTATACTGGACACCACATCACAAACGCTTCTACAATTCGTCAGTGTTAAGTTACAGCGTAATTATCTCAAACGGTTTTACTAGCGTGATCATTTATGTTGCAATTGATAGTAAGAACCATCAGTGATGACCTACTTATTCTAAATGGATTTTTAATACAAACCGTATGTGATACATCACAGACTGTTTATAATAAAAGACATCTGTTGTGTATTGACTTATCACACACGATTTTTGTGAAAAGCCACCAGTGATACATCACAGATAGTTTTTGTGAAAACCCATCTATGATGGCCTACTTATCACAGACAGGTTTTGAAAGGAAGTGTCTCTGATATTCATTGTGTTATTAAATACCCTAATCCTGACAGATACTCTATCTGTTAGGCGTGTGGCGGTTTTGAGGCAATTTGGTGAAAGAAGACCAGAGATTTAGAAGGGTGCTTGTTTATCCATTTTTTCTTGGTGATCTAATGTTAGTAATTGGTAATATATAATGAAGTGCAACATATTCTAGCTACATCTATGCACTTTTTAGTTGAAAGAAAAGAAAGATCTAGCTTGGTAGTTTTCGCTCCAATTTAGGAGTGTGTCTCACTCCTATCTATTTTAGTTCTTGTTGGATTGGTTCATGAATCATGGCTAGCTACTCTAGATGGGCAAATTACGGTGAATGGCATTTATATGTAAGAGCTAGTGTACATACATGTAATGGCTATCTAGGAGAGCATTAATGTAATTTAACATTAATTTGTTATATGTGCAGCATAGATGGACCGAAATTAGATGTACATTGAGAACCATATGGGTGAAAAGTACATTGATGGCGTGTTTGCTTTTAGAAAAGATCCCGAGTAGGATATATTGAAGAGAGGGATGAAATTTACGTACTGTCAATGCATTGATTGCGAGAATTTTAACATATGTTACCAATTCAGTGCAGATAGAAGCACACTTATTCAAATGGGTTTTAAACATACCGGAGCAGTTATGGTGAAGAGCAGATTATACAGGAAGGTAGTAACATCATCGATAAAGACAATGATATACCAAATATCGATTGTTCTTTTAATGAGGACAGGTTGCATCATGATAATCTAGATCAGATGTTGCGCAATACAGAAGGGAACTCAATTGCTCAGAAGATTGTCAATCCCGATGGATTAGATGCTATACAGGCCGAGGTGGTGATGACTCTATATCATCTTGAGATGTATTTTTCTCCATCATTTTCCAATATCATGGTCCATCTTATTGTTCACCTTGTGAAAAAGATAAATATATACGACCATGTGTTTCTATGTCATCTGTACCCATTCGAGAGATACATGGGAATTCTCAAGTCTCATATACATAATCGATCTCAATCGGAGGGTAGCATATCAAATGTTACAATCGAAGAGGTCATTGAGTTCTATGTCAACTACATGACTCAGGTAGAACTGATAGGTGTATCTCTATCTTGTCATGAGGGGAGGCTGGAGGGTATCAGGACTATCAGAAGGAAACAATCACTTTTGATCTAGATACGTACGCTTAAACCCACTTCACTATCTTGCAACATATGACTAAAGTGTCCCTATACATTGATGATCATAAAGATATGGCACGTCAAGAGAATACAGGCCGGTTAGAGGTTTGGATCATGAGAGAGCACAATTGTCAGTTTAACGAATGATTAAAGTTACGATTTACTAGGAGGTCATCAAGTGATGATATGCTGTGATGGTTGGCAAAAGGGCCAAAATTTACAATTGTGACATGGCAAGAATACAACATAAATGGGTATATATTTTATACGCTAGCTCAGGATAGGAAGAGTATAGTCCATAATAGTGGCATCCATATAGATGCATTTCAGGAGCAGTTCAATACCACTGGACCAACATAATGAAATGTGGGTTGAGCTCCTAGTATGGGTTTATAGAGGAGATTGGGAGTTCAACTACATACTTTTCAAGATCCCTCTGTTTCGGTGCCGTTGGGTCCAACTTCCATAGGGTGTGATGGTTGATATGTACAGTGTCACTACTGTGGACTTCGAACATGTTGGATACAAAGACAAATCATTTGTACTCGCTAAGTAAGTTCAAGTTTTTTATGTAATGGACCTGACAAATAGGAACCACCATGTAGTTTTTCATAGAAAAAAGGATTGTCAAAGTTGGGAATGTCATGGATGAGAAAGAGTACAATCAATTTAATGAGTTACCACCATTCAGAGACAGCATTAGGCCCGAGGAAGAACCCAGTGAGGAAGCTAGCTATATACATGTTAATCATCATGAAAGGCTATTTTTTAAAGGAAATAGCCATGTTGAATTTTGAGATGTAATTCACTTTGAGTTGTAAATCATTTTGAGTTGTAATTCACTTGTCTGTCATTTATCTGTAATCTGTTTGCTTGTTTTCAGAGGGCAAGACTAGCATTTCCTAAGGCTAGGTGAAAAACAGAAATTTTTTAGCTATACAAAGAACTATCATAGATGATTTCTAACACAAAACCGTTTGTGATACGTAGACCATCATAGACAGTTTTTGTATTAACCATCTGTGATATGTAGGATATCACATATGGTTAATTTTAAAATTGTATGTGTTGTGACTTGTCACAGATGATTATTTTTCAAAAATCATCTGGGATAATCTTCTATATATACAAACACTTAGGGCAAAAACCTAACTCACTCTATGCAAACTTAGGTTCATCCCCTCATTACTCTCCTCCCTGTTGCATGCCGCTTCCTCCTTTAGTTCCCTATCGAGCACCACCTTGGTGCCTCCTCCCTGTGGTTCCCCGTCACATGGCTCCTCTTCTGGCTCCCTATCACCGTTGCATGGCTCCTCCCCGGCTCCGTGTCACTATTGCGCGGCTCCTCCTCAACTCTATGGTAATCTGTGTAATCTTTCATGTAATATGTGTAGCTTAGTGTATGTTTTAGGATGCTCGCCTTTGTTTGGATCTTGTCCCCATCGCCATCGCGTAGCTCCTCCTTGGCTTTGGGTTGCTAAAGCAGCTAAAAAGCGTTGTCAATGGAGAATTGGTAAGGAGAATAAAATTAGATTTTGGAAAGAAAATTGGTTTGGAATTCATGTCTACGTAGGCAATATTGGGAAATTTACATCCTATTTAATGAAAATATGTTGTAAACTCTGATGTTTGGGATGGCACTAGACTCAAATTCATTTTTAGAAGATGTGTCGATGAAAGGATAATTAATATGTGGTTAGAAATATTGAATATTACTGACACTATTGTTTTCAACGAATAAGAAGATGCTACAGTTTAGAAATGTAATTCTTATGGAGTCTATTATCCCTTTATGCAGTAGTCAATTTTGGTAGTATCTCTACTATGAATATTCCTACTATTTGGAAACATTATGTCCCTCTTAGGGTGCAATGCTTTCTTTGGCTTTTATCTCATAACAAATTGCTCAGTAGAGACAACAAAATTTATTGCCCACCTGTTTTTTGAATGTGATGTGATGAAATTTGTTTGGTCAGAGATTTCACATTTACTAGGAATATGAATTGGTGATGATTTTGAATCAATTGCTAAATTTTGGATAAGTAATACTAAGAATGCTGCTAGAAATTGTTTTTGTCTAGCTCGTTTGTGAAATTTTTGGAAATTAAGAAATGGTATTTACTTTAGGAAAGGGCAATGGATAGATTTGTCGATGATATGCAAGACACCTAAGAGCAGTAAAATTTTATGATAATTAGTTTGTGTTTTCTATACCCCATACTAAATGCAATTTGAATGCTTCATAAATAGCAACTAAGCGAGATGGCATCCACATCGTCTTTAGGCTCAGTTTCCCTTAATGCATTCGATGACTAGACTAGAGGAGCAACTAAGCAAGAGGGCCGAGGCATATCAAAAATGTGTGAGAGCCGAATGACCATCACAGAGGTCAGTCTAGTTGAGATCCCTCTACATCCCAAGAAAGTAGCGGCTGCATTTCAGACCACCTGTGGGATAGTTACAAGGCAATGGGTCCCCATCATCACACTGAACTAGAAGTGTCTGACATGTGAAGAGAAAGAGTAGCTTTGGGAGGATGTCATAAGGTCCTTTGAGATTGGAGAAGAAGTCTGTGGCCTCATGCGATGGGCATGGCATGGAAGAACTTCAAGAGTATGCTTATCGTGAAGTACATGAAACAAGATGGAACATCGTTTATGAAATATACTTTCCTCCATCCGGTTATATGGGACACCTTTGTGGGCACGAACACAACCACCAAATTCTAAGAAAGTGCGGCGCACAAGGCAATCTAGGCCCAGAACACTCACTCCCATAGGCTCAACACCGCTGGTACGCGGGTAAAATCCTGCAATGGAGAAGGGAGAATGAGGAGGCGTTCCTGTTGGAGGCCTCCCCACCATTTTCTAGGATCACAGATGAGCGTTCTCAAAATTGGTTAAGAGCGATGACATCTACCACATCTTCAGGCACCATATCCTTCAAGAACCTGGTAGACCAGGAAGTGTTAGAACACTTGGTAAGATATCGAACTACTTGGCTAGTAATATGTCCATAACTTCATAGGAACTGATATAACATGTTGGCCTCTTACAGGGAATGTTGACTATAGAATCCTTCCAAGGCAACTTTCAGGCTATTAGGGAGAGGGACATATTATCTACAGCCCTAGAAAATAAGGAGCATCTAGGTCACATGTGATTCCTTAGGGTTTACTTTCCTTGGAGACAGGGATTCTCAGACAACTCTGACTCGTATAGGAGTCGGAAGAGATCCAAGGCCAAGCGCAAGGAGTGCATAAAAGAGGAGATTCATGCAGAATGTTTTGGAAAGCTAGCATGTTTGGAGGAAAGGCTAGAGCAAGTGCTACTTCATGTAATACTGATAAATATAGATACATGATGCATGATAAATATAGATACATGATGCAAGCTAGAGCAAGTGCTACTTCATGTACAATAAAGTTCAACATTCATGTAATATTGATAAATATAGATACATGATGCAGGAAGCTCATGATCACGAGAACCAGTGAGTTTCCTCGGCCCACAATTGATCTCTGAGCTAAGCATCACCCAAGATGCATTCATGTCATAACCCAGCTGTTCATTTCAAAAATTTTAGTAAAAAATTAATTTAATTTAAAATAAAAACAATTGTTCTTTGACTGCCGGAATTTTGGAGATTTTGTTTGCCTATTTTCAGCATTTAAAAAGGCTTTTCTTAAAATTAATTTAATTGAAACATAAAAATATTATCAAATAAAGAATATTTTGAATTTCTGTAAAAATACTACTTCAAATTATTTATTTTAAAGCATTTGGTTCTTATTTGAATTTAAAAATAATTTCAAGATTCAAAAGTATTTTTTGTAAAAAATTAAAGATCAACTTTAAGCTGGAAATATTTTTCCTAAATCCAAAGCAAATTCAGGAATGTCTATGAATTTTCCTTAATTTTTTGTACTTTATTTGCTATTTTCTAAACTCTTGTTTCATTCTTTGGGAGTTTTTGAAAATCCAAAATGATTTAAAATCCCCTAACTCCTCCTGGGCTACACCTAGTCGGTCCGGATCCAACCCCTCCACCACATGTCACCATTTCCCCATTCTCGCACCACTCTCTCTTCTCTCTCCACTGCGTGGCCCACTCATCAGCCGCCGCCTCTCTCTTCTCCGCTTCACTAGCTAGGTCCTACCTGTCAGGCCTTCCTCCTTCCTCTCTTTCTTCTTCCTCTGCCCACCATCATTGTCGTCCCCGCTCAAGCTATTTAATGTTTTTGTTTCTTCCCGTTAGCTCGGGCATTATATGTCATTAGTGGAACTAAACCACCTGAATAATTCCCACTGCCTCATCCCTCTTTAAACCTCGTTAATCCTCACTTTTAAGCGACACTACGCTGGCCATAAATATGATGAGCCACCTCCCGGCCATTCCTCTTCCCTGAGCCCTATAAATACCACCCCGAGCACCCCCACACCTTACTCAACTTCCTCCTATGCTCCATCCCCCCCCCCCCCCCCGCACTGTGCACTCCCTCATCCACACTAGTGTTCTCAACCAGCGAGAAATTTTGGCAACCCCCACTACCTTTGCATCCTGTCGACCTCTCCTCCGGCTTCATCGCATCTTCGTTGAACTTGTCCACCCCTCGGCCAGAACCACAATTTTCGCTGGAGCTGAGCTGCCTCTACTACGCAAGGGATAACCGGATTTCTGACCATCCCGACCACTTTATAACATCTAACCACCCTGACCACTTTATAGCTTTCAACCGCTTCAACCACTCTTTAGAGTTCGATCACTTCGACCACTCTATATACTTTTAGCACAGACCACTCTATATACTTCGACCATTGACTAGCCACTGTAGCTTCAACCATCAACCAGCCACTATAGCTTCGACCACATACAAAACACTGTAGCTCTGACCATACACAAAACATTGTAGCTTTGATCATTGACTAGAAACTGTAGCTTCGACCACACACAAAATGATGTAGCTCCGATCACACACAAAAATTGAAGCTCCGACCACAAACAAAACAATCTAGCTTCAACCACGTTAGCTTTCAACCACAATATATTTTTGACCACATAGCCACGACCACTGCTATTTTCGACCATGGCAAAAATACTTCCAAAAGCCCATTCTCCTTCATCCTAGCTCTGATTGAACCTATTCAAATTTATAAATTCATCTAAAATTAAAATATATCCAAATCTTCCTTATTTTCAAATTTTTGGAGTTTATTTTAATTTATTTGAGTTTAGTGGGTTATTTCACATGTAGACCGTGACGTTTCCGAGGAAATCTTTGACTACAATTCTTACCAATTCATGGAGCAATGCAAGTTATACACCTTGATCAACTTGATCCTAGTTTACAAATAAAATTATGTTGTTTTAAATTATTCTACATGCATATTTTTATTCAACGTATTTCAATTTAGTTTTAAACTTAGTTATTGCCTACTTGTTAATACCTCCTTTGATGTTGATTTCTATATACCTTGTCACCCTAGAATAAAACTCTAGTTAGTACACTAGTATTAGCTAGAGAATTTGTAGCAAATGCTTAGAAATAATTCTAGGCTTGGGCTAACTTTTCACATAAACTGACAAGTTTTTTCAAATTTATTCTTGACATCGATGAGTCAAGAAGGACAATGGATATTTCAAAATAAAATATGAAAATTGATTTAGGATGGATGGAATCCATATGAGATCTTTTGGAGAGAGATGGTCTAGGTGGGATGCCCACGGATAGGTTATTGTAGGGGATGAACCTGCACTAATGGTATCTATTTTAACTACAATGCTGTTTTTACTTACTATATTAAAGTCATCAAATTTCAATCTATTTATTATATTTCTTTAAATGTTGTTTTATGCTCAAATAACCCTATATGCCTTCACTTGTTAGCCTTGCATTATTATTGCATTTTTCGTGTAGCTTATGGAGTACATTTTATGTGCTTACCCTTACTTAATTCTGTTGCTCAGAGGAGGACTACTTCGACTATGGTGAAGACCTGGACGAGTAGGCCACATCTTACTATCGTTTGCCTATGGACAAACTTGTTGGGCTTCTTCTGCTTTGGTTTTATTTTCCACTGCTATTATTTTAATTTGGCCTATGGGTTGTGGATGTAAATATTTGCCATAAGGTTATACTCTTTTAATTAATAAAGTTGGTCACTATGTTTGATATGTCTCTCTATTGCCACTGTGTGCACTACTTGATCCTCGACTAGTGCGATTTACATAGAGGATTCTGGAGTTGTTGCTCTGGGATCCGACAATCCGACATAAAAAATTACATAATGATGGGATTGTTTGCTTAGGGCAATAAGGACTATATACTAGTGCGCTACAACCAGGGGTAACTGCTTCACTAGTTACTATATAAATTTTAATTGTATTTTATATGCAACATAAACTTAGGTTTTATGACTATGGCGACATACATGAATAGGTGGTACTGGATCCTTATAGTCATTGTACCAAAGTGGAACAAAGTAATATAGCTTGATTCCCTACTTAAGAAGAACCATGACTTCACTCTTGGGCAACAAATACTCGACAGATATGCTCATTTCCTCTATAGATAACTCTATTATTGTCTACTCTTCGGTTGCAATGGCCAAGAATAACTTTTTGGAATCACGTAGGTCGTTCAGCGCCTATGTTGCCAGTGGAAATAGACACAAGGAATCGAGCGCCACACTGCAACACAGGACGTGATTTTTGGTACCCACTACAATACAATAATCCTATATCATACTTCATAATAATACCTCTCGAACTGACTATACCTATGTATGTAATTCTATTTTTCCAGTGCCACCAGCAGTTACAAGGCAACCTATGTGCATTTCATATTTGCTGTCATACGCAGAAAATCATGAGTGCTAAGATGAATGATCCAGAGGTTTGTCAATTTCACAATAATTATCTTCTAATTATCAATTTAAAAATATATATTTACTACTTTACTCCTCCTAGTGACAAGGCATAAAAATCAAATCAAATACATTTGATCTGAACAAACTCTTGGACATTCAAGGACATCTCTCCACCTTTGAAGTAGATATAACAATCCTCAAAATATTATTTATCTATAAATGATATTGTTACTCCTTAAGTATACCCCTTATCTATAAGGGAGAGATTTCACAAGGTAACCATATGCTCTTCTACGACCACTCCTTACTAGTAAGCTCTTCTATGACCACTCCTTAGTCATAAGTTGTCCTACGAATGTGACATGGTCGTAAGTCATTCTATGACCACCTTATGTTCGTAGACTCTTCACCACTAGCTTAACTTTCACTGGCTTGTCTACAACAACCTGCTACATCATGGGTCTGTTTGACAAGGTAGTTAACATGCGTGATTTTTCTCTAAAATAACTGCACATAACTTTTCTCTTATAGTGACCACTGCATGACAAGTGAGATACCCTGTCTCCCTAACAATAACTCCCATCAGATGGTTATCATCCAAAACATTAAGGCGTCTCTTGGCCTGGAACAACTACCATCCCTTTGTATGCTATATAAGGGTTGATGTCAAACAGAAGTAGGGGGCAAAACCCGATGGACACGACAGAACCAAGGGAGACGATAGAAATAGTGCAAGACTTTCTGCATCGCTTTTCTTGATTGTAATTAGTCTTTTGAGCAAAAGCCACATAGGAGTAGGTTGTTATTCTCCCAAGAGAAGGCTCAAACCTGTGTAAAATTCCTATGTCTTTCTCTGTGTGATCGTAGCCAGGTCGTTAGGAGAGATACCCCAAATCCAATAATCATATGTAAAATCGATATTAAAATATTGACAGTTGGCACCATCCATGGGGATCTTCTTCCAAACTCTGGTAATTCCTTGTCATCAAGTTCTCTTCTTTCTGAAATCGTCATGGCAGGAGAATAAAACAAGGAGAATTGGTTTGACTTGGCCAACTACGCAGACCTCGACATGGATGCCTGCTATGACTGCGACTAGACCATGCTTTCATCTAACAATGAGGCTATCTCTAGAGATCCATTGCGAGGTCCAAGAGATCGCACTGCAGATAAGGCTGAGGAGGGATCCTTATCCCTTACAGCGTTATGCTCAATGGAGGAACAAGTTTCTCCAAAGAGCAAGGTCAATCCAACCACAAATAGGACTCGCAACATGACGAGGGGCCCATCCCTAAGTGTTCAATCCCCCAACGGCCATTCGATCAGGCTCAACAATTCTTAGAATCCCTTATTCTGGGACTACATTGACATCTAGTGGTCGTAACTCTCCAATTATCCCCAGAAAGAGCGTGGGTGGGCTTCCTGCGAGTTCGCCCATACTTTCGTAGGGTTCAACTCCAATGGGAGACTGTTATACCGAAATTCCCCTTCCTGGTGTGGTTCACTCCAGGTCATGATGTGCTCTCATTGGATGACTCCTCAACTGAGGGGACATTCGACATAAGTGCAGATTATATCCAGGAGCTCTTTCCCATCCCCGTAGATACTGATTGCTCTCCTGGAGAAAGAGCTGACAACGCTCTCCGCCGCTAACACACTGTGACCCCTCGTGATGATGGCGAGAAGGCCTCCAGTGACCACAATGAGCGTGGGAGAAATCCTCAAAATAATCGCTTTCATTTAAGGTGGCCTCAACTAGCCTCAGATAGTGAGGATCCTGAGACCATTCAAAGGAGAAGATTGACTGCCCAAAGGTTTTTGCTTGGGCCTATACAGTCCCAATTTGAAGAGGCTCGAGAGCTTCAATGCATAAATGACCTGTTCAAAAATCCAACTCAAGAGCTTACTTGAGCACCGAGCTACGGCCACTTCGCTGAAGGGATCACGTGAAGACTCCAAAGCATGATGACCAGACTCGAGAAATCTCATTGACACAACTCTGGGAGTCAAACAGGTATGACCGTGTCTAGTAATTCGTAGAACTCACCTCGAGGAAATCGGCATGATGACAGGTCACATCATTCTCCTAACCATAGCTCTAGTTGGAGATGAGTTCCTCAAGTGTCCCTGGATCAAAGAGTTTATGGAGAGGTGATCAATCATCACTTTGAGCAAGAAATCTAAATAACAGTTGCCTTTGCTTCTGTTTTGGCCACCTCGGTGGTCGTAGCCACTCTTGCTTTAGTAGTAGTTCTCGCCATCGCCATAGTGGTTGATTCTTCGACCATCTTCTCTGTCATCTTTTCGACTACGGGAATAATAGCAAGGGGCTTCACAATAGAAGCATCCCCAAATGATGGGGAGACGAGCTAAAGACACGAGAAAAGAAGTGAATTGGCATTAAAGAAGATAAAAGGGTAAAATACTATTTTTATACTCTTATTTACATACCTTGCTTTCCTAGCCTTGATTTTGAATTTGGAAGGAATCTTCTCCTAGGAAGGTTTCTTCAACTTCTTCTCCACAACCACATCTGGTCATTAAATGGCAGGTTCATCTCCAACAGCATCTAGTCATAGACTTAGAGCAGGTGCTACTACTCCTTGTTTCTCTTGCCCTTCTTGATGGTCGAGACTAGTTTTGACTACTTGAAGAGCAGTCTCCTTTTTTATCACAAGTTCTGCTACTAAGCAGCCTCCTTCATAAAAGATACAAAACCCTTCAAGTTCTCCTTTTTGAGTTGCTTAATAAAGCCTTGAGAAGCACCAACTGAGAAAGTTTTGTCATCGTAATAGGGGGATAGCTTGATCTTAGGAGCTAGTTATTCTAATGCAGCCGCCCCTTACCTCCTCTATAGTAGATACATCTACAAGGAACTTCTTGATGGGGGCAGATAGAGGAGGAGAGGGAGGAGCAGCACTTGAACTCTCACCCTACTTGTCAATAGCTTTTGTCAGTCAACGCCTCTTGGTCAGAGGAGATTTAATCTCCTCCATCTCTTTTCTGATTACCATCAATTTGACCTCTTGGTCATCCGGACGGTTTTCCATGCCAACTTTTTACAACAGGGAAGAATGCTAAGTACTCATTGCTTACGACTATGAAATCTTAAAGATGTGATTGAACTTTGATTATCTTTAGGCATTCTTCTCTTTCCTTGGTGGATACATCCACCAACATATGTGGAGCATCCACATCGACTATTGGAGCCTTCTCACAGATGGCTTTGACTCGAGTATCAATCTCTCCCAAAGTAAGATATACTTTGAGATAAAGTGATTGGTAAATAGAACTCAAAATTCAAAACTTAGCTAAGAGAATGAGTTTGATTATTACTTTCTATCCTCATAGTCTATGGTTATATTCTTGACCCCCCGAGTATGTGCACATTAGATGTGCTCGTTTCTTCAAATGGCTGATACGACGAGTGATGAAGTCTTTCACCACATGCCAACTTGTAAGTTCCTTTTCCCTTAAGTTTTTGATGGCTTGGATGCAATGGGCTATCCGAATAAGGTCTTTAAGGATAGAATTCCAAGAAGAATTTTCTCTGTGGCCTTTCCCACAAAGGAAAGACTATCTTCGTTGTTTGTCTCTTAGTAAAACCACTTCTTCTTCCAATTCGGCCATGAGGACTGAGTAAACATCTGGATGTATTTCTCTATCTTGCTGGCATGGAGATTCAAACCACAGCTTCCGGCAATTCTGGTCTACCTGCTTATTTCGTAGTAGTACCGAAAGAGCTCAAGATCTAGAGGAATCCCCAGGTAGGCCTCTCACAAGTACACAAATACACTTAACATAGTGATCAAATTGGGAACTATGTTCACCAATTCCACCCTAAAGTGCTCAAGTATGGCTGCGAGAAAGGGGTGAGCAGGAAGTTGATGTTTGCACTCACAGTATGCTTGGAAAACTGGGATTTGCCCAATCTCCTCGATGGCCTATGTTGTCCGGTAGCTTCAATCCACTTCACAAACTTCCTTGAAGGAATCTTCTCAATTGCAACCAAGGCTTTCATCTTTGTGACATCCATCTCTGACACTAGCCAATTAGTAGAAGACTTCAGTTTGGATTTGGAAGAAATTGGAGGAAGAAAATGGCTTGGTTGACAGCAAAAAACTCAAAGAAGATTGTAGCAAGAGGGAAAGTAAGAAGCTCAAAAGTTACCCTAGGGTAAGTGTTTATAGTCGTACGAGCTGATTACCAATCTTGGGAACTCAACAGTTATTATCTCTTTGGGAACTACTCCAAATGAATAGATTGGCAAAAGCTAATTCGCATTCCTCTATTTGAAGCCAATATGTCTTACAACTCAAGGAAAATTACCTTTTTGACCAAGTTCATTTCTAGTTGAATTAGATCAAGAAGGCTGTGTTTCTGATTTTCATTCGCCTACGACTTCTCTTTCTCAAATAAGTTATTTTCACTTGAAGTTGGCGGTTAGATGACGAGGATATAACAATTCTCAAATTATTATTTATCTGTAAATGATATTGTTACTCCTAAAGTGTACCCCTTATCGATAAAGGAGAGATTTCATAAGGTAGTCGTAAGCTCTTCTACAACCACTCCTTACTCATAAACTCTTCTATGACTACACCTTAGTAGTAAGTCATTCTACAAGTGTGATATGGTCGTAAGTCATTCTACGACCATCTTATGTTTGTAGACTCTTCGACTAGCTTGTGTATGATAACCTCCTACATCATGAGTTTGTCTAACAAGGCAGTTAACATGCGTGATTATTTTATGAAATAACTGCACATAGCTTCTCTCTGACAATAACCATTACACGACGAGTGAGATACCATGTCTCTCTGACAATAACTCCCATTAGATGGTTATCATCTAAAACATTATGGCATCTCTTGGCCTAGAACAACTGCCATTCCTTCGTATGCTATATAAGGGTTGACGTTAGACAGAAGCAGGGGACGAAACCCAATAGATCTGACAAAACAGAGGGAGACAACAGAAATAGTGTAAGACATTCTGCATCGCTTTCTCGATTGTAATTAGTCCTTTGAGCAATAGCCACATAGGAGTAGGGTTATTATTCTTCTAAGAGAAGACCCAAACCTGTACAAAATTCCTATGTCTTTCTCTGTGTGATCATAGTCAGTTCATTACGAGAGATCATCTGAATCCAAATAATCATACGTAAGATCGATATTAAAATATCTGATAGACCATGTGGAGATGCCCCGTGTGTGTGATGAGTAATTGACATCTGTTTTAGGAGAGTCGAGTTTGGTTTGTGTGGTTCGGGCCATGTCGTTGCGCGGTGCAATCGGTTTCGGTCGGACCTTGTCGAACTAGGTCGAACATGCTTAAGTCGTTTATTTTTCGGTTCGTTCGGTTTGGGCTTTGATTTTTTCCTGATGGTAATGTATGATTACATGTGTCGAGCGGTACTATGTGATGTATTTCTTGTCTGTGATGGCTGCAGGACTTCGAGGTGGAGTCGTGGCGAGGCACGGGATGACCGGACTAGGTGCAGGCGGTGCCGAGGTCAGAACGGTCAAGGTGTGCCGAAGACGGCGAGGACTCGAGGTGGCTGTGTGGCTTGGAGGGCAAGGAATGAGGAAGCTTCCTAGAAGGTGCGCGAGGGGCGTTTTGGTGAATACACAAAGCTGCACTAAAGGAAGTGGATTGTGGATAAAGCGCCATGAGTTGTTGAGAGCTAATGGGTAAAGTGTGTTGTAAACCCATTAGTGGAGGCTATAAATAGAGGATGCTCTCTAGTGGAGAAAGATGAGAGAGTGGGTGTGAGAGTTAGGGTTTTTGTGCTTGTATGAGTGTGTTATCTTTCAAGCATGTATGGGGACTTAGCTAGTGTGAGATTAAGAGAGATGTGAGCTGAGAACAACCCTGAATAATCATTCATCTCTTTGCATCTTTGTCAAGTCCAATCTCTTGTTTGTTTCTTTTTGTGTGTTGTGTTGTTGGCCTTCTTTCTGTTTGTTCCTTTGGTCTCTGTTGGTTTGTCTCTGAAGCTCAGTCTCTCAGCCAAATGATTCTCTGTTTATTTCTTTTGGGCAAGACTGTTTCTTGTTTGATTGTCACTCTTCTCAAAGAAACAATTTGTTGTTTTAGTTGGAGCTCCAACTAAGTGATCAGAGAATGGCAGCTTTTAGTTTTCTCTAGTCTTTTATCTCAGCTACATGCAGCAGTATGTATGCTTCTTGCGGCAAGATTTCCACCCGAGAAGAACTGGTTGTTTTCTAAAGATTGCCAGTCTCCTTTTTATTTGCAGTTTGTAGGCCAGTGCAACACCTTTTTGATTGAACCGAATGGAGTAAAATCAGTCTAAAAGTCTGGTTTCAATAGCTGCTGTCTTGGCCTAGAATCATCTAGTGTTCTTGATTTTTGTTGTTTCGGCCAACTCAACAGATTTCAATTTAATTGGCCGACAGGAGTACTACTCGGCAGCAGTGAATTGTTATCTTGTTCCGCAATGGCAATCATTGAAGATTCCAATTAATTTCAGTTACGGCAGCATGTACTCTCGACTAGTTAATCATCAACTACTGCCGATTCTTTGATTGCTCTTGTGCCTTTTTGGGTTAGTCTTTTTGTGTGCCATGTGAACAGCAATCAGGTGGCAGTTGGTTTGATCCTTTTGTGAACAGCTTTGAGCGTAAATCATTTGAAGCTTGTCTCCTGCTGTTTTAAAGTCTCTTTTTCTTTCCTAGCTTTTTTGCCTGCTTTCTCCTTTTTCTTTTTCGGTTGATATCCTTTTAGCTTTCAGTTCTAGGCCAGCAGGAAACTCTATCAGGTATCTCTAAACTGCAGTACACAGGGATCAGTTTTCAAACCCAGAATTGCTATTTTTGGTCTGTCCAAAATTTCAGTCTAAAGCTTCCTTGTCTATCTTTTTGATCTCTTGTGTCTTCTCGGTTGTGCAGAATTGAGAATCAAAAGAAGTTGGCATCTTGCTATTTTAATTGGAATCCCAATCAAGTAATAGTGTAGGGTGGTTTTCAAGTTGGCATCTTGCTATTTTAATTGGAATCCCAATCAAGTAATCAGTGTAGGGTGGTTTTCATTTGACCAATTTTTATTTTTGGCAGTGCAGTGTTTTTGCTTTATCTTCTCGGCAGTAAGGATGCTTCTCTTTGCCCCGGTTTCTTTTAGCCTGTCTTCCTTGGTGCTGCTCTGGTCTGCATGTTTTTAGTTCTCTTAATCTTTTGTCTCCAGCAGTCTCTATTTTCAGTTTCTATTCACAGTCAGCTTGATTCTCATTCTAGCTTACATGGCTATCGGTGAGTAGAAAAATTCGTGTGGATTCTCGGGGTAATTTTTAAAAGGGCTCCATTCACCCCCCCTCTGTCGCCATTTCCGATCCAACAATATCGACAACCTTTTTGATAATTCACTCCCATGACATAGATTAATACATTTTCAAATATTTGATTTGATTATAATTCATTTAATTGTAATTCACTTTTATTTGTAATTCAATAGTAACTGTAGCGACAATACATGAATAGTCTTTTGTAATTGTTTTTGAGCTGTAATTCACTTTGAATTGTAATTCATTTATCTGTAATCTATTTACTTGTTTTCAGAAGGCATGACTAGCATTTTTTAGGCTAACCAAAAACAAAATTTTTTTAGCTATACAAAAAACTATCACAGACAATTTCTAACACAAAATCATTTGTGATACGTAGATCATTATAGATGTTTTTTTTGTATTAACCATCTATGACATATGGGGATATCAGATAGGATTATTTTCAAAATCTGCCTGTGTTATGACTTATCATAGATGATTTGAGAGCCATCTGTGATAGCCACTTGTTATCACTGACGCAATAAATCAAACAGTTCAGAAATCATCTCTGATGAGAGTTACAAACCATCTATGATGACCCTATGTGTGGTAGTGACCATAGCAAGACTTGACGGTTTTCAGTTGTACTACTATGTATCTCCCAATTTGCTCTAGTTCGTAGATGGGTTCTTAGTTGGTATGTGCGGTAGTTAGTAAAGATCAAATTTTAGTGGGACAAGTGGTGATTGGAGGCTATAATCCACTTGAATTTAGTTGCATAGTACTTGTTTCTCCCTGTATGACACCAGTGAGCATGGCACATCTGATCTCCTTCGATTCCAAGATGAGGGCATGCACACAGATCCAAAGCCCCTAGCACTTGACTCCTCCATGGCGGCTACTCCTAGGCAGGGTGGAGGTGATGAGGGAGGGCAATTGCATGGCAAATAATGCGCCCTGGGAGCAAATGCGTGCCAAACATCGTGGCCTGGAACCCCTATTCGCGCCACCGGCCGACCCTCCTTGCCACCTGTGCATGCCCATGTGGCCACATCTGCCTGCAGGGAACAGTCCATGCCAGTGAAACTAACGGACAAGGGTGTTAAGTAACCTAGTTTTAACAGATGGGGGTATTAAATAACTGGTTTTTTTTTTGCTTAAGGGTGTTAAATGGACTTTTCTAATATTTTGGGATGTAAAATAGACTTATTCTAAAAGGAAATAATATACTTTCGCGAAGCCAAGCCAGATTTTTTGTTACGATTAGAGAAGAATTACTAATTACGTGGCATGCGCATATTTTATAGCTGAGGCTGATCTGCTGATGGATTGCAGACTGTTCCATGCTATGTATTCATTTTAAAATTTTATCTTGTTTCACTTTTTAAGTGTTCCATGCTAAGGGCCTGTTTGGATCGCCTAAAACTAATTATTAGTTCACTAGTTGGTGGACTAAAAATTAGGTGACTAAACTTTAGGTGACTAAAAATTAGTCAAGTGCTGTTTGGATACATGGACTAAAAGGTGGTGACTTTCATAGGCAAAGACATTTATACCCCTATATTTGCTAGTGTGTTGCATGTGGAGTAGTGGAGAAAGGGTAGCGGGGGTATTTTCGTCTTTTGCTGTTTGGTACCACCTTTTAGTTCACAATTAGTCCACATTTGCCAACTAATGAACTAATAGCTAGTTGGGGATGAACTAAAAATTAGTCCTGGTATTAGTTCACCTGTTTGGATGAACTAGACCTAAACTTTAGGTGACTAAAAATTAGTCAAGGGATCCAAACAGGGCCTAAGTTGCCTTCTTCAGATTGATATTTCATTTCCATATTGTATCAAATTGACGGAGTTTGAGGTCTCTCAGAGTCAAAGTTGCCATTACTTTTTGTTTCTTGTGCTCACTCAGGTAGGTAGTTGTTATCTGGTCGAGGTCACTTTCATTCGCCTTGTGTATTCTCGCCACATTATGTGATGTCAACATGTCGAATGTTTTTATATCCTAGACTCCACTCTTCAGCTGATGTTCTTGAAACATGTTTACAGGCAGAAGCCACAGCTCAAAGAAAAATTACATTCGGAGAGCCAATTCAGTAAGTAAATCCTTGCTTAAAGTAGCAAGATTCTACTGCATTAATTCTGTAGGTAGGATTAATCCTTTCTTTGTTTAGCAGAATTCTCAAAATTGCGCAGCCCTATTGCCCTAATGGCCGAAATTGTTAGTTCTGCGGTTATTGGTGAGGCGGTTAACCGGGCAGTAACTGGGCTGCTTGGCAACACAGAAAGATTGGAGCAAAGGGACCGTGTGGAGAGGCTGGAGATGGCGCATATCAAGATGGATGCTGCACTGGAGACGTCAAACAAATGGCAGATCACTGATGTGCCTTTACTACGATGGCGGAAGATGCTGAAGCGCGCTGCTCAAGAGTGCGATGACACGCTGCGCAGCTGTAAGCAGCAAGCTGTGGAAGCTGAAGGGATCAAGCAAGAAGTAAGACAGTCCTCGTTTGCTAAAAGAATTGCTCATGCAACTAGATCATTCGTGTCCTCTTTCGTCGGTCGTAGTAAAGATGAGCCAAGTAGCGCTACTGTCAGAAGGTTTGAAAGGTTTGCAGATGGTGCCGAGGAATTGTTAAAGTTCATACATTTTGGTGGAACACCCCGGCAATACGTGTTTTTCGACCCTCTTGTCAGGCAACTACTAGATGGGAAATTTTTGTGCTATGAAATGTCGCATGGAAGCCAATACCGTCACTTTGCTGTTCATACCATATATTGCCCAGATCGAGGGTTAGAAGCTTCAGTAAGCCTATTTTATGCAGATTACTGGGCGCCCAAGGAAACATTTTTTCTATTGTTGATTCTACGTCTTTCAGAAAGTGTAGACATAATTGGGACTGCAATTAAGGTCTTACAGTCGACTGCAAGTCTACCATTGATGTCGTTACGAAAGAACTCACTCAACTGCCTACAAAAGATTTTTACTTGTTTCAAGACTTTCAATACACTGCCCCTTTTGACAAGAAAGAAAGTGTCAATCTCCACAAAGCTTTCGTCCAACGGTTTTGCCCTGACCCATTCTGTTGCAAGGAATACGAAAGCATGCCTTGTACTACCGAGACAAATACACTGAGCTTATCAAAGTTATTTCCAGAGCCTGTTATTGAAATCATTTTGCAGCTGCACATCTCACTATTTGATGAGTACAATGGGCAGAGGCCCGCTGCTGAATGCAACAGCAGTAACCCAAACAATTTTCCACCTTTGAAACTGCGAACTTACATTATGCCCCATGACTCTCCCATGGACCTAATGCCAACATATGAGAGTTGTGCAACTGAAGTAATCGATGGGGAGGAACAAGAAGGCATACATATAAATGTTGGCATGGATAAACTGGGTGAGGTGTTGTTACCAAAAGCAATAGATTATCTTTACCGCAAGGCTGAAGCAACCACTTATCAGGTGTTTCTGAAGTCTAAACACGGTACTGCTCACGTTTACCTTGAAAAGACAAGAACAGTACTGCCAGGTGCAGGTAAAACCATCCGAAGGGATAGGGATAAAAAGGCATTTCAACCACAAGACTATGCAATGAAGCAGTTCATGCAGTCGGCCCAAGGCTTCCTCAAGTTATGGGTTGCACGTTCGTCAAATGGCTTACGGGATGCAATCATGTCATGGATTCAGAAAGTCAATTGTCGGGACTAATGAATGCGTTGAGTACTCAGTGTAGACGATGTAAAATTTTAACTAGTTTGATTGTTGCTTGTATTCGCCGAATATATCTATTTGTACTGTATCTAGAATAATAATGTTTGTTTTGCCGTTAAACAAAACCTTCTTGCATGCATACATCTAAATATGATATTTTTCATTGAAGTGGCTTTCTAGAAATTAATAGTTGAATCAAAATTAGGAAACGTGTATATCAAAGTTGGATGATCGGAAACGTTGTCTGTTTCTATCGGAGACCTAGTATGCAAAGTTGGATCTTACCAAAAATTCACGTCAGGCGTGTAACTCTGTTAATTAGCGAAATCAAACCGCCTCCGTTTCCGGTAGTTTAATTGATAATTCAATCCCCACGCTGCGCTCCCTCTCCTAGCTCTGGCGACCGCACATCCTCTCTTCCTTTGGCTCCCCTCTCAACTTCATTCGGGGTGACCCAATCTTGTGATTTTTTTGAAACTGAGACCCAATCTTGTGATGACAATCGACGAATGATGAACCAAGATAACGATCCAATCAGTAATTGCAGAAACCTTTTGTTTAGCACAAGACCTCAGCAATAGCAATTGCATTGCAACCTTCGCAAGTACATCAATCCACACAACCAGTACGTAATTGGAGCATGAATTGAATGATTAATTACGACCGACCAATTCTAACAATTCTCTCAAGAATCAGTGAGAAAAATGTTTACTGAGAATTAGAAACTAAGTAAACTCTCCATGATCGAAAGATAAATTTTCTGCATTAAAACCTAAAATAATTTCGTCCCGGTCATATATGGAGTGCACCCCTTGGCTTTATAGCCTTGCTTAGACAACTAACAAGACTTGGATTTTAATATGAACACATAAATTTTTAGCCGCCACATTGTTTCGGAGATGGTGGTTAATCCATAAGATTTCTGGGTTGAGATCTTATCTATTTGGGCCTTGGAAAAATCTTTCCAATAAATACAAAAATACCTGAATTAGACTGCGTTTGTAAAAGTTACAGACTTTTTAATATATATATATCCCGATAGCTGTTCCAAACCGAATTCCGACATGAAATTAAATTCTGATTGGCTTGAGGTGACTCCGAATTAAGCCTTGGAAAGTGCTTGGACTACGAGTTTTTAGGTCTTCAAACTCCTTCCCACTTCACCTGCATGTCAGACCCAGGCATCATCCGTGACATCAATCGCACAGTCACCATCCCCTTCATGGCCAAGGCCTGCATCAACCACTTCGTCGAGGCCCAAATTCTCAAGGCCATCAACTGTGGTGATAGGCCCTGCCTGCTCTATTCTTGCTCTGTGGTTCGAGGTCATTGGTTTCTATTATTTAGATTAGCACAAGAAATCACTTAGAGTGTCCAAAAAGAGCAAAAATCGGGTTTCTTCATGAACTTGCAAACCAAGTGTCTAGCTAGGTAGAGATTGATTTCTAGAGATCATCACCATCTTTTACACATTTTTCACATAGTAAGATCAAGAAGGGAAGAGAGAAGAGCCAAAACCACCAAATCAAGAGCAAATCAATCAACACAAGATGAATCCATAGGAGATGAATAAGGATTGATATATTTCTACTTGAGGATGAAGGTTTTATAGCCACTCCATTTGAATAACATGAAAGCATACCACAGCACTCAACTTCTCTCAAATCCTAAACCTAGAACACTTAATAACAATAAGAGGATGGTTGGATGGTTAACTAACAAGTCTCCATCCCAACTCGTTAAATTCATAAGCTAGCCAGCCCATATAACTCATAGTGGATACTACCATATAGCACATATGGGGAAACCTGATAACCCCATGCACACGGGTTTTAATTCACACACTAACTTATTCACACTTTTCAAAGCACATAAACCCAAATCCGCTAAATCCTTAGCCTTGATCCAACTTGATTTTCTGTACTTCTCCTTGAGCTAAACCGCTACCCTAAATATCGTGGTTTTGATCCAAAGTAGTTTTTTGTATTTTGGTCAAACTACCAAAATACCCTTTCTTGACATAGTCTTCATCTTCCATTGCAACCAATTGCCATGTTTACCATGTGTAGGTGCACCATTGGCTTGCTACGCACCAGCAAGTCTCTCCCATTCTAGTTTCACCGGACCATACGTCACTTAGATCAACCAAGCCACATGGTGCAACCCGTCATTTGAACTTCCCTTCAGCATTTCCCGCATTTCTCATGCCATGCTTGAGCTTAGCCATCTCACCCAGCATCCTTGATCATTCTAGGCATCGGCTTCTCTATGAGCATAGCGTTGATTCACGTTATTGACCATAGTTGTGTCGGACCCGGATTTTTCAATCCAGAATCCCCTGTGATTTACTACACTATTCCCTGGATCAGTAGATAATGCTCACAGGTACATTGCTGCATCAACTCATACATCGCATTGAATATACCGAACCATAATATTACATATCAGAGTTAAAATACACCACATCGGGTGACAGTTTACAAAAGGGCCAATTAGGCCAAATACTTACAATATAAAAGATAGCAGCAGAAAGATAAGCAAAAGTAAGACCATTATCCACAGGCAAACGACTGAGGGGTAAGTGTGTGCAACAGGTATTATCTAGGTCTAGATAATACATATGCACACAATCTCCATCAAGTCTACTTGTCTAGGACTCAAACTCGAGAAAGTCACCCTTGTTTTCTTCGTTGGCTCTTCCATCATTGGCAAGAGCGTCCTTATAAGCATAATGGTCTTGATTTCCTATTTCTGGTTGTGATATTGCGAGGGTGAGCACAAATCCATCGTGCTCCACAAGCCAATACACAGGATGCAATAGATAAAAAGCATGGCTTATCAAGGAAAGGCTTGGGTTATTATATTTGCCATCAATTGCTTCTAATATATGTTACTTAGAAATTTCCTAAGACCTGACAGTTTTAACTAAAACGGATTTTATCAATATATGAAAGAATGCAATAATAATAGCGATCCAGATTCCATCCACTATTACATGGTTTTTGCACTATATGCTTATCTTTCAGCGTCATAACGGCTTACCTTATCACTGGGGCGACACTCAGGGCAACACAAATTAGGGCTTTTTACTGCTCATCACTTTTCCAATTCCACCCACAAAATTTTTGAAATAGAACTATATCTAGTTAAGTTCCCATATCCGTCCTTGACCATGGGCATGGCTATTCAAATAGTTTTCACTCTGCAGAGTTTGTACACTTTACCACAAGAGATAATCCGCTCATTGCTCCACACGATTCCTTAGTCATGTGGTTGAGTAGACCATCATAGTAACTTTTCAAAATATCTGGTCCCTTTTTGTCATCTCACCCTATGGGCTGCTCCCACTTGTGGTGGGTCCCATATATTGCGCGGGATGTTTGTCACAGATACTAGCACATTCAGACTCCACTCTCCACAATGTTGCACGACTGGCAAACTTCACCCTCCACTCGGTGTCCCTTTAGGCCTCCCCTTACCCTTGCAATATTCTGCTCCTTTCCACTATCGGTGAGATGAGTCCAGGGGTTTGATAGATTTACTTAGCCAAGTTGCAATTTGCAGACTTGTGGCTGTACTATTTTACATAGGTGGTCATAACAAGATTCAGTTCTTAGAGTTATCTGGATGGTCTACTACAAACCACACACTGTGCTTCCACTGCACCACACACCAGCCCCCCGTACCATCCACCCAGATATTTAAGCAAGTTGGGGTTTTTGGGAGCATAAAATAATCATGTCAAAATATACCAGTCATTTCCACCCATGACTTCCCAAATCAGTTTCTCATGATTAAAGTGATGCTAGGGCATTTTGGTGCTCCCAAGTATCTAAGCAGTACTAAGCATGGCGTATAATTGTAGACTTATTTTTGAAATGTTACCATATAATTTTGCTAAGGTGACAAGGCACAAATATTCAAATGTTCCAAAGGAGTGTAATACTAGTAAGTTAAATAATGGGCATACAACTAGAATCTTAAAACAATATATATTTGCACATGAAATAATAGCATGCAATTTGATAATTTAAAGCAGAAATAATTTACAAAAAATGTAGGGTCAACATGATCAAAGTATTGACTCACCTTGGTCAAAGTTGATTTGGTCTTGATTGTTGAGAGTTGCTTAAGCCACTGCCTCTTCCTCTTGTGCCTCGTACATTATTTTACGTTGTGCGGAAATTCAAATAAAAATCAGTAACCAAACAAATTCTCACAAAGCTTCAAAAAATTATGGTTTTGGTCCCATTAGATAGATATTGAATTTAAAAATTTATTTAACTCAATTTAAAGTTAAGATGAATAAGTTATGCCCCTTTGAAGTTCTCAGTTCAAATAAATTCGATAAAATAAAAAGAGAGAGACTAACAGGTGGGACCCATGAAAATTTTATTTTTCTCTTATCTTTTTCTTTTCAGACCCGTTGACATGTGGGACCGGTCACTGTTTTGGATTAAGTGATATAGCCCACATGTTAGTGAGCACTTAGTCTTAACTAGTCATTATTAGTCATTAACTACCTATCTTAACCATTAATTAATCGCTCGCTACAGTAGCTTCTTCCTCCTACCGATGAATGGCATGCTCGCCGCCGGTGGAGGAAATGGCAGCTGGCCATGAGCATTCCAAAAATGGGATGCTCATGCCCACGCGCACATCCAGGCTTGGTCCTACCAACCAATTTGGTGGCGGTGGTGATCAGCGGCGACCGTGGGCGGCGGCGGAACAGGGGAAGAGCGATTACGGCGACACACATCATCAGAGTTCAATTAAACGCCAAGGGAGCATCGAGGCACAGACAGGAGGCTACCTCGGGGGTCAGCGTGGCTCAGGAGAGGTGGTGGTGGTCCGGCGGCGTGAGGCGACGGTGAGCAGAGGTACAAGCGGGGAGGGTTCGATCGATGGCGGGGATGGCTTCATGGTGCTCCAAGGAAGCTCCAGCTCGGCGGATTTAAACCACTGTGGCACCAATCGATGGATTTCCCACCGACCGGTGTTGGGGAAGAAGATGTTCGCTGGTGAGCTAGAGGCGCGGGGAGGCCAATTACTCGAGGTGGGGGAAAGAGCAAAGAACGGCGATGCTACCAAGGGGTTGAGCCGGGCTTTATAGGCGGTGGAAAGGGGCGGGCAACATGGGGGGTAGTTGGCCGGTCTTGGTGTCGGCATGGCTACAGAGCACGGGTGACAGGACGACGGCGCAGGGCGTGGGTGCGGACGCTTACTTACACCAAAACAGGGGGAGGTGTCAGAAGCGCGTGAGCTGAGGGGATGCGATGGGAACATGCGGGCACTGTGCATGACGGAGGCGTATCTGGCACGATGGTCGGGGCGACGCGACAGCGCGACTGTGGTGATGAGCTGCGACAGAGCCTGTGGCTGACATCAGTGACCTAGACGCGGAGGCAGGCGGGCGACCGACGGTCTAAGTAGGCACGGCAGGGAGGCGGCTGCCACGGCGTTTGAGCGAGGAGGCGTTTCGGCCAGGGCTGACTGTTAGCGAGGGAGGGAGAAGAAGGAAGAGCCGTCCCGGTGGTTGGCTCAAGCCAGGCTAAAAAGGCCTCTTTTTTTGTTATTTATTTGTCATTCTTTTTATATCATTATATTTTATTTATTTTTCATATTTTATTTTATTATTATTATATATTATATATATATATATATATTAGTAGTAGTAGTATTTTTATTTATTACTATTGTTTTTGCCCAATGCACATTTCTAGATTTCATTAATTCCCCCTCTAGCCATCTTTATTTAACTAATTCTTCTATACTTGTATATTTGCACCTTTTTGAGTTTTCGATAACTGATTTGAACTGAATCCTCCTACCCTAATTTTTGGATCATCTTTTCAGATTTGAATTTGATTTCAGGTTTACTTTCTATTATTTTTGCATTTCTTTCATAATTCTATTTTCCTGATTTTCTTTAATTGTTGGAACCTCAACCAAAACCCAAGGAAAATCCATCAAAATTCAAATGCTAAGAAGTTGCATTCCAAAATATTCCAAAAATCCCCTTTAAAAGAATCTCAACCCCAAGATTCAGCCTAGTCTGAGAATAGATAGGGGTAATCCTTTCTCAGTTGATCTTCACATTCCCAGGTGGCTTCCTTCTTGGTGTGATGATTCCATTGTACTCTGCACAAGCGAATGGTCTGGTTCCTTGTCTTATTTTCTACGGTGTCTAAAATCTTGATGGGGCGCTCCTTGTAGGTTAGGTCACTCTTGAGTTTGATTGTTTCCAGCGGGGTTTGATCTTCTGGCACTCAAAGACACTTCTAGACCGATTGAGTTGAGACACGTGGAAGACATTGTGTACATCGGCTAGAGTCGTGGGTAGCTCTAATTGGTAAGCTACTTCTCCTTTCTTGGCCACAATTGGGAATGGTCCAACATAACGTGGGGCAAGCTTGCCTTTAACTTTGAACCTTCTAACTCCTCGCAAGGGTGACACCTTCAGGTAGACATAATCTCCAATTTCAAAACTTAATGGCCTATGCCTCTTGTCCGCGTAACTCTTTTGTCTTGATTGATCTGCTTGCAATCGGTCCGTAATCAGGTGGACTTTTTCTTCAGCCTGCTTTAGAGTTTCTGGTCCGAAGATATAGCCCTCGCCTACTTTTAACCAGTGCAGAGGAGTCTGACATTTCCTTCCATACAATGCTTCAAATGGGGCCATCTGTAGGCTAGCTTGATAACTATTATTGTAAGCAAATTTAGCATAAGGTAGGCATTTGTCTCAATCCTTAGTGAAATCTAGGGCATAGGCTCGAAGCATATCCTTTAGTATTTGATTTACCTTCTCTGTTTGACTGTCCGTTTGTGGGTGGTAGGTAGTACCGAAATTTAAATGGGTGCTGAGGGATTCATGAAGACTAGCCCAGAAGTTTGAGGTAAACTGAGAACCTCAATCTGAAACTATCCTTCTTGGCACAACGTAAAAACACACGATGCGGGACATGTACAACTCTAGCAGCTTGTCTCCTTTATAGGTGGTTTTGATAGGGATGAAGTGGGCGACTTTGGTCAGTCTATCTATTATAACCCATGTGGAGTCATACCTCGATATGGTTCATGGTAGACCAGTAATGAAGTCATTCCAACCTCTTCCCACTTCCACTGAGGTATTTGCAATGGCTGTAATAATCCTGCTGGCCTTTGATGCTCGGCTTTCACTCTTTGATGTACATCACAGCAGGCAGCATGTTCGGCAATGTCCCTCTTCATGTGTGGCCACCAATACCACTGCTTCATGTCTTGATACATCTTGGTACTTCTAGGGTGAAGTGAATACGCAGAGCTGTGGGCTTCCCTATGTATTAGGTCTTTAAGGTCCTTTTGGTGAGGAACAAAGATACATGTCTCATACTTTAGAACACCTTGTTGATCCACAGTTATTTTAGGAGCCTTCCCTTTTTCCATTAAGTTTCTTAACCTTAAAATGGTTGAGTTCTCCTTCTGTGCAGCTATGATTTGCTCTTCTATGCTTGGTTGCACCTCCATGGTTGCTATGGTGCCTTGTTCTATTATCTCTAGATTGAGCACCACTAACTCTTTATAAAGCTCAGGCTGTTGCTCTTGAACCATGAGATTATTGCAGTAGGCTTTACGACTTAGGGCATCAGCTACCACATTTGCCTTGCCCGTGTGATAATGAACACTTAAGCCGCAATCTTTAATCAGCTCCAACCATCTTCTCTGCCTCAGGTTGAGGTTTGACTACGTGAAGAAGTACTTGAGGCTCTTATGATCGGTATATATGTCGCAATGGTTACCGATCAAATAGTGTCACCAACTCTTTAGGGCATGCACCACCGAAGCTAATTCCAAATCATGGGTGGGATAATTTGTTTCATGAGGGTGAAGCTGTCTAGATGCATATGCCACGACTTTACCCTCTTGCATCAGTACACACCCAAGGCCTTGGTGTGAGGCATCACAATGCACCTCAAAGTCCTTGTGTATGTTTGGCAGGACTAGCATAGGGGTGGAGGTTAGTCTCTTGTTTAGTTCTTGAAAACTTTTTCACAAGTCTTTGTCCATTCAAATTTCTCCTCCTTCTTGAGTAGTTGTGTCAATGGCCTGGCAATCCGGGAAAATCCTTCTATAAATCTCCTATAGTATCCTACCAACCCAAGAAAGCTTCGCACTTCTGTGACAGTAGTGGGTTGTTTCCATTTCACTACGTCTTCTATCTTGGCTGGGTCGACAGATACTCTTCCGGCGGACACTGTATGGCTTAGAAAGCTGATATCTTTTAGCCAGAATTTACACTTGCTGTATTTGGCCTAAAGCTGGTGTTCTTTTAGCTTCTCTACGACTAGGCGTAGGTGCTCAGCATGCTCTTATACATTCTTGGAGTAGATGAGATTGTCGTTAATGAACACCAACACAAATTTGTCCAGGTACTTGACAATAGGCTGGGGCATTGGTTAAGCCAAAAGACATGACCATAAATTCGTACAGTCCATATCTAGTGGTAAAAGCTGTCTTTGGAATGTCTCCAGCCCTGATCTTTAGCTGGTGATAGCCCGACCTTAAGTCAATTTTGGAGAATATGGTAGCTCCCCCAAGTTGGTCAAATAGGTCATCAATTCTAGGCAGGGAGTACTTATTTTTTATGCTTACTTCATTCAAGGATCGGTGATCCACACATATCTGGGCAGTGCCATCCTTCTTCTTCAGAAAAAGCACCAGAGATCCCCAAGGTGAGGAACTAGGCCTGATAAAACCCTTGTCTTGCAGTTCGTGGAGTTGTTTCTTCAGCTTCTCTAACTCATCAACAGTCATTCTATAGGGTCTTTTAAAAATTGGGGCAGCACCAGGCTTTAGGTTGATGACGAACTCAAGGTCCCTGTCTGGCGGCATGCCTGGTAATTCTTCAGGAAATACTTTAGGGTAATCCTGTACTACCAGCATTCCTTCCAGAGGTATGTCCTCAAAATGATAAACTGCACGACCCCAACAATAGGTTCGATCCACCTTTACTTCTATGGTCAACCTAGGACACTTGGTTAGGCTTACCCTCCTAGTGGCACAGTCTATTATTCCCTGATGTCTTCCTAGCCAGTCCATCCCTAGTATAATATCTAGGGTCTAGGAGTTCAATACTATTAAGTCTGCTAGGAAACCAAACTCTTCCAAGGTGATTTCTATCCCAGGGCATACTAAAGTAGCGGTGATAATCCCAGCAGGTGAGCTAAGTACCACTGGTTTCTTTAGTGGGTAGGTAGGTAACCCAAGCTTATCCACATATCTCTTGGCTATAAATGAACATGAAGCCCCAGAATTAAAGAGAGTATGCGCTGGTATTGACATGACAGAAAATGTACCCATCAGAACTCCTACGGCCTCCTGATCTTCCTCGACAGTGATGTGATTAACCGGGCCATGGTTAGTTGAGGCAGTCATGCTGGGTTGAGGGTTTGATACCCCTTGCTGGGTGCTGATGCTTGGCCACAAATAGGAGTGGTCCCTATGTTAAACTTCACGGGAGTGGTCTGTTTGTGCGAGCATCGGTTGGCGAAATGCCCTTTCTCCTTGCAGTTAAAACAATTGTAGTTGGCAGCATAGTTCGTTCCGGTGGATTGGCCGCCTGGTCGTTGAGTTTCGAAAGAGTTGCCACTTGGACAGGGTGCTAGGGTTGGAGCTTTGGGTAGACTTAGCCTGAATAAAGAGGGATTGTTGAAGAACTTCTAGATGAACCTCCCCTGGGGCGGTGCCACTTGCTTTCGCTTGTGGCTAGTTTCCAAGTTCTTTCTTTTATTCTCTAAGATCAATGTCTTGTTCACCAATTGATGGAAACTGGAGAAGTCTTGAATGATCGTACACAGGTGGATGCTGCGGGAGGACACTGTGCCAATAGTGTCCTCCCTTCTATGTCTGAGGATTTGCGAAAATAGTTAAAGTCCACCTTTCATTGTCTTGACATCCTCCTCCGCCGCATCTTCCGGTTGGTCTCCCGCTTCCGACGAGCTAACCTCGCCATTGACGTGGTCCTCCTCAACGATGTTGCATATCTCCAGGAGGCCTGCCGTCACTTGGAGTGCTTAGTCGAGGCAGCGGGTGACCAAGTCAACCTTACTGAGACCCCTCAAGAAAGGGAAAAGCACCTATGGGCTCAATTCGACTTGATTGTTTAGTTGGAGGGTGTCTGAGAGATACTCGAATGAGCGCATCAGCGGGTGGACGCATTTTGAGCTTCATTTGCTGATGATCCCAAACCATCTAATGCTGACCGCTCGCCTATGAAATTTTGAAGATAGAGATATCATGCTACCTCTACCACTAGAAAAACTTTGAAGCAGTTAGGTTTCTCCTTTTTTTATCTTTTGTAAGAAGCGACTGGCCATGCTATTTGGCTATATGTAAATACAAGCAGTTGAATTTGTATTTACTATTTTCTATATATGTAAATAGTCTCGTTATAATGACATGATCAACAACATTACTGACTGGTAGAAAACAACAAAGTAATACATATTTACTCTTGAGGCATTACTGAATTTGCATTTATGTATACTAGTTGAGTGCCCGTGAATTGCTACCAAACAAAAAAAATTCAACAGACATGGATATGTAGGGGATAAACATGTCTAACAGTTCATGAAATATTAACAAAGGAAAACATTTTATGATGGACCAATTTTTAAGAAACGAAAAAAACATTGTTGTAGCTTCCCAATTTTTTTATTAAAAGAAGATAGAGGCAAGTCATCACTTCAATATGTTCATTCTAACTCTTTTAACATGTATGGCTTGCTCTGAAAATGCCAGTTCACAGCATACTCCAGAGGAAACAAAACAAATATAGATAGCAATAGCAGCAGTAGTAAAAGAGTCAATGGAACTGGAGGTGCTCAGCATATTATGATACAAATAAACATCATATCATCATCATACGTAGCAATATTCGCTTAACAGGAAGTTGTCATTGTCAATACTGAGATTCTGAGTACTTGAGTGTATGTGTATATGAATGCATGTGTGAAAGCAATATATCGCCTCCCACATAAACCAATGGAGACAGAGGTAGTCCTTGTAAAAGTACTCAGATTTGATAGAATCATCACAGCAGCCTCCAGTTCCTGTGTGTGCACACATATGAACGTATGAATAGACGTACTATTTCCTAGCAAACATGTGGGAATCGCATTAAGAAACAAAAAACATTGTTGTACCCTAGGCTACGACCACTGGATACGACCAAAGTCTTCGACCATTCGCTACGATCACAGTCTTCGACCACTGCTTACAACCACAGCACCTCGACTGCATCTCCGACCACACAAGTCTTCTAGCATCGAGGTCGACTGTAGCTATGACAATCGACCATCGACCACTGGCTTCGACCACGGCATACGACCACTGGCTACAACCACAGTGTTCAACTACTGACTACGACCGTGAGCTACAACCATAGGCCCTTTTCAAGGTGATCTAGTGTTTTGCGAGGGCATGGGTGGCTTGAGGTGTGGAAGTCGAGGGTTTGGGGTCCCTTTTCAAGCATGGAGAGGTAGTGGGCGAAGTGAAGTTCGAGGATGGCAAGGCGGTGCTATAGTGTCCATTTCAGCCACAGCTGCAGAATTTGGATCCAAGAAGATGACTCTAATAGGCGGGACCAACCTGTCGGTGACGGCAAGGGAACGGGACGCATGGTGCACGCAGAGAAGACACGGCACAATGCTTCGGCTTGGGACAAGTAGGCTTGCGCGAGAACAGGATTGGACTAGAGCGTGGTTTAGGCTAGGCCGGAGAGAGAGAGAGAGAGAGAGAGAGAGAGAGAGAGAGAGAGAGAGAGAGAGAGAGAGCGAAAAGAGAAGTTGGGCTAATGGAAATCATCCCAAAAAAATTTCTAGAATTTTAAATGGCTTTTTCATTTTAGAAAAATACAAAGAACTCAAATAAGGCAAGAAAAAATAGCAAACAACTCCATAAAAATCCAAGGAAATTTGAAAAATACATTGTGGCACAAGGAACTCAAATATAATATTTTTGGCAATATCTGATATTTATTTTTCACAAATTAAACCTTTTTAATTTCTAAAAATTCAAATAAAGCTTTAGTTAATTTTAGAAAATCCAAGAAATTTTATAAAACCTTTTCTTGACAAAAAAAATTTAAATATCTCAAAAACATGAGATGTTACAAACTACCCCCTAAAACAAAATCTTGACCCCGAGATTCAAGCAACTTGAGATGGGAGAAAAACTTGACATTGCAAAAAGTCTTCACAATTCTAGGCCAGGTAAACCCGAAATTGAGTCCTGGTTGAGGAATAGGTTACCCAATGTGACATTGGTGATAACGTGGTTCACGCTTCCTCTTACAATGCTCTGAGGTATCTAGTTGCCTCGAGTTGATGCTAAAGGTATTCCACAACCTGCTCCTCGAGTGGAAGTCTTGGTGGGGGTACTGCACAGATTGAATGAGATTGGTGTAAATGCTTGTCGCCTATTAGGCATTTGCATGCGAAATGGCATGTCTCCTTGCAATTGAAGCATGTCAATCCAGATCTTGAGTGGGTGCGTCCTTGAGATTGATTACTTAGATTATTGCTAGATCCTAAATTCACTGGGTTAGAAACTAGCGTGGGTGTCCAGAAAATAGCTAGTGAGGCTGATGGAGTAAACTGTGATGGTGTGACATGGATTGTTGGCTGACTTGGTAGGTAGGACACTTGCTCGGTCATCTTGCGCATGCGGGTTTTCTCCAACTCACTGCAATTGCCTTCCAATAGCAATGCCCTATTAACCAACTCTTCAAATTCTAGAAAAGTTTGTGTGATCAGTCCCACCTGGAGTCCTAAGTTAAGGCCTTTCAAAAAATAGCTCTGCCTAGCTTTATCGGTGGTGATATTCCCTGGGGCATAGCGGGCAAGATGAGTGAACCTATTGAGGTAGTCAGTCACTGACATGTTCCCTTGATTGATCGTGTGAAATATCAACTTTATTTCGACCACACGAAGCCGGTCATCTGCTTGGTGGTCTAGTCCTCATAAATTCTACAAGTCTAGATTGAGGTCGTGTAACTTGGGGTACATGGGTGGTGAATTGATGGTTGGGCTGATTGTTAAGATGGTTGTTGACTAAAGTCTGCATTTGTTGCATCATCTGAGTCTGTGCAACCAGATAAGGTCCAAGTTACAAGGATTCATTTGTGATTGCTGTCAGACCTAGATTTTACAATCCAGAATCCTCTGTGATTTCACAACACTATTCTCTGGATTAGTAGATAGTGCTCACAGATACATTATTGAACATCAAAGTACATATCATGCCAAAACGTAAATATAATAGTAGACATAGACATGGGCCGATCAAGCAGAAATCAATAAAATGCAGCAGTAGAAACGAAACACACAGGTGAGACCCTTAGGACGTGCCCACAGGCAACCAACTGGGTTCGAGACCAGTTCTTTGCCTCTTCATCTTCTTTACCAGTTGCATCCCAAGACGCAGTGATCTGACTCTCCTGATTCTAGATTAATTAAGTGAGCGAGAGTGAGCACAAACCACCATGCTCCACAAGCCAATACGCAGGATACAAATAGATAACATGTGTAGCTTATCAAGGGAAGGCTCAAGTTGTTTTATTTACCATAAATTGCTTTTAAAATATGATACATAGAAATTCCCTGAGACCTAACAGTTAAAACTAAAATATGATATTTGGGTAAAGAGAATGCAGTAATAATAGTAGCACATATTCCATCCACCGTTACATGGCTCCTCCACTATATATGCTAACCATTCAGCGTTATACCCGCGTGCCTTATCACTGGGGCGACACCCAGGGCATCACAAATTAGGGCTTTTTACTGCCTGCCACTTTTCCAATCCCACCCACAAAATTTTTGAAATAGAACTATATTTCGTTAAGTTCCCATGTCCACCCTTGACCGTGCACATGGCTACTCGAATAGTTTTCACTCTGCAGAGTTTGTACACTTTACCCACAAGAGACGATCTACTCGTTGCTCCACACGATTTCTGAGTCATGCCGATGAGTAGACAATCACAGCAACTTTTCAAAATACCTCGCCCCATCCATCATCTCTGTAGGATCAGAAATGGCAACATAGGGGGGGTGAATGGTGCCTTCAAAATCCGCCCCTAAGTATCCACAAATTTCTTGTCCGATAGCTATAGTAGCTATGAAGAAGGTTCATGCTCACTAGGAACTGATAAGATCACAAATGAAAATGAACCAAAGAACACAAAAAATAGAATAGAGAGCAGCAGCCAACACAATCATGAGGCCGGTCAGACCGCAACTGTGACATGCACCGGTCTGACCGCCCGAGAGCCACTGGTCTGACTGCCCGAGAGCCACCGGTCTGACCGCCGTTGAGCGGTCGGTCTGATTGCTAGGGTTAGCGATCTGACTGCTAGTTGGCATCCAGTCTGACCGCAAGTAACAGTCCAGTCTGACCGGTTACAAGAAGGTTTTAGTGAATTCAGAGCAGAGCCAAACACAGAAGACTGAACTGAAAACAGAAGCAGCAGGGAAACTGAACCTTGGGCCAAAGGCAGATTAAATCAAGAAAGATCCACAAGATTTGCACTGAAGAAGCAACCTTGCCTGAAGACAAACTAAAGCAAAGGAAAAACAAAAACAGTAATTACAGCAATTACAACAATTGAACCAAAAACAGACAGATAGATGAGTGATTGCTGCTTTCCTCAGACCGAAAGATCAGGAGGACTTCAAATCAAACAGCAGATCGACCTCAAGGAAGGTAGAAACACAAACAAGGACCACCTCTGCTGAAAAATGAAAATAAGCAAAGCATTTGGCTGAAATCATCCTGAAAAGACAAGAACTCAAAAGCCAAACAGAAAGAGAGATAAAATGCAAATTGCTTGAGATTCTTGAATCCTTTGACCATGAGACTTTTGATTTCAGCTAAGCAATGACCTCAGGACTAGAAAACACAAAACTGAAAACAACCTTGTTGAAGGAAAATTCAGTAACATCAAAGTGCTCTGCCTCTAAATAGCAAACATGCGAACAGAGGAAAAAGCACAAGCTGATTTTTGGGAATAACAGGGCTGCTAAAATGATTGCTCTTAGGAATATGCTAGCCAAATGGCTTTGAAACGATTCCCAGTTCTAAGCAAACACATTTTGCAGCCACTAGAACAAGGATTCAGCTCAAACTTGAAAGAAGCAGAAAAGAACCGAGAGCTGAAAAGAAGAAAGGAACTGAAGCACAATCACAGGGAAAAGCAAGAAACCAAATTAACTCAGACAAATGATTTCTCATATTGATTAGGAGAGATGAATGATCACAATTGTTTGTTCTACATCCATCTCATGCCCATTCTCACCACTGAGAAGAACTCACATCCTGAGCATCACACACATGAATACTACTAGACTCACACGCAGGACTCATATCCTGGTAACACCCACACGAAAAGCAAATCAAGAAGTGTCAGCCAACACCCACTCCATGATTCACACTCAAAATGGGACTAAAGCCCATAACCCTTACAACACAAGAAAGGAGGGAACCAGGATACAAGCACACCCTTTCCAAACCCTAAACCTCTCTATTTATAGCCTTCCGCTACCGAGTTCAATTTGCTTTGCCCATTAGCAAACTCAGCACTTTACTCGTTATCTTCAACCAAATCCGCTTCCATTTTGCAGCCTTGCACATTTTACTAAAATGCCCCCTACTGCACCTTCCTGGAAGCTTCCTCTTTTCTTGTTGTCCATGCCTCGCAACCACTTTGAGTCCTCGCTGTCTTCGGCATCTCCCGACCGCTTTACCCTCAGCACCGCCTGTGCCTAGTCCGGCCATCCATGCCTCGCCACGACCTAGCCTCAAAGTCCTGCAGCCATCACAGACAAAAAAACATCACATAGCACCGCTCGACACAGTATAAACATACATTAGCATTAGTGAAAGGTACTCAAGCATGAAATACCCAAAAGAAACTCAAGCTCTCTAACACAAACGTCAATTACTCATCACAACATGGGGTTACCTCCACATGGTCTCTCAATCTCACTCATATGGTCTTCTCCCACTTGTGGTGGGTCCCATAAGTTGTGCAGGATGTTCTACCCCCCCAACGACTAGTCCAGCTAGACTACCCACACCGACTAGCTCATTACGACAAACTTCACCCTCAATGAGTGTCCCATTCAAGCTATCACAAAGTTAGCCACTTGCACTACCCCTCTCTCCCATCGATGAGATAACTTTCAGGGTCCAGTAAATCTACTAAGCCAAGTTGTACTTTACAGACTTGTGGTTGTACTTGTTTTACATAGGAGGTCATACCAAGATTTAGTCCTTAGGGTTATCTGGATAGTTCTCCTCGTGCACCACTGCACCAGCCTCATACATCCGTCTAGATATTTATGCAAGTTGGGTGTTTTGGGAGTATAAAATAACCATGTCAAAATATACCAGCCATTTCCACCCATGACTTCCCAAATCAGTTTCTCATGATTGAAAGTGTGCTTGGGGAATTTTGGTGTCCCCCAAGTATCTAAGAAGTACTAAGCATGGTGTGTAATTATAGACTTATTTTCAAAATATTACCATTATAATTTTTCTAGGTTGACAAGGCTCAAAAACTCAAATGTTTCAAGGAAATGTAGTCGGTATCATGCCCGCAAGATAAATAATAGGCATGTAACCAGAATCTTAAATAATCATAGATTTGAATATAAAATAATGGCATGTAATTTAATAATTTAAACAAAAATAGATTGCATAAAACATAGGTTCAATATAATCAAAATATTGACTCACCTTGTGGGGTTTACCGCGGTCTTGAGCTCACTCAAAATTTTCTCATTGATGATCTTGAGCTCCTTGTCTTCACCTTCATCTGGATTTGGGTCTTGCTTGATCCATTAATTCTTCATGACTCCAATTTCTAATTACACACTAAATAACTGAATCCAAATAAATGCAAATAACTCAATAGTCTGAATAATTCCAAATAAACTCAATTTAGATTTATTATGAGTTAATGGGTGATTTGAGGCAAGTTGATTGGGCGCGGAGTATTGATGGAGTCAAACGGGGTTGGAGCGAAGTGATGAATGGTAGACTGAAATTCAACAAGACGGATGCCAAGGAAGGTTTAATGACAAAGGAATATTCACAGGAATATTCCACTTGGATTCAAGGAAGACTAGGCTTATTTATTTGTGGAATAACATGGCTTGATCTCTGAATTTAATAACTTCTTTTATATTTAATAAGGAAGTTCCATGAGTTTGGCTAGACCTATAGATATATGGGTTCACAAACCACCGATACATCCGTATTAGTCTTTTTAATTCTTATCTCTAGGGATTTTACAACATATTATTATTTTAATTTTTAGTTGCCAAATAAGCAAAGAATTTTAACATATGATTGGCCCAATAATTTATTAAAGCATGGAATTCTTTAATTATTTCATTGCTATTTATTAATTAATTTTTGTTAGATTATTATTTTCAAACAATATGTGACTATCGAGCCTTTCTAGGGTATATATATATATTTCGGATAAAACGCCATTCTTAACTATGTCCAGATATTACTAGATTTCAGATTACCACCTATTGGTGTGTTAGCGAATGGTCTTTATTAGGGTCTAATTGATTGGTTCTACCATCACATTGTTTATCTATCTTATAGATTAGCAAGATTATTCTAATGGTCGATGACCCAGGGGTTTCGTGATAACGAATTATATTTTAATAGATACATGATATTATATTTTAACATGACCTTTGATTTCAGACGCTCTTGGGATTAAATGTTGTTAATATTTTATGCTTTTACTTAGCATCTGGCATAATTTAATCTTCATTAAATTTATTTGCATGGGCCGAGTTTGCTATACACAATTATATTTCATTATCATTATTAACTAAATCTAATGTTAAGATTTAATTATCGATGATAGGTTAACAACATGGTTTATATTTTTAATAGGGCCTACAGGGAACATAAGAATTTCCTAAAACATTATTGTTAGGCTTTACAGATACTTCCTCAATTTTTATCTAACTATTTTTCAAGAAAAGTCCCTAATTTAGGTGGACACTCTAACTCAAGTACTATTAGTATTTTAGTTCCTTCATGCGCCCTAATTGGCCACTATTTATCCTAAGCATCCTTGGTTATTATCTATATCTTTAAAAACTACATTTTTGACATTCTCTTCTTTTGAGCATGTATTTTACATGGTTTAAACCTTATATTAGTTAGTTCTACAATCTTCACTGATATGCAAAGAAGTTAGGATATACACTTTAGGCAATTTGTAAGTTAGCCAATCCTCATTTATGGAAGCACTAGCCTAATACATTTCCCATTTTCATTGACTATATCCTATTAGCTACTCGCTCACCAAACTAGCCATCTTAACGGCCCACATGTCATATAATGGAGAGTGAGAGGCTGTGGGCAACAAGAAAAATAGAGGAGAGATAGGGGTATTCGGCCGAATGGGGGGGAGAAAGCAGGGGAGCTAGTGATGCCGAGCCTGGGTGTGTTGCTGGCGGCGAGCGAGGGCAATGGTGACTTGAGAAATGGAATGATAGGAGGACAAGGGGGCAGGGAGGTGGTGGCACGGCCCAAGATGGCACTGGCGTGGGTGGGCAGCGGCCCAGAGCAGCCGGCGGCAGGGCAAGCATGGGAAGCGGTGGCTGGGGTGGGAGCAGAAAAAAGGAGGGAAGCATGGGTGGGAGAAGACCCCAAGGAACTTACCTGTGGTGGCGCCGTGGTCGAAGAGAGGCTGGAGCAAGCCAGTGGCAGAGGCCAGGGGTGGTGCAGGTGAGGTTCATGGCACTAGTGGCCTAGGGTGGGGAAAGGCACCTGGCGGTGGTTGGGGATGATGGAGGACGACTTGGTGATGCTTCCGAAGGGAGCAATTGACTTGAGGCACTATGGAGAGCAGATGTCGCTGGTGCAGGCGCTATTGGCTGGTGGTGGAGAAAATAGCTGTTGCAGCTTCCTCCGTCCACAAAACTTCAATTAGGGCAGAGGGAAAGAGGAGGGGAGAGGGAACACGAAGTGACATGGCCAAATTCTAGAGGCACTCGCCAGTGGACCGGGACCGACAAGGAGGTGGGTCGGCGGTGCGCAGCTTGAGCAAGGCCTAGCTCACGACCTACAGTAAAAATAGCTCGGATGCCATCTCTGTCGGGACCTAAATCTGTAAATTCGGACTCTCTGTGTATATGCACTAGTTTAGGATCACACTAGTGCACACACAGTAGAAACATTAATGTTATATCATCTATACACACAGATCACTAAGAAAATAACAAATATTATTGAAGTACTGGGTTGTGAGCTTGTGGTCAAAGTTCACATTTCTTGGCCTTGTAGGGCTTAACTAAGGAAATAACTACAAAAGAAAAATAGAGATAACTCCAAATGTAGCATGTCCATATACCCACAGGTAATCAAGTAGGGAAGCGTGACCTAGTTTTCACGATCTTCAAGATACTTCTTAGAAAATAGCTCCTTATTGGTGACATAATCTGATCTCTAGCAACTAAGCAGCATTGTATATAGCAAGGGTGAGCACATAGAGTACTCAGCAAGTTGTGCACATAGAATGCAATTTATAAATGCAAGGCTTAGTATAAAGGATGGCTAATATGGTTTAATTTGTAGAAAGCAGTATCTTGAATTGAAATACAATAAATAGATTGTAAATCTTAAGTCACAATAGATGTAAAAAGATGATAGGTAAATGATAGATGAAATAAATAAACTGACGAGGCACCACCATACGCCCATCCAAAGATTCCATCCAGCCACTGGTACTAACCAATCTAAACATATTTTCCAAAATCCTTTACCAATGTTGTTTTCCAAAATCTATCCCTCGTGTGAAATCCACGAGCATTGCCCATGACTTGGGACATAACTATTTGAATAGTTTCATAACACTCTATAGAGGTTGTACAAGTCTACCTGCATGACATGATCAACTTGTAATGTCTGCACAACAACATACTTCTGTAGGCATGCCGACCAAGAAGATCATAAGCCTTTATAATACCTCACCCCAACACAAACCCGACGATGGAACAAAACATTTAGCATGGCTTATACTAGCGGCCGTCCACCCCAAACTAAGCCAAAGCATGGAACTGAACCTGCACCGTGGCTACTAACCATGCAACCGTCCACACCCTAAGCCCGGTTGTGCTAGAGCTAGAACTCAACAAATTATTCAGCAGGTCTACTGTAACATCCTGGAAATTTAAAATTTGGAAATATGAAGTTTTTGAATTTCTTTTGCGAATGTGTTTTATTGAATTTGGAGTTATGGGATTTTTCTTGAAAATTTTGAGGAAGGTTCCAGAAGTTGGAGGGAAAACAAACATGTTTAAATAATAGAGAATTAAAATTTTAAATGCGGATCTGAAAAGATGATCCATAAAGGGAAGGGAGAAAATTTGGTTTAAAGATAAAACCTCATCCTTAAATAATGGCATGAATAACTATGGAAGTAAGTGAATTAAATACCAACATTAGTTGGAAATATTTTTGTTAAGTCCAAAATGTCATCAGGAACTTCTGGGAATTTTTCTGAAAATTTTGGATGTATTTTCCTATTTTTCTGAGCTTATTGGGATTCAACCCACTCCTCTGGCCGCCACTTGGACGGCCAGGATCAGCCCACGTCGCCCCGGTGATCCCGCCTTTCCCCTTCCCCTGCTCGCCACGTGGTCGGCCGCGATGCCCCTTCCCCGTGCCCCGGTCCATCTGGCCCATCCACCTCACTTAACCGCGCCCGTCGCCCGATCAGCCTCCCCGCCACGCGGCTTCATCTGCGCCGTCGCACTTTCCCCTCCCCTCTCCCGCTGGCCGGTGGACCCGCCTTATCAGAGTCGTCTCCTTCCTCCCCCGTCCCCTTCTCTCTCTGCGCGGGGGCAGCCCCTTTCCTCCCCGTGGCACGCATGCGCCTGGGAGCGGCAGCCCGCTGCCTGACGCGTCCCCTCGCGTGCGCGGCGCAAAAGGCTGCCCGGGAGCACCACGCGCACCAGGAATCCCACTGCTGCCCCGTCGCCTGCCATCGCCGCCTGCCCCGACATGACCACTCAGGCGGGAGCGCCGTGGCCAGCTCTCTCCGCCCCTCTATAAGAACCCCCGAAGCTCCCATCGTCCTCCCCGCGCTCTCAGCTCTCTCCCCCTCCACGTAATCGTGCTGTAAACCCCCGCTCCACCGCCGGCGAGCCCTTCTCTCCCAACTCCGGCGACCCAGCTCCCCACTAATCTACTGCACCAGAGCCCAATTCTTCTCACCCACACCACCTCTGGAGCGTCGCGAAGCTATCCCCGGCCTCGCCTGAGCTCCCCGTCGCCTGTGGTTCGCCGTCACCGAGCACCACCCCGAGCCGCCGCCACCGCACGCTGCCGGCCTACCTCCGGCGCACCTCAGCCTCTGTCGCCACCACCACCAGCATCACCGCAACCCCGGCGTCGCGTTTTGCCACTCCCCCGGACCCCTCTGACCGTCCCTCGCTGCCGGCCACCGATGCCTCCGTCCGCTGCTGCCCGTCCCCTTCCGTAGGTATCCCTCAAAAGGGTTATCTACCCTTTATGGGTAGGCAACGCCTCCCCGCTCCCTTGGCAGCACCGGCACCTCCTCCGCTGCGGTCAGGCCCCCGCACCCGACTGACTGCATGCAAGAGCGTGCGACTTTCGGGGCCCCAGGCTGCACTTCGACGGGGAGAGCCTCCCCAAAGCCGTAGCCGCCACGCGCTCCCTCGGACTCCGACCCATCGAAGTTCAATGGCAGTCGGTCTCGCTCCCGATCACCAAACTACAGCCCCTCCAGCATTGGTGGCGGTTTTATGGATGAGTAGTTGGAGGTGTCGTCGTACTCGTGCCATGCATGTATCTTAGTTGTTGTATCAGCCCTTTTATTTTGTAGTCGCGGCCTTGTGAACTTTAATTATTATGTTGTTGTAATTGTAAGCCCAGCCTAGGAAGCTGGCTATGTGTACGTGGTGTGTTTAATGAATGGCCGGATATGGGCCTTGTCGGAAATTGCCTTGTCATGGTTTTACTGCTCTCTTTTGTGATATGGGTTGGCACCCCTTGTTTTTCTACATATAGCATTAGCACTAAGCTGTGAAGCTACCACTGCAGATGGCCAGCCGAAGAACCACAAGGGCTCAAGCCAATATTAACCAGGCTGAGATAGAATCAACACAAGGGGTTATGCCTGAAGGACAAGACAGGAATCAAGATCAGGGTGATAACAACCTACCACCCCCACCAGAACACCCCACCATGGCACAAGTAATGGCGCAACAAATTCAACTGCTGCAAGCCATTTATACTGGACAACAGGGAAGTTCTAGTGGTCATAGGGCCGACCTGGCTGACTTCCAAAGGACCCGGCCACTAACCTTTGCGTCAGCTGATGAGCCATTGGAAGCCGAAGATTGGCTTCGTGACATTGAAAGAAAGCTACGGCTAGCCAAAAGTGCAGAGGAAGACAAGGTCATGTTTGCCACGCATCAGCTCCAGGGAGCTGCAGCAGCGTGGTGGGAAAACTACCTGGCCGCTAGAGGCCAAGAAGATGCCACTACAGGAAATAATACGGAAGCTATTCCCTGGGCGGAGTTCAAGACAGCTTTTAAAGCTAATTTTGTTCCAGCTGGAGTGATGAGAATGAAGAAGAATGAATTTCGCACACTCAAGCAAAGGAATATGTCAATAAATGAGTACCTCACCAAGTTCACACAGTTGGCTCGGTATGCCCCTAAGGATATAGCAGATGAGGAGGAGAAAATTGACAGATTTTTTGAGGGGATGAGCGAGGAATTGAGAGTGCAATTGACAGTTCAAGATTTCACTAGCTTTCATCAACTAGTGAACAAAGCCCTAATTCTGGAAAATGAAAAGAAAAATTTAAAGGCTAGCCGTAAGCGGAAGTTGCCAGTCCAGCGACCCCAAGGGAGATTCATTCAGAAACTCTTTAACAACCCCTCGTTCTCAAGGATTACTCAATCCAGTGCGTCAGCATCAGCCTCTCGACCAGGTGGAAGTACATATCAAGCTCCGCGCACAGGAGGGCAGTACACTGGTATTAACCCAGCATCTAACGGTAACTGTTATAGCTGCGGGGAAAAGGGGCACTATGCTTATAAATGCCCTAATAAGCAGAATGCTCCAGTTCGCAGTCAAGCTTCAGCACCCAGCAAGGGGCATCAGAGTTCCCAAGGCAGCAAAAGTACATCCGCCCCAAACCGCGGCCGAGTCAACCACATCACAGCTGAAGAAGCTCAGGAGGCCGTTGGAGTTCTTATGGGTACGTTTTCTGTCAAGACCATACCAGCACAAGTATTATTTGATTCCGGAGCTTCCCATTCATTTATATCTAAGGGGTATGCTGATAAATTGGGGTTACCTACCTTTACCTTAAAGAACCCAGTAGTGCTTAGTTCACCTGCTGGTCCAATTACTGCTACCCTAGTGTGTCCTAAGGTGACTATTACTATGGAAAAGTGTGACTTTTTAGCAGACTTAATAGTGTTAAGCTCCCAAACCCTGGATATCATACTGGGAATGGATTGGTTAGCTAGACACAACGGGATCATAGAATGTGCCACCCGGATGGTGAAGTTAGTCAAATGTCCCGGGATGACTATAGAAATGAAGGTAGACCGGCCATATCGTTGGGGCCGTGCAGTTTATTACTGTGAGGATATACCCCTAGAGGGAATGTTGGTAGTGCAAGACTATCCCGAGGTATTCCCCGAAGAACTACCTGGTATGCCCCCAGACAAAGATATGGAGTTTGTGATTAACTTGAAGCCAGGAGCTGCTCCAGTTTCCAAGAGGCCCTATCGGATGACAGTAGAAGAGTTAGAAGAATTAAAGAAGCAACTTCAAGAATTGCAGGAAAAGGGATTCATAAGACCTAGGTCATCACCTTGGGGATCTCCAGTATTATTTGTGAAGAAAAAGGATGGTACTACCCGAATGTGTGTTGATTATTGGGCCTTGAATGAGGTAACCATCAAAAATAAATACCGTCTTCCCAGAATCGATGATCTATTTGATCAACTGGGTGGAGCAACGGTATTCTCCAAAATAGACCTAAGATCGGGCTATCATCAACTGAAGATTAGAGCTGAGGACATACCCAAGACAGCTTTCACCACTAGATATGGGCTGTATGAATTTACAGTCATGTCTTTTGGGTTAACCAATGCCCCAGCCTATTTCATGAACATGATGAACAAGGTCTTTATGGAGTATTTGGATAAGTTCGTGGTGGTGTTCATCGATGATATTCTTATCTACTCCAAGAACGCGGAATAGCATGCGGAACATCTACGCTTAGTACTGGAAAAGCTAAAGGAGCATCAGCTATATGCCAAGTACAGCAAGTGTGAATTCTGTCTAAAGGACATTAGCTTCCTGGGGCATATAGTATCTGCGAAAGGAGTATCCGTTGACCCTGCCAAAATAGCAGTAGTAATGGAATGGAAACAGCCCGCCTCCGTTACAGAGGTGAGGAGTTTTCTTGAATTGGCAGGTTATTACAGAAGGTTCATAGAGGGATTCTCCCGTGTTGCTAGGCCAATGACTCAGTTGCTCAAAAAGGAGAAGAAGTTTGAATGGACCAAAGCTTGTGAAGAGAGTTTCAAGGAGCTGAAGAAGAGATTGACTACCACTCCCGTGCTGGTGCTGCCAGATGTACGCAAAGATTTTGAGGTATACTGTGATGCCTCACATCAAGGGCTTGGAAGCGTACTAATGCAGGGAGGCAAAGTTGTGGCATATGCATCTAGACAGCTTCGCCCTCATAAAGCCAAATACCCTACCCATGACCTGGAATTGGCCTCGGTAGTGCATGCATTGAAGATTTGGAGGCATTATCTGATAGGTAATCATTGTGACATATATACTGATCACAAAAGCCTCAAATACTTCTTTACTCAGTCAGATCTTAACCTGAGGCATATTGCAATAACCTCATGGTTTTAGAACAGCAGCCAGAGCTGTACAAGGAGATAAAGGCACTCAACTTGGAGATCGTGGATCAAGGCACCCTGGCAACCATGGAAATTCAATCAAGTATAGAAGAGCGAATTATGGCTGCTCATCAAGGGGATCCAACCGTTTTGAAAATAAAAAAATTAATGGAAGCAGGAAAGGCTCCCAAGATGATCATTGATCATGAAGGTACTCTACGGTACGGGACACGTATCGTTGTGCCCCATCAGAAGGATCTTAAGAACCTGATACTGAGAGAAGCTCATAGTTCTTTGTACTCTCTCCACCCTGGAAGTACCAAGATGTACCACGACATGAAGCAATTCTGCTGGTGGCCCCGAATGAAGAGGGACAGCAGAATATGTGGCTTGTTGTGATGTATGTCAGCGAGTGAAGGCGGAACACTAGAGGCCAGCAGGCTTGCTACAGCCCTTGCAAGTACCTCAATGGAAGTGGGAAGAAGTCGGCATAGACTTTATCACAGGACTACCACGAACCAAGTCGGGATATGACTCAATATGGGTCGTAATTGATAGACTAACCAAAGTTGCACACTTCATCCCCGTCAAGACAACCTACAAGGGAGATAAGTTAGCAGAGCTGTACATGTCACAAATCGTGTGCTTACACGGTGTACCAAAACGGATAGTCTCAGATCGAGGTTCCCAGTTTACCTCGCATTTCTGGGCTAGCCTACATGAAGCTCTCAGTACTCACTTGGATTTCAGCACCGCCTACCACCCCCAGACAGATGGACAGACAGAGAGGGTGAATCAGATATCAGAGGATATGCTTAGGGCTTGTGCCCTAGATTTCTCCAAAGATTGGGATCGATGTCTACCCTATGCCGAGTTTGCTTATAACAACAGCCATCAAGCTAGTCTACAGATGTCACCATTTGAAGCATTGTATGGAAGGAAATGCCGAACCCCTCTACAATGGTCAGAAGTAGGGGAAAACTACATCTTTGGGCCAGACACTTTAAAGCAGGCTGAAGAAAAGGTTCGCCTGATTAGAGATCGATTGTTAGCAGCCCAGTCCAGGCAGAAAAGTTATGCAGACAAGAGAAGAAGGCCACTAAGCTTTGAAGTGGGAGATCATGTCTACCTAAAGGTATCACCATTGCGAGGAGTTAGGCGATTCAAGGTCAAAGGCAAGCTTACCCCACGATATGTTGGACCGTTCCCGATCATAGCTAAGAAAGGAGAAGTTGCCTACCAGCTAGAGCTACCCCCAAACCTAGCTGACATACACGACGTCTTCCACGTGTCGCAACTCAAGAAATGCCTACGAGTACCAGAAGACCAAGCTCCGTTGAAGGCGATCGAGCTAGAAGAGGACCTAACCTACAAGGAGCGTCCGATCAAGATCTTGGACACTGTAGAAAAGAAGACGCGAACTCAAACCATTCACATGTGCAGAGTGCAATGGAGCCATCACTCCAAGAAGGAAGCCACCTGGGAACATGAAGACCAACTAAGGAAAGACTACCCCGACCTGTTCGCTAGCTAGGCTGAATCTCGGGGTCGAGGTTCTTTTTAAGGGGGGTTGGTTTGTAACATCCTGGAAATTTAAAATTTGGAAATATGAAGTTTTTGAATTTCTTCTGCAAATGTGTTTTATTGAATTTGGAGTTATGGGATTTTTCTTGAAAATTTTGAGGAAGGTTCCAGAAGTTGGAGGGAAAACAAACATGTTTAAATAATAGAGAATTAAAATTTTAAATGCAGATCTGAAAAGATGATCCATAAAGGGAAGGGAGAAAATTTGGTTTAAACATAAAACCTCATCCTTAAATAATGGCATGAATAACTATGGAAGTAAGTGAATTAAATACAAACATTAGTTGGAAATATTTTTGTTAAGTCCAAAATGTCATCACGAACTTCTGGGAATTTTTCTGAAATTTTTGGATGTATTTTCCTATTTTTCTAAGCTTATTGGGATTTTCTGGCAAATTCTAAAAAGCTAAAAATCAAAATCGGGAAAAATTTAAATTCAACCCACTCCTCTGGCCGCCACTTGGACGGCCAGGATCAGCCCACGTCGCCCCGGCGATCCCGCCTTTCCCCTTCCCCTGCTCGCCACGTGGTCGGCCGCGATGCCCCTTCCCCGCGCCCCGACCCATCTGGCCCATCCACCTCACTTAACCGCGCCTGCCGCCCGATCAGCCTCCCCGCCACGCGGCTTCATCCGCACCGTCGCGCTTTTCCCTCCCCTCTCCCGCTGGCCGGTGGACCCGCCTTGTCAGAGTTATCTTCTTCCTCCCCCGTCCCCTTCTCTCTCTGCGCGGGGGCAGCCCCTTTCCTCCCCGTGGCACGCATGCGCCCGGGAGCGGCAGCCCGCTACCTGACGCGTCCCCTCGCGTGCGCAGCGCAAAAGGCTGCCCGGGAGCACCAAGCGCGCCAGGAATCCCGCCGCCTGCCATCGCCGCCTGCCCCGACACGACCACTCGGGCGGGAGCGCCATTGCCAGCTCTCTCCGCCCCTCTATAAGAACCCCTGAAGCTCCCATCGTCCTCCCCGTGCTCTCAGCTCTCTCCCCCTCCAGGTAATCGTGCTGTAAACCCCCCCTCCACCGCCGGCAAGCCCTTCTCTCCCAACTTCGGCGACCCAGCTCCCCACTGATCTACTGCACCAGAGCCCAATTCTTCTCACCCACACCACCTCTGGAGCGTCTTGAAGCTATCCCCGGCCTCGCCTGAGCTCCCCGTCGCCTGTGGTTCGCCGTCACCGAGCACCTCCCCGAGCCGCCGCCACCGCACGCTGTCGGCCTACCTCCGGCGCACCTCAGCCTCTGTCGCCACCACCACCAGCATCACCGCAACCCCGGCGTCGCGTTTTGGCACTCCCCCGGACCCCTCCGACCGTCCCTCGCCGCCGGCCACCGACGCCTCCATCCGCTGCTGCCCGTCCCCTTCCGCAGGTATCCCTCAAAAGGGTTATCTACCCTTTATGGGTAGGCAACACCTCCCCGCTCACTTGGCTAGCGTGCTCACTCTCCCCCCCCCCCCCGCTCCCCGGCCGCGCGCGTTCGAGCCTTCAGCTCCGCAGCGCTGGGTTGAGCTTTCTCTATTTTTCCCTGTATGGACAGGTGGGCCCCACCTGTCAGCCGCTGTAGCCGGAGCAGCCCACTGACCACTGGGACCCACTGGTCAGTGGAACATCTACACAGAACCCGTACTAACATGTGGACCCCACTGAACAGTAGCTGGACCCACATGTCAGAGACACAGTACTTAAGGAAATAAAATAAAAAGATAATGAATTAAAAATAACCAGTGGACCCCACATGTCAGGATTTTTTCCATTTTCTGGAATTTCATTGGACTGAGAACTTTAAATGAGCATAACTTATTCATTTTAACTCCAATCAAGTGGGACAAATTTCTAAATTCATCTAAAATCAAGATCTATCCAATGGAACTAGAACCATAATTGTTGGAGTTCATTTGAATTTCTGGTGATATTTTGAGTGATTGGTTGCTTTTCTTTTATTTGGGTATTTCGCACGATTAAATAGCATACGAGGCTCAAGAAGAGGAGGTTGAGGCAGCCAGCTTAGAAGCTCTAGAAGACCAAGATCAAGAACCCCGCGAACCAGGCGAGTTAACACTTTGATCATTTTGAACCTATGATTTTGCAAAGTTAATTTCTTTTAAATTATCAATATGCATGCTGTTATTTTATGTGGTAAAATATTTCCATTTCTAGAAATGGTAGATATACACCTAATATAATGCTTGTTAATAATGATCCGTTGAAACACTTGGACATGTGATCCTTGTCGCCTTAGCAAAATTTATATTATCATAGCTTTTATCAGTAAGTCCAAATAAATATGGCGATGCTTAGTATTGCTAGATAAAACAGGGGTACATAGTTGCCCCAAAAACAACATTTGCAAAGTATGATATGTTTGGGGACAATCATGGATGGAATGATTATAGTAAGTGGACACAATATTTTCTACCTCTGAAAAATCTTAAAATGGCTTAAATACCTGGATGGATGGTTTGGGGGCTAGTATGTGGTGCATGTTGGAAATATGCCCTAGAGGCAATCATAGAGATGATGATATTTCGTTGTATCCATGATTTAATAAATGTTCCTTGAATATTGCCTTTGTGTTGATTAACAAGTATGTGACTTGTTTGTGAAACTCTTTACTTATATGGTTATTCTAAAGTTGTCCCTAGTCGGAGTTCATGTGAGGACACACGTGAATAATGGATTAGCACATGTATCGGTTGATGACCATGTTTCACAGGTCATAGACATGGAGATGTCAAACCAATAATGTGGACACATGTTTAGAACATGGGGTTGGACCGACCCAACATGAGACATAACAATTATACTTATGGTTCTCTCTCTACACAATGTGTACGCCTTGTCCTTAGACCTGAGATTGTCGCATGTACTTGAGATGTGAATCGACCTACTTAGGGGCTATCAAACGCTACTCCGTAACTGGGTAGTTATAAAGGTAGTTTTCGGGTTTGTCATGAAGCATGCTACGAGGCATGGTCAGTCGAGATGGGATTTTCCCCTCTCTACCTGAGAGAGATATCTCTGGGCCCCTCGAGTGATCGGATCCAGAAATGCATGGCCATGCTACTTAAGGTTAAGAGTTAACCTAGTAAGGGATTCCGGATCACAGGATCGAGAAAGAGTGGTCAGCTTGGAGCTCGACCAAATATCGTGAGGCAAAGGGATTGGCATGTACATAAAGTTGTGATGGTTCGTCCGATATGATCTTTGTGTATGTTTAGGAGTTGGCACGTCTTGCTAGAGGCCGCTACCAACTATTGACCGAGTAGGTAAACTCGTGTCATGTCTAAACATACGTGAACCCATAGGGTCACACACTTAAGGGCTGAAGCCTAATTTGGATTGGATCCGGGTTAGACTGGGTATTGAGTCCTAATGGGCCTCCATTCGCTGAAGCCCATTATAAGGACGTCTATAAAAGGAGGGCAAGGGCGCACAGGGTTGAGAGAGAAGTTTTTCGTGACCTCCTCAAACCCTGGCCGCCACCCCTCCCACGCCCTGGGCGCTCGCGCGGATCTAGTAATCCGGCGTGCGTCGCTTCCTCCCGTACGTGTGGATACCTTTTGGCGGCGCTGCATCTGTAGCGTTTGGACGAACCGCAATAGAGGAGTTGTACGTGGGACGCCGCGACGTGGACGAGGAAGTAGTACGACTACTCTGCCCCGACGTGCTGCATCGACGTAGTACGACTACTCTGCCCCGACGTGCTGCATCAATTCCGCACCTGCGCGTCTAGTGGTAATTCCGTGATCTATAACTGCAGTGATCTTGGTTTACGGGTAGAATTTTTATTAATTTGCGCTAGCATAGCCTACCCGTATCCCTACAGTGCAGTGATTGCACAAAAGACGAAATGTGGTAGAACCATCCGGGTAACCCTAAGGACTGAATCTTGTCATGTCACCCCGTGTATAACAAGCACAACCGCAAGCTGGCAAAATGTAGGTAGGGCCAACTAATTTGCATCGACTTAGCAAGAGTTGCGCCGGTATGACCACGGGCGGGTAGAGGATGGCCACATCCTCCGACGTGACGGCGCAAGAGGGGGCTTCTGGAAGGGTGGTCGTACCCCGAAGAAAGTGGAAACCTTAGCGAACATAACTCTGCTAGGAAAAATGCATTGTAAAGGTCCTGTGATAGTCTACTCAACCGCATGGCTAAGGAATCACGTGGGGCAACAAGTGGATTTATCTCTTGTGGGTAAAGTGTGCAAATTCTGTAGAGTCAAAACTATTCGAATAGCCGTGCCCACGGTCAAGGGCGGACATGGGAACTTAACTAGATATAGTTCTATTTCAAAAATCTTGGTGGGTGATAATGGAAATGCGTAGGACTGCTGATGGTCCTGGTTTGGGAATTGTCCTGGGTGTCGCCCCAGTAGTAAGTTAAGCGGCTATAACGCTGAAAGATGCTATATGGTGCAGAGGCCATGTAATGGTGGATGGAATCTGTGTCAATTATAAGATCAACTTACCTTACAAATAATGGTCTTGTGTTTAAAAATTGCTAGGTCTTAAGGATTTTTTATATAATTGTATTCAAAAGCACTCTTCGCAAAATAAAATAAGCCCGAGCCATCCTTTGATTAGCCATACATGTTAAATAATGCATTCTGTGTGTTGGCTCGCGGAGCACGGGGTTGGAGTGCTCACACTCGCTTTTGTGACAAAATTCAGAAACAAGAACTCAAGGACATTACGCCTATGAGGAGGCCCCTACCAACGTTGGCGGAAGCAAATGCGATAACTAGGGCATAGGCCACGATGGTTAGACATAGACAAGTGGACTCTCGGCTTTGTGTGCATATATGTTACCGGGTCCCTGGTGGCATGTACTGTACACATTACTCTACTGGTCGCTTGCCTGTGGATTTTGGGTTTACTTTTGCTACTATTTCCGCTGCATTTATGTAATGAAGACATTTGGCCAAAGCGGCCCTTTTGTAAACATCCACTCGATGTGGTGTATTTCAGACTCTGTAATATTATTATGCGATGTATGTCATGATTCAGCAATGTACCTGTGTGCACTAACTACTGATCCAGGGATTAGTGCAGTGAAACACAGTAGATTCCGGATTGAAAAATCTAGGTCTGACATCTATACCATACCACATATGGTTGTATAGTAAACCTCAGTTCAATGGTGCAAGATTCAGTCCTTAATCAACCCTAGGCAAGCCTCCCATTGATTCAATGCTATAACTCCACATCAATATTCTACTCACCCCAGTCTAAAACCAATTTTTGTTATCCAACCACCAATGACATCCACATGTCATGGCTCATCATATTTTATCAATTGTGGAAACTACCCCTACTTATCAATAATAGTTCCATAATTCATTAATCAAGATTGATAAGTTTCTCCAGTATGTGATTACGTAATATACTTCAGCATGGCTAAGCAATATGCTACTCATCCCATGTCGGATACTATAATGTTCTAACTAAATAGTTTCCCAAACCTATGTTCATGATGGATTAGAGCATACAAGTAATCAAGGATTGGATTATCGAATAATTGGGTATTAACTACCAATAGTTAAATAATTTGAATACAAAATAGCACGAAATTTGAAGTAAACAAAAAAGTTTTGTAAAACCGGGTCCAACATAATCAAGGTTGCATAATGTGCCTTACTCTAGTACGGCTAGTTCTTGACCTTTGTTAAAATATTGATCTTGAACTATCAGACCCCAAGTTTACTAACCTGGAGCCCTCTGTGAAATCACTGCATTATTCCCTGGATCAATAGATAATGCTCACAGATACAATGCTGCATCATTTCACACACGACAAAACCATACATTACAATACCAGAGTTCAAATAGATCGCGTCGGGCCGAGGTTACAATAGGGCCGTCAAGCCAAATGTCTTACAATACATAAAGAGCGGAAGCGGAATGTACATAAGCGTAGGGGCACAACTCGCCACAGGCAAGTGACTGGGACAACTTGAGTACCACCGCTATTAACCAGAGACCTGACTAATAACGGATGCACCCACAAAAACTAGCCTGGTCAACCGGACTGAGGCGAGAGGCAAGACTACCAAAGCCTAATCTAATATCCACCATCTTCATTGCCTTCGGCGTCCTGATCCTCATGGTAGGCGTAGTGCTCTTGATTCACAGCTTCTGAATAGGGGTTAAGAGCGAGGGTGAGCACACTTCAATGTGCTCCGCGAGCCAACACACAGAATGCATATATTTAGTGATACAAGGCTAATCAAGGGTGGCTCGGGTTCTTTTATTTGCTTAAAGCGACTTTTGGAATAGTCATAATTTAAAAGCCCCTATGACCTAGCAGTTTTTCAGAAACTCATGTTCAGATCATTTTTGAATGTGTGCAATACTTTTATAACGGGGTAGGTTCCATCCACCGATTTCATGGTTCCAACCACGATGCTTAATTTTGAGTAGCAGGTTACTTCCACCTCATCACCAACACTGGAGTACTTCCCTCCAGGATAAATTACCAAAGTCAGGTTACATCCACCTGGCAGACTCTTCTTCCCAACCTCAAAAGTTTTGAAATAGAACTAACTCAAGGAAGATTTCCATGTCTGCCCTTGACCGTGGGCACGGCTATTCGAATAGTTGTATACTCTGCAAAGACTGTACATCTTTACCCACAAGAGATAATCGCCCCGATGGTTCTACATGATTCCTTGGTCATGCGGATCGGGAGACCACCACAAGGCCTTTACAATACCTCGCACTCTAGCATATCACTCCTATGGGGTTACTTCCATAGGTTGTGTGGGATGTCCACCATAGGTTAGCGCAGTCGGACTCCGCTCTCCACATACGCTATCCTAGGCAACGTCACCTACATCTGGTGTCCCGTTCCAAGTGGGGCTTTCATTACCCACCTACACACATTCTCTGTGAAATGACTAGAGAGTCTAGTAAATTATTCAGCCAAGCCTACAGTATGCCAGCTTGTGGTTGTACTGTTATACACGGAAGGGTCCACACAGGATTAAGTCCTTAATTTGTCCGGGCGGTTCATTCCACAACCCCTGTGTTACATCCACACCCACCGTTCTTTCCACCCGCCCAAATAGGTATAGTAGATTTTTAGGATTTTGAGAAGCATAATACAATTTAACATAAATATTCAGCCACGTACATCCCATGACTGTCCCAAAACTAGTTTTCACGAGTAAAAAATGATTATCAGGGCTTCTGATGCCCTGGACTGTACCAGACTACCATGGCAGTAATATGACTTATAACTACCATAATTATCATAACATCTAGGGCGACAAAGATCAGGTGACCCAAATGTTATCGAGGGTATCATATTATTAGGTGGACATATGGTTGTTAACTACCTTAAGAGTGACATACTTTTGCATATAAAGTAACGCATGCAATTTTGATAATTTAAAAGAATATAGCTTCACATAAAATATAGGCGCAAAATGATCAAAGTATTGACTCGCTTGGATCAAGGGCTTGGGTGTCTTGTGCTGCTTCAAGTTGGGGCTCCTTCGCGTCTTCGAACTCTACTCGGAAGAACAAACCGGAAAAACAACACAAAAGAACAAGCGCAGAATAAATACCAAACAAAATAAAACAAAACTCAAATGAACTCAAAACTGAACCAAAATAGAACCATCAGATAGATCTCGATTTTAGAAAAATTTAGAAATTGGTTTCATTAAATTTGGAGTTATGGTTAGGAAGTTGTAGCATTTCAAAGTTCTAAAGTCCTAGAAATTCAGAAAATAAAAGGGGAGAGAGGGTATGAGCTGCTGACAGGTGGGGCCCGAGAGGAAATTAAATGATGCACGGGTAATCACTGCAGCACTGCAGCCGGCAGGTGGGCCCTCATTAGCAGCGTCATTACCTTATAATCGGTCGGCTTAAGACATCATTTTAATGGCCGGTTAGGACAGGTAATTAATTAGTGGAGTTATTGAGCCGACTGTTATCTTCTCTGGTTTGTCTCGGCCGTGAGGAGGGCGGAGCCGACCGGTGGCGGAGGGGACATGGAGGCGCGGCGGTGCCGGCCAAAATGGGTCGCTCGACACGGTGCGCGCCTCGGGGAGGAAGGAATCGGCCGGATTCGGCCTGGCCGCGGCCGGCGGTGGGCAGGGCGACGGCCGGAACAGGGGAGTAAGGGCGCCGGCGGCTTGGGCCATTGGAGCCCGATTCCTTGACGGTGAAGCATCTACGGGCCTCCTTGAGCTCACCTGGGGCGCTAACTGTGGCGAGGTTGAGCAGGGCGGGCTGGCGACGGGGAAGGGCTCGGCGGCGACGAAGGAGACGGCAGCGGCTCACTGGGGAGGAAGGTGGTGTCCAGTGATGTGGGGGACATGTTCGGGGTGTCCTGGCGGTGCCTCAAGTGCGTGGAATCAATCCGGGGCGCGGCGATTCTCTGAGAGGGTCCGGCGCCGGAGTCGGTGAAGAAGGAACTTGCCGGCGGCCTGCAGGGGGAGATAAGCTAATTAGGCAGAGCAGAAGGGAGAGGGAGTAAGTGCGAGTTTGGGGAGAGGCCAAAAGGTTCTGGACGTTGACTGGGTGGCGTAGGCGGGGATTGCCGGAGAAGCACTCTCGGCAGAGGAGGCAGTGAAAGGGGAAACTTGAGCTAGCGGTGATGGGGGAATGGAGCAGAGCTCGGCGGCCGGCGCCCTCTTATAGAGGCCGGGGATGAGACGTCGGGGAGCATAGCGGCGTGGCGCCGCGTGTGCGGGTGGCGTCATCGCCTTGCGGCCATAGGACGAGCGCGGCAACCGGGGCTGTCGCGGCGCGAGTAAATGCGGGGAGTGTCGCTCGGTCCGGTGGTTGCAAGGGGGGGCATGGCACAAAGGGCAGGGCTGAGCGACGCCGATGGGACGGGCGTGACCCGGGGAAGACCACGGCGGCGCAGCGCATGGGGGGACAGCGAGCGGCGTGCACGGCAGGGTGTGCTGAAATTGAGGGCGAGGAGGCATGCCCAAGGTCTGCCGCGGTCGGGCACTGAAGGCGAGGGGCGGTGCTGAAGATGAGGGCCGTCGGCGTCGCATTAACTCGCTGGCGCTGGCAGGTGAGGGGAAGGCGACGAGCGGCAGACAGAGGAGGAGGAGGCGCTGCGGGTGTGAAGGAGGAAGAAGGGAGGCGCTGCGGCCAGAAGGAGGAGGAGGAAATGAACGGCATGGATTGAATGGTTGAGCGGCCAGGATTGAAAAGAATTTGGTTTTACTCCTTTTATTCTTTTTTTTCTTCCCTTTCCTCTTTTATAAAAAACAAATCTTCCTTTTCTGAAATTTTCTAGTTTTTGAAGGTAATCTTAAATTCTAGACTTTGAAAGGTGACTTTAAATTTCTCCTTTGGGAAATAAACAAGATTTTTATTTTAAAACAATTTGGACGTTTCAAATTTTTCTTTTTGAGAGGCAAAAGATAAACAAGCTGAGAATAAAGTCTTTTTAATTTTTAACCTAAGCTTGAAATTTACATTAATACCAGGTTTTGAAAATGGGATGTTACATGAACTACTTCTCCTTGCTCATAGAATGATTCTAGCGTGTAAAAGTGTAGGACCCAGATTTTACAATCCAGAATCCTCTGTGATTCCACCGCACTATTCCCTAGATCAGTAGATAGTGCTCACAGATACAGTACTGAACATCAAAATACATATCATGTAGAAGCGTAAATGTAATAGTAGACTTACTCATGAGCCGATTAAGCCTAAATCAATAAAATGCAGTAGTGGAAACAAAGCACACAGGTGGAACCCTCAGGACGTGCCCACAGGTAGCCAACTGGGGGTACGCGACCTAGTTCTTGACACCTTCATCTTCCTCACCATCATGTCCAAGTGTATTGCTGATGTGTAGTGATCTGACTCCTGATTCTGAATTGATTCAGTGAGCGGGGGTGAGCACAAACCACCGTGTTCCGTGAGCCAATACACAAGATGCAATTAGATAATATGCATGGCTTATCAAGAAAAGGCTCAGGTTATTTTATTTGCAGTAAATTACTTTTAAATATGATAAATAGAAATTCCTTGAGACCTAGCAGTTTGAACTATAACATAATGTGTTAAAGAATGCAATAATAATAGCGATCCAGATTCCATTCGCAGTTACATGGCTTCTACACCATATGCTATCCTTTCAGCGTTATAACCGCTTACATTATCTCTGGGGCGATACCCAGGGCAACACAAATTAGGGCTTTTCTATGCCCTCCACTTTTCGAATCCCACCCACAAAGTTTTTGAAATAGAACTATATCTGGTTAAGTTCCCATGTCCGCTCTTGACCATGGGCACGGCTATTCGAATAGTTTTGACTTGGCAGAGCTTGCACACTTTACCCACAAGAGACAATCCGCTCGTTGCCCCACATGATTCCTTGGTCATGTGGTTGAGTGGACCATCACAGTAACTTTTCAAAATACCTCGCCCCTTTTGTCATCTCACCCTAAGGGCTGCTCCCACTTGTGGTGGGTCCCATACGTTGCACGGGATGTTCACCATGGCTACTACCGCATTCGAACCCCACTCTCCATAACGCTAGTATGACTGGAAAACTTCACCCTCCTCTCTGTGTCCCTTTAGGCCTCCTCTTACCTTTGTAATATCCACTCCTTTCCACTACTGATGAGATAAGTCCGGGGGTTTCGATTGATTTACTTAGCCAAGTTGCAATTTGCAGACTTTGTGGTTGTACTATTTTACACAGGAGGTCATGACAAGATTCAGTCCTTAGTGGTATCTGGGCGGTTCTACCACTAGCCACACTCTTGTGCACCACTGCACCAGCCCCCGAACCATCCGTCCAAATATTTAAACAAGTTGGGTTTTTGGGAGCATAAAATATCCATGTCCAAAATATACTAATAATTTTCACCATAACTTCCCAAATCAGTTTCTCATGATTTTAAAGTAATGATTTGGGGCATTTTTGGTTCCCCCGAATATCTAAGCAATGCTAAGCATGGTGAATAGCTGTAGACTTATTTTCAAAAGTTCTAACTTTATAGTTTTCGCTAAGGTGACAAGGCTCAGACAATCAAGGGTTTCAAATGAGAGTAATACTTCAAGATCATTATTGGGTGTATAACTAGCAGCTTGAAATCGAATATAAATTTGCACATAAAAAAACAGCATGCAATTTGATAGTTTAAAAATGGAACTAATTTGCAGAAACGTAGGTCCAACATGATCAAAGTATTGACTCGCCTTGCGTGGTTTACCGGGGTCTTGAGCTCACTCAATGCTTTCTCATTCGATGGGCTTGATGTTTAGTCTTTATTTTCACCTCGATCTTGGCCTCGTTTGATCTATTGACTCTTCAGGACTCCCATTTCTAATTACGCGCTAAACAACTAAATACAAATAAAGATAAATAACTCAAAAGATCCATATAAATCCAAATAAACTCAATTTAGCTTTATTATGAGTTAATGGGTGATTTGAGTCAAGGTGATTGGGCATGGAGTTTTGACGGAGTCAAACAGGGTTGGAGCGAGGGGAAGAATGAAGGAGAGAATTAAGCCGAGATAGATGTCAAGGAGGGTTTAGGATATAGGAATATTCCGCTTTAGATTTGAGGGTGGCTAGGCATAGCCATAGCCGGTGGTAGAATATAATGACCCGATCTTTTTATTAATAACTTCTTTTATTATTTTTTGTATTTATCAAGGAAGTTTCATGAGTCAAGTTAGACCTATGAATCAGTGTACAAGTTTAGCTAGGTATTATTTTATCGAGCGTTAGTATTCAGGACATATGCGATATGCGATGTATACAATTTTTAGCTTACCAAATTAATCTTAGAGTCCGGGTTTATAGCATTTTGTGGTACAATATTTTATGTACCCTTTAGTTATTACTAGGCATAATTTAATTTGAATTAGGATCGTTTATATGGGTCCTAGCTTGTTATATACAATCGTATCTCAACACTATTAAATCTAATGTTAATATTTAATTAACGGGACCATTAATATTTTGTCTACACTTCAGTTATTAGTAGGCTTAGCTTTATTTTTAATTTATTTATCTGGGGCAGATCTTGAGATTTATTTAATGGCGGCATGTTAAATGTTAGGGCATGTATTTTAATTATAATTAAGGGTAATCTTTATTAAATTGGACATTTAACCAAAGTCATTTTTTTATTATTGCCTTTAATTAATAATTAGTCTTTTAGATAATTATTCAAACCACATTAATTATTCATATATGATGACTAATCCAAATTTAAATCTTAAATAATCTCATTTACATCCTAGTTAAATTTATTAGCTTCCCTAGTTTATTTCCTAATTTTCCTTAATTTTTCTTAGTTGAAAAGGATTAAAGAAAGTAAAATAAAATAAAATGAAAAAGGGTGCGGCCGACGGGATTCAAAACGTGGACTTGCGAACTAACAGATGACGGTGATAGCCAACTGGGCCAAGGCCCTGGGCTGACACAGAGAAGGGTATTTAGTTAGAAGAGGCAAGGAGCAGCGGGGCCAAAACAGAGGACAGGGCGGAGTGCGGCAGGCGGCGGCGTCGCCAGTGAGGGGCAGCTAGGGAGGCACTATGATGGCCAAAATGGAACTCTAATGTCAAATGGAAGCCGAGGGAGGTGCTGGCGTGAGCCGAGGAGCCCCGAGGCGGGCCGGCGACGAGGCTCGGTGGCCGGAGGTAGGGGTGGAGCGGGGCGGCAGTGCCGGTGTGGAGGAGAGGGAGGATTGGCTAGTGCATGAGCAATAGGGATTGAGGGAATGCTTACCACGAGGTTGGCCGAGCGGAGGAGGGGCTGAGGTGAGCCGGCGGCGGAGGCCATGGGCGGCGCGGGGGAGGCCTCCGTGGAGGGAGAAGCTCGGGTGATGAGGAGCTCGGCCAACAGTTGGAGAAGGTCCAGGGCACCGTGGAGATGCTCCCAGAGTGCGAAATCGGGCGGTGGTGCTCCAAGGAAGAAATGGCGGCGGTGGAGGCACATTCGACCGGCGGTGAGGAAGAGGGGCATCCCGGCGAGCTCAGTGCGGCATTTTTCAATTAGGCTAGAGGGGAGGGACTAGATGCTTGGGAATGCAAGGTGGTATGCATGAATTGGAGGGGGACGCACCGGAGTGCCAGAATGGCGAGGAGGCGGCGGCGGCGGCTCACGGGAGCTGGGTGGGAGAAGAGATAGGGGAGGAAGAGGAGTGGTGCGGGAGCAAAGGGGAGGAGCCAGCCTCCTACTTATGGCCAGAGGTGTCACTGTGGAGCTGCTGCAGCTGTTGTCGGAAGAACAAGCACGGAGCGGCGACGTGGACGGTGCACGGGCGCATGCCTGCCACGGGGAAGGCACGAGCAGGAAGAAGAGACAACACGGGAAGAGGAGGGAAGAGAAGGAAAGAGGGAGGAAGCAGGGGCGCTCAGTCCACGCGGTAGAGAGAGGAAAAAGAGAGAGGGGAGAGAGAGAAAAGAGATTAGGCCCACATGGAAGTGAGAGAGAAAAAAGGGAAAGGGAAAGAAAAAGGGAAAAAGAAAGGCTCAAGCATTGTTTTGAATTTTGGATTTTTAATTTAAATTTTAATTTGCGTTAGGATTTACTGATTTTTGGAGTTTTGCATGTTATTCAAATTTTGAGTTTTTATTTAAGCTTTGTATTTAATTTTTGGATTTTCAATTCAAGTCTTGGTTCAAATATCTAGATAAAAAGCTAACATTTCTCTATTTTTAATTTTTATTTTATTTTGTGTTGAATAAATTTTTGAGTATTCAATTCTTGGGTTTTGCATGCTAATTGAATTAAAAGGAAGGATTTTTGGTTTAACCATTTAAGGAAATATTTCAATATTTCTTTTGGATTTATTTTATTGACTTGAATTTGAATTCAAGATTTTGGTATTTTGAATTCATGATCTGTAATGTAATTTTTCATTTTTATTATTTACATGATCATTATTTGCGCTTGGGATTATTTTTGGTTATTAATTTGCATAGCATGAAACTCAGAAAATTTCAAATAAATTTTTAGAAGAAATTTGAATGCCAAAAAATGCAAGAAAAGGTTTTAAAAACTCTATATTTTTTAAGATCTAAATTTTGGGATGTTACAAAAAGTCTACTCGCATGAGAGAAAAATCCAAATAAAAAATAGTGGACAAACAAACACCAAAAATTAAATAAAATTTTCCATAAATTGGGCTTGATTTTAGGTAAATTTAGAAACTTGAACACACTTAATCAAAGTTCATATGGGAGAGAACAAGCTCTTAAAAGTTGGATTGGCTGGGAAAATTTGGGAAAAAAACTAATATGCTAGGGTTTACCATGTTGTTGACCGGATGTATGGACCGAGCTTGCGCCTACTATGGACTCAGTCTATGAAATAGTGCTATGGTGCAGCTGCTGGATGTTGACGTGGTAGGTGACGTGGACACTAGCGTTGACAGATCTCCGACCAGGTCTTCTCAGCTCCGAGATGGCGAACAGCGGGTCAGCGAGGTCACTGCTAGCATCCTCAGATCATGGTGAACTCATCTATCAGTTTGAATCTAGTAGGGAAGGTCAGCCAGGACATCAGTATCGCTGGCTTGGCTTGATGGCGCGACGGCGAAGAGGGGTTCGATTCAGAATGTAAATGAGCACACTAGCATCCTGGGATCTGGGCGACGCTATTCACGATAAAGGATGAAGTTCTCGGTGAGGCACCGATGAGTTCAGCAAGATCGGAGGCTTACCGGTGACTGCAGAATTCCTCGATGAAGTTGGCGGTGACGAAGCTCAAATTGGCGATTCTAGTGATCTACGGTTTCAAGTTGGCGGAAGTTGAGGATTTGGGGTCCCTTTTAAAGCACGGAGAGACTGTGGGCAAAGCGGAGTCCAAGGATGGCATGGCGGCGCTACAATATTTGATATTTATTTTTCTCAAATTAAACCTTTTTTATTTTCTAAAATTCAAATTAAGTTGTAATTAATTTAAGAAAATCCAGGAAATTTTATAAAAACCTTTTTCCTGACAAAAAATTAAAAAGATAACAAACTTGGAATGTTACCATTCTCAACATGGTTCTACAACTGCCATATCTCAATATATAATCGGTTCCAAAGGATCTGTGTAAGTAACATATGAAGAAGGTGATTATAATCCTGTTATGATTACAAATAGTACTTTTGGCAAAGTTACGCACGTACCTCGAGTTGGCATATTTGCTATGCATGTATGCCGTGGTGTTCCAAAATATAAATACACAATAACCATTGATGTTAAAATACGAGAAGAAAAAAATGACGGTTAAGAATTGGCAAACGCAGCGGTGAAACATTATAATTGGGTGTTTCTAATCTAATCCATCACAACTCATGTAAACATCATAGGCAAAGAAGAAAGCCAACTACGTGGGCTCAAAGCGGACATAAAGACCACCACTGTGCGGTGGCCGGCGAGCATAGTAGCCGTCTATGTGGGAAGAACTTTGCCGACCAATGGAGCAAACATGACGGCCACGGAAGGGACCATTGGATAATCGTGTGTGTATATATTGGTTAGGCTTTATCACTGGATCAATATCATGGGGATTAATGGTGAGTGGCAACGGTGATGACTTAAGAGGATACGAAACGAAAGGTTGAGTTGGAGTTGGCACCAATGGTGGACTAATCGGAGGATACTGTCGTGTTTACGGACGATAATGGCTAGATTATGGGAGAAATTGATTAGACTTTTGAGGGACTATCGCTAGCGAGTCCAGTTCAATCGATTTCTCCTACACAAGAAAGATGGATCAAATATAGGTAATACAAAAATAATAAATTGAACAAAAGAGATGAGAAGGAACTCCTTTTTTATTACTTTCTCCTTTCTCAAGTACAAGAATAATGATTGGGATCTCCTATATATAGACTAAGTAGTGAGGTGTCTACCATGGGCCAAGGCCTCAGGCTTAGGCCCAAGTTTCCCAATACTTCCTATTGGGCACTCATTCGACATGTTTATGCCTCATCAAAACTCCATAAAAACACATTGGAAAAAATTTAGAGAAAAAGTACATGATACATGTTATGTTGTGTTTCACGAATTGCCTCATTAAAAACCTTGGCCGAGAAACTTTAGGAAAACTCGTCAAAGGAAAAGAGTACAATTCACCTAATTTCATTTAATCTGTAAGATTTATTCTTTGAGTACTCGATCGTTATGATCAAGCTTTAATAGTGAGCTCGAGAAGAATCTCACCCTGAGTTCTGCACTTTTCTAAGTCTCATCATTCCAATTCCATATACACATCTTTCAAAGTTAGATACTGGAAGTGACTTAGTGAATAAATCTGCAAGTTTTTCACATGACTTAGTGTGCAGTATCTTAATTTCATCCATCTTTTGCAATTCATGTGCATAGAAGAACTTGATCCAGTACCTTTTGGTAGGTTCTGCACTATACCTTACTAATAGGTTTATGACAAATGCAATGTCCGATCTAGTACAGTTTGCTAAATACATAAGTGCTCCTACTGCACTTACGTATAGGAATTCCGGTTGTAGGACTTCTCCCCCTCTTCTCTAGGTCTATACAGATCTTTGTCTTGTTGTAAAGATCTCCCAATCATCGGTACTTTCGATGGGTATGTTTTTTCAAAACCAAACCTTTCTAACACCTTTTGAATGTATGCGGACTGAAGTACTAATATTCTTTCAGGGATATGCTCAAGCTATAAGCCTAACCAATATTTGGTTTTACCCAAATCTTTCATTTCGAATTCTGACTCCAGGTAAGAACTCGCCTCCTTTATATCTTCTAACGTTCCGATGATATTCAGATCATCTACATATACTGAGATTATACAAAATCCATTCTGGGATCGTCGTATAAATACACAGAGACAATCCTCAGTATTCTTGTAGTCTTTCATACATAGAAAGTCATTTAAGCGAGTGTACCACATCCTGCCTAATTGCTTAAGTCCGTACAGTGATTTTCTGAGTTTCACTATGTGCAAATTTCTATTTGCTCTGTCTTGGTTTGGAACAGGGATACCTTCATATAAATGTCCGAATCCAAATTTTCATAAAGGTATGCCGTTACCACATCCATCAATTTTATTTCTAAATTCAGATTTACTGCTATCAAAATTAAATATCTAAAGATAATACTACCCATGACCGAGGAATAGGGTTTCTTCATATTTAACTTCTCGACATTGAGTGAAATTTTGTGCAACAAACCTTACTTTATATCTTATAATTTCATTTTTCTCATTTCTCTTTCGAACAAATACCCACTTATACCTTATGGGATGCACATAGGGCGGTGTGTGGCTTACAGGCCCACAATAGTACCACAATAGTATTCACACTGTACAACATGGCAGCCAGGAAAAGATTGAGAAACTACACAACGTGGTACAGACTTGCATGAAATGATTCTTACCTTTTTTTTTCGCAATCGGTAATACACGTATTTTATTCTCTGCAACATCTAAAACTAAAAAATCGACAAAATTAACCAAACCAATAAAATTTTGGGATCAAGTCAATCAGAGCAAACAAGCATACTATTGTGGTAGTTGCTACTTGAAAACTTCATGGAACTCTAATGAAACCTGTACAAGCTACACACTGAAAGTTCTTTACTTCATTATTTGTACAACCCCACAACATAACATGCATAGTAACATCAGTATGTACGAAATGAGTCGTAAATACAAGTGCACAACATCTAAATGCTCGAGTAAGTTTGTTTTTTTTAGCACCCATCAGAGACACACAGCAGATGAAATAATGATCTGCAGATGCAATTTAGCCAAGCTTCTTGTTGGATTCAGAGAGGTAGGCCCAGGCGATGAGTGCAGCAGCAACTGCGACCCCAGCTGTAGTTTGCATCAGCAAAGATTTCGTTTTCTTTCCTGATTTGCAAGTGAAAGCAGAGCGAGGAGGCGTGAAGCCGAGCTCTGAGAGCTGCTTGTGTGACTCCGCATAGTCCCTAAAGAATGCGTCTTCATCCTGTGCCAAAAAAAAATTGACAAATTATTCTGAGAGCAAAGTAAGAATTATATTCAACTACTTGATATAATGCATTTGGTGCATACTACTTTTCCTTTAGTTAGGTTTCTAACTTTCTATTATTCTGTTGTGCAAATTGGATCATAAAATTTTTAATTTGCAGTTGGCAATTTGGCATTCAACTTTCAATTGGACCGTTGAAGTTTTGAAACTGTAGCAGAATTCTGGGACCTAATTGCCAAAACTAAAAAGAGAACATTCAAAGGAGAAAGTATCAAGTATCAATCTGAGCAATGTTTCAATTAACCAATGGGCACTCACGGAGCAAAATTTACCTGTGATTCAACTTTCAACTGCAATTCGATCATGAATGCAGGGGAGTAGGAATTGAATGCTGATGTACCTTGGCATATAGTTCCACATAACGACGGAAAGCAGGATCTTCCACAAGAGCCTTGTCCGTCGGCAGCTTCAAGAGCCCTTCTGAGTCCTCTTTCAGCTCACTGCACCATTGGAGGGGCTGTCACATTACTATATAATCTGAAATTAAGATGTTGTTGATGAACACGTCAGCTATAGGCTTACACGAAATAAGAGTTGTCAAATTTCAGAGGATCCTTCGTCCAGGCGCCATCAAATCCTGATCTCTCTGGACGAGCTTTCCCCTGAAAATGCACATTGCAGAACACGAACTATTTAATTAGCACAAAGAAATGCGATTGATGTATTATGTGAATAGGAAAAATGTGCTATTGCATACCAGAGTATGTCCACCCGAGAGTGCTACTATGTCCTTGTCAGACAAGCCCATCCGGTAGAAGACCTCCCTCAGATGTGATGCACCTTATCACAGAATAAGATGATCATGGAATGAAACATTTTAGTATTTTTTAAGCCGATCGTTATTAGAAGCAACCTCGAATTTAGAGTGCATCAGCTGAATTTGGTACATGCATCTATGAATATACAATGCATAACTTAAAGCTGAAACATTTTTTTCTTTACCATAATCGCAAGGTTGTAGCCCTCATTTCATTTACAGATAGCAAATTAACGTCGAAAGATTCCATTGAACTAGGAAAACAAAGAAGTATTAGACAGTGTAGTGATAAGTTTACCTTGCTTAGCATCTGGCAAGCGTCCTTCCTCCGGGCAAACTGAAGAATCCTGGTATACACTCGCGAAAAGCAAAAATAAGATACTTCGACAACATACTCAGTTTGATAATGAATTAATGTTGTTGTATTAACTTACCCTCCTGCCAGGAACAAAATCTATAGTTGGTCCACCGGTGACTTCAACGGCAACAACTCCGGCAAGCTGACCAATGGGACGTATAATTAAACATTAGGGCAAAGAATGCGTACAGCAAATTCAAATGAACAACAGATAACTGATCGATCACTGAAGACATTTGCAAAGACTGTACAGAAAATTGTTGGAAGCTCAGTTTCCTCTACATCGCGATCAGCATACAGACGCAAGTGTCACAAAGAACATGGCGTGGTAACAATTGGGTAATCGCAAGATGTAGTTGTGCTACCTGATACAGGTCTGCGTATGTAATCTTCGGGTGCTTTTGTTTAATAGGTTCTGCACCAGAGGAAGGAAGCAAGTCTCAGAATGTTTATTTCGAGTTAAAGACTTCTTTGAATCGGAAAACTTTTAACAGCAGCAATAGACAAGTCCGTATTTACATGGAGCTAGAAACATGAGGAAGAAGTTCTGACAGAAAGCACTAACTGACCTAGAAGGTCAACAGCAATTTTGAGCCCAGCATTTGCTGAGTGATTGTACTCCTCTGGAAACCTGATCGAACCATTAGGCCCTCCCGTTTTGGTTTTCTTGTCGTAAGTGCCAGCATCATGCCATCTACACGATGGCCACCGTTGTTAAGCTACAAAAGCTACTAACAAAATGTAGATCGCACATATGACACCTTTGCTTTTTTGCAAAGAAAGTAGTTCCTTGATCACTTTTCAGCACCAAACATAAGGACGGAACGGATGAGCACAGCAAAATCAAGGAAGAAGAGAATCACTGAATCAGAACGCACGCAAGACGGAGCATGATGGGGGCGCAGCTCTTGCTGGCGATGAGCGCGCGCAGGTCCCGCCGCGCCTTCTCTATCTCCGCCATGTACTCCGCGTTCACCACCGGCGCCGCCGACATCGCTGGCACTGCCTTGCGTGCGTTCTGACGAATTGTTGTTTTGGAACTCGGAGCAGGGGATGATGGAATAGCAGAGTGCAGTACGCTTTTGTAGGAGAAAAGGGTGGGAAAGGAGGAATCGAATGAAGTGGAGGTTTGGAGAAAGCTAGGGATGTCTCCAGAGGAAAGCAACGTGCTGGAGGACTTGGGATTGTTAATCAACGGCAGCAGCGCTTTCTACCAGTTTCTGCTGATTATACCCTACCAGGTGTCGTTATCTCGTTGGTTGAAGGAAATTTGCACCCAGTACAGTAAAATAACAATATTTTAACTGTAAGGTAAAGATTGTTAATTAGTTGTTGCATCTTAAAACAGAAAAATACAAGGGAGTATTTAGATGTGGTGGATTTTTTTTTTATAGATTTTTTGGATTTAGCTCAAACGTCCTACAAATCCCCAAAGAATTTCGTCTCCAAACCAGCTCTAATTAAGCATTCTTGCAACCCACCACGATACTAAAGGAATTATCAAGTATGAAAATGTTAAAGATTTATGGTGACGTACCAAGCAAGTACAGATGAGCGGTGGTGCATCACATCAAGCAACTATAAAACGGCTGAGATTTCTAACAATATGGGAGACCTAAAGAAGGTCTAGAATATATTTATAATAAACAATTAACATTTTAGTTGAGTTGAATTTAAATTTTATAGAAGTTTTAGAAAATTCAGATTTTAGTTTGTACTGTCAAGCTTCAGGTAGTCTAACCGGACATGGATTGACAATCAAGTCGGCCTTGTCTTGTGGGTCAGATTGTAAGCCCAGTGATCTAACCACTATGGAGTCAGCGGCCTGGCCAATAGATGGGCGGCGATCTGAGCGCCATAAGGCGAGCAATCAGACAGGCGATGACCTTCTTGGGAAATCAAACACCAAACTATTTTATAGATTTATTTGGGGATGAGTTTGCACTATGTACCATTGGAATTGGAAATTAGAGCTAAAACTATATAGAGTTTAAACAAAATTCCAGAGATTATGTTTTCTGGTGGACTTAAGCAATTAGATCGGCTAATGGCCGACGGTCTAACCGCCATGGGAATTCTGGTCAGACAAGTGAGTGTGGTCAGAGAGGAATGAAATTAGAATTTGAGTTGGTTGAGGGTGTGCACAGTATGGACGCCGTTGGTTAGTTCTGTTGTGTTAGGTAATGCATGGTTTTGACTAACGTGAGTCAAGTGCATAAAACTTATGCTAGAGATGATTGCTTAGCTTTTTAGATGTGCAAGTGGCTTGGGGAATGATAGCGGTCGGCGGCAATGAACCGAGACTAGACGGAAGAGCTGAGGTCTAAGCGATCATGTAAGTCCAAGTGAGACTACGTGGCTCAAGTGGAAAGAATAGAGCAGATAAAACTCGTGAAGAGGCGAGTTAGTGCATATGGTATGCCAAGTGACGAGGCTGATGTACGTAGAGATGGTTTAGTAGAGACCGAATATGTGAAGACATGACGGTTAGTCATTGGGCATTACGGGCTATGAGTCAAAGCATATGGAGAAAACTTTAGGTGAAGGTGAAGACGGAGTCAATGAAAGGTGCCTAGAAAACTTTGTCAAGGATATTTTGGTAGTTGACCAAATATCGAGTTGGTGCTTTGATCAAAATCACAGTGCAGGGAAGCCCAAAAGAGAAGTGGTTTAGGTTAAAAAGAGCTGAAATTGTCAAGTCAATCAATCGCTACAGAGTTAGCAAGTTGAGTCTTGTAAATGCTTTTAGAAGCATATGTGAATGTGTAAATCCCCTGTTAATAGAGTTGATGGGTTTTCCCGGTAGGCTTAATGGGTTAGACCCACCAGAGTTGTTGCCGGGTATTTAGAGGGGAGGAGAGAAGATGGTAGATCTTAGGATTCTAAAGGTTTTTGTTCTACTATCTTGTCTCTTTCTATACTTGTGAGAGAGAATTTGAGAGTAAAGAGTGGTATTGTGGCTGCACCTTGTGATCATCCATCAGCATGTAAACTTTATCCTCTATTGGAAATAGATCAAATATTTGTCTTAATTATATTCTTGCTTGCTTTTGCTTGTTCTTGAGCTAGATTTGTGATTTCGTGTTCGTAGGTGTTCTAGCATGAACTCTTGCTTCAATTATCTTGCCAGGATATGTGATAATAGATCTAAAAGACCTCGTACTTTAGATCATGATGAGCAATAAGTAATTCAAGATTTATTGTTTTTGGTGTTCTTATGACTTAGATTCGATTCTCTTTAATTCAGTGAACTCGAGCCTAATAACCTTGTAATTCTTAATTGGTTTAGATTCCTGATGCCTTGAATAAGTCTCATGCAAAATTTAAAAGTGTTTCATGAGATTTGAGCAAGTTCTTGAGATTTTTCGTTTTGCCCCAAAAGGCTTTTAGATTTAGGAACAAGAGACTAATCAAGCAGACCTTGGACCTACTGTCTAATCAATGTTTGCACTGCGGTCAAACCGGCCCATCTAGAGCGGTCTAACCGGCCTTAAGCTAAAGGCTGGTTATTTTGTTAGCTTAGATCACAAGCCTTGGTTTGTAATTCATAGTTAGTGCAATCTGAAGTTGGTGACTCTCGTAATTACTTGAGTGAAGATTTTGAATACCATTAAGAAAAAATAATCATTCACCCTCTTTTAATTGTCGGCATCGGTCTTACTCAACCTTATCAGCTTGGTCTCTCGTAATAAATCTAAAAGTTCCATACTCCGAATAATTTCGCATCATAGGACTAAATTTTGCCTGGATATTGGATGACTAACTTTTGACGGTACAAACAATTTGCTAGTGTAATAATCTCTGAGCCTTACGACTCACATGTCGGTCAGTGCATGTTTCTGGGACGTCAACCCTCATGCCTCAGCATCCTAATTCGGCCCCAGGTGCGCTCCCCATATCACTCACTGTAGTTAGGTTGGGAATAGAACATTTTGTTGGGCTCAGCCGTCGCCTCTAGACCCTAGCGGCCCAGGTTACGTGAAACTTGGTAGAATTACAAGTTTGAACTAAAAAATGTAAAAGTTTGGTGAAATATGAGTCGAAACTCATATTATTTAGCTTTATTTATCAATAATAAACCATTTGTTTGAGCTTAATTGAGCTGATCTCAAGCGAGCTTGATAATGTTGAAGCTCGACCTGAGTATGGCCTCAAGTTTGGCAAGTCGAGCTTGAATAGCTTGTCAACAATGAGCTGTTTTGGCAGTTCAAGACAACCTTTGCGCTCATATCATTTCCAGGTTGTCTCTACATCTACTGACAGTGTCTCAAATGGGAAAAAGTAGGATTGCATTTCCCATAATATTTATCAAGCCATATCTCAGAATTTATTGGGTTCTCATTATACGCTTCTCAACCGGTGTTTAACTGAGCTTCTCAACCGGTGTTTAACTGAAATATGGACAACCTAGCTGTTAAAACAACCAATATAGCATATAAGTAAATTTATTCCGAATTGCAAGCTTCATATGAATAAGACAGCATCCAAAACGCACAACTACTGTACCTCACAAGTGACAACACGTTTTACTGAACGTGTAATATGCAAACCAGTAGTATAACAAGAGACCGTGAACAAGCTGGGAGGGCTACGTAACTTCCACAAGAATGCAAGCCCAATATCTAATCTTTCTTGGAGTGAAGATTAACATAATCACCAGGACCATAAACCTCGAATAAATCCGCGAAAAACCCCTTCTTCCTTCTCGGGTTGCATCCCATGTCCCGGCATAGTTGATCATTGTACCAGATGTTTAGGATTCCAATGCTGGACCTACGGAAGTAGCCACGAGAATAGCGCTTCATGAACTTCTCCCACTTCTGCATTGCTGTAACACTTGGTAATCTGAAGCCACCATCCATGAAATGCGCCAGCCACTTGGCCCGAAGTTCTGATGTGTAGAGATTTGTCAGGCTCTCTGAATAACCGATGACGGCGAGTTGCGGAATCTTAGGATGTATGCACTCCCTGAAAAAAACATATCGAAGAGAAATTAACAATCTGTTTGAGATCGAAATTTCACCACATGCTGAAATTTCACAATATGACTGACCTGTAGAGAGGCACAGTTGTAGTTGTTGACCCAACTGCAATACTCTGAAAGTATCCTGATGTGAACATGTCCTTGATCTTCTGATCCCCCTTGAACCCAGTTCCAAATATCACTATATCGCTCTTTATCGGTAAAAATTCACCTTCGACAAGCACACCTTCCTTGCAAAAGCTAAATGTCTTTGACTTCTTCAGAACAATGCTGCCTTCTTCTAGTCTCTTGTAGTGATCCTTTGGTGTAATGGCAAGCAAGCATGTCACTAATGCCTCAAACAGGATATGGTCAGGCACCATATCATGCTTCTTCATTGGAATGGAGTAGTAGCTCTCAGCAAACTTTGAAAATAGCCACCTCTACTCGTATACAAAAAGAGTATAAATTAATTCAAATAAAAGTAACACGTTGCGCTGCATTATCAGTGGATATAAAAAGTATCGGTTTGTTCTTTTGCTATATCATCCAACTGTGTCCCAACTGAATCATGACCGTCCGATCAAATGAATCCAATGGTTAATGTTCATAGTTAGTCCTGCCATCTTGTAATCTTGGCCTTCGATCCACCCAATCCAACGGCCTAGATTGCAAGTTGGTTCTGCCAGGCCTTAATTTCATTTAGTTATCCTAATCGTGCCTTAATTCCATTTAATTGGACTAATCAATCCTCTCCCAGTAATCCCTCCACTGTTGCCTCCCATCCCATCCTTCAAATTTCAGTGGTCTGGGGCTGCTCCCATTGCTGAATCTTACTGTAGGATCGTCGATAGCAATCAGAGGGGGGTGAATGGTTGCAACGTCTAGCGGAACCTTTTTCTTAAATTTTCTGTTTTCTATAATATTATCTAAAACTGAACTATAGTATAAAATAAGAAAGACAACCCACAAAAAGGAATTAGCTTCAAACAGATATAAGTGAAGAACTGAAGCCGAAAAAAAACATTTCAAGCCACAAGTTTCAAATCACTCTCCCTCAACACAAGAGAGCAAATTTCTCCAATATCTCACAAAGCACACCAAATCTCTCCCCCTTTGGCAATGTAATCATCAAGAAATTTTAAAGAAGAACTATTTTAAAAAGAAGCAATGAGAATAAAAATCTAGAAGCTTTGTAGATTATCCAAGTCACGTTGCATTGGTTTAATAACACAACCAAGTCATATTTTTGAGTAGAGCTATCTAGATCATATAAATCCATATACATATATCAATGTCAAAACAAGTTTTCAATATGATTAAGCAATTTATATCAATGACAGGCATCTCAACAATGACCAAACCAATTATAAAGAACACAATGAGATATCACAACGAAAAGTCAAAGCCTAAAAGTGAAGCAAATTTTAACTCTAGACGGACTAGCAGTCTCATGTAACAACTTATTGCTCCACACTCAATTCTTAGGCATGTGGCATGCTTGTAGCATACTTCTTTTTCATAATGACATATTTTGTTTTGTGATGGTGGCATGCTTGAAGCATACTTCTTTTTATTTTGCGCACTTTTGTGCCTTTTTTCACCATGGCATGCTTGAAGCATACATCCTTTCAATTCTTTCTTTCTTATATGCCCTTTTTTTAACAATAACATGCCAAATTGAGTGAACATAAAAATTGTAACATGAAACATACGAGCCTCATAGCCAAGAGTTAAAATAAGACTCACAATCGAGCTCATCCTTTTTGATGAATACCGCAAAGTAATAAATATAATCAATCTAGTCAAAATATTCCGCCATGTCATGCTTTTATTTCAAATGTAGCAATTTAATTATAACTAGTCATGATCAAAGCTACACAGCATATGAATAAATATGATAAAAAGAGCTCTACTACTCAATTTGTTTCAATGACTTGGATTTGATGAGTTATTTGACAAGGATAATAAACAAAGCTTTCCAAAAATTTAAATGACAAGCTCCCCCTTAGAATAGACCCATTTGGTGCAACACACCCAACTCACTTCGCAAACGAACAAACCGAGAAGAATCCAAAGGTTTCGTGAAAATGTCTGCCAACTGATGTTCAGTATCTATATGATGAAGCACAATATTCCCTTTATCCACATGATCTCGAAGGAAGTGAAATCTTATATCAATATGCTTAGTTCTTGAATGTTGCACTGGGTTCTTAGCAATACAAATATCACTAGTATTATCACAGAAAAGTGGAACATTATCCAAAATTATCCCATAATCTTCAAGTGTGGCTACTATCCAAAGAATTTGTGAACAACAACTAGCAGTTACATCTCTAAGTTGATCCATGTTTAAAGCATTAAGTGACCTAGCATTCTCTAACTCAGAATGTAAAATTTGACAAGACTCACAAGATTCATCATCAGGAATTAAAACTCTAAGTCTTGCAATTTCAGAATTTAGAGATTCAATCAAAGTATCATATTTCTTAATCTTTTTATCTTTCTTTTCTAGCAAAGTACCAAGTTTAGCAACAGATTTAGCTAAATCATCATAAGAAGGTTCTACCTCATTGTAGTTGTCGCTGTCAAGATCATCATTGTCGGTGGAGCTTTTGCTACTTGCCATTAAACACAACCCAGTTAAATCTTTCTTGCCTTTGGGAGTATCATCTTCGCTGTCCGTGTCCACATATTCAAATTAATTTGCCCAAGAGCTGAAAGAACACGATGCACCACCTTGCGATTCATATAGCCCTTCTTTTTATTCTTCTTCTTTTCTTTCTCCATCTCTTCTTCCTTCTCATTCTCTTCCCTTGCAAATCTTGCTAGAAACTTTGGACATTTGAGACGAATATGATTGAGATCACCACACTCATAACACCTTTGAGGACCAAAATTTCCTCTCTTTCTCGATCTCTCATTCTGCAAAGCTTTTGTGAAGCGTGTAGAGAGAAGTGCCAAATCATCTTCCGGAAGTTGCTCTGGCTATTCATCGGTTAGTGAAGACAAAGAAGACAAAGCATAGCCAGTAGAAGAATTATCACCATTAGACTTGCTAGATTGTGAAACTAAAGCAATTGATTTATTACCATTATTTTTTCTAGCAAAAACATCTAATTCATGAGTTTTCAATTTAGAATAAAGTACATCTAATGTAAGTGTACTCATGACAGTAGATTCTCTAATGGATGTAACTTTCATCTCCCATATAGACATATCTAATGCTCCAAGTAATTGTCGTGCATTTTCAGCATCAGTATAAGTAACATTAACAGCACGTAGGTTACTAAGAATTTTATTAAAGCGAGCAAATAGATCATCTATTTATTCACCAGGTTTCATCTCAAAACGCATGTAATCCTTTTTGTACATATCTTGACGTACCTCTTTAATAGTAGATGAACCCTCATGGTAATCACACAGTGCTTTCCATACCTCATATGCGGATTTAAGATGCACAACACGATCAAAATCACTCCTTCCTAGTCCTTGAATTATCAGATTCCTTACCTTGCTATTTGCCTCCACTTCTGCTATATTTGCTGCTGACACAGCATCATTCTCGGGCACTTGATAAGGCTTGTATATCTTCTCCCATATTGCAAAGCCTTGAGCTTGAATGTATGCCTCCATCTTCGCTTTCCAATACTGAAAATCAACACCATTGAAAACACAAGGTTTTGTGGAATACCTATCCGTCGACATGTTTTCTAATCACCGGTTAAGATCAATTAGAAAAATAAACCTGCTCTGATACCACTTGTAGGATCGTCGATAGCAATCAGAGGGGGGGTGAATGATTGCAACGTCTAGCGGAAGCTTTTTCTTAAATTTTCTGTTTTCTATATTATCCAAAATTGAACTATAGTATAAAATAAGAAAGACAACCCACAAAAAGGAAAAGAAAAAATATTATTTCTTCTCTCTGGTACTATTGCTGATTGCTTCTTTGGATGGAGTAGCAAGCTATTTCTTCCTATTTTCTTTTTGACACGAGTGTTCAATCTATGCTTTAATTATGTGCCTTCTTTCCATACATATAGACCAACCACCAGATAGAGCAATCAAGAGGAAGCAATGCATTGGCTTCACGTGACGCAAAAAAGCTCGTGTGCACAAAAAAAACAGTAAAGCTCGCTATGAAGAGAGAGGCACCTTGACTCTTGCTGGTCCAAGTAATGAGACGCCACGCACTTGCTTGACGCTCACAGTGTTGGATACAATCAAGGACGCTCACGTCAAGCGCGACGAACCAACCCGTCCGTCTTGTGCCTCGAAGGACGCTCACGTCAAGCGCGACGAACCAACCCGTCCGTCTTGTGCCTCGATCCACGTGCGACTCCTTGGTCGCTGCTGCTGTTGCCTGCGGTCAGGCGTCACCCGAAATCGCCAAAAAACAGACGTGATGTCCCGTCGCTCTGCCCACGGCCAACGCGCACTTTTTCTCAGCCCAAACAAAAGCCTACTCCCAAAAAGCCCGGTCTTCCTCGTCACCGACCATGATCGTCTTCACGCCCAACCTACACATGCAAAGACCAAAGAATATTTTTCCCGGCACAAGTTCTCACCAACTTGACTGATATTAGTCCACGCACACACGCACACGTCTCGAATAACAATATTAAGCAATGTTGTCAATTATTCATCATCATGAAAATTCTAAATCTAGCCACATGATCTAACACTTACAGTTTTGTTGCTGTTCTCCTCGATGGCTCTTTAGTCTAACAACTTTCCTTGATTGCACAGATGGAAATCTGAAATCAAGGAATGTCTGTAGTATTTGCAGCCGGTGGAGAGTTGCCGCCTAATTTTTTGCTAACAGTCTCTTCTTGGATATGTAGGCCTACAGGTTCCTTAGGGCCTGTTTGGGACTGCTCCACTCCAGATTTTGCAGCTCCGCTCCACCTTTGTCTTGCCAAACACCTCCAGCTCCTAAAACTCTGCTCCAAGAAAAAGGTGGAGTTGAGGACCAACTCCACGTTTTTTGTGGAGCACCTCAAGGGGTACTCCAGGATTTAGACTTTTGTACTCTCTCATGGAGTTGGGATAAAATTACCCACCACTGCCATTACACAGTTCCCCTCCGTACCGATTCGATCTTTTCCTTCTCCTCCCCACCTACCCGCGCCGGTCGTCTCCTCCTCCCCCGACCCGCGCCGGTCATCTCCTCCGCCCCACCCGCGTCGCTCCACTCCTCCCCACCCGCCCGCGCCGCTCCTCTCCTCCTCCCCCGATCCGCGCCGCTCGTCTCCTTCGCCCCCCACCCGCGCCGCTCCTCTCCTCCTCCCCCGAGCCGCGCCGCTCGTCTCCTTCGTCCCCCACCCACGCCGCTCCTCTCCTCCTCCCCCGACCCGCACCGCTCGTCTCCTCCGCCCCCACCCGCGCCGCTCCTCTCCTCCGCCCCCCACCCGCGCCGCTCCTCTCCTCCGCCCCCCTCCCGCGCCGCTCCTCTCCTCCGCCCCCACCCGCGCAGCTCCTCTCCTCCGCCCCCTCCCGCGCCGCTCCTCTCCTCCGCCCCCCTCCCGCGCCGCTCCTCTTCTCCGCCCCCACCTGCACCGCCCCTCTTCTCCGCCCCACCCGCGCCACTCCTCTTCTCTGCGGGCGCGGAACCGCCAGCGACGCTCTGGCGAGGTGATGGCTGGGATGGATCTGTCAAGTTCTTGCTCGTGCCGATTCGATGCTGAAGAGGTTCGAGCAGTGGATGAGCAAGCATGGTCGTGCCAATGCCTGAAGAGAATATATGTTTATGCTAATATGTGTATCTTTATGCTATTATGCTAATATGTGTATCTGACACAAATATATGTTTTGGTTTTGGGTAAATCATAGGTGACAATGCCTGAAGAGAATGGTGCCACTCTACAAAAAAGCATGGATTGGAGGAAGGAGCAGCGGTGCCGGTGAAGAACCAAGGGAATTGTGGTGACTGACATGCTGACTTTGCCTCTATTGTTTCCCTTTATTGTTGTGTATTGCTTGGTTGTATATATGCCTGTATGGTAGAATTGAAATGATGCTCTCTGCAGACCTGAGGAATTTGGGGGCTTAGGGTATTCTTAACACAAGATTGATAATTATTTGCCTTGTGATCAAACATATCTTAGTCAATGGGGAGAAAGCACGTCACGAGAACATGGGTTTCAGTGTATAATGGTCAGATTTTTTCTGCCAATTGTGCTGTCCAGAAACGTAATATCTTCTTATGGGTTGTCTTATAGGCTGTATTGCACGCAATCTTATAGGCTATATTGGATGTTCTGTTTCGTTAACATTTTAGTTCACATGTTGGCACGCACAAATCGGTTATGCTAATTGATGTTACCTATGCTATTTTTTGGCGGTAGTTATGTATGTTGTCATTGTGATCCACCCATTTAGCGATCGAGCTTTTAGAGAGTACCTTGGGCAATAAATTAATGTAAACCTTGCGATTATCATTAACAGATCAAGTGCTAAAGTCAATGTGATGTTGAAACCTTTCAGGGGATATTTACGAGCATGCCGTTGTTTTGAGTGTGAAAATTGAAGATCAAGATGCATTTGAAAGGGACTTCTGCCAGCTTAAACCTTATTACATGGATACATGGTTAGTTCCTTACTTCCTTTTTACCACTTTATCAGTTCTGTTTGCTGTCTATGCATTGTATAGCCTGTCATTTCAATGCATGTACCAATCAGTAAGTACAAATGAAAGAAGTATTATTTGCCAAAACAGTTAGGTAAGTGCAGTTCTGTTACTGCTGCTGCCCCTAATTCGATTTGTTGATTTACTCCTTATGCAGTTCCTCACTGTGATTTTGCTCTGCTCTTGCAGAGATGAAATAGCTGGATGCAGCGAGAAGGGATATGATTATTTGTCAATAAGTGATGCAAAACAAATGCTGATGTTCAGCTCTGACCAAGAAGCTTCTTGTCCTGTCAAAATGTGTAGTGTTCATGGCAATGCAGTGTCAAGAACTGCAAAATTGCATACAAAATAGCTACTAGAAGTTGTTTTTGCCTTTTATATAGTTCAATGTATGAAATTTGGGTGTTGTAAACGAGCTTGTTTATCTTTGATGAGTAGTTTGGGATGATTCTGGACATATTGTTACAAATTATCATGGTATGGCAATCAGATGAGTATATGTTCATGATGGCAGTGGTTGGCAATGTTGGTATATTGTTACAAATCAGATGAGTAGTTTCTCTAGCTTGGAGCTAGAATTATGTATAGGAACACTTGCATTCGTAGTCATTTTGGTTTAAACTACTCTCTAGTTATCTATGGACAATTATTTGTATTCGAATGATGGACTTTGTTAATTATCTATCATGCACGTTGCAATTTATGGGACAAAAGGATGGAATTATTTGACCAAAATATTTGTTTTTTGGTTTTCTCAAATAAATTAATTGCGATTATAATATTTTTCATCATATTTCAATTGGTAACAAAAAATATTCAGTTACATATGCTCCGCAGACATTAAAACATACACCAAACATCATTCAGGGGCACATTGGACCTTTCTCAAGGAAACCTCACATTCCTGGAGTTGGAGCTAGGCTGCGTGCCAAACAGGACCACCTGCTCCAGTGTAGGACCGAAATGGCAACAGAGGGGGGGGGGGTGAATGGTGCCTTCTAAAAACTCCCCAAGTACTCACACGACAAATCGAACGAAAGAACTAGCTTCTTCGATCGAACACACGTGGTCGTAAGCCAACTGATGGTCGAACACCACGTGGTCGAACACTTGCCTGAGCCGACAAAAGAAATCAAGCAGTGATAACTGAGAGGATGAACCAAGAACAGAAGGACTCGAGGCGCACAATCATCCGGTAAAGTGAACTTCTCTAATTCGACTCCTGCTCTCGGGAATGAACTGGCCAAGTGGCCTTGAGACAGATTCCCAGTTCTGAGCTAATCAAAGCACACAAAGACGAAAGCAGACTCACGAAGAAGAGAGGAGAGAAAAGGATAGCAAGAAGTCCAAGATCTCAAAACAGATCGCAAACAAGTCAATCACAACATCTCAAGACGACAGAAAACAAATAGAGGAAGAGAGATGAATGATTGATAATGGAGGTTTCTACAGCCACTCCAACTGGGAGATACATGAGCACACTTGCTCCATCCCGAGAACCCACATACTCACAAATAACAAAGGAAGAACAGAGCAACTCGGGGATCAGAATCTCACCAGTACCCGAGCTCTACCCTCTCTATTTATAGCCACACACTCACACACCAAAGAGGGGGAACCCACAAACCCTCACCTAACACCGGGTTTTCAACTCACTTTACCCACTAGCGAGAACGAGCTCCAGTGCTTTACCCGTTACACCCAACGGCTCCACTGCTTTGCCCGTTAGCGCCAACAACTCCTGTGCATTGGCAGAGACACAGCTTCCCTTTGCAGCTTTCCGCATTTCTCCAAAATGCCATTCCACTGCCTTCCCGGAAGCTTCCTCCTGCCTTGTCGTCCAAGCTTGCAACCACCTCGCAAGACTAGGTCTCCTTCGGCTTCCCCTGGTCGTTCTGGACCTCGACATCCCCCATGTCTAGTCCCGACCACTCCAAGCCTCATCAAGACTTGTCTCCAAGGTCCTCTGGCAGCTCCAGCTCCGGTTCCTCATCTCCTCGGCTTGCAACCACCTCACAGACCTCGTCGTCTTCAACACTTCCTGGCCGCTCTTGACCTCAGCACCGCCCGTGCCTAGTCTCGGCCTTCCATGCCTCGCCACGACTAGTCTCAAGGTCCTGCAAACATTACAGACAAGCAAACCATTACATAGCACCGCACAACACAATGTGTACAGACATCTGCATAAAAGGAACTCAAAACATGCTTCACAAGGTCGTACATTCACTACGATCGGTCAAAAATACTTAAACATTAATTCTCAAGACCTACGATCGTTACCATAGACCATACGACCACCCCAGTGGTCCTTACGACCGCCTTAAAGCTAGCTACGACCATCACAAGTTTCAGTTCCAACTTACCCGACCAAGTTGTACCAACTTATGACTGGTCGAAACCATAGATCAAGACTTTCTTAAGTCCTACGACCACAGTCAGAAGCTACGACTTTGCACAGAAGGCGATTCCGATCACTTCTAAGGCTATGACTTGGCAGGAAGTGCCCAACCCAAACTCAAACTTTCTAAAACAAGAGTCAATTACTCATCACAAACATGTGGTCACCTCCACATGGACTCTCAATCTCCCCCTTGATGAGTATATTGACAAACCCAGAAAAAACATGAAGATGAGTTTGAGTTTTAAGAAACCAACATGGTCCAAAGAAAGAGAATGGAGCTAATGACCATGTCGACAGAAGGAACACTAGAGCAACAACTGAAAGAGCAAATTGTTCTCCAAAGCTCTAAAAAGATCCCGACTAGCTTTTTCTACCACTATTCTCCCCCTTTTGGCAATAAACACATCAAGGAGAGAATATGACATGTCAGAGAATGAATATGGCTGAAGTTTGTTTATTTAAGCATTTAGAGCCATGAGAATTATCCATATTGACCATAATGTAATATACCAAGCCATAACAAAAAAAAACGCTATCTAGATCATGACAACATATATATAAACCAGCTAGAGCACAAAGATGACAATCTGAAATGTAATGCATTTTGAGAGCAAGTCAAGTCATCAACGAGTAAAGTCTAGCTAGAGACATCCAAGGATGATGCAGGCCATGTCAATAAGCTGAGCGGAACAAAGAAGCTAACATTGAGTCCAAATAGAGTGCTATAAGCTCAAGATGGAAACATTGGTTAAGGTACTTGGTTCTGATTGTAGATTAAGCAAATTGAGCACATTGAACATTGTCTTTTGAAAGCATATGGTTGTTTTCAACCTAATTTTTGTTTATGTGCTAGATCTCAAGCCTTATGCGACTACTCCAAGCAATAAGCTTAAGAAGATAGTCTAGGTCATCCAAAACTCCCCCTGAGTTCATGCCTAGTGCAATGGCAAGCTGTCTCATAGGAAAGAATTGGTGAGATCAGTTTTTTCGCACAAAAGAGATCTTTTTGCTTTTTAACACATGGTACTAACTCATGTATCATCAGGAGACTAAAATAGCTCAAACTAAGGCTCAAAATAGATTCAACGCTCTACTCAGCCTATTTGACATGGCATGAATCATAAAAGGATAGCTCAAGAAAGACTAAACTCAAATGCTAGCATGACAAGTTTAATTTAAGTTGATCAATTTTACTTAACTTATCATGGCAAACGCTAGTCTACACATATGAAGTCATGATAAATTTAGCAAGCTAAGCACAAGTCATGGCAAGGTGTAAAGCATTGAAGCATGTCATAACAGGATAATAATCAAGGCTCAATGCAGTTTGATTATAATGCGAAATGCTGAAAATGCATGAAAGACCAGCTCCCCCTCAACATTAGATGCAACGTTTAGTTCAAGTTGAGTTATGTCAGAATTAAGCTCCAGAAGCTCCCAATTGAACTCCCCCTGAACCAAAGTAAAAGAATCGAGAAGCTGGGAAAGAAAACAGCAAACAGGCAGTCCTTAAAGCATAGAAAAGATATAGAGGCAACTATGGCTCAGACTGACTCTCATCTACCCCATATGACTCCAGGACAATCAGCTGACAGTAAATCACACACTAGAGAGCAAACACGTACCCTGTCTACCCGAGGGTGGCCCAACCCTCGCTAGAACCTACAAGAAGTGATTGAGCTCGACCTAGTGAGATAAGAAGCAGCTAATCCTGGAAGCACAAGATAAGAGTTAGAAGTCTAAGCATCTCAGCAAGAGAAGCACTCTAACCTATGCTGGAAGGACTAAACCCAAATGCACCCCGAGTCCAAGCTCCCCCTCACTACAATCCGTAAGGACACACCACCCCAAGCTCTCCCCGCAGAGCTGAAAACCTCGAACTATCCAAAGGCTTGGTGAAGATGTCAGCCAACTGGTGGTCACTCTCCACAAACTGGAGTACTATGTCACCTTTCTCTACATGGTCTCTAAGGAAGTGAAAGCGAATATCAATATGCTTGGTCCGAGAGTGTTGCACTGGGTTCTTAGCAATGTTGATAGCAGACGTGTTATCACAAAAGAGTGGAACACTGTCTAAAGCTAACCCAAAATCCCGCAGGGTCGAAACCATCCAAAGTACCTGGCTACAGCAACTGGCTGCAGCAACGTACTCGGCCTCTGCAGTGGACTGTGCAACACCGGACTGCTTCCGCGATGACCAGGAAACGAGAGAAGTGCCAATGAATTGGCAGGTGCCGGAAGTGCTCTTCCTATCTATCCTACAGCCAGCGAAGTCTGCATCCGAAAAGGCTCTCAGGGAAAGATAGGATGAGGAAGAGTACCAGATACCATAGTCAATGGTAGCTCGAAGGTACCGAAAGATGCGCTTCACCGCCTGACGGTGAGATACGCGAGGAGAAGCCTGAAAACGAGCACACAGACACACTGAGAAGTGTATGTCTGGTCTCGAGGCAGTGAGGTAAAGAAGGGAGCCGATCATATTTCTGAACTCTTTCTGATCAACTGGCTCGCCATCCTTATCTGGATCAAGATAGGCTGTCGAAGCCATGGGAGTTGATACCGGCTTACCATCACTCATATCGAAGCGCTTCAGGAGGTCACGAGTGTACTTTCCTTGATGAAGAAATGTACCCTCCCGAGTCTGCTTAATTTGGAAGCCAAGGAAGAAGGTCAACTCACCCATCATACTCATTTCAAACTCGGTGCTCATGACATCCGAGAACTGGGAAACCAGAGTATGGGAAGAGCCGCCAAAGATAATGTCATCGACATAGATCTGGACGAGCAGAAGGTCAGCGCCAAGCCGGCGGATGAACAAGGTCTTATCAACTTTACCCATTTCAAACCCATGACTCAACAAGTAGGACTTAAGCCTCTCATACCAAGCCCTGGGGGCCTGCTTAAGTCCATACAACGCTTTGGAAAGCTTAAAGACATGGTTTGGGTATTTGGGGTTTTCGAAACCAGGAGGCTGTCGGACGTAGACCTCTTCCTCAATAAGGCCATTGAGAAAGGCACTCTTGACGTCCATCTGGTAAAGCTTGAAACCCTTAGAAGCTGCAAAGGCAAGCAGGATTCTAATGGCTTCAAGTCTAGCTACAGGGGCAAAGGTCTCCTCGAAATCTAGACCTTCAACCTGGGAGAACCCCTGAGCAACCAGTCTAGCCTTGTTTCGAATAACCACTCCATCCTCGCTCTGCTTGTTCTTGAACACCCACTTAGTCCCAATAATATTGTGACCTCGCGGGGGCTCGACAAGCGACCAGACCTTGTTCCTCTCGAAATTTTCTAGCTCCTCATGCATGGCATTGACCCAAGACTCATCAGATAAAGCATGAGAGACATCTTTGGGCTCAAAGGAGGCAATGAAAGCATAATGGAGACATAATTGAGATAAGCCAGATTTTGAGCGGGTAACACGCTCGAAAAGGTCTCCAATGATCTGCTCTGAAGGATGAGCTTTCTGGATATGTCTAGGAGGTCCAGGATGAGATGAAGAAGTGGCCTCTACCTCGTGAGCTGACGAGGTAGGAACAGAGCCACCAGCTCCAGAAGAATCAGAAGGCATGGGCTGATCACCTCGAGGTGCGGTGGAAGACGGCACCTCAAGGGGTGGATGAGGGACCGGATCAGGTAGACAACCGTCGTCTCCATCATCCTCATCATCCACAAAGATGGTCTCGGACTGCTCTAAAGAACCTGAGATATCGGGCCTAGTCCCCGGACTGGCCTCGTCAAAGGTCACCTCACAGGTCTCTACCATTTTACTAGACTCGCAGTTCCATACCCTATAAGCCCGCGAAGAAGGCGAGTAACCTAGAAAGATCCCATCACAAGAACGTGACTCGAACTTATCTAGGTTCCCGGACTTCAGAATAAAGCACTTGCAACCAAACACACGAAAATGAGAGACACTGGGCTTTCGCCCGTATCTCAACTCATAAGAAGTGCGGTGCAAGTGTGCTCGAAGAAAAACTCGATTTGAGACATGGCACGCGGTGGCTATAGCCTCAGCCCAAAACTTCCGTGGTGTAGAGTACTCATCAAGCATCGTCCTGGCCATCTCGACCAAGGTACGGTTCTTCCTCTCCACAATGCCATTCTGCTGAGGGACGTATGAAGAAGAGAACTGGTGCTCTACACCTGTCTCACCACAGAAACTCTCAAAGTAGGAATTCTTGAACTCCGTGCCATTGTCACTGCGGATTGCTCGTAAGGCACCTGGGAACTCTACAGAAAACCTACTGAAAAGACCTCGGAAATGCGAAAACGTCTCATCCTTCGAGGCTAAGAAAAACACCCAAGAATACCTCGAGAAGTCATCGACCACAACAAGAACATACCACTTCCCTCCTGCTGACTGCACTCGAGCTGGTCCAACTGTGTCCATGTGGAGCAGCTGTCCTGGTGCATCGGTCATAGTAACTATGACCGGAGGGTGAGGAGCGGCAACCATCTTGCCGTGCCGGCATGGAGAGCAAACAAAGTCTTTGACCATCTTGAGTTTTGGCAGACCACGAATGAGATCGTGGCCGCTAACTCGGGTCAAATGGTCAAATCCAATATGACCAAGTCTCCTATGCCAGAAAGAGAGGTCGCGGGACTCAGAAGCAACTAAACACCTGAGAGGATCACCAGAAGACTCAGAAAAATCAGCACGAAAGATCCTCCCATAACGAGAAATCCCGCAAACCAGACTACCCGAAGAATCAAGAATTTTACAAGCATTTTTCTTAAAGCTCACCTCGAAACCGTCATCAGTAAGCTAAGAAACTGAAAGCAAATTGTACTGCAGCTTACTAACCAAGGCTACATCTTTCAGAATGAAAGAATCATTAATGCGCACAGTACCTTTGGCGATGACGCGCCCAGATGAAGCATCTCCGAAGGTGATCGTTTCATCACCTGGAACACGGGCAAGGGAAGAAAACCAACGGGAGTCTCCGGTCATATGACGAGAACAACCGGAGTCTACAAGCCAAACCTTTCCCTTCCCTGCCCGGCGAACCTGAGTCAAACAGAGAGTAAAGTCTCAGTACTGGGATAAATCAAGAGTGATTTTGGCACCCAATACTGAACAACACGTCGAGCAGATGAAGTAGTCAAGCACGACTGACCTCTATCTACCCTACGCTCTCCATGACTCAAAGAAGCAGAAGGTCTGTGAGCAGACCTGAAGCTGTTGCGGGGTCCGACTGCTACGGGAGAGCGAGTCGGAACACCGGCAACACACTGATCACGCCGCGGGTAGCTATCTCGACGAGGAAACCGAGATCTACCCTCAGGACGGCGGAAGACACGACCCGGAGCAGCACAAGGACGAAAACCAGAAGACTCAGAAAAACCAAGTCCTCGATGCTGCCCAAACCTGTCAGAAGCAAACCTGGACCTCGTGCTAGTCTTAGGTGTACTCAGGATCTGGGGCTGACCCTGAATACGCCTAAATGCCTCTGCACGGTCTCTACGCGCAATCCTAGCGCGCCTGAAGCATCGATCGACTGTGTGTCCATCCTTCTGACAGAAGGTGCAGTGGTACTTCACCTTCTGAGAGGTAGAAGTAGCACGGGGAGGCTTCGCCTTCCGAGAGGCCGAAGCTGCAGGTGGACTCACCTTGCTGTCAGAGATCCCTTGGACAAAGCCCGCTGATTTGAATTTAACCTCATTAGATCTGGGCTCGACCTCGATCACACCTCCTACTATGGGTCGGAGAATAGCAGGTGGATGCTTCCTCATATCCTCATAAAAATCATATCCTAGACCTTGATTGAACTTGCAAATCTTGGATTGGTCTAGAATAAGATTAAGCTTCTTCTTGCCTCCTACAAATCTCTCGAGAGTGTTCATAAGGTACTGACACTCCCGAAAGAGAGAGGTGCAAGAAGAGCAAGGGGAAGAGGGAACAGCAGGAGGTAAGGGAGTAGATGAAGAACCAATAGCAGAGGGAAGAATGGCTTGTGCACGCACAGCCGACTCTGAATGGACAGTCCTACTGCTAGTCAGTTGGTTCACGTTCCTAGGCGTCTCCACCTTACCCTGGGGCTTCTCCCCCTTCTCAGCACAAACAGTACAAGCAGTTGGTGCCTTCACTAGTTGATCCTTAGTTAGCTTCACACATTTGTCATTCAAGGCAACGAGTTCAAGTTTTAGTTTATCACATCTAATGCAAGGTGAGCTAACAGGATCCTTAGTCGCGAATTGAGCCATTTTCTTATTAGTGTCAATCATTTCTTGAAACTGTTTTGAGACAGATTCAAGTTCAGCAGTTAATCTAGGACAATTCAAACATGAATCAATAGGCTCAAGTAAAGAAGCACGCAACTCAGCAATCTTGTGATCTGCCCGTTTTAGGTTCATCTTTAAATTATTGCAATTTTCACAAGACTCGGGCAGATCAAGGAGCATGACATAAGGTCCTCTAGCAGCAATGTCCTTAACCTCACATGAGGTGGGAGAAGTAATCTCATCAATAGTAAGTAGGGTAACAGCCATCCTACTCAACTCTAACTCAGCAAGCAGACTAACATTCTCCACCTTAATAGAATCAAGCTCTGAGGACACACTATCATGCGAGGTCCTCAACTTCTCCAATCACCCAGCAAAGCACAGCATGTATCACAGTCGTCACGGGAGGGAGCAGATGTAAGAGAAGTAAACTTCCGTGACAGTCTATCTACTTCCTTTTCTAACTCGGTACACCTAGTCTTAGCTCTAGCATGAAAACCTCCTAGCTTAAGGAAAGCTTCATTAAGTTGGTCATAGGAGGGACATACCTCGTCCGAGTCGGAGTACAGCTCGCTGTCGCTGAGTTCGCCCTCGAGGGCCATGAAGCACATGCCGGAGAAGTCGTCACCGCCATCCTTGGGCTCTTGGTCACCCGTCCCGTCGTCGTCGCTCCATCCCTCCACCTCGCTGAGGTCGAGGTCGTCGAAGGCGGTGAGGACGCGGTGGAAGAGATTCTTGGCCTTCCCGAAGTTGCGGAACTTCTTCTTTCCCGGAGCAGGTGCTGAAGGCTTCGTGTTGCGGTTCTTGTCGGTGTAGTCGTTCTTTCCCGAACCGCCGTAGTCACCTTTACCTTTTCCAAGCTTGGGGCAGTTTGCTCGGATGTGGTTGGGGCCACCACACTCGAAGCAGATGACTGGTCCTCCTCTCTTTCTGTCTCTCCTACCCTTGTAGGCATGGGAAAACCTTCGGGCTAGGAGGGCCAGCTGATCATCCGCAAGCTGCTCTAACTGATCATCAGTTATGTCACAGAGAGCAGCAAGGGAGAAACCGCAAGAAGACTCAGAAGAGAGACCAGAAGCTAAACTGGGATCGGTGACCAAAGCCATCGACTGTGACTTCGACCTACGAGAGACAACGTCAATCTCGTGAGTCTTGAGGCGCGAGTACAGCGCGTCAAGAGTCAAGGTCGAGAGGTCTGTCGTGTCTTTGATGGTGGTCACTTTCATCTCCCACACACGCAGATCGAGTGCCGCAAGCATCTGACGAGCGTTGTCCGAGTCGGGGTATGTGAGACCGACCGCTCGGAGGTTGCTCAAGATCTTGTGGAAACGAGCGAAACACTCATCTAGGGACTCACCAGCAAGCATCTCGAATTTGTTGTATTCACGCTTGAACTGGTCCTGTCGAACCGTCTTGATCTGGGTGGTGCCCTCATGGTATGCGTCGAGGGTCACCCAGATATCGTAGGCAGACGACAGGTGGGAGATGCGATCGAACTCGCTACGACTCAGGCCCTGGATAATGATGTTCCTTGCCTTAGCGTTTGCCTCAACATCATGCATATTCCCAGCATTGATGTTCTCATCGGCAGAAACAACAAACCGGACCTTGACCTTGCGCCAGATAGCGTACCCCTGAGCCTGGATGTATGTCTCCATTCGGCTCTTCCAGAAGGGGTAATCGATGCCATCGAAAACGGGCGGCTTGGTCGAGTACTTGTTCATCGCCATGGCTCTTGAGACCGGTTAAGATCTATTGAAAAGAGCTAACCGGTTCTGATACCAATTGTAGGACCGAAATGGCAACAGAGGGGGGGGGGTGAATGGTGCCTTCTAAAAACTCCCCAAGTACTCACACGACAAATCGGGCGAAAGAACTAGCTTCTTCGATCGAACACACGTGGTCGTAAGCCAACTGATGGTCGAACACCACGTGGTCGAACACTTGCCTGAGCCGACAAAAGAAATCAAGCAGTGATAACTGAGAGGATGAACCAAGAACAGAAGGACTCGAGGCGCACAATCATCCGGTAAAGCTAACTTCTCTAATTCGACTCCTGCTCTCGGGAATGAACTGGCCAAGTGGCCTTGAGACAGATTCCCAGTTCTGAGCTAATCAAAGCACACAAAGACGAAAGCAGACTCACGAAGAAGAGAGGAGAGAAAAGGATAGCAAGAAGTCCAAGATCTCAAAACAGATCGCAAACAAGTCAATCACAACATCTCAAGACGACAGAAAACAAATAGAGGAAGAGAGATGAATGATTGATAATGGAGGTTTCTACAGCCACTCCAACTGGGAGATACATGAGCACACTTGCTCCATCCCGAGAACCCACATACTCACAAATAACAAAGGAAGAACAGAACAACTCGGGGATCAGAATCTCACCAGTACCCGAGCTCTACCCTCTCTATTTATAGCCACACACTCACACACCAAAGAGGGGGAACCCACAAACCCTCACCTAACATCGGGTTTTCAACTCACTTTACCCACTAGCGAGAACGAGCTCCAGTGCTTTACCCGTTACACCCAACGGCTCCACTGCTTTGCCCGTTAGCGCCAACAACTCCTGTGCATTGGCAGAGACACAGCTTCCCTTTGCAGCTTTCCGCATTTCTCCAAAATGCCATTCCACTGCCTTCCCGGAAGCTTCCTCCTGCCTTGTCGTCCAAGCTTGCAACCACCTCGCAAGACTAGGTCTCCTTCGGCTTCCCCTGGTCGTTCTGGACCTCGACATCCCCCATGTCTAGTCCCGACCACTCCAAGCCTCATCCAGACTTGTCTCCAAGGTCCTCTGGCAGCTCCAGCTCCGGTTCCTCATCTCCTCGGCTTGCAACCACCTCACAGACCTCGTCGTCTTCAGCACTTCCTGGCCGCTCTTGACCTCAGCACCGCCCGTGCCTAGTCTCGGCCTTCCATGCCTCGCCACGACTAGTCTCAAGGTCCTGCAAACATTACAGACAAGCAAACCATTACATAGCACCGCACAACACAATGTGTACAGACATCTGCATAAAAGGAACTCAAAACATGCTTCACAAGGTCGTACATTCACTACGATCGGTCAAAAATACTTAAACATTAATTCTCAAGACCTACGATCGTTACCATAGACCATACGACCACCCCAGTGGTCCTTACGACCGCCTTAAAGCTAGCTACGACCATCACAAGTTTCAGTTCCAACTTACCCGACCAAGTTGTACCAACTTATGACTGGTCGAAACCATAGATCAAGACTTTCTTAAGTCCTACGACCACAGTCAGAAGCTACGACTTTGCACAGAAGGCGATTCCGATCACTTCTAAGGCTATGACTTGGCAGGAAGTGCCCAACCCAAACTCAAACTTTCTAAAACAAGAGTCAATTACTCATCACAAACATGTGGTCACCTCCACATGGACTCTCATCCAGGAACTCCACAGTGGAGTTGCTCCATGGTGGAGTTGGTGGAGCAGAGCTGAAAAAACTGGAGCAGAGGAGTCCCAAACAGGCCCTAATTCAACTGAATTCTGAATATTTAAGATGACAGTGCTTCGTAAGTTTTTAACAAATGGATTGACACTGTCGGGTGTGAGTTTAAGCTTAGTTTTAGCATTTCGTTCAAATAGGATCATGCCATTGTTGTATGTGGGATTGGACTATTTCTCTGCCATTGATTGAATGGGTATTTATGCCTGTTATTGATGGTATGTACTCAATTTGTCAAGGTTCTTATCTAGTGGGCAAATGGCTCATCGCCTACATGTAAAGGACTACTTATAAGTCCACATGTCTTCACTCCTGGATCGACATTTTTTTCCTCGTGTAGATGTGCACCTTCAATTGCATGTTCACTGATATATATATATGGAGATTGTTGCAGCATTATCCTTTTGTCAGTTTGTTTGTGTAATTAAAAACCAAAGCATTAGGGGGACCTCTTTTTTCTTTACATTCGTGTTGCATTGATATTGATTTCCATGATGATCTCTCTCCAATAGATGGTCATGTCATACGCAGTGATCTCTAATGCTATCAGGCTATGTCGATGCGAGATATGTTGCATTTTTTGGGATTACGCATTTAGATCAAGACATGCTGGAGATGTGTTTATTTTAGGATGACCGATGACATTGCAATGCCATACTTAATTTATTTCGTGAAATTTTCATATTGACTCAGTTATTAAGTTACGAATTTTATGAGTCGCATTTCTAGACCATGAAAATTACATGAATTGGCCGTTGATATTTTTTTGTTAGGATGTGTATCAAATCTTTTTTATTCCTACTATAGAGCATGAGTTATTGATATTTTTTGGCTTTCTATGGAGTGAACTCTAAATTTGGGGAGATTATATTAAAAATATATGTAGTTTGTAAATTTGAATAGGATGCAATATATATTGAAAAAACGTGCATTTCATGTGCACAATTACTAGTCCTAATAAAAGTAACACATTGCGTTGCATTACCAGTGGAGTCAAGATGGTGGCCAAGAGGCTAAGGTGGAAGCCTTCACCAGGCTTGTGAATAAGGAGTTCAGAGAAGCGATTTAGATACAGCTTTGATATGTTGACACCCCATGCAAAGTAGTCTGGTACGATCCAATGCTTTGTTCGGACTACCATTGTACATGGATGCTCAGTACCTACAGGAGCAACAAAACAATTAATAAAAAATGAGAATATTCTCTAAGTTTTCATCCAAACAATTGTAGAAATGCAGACAACGTACCCTAACAGATGAGGTACCGAATTTCTACAAATGTGACACAAAATGGCAGTAGTCTACAAGGTCGAACATGCGACATCTTTGCATTTTCACAAGTGAAAAACGAAATAAAATTGTAATTGAAGGAAATGAAAGGGCGTGTATGTTTTACCATTTACTTCTGCACATTCAGCCGCAATGTCAAGTGCTGATTTCAGGTAGCCAACGACAGTCACACGCTTGCCCTTGATCATCTCCTTAGCGTTCTCGCTGCCCATTTTGGAGTAGTCCATGGAGTGAATCGCCTGCCCATCAAATACTTCTGGACCTTTGCTGATGAGGACACGACCCCTTTGGATACAACCATATTTGCTATGCTTGTTGTTCCAATTACAAGAGCTCCTACGCATCACTTAAATTATAAGGTGAGCTCGTTTCAAAAAGGTTTTACTTTGTGTGATAAAGAACGTATGATATTACATAATGAGAGTTTGTTGCGTTTGTTATTATGTACCGAGATTTATGATGAAGATCATGCAATACGTGAGGCTACACATATGCTAAAACCGAGGACGGTTTTCTATCAAGAAGGGGAGGATGATGTGACCACGCCACAAACACATACGACAATCGCGCCCAATATCAAGATTGAACTAAAGGTGAATTCGTTTCTTCAGCCTTCATATGTTACTGAGAATAGACCGCTACCTAATGCAAGTGATTTAATTGTGCTTAGAAATTTGGGAAAGAATGAAGGAAAGGGACATGGAGTCCTGGACATGCATGGAAGGAATAATGGAGGTCACCACGTCACTTTGGGACCAAGTCAAGTACGAATTCGAGTTGGACACGTTTTGGAATCAGACTCGGACTGCTGCAATGGTGCAAGTTTAAACGGACGTAACTTTCTCATACGGACTCCGTTTGGGACGTTCTTGTACTGGATGGAAAGCTTATCAAGTCTACTTTCTAAAGGATTCAACCCCATCTTCAAACTCTATCCGAGACAGCCGCAATCATCAAAAGAGTCCGTGTTGGTCACGTACTGGAATCAGATTCGGACTGCTGCAATGGTGCAAGTTGAAACGAACGTAACTTTCTCATACGGACTCCGTTTGGGACGTTCTTGTACTTCATGGAAAGCTTATGAAGTCTACTTTCCAACGGATCAAACCGCATCTTCAAATTACATCCGAGCCGGCTGCAATCATCAAAACAATTCACGTTGGTTTTTGAGTCCGAGTCAAAAGGGTGCTGCGCCACCACCAATTGGGCCCATGGGCCTTGTAACCCTAGAGCATGCACTTTGGACGCCCCTCCTGGTTGTTCTCCCTATAAAGGAGCCGCCGCCTCCCTTGTTAGGACTTGGATTTCGTTGAGTTTAGGTTTAGCTATTATGCAAACTTCTGTTCTTCAGTTGTGTCGGACGACCACCTGTCAAGACAGCCTTCGGAATCCCACCTTTTGATCTTCATATCAATATTTGCAATTTTAGATTGCTTGTTATCTTGTTCTTGCGTGTTCTTCGATTGCATGCAGGAATAGACCTTCGTGGTCAGGTCAACCGCGTTCTTGGCACGGTTGATAACAACTTGGAGTGTGGTTCAGCGATTGCTAAGGCGCAAGCGACGTCGTTCGGTTGTAGTCGGATCGCAAGGGTCACCTCCGCCAAAATCGATAGTTATCATCCTATCGGAAGATCGGGACACCATCGCCTCATCAGTTGGTATCAGAGCTTCAGTTGACCGGTAGGAATTTTTTGTATCCCTAGTTAGTAGATTGATTTTTATTTCCATAGTCCAGAAAAATTGCCCCACAAAAAGAGTTAATTTCCGCTGTCCAAACCCCGTTGTGCCTTTCAATCTGTTAGTTTTGGTTTGCTAAATTGAATTTGTGTCCGTTTTAGCTTTGTCTAGTTGCTGGTCATATCCTTGATTCCATAAAAAAATCCCAACAAAAAAAATCCCCACCCCAAACCCTAATTTCCAATTTCGGCTGATCTGTCCTTTCTCTGCAGCCGCCACCAAAAACGCCATATCTTTTGTTTCCGATATCTTTTTTGAGTGAAACCACCGCCACTAGACCTACAGCTTCCTTATATAACTGCTCCTAAAATTTTGCTTCATTCCATTAAGGCAGTTAAAAGATATCTGCGGTGCAAGTTGTCCCAAATTTCCGGACTGAATCTGTAACAGTCTGCGCTTGTGATTTTTGTGCGATTTTATCTGTCGGTTTCTAGAATATGGCCCCAAAACAAAAGTTGTAGAAAAAGCCGTCAGGAAACACAGAAAAAAAGAATCATTGAAAAAAAGTCAACTGACAAAAAGTTACGGCCAAAATACCGACGTGCTGTCCAGTGGGCAGAAATCTGCTTTCTCAGAATTGGGTCAATCCTTGTGCTTTTCAATTCCAGATTGCATTCTATTGAATTATCTTGTGCTCATCACTCCTATACATTGTTACACACTTGTTTTGGCCTTCTCCTATCCTTGTTTGATCAGCAACATAGGCTAAGTGCTAGATACGAACTATAATTCAATTCTGTGCAATTTCTGAAATTAATTGATTGTTCTCCATTGCTACATATCTAGCCTTCCAAGCTACACCTTTTACTAACCGAGCAGATCACGTCGAACCGACCCTTGCAATCGCTATACACATCACTTGAGTCAAGTTATCACGAACCAGCCACCGGTTACACCACCTGTTTTGCATTGGTAAGAACTTGTAAGAGCTTGGTAAGAGTTTGAGAGATGTGTGACTTGTGAAGCTCCACCTCCTAGTAGTTTATAGGGACTTACATAATTCTTGTGTATTTCCTTGTTTTCTACTAACCATGACAGGTTCAAGATCACATTGTAGCAATTTTTGTGAGACCAACAACTTGTTGGATCGTATTAATAAGACCCTCACCACCATCAACAACAGAATTGAGGGCTCCAATGATCGCGACCGTTGTCGACTTCGACATAATCGACAAGGTACAGGTAGGTTAACAAGAGAGGTATGTGATGATGATGCCAAGTTTACAATTCCTCCATTTGCTGGTAGATATGACCCTGAAGCTTATCTTGAATGGGAAATACAATTAGATCAAAATTTTCTGTGCTATGATTTTCCTGATGATAAAAGAGTTAGGGCTGCTACTAGTGAATTCACTGATTTCGCATTATTTTGGTGGAGGAAACAATGTAGACTACCACATGTACCTAAAACTTGGAATGCTTTGAAACGAATCATGAGATCTACATTTGTTCCTTCATATTATTCACGTGACTTGTTAAAAAGATTGCAACGTTTAGAACAAGGTAGGAAAACTGTAAGTGAATACTATGAAGAATTGAAAGCTCTTTTGTTGCGTTGTGATTTAGAGGAACATGTAGAAGGTATAGAGAATAGATTCTTAGGTGGGCTTAATCAAGAAATTAAGAACATTCTCGTCCACAAAGAATATAATTCTCTCTATGATTTGTTTATACTTGCTTGTAAGGTTGAAAGTCAAATTGAGAAAGAATTGAGAATAGTTGATAATATGACACATGAGAGCAAACCTGTGGTTGTGCCTTTTTCTGTAACTAACAATTTGCAGCAAGTTGAAAACCATGCTGAAGAGAAGAATGAGTTACTTGAGCTACCAACTCCATTACTTGAGAAGGAAGATGAGGAGATGGATGTACCTACATCATCTGAGGGGAGCCAAAAAGATAAAGATCATGGTGCTATCATCACTCACGGTGAGTATGCTTGTGAAGAACAACAATTATGTACTGTTCATGCTATTTTAGAGCAAAACTTAGTGGAAAACAATTCTGACACGCCCATATTTCAAGTAGAGAATTTACACTGCATTGATTTGAGTATTGAGAATGAGTTTAGTGCACCTTGTCAAAAAATAATTGAATTGCCTGCTGTTTTGAGTGATTCATGTGATGAATTAATCACATACAATGATCATGTGGCTTTGGTTAGACATAAAGAAGTTTTAACTAGAATTTCTCCTGCCAATTCATTGTGTTACATCATGTTGGATCTTCCTATGAAATTGTCACATGCTTTGGAGAAAGTTGCTGAACTTACATGTTCAAAATTCTTGTTTAGTGCCTACACCCCTGGGTATAAGTTTAATTTGATTGGAGATTATGGTGTAGGAAATCAATTTCTTGTATATCGAATATGCATAACTTGTGACCACATGGATGAATTGCAGCTTGTTGTTTTGAACAACAACTCTTGTATGCTCAATCTTGTTCATTATGAAAGAAAAATAAATTTTAGTGATCATTCAATGCCTATGTGTTCTTCTCTTATTGAACCATCTAACATTGGCAATCTGAATAATGAAATTGATGTATGGAAGAACTTGCAAATATTTTCACCCTTACTAGATGAATTTGCTATTGCTCAATTGAAATCTGATTATATGGATAAACTTTGTTTGATTCCAAAAGTTGTAGCTTTGCCTATATGTGCCACCACAACAAGTTTACAACTTCAAAGATTTGAATTGCATAAATGCTTCTCTTACATTTGCAAAACAAGTTGCGATAATTACTGTGTGAGAAATTTTGATTTGTTCATTAACATATATAATTACTTTTGGGTTAATAATACAATGAGCTTTTATGATTGCTGCTATGTTATAACATTAATTGTGCAACAACGAAGAATTGTTAAAAACGGATGACATATACATATACCATGCATACACCTTGGCTTCTTTGTTACCATACTTTCAGTTTATCAAAAGCCGAGAACGGCTTTGTTTTCAAGAAGGCGAGGATGATGAGGACACGACCCCTTTGGATACAACCATATTTGCTATGCTTGTTGTTCCAATTACAAGAGCTCCTACGCATCACTTAAATTATAAGGTGAGCTCGTTTCAAAAAGGTTTTACTTTGTGTGATAAAGAACGTATGATATTACATAATGAGAGTTTGTTGCGTTTGTTATTATGTACCGAGATTTATGATGAAGATCATGCAATACGTGAGGCTACACATATGCTAAAACCGAGGACGGTTTTCTATCAAGAAGGGGAGGATGATGTGACCACGCCACAAACACATACGACAATCGCGCCCAATATCAAGATTGAACTAAAGGTGAATTCGTTTCTTCAGCCTTCATATGTTACTGAGAATAGACCGCTACCTAATGCAAGTGATTTAATTGTGCTTAGGAATTTGGGAAAGAATGAAGGAAAGGGACATGGAGTCCTGGACATGCATGGAAGGAATAATGGAGGTCACCACGTCACTTTGGGACCAAGTCAAGTACGAATTCGAGTTGGACACGTTTTGGAATCAGACTCGGACTGCTGCAATGGTGCAAGTTTAAACGGACGTAACTTTCTCATACGGACTCCGTTTGGGACGTTCTTGTACTGGATGGAAAGCTTATCAAGTCTACTTTCTAAAGGATTCAACCCCATCTTCAAACTCTATCCGAGACAGCCGCAATCATCAAAAGAGTCCGTGTTGGTCACGTACTGGAATCAGATTCGGACTGCTGCAATGGTGCAAGTTGAAACGAACGTAACTTTCTCATACGGACTCCGTTTGGGACGTTCTTGTACTTCATGGAAAGCTTATGAAGTCTACTTTCCAACGGATCAAACCGCATCTTCAAATTACATCCGAGCCGGCTGCAATCATCAAAACAATTCACGTTGGTTTTTGAGTCCGAGTCAAAAGGGTGCTGCGCCACCACCAATTGGGCCCATGGGCCTTGTAACCCTAGAGCATGCACTTTGGACGCCCCTCCTGGTTGTTCTCCCTATAAAGGAGCCGCCGCCTCCCTTGTTAGGACTTGGATTTCGTTGAGTTTAGGTTTAGCTATTATGCAAACTTCTGTTCTTCAGTTGTGTCGGACGACCACCTGTCAAGACAGCCTTCGGAATCCCACCTTTTGATCTTCATATCAATATTTGCAATTTTAGATTGCTTGTTATCTTGTTCTTGCGTGTTCTTCGATTGCATGCAGGAATAGACCTTCGTGGTCAGGTCAACCGCGTTCTTGGCACGGTTGATAACAACTTGGAGTGTGGTTCAGCGATTGCTAAGGCGCAAGCGACGTCGTTCGGTTGTAGTCGGATCGCAAGGGTCACCTCCGCCAAAATCGATAGTTATCATCCTATCGGAAGATCGGGACACCATCGCCTCATCATTTGCCTGGAGGGAATGTGGGTATGTTGGGCACACCACTGAACCTCCCAATGCAAAGAACCACAAAGTCTGCCTTGTGTGTCTGGACAAGGAAAATATTGTTTTTGAATTAATTATAGGAACAATCTGATTTAAATATCGCTATTTCATTTGCTTTCAATTTAAAACTTTACGATGTTGAAAACAATTACGATTAAGATCACAATTTTCAACCAAATACAACCTTACATGCATGTTCAAACAGAGAAATTTAGTAGGTCTAGTCATCTTGTTGATCGATTTGAACCCCTGTAGTGCAAAAAACTTTCTAAGTACAAGTTGACGACATGTGGTAGTATTGAGAGCCCAAATCCACATAGTTTAACTAGAGGAGATTTTCTACTATCATTGGAGGTTAGGAGACCCATTCATTCCTGCAATAAAACGCTCCACGCATGGAAATTGAACTTGATGAAGTGATCTCTCTCTCTCTCCCTCTCTCCCCCTCCCTCTCTCTCGGTGAAAAACAAAGTTCCTCTTTCTTATCCTTCTTTATCCCTCTCCCTCGCTGCCTCCGGTGTCTCGCCGGCTGGCCATGAGAGCGAGAAGGGTTTAGTCTTCTTGTAGCCTGTAGTTTTGTGTGTGCGTGAGCAGTACCTTCAAGGGAAGTTCGACACCACCGTGTGGTCATCGTCCTTGCCGTCAGCGGTGGTGTCCTAGCCATCGGCCACCATCTAGACGCCCAGGTAAGTCTAAATAAAAGACCAGCAAATCTAGATCTACATCTAGACCCCTTCTTTTCCCCTTTTAGTCTTCTTTCTCTCTCGTCTCCGGAGACATCCATCTCTGGCCGTCACCACTGTCAGATCCTTTGATTTGGGATCCGAAATAGGAAAAGTTAAAAACGCAAGAACAAAAATACTCTACAAACTACAACTAGATAGTTTTGGGCATAATAGCGTGTTCCTTCTCATTCTCGCATAGGAAGTATAAATATATGAGTGGTTACAACCAAGTCTTAAGTAAAAGGGAAGATTACAGCACGGTTTATAGTTTAATCCCCGCGCCTCCAGACTATTCACTGTAAGCTAATTTGTCAAAACGTTAGTAGTAATTATAGGTCACACAGTAACCGTAGATCTTCCCTGAAGAGGTACAATCAATCCGGGCCGTTCAAAGTCACTTAACGCTTCAACAAGCGATCTCCAATTGAAAACCTGGGTCAGAATTCACTACTATAAAAGAGACTATACTGGACGGCTGTAATTATCACAGACGGTTTTACAAGCGTGACTGTATACTGTCTATGATACACAACTATGACAGACGGTTCATACAAATAACCGTCTGTGATATTTTCACAGATGGTTATTAATACGAATCGTCTGTGATAATGTAAAACATCACAGACGGTATGTGATAATTCACATACGGTTATTGATACAAACCATCTATAATAATGACAGACATCACCGACGGTTCGTATTAATAACCGTCTGTGAAAGTTCACAGATGGTTATTAATACAAACCTTTCATATCACGGACGGTTTATGGTTGGAACCATCTGGGATACGCCACGTTATTAAATAGCCAGCATGGTATCGACAGATATGTCTTTATTGCGCTGCATTGAGGGAGGCGGCCAGCTTTGAGGAGTTTGATGAAAACAGACCACTTGTAGATCTAGCTTGTAGATCAATTTGTTCTTGGTGATTAGATATTAGTATTTGCTTGTAATAACTTATATGCCTTGTAATAAAGAGAGATGATAGCTAGATTTAGAGAGATAGTAGTTTGCTCTAATTTAAGAATGTGTCAGTACTGCTAGTTTGCTTCAATATATTCTTGCTTGATACACACACACATACATGCATATTGCTTCATGAATACGTGGCTAGCTACTTAATTTAGATATGAACAATTTATTATTACGTGAATGACAATTATATGTGTAAGTAGCTGGGCCGGTTAATTAGCTATAGTAGCATTAATAATCCAATTGACAATAATTTATTACATGCGTAATGTAGATGGACCGAAACTGGATGTATGTTGAGAACCGTGTGGGTAAAGAGTATATTAATGGCGTGTCTACTTTTAGAAGAGTGCTCGAGCAGGATATGTTGAAGAAGGGGATGGAATATATATACACCCATGCATTGATTATGATAATCTGAAGATGTTTACTAACTCAGCGCAGATCAAAGCTCACTTGATTCGAACAGGTTTCAAAAAGGGGTATACATATTGGACTAGTCATGGTGAAGAGAAGATTATACAGGGAGCTAGTTATAACATTGTCGAGGGAGACAATGATATGCCAGTTGTGGACTATGCTTTCGATGAGGATAGATCATATGATGACAATCTGGATTAGATGCTATGCGATGCAGAAGGAAACTGTAGTGAGAGAGAGTTTCATAAATTCGAGAGCTTGCTAGAGGACATGGAGAAACCTTTGTTCCCTGGCTGCAAGTCACAATACACAAGGTTGCCATCTGTTCTTGAACTGTTGAAACTGAAGGCAAGTAGTGGTTGGTCCGACAAAAGTTTCACAGCGTTGTTAGGTCTCCTAGCGAACATCCTTCTGGAGGGAAATGTGTTGCAGAGAACCACCTACCAAGCCAAGAAGGTTCTTTGTCCATTGGGAATGGGAGTAGAAATAATACATGCAAATCCGAATGATTGTATATTCTACCGTAAAGAGTATGCAAAATTACATGTTTGTCCGATGTGCAAAGTATCCCAATACTAGCGTAAGAATGACTCCAATGACGGCAAGTGGATCGAGATGAAGTAAGAACCTCCTACAAAGATGTTGTGGTATCTACCTATAATTCCTCGTTTAAAGCGTTTATTTGCAAACCAAATGGATGTAAAATTGCCGTGTTAGCACTTGAAGGAGTATAAGAAAGATGGAATGATAACACATGTTGTTGATTCTACCCAGTGGAGGAACATCGATAGGATATTTGTAGACTTTGCTGCAGAACCAAGGAATATAAAGTTTGGAATGAGTACAGATGGAATGAATCCCTTCGGTAATATGAGCAGCCGACATAGCACCTGGCCCGTGAATGTATGCATGTCAACCTTCCTCCTTGGCTCTATATGAAGCGGAAGTTTAATTTGATGTCACTACTTATCCCAGGGCCGAAGCAACCTAGGAACGATATTGATGTGCACCTAGCACCATTGATAAAAGATCTTGTGACACTGTGGAACAAAGGGGTATAGGTATGAGGTGCGGACAAACGAGAGAACTTCATTCTGTGCGCCAAGCTGTTCTGCACCATCAATGATTTTTTTCCCTTGGTAACCTATCGAGGTTAAGTACGAAAGGAGCCAAAGCCTGTCCACACTATTTAGATTATATCGAGAGTGTGTGGTTGAACAACTCGCACAAAACTATGTACATGCGTCATCATAGGTTCCTTCCACAGTATCACCCATACCGCAAGATGAAGAAATAATTTAACAAAAAAAAAGGATGACTCGGCACGAAGGCCTTTTAGCGGGAAATAGGTCTACGATATGGTCAAGGATATCGATGTTGTGCTTACAAAGGGACGTAAGTTGAGGATTCATCAGAAGAACATGTGGAAGAAGAGGTCAGTATTTTGGGACTTGCCTTACTGGGAGCACTTAGAAGTTCACAATTGCATCGATGTCATATATATAGAGAAGAATGTATGTGATAGCTTGATTGGTCTCTTACTGAACATTCGTGACAAAAAAAGGATGGTGTCAACGCACGGCATGACTTGGTCACTATGAACATTAAAATCAAGTTAGCACCGATAGAGACCGATAAAAGCCGGACGTACATTCCCCCAGCTTGCTACACTCTATCTAAATTCGAGAGAACTGAACTGTGTCAGTGCTTGTATGGTGTGAAAGTTCTGTCTAGTCACTCCACCAGCATGAAGAAACTTGTTTCCATGGAAGATTTAAAATTAATTGGCATGAAGCCTCATGACTGTCATATGCTAATGACACAATCGCTTCTTGTTGTAATTAGAAGTATTTTTTCAAACAAGGTTCGAGTGACAATCTGTAATTGTTCAGATGGTCATCGATCTCGATGGACTAGATGCTCTACAGATCGAGTTGGTGATGACTCTATATCACCTTGAGATGCATTTCCCTCCGTCATTTTTTGATATCATGGTCCATCTCATTGTTCACCTTGTGAAAGAGATAAAAATATGTGGCTCCATGTTTCTACATAATAGGTACCCATCGAGAGGTACATGAGAATTCTCAAGTCCTATGTACGTAATCGATCTTAGTTGGAGGGCAGCATCATCGAAGGTTATGCCGAAGAGGTCATTGAGTTCTACATCGATTACATGGCTTAGGTTGAACTGATAGGTGTGCCTATATTTCGTCATGAGGGGAGGCTAGAGGGTGTTGGGACCATCAGAAGGAAAGTAATAACTCCCGATCTGGATACGTACACTCAAGCCCATTTGACAGTCTTGCAACACATGACTAAAGTGTCTTCATATACTAAAGAGTACAAGGACATGCTACGCCAAGAGAATCTAGGCCGGTCAGAGGTTTTAATCACAAGACAGCATAAACATCGGTTCAACGAATGGTTGAGGGTGCGATTCACTGGAAGGTTGTCAAGTGAAACGCTACAATGGCTGGCAAAAGGATACAAAGATGAACCATTCGTACTCATGAGGCAAGTTGTCCAATTTTTTTATGTAACGAACCAGGCAATTAAGAAGCACCATGTAGTTCTTAATGGAAAACGAAGGATTGTCGAGTTGAGAATGTCATGGATGAGGAAGAGTACAATCAATTTGATGAGTTTCCTCCATTCGGAGATAGCATCAGGCTTGAGAAAGAACCAAGCAATGAAGCAAGCTATATGCATGTCGACCATCATGAAGGGCTTTATTTAAAAAGAAATAGCCAAGTGTAATGATCCCATATGGTGAACACCTATTTCAAAATTATTTCAATGTAATTATAAGAAACTTGGCATGTAATTAAGGAATTATTCCATTGTAATTGATTTATTAATTAAGAAATAATTACATCTGTGATTGTGTATGCTATTGGAACTAATCTTGATTATGCTAATTGCGTTGATGCATGGTTGAAGTTGTAGTCGAAGGCGTGGTCAAAGCTGTAGTCGAAGGTGTGGTCCAAACAACAGTCATGACCATGGTTGAAGTGGTCGTGGTTGTACGAGTTAATTTGTAAATGGTCGAAGCCTGCTTTTTTTCAATAAGGCATGGGTAGCACTTCCTGACGAAAATAGGACTATCACAGATGGTTCCATAATATAATCGTTTATGATACTACAACATCATAGACTGTTCTATTATAGAACCATATGTGATGTCATTTATATCACAAACAGTTTTATAAGAGAACCGTATGTGATACTAATATCACAGACGGTCTTTCAAAAGAATCATCTGTGTGATTCCTCCTATAAGTAGTGCCCCACTAGGGTTTGCGCTCTTATTCACTTACTCGACCACATCCTTTCGCCTCCTCACATCTTCTCCCTATCGCCTTAGCTCACCGTTGCCCCCTAGTCGGATCGACAACCTCACTATCGCCCCCAGCCAGATCCGTCGTTGCCCCCGTTGGATCCGTCGTCGCCCCTAGCCGGATGAAGATGATGACTGAATTTCAATAGGAAAGTGTGGCACACAAGGCTCTCCAGGCACAAAACACTCACCCCGACAGACTCAGCACTACTGGGTATGTGGATAATATCCCTCAATGGAGGATGGAGGATGGGGTTGCAATCCGATCAGAGGCCTCCGCACCATTTGCTGAGATCACGAATGAGTGCGCCGAAACTAGTTAAGAGTGAGATCATCAACCACATCTTCGAGCGTCGCCTCTTTCAAAAACCCCACAGACGAGGAAGTGCCCCAACGCCTGGTAAGATATGTTAAACTATCTAGACGTTAATAGGTCCATAACTTTATGGGGTCCAAAATAACATGATTGCCTCTTGCAGCAAACATTGACTACTGAATCTTCCGAAGGCTTCTTCCAAGCAGTCAAGGAGAGGGATATACTATTCACGGTCCTGGGAAACAAGGAGCACCCAAGTCGCACGCGAGGCTTAGGGTTTTACGTATCTTGGAGGCACAGATTCCCAAATGACTTCGAGGCGTATAGGAGTAGGAAGAGATCCAAGACTGAGCGTGAGGAATGTATGAAACGAGACTTTGATGAAAAACTTGAGGACATAACCGCCTCACTTCGACGAGAGATAGATGCATTGAGAAATGAACTAAGAGAGGTCTGCAAGTAGTCACAAACCACCCCTGTTATTACAGTACCTAGTCCCCCTCAACATTGGAGTAGCTGCACGTCCGCACCACTTTCTGAATATAACGGCACCAACTTACCTATCGACAACATCCAGGTAATGTACGTCTCTAAAATGCTACACAAATAGACCTGGTGGATACCTTAGCTCATCGTGTATCGTTATGTAGGAGGTCATGCCGTGTATTCTTAGAATCAAGGTTGTTGGCTCCATTCCTATTAATGCTAGGCGGGGATTAGCGTATATATGCCTGCCAGGGACATTGGTGCATGGTGCCCAGCTAGGGACCAGTTTAGTGAAGGTCCTAGTGGACTGGATTCATGATGTTTTCAGGGCCATCCCACAGGAGAGGCCTCCAAATAGAGAAATCATGACACTAGGGAATGCTGTCCACACATTCGTCCAGTGGCCTAAGAGGGACATCACCCTGGACTCTTCCATGCCATGATCTCCACACGACCATGCCTATCAAACAGAATGCTCTATGATTCCACCTCAAACTCCTTTTCAGAAAGCCAGCGCATCGGCTCCCGTGAAGGCGATGCCAAAAATATATCGCAAGTGAGGCGTCAAGGCCGAATCAAAGAAGATTAAGGCACCTCCCAGGGAATGTAAGTTCACCCACAATTACCCAGCCTTGGATTGGTTTGTAGGACTTTGCATACCTGGTACATGCAGAGGTCCAACATGAAGCCAAACTGGCACAGTGGATTCACCGTGAGATACACAGAGGTGATTTTCAGTATCTGCTACAACACAACAATCCTATATCAGACTTCGTTATAATACCTCTAGAACTAAAAATACCTATATATGTAATTCTATTTTTGTAGTAACACCAATAGTTATAGGGCAACAAATGTGGATTCTACGTTTGCTACCATAAGGAGGAAATCATGAACGCTAAGACGAATGTTCCAGTAGTTTGTCATCTGCCAATAATTATATTGTTATATTGTGACTATCAATATATATATATATATGTATATATATATATATATATATATATATATATATATATATGCTAATGACTTAACACTACTCCAAGCGACAACGCGTGGAATTCGACGAAAGTGTAATCAATCTTGACAAACTCACTGAAATTCAAGGAAAACTCTCCCAATTCTTGATAGCGGAGGTCATAAACAAGACTGGAGAGTTCTACCCTAGCGATGATTAGATGTTGAAATATTTGATACAATTGTAATCACTCAGTTGTGCTTAATCAAATAATTCATTCTAATGTACATCAGTTAGTTTAGACCTGTGTAATGATTGTTGTGTGCTATATATGTGATATGTTTGCTTGTTTTCAGAGGGCATGGCTAACATTTCTTGAGGCTAACTGAAAAATAGAAAATAATATAGGTATTTAAATAGCTATCACAAGCGGTTTTTAGTATTAACTGTCTATGATATCTAATATATCACAAATGGCTATGTCCGAGAACCATCTATGATATATGACATATCACAGATGGTTTTTGGTATTAGCCGTCTGTGACACTTGATATATCACAGACGGCTATATTAAAGAACCATCTGTGATACTTCATATATCACAGACGGTTCTTACTGTTTGTGTTGTTGTTATCACAGACGGTTTGAAGCCGTTTGTGATAACCACCTATTATCACAGATACATAAATTTAGATGGTTCAAAAATCGTCTGTGATGGGCCTTTCTATAGTAGTGATTCAGACTTGGCTCCTTTAGACCTTACAATTCCCCTCCCTTAGTTGGTCACTTGTCCTCAAGTGCTTGAATTTGGAAACCAGAATTTGTAGTTTTAGAATAGAATTCAGGAAGGGGTGGCCCAATCCCCTGTGACTAGGCCTTGCAACTGGCCCAATATGTAATATGTAATAGGCCCAATAGTATAGAGGAATGTACCAATGTACCCCTACCTTTTGTAATTATTAAGGGGGTAGGATGGGAAATTTCCCATCCTACCCCACTCATATATATAAACCCCCAAGAGGGGCATGAGGACGGGGGATCCACTCATTTTATCACCAGCTCTCTCTCTCTAGATCTCTTGTTTGTCTCCTATGGGGAAGGGTACCTTGTACCCACTGTTGTAACCATGCTATAATAGTTGGCACCGTCTATGGAGACTGTGCAAGAAGTTGTGCTAGAAAGCGATGGCACCCAAGTGAAAGAGAGATGCGGCGTAAGTGACCATCGACCACGACGCCTGCGCCAGTGCGACCGTGATGCCCACGCCAGTTTGATCATCGACCGTGATGCCTGCGCCGTCACCTCCACACTAGGGAGTCAGCCTCCGAGCAATACCGGTGAATGTCAAGCCTCTCTAGCAGCAGGGATCCTGCACGAAGCTGGCACTCCAAAGCCTTCGGCCCACCACCGGCTACTTCGCATCCACAACCACGCCATGGTTGTGATCTCAGTGACACCTCTGACCACGCCATGGTCTGGTCTTCGCCAATAGGCACTTCTTCTCCGTGGTCAACACTTAGGGATGTAGCATCTGCCTCTGACTTCTCTGCGGGGACATTGCCCGGTCTTCGACGACTTCACCCAGTCTTCGCAAGACTTCGTATGGTCTTCGCTGAGCTCTGCGCGGATGTCACCTTCAACTCCTTCGCAGAGACGTCGCGCGGTCTCCGCTGAGGACTTCACCCGATCTCCACAAGACATTGTGTGGTCTTCGCTGAGCTCCACATAGATGTTGCCTCTGACTCCTCTGCAGAGACTTCATGCATTCTCCGTGGAGGATTTTTCCTGGTCTCCACAAGACTTCACATGGTCTTCGCGGAGCTCCGTGCGGATGTCGCCTCCGACTCCTCTATGGAGATTTCAAGTGATCTCTGCCGAGGACTTCGCCCGGTCTCTGCATGACCTCCACAAGACTTTGTATGCTCTCCGCTGAGCGCTACGTAGATGTCATATCCAACCGCCTCGCGGTCGTAGACGCCTCATTTGACCACCTTGTAGTCTCTGACTTTGTCCGACCATATCGTGGTGGCAGACTTCGTCCGACCACGCTGTGGTCATAGACTTCGTCCAATAGCCTTGTGGTCATAGACTCTCTCTGACTGCTACTTGGTCATCGGCTTCGTTCGACCTCCTCTGCGTCATAATTTTATAAAAAATCACATGGTGGCCTTGCGCCCTGGCGTACTCTACGGAGTATTAAGCGATGGGAACCACGGGTGTCGCAGGGAACTCTATGAGTATAAAAATCGCATGGTATAGCTTCAGCCCTGGTCTACTCTATTGAGTATAAAGTGTTAGGAACCACAGGCATCCTAAGCAACACTACGGAGTATGAAAATTGCACGCTGGCCTCGCACCTCGGCGTACTCTGTGGATTATAAAGCGCTGGGAACTTAGCCATCCTGGGCAACTCTATGGAGTATAAAAAATTGCACGGTGGCCCCGTGCCCAAGCGTATTCTACGGAGTATAAAGCACCAGGAACATAGCTATGCTAGGCAAATCTATAGAGTACATATAAAAAAGAGAGGCAAAGGAAAACACTCTGTCCGACTGCCTCACGGTCGTAAACGTCATCCGACCACGATGTGGTCATAGACTTAGTCCGACCGCCTCACGGTCAAAGACTTCATCGGACCACAGCATGGTCATAGACTCTATTCGAACGCCTCGCGGTCATAGATTTCTTCTGACCACGCTGTGGTCGTAGACTCTGTTTGACCACCTTATAGTCGTAGACTTTGTCTAACCACGCCGTGGTCGTAGACTCTGTTCAACCGCCTCATGGTTGTAGACATCATCTGACGCGCGTGCCAGCTTCGCCCTGTTGCCAACTTTGTTAATGTTAGTCCGAACGATGGGGGATGAAGTGCACGCGCCAAGGACTTCATCCCACCGCTAGCTTCCTCGACGTCAAGTCCAAAGGGCGGGGGACCTTCATCCGACCACGCTGTGGTCGTAGACATTGTCCGACTGCATCGCGGTTTGGACTTCGTGCGACGTGCACATCAGCTTCGCCCCACCGTCGACATCATCGATGCCTATTCAAACAGCAGGGAATGAAGTGTGTGTCGAAGACTTCGTCCCTGATGCCAACTTCGTCCTACCGCCGGCTTCGTCGACATCATGTTCAAAGGGCGGGGGACCTTCGTCTGACCACGCCGTCATTGTAGACTTTGTCCAACCACACCGTGGTTGTAGACTTAGACCGACTGCATCATGGTTAGGACTTCGTTCGGTGCGCACGTCAGCTTCGCCCCGCCGCCGACTTCATCGATGCTAGTCCGAATGGTGGGGGATGGAGCGCGCGTTGAAGACTTCATCCCACCACCGCATTCGTCAACGTCAAGTCCAAAGGGCAGGGGACCTTTGTCTGACCATGCCGTGGACATAGACTTCATCCAACCATGCCATGGCCGTAGATTCCGTCCAACTGCATCGCGGTTAGGACTTCGTCCAGCGCACACGACAGCTTCACCCCGCCACAGACTTCATTGATGCCTGTTCGAACAGTGGGGGATAGGGCGCATGCTAAAGACTTCATCCCCATTACCGACTTCATTGACACCAGTCCGAATGATAGGGACGGAGATCGCGCCGAAGACTTCGTCCCACTGTTAGCTTCGTCGACATCATGTCCGAATGTGGGGGACCTTTGTCTGACCACGCCGTGGTCGTAGACTTTATCCGACCATGCCGTGGTCGTAGACTCCGTCTGACCACATTGCGGTTAGGACTTCATCCGGCGTGCGCGTCAACTTCACCCCACCACCGACTTCATTGATGCTAGTCCGAATGGTGGGGGACAACGCGTGTCAAAAACTTCATCCCACCGCCGGCTTTGTCAATGTCAAGTCCGAAGGGTGGGGACCATCGTTTGACCATGCTGTGGTCGTAGACTCCGTCCGACCGCATCGCGGTTAGGACTTCATCCGGTGTGCACATCAACTTTGCCCCGCCGCTGAATTCGTCGATACCTGTCTGAATGGTGGGGGATGGAGTGTGCACCAAAGACTTCATCCCACCATCGGCTTCGTCATTGTCATGTCTGAAGGGCAGGGGACCTTCGTCCGACCACACCGTGGTCATAGACTCCATCCAACTGCATCGTGGTCAGGACTTCATCTAGCGTGTGCATCAGGTTCACCCCACTGTCGACTTCGTCAATGCCTGTGTGAACGGTGGGGGACAGAGTGCATGTCGAAGTCTTCATCCCCGCTGCCGACTTCATCGATGCCAGTCCAAATGATGGGGGATTAAGCACTTGCCGAAGACCTCGTCCCACCACTGGCTTCGTCAGCATCATCTCCAAAGCGCGGGGACCTTCATCCGACCATGCCATGGTCGTACTCTTCATCTAACCACGCCGTGGTCATACACTCGATTCAACCGCATCGCAATGAGGACTTCATCTGGCACACGCATTAGCTTCGCCCCGTCGCTGACTTTGTCAATGCCAGTCTAAGTGATGGGGGACGGAGTGCATCAAAGACTTTGTCCCACCGTCGGCTTCGTCGATGTCAAGTCCGAAGGGCGGGGACCTTCGTCTGACCACACCGTGGTCGTAGACTTTATACAATCACACCGCGGTCATAGACTTCGTCCGACCACGCAGTGGTCGTCGGCTTTGTTTGACCGCATCGTAGTCAGGACTTCATTCGGTGCACGTGTCAGGTTGCCCCACCACTGACTTCATCGACGCCAATCGAAATAGTGGGGGACGGAGCGCGCGCTGAAGACTTTGTCCCACAACTGGCTTCATCGACATCAAGTTCGAAGGGAAAGGGACCTTTGACCAACCACACCGTGGTCGTAGACTCCATCTAACTGCATTGCGGTTAGGACTTCGTTCGGCGTGCATGTCAGCTTCGATCCACAATCGACTTCGTTGATGTCAGTCCACTTCGTCTGACCATGCCGTGGTTGTAGACTCCATCCAACCACATCGCGGTCAAGACTTCATCCCGTGCTTGCGTCAGCTTCGACCCGCTATTGACTTCATCGATGCTAGTCCGAATGGTGGGGGACAGAGCATGTGCGCCAAAGTCTTCACCCCGCCTCTTGCTTCGTCGACGTCAAGTCTAAAGGATGGGGGACCTTTGTTCGACCACACTGTAGTCATGGACTTTGTCCGACCATGTTGTGGTTGTAGACTCCGTCTGACCGCATGGCAGTCAGGACTTCATCCGGCGCACATGTTAGCCTCGCCCCTCCGCTCCGGCTTCATCGACATCAAGTTCGAAGGGCGGGGGACCTTTGTCTGACCACGCCGTGGTCATAGACTTTGTCCGACCATGCCATGGTCGTAGACTCTGTCCAACTGCCTCGTGGTCACAGACTTCGTTCGACCACACCATGGTCGCAAACTCTGTCCGACTGCCTCGCAGTCATAGACCTTCATCCGACCACGCCACGGTCGTAGACTTTGTTCGAATGCCTCGCGGTCGCAGACTTCGTCCGACCATGTTGTGATCGTAGACTATGTCCGACCACGCCGTGGTCGTAGCTTCGCCCTGCCGCCTACTTCGTTGCCTGCCTCGTAGGCAACCACCCGCCATTGGTTGCATCTGTATATGATTTCGTCGCCCGCCTGGGAGGCATCGCCTCAGTGGGGCAACACGAATTCACTGACCTCCTCATAGGCATCGCCTCAGAGAAACGACACCACTCCTGCTCCGCTGACATGATTTGTTGGTAGACTCTACTCTTGCGTTATGGCCATTTAAAGAACCCTCTACTGGAGCTCAAGCTACCAGTCGCATCGGCTCACCAGTCGGCACCGTTGCGCTTGCTGTCGGGGGACAGAGGGCTGGGTGTAGGACCGGACAGGCAACAGAGGGGGTGAATGATGCCTTCAAATTCTCCCCAATGTATTCACTTAACCCTTCTTATCCAATAGCTACTAAGCTATGAAGACTAGGATTACAAGCTCACTGGAAAACCAAGAAGAGAGATTGAACAGAGAAAGAACAATAAGATGGTTGATGTCTGCCAACGTGGTTGTAAGTCTCAACAACGTGGTTGATAACTAACCGAGATAACGTCTATCCGACTACTCGACAGAAGGACAATGTGGTCGGTAGTCGATAACACCCGAGACCAGACCCACGAGATCGTAAAAAGTTGCAGTTGAAATCGACATAGTCGTAGACAACGTGATCGAGTGCCAACAAGTGGTTGAATAACCAACGTTGTCGTGAACACTCAGCTTTGTGGTCGTAACCAACGTGGTCGTAAGCCAACGAGTGGTCGGACAACCAACATGGTCAAAACCAGACTGCAACTCAAAAGATCAACAAGGTCAAAATCAGTGCGATGTAGTCTGGAACTTGATCTTGGTCAAAACAAACATACTCATAAATCCAATTGATGTTCCAGACCGAGACTACACTGACTACGACTGCCTTAGTTCAGATTCAACAAAAAGAAGACAAAGAACCAATAGATCTGAACGTGGTCATAACGTTCTTGGAAAAACAGAGGAAAGCTAGTGAGGTGCAAGATCGCAAGATCCAGAATCCAAATAACTATTGATTCAAAGATCAACCGGTCAAGAAATTTTGAACACAGCAAGGTGAGGGCCTTAAGAGGTTACTCTGATCTTTAATTATAAACTTAGCAACTGAAATGAGAGCTTCACAAGATTTCACCGAGAACGGCTGACCACAAAGTCGTAAAATCGACTACCGACCATAAAGTCATAAAACTAGCTGCCGACCACAAAGTCGTAAAATTTGCTGACTTCAAAGTCGTAAAATCAACTGCCCTCCTCAAAGTCGTAAAATCGACTACCGACCTCAAAGTTGTAACAACGGCTGCCGATCACAAAGTCGTAAGAATGATTGCCGATCACAGAGACACGCAACAGTGGTCGTAAAGAGCAAGTCACAGAGGGCAACTTCTACACAAACCATAAAAACCAAACTCAACCTCTACACAAACTCTAACACAAAATTCAATTACTCATCACCACCATGGAGTGACCTCCACATGGTCACACACTGGGATAGTTTGGTCATGTCAGCTCGCCCATCGGGACCTCCGTACTTGCTATCGAGGGAGTCCTGTTGTAGGGTTGGCCTAACTCCTCATGACTGGGCCTTGCAACTGGCCCAATATGTAATATATAGTAGGCCCAATAGCATATGTAGCAATGTACCCCTACCTTTTGTAATTATTAAGGGGTAGGATGAAAAATTCATATCCTACCCCACTCATATATATAAACCCCCAAGAAGGGCATGAGGGGGGGATCCACTCATTTTATCAGTAACTCTCTCTCTCCCTAAATCTCTTGGCTGTCTCCTATGGAGAAGGGTACTTGTACCCACTGTTGTAGCCATGCTACAACAGTACTCTTGATGAAATTGGTATCCTCCCATGATGTATCTTTTGGAGCCAGATTAACCCACTGGATCAGCCATTGTGTCACTAGGGCTTGGTTCCTGGGCAGAGCTCTAGTTTCAGTCACTGCAGCAGGCTCAGTCTTTATTTTCCCATCTTTACCTACTAGTGGCAAGTCTAGATTGGGTATTGCATTTGGTCCACAATGCTTCTTAAGCTGGCTAACATGGAATACAAGGTGGATATTCACATTTTTAGGAAGTTGTATTTTGTAAGCCCTTTCCAATTTTCCTCAAAACTCTGAATGGTCCATATAACTTGTTGGTCAACTTCAGAGCTTGTTTCAACCCGAATGCAGTAGTTCTACAAGGTTGCTTCTTCAAGTAAACCATGTACTGCTTCTTCAAGTAAACCATGTCTTCCACTGAAAATTGTCTCTCTCCTATTCAAATCTGCATACTTTTTCATCTGGGATTGAGCCTGGGCTATGTTACCTTTCAATTTGCTAAGCATTGTTTGCTTCTCCTCTAAAAATTTTCTAGCTTCCTCATCTTCGGGTCCAAGAACTGATATCTCATTTATCAAAGGTGGGGGAAAGCCATACAATACTTGGAAAGGGGATACTTTGAGAGAGATTTGGAGGGTAGTGTTATACCACCACTCAGCTAGTGCTTACCATGCCAACCACTTCTTTCGTTCATGTAACTCCATGCATCTGAGATATTATTCCACACATTGGTTGACCCTCTCCGTTTGCTCGTCTATTTGGTATGGTAAGTAGTACTAAACCTCAATTGCACGTTCAGAGACATGAACAACTCTTGCTATAGTTTGCTACACAATAGTAATAGGAAATCCATGCAATTTAAAGATATTGTCAATGAAGGCTTAAGTGACTGACTGAACTGAGTATGGGTGAGTTATTGGAACAAAATGTGTGTACTTTGTGAATCTGTCAACAACAACAAAAATTACCTCTTTTTCCTTTGAACTGGGCATACCTTTGATGAGTGAAGTGAGCCGATGATGTTTTGTCTCAATTCAAGGTCATTTCCTACATAAATTCTACCCTTATATCTTAACACTCCAAAATGAAAAATATAGCGAGAATTAGGATTGGGTGCTAGGGATAACTGCTCCATCAATTCCTTATAATGTGCATCACTGATGTAACTATTTTCAATTATTTCCATCTAGGTTGGCATTGCCATTGAGATTGCCATGCAACTAACATTTCTCTTTGATTAGACATCAACTACTTTATTTTCCTTTCCCTTCTTTATTCAATGGTGTAATTGAACTCAAGCAACCTCAACATCATCCTTGTGATGTATTCCTTCACTAACTTTTTGTTCAGCCATGAACTTCAAACTTTGCTGATAAGTTTTGATCACTAATTGAGTTCCTAAGAAATAATGCCTCCACCTCTTAATGATTCAATAATGGCCATGGCTTCTTTGTCATAAGTTGAGAGTACGATAGATCTCTCCCCCTAGTGCTTTGCTAAAGTAAGCTATAGGCCTCCCTTTCTGCATTAAAATAGCACCAATTCCATTACCACAAGCATCTATCTCTAGAGAGAATGTATCAGAGAAGTTAGGCAAAGCCATGATCAATGCTGTGGTCAAACTATGATTCAGTTTTTCAAAGGCTTCATCTTGAGGCTCCTTCCATTCAAAGCATTCCTTCAACATATCATGTACAGGGCGACAAATGAGGTCATAATCTTTGACAAATCACCTATAGTAGCCTTCTCAACTGGGTTACATCCTGGGGATTATGGCCAATTTTTATAGCACTTTTTGCTGGGATCTGTTGCCACTCACTAACCCGAAATGACATGGCCCAGGTATTTCACTTGTGAGGCTACAATTACGCACTTGCTAAATTTTGCAAAGAGTTTGTGCTGTCTCAATAATTCCAAAACTATAGCCAGGTGTTGTTGATGCTCCTTTTCATTTTTGCTGTATACAAGAATATCATCAAAGAAGACCAATATGAACTTCCTTAAATAGTTGGCAAAAATGGAATTCATCAGGAATTGAAATGTGGTAGGTTCATTACTAAGACCAAAGGGCATAACAAGGTATTCATAACGCCCCCCAAATAAGTCTTAAATGTTGTTTGTAAATGTCCTCCTTCGTCATTCTGATATGATGGTATCCATATCTCAAGTCCAACTTGGTGAACACAGTAACCCCATGTAGCTCATCAAGCAAGTCCTCAATAACTGGAATAGGGTATTTATTTTTTTATTGTTTGGGAATTCAATTTCCTATAATCAATGCAAAGCCTCCAAGAACCATCTTTTCTTTCTAACAAGAATTGCAGGTGAAGCATAAGGAATAGCATTAGGTCTAATAATTGAAGATTCTAGCATTTTCTGGATTTGTTGTTCCATCTCTTCCTTTCGCTAACATGGGACCCTATATGGTTTCACATTGGGAGGGTCAAATCCTTCCTTCAGAGGTATGGTATGGTCACAAGTTCTTTTGGCAGCAAATCTTGGGGTTCTCTAAAAACATCCTAGTAAGATTCAATGAGAGATTGGTATTATGGCTTCACTTCTGTGTGCTCATTCTTTTCTTTCATGGACTGTAGCTCAATCACATACCCTGAAACTCCTTTAAGTGACAACTTCTCAACCCCCTTAGAGTCTATCAGTTGTAGGGTAACTGCCTGGGTTTGGTCTCCAAAAACCACTTCAGTTCTCCCTTCTTTCATAATTGTCGATCTCTTTGCTTTCAGATCCAAACTAATGGGGCTATGTTGATATATCCAATCACAACCTAGTACAATGTCATAAACCTTCAACTTGAGTATCTTGAATGAATTACAAAACCTTTCCCCTTTGATGCCATAGTCAGCACTAGGTATATGTGACCCTGTCATTATTGTTCCTCCTCTAGCTACAGCTACCTTCTACAGTGGGTTGTTGTGAATCTTACATCATGTTTTAGTAGCAAATCTTAGGTCTATGAAGGTATGAGTACTACCACTATCCACCAAGGCTACTTCTATCTTCCTACCAATATTCACCACCAGGGTATAAGTGGTCACACTGGTCAACCCATGAGCTGCTTTAGCTAAAATTTGCGTCAACTGCTCCTCATGGTCAGAATGAGAGGGAGGATTTTCAACAGGATTAGATGGACACTCTTCTAACTCAGGTTCTTGCTGTGGAGCCTCATCATCCCCAAAAACCATAAGATTAACATGCTGATGTTGCTTGCATATATGTCCCAAAACCATTTGCCTCCACAGTATTTACAGATTCCAGGAATAAAGGGTTTATTCATATCTTCTTTCTTCTGAAATTTCTGTCCACTCTGAGTTTTGCTCTTGGGTGGTGTGACATTGTACCCACTCTTATGTTGGCCTATATTGACAGGCTGATAACCCTTCTTGGCCATTGCTCCAGCTCCCTTTTCCATATCTTTAGCTATCCAATAGACTTCACATAATGTTTAGGGTTTCAGATGTTTAAGGTAATGTTTGATGTCATTCCTTAATCCATTTACAAAACATTTGACAAAAAAGTGATTGTTCTGCATGAGATAATCACTATTGTACACTATCATCGGTTCTTCAAATTTGTCAATGTATTCAGAGATGCTTAGATTGTAACTGCATGAAAATTCTCTAGCACCTCATACCCGCTGTACTGAGCAAACCTACCACAAACCATTACGCAAAAGTCAGGCCATGGTGGAGGATTCCATAACAACCCAGTACTCTTGAGCCATCTACCAGCTCTTCCCACTATATAAATCTAAGCCAAGTCAAATTTAGCTTCATCAAGAATACCAGCTGTTGTAGGGGTGGCCCCCACCTAAGCCCAGCAAGCCTGTCAGAGGAATGTAAGGCCCAAAATGGTGCATGTATAATGACATGAATACCCCTGAGGGGAGTACTCAGATGTAAGGGCATTAGTGTAAAAGCACTCCCCCATATAGACGTATATATGTAGCACAAGCCATGGGGAGGGACCTAGGCCATTTTTACTCACCTAACTCCCCACTACCATACTCTCTCTCTGTTTGGTCTGTAACCACAACAGTTGGCGCCGTCCGTGGGGAGGACAAGAGCAAGCCTCCAGGTCTGAAGGGGGATGGCACCAAAGAAAGCTTCACCGTCGGCGGCGAAGAAGAAGAAGGCGGAAGCGGCGAAGTCTCATGTCAACACCAGGGCTTCGGCTTTAGCAGCTGCAGGTACGAGCGGTGGTGCAGGTGTGACGACCGTGAACATCGACGTTCACGACGCGACGCCCAACCCCGCCACCGATGCAACGCCCAACCCCGCCACCGCCGCGACGAACAACCGCACCACCAGTGACACAACGCCCGACCTCGCCAACATCGCCACGCCGCCAGACCCCACCAACACCGCCCCGACGACCTACCCCGGCGATGGCAACGCAGGCGCATCCGTTTTCCCACCCGACGCAGAAGCGGCGAATGGTCCCAGCGGTGACGCAGACCTCGTCACCGGCTCCAGGGTCCTCCAGGACAACGCGGCGGGCAGCCTGGGCGTGTAGGCCGTGGTCACCGCTGTGCCGGTCGTACCGCCGAGTGCACCGACGGCCCCAGCCACGTCCGCGGTGGAGACTGCCCTGCTGGCGGCCCTCAGCGCATTTCAGCGGGAGCTAACAGACCTCCGCGGAGCTGTGCGAGACATGCAAGAGGCTCGGAGCCAACACGCCCCCCGGGCGGTGGCATTCAAACCCGCTCCGGAGAGGGCGGACAGCCGCGACGCCCCTACGTCTAGTTGCGTCCCATTGCGGCGAGTAGACCCAGAGTCCCCGCTCTCCGCGGGCCTACAGCAGGCGGCATGGCCTGAGGACTTCAAGTTCCCGAGCGTCATCGAGGCATACAAGGGCGACTCCGACCCGCGGGAATTCGTGCGCATGTATGAGACCGCTATCGAAGCCGCTGGCGGAGACGACACCACGAAGGCAAAAGGACTCCCTCTCGCGTTACAAGGGGTGGCGTTGTCCTGGTTCTTCACCATTGAACCACAGTCCATCTACGCGTGGGAACAGATCCGCGAGCGACTCTACAACAACTTCCAGGGAAACTACGTCGAGCGTGTCGATGCGGACTAGCTCTTCGCAGTCAAGCAAAAACCTGAGGAGAGGCTCCGAGATTACTTCAAGCGCTTCACGAAAGTACGTTGCCAGGTCAAGGATGTCAACGAAACAACCGTCATCAACGCAGCAATACAAGGCCTCCGACCGGGACCGATGGCCGAGTACAACGCGCGCAAGCCCATTAAGACGGTCGCGAAGCTCTTCGACAAGATGGAAGAGTACGCCAGAGCGGAAGAGGATGCGCGGCAGCGACACGGTGATGACTCCGACACCAACAAGGCGGAAGGCTCGGCAAAGAGCGAAGGCTCGCTGAAGCAGGGCTCTTCGAAAGGTAAACGCAAGCAAGAGCAGCCGAAGGGCGCCTCCAAACGCAAACACCCCCAACACAATGACCCGTCAGGCGATAGGCCCAAGCGCGACCAACACAAGTCCAGGAAATCTCGTTACGTCTTTGACATCGAGGGCGGCTCCGAAGATAACGCCTCAGTAGGTCGCGGAGGCAGAGGGCGCCGGGGCCGAGGACGGGGGCGTGGCCGGGGCCGCGACGACAGAACCCGCGAAGAGTACAGCGACCAGCACCACGGGCAGTGGTGCGAAATCCACGGCCGAGGAAACCATGACACGCGTGCTTGCGCCACTATCGCAGTGCTCCGGCAGAGCGTCGCCAGGGACAAAAACCCGGAGGCACGCGCGCCCATCATAGCCCACGTCCAACACCCCCAGGACCAAGGAATGCAGCCCCAGGAAGGCCTCCTGTGAATTCAGGCACATGTGCAACAACCTCGGGAGGGCCTCCTGCAGTTACAAGCCCCGGAAGGAGCCCAACGCAGGATCATCAACGTCTTTTCTGGAGGCTCCTCGTTGGAGTTCGCCTCGGCGCGGCAACGGAAGGCCTACACGAGGAGGCTGCACCACGTCGCGGCATACCCAGCGCAGGCGCCGCCGGAATGGTCACAACACGAAGTCACATTCACGCCCGCTGACGCTGAGGGCATGGAGTTTCCCCACCAAGACCCTTTGGTCGTCCGGGTCCTCGTAGCAGGATGCGAGGTCAGGCGCATCCTAGTCAATGGAGGAAGCTCCGCGAACATCCTGTTCGTCGTGGCCTTCGACCAAATGGGGATCCCTCGGAGTCGGTTGGGCCCTTCAGGCATCCCGTTGCAAGGATTTGGAGGGCAACCTTTGCGTGCTTTGGGCCAGATATGCCTCCAAGTCTCCTTCGGCCAAAACGACAACGTGAGGAGCGAAGATGCCATCTTCGACGTGGTCGACATTGCATACCCCTATAACGCCATATTGGGGCGGCCGCTCCTAAATACTCTCGGGGTAGTTTCGCACCACGGCTTCCTATGCATGAAGCTTCCCGGAACGCAGGCCATCATCATCGTCCATGGCAACCAGGACATGGCTCGGCGCATAGAGCTTGGAGCCAGGTGACCTGCACACCAGGACATGCCGGGTGTGCAGGTGCGGAGCCCCCGGGCGCCCCCGGAGAGCGTCTCGCGCTCCTCGGGCACAAGGTTGCCCCAGCAGCAGCGGCTCGCCAGCGGTCGCCCCCGTCCTAAAAGCGGTTAGTGGTTGATATCTCCCCTCTTTTGTAACCGCTCACCCGCGCAAACGGGAATTTAAAAGTTCACCATTTGCACAAATTTTTCTTGTTTCCCGCAACAAAGACACGAGTTCACGCACGCACTCTCCGTCAGAGATACGGGTATGAGTATAAACAAAGACGCGTGTTCGCGCGCGCACTCTCTGTCAGAGATATGGGTATGAGTATAAACAGAGACACGCGTTCGCGCGCGCACTCTCTATCAGAGATACGGGTATGAGTATAAACAAAGACACGCGTCCGCGCGCGCACTCTTTGTCAAAGACACGGGTATGAGTATAAACAAAGACACGCAGAGGGACACCTTCGCACGCACTCTACAGAGTATAAATAAGATGTAGCGTTGAGGTCCGCCTCCGCACGCACCTCACCGCCCGCAACGCGCTGAGGCTTGCCACTGCGCGCAGTCCACGGACTCTAAATAAGATGTAGCGTTGAGGTTTGCCTCCGCACGCACTCTCCGGAGTATAAACAAGACGCGAACACCGCGCACGCATGGACGTTGCTCCTGTGTGTACTCTTCGGAGTATAAACAAGACGCGGATGTTGATCCCGCACACTCTCCGGAGTATAAAAAAGACGCGGATGCCATCCCTGCGCACTCTACGGAGTATAAACAAGACGCGAACACCGCGCACGCATGGACGTTGCTCCTGTGTGTACTCTTCGGAGTATAAACAAGACACGGATGTCGATCCCGCGCACTCTCCGGAGTATAAAAGAGACGCGAATGCTCTCCCGACGTACTCTATGGGGTGCAAAGCGCATCACGGGAGCCCGCTCCTATGCGTATCCCCCAAAGTACCAAGGTGACGCACCAGAGGCTGCCCTTGGGCAATCCTAGGGGACAGCGCTCGCGCGCTGCTACTTTGACTAGGGCGCCAGCTCCGCTGCTGCCACTTCAAAGGGTAGGGGACGGAGCGCTCGCGCATCTACTTCGACTAGGGCGCCAGCTCTGCTGCCACCACTTCGAAGGGTAGGGGACGGAGCGCTCGTGCATCTACTTCGACTAGGGCGCCAGCTCCGCTGCCACCACTTCGAAGGATAGGGAACGGAGCGCTCGCGCGTCAACTTTGACTAGGCGCCAGCTCCGCTGCCACCACTTCGAAAGCTAGGGACGGAGCGCTCGCATGTCTATTTCGACTAGACGCCAGCTCCGCTGCCACCACTTCGAAGGCTAGGGGACGGAGCGCTCGCGCGTCTACACAGCCGGGGCTACTCGGCAGGCTCATCCTTAACACGCGTTCGTGCCGAGGCTCCACTCGAAGACGCACGACCCGCCCAAAAATCCAACGCTTCCTCGGCCCTTCGCCAGCGCCGAAGACGCCGTCGGGTCGCAAGGTCGAAAATTAGCAGCCGGCCCCTGCTGTGTAGCTGCTCGGGACAAGGGGGCAAGAATCAGAACAGCGGTGAAACAACTCTGTACTTTACTTAAAAAAACCCCAGGCTTCGGTTACAACGCACACCAACACGCGACAACCTCCCGTCACACCTGTGGGGTCGCGGTGTCCTCCGGGGCTGCAGCGTCATCCTCGTCACGACGTGGGACCTCGTCCAGAAACCGGCCAAGGTTTCCCTCACCGTGTAAGTTATTCCGCGGCTCGACTATGGTTGCGGCCTCGCCGCAGTATTCCCATATCCGCTCATGGAAGAACTTCACAGCGCGTCGAATGGCGCGCACAGCACCGGACATTACCCCGCCTTCGGCGGGCATCTCCAGTCGTGGATCGACTAGCCCCGCAACATGTTCACAGCCGCGGAGTCGCAGGAGCGCGCATGTCAGACACGACGCCACGTAGGCGCAGTGATTGCCAAAGGTCGCCGCGGCGCCGCGTGCAATGCCAGCCGCATCTCCAATCCACCGAAGTGACCGCGACAGGTCCTCGGGCCCGAAGGAGCGTGCCGGCACTTCGGCGACAAGCCCCTTAAGGGTGTCTTCCAGGGCCAGCATGGCGTCCCAGGCAGCTACCGAAGCATCGCCCAAGGCTCGATCCTGCTCCGCGAGAGAGGCAGCAAGCTCGCTGTTCGCCCTCTCCAACGCAGCGACTTGCTGCAGCAGGCCATCTCGCTCTGCAGCAGCTTCCTGCCGCACCGCTTCGGCGGCCGACTCCCGTGCTACGGCGACAAGCTCCTCGGTGCGCGTATTCATCTCCACGCACTCCGCTTCCAAGCGGCGTATGCGAGCGTCCTGAGCAGAGCGTGCCCCAGCAGCTCCCCTTCGGCGGCCTGCAGCCTGCCCCGTAGCGCTCCTTCCTCGCGAGCGTGAGCCACTTGCAGGGCCTGGACCAACACGAGTGTCTGCGCGACGAAGGGGTTAGCAAGCGATAAACAGCTGCGAGTGGGCCAAAAGGCGGACGCTTACCCTCACTCCAGACACTTCTAATGCGTCCCCAAGGTGCCTTGACCCATAGGTGTGCAACACCTACTGGCCAATGCTGGCGGCCGCGTCGTCAGCAATCCCGCGCCAGGCCCTCAGAGCATCCGATGGAGGGACGAAGTCTGCCCGACCCAGGCGCGCGGCACCTATGTCGCCATCGCTAGGACCCCCACGCTCAAGGGATGGCTCCTCCTCCGGGATAAGGACCGCTGCAAGAGGAAGTATAAGATCGTTGCGCAAGATGCGGAAAAGTCGTGTTAAAGGTGTACCGTCATAGCTTACCCTCGGTGGCGGATGGTGGACTTCGCGGAGACGCCTCCCCAACCCCGGGCTAGGCCGCATCGACTTCGGCCCCAACAGACAGCGTTGACTCGCGAGGCTGGGGGACCTCCGAGTCGGGACCTAGCGCCAACCGATCATGCGCCACGGTAGCTGTGGCCCGAGGGGCCGGGAGGGCGCGGGGTGGAGGAACCTCGGTGCTTGAAGCGGAGTCCCACAAGCTCCCAACACCGGTCGCCACGACGAACCCTCGCGAAGTCCGCTGAAGGGGGGACTGCAGGCGTGGCCGCTTCGCTTGAGGGGAAGGTCCCACCTCGGTAACCAATACAAAAGGAGCCCCTGCGGCAACAATACCCGCCGAAGGGGTCTTCACAGCTACAACGACAGCGGTCGAGGGCTTCGTCCTCACGACCTTCGCGGGGGACACCTCCGCCTCCGCGGGGGGCACTTCCGCCTCGGCCACCGCTGTTGGCAAAAGCTGCGCTCCACATACTTCCGCGGAGGGCAGCCCCGCCACGACCATGGCCGTAGACGAGGACTCCACACCGGTGCCGCCAGCCAGCACCACCTCCGTCTTGGCGACTGTCATGGGCAACGAGACCTCCGCGGCGCGCCCTCCGCCACCGGCGCCTTCGCCCTCAGTACCCGTGCCCTCCAAGTCTGAGTCGGCATACTTCGCCGAATCCGACTCCGGGCTCGCCGCACCGGCAGGAACAGCGGCAATCGCCGTACAGGGCGCGCTCGCAGTGCCCCGGGTCCTCTAGCGGGATGACGCTCTCGTCTTCACGGCACCTTCATCCTCGTGTTGCTGGTCCGGAGGGGTGCGATCCGGCACAGGAAGCCCTAAGGCCTCGCACACGCGGTTTATCCGCCCCAATCCCGCCTTCGCAGTAGGTCGAGAGAAGCACAAGAAAGGATCATTGAGAGAAGCAAAGAGGGAGGTCGAGAAGCACAAGAAAGGATCTAGAAGCGCTAGGTGGGTCGAGACAGCACGGGGAAGGGATACGGTCGCCGACTCGCTAAATCGCATAACACAACATCACAGAAACTAACACCCCATAAGCACAGGACACGAACACTAAACACAGACAGACACTAACGCAAATTACTAACATCTAATTTAACTAACACAAAGATCACTAACATCAAAACAGATAACAAATTACAGGAACTGATTGTATAATTAAACTACCGCAACAGTATCAACACTAGAATAACAGCAATTTTAAAACAATCTATCAACAATTTTAGAGCAAACTAAGAAGCATATCCTCTGATCACATGCATCCATCACAGAGAGACATAACAGTGCACAATCACATTGTTGCCCAAACATTCACATTTCATATAGCATCACTAATCAACAGTTAACAGTGCACAATTAACAGAAATTAGCAGTTAACCGAAGCAATCACTAGGCAATAAAAGACGGTAAAAAGAGAAAAGGAGAAGAGTTGGAGATAGACCGAAGAGCAAGAACTCGTAGCAGAGGAGAGCTTAGTGAAGTTGAGGCAGAGGAGGAAGTTGGCGCCGTGGAGTAGCAGAGGTCGGCGATGTGGAGCAAGTCGGGGTCGCGGTCGCCGAGGTTGGCGTCGGGTCGGCGACGCTGATGGAGGGCGGCGGCGCAAAGGAGGAGGCGCGATGGAGGGAGAGCAGAGAGGCGGCCGGAGAAAAGGGGTGGCTTGCCGGATCTGGATGGCAGCCGGTGGTAGTGGTGAAGGGGGAGTGGCGACGGTTCGGATGAAGAAGGAGTAGGGCAGCAGGGGCGACGCTCGCCGGTGGGAGAGAGGGTGGCGCTCGGGAGTAGAAGGAGGATGCGGCGGCGGATAGAGATGGTGCGCCGGCAGATCTGGTGGAGGAGAGGAGAAGGCGGGGAAGTGAGGAGGTGGCGGCGCTTGGATGGAGGAGCGGTGGTGAGTGGCGGTGCACGGGATTTGAACGTCGGTCGGTGGAGAATGAAGAGGCAAAGAAGGGAGGCGCACCGGATGGGAGATGGCCGGCAGAGGGGAAGATGCAGGGCGGCGAGAGCGCACCGGCGAGCTGCGGCCCGGTGCTCACCGACGGCCGGGTGTGAGGAGGAGGGAGGAGATGAAGCAAAGGGGAGGCCAAAGGGATGAAGAAGAACCGGGCTCAAGTTGTTCCCAGGCGGCGGCGGCGGTTTTTGAGGTGAATGGGGAATTTTGGCATTTTTGCCGATTAACCCTCAATGATTCTAGGGTTTACAAGGAGGTCCTTTCCCATTTGTGTTTTCTTCTGTTTTGGCCCTTCTGAGCTCCGATTTCTTCGCGGAAAGATCCTACGCATTCGTGTTGACGCGTACATCTGTACGGAGCAGTCCCGGAATGCCAAATTTGTCGTTTATGCGCCTCAATCGCGCCGGCCTGTAGAAAAATATAGAAAAATGTAAAATGATCCAAATTGAGCAATTAATTATAGAAAAGCGTGTAAATGATGATAAATGGTCCCAAAATGCGAAAAAATGAGAGTAAAATGACAAGTAAATATATATAAATATGACGCATATCATACCCCCAAGCTTTAAACGTTTACTTGTCCTCAAGTAAATGGCATGATATTATCGAACCCGGACAACAAGTCATTATGGTAAAAGACTAGTTAATGCATGTAATAAGTCAAGAGGCATACAATAATGTGAAATGAAATTATCTAACTCAAGTTTTGAGGACCATCCAAGATGAGAATGAATCAAGCAAAGATACCAAAGTGATAACTACAGTATTTGACCGAATCAAGTTACACACAAGTGTCAAAATGCACTAAGTGATCACATGAATCCAACCAAAATTGTAAGGCATCGGAACTAGGTATAACATCAAGAATGAGCATATCAAAGGGTCATGCTAAGGCATTTGCTATTTGAGACAAAGAGACTAGTACTTGCATGAAATTTATGAAAAAGCCCACACTTGAGCCATGATACATTTTTTTGTTGATATTTTTTGGCAAATTTAAAACACAATGGGCAATTATGCCACTTATTCAAACCCTTGGGCAACTTTGCCGCTTATTCACACTCACACTTCACTTGGGCAAGACTTGCCACTTATTCAACACATTTGCGAACCAATGTGACATAGTCACTTATTCAACACACACAACACAATGCATCACAATTTTTTTTCTTTTCTTATGATTAAGCATCTTTAACCGGTTTTCATTAATGCTAAGTAACACGTGTCCCGAGACATGGATACCTAGATAAATCAACCATGTTATTGGCTCAAGATAGGACTACCCCTTTCACAAATTTTGCATTCAAGTAAAGTATCAATATTTAAAATAACATATGCCAAAGCATGAAACTAAGATATAATCATTCAAGAGTCCATGACTAGAACCAATTCAATCCGCAAATGGTTAAAACACATGCGTAACTCGCAATGAATCAAATGCTATAGGATCACAAGGTTTCTAAGCACATCAAGGATAATAACTAAAGCTCAAGCTCTATAAAATGATGCCAAGTGACTTAAGACATACAAGGAACTAGTGACAATATAGCTCAATGAAAATTTTGGCATGACCTTTCTTGATTAATCATGGCATGGGCTCACATGACCAAGATATACAATCAAGCATAACATGAGAGCAATAGTAAAGGCCATATATCATCAACATAAGCATAATATGAAGCACAAGAATGACCATATATCATCGACTACACGACAATAAGCTCAAATGCTCACAAATATAATACAAACATGCTAGAACATCATCCATACACATACAAGTCCTCCCCCAAGCTTAAATTGAGCAATGAATCAAGAATGTGCTTAAAGGGGTAAGAAACAGCTCACCGGGTATATATGATGAAGTGAAATAGACAAATCATCCCATGGCTTCTCGCATGTACAAGGATGAGGATCTAGCACGGGACGTGAAAATAAAAAGAAAGAAAAGAAACCAAAAAAAACTAACAAAAGGTAGGGAAATAAAAAGATAAAGAGATGCTCATTTGGATGTAGCAGGAGGAGGGTCAAGGACGGGACATGGAAAAGGCACATGTCCGCCCTCCTCATGAAACAGCATGCCTCGAAATCCACCCGGATCCCAAGGAATATCGACTCGAGTCAAGTCCACTCGTAGTCGATGGTACACAAGTGAAAGCCTGCAAACAACCTCAAAGATATGGAAAGTATGTGTGATAGGGTCGACGCCCTCTAAGTCATCAATAGAATATCCAATCATGTAGGTATATCGATAAAGTACATCATGAGGACTATAAGTGCGATGAGCACTATCAGCAATAGAGTATGTCTCGTCAAAGCAAAGGAAATCGAACCTGGGGTGGTCGGGGAAGAGTTTTCATACTACCTGAAGTGTAGGTGAAGTAGAATGCACGGTAGTAGAAACCTCCAGAGGGGCGATGTCGACGAAGGAAGTAGCTGGTGGTGGATCAATAGAAATGTGCTCCTCCTCAACATCGGAAGCAGCCCCCTCATCAAGATGTGGAACCTCAGAACTCAAAAGCATATCCATAATGAACTCGTCATCGTCTGGCACAAAGCTCTCATCATCTAAATCTAGCTCATCACAACTCAAGAGTGGATCTATCGTAAACTCATCCTCATAGTCAGGAGTGAAACAATCATCATCAGGAGGTAGGTCCTCGTCATCTAGCTCAATGAACTCTCTCTCGGAGTCAATAGGCGAAGGATCCAACTGAGGTGCCTCTAGGTGTATCTGTGGTGTCTCCAACAATAGGCCCTCGCTGGCAAGATCAGGTGTAAGACTAGTAGGCTGACACTCATCTCTATCCAGAAGTATCTCTGTGGTGCTAATGGAAGGCTGCGAAATGGTAAAACTATCCACACAAGTAGAACTGGTGCTCATAATCGCCTCAATCTCGTCCTGAATCGCCATCGCACGATCACCACTAGGAGGCACAGTCATCAATTCCTTGCATAATACATCAAGTCTGGTAGCCTGATCTTCATGTGAAGGAGGTGGCTCATGAGACTGCTTTAGGAACTCAGACATAGGAACTGTAAACTGGCTCGGTGAAGGCATAGGTAAACTACAGGCAGGATGTGTCGGATCCAATGCGAAGCAACTAGTCATTCTACTCTCATGATCTCCTATAATCCTAGAAATCCTCTCCTCAAATCTAGACAACTGATCGAGCTCAGGAGTAGGAGTCTGATGATGAGGTACAGGATAGTGCTGGTGTGACCAATGAGAAATATCCTGATCTCCATATCTAAAACCCTGCAATGGTGTACTAATAGAAAATGATGAGACATCAGGGTTGTTGTTTCCATATGACAGACTCGAGTGCTCAGGCCATCCAGGGTGATAAGTGTCAGGGTATGGCCCACTCGGCTGAGAAAAGCTCATCCCGTAACACTCTGGAGTGGACAAATAACCACGCTGGCACTCAGCGGGTGAATGGCCCTGAAAACCACAAGTCTGGCATATAGGAACAACTGGAGAGCGGACGTCTGATAAAGAACTATACTGATCATGCCCGCTCTCTAACACAACTCCTCGCTCTAAAGCATAGCGTTTTAACTGACAAGACAATAGATTTACCTGTTCTTGAAGAGTATCATAAGTGCTAGGGGTGCTCATAAAATCATGAGAATCAGAATAGTAAGCCATAGCCTCAATAAGTACCTATATCAATCAACCTGCGAGAATGGATACGAAAATCGCAAAAGAGAGAAGTAACTAGGGAAAGGGTTAGGGATTAGCAATATATCACAAATATGACAATGACAATATGAAAGAGGTCAGCACAAACACAAAACAAGCAAAAGAAAATAAACGACCTAGTCTATAGCCTAACACTGTCGCTCTAAGCTAATCCCCGGCAACGGCGCCAAAATACTTGATCGTGCAAAAATAGCACACCCGCAAGTGCACGGGTTGCCATTGTAATAGCGGTGAGTGTCGTGTTCTCCACAGGGACTAGACTGAGGCTACCGATGCTCAGCTAAAGCTAGGTCAAACGAAACGGGGGAGAAAACTAAACCTACAACGACTACCGAAGCAGCCGAACGAACGAACTACCAAACGAACGCTAGCTCACACAGATGAAACAACGAACGAACTAAACAAAGGATGACGGGATGAACGACCGTATGAATGGATGTCGTACGACCGAACGAACAACACGACGAAAAACTACACAAACACGCACGAACTACAACGACTACAAGAGCGATGACACGACTACCGTCCGACGACCTAACTAACTACCGACCGCAAGGCAGAAAGAGGTAGTCGAGAAGCACTGGGGGAGTCTAGAAGCAAGGAGGGAGAAGATGGTCGATGGCTAACTAGATGACAACGGCAGGACAAACAAACAACTACGACGAACACACGCACGACTTAACTATTGAATGACCGCTGAGAGAAGCAAAGAGGGAGGTCGAGAAGAACAAAAAAGGATCTAGAAGCACTAGGTGGGCCGAGACAGCACGGGGAAGGGATACGGTCGCCGACTCGCTAAATCGCACAACAAAAACATCACAGAAACTAACACCCCATAAGCACAGGACACGAACACTAAACACAGACAGACACTAACGCAAATTACTAACATCTAATTTAACTAACACAAAGATCACTAACATCAAAACAGATAACAAATTACAGGAACTGATTGTATAATTAAACTACTGCAACAGTATCAACACTAGAATAACAGCAATTTTAAAACAATCTCTGAACAATTTTAGAGCAAACAGAGAAGCATATCCTCTGATCACATGCATCCATCATAGAGAGACATAACAGAGCACAATCACATTGCTGCCCAAACATTCACATTTCATATAGCATCACTAATCAACAGTTAATAGTGCATAATTAATAGAAATTAGCAGTTAACTGAAGCAATCACTGGGCAATAAAAGACGGTAAAAAGAGTAAAGGAGAAGAGTTGGAGATAGACCGAAGAGCAAGAACTAGTAGCAGAGGAGGGCTCGGTGAAGTTGAGGCAGAGGAGAGAGTTGGCGCCGTGGAGTAGCAGAGGTCGGCGATGTGGAGCAAGTCGGGGTCGCGGTCGCCGAGGTTGGCGCCGGGTCGGCGGCGCAGATGGAGGGCGGCGGCGCAAAGGAGGAGGCGCGATGGAGGGAGAGCAGAGAGGTGGCCGGAGAAAAGCGGTGGCTTGCCGGATCTGGATGGCATCCGGTGGTAGTGGTGAAGGGGGAGTGGCGGAGGTTCGAATGAAGAAGGAGGGCAGCAGGGGCGACGCTCGCCGGTGGGAGAGAGGGTGGCGCCCGGAAGTAGAAGGAGGATGCGGCGGCGGATAGAGATGGTGTGCCGGCGGATCTGGTGGAGGAGAGGAGAAGGCGGGGAAGTGAGGAGGTGGCGGCGCTTGGATGGAGGAGCGGTGGTGAGTGGCGGTGCACGGGATTTGGACGGCGGCCAGTGGAGAATGAAGAGGCGAAGAAGGGAGGCGCATCGGATGGGAGATGGCCGGCAGAGGGGAAGATGCAGGGCGGCGAGAGCGCACCGGCGAGCTGCGGCCCGGTGCTCGCCGGCGGCCGGGTGTGAGGAGGAGGGAGGAGATGAAGCAAAGGGGAGGCCAAAGGGATGAAGAAGAACCGGGCTCAAGTTGTTCCCAGGCGGCGGCGGCGGTTTTTGAGGGGAATGGGGAATTTCGGCATTTTTGCCAATTAACCCTCAATGATTCTAGGGTTTACAAGGAGGTCCTTTCCCATTTGTGTTTTCTTCTGTTTTGGCCCTTCTGAGCTCCGATTTCTTCGCGGAAAGATCCTACACATTCGTGTTGACGCGTACATCTGTACAGAGCAGTCCCGGAATGCCAAATTTGTCGTTTATGCGCCTCAATCGCGCCGGCCTGTAGAAAAATATAAAAAAAATGTAAAATGATCCAAATTGAGCAATTAATTATAAAAAAGCGTGTAAATGATGATAAATGGTCCCAAAATGCGGAAAAATGAGAGTAAAATGACAAGTAAATATATATAAATATGATGCATGTCACCCGTGCTCTCTGGCGGTGTATGGCCCGAGGAACACGCGCGCGGCGCGCTCCGCGTCCTCAAGGCAAGTCCTCTAGGGCTTGGCCAACCGTCTCAACCCTAAGTCTTGCCTCCTCTCCCCTTTTTATAGGCTCACAAGCGAACCCTAGACCTTAATGGATCCTACCATTAGTCCAAGCAGGGGATAACCCGTTAACCCCACCTAACACCGGGTTTTCTATGCTTCTCAAAGCAGCTTACATGTGGCCCCAATGACTTGTCGTCAAGCCTCTCACGCATCCTGGTCCGACCGAACCGTCCTTGCTTGCAAACGACCAAGTCACTTGGTGCACCATGCCCTTTTCCTCGTGCATGATGGTATCCAGCATCCTTGACCATCTGGACCTCGACTCCTCCCAGGGCCTAGTCCTAGTCTACCTTGTCGTTGCCGGTCATGTCCACCTCAGGTAGCTCCTGCTCTGGTTCCTCATCATCCTGGTTTGCAACCACCTCACCAGTCTCAATCATCTTTGGCGTCTCTCTAACCGTTCTAGACCTCAACACTTCCCTGTGCCTAGTCCTGGTCCTTCCACGCCTCACCATGACCTAGCTACGAAGTCCTGCAACCAACACAAACAAGCAAACCATCACGTAGCACTATATGATACACAAAGATCATCAATTTGCACAATCAAAATGTATGCACCCAAATTATTGATAATCCAAGCAATATCCTCATGTGCATAAAGCAACAAACACCCTGCTCAACCCTAACCAAAACACCAGAATTCCAGTGAACCATCTCAGCATAAAGACTGGTCTAACATGACTTATGAGTACTCGGATGCATAAGAGACGAGGTACTCGTAGCCCACAAAGTTCTTCCAGCAGCTTATGACCACCAAACAAATTGCTACGACCATCGAGACCACAAGCTACAACTATCGATCACATTCAGACAGGGTTACGACCATCGACCGTAGGCTATGACTATCACTCACAGCAGTTGGTCGCTACAACTTACGACTATCGATCACAAGCCGCTGGTCGCTACGACTACCAATCTCATCCAGCCAAGGCTATGACCATCGACCGTCCCAAGGTAGTTTTGCCGATCGATCCTACTGACCACACGTCATAAAATCACCTACGACCACAAAGTTGTAAGGGCACTGCGACCACCAAGTCGTAGAAGCACCTACAACCACCAAGTCGTAAATGCTCCTACCGATCACCTACTCGAAAGGGCACTGCCGACCATCAAGTTGTAAAGCCAGAAGTCGTAGAGCCTACTGATCACTAAGTCATAAAAGTATCTGCAATTACCAAGTCATAAGACCTCTGTCGACTACCAAGTCATAAAGGCTTCTGCAACCACCAAGTTGTAAAGACCCCTGCCGATCACAGAGACACACAGCAGTGGACGTAGAGAGCAAGGCGTAGTCCATAGACAGAACAACAAGAGCTCTAGAAGTCAGACAGAGAGCCAACAGCTGCTTAATCCTCAAAAACCAAACTCAACCTCTCTAGATCAAGAGTCAATTACTCATCACGATGAATTTTTGAGAGCGACATTCACCCCCATCTGTCGCGAATCTCGATCCAACAGTATATTGACATGGTATTGAAACAGTTCAACATGCAAGATTCTAAGAAGGGCTTCTTGCCCATGTCACACGGCATTAGTCTTAGCAAGACTCAATGTCCATCGACACCTGATGAGCGAGACCAGATGCATAAGATTCCATATGCTTCTGCTATTAGGTCTATTATATATACCATTCTTTGTACAAGCCCAAATGTATCATATGCTCTAAGTGTTATAACTAGATATCTGTCAAATCCAGGTAAAAGTCACTAGATATCAGTAAAGAACATCCTGAAATACTTGAAAAGGACTAGGCATGCTCTCCTTATTTATGAAGGTAAGGAAGAGTTGGACATAAATTGTTACACTAATGCTAGCTTCTAAATCGATAAAGATGATTTTCGTTCGCAGTACGGGCTTGTGTTTTGTCTTAATGGAGGACTAGTGAGCTAGAAAATTTTCAAGCAAGAGATAGACCTCTATTGTGATAATAGTGGAGCCATTGCACTAGCCAAAGAGCCTAGATCATGTCAAAAGTCTAAACACATACTTCAGTATTTTCACCTCATTCGTGAGATTATTGATAAAGTGATGTGAAGATATGCAAAGTGCACATGGATTTAAATATTACTGATCTATTGACTAACCCTCTCATGTAGCCAAAGCATGAGGCACACACAAGAGCTATGGATATTAGATATTTACATGATTGATTCCAGTGCAAGTAAGAGATTACTAGTAATATGCCCTAGAGACAATCATGGAAATGATTATATCACTTCTATATTTATGATCTTTTTGAATATTATGTTATTATGTTTCTTGAATGAATCATCATTTATAAAGGTTAGCAAGTATGTAACTTATTGGTGAAACTCTGTATCTGTAGTGTGATATCATTCTAAAATCTCCGTGGTCAAATATCACTAGTTGGGACACTAATGATTTATAGATCAGTACATGTATTGATTAATGACCATGTTTCACCAGTCATATATATGGGGATATCAAATCAATAATATGGACATATGTTAGAGAACATGGTGTTAGATTGACCCACCTTGAGACACTTTTCAGATTGTTATGTGTTATCAGTTAATCTCAAGTAATGATGATGTATAATCCTTGTGCCTGATATCAGCATAATATCCTACATGTGTAATAGTGCACTTAGGGGTTGCCAAACACTACACCTAACTAGGTAGTTATAAAGATAGCTTTCGGGTATACTATGAAACATATGGAGAAAAGTGACTGGTCAAATATGATATTTGCCCTTCCTACATAATACAAGAGATATCCTTGGGCCCCTTGATATGATCAGATAAAGGAAGTGCATGGTCATACCATGAGTGGTTGAAGAGTCGGCCACATGAAGTTATACATCACTAGATCAAGAAAAGATTGAATAGTCCATAGATGACACATTTCTCACATGGAGTTCGATTGGATGTCGTAAGTTAAAAGGAGAATATGCAAACAGGTTGTTTAGTCTGACGAGTTACAGACTAATACTATGGGTGTACTGACTGGCTGTGAGCTGGTCGAACATATCACAAACTAGTTTGCAAACTGGTCATATGGGGATACGAACTGGTCATAACCAGATACAATATAGTCACAAGGAGTTATGATCTGATCGTAAGTGAATATGACTTGGTTGTAGATTATATTACATAAGCTTTGTCCAGATTGATCTTTCTGTATATTTGGGGGTTGATATGTTTTACTAGGGATCGCTACCGACAAGTGATTGAAAAGATGTTTCTGAGTTATAACCAAGTATACATGAACCTACATGGGCTGGGTTCTTTTGGACTTATAACTTATAGATTTTGGTTTATGCTACAGTAACTAGCTTTTAAACGGTACGTCTTTTCAAGACAATGTCTACAAGATGATTATCGAATTCATCTATGTCGATCAAAATCACACGCGAGTATCTCTCTTTGTACTCTCTCTTGCAAATAGCCAAAATTTAAAATTTTAATCCAAAAGCCATAATTTACAGCCCAAAAGAACCTACCCCACACTTAACAGGTTGGAACAGTTAGGATGTCTTCGAAGGCTCTCCGAATGGATCCAGTCAAGGGCTCTATATAAAGAGGTGCCTTAGGCTATGGGTAAAGAGGGGCAAGACAGAGAGACATTGTTCCATCCACCGAAACCATATCCGTCTCCTTCAAAAAGCCATGTTGTGTGCGCTGGTGCTAGTACACCGGCGTATGGTGTTCCATCCCCAAATGTGTGGACTTCACTAGAGGCGCTGCTATGACTGCGACATTGATTGGGATGATCCGAGGAGAAGACACAATCCGCTTGTGGAGATCACTACTGCTTAAGGACGATCGCCTTCCGAGGACACTGATCGAGGAGGGTCGCCTTCAAAGGATGCTGATTGGGACGTTAGACAATCCACTACTTTCACTACATCGACGCCCGCTATATTGAACCGGGCTACTTCAACTCTTCTTCCACTACACTGCACATCTAATTGTAACGATCTACGATCTCTTACTTGTATGGCTTTTTAGTTTACGCGGTAGAAATTTTAATTTACACTAATATAGCTTACTCATATTCCAACCGTGAGTTGTAGCTCTTCTTCGTCGTCGTCGTTGCGACCATGTAAGCTATAACTCACTGTTCCAATTCGACAAGAATTGGACCAAGCTAATATCTCATCAGAGAGGGACAAGCGATGCGACTGATGCAGTTCAGAATCAGATCCCTGCGAAATTAACGTCCCGTATTTTTCTCGTGTTAATTCTAAACACAGGAAGTTCTGATAGATTATTGATGCCGTCCGATGGAACACATCTACTGGACTAGTTTCAAAGTCGTTCCTACCTTTTTGTTTTACCATTTTTTTGGCGTGGTTACAGTTAATTTTAGCGATTGATCCGCTTCATACACTGAATGCAAACTGTTCCTACCTCCCAGCGGCAGTATGTCAGAGGTGAACTTACTGCAGCCAACAGGCACGCCAACAACCAGTGCACGTCGACGGTAAAATTTGACAGCCACGCCAAAGATGATAAAACATGACAGGCTGAGTTTGCTCCAAGAGATATGGTATATCCATTTCCAAACAAACTTAAATTGCAATGAAAATCGATGTCCAAATCAGCAGCCAAACGGCATGCGGTCCCGTACTCCAGAAGCCCAACTCACGGAAGCCTGTCACTTGGCCCACCTAATACTCCCACAACTTTGTTTTTTATTTTTTTTCAGATGTGCATAGAAGCTGTAGGTAGCTAGCCGCAAACACACTGAGTTGCACTGAAATGTCTTCTTAAAAAAAAGCTGTTTCCATGTTTGTCCTACATCTCATCCGAACGTGTGATATCCTGGTACCAACCAGGGGCGGAGTCAAGAATTGGATATGGGGGGCAACATGGATCTTCAATAATTAGGACCCCAGCAAAGTCTAAGTTTGTGCACTTGACCTCCTGAAACAAATGCTCAATTATTGAATGACATAAGTCAAAACATCACCTGCGGCGCTAGATACATAGCGAAGAACTCATATCATGGAATCTGATATGCTCCACCTGGAGCACAAAACTCGGCAAGCAACACTCATTGGAAGAGCAACTCTTGAATAAGAAAGACTGGAACAGTCTTATTGCATGTGTAGCAATCACGTACGCGAAACTACCGATTTCAAAAGTAATTGAATTCCATGACATGGTTAAAACTACTCCTATAAAACTATTTAGATGAAAGAAACTCTTGTGAAATCAATGGAGAATATACTGCAGTAGACCCCTCATATCGAGTTACAACAATTGAAAGACGTTGTAGTATCCATACAAAATCACGTAGCACCTCTCTTGGTGCACCTAGCATATTCCTTCAAAATCACGTAGCAGTGCATGGCCTTCAATTTACTGTAGCTTGTGTTTTGAGGGTTCGTGCTTTTTTTCCTTATTTTCCTTGGTGCTAGCTTCCAATGACTTCTCCCTATCTCATTTGTGTGCTTGACTGATGCATGAAGGAAGAAAGAAATCCACTACTCTCTCTAGGACTTGCTTTTCTTCTCTCCTTCTCGCAATGCACCAATTGACCGGTGGAAGGGACTTGAAGTCATGCACGAGAGCCTCCTATTGCTACGCTATGCTCCGGGCTGGTTGCACACGGACCGAGGAGAGGAGAGGAGATGGGCTATTGCTGGATCAGCCTGCATCCAGTGGGGGCCGGGCTGCATGCCTGCATGTTGGATCGTTGGGGGTGCCAGGCCCCCGCCGCCCCCCCCCCCCCCCCTCCGCCACTGGTACCAATGTACAGGTGAAAAGTGTCAGATACTGAAGAGATATGTGATATGATTCAATCCACTAAAAATAACGGAGCATGCGGTGCTACTGATACTAATCTCTATTAATATAAAATAAGAGTTTATTCATTCATCATCCTTTTCTATTCTCTTTGCACATGCCTTCTTTGTCAAGCCTGTTTTGGTGTATAGACGCTTCCTCGGCCCTACTGAGACAACAGCCCACGTCCCATATATATCACAGTTCTTTCTTCCTCCATCTCTCGCCTCTCTAGTGAAAAACATGTGCCGTTCCTCTTACAGGTTACAAAGGAAAAAAGAAAATGCAAAGTGTTGTTTATTCACTCCTTCCAGAACTATCGCACTTCTTTCTTCCTCCGTCTCCTACCATGAATTCTTTGTCTTCTGCAACCCAACCATTCCATCAAATTCATCGGTGTAATAAGCACATGTGTAGTATTCTTCTCTGACAACACCAATTTGAAACTGCCTCAACCGTTAGCCACCTGTTCACTGATGGCAAATTGGCATGGAGGCCACTCTTCACTATTGTTAAAAAGTTTTTTCTAGCCAATGGTCTCATTCATTTGATCTCCGGCGAGGCGACGACGGAGACAGCGTTGTGGCTCTATGACGTAAGGCGGCATTGCCTTGAGGAGATCTAGGCGGTGCTGATTGAGGTAGTAGTCGGCTCAATTCGCGTGCCAAGGGTGATGACGGAACGAAAATGTACACTGTCGAGGTCAACCACTAGGACATGCAGTATACCGGCACGGACGACGAACGGAAAAGTAGAGTACACCAGCTTAGATGAGGTGTACATCACCAAAGGTGAGAAAAAACCGCGAAGCCGATAAGGTCAAGGAGGGCAAATCCAGAGCAGTGATCTCGGCAACAGATCTGGCCATACCAACTTCGCTCTTAAAGATAAGATGTCACCCTCTTTTTAATATTCATCTTATGATTTTAGTCACGTTTGATAATATGAGTGATCTTTTAGAACTCAGTTGCAAGTTGCAACTATGGTTATCTTACTAGTTAAAGTTGCATTTGCACTCGAAATGCGCCATAGTCCCATTTCACAAAAAAAGGAGCACTGTGAACGGGTAATTTCAGAAGAAAACTTCAGAATTTCGTATATAGTGAGAACATACAATTGAAGTATACCCTCAAAACACTTGGCGGGCAAGTATACGGAAGGCGACCGGCAGCGAAGAACGACGGCGGCGGCGGCGTCTCCTCCCTTCCTTTGTTTGCACCGGTTGGGGAGGGACGAGCGACTGCAACAATAGATAAATGCGACAGGGGCCCCGGTGGAGACCGGCTGCGCCCTCGACGACTTCGAAGGCCGGCGGGGATCCGGACGCCGAGGCCATCGCTGATGTCCGATCCTCGACGGCGGCGGCTACAGATTGGACGGAGACAGGCTTGGGTGGCGGCGTGGGCTAACCACCGCCTCGTCTTGGATCCTCTCAGCTACTCTCCACCAAAGCAGCGGCAGCTCTGATGTGGACGCAGGCAAAGGTGTCCGGAGGCTATCTCTTCAGCCCATCCCGTGTTACTTCTCCCTCTCGATCTGTCCTTCATCTTCATCTTGTTCCATGGCTTCCTCTCTCGCTCACACCAGGCGACGGCCACACACGGTAGCGTGGTCAACAGTTGCATCGGCCAGCGGTTTGACGAGAGGGGGGCAGAGGAAGACAGGGTGATGGCGGCGCCGTGCCGGCTCGGCTCTGTTGGCATGTGGCGGCGCCGGCACAAGAAAAATCTGTCCCTTTATCGTAAGAGAGAGCTATAGGTTGTGCATTCGTGGCTATTAGTCGGGCTGGTTAGGCCAGCCCACTACTCCACTTCTCCAGCTCGTTTTCCTTCACTTTCTCTTTCAAAAATCGCACCAAGTTTTCCATAAATTTCTAATACACATGGCCAGTGATGGACCAAGAACCTAATTTTAGAGGGGCCTAATGAGATATGACTAACAAATAATAAACAAACTAAATATAAATCAAACCATCTTTTACAGCCTAAAATTATACATAATTAGAATAAAGATATAGTAAAAATACAAAATACATCGAAGATTGTACCTCGGTAATGGATAATGTGCCTCCCAAAACCCATAAATATATGTAAGCAGTTATCTGTACACCAAAATTAGTAAACTTAGTGATGAAATCAAAAATTACGATTGTGAATAGTTATAAATATTGAAAAAAAGATGAAACATACCACTAGCTACTAGCTAGGATTGAGTAGTAGTAATACAAGTATGAGGCAATAGCATTCTACGAGATTATATTTTGAAAGCGCTTTCTAATTCTATCATCACTAAGACTTCTAAAAATCTCTCGCTCAGTGTAGCATATCATAAAGTCACTGAACCACTCATCTGCTACTCTATTGCGCAAATCTGTCTTGATAATATTCATTATCGAAAAGATTCTTTTAACTGATGCCGTTGCCACTGGAAGGATCAGTGTTAACTCAATGAGGCGATAAACCAATGGGAATGTTCTATTTTTTTCCTATTTCAACCATCTTTTGAGCTAGCTTTGCAATATCACCACATCCATAGAATTCTACACTTCTCCTAATATTGAGAACAAAGATATGAAGCTAATTTCTTAACAATAAACGGTCAATTATGTTGAAATCACCAGCATAAATCTCAGTAAGTCGAACAAGCTTATTTATATCAAACTTAGAGAAAGAGTCTCTTGGATCAAGACAAAACATGCATACCAGTAATTCTGAAGAAACTTCATTAAACCGATAGTTCATCTTTGATGTAATGGCATCTATAGCAGTAATAAAAATATTAACATGGTAAATAGTGAATGTAAGTCATCGTATGCTTCCTACGTGCAAACATACCTCTAACTGGAATGTATTCTTCCATATTTGGCACATGAATCTCATTTGCTTCACAAAAACTTTTCACTTGCTGGAATAATGGCTCCCACCCATTGTCCCTCATGTTCTGCGAGCGTACTTTCACATCTAAAAGCAAATCTATGGCTTCAACAATATCTTGATCATTTCTTTGCAAAGCAAGTGACAACTCATTTGTAATGCTTAGCAAGTCTATCAATAAATGAAAGATAAAAACAAATTCAAAGCTTTCTATTTTCTGTATCAAACCTAATGCTCCATCATGACTTGATGGTTGACATGCATCTTTACTCACAATCTCTAGTACCTTAACACTGCCTCCCATATTTGGTAAATACGCAGTAAAGTTTTTAGATGAGAGCCCTATCTAGTATCTGAAGGTCTAACTAGGCTCATTTCTTGATGCAACCCTGTACCAATGACAGCCTTACCAGTCTCTAGTTTCTCCAACAAAAGATCTTGTTGCTTTGCGCACAAGCTCCTCCATAATCACCTTCATGACCTCTTGCGCACAAGCTTTCGTAAGATCCTTTTGAATTTTTGGATAAATCATCATACAATGTAAGGGAGCTTAGTTGAATACTTTCTTCATTTCCTTATTTTTATCTCTGTACCATTCAACCAATTATCTAAAATTTTCCTTGTTGATGGAAGTTGAAGATTCATCGTGTCCTCAGAAAGCTTCACCTTGCATTAGGAGAAATCTTGCACAATTTGAAGAAGCAATCAAACAAATTTTATATGCAATTTTTGAATCTCGTCCATGATTAGAAAGTCTTTGAGTTACACTTGCCCTCTAACTTTTAAAATCCATGTAATCCCCCATTGCAATGTTGTGATAACTATTAGGTCTACCAATATGTTTATCGAATGTTCCTAAAGTTTTCTTCTGGTTGGAATATCATGTCTTTACTATTATAAAAATATGAGTTGGTGGTTGCTGGTCCGTTCTCCCTCATCTCTTCTCAGTCGTTCGATCAAATATCAGCCGTCTAGATCCGCATGTGATACGGGGTCGCCCGATCTTCTCGACGTAGGATCAAGATACTCACGTGGATTTGATGAATCGTAGTGATCTCCCATTGCCAATGTAAGAGTTAGCACTCTATAATTTGAGCAACCACACGTGCTGAACTTCACGACCTCCGATGAAGTTCCATCGCGCTCCCAATTTCCAACGAAAGGTTGAACGATCTTTATTTCAGCAAACTCCCAATTCCCTCAAGTTGGGTCGGCCATAAAAAAGAACAAGAGTATTTTATTATCAAATGTGGTCTGCCCTAAAGGCTGCCAATACAAGGCTTATATAGCCACGTGGGACGTTCACATGGTCCCCAAACCAAGTACAACTCAATCCTATATGGTTTTAGATACGAACTCTCACAAAAAGGAAACTATATTTTCCACCTGTCATATTGTTTCGGTCATAACTTTTTATCCGTGATGAATTGTAATGTGGGACTAGATCCATTGCGTAGCCCTTGAAATTATGTTTCCAACGAATACAAGAACACCTGAATCAGACTCTGTTTGTGAAAGTTATGGCCTTTTTAGTAACTGTCTGTCAGGCTGTCCTGAACCGAATCCGAATTGAATTCTGAGTTGAATCCGAGTTTGAATTGGATTGAGCATGTGGGAAGTCCGAATTTGGCTTGAAAATCTTATCCAAAACTTGTAGTTTAAGTCCTTGGGCTCCTCCCTTTTTGCTCTCCCACTGCATGGGTTTCTTTCCTCCTTGATCAGCTGCATGGGCTTCTCCATTGCTTTGGCCCCGGAATCATCACAATTTTCAAACCTAATAATAAACAAGAATTTGGCATAAGGTAGTATATCGTTCCCACGAATAGAAGGAAATTCATTAAGAAACAAATTCACCTGACAATATTTAATGTGGCTCAATACTTCTTTCCAGTGAAATAATGTATTTGACTTAAAAGTGCTAAGCATGTGCGTATCCGCATCATCCTCCCCTTCTTCAAGAAAAGCCGTCCTCGGCTTTTGATAGCCTGAAATTGTGCTAAACAAAGAATACAATGTGTATGCATGGCATATGTATTGGTCAGTTACACCCCTTCCGTCTTTCACATTATTATTACCTGGAGGTGTAGTAAGCAAAAAGAACAACACATATGCGTGGTATATGTATGAATCAATTATTGTGTCATTTTCATTCTCACTGTTTTGCACAAACCAATTGATACTACAACAGCTATCAAATGCATACATTGTAATGTTTTCATTCACACCAGCATGTAGGTAGTTCTTCCGCTCCTCATAGAAAAGGTCAGACCGACGCATGGGCTGTGCTCCTCCTCTTCTCTTCCCCACATCCTCTGCCTCCCGCAACCACTCCACCTCCTGCAACCGCCACCTCCTTCTCTCCCCGAACCCTCGTGTTGCGCCTTCTCCTCCTAGCGCCACCACCAATTGCTTCCCCGTACGACAGCATCTGGTCACAGTCCCCCTAACTTCCCCCAGCAGCGTCGCATCCCCTCGTCGCCGCCTCCCCAACGCATTTGCCCGCCGCCTCCTCTCCCCATTTGCCCACCGTCGCCTCCCCACCACCACCTCCTGCAACCGCCGCCTCCTTCTCCCCCGATCACTCGTGCCGCGCCTCCTCCTTCTCCTCAGTGCCATGGTCGAAGAGGGAAGTGGTCAACATCGAAGAGTCGTGGTCGAAAGGGACAGTGGTTGAAGGGGGTAGTGGTCAAAGTCGAAGGAGGCAGTGGTCGAAATCAGGGTCGTGATTGAAGTGGGGCCGAGCAGACTGGCACCGATAGTCGGGTTACAGGGCACAAGCACACCAAAGGCCTGCCAACGTACGATCACCAGCGATAGTCGACCGCTCCTGACCTACGATCACGCTCAATGGTCGACGGCTTATAATTTACGACCACGAAGTGTGATCGATAGCTTCTAATTTACGACCATGAGTACTGGTTGATGTGTTTCGACTTACGACCACGAAGTGTGGTCGATGTCTTCCGACTTACGACTATGAGCGCTAGTCAATGTGTTCCAACTTATGACCACAAACGATGGTCGTCGATTTCTGATGTACAACCATGAGCCATTGTCAAAGGCTCCCGATTTAGGACGACCACGATCGATTGTCGACCGCAGCCAATTTACGACCACCAGCGATGGTCGACCACTCCTGACCTATGATCATGCGCGATGGTCGACGGCTTCTGACTTACGATGATGAGGTGTGCTCGAGGGCTCCCGACCTACGACCATGAGGTGTCATCGATGTCTCCCGACTTATGATCACGAGGTGTGATCGACGACTTCTGACTTACTTGATGGATTTAAAAACTTTTAGAACATGTTTGTATGCATATTCTAAAAATTTTTACCACCCGTGAGTTTTAAAACATGTAGTATGAAAAATTTTAAAAATACATAGCAACGCACGGGCATTCAACTAGTTTTTGTAAATACATCACTACCAAAATTTTCAGGCCTTCCAGACTTCTTGAAAAATAAAACAATAGAAACAAAAGGTCACATCCTTTCCCATACTATATTTCAACCAATCATATTTATTATACCAAGATTGTTGAAATACCCTTGAACAATCATTGTGCATTTTGTGAGAAAAATTATGGCCTTTTGGTTAGGTTGGACCTCTAAACAAATACACTCTCATCACTTGATCCCTAATTTCATTGTCATACTCACTAATAGGTATGTGATTCGCCGGATCAGCGATGATTTCATAGGGACTAAAATCCACCCGAGCCTTCTTTACTTGACTCTCATTAGTATGAGGAGTACTACTTGTATTGCTTAAAAAATATTTATGCAATGCTTGTTTCTCCATTTCTTACAACTCTACGAATCGGAATCGCTAAATGGCAAAACAAGTATTCCACTCACCCTACTCAGGTACTCTACATATAATATATCATTGATTCACTATCCAGTCATCATTCGGCCAAATTTTCCTCTATAGCGGCGCAGCGCACTTGGTCTCCTGACTCTCCTATGCACCTCTCCCACTTCACCAGATTTTCCGTTTTCGTCGCCTGAGTCCTTAGTTCCTCGCTCCTCAGTCCTCACCCGGCGGCTCCACGCTCTGAGCTCCAGCGTCGACTAGACTGCCACCACGCTACCACGGTCCACGGATGATGGATCCCTCCGCTCCCAGCTGACTCACGATGCCTCTCATGGTCTCACCGGCTCAACACTTGGCGCGTCGGTGGCTCGGGCGCTCGGTGCCGACAGGATGCCCGGCGCCCTGCGGCAGGCAGGCGACTCTAATCTCCCTTCCTTTCCATAGGCAGCTCCAGATCTAGTGTTAGGTGCCCATACCGCCGGCCACCGGGCAGGCACCAACGTCGACCCACGGAACCACCACACCACTTGACCGCCCGACCGCCAAATGTGATTGTGGTTTGTTGATTTCTAGTTTGTGGTTTGTGGATTGTGGTTTGTGGCTGAATGTGACCGGGTAGGAGAAGGGGATGAATTCGAATAGATTATGGTTTGTTGATTTGTTGGAATTAGGCTTGAATGCTTGACGTTGCTGCGATGCCAAATTGGATCTGCCATGTGGTCATCTGGACTGATGTTTTGCCATTTTGGTGGGTTTTGCCGCTTTGCCCTTTTGCTAGTTTGCCCTCCAGTTCTTTGCTACAAGCCTGCATGCTATTGGCCCAGTTGTAGTGCCATGGCGTCATGCCTTCATCAGTTTCAGTGGCGCATGGCAGATTGGTAGTGGCCAGTGGCTGGTGGCACCCCTGCTGGAGGTAGGGGAACCTACTCTCCCGCCGGAGGTAGGGTGGGCGCCAGCCCCCCTACCTGCCGGTAGGTTCGCCTCTGCACATGGCACACTAATAAAGTTGACAAAGTCTGAAATTTCAAAGGGTATCACAACATTAATATTTTTTAATTCCTTTTGTCATGATCACAAAATAGGGCTCTAAAAATATTTCTTTTTTTTCCGGATTACAAGGTAGACAAACAGAAACATGGTAGGATTACCACGATTTTACATTTTGTTGCAATAGGAAGAATCCATTGCAAGAAAATTCCACGATATTATTTTTCATTTCGATAGGAAGATTCTATTGCAAGTTCTTCCAGCGGTCACAAATCATCGCAATATAAACCAATTGTTACCACGATTTTATTTTCTGTTGCAATATAAAGATTCTATTGCAACAATTTTTTAATTCTTACAATGGAAATTAATTTTTTACATATAAACTAACTATTAATATGAGAATAAAAATAATGGCCATAAATTTACTTATTATAACAGTTTACTTTGTTGTTGCAATAAATTGATTGCAATAGATAGGAATCCCTTGTGGTGCATTAAGTGTTTTTGGAAGATCATATACGATGGTTTGTGTGTGGCCACATGTAAATGCTTATTAGAGATAACGACATAAGGGCAAAATACATAAACTAGCATTACATCTGCATGCTCACCTTATAAAAGCGTGACAAGTTCGGAAAAGTAATATTATAAATTCGACCAAGGAGATTATCTTACTTCCCTTGCAATAAGGCAAATTGAGACGGATCAAAAGATTGGTATATCTAAATATCATATATATCCATTTCAACTCTAGAATTAAATTTTTGGGAACAAAATAAAATTGTAATTTTTAGGATTAAACGCCTGGTGTTGCCTTAACAACTTAGGACATTTCTTCTTCTTCTTCTTCTTGCGAGGAACTGATGACATTTCAATCTGTCAAGAAAATTATATAAGCACATGTTTTGATAAATATTGATGCACGTCGACGGTAAAATTTGACAGCCACGCCAAAGATGATAAAACATGACAGGCTGAGTTTGCTCCAAGAGATATGGTATATCCATTTCCAAACAAACTTAAATTGCAATGAAAATCGACGTCCAAATCAGCAGCCAAACAGCATGCGGTCCCGTACTCCAGAAGCCCAACTCACGGAAGCCTGTCTCTTGGCCCACCTAATACTCCCACAACTTGGGATTTTTCGTTTTCCTGCTCGCTCGTGCTCTCTCTCCCGCACACACAAAGGAAGACATAGCGGCCATTAGACGCGCAAGGAAGGACCACGACGGCAGGAAAGGATCACAAAAAAGTTTGCAATACTTTATCACATGAAACAAACTAAAGCTACCCTACTAATCCTAGCACAAAATAAACCCTCGAGATGCCGGCCATATACCAAAGTGTTGCTGTTTTTTATTTTTAGCTATGGCTTTTGGTTTAAATGGTATTATATAGCAGTTATTAGTTTTTTTTCTGGGATATTTAATTAAAGAAAATAAAAACTAAAAAACACCGTTATATCTCATGGATAATGCAAAGGAATAAAAAAAGACACATTAAAAAGCCAACGGTTTTTGGCTTCTGAAAGTCACGAGCCAGAATCTACCATTGTTTGGAAATGGGGTCGCTATGTGATGGAGATATCCTCTCATAAAACAAGTGATGAACATACTGATAAATATATGCTTTTCTTAGAAAAAAAAGAGGAAAGAATATATACCGATATATATACGCTTCACTGCGAGTAATTATATGTGCACGGTGCACGCATATATACTAGTATATGCGTTGTAAGCGTCTCAAGAACAGTATATATGGTTTGTAAGTGCATGCATACATAAGTCCTTGAATGCACATGTATATAGCTGCTAAGCTCGACTCTTATATCCAAGTTGAAGCGTATTATTACTTCCTCTGTTTCATAATATGTCTAAAACCCACCATTCAGACAGATCAAAGAGATATTAAATTTAAAAAGTTATTACTATTGATTCATACATATCTCTATTAAATAGCATACTACAACTACTTACTCATTTTTCAGCATTAAAGTTGTTGGACCGAAAATGGCGACAGAGGGGGGTGAATGGAGCTTTATTAAAAATTTCCCCGAGTAACCACGCAAACGATCAAACGGCCAAAAACAAGAAATCAGGAAGATAGTACCATGCTGCCGAAAGAAACACAGAGCAATGAATTCACATAAGCTTGTTGGCACTGCTCTGTCTGAAAACAGAAATTAAGAGGCAGCTAAATAAATTATCGACTTAATAAAGCCTCTCTGCCAAGACTACAAAGAGCACAGGAGGTAGTTTCAACTGAAAGCCAAAAGCAAATGGAGCTGCATGCATGAAAAGAAAACTGAGGACATGGTACTGCTGCAAGGTACTACGGCCGAAAGAAAAGAAATGCTAACAAAACCTGCTGGCCGAATCAATGACAAGAAATGCAATCTGTTCGGCAGTCACTAGGAAAGCTAGAGAAGAAATATATATTACTTCTTGGATGGCACAAGAAGGTGATCCATGTTACTTCTCGGATGACACAAAAATGATTGCCCGTGAGTAGCAAAAGAACTTCAACCATTCAAATTGAGAGCAACCAAAATAGGAGATAACCTACAAGTAGTATACTGCATGAAGATTATTTCATGCATGCAACATGGTTAAGAAGAGCCTAGATCAGCAAATAACCAGTAAAAATTTCAGCCAAAACCGAGATCATCTGGACTGCATGCAGAAGGGTTAAAAATAGCAAAAACAATTCACAAGGAGAAGAAGCAATGCAGCCAGCCAAAGGTAACGTGGAGGAAATTAATGCTAAAGAGGACTTGCTTGGCCAAATGAAGTACATGTACGCATAGGAGTTCCAAAAACAATATACAAGCTACTTGGTCAATGGATGTCTTGCTGCTAAACATAGAGAGAGGCATTAACTATTGGCTCCACTTCTCAAGAGATTCTTGCCGAGAAAGCAAAAAATACAAGACTAAATAGAGAAGAAGCAAGACTTCAGATCAAGAGGACAACTTGGCAGGGAAATAAAATAGAGAAGAGAAGAAGACTAAAAGCACAAAGAAAATCACAGAGAGAACATCACAAACACAAACATTCTCATATAAAATAGAGGAAGGGAGATGAATGATTGAAATATTGAGTTTACATCTCGATCTCTCTCTAAATCTCACTAAGTCCCTATACGCCCGGAGAGTATAGAGAGAACCTCTCACTTTCTCTCTTTCTCTCTTTCTCGATTATTCATACATGAAGTAAACCAACTAGAAACCTAATTCTTACACCCACTCTCTCTCACAATTCATGCTCAAAATCATGAAGGCTACTAGAGAACACCTTCTCTATTTATAGCCTCCACTAATGGGTTTACAACCCACTTTACCCATTAGCTCTCAACAACTCATGGCGCTTTATCCACAATCCACTCCCTTTAGTGCAGCTTTGCGTATTCAGGAAGCTTCCTTATTCCTTACTGTCCAAGCTACGCAGCTACCTCGAGTCCTCGTCGTCTTCGGCACACCCCGACCGCTCCGACCTCAGCACCACCTGCGCCTAGTCCGGTCCTCCCGTGCCTCACCACAACTCCACCTCGATGTCCTGCAGCCATCACAGACAAGAAACAAATCACATAGCACCGCTCGAAATATTGTAACCAGACAATACCACCAGAAGAAATACTCAACGCCCGAACCGATCAAAACGAAAAATAAACGACTTAAGTACGTTCGACCTAGCTCGACAAAGTCCGACCGAAACCGATTGTACCGTGCAATGACATGGTCCGAACCACACAAACCAAACTCAACTTTCCTAAAACAGATATCAATTACTCATCACACACACGGGGCACCTCCACATGGTCTATCAATCTCCCCCTTGATGAGTATATTGACAAACCCAGAAAAAGCACAAAGTTGAGTTTGTTTGAAAATGAAAAAGAGTCAAACATGGTCCAAAAGAAATCAACGAAGCTTATGACTATGTCGACAAAAGGAGCACCAAGACATAACATATAAGAGTGCTATCAACATCATGACAATACATGTATAGACAAGCTAAGCCAAAATAAGTCATGATCTGAAAATTAGTCGAATTTCATAGCATGTCAAGTCAACCAAGATCATAGTCTAGCTAGAGATATCCAAGGATGATGCTGTGAAAAGGAAGATAGAGTTGGGGAATTCGCCACACTTGGGGCGCTGGATTCCATTGATCATATAGAGATGTACATGCATGTATACAAGGCAAATAGTCATACAAGGAAGGCCTAAATATACAAGGAAGGCCTAAATATGGTTAGTGTTAAGTAAGGTAACTAATAACTAGGAAGGCCCAGATTTCATTCTCTAACAACCCCCCTCAGTCGATGCGGGGCGTCACGAACGCAGAGACTGTCCCGGAACTCATGAAAGAGATAGGACGGCAGTCCTTTGGTCATGACATCTGCAAACTGCTGCCTGGAAGGAACGTGAAGCACCCGAACATGGCCGAGAGAGACTTTCTCACGCACAAAATGGATATCGATCTCGATATGTTTCGTGCGCTTATGTTGCACCGGATTGGTGGACTTGTAGACGGCAGAGACGTTGTCGCAGTAGACAACTGTGGCTGAAGAAACGGGCTGATGAAGCTCTTGTAGCAGTTGGCGTAGCCAGCAGCACTCGGCGACGGCGTGCGCCACAGCACGGTACTCGGCCTCGGCGCTGGAGCGCGACACGGTGGTTTGCCGCTTGGACGACCATGACACCAAATTGTCACCGAAGTAGATGCAGTAGCTGGACGTGGAGCGTCGGGTGTTCGGGCACCCTGCCCAGTCCGCATCTGAGTATGCGGTGAGGGACGGTGTGATAGTGGAGTGGAGTTGGAGGCCGAAGTCCATAGTGCCCTTCAAGTACCGGAGAATGCGCTTTACCAGGGCAAGGTGAGACACCCGGGGAGCGTGCATGTAGAGGCACGCCTGTTGGACAGCATGCACAATGTCCGGCCGATTGAGCGTGAGGTATTGGAGCGCCCCGGTGATGCTTCTGTACTCGGTGGGGTCGGAGACCAGGTCGCCATCAGATGCTGAGAGTTTGCATCGGGTGTCAATGGGCGTCGACGACGAGTTGCAGTGAAGCATGCCCGCACGCTCCAGCAGATCTCGAGTGTATTGGCGCTGCGACAGGAACAGGCCAGTCGTGGAGCGGTGCACGGACACTCCGAGAAAATAGCTCAGGGCACCAAGGTCGGTCATGGCAAATTCCGCGTGAAGAGCAGCGGTGATGGAGCGGAGGAGCGCCGTGGAGGACGCCGTCAGAATGATGTCGTCAACGTACACTAGGAGGTAAGCCACCGCAGCACCCCGGCGAAGGACGAACAGGGAGGCATCAGATTGGGAGGCGACGAAGCCAAGACGGTGAATGTAGAGGGCGAACCGTTGATACCAAGTGCGAGGCGCCTGCTTGAGCCCGTAGAGGGATTTATGAAGTAAGCAGACGTGCTCAGGGCGTGAAGGATCCACAAATCCAGCCGGCTGTTGGCAGTACACGGTCTCTTGGAGGTGGCCATGCAAGAACGCGTTCTTGACGTCGAGTTGGTGCACGGCCCAGTGGCGAGAGACGGCGATGCTGAGGACCACTCAAATGGTGGATGGCTTGACGACGGGACTGAAGGTTTCGTCGAAGTCGATGCCCGGCTGCTGAGAATAGCCACGCACCACCCACCGGGCTTTGTAGCGAGCGAGGGAACCGTCGGAGTTGAACTTATGTTTGAAGATCCATTTTCCGGTCACCACATTTGCGCCGTGCAGACGAGGCACCAGAGCCCAGGTGCGATTGTGCTGGAGCGCCTGGAACTCATCCTCCATAGCGCGACGCCAGTGAGGATCACTGAGAGCGAGGCGGTAGGAGCGGGGCACCGGTGATATGTCGGGGCCAGTCACAGCCGACGGTCCAACATCAGTGGCGGCGAGCAGGTTGAGACGATCAACGGGGCGCACAATACCCGCATTGGCCCTGGTGACCATCGGATGCGGACCAGCGGCCGGACGCGGGACCACGGGCGCCGCCGCGGAAGAAGCGGGAACAACCGCTGATGGTGATGTGGACGGCGACGGTGGCGGCGACGCGGCTGCCGTGGGCGCCAACTCTGATGGCGGCAGGGACGGCGCAGTAGACATCCCAGTGGTCGACGTGGTCGGTAGGCCAACCGAGGAAGCCATCCAGGAATCATCAGGAGCTGCCGGTGCGGAAGCAGCTGGTGCGCTTGTCGGACAAGCTACAGGAGCCGCAGGCGACGACGCAAGTCCAATGTCCAGGAAGTCCAGCGAAGTAGGGAAGCCGCTCTGCTGTCGAGTGGAGAAAGGAAAAGTCACCTCGTCGAAAACAACATGCCGAGAGGTGATAATACGATGAGATGTTAGATCAAGACAGCGGAAGCCTTTGTGTGTGTCTGGGTAGCCGAGAAAAACACATGCGGTCGAGCGGGGGGCCAATTTGTGTGAAGCGGTTGCTGTGGTATTAGGAAAGCAGAGGCAGACGAAGACACGTATGTGGTCATAGGTGGGTTTACGTCTGTACAGGCGTTCATACGGAGTGGCGAGGCGTAGCGGCTGCGAAGGACGTCGGTTGAGGAGATAGGTGGCAGTGGCAAGCGCTTCGGCCCAGTATGGTGGCGGCATGTGGGCTTGAAAGAGAAGGGTACAGACGACATTATTTATGGTGCGGAGAGCTCGCTCGGCTTTTCCATTTTGCTGGGAGTTGTATGGGCAGGAGAGGTGGAGGACGATGCCGGTCTGGTTGAAGGTGTCGCGAAGAGTGGAGTTAAGAAATTCAGAACCATTGTCGCTTGGAAGGTTTGGAGGTTTTGTTTGAATTGAGTTCGGACGAAGGCTATGAAGTGAATGACGGTGTTTGTGACATCGCTTTTGTGTCGGAGAGGAAATGTCCATAGAAAGTGTGAGAAATCGTCAAGAATGACAAGGTAGTATTTGAAGCCAGAGTTGCTAAGAATTGGCGAGGTCCAAACATCACAGTGAACAAGCTGAAAAGGATGAGTAGTCGTGGAGTTCGAGCGAGCAAACGGAAGGCGTGTATGTTTTCCAAGTTGACAAGCATGACAAATAGCATGATCAATCTTATTACAAGGAATCAACTGGGAATGGCGAAGAGACTTCATAGTGTCACGCCCGGGGTGACCGAGACGGCGATGCCATAGCTCGGCGGAGGAAGACGCGAGCAGGCTGTACTGCTGGTGCGGGGTGGTGGCGCCGGATGGAAAGGAGTAGAGATCCCCTCCGCTATTGCAGCGTAGAATCTCGATCTTGGTGTGAAGATCCTTGACAGAAAAACCAGTGGGATCAAATTCCACGGAGCATGAATTATCGGAAGTAAATTTACGAACAGAAATTAGGTTGCGAACTAAGTGAGGAACGACAAGAACATTGTGCAGAACAAAGGGTGGAAGGCTAACTTGGCCAGTGTGGGTGATCGGAAGGGAGGAACCATTGCTGACAGTGACTCGAGAGAGAGAGCAGGGCTTAGGGAAAAGGAGTATACCGACGTCAGAGGACATATGTGAGGTCGCCCCTGAGTCGAGGACCCAGTCACCGGCTACCTGAGGTTGCATGGCCATGCTGTTGAGCGCGGCGATGAGGCCAGCTTGATCCCAACCAGTGGGAGCGGGTGCCGGCAGGGCAGGAGCCATCATGGTGGTGTAGGCTTGCGCAGGTGACGATGGGCGTGGTCCAAGCAGGCTGGCACCAGGATGACCACTGGGGGCGCTCCAAGGCGTGCCGCGCCACGTGCCCTGTGCAGTCTGGAGCTGGCCGGTGAAGGGGTTGTAGCAGATCCAAGGGCCGACGGTGTTGGAGGAGTTGTTGAAGCGCCGGTCGCCACCACGGTCGCTGCCGCCCTTGTGGTTCCTCCGGTTGTTGTTGCGGTTGTTGTAGTTCTGCTTTTTTTGGTCGCCGTTGCCGCGATCACCGCCATTTCGGTCACTGCGTCCCTGGTTCCCCTGGTTGCTGACGATGAGGGCAGTGTTGTCGTTGATGCTGGCCGCTGGCGCTCCCTTGGTCCCGATCTCCTTCAGGTGAAGCAGAGACCGTGTCCGAATGAAGCTGGGAAAGGGAGACTGCATGGGGATCAGGGTCTTCATGTCGGCATAGCGGTCGTTGAGACCACGGAGGGTGTTGAGCACCAGCGTCTCATCAGACATTGGTTGCCCCACATCGCGGAGGGCGTCCGCAAGAGACTTCATCTTGTTGCAGTACTGGGTGATGGAGGAGTCCCCTTGAACAAGCGAGCGGAACTCAGCGTCGATGAAAACGGCGCGGCTGAGCTTGTTGTCGAGGAAGAGGTCTTCAATGCTGGTCCAGGCGGCACGAGCGGACTGTGCGGGCTCCATGATGATGGAGAGGATCTCCTCCGACACGGATGCATAGATCCATGACCGGACGATGTAGTCTTCGCGGATCCAGTTGGCATCGGAATTTTCGGATGGCTCGGTGTCGGCGACGTGCTCCGTGAGTTCGTACTTGCCCAGCAGGACGTTCATGAACGTGCGCCACATGGAATAGTTTGATGCCTTGAGGTCGAGTGTGATGGGAACATGAGTTTTCATGCTAGCTACGTTGATGGCTTGGGCAGAGAAGGAAGTAGCAGGGGCAGCGGAAGGCGCAGAGGTTTTGGCGAGGGCAGCCGCTGTGCCGTCGGCGAGGGCCGGAGCAGAGAAGGGGTCTTGCATGATGGAGACTAGGAGCAGTGCTCTGATACCATGTGAAAAGGAAGATAGAGTTGGGGAATTCGCCACACTTGGGGCGCTGGATTCCATTGATCATATAGAGATGTACATGCATGTATACAAGGCAAATAGTAATACAAGGAAGGCCTAAATATACAAGGAAGGCCTAAATATGGTTAGTGCTAAGTAAGGTAACTAATAACTAGGAAGGCCCAGATTTCATTCTCTAACAGATGCAAACCATATCAATAAGCTAAGCGGAACCAAGAAGCTAATATTGAGTCAAATTAGAGTGCTACAAGCTCAAGAGTGAAACATTTGTTTAAGTACTTGTAACCTTTGAAATTTTAGCAAATTGAGCACAGATGACATATTTTCTTTTGAGACTTATGGTTGTTTCCAACCAATATTATAAAGTGGATCAAGGAGATTATCTTACTTCCCTTTCAAGAAGGCAAATTGAGACGGACCAAAAGATCAGTATATATCTAAATATGCTATATATTCATTTCAACTCTAGAATTAAATTGTGGGGAACAAAATAAAATTGTAATTTTTAGGATTAAACGCTTGGTGTTGCCTTAACAACTTATGCCATTTCTTCTTCTTCTTCTTCTTCTTCTTCTTCTTCTTCTTCTTCTTCTTTTGTGAGGAACTTATGGCATTTCAATCGATCAAGAAAATTATATAAGCGTACGTGTCTTCATAAATATTGATGCAGTTTTGCGTAAATAAATTAAAATCAAGGATGCACCCACTGTTAGGGAACCATAAAATCGGCATAGCATGACACGCCAGCTGCAGTAGCTGTGTCTTGAAAACAATTTGGCTTCGAAGAATGTAAGCAGAGAGGCATTCTGAACAGTGAAGTGGGTACATGTTCCTCAGGTAAACTCATAAGGAGACAAGCTAAAGAGGTAAGGAAGCTATATTAGTAATTGAGTCAAGAGAGAGTAGTAGGGAGCAAAAGGAGTAGGGGTACACATGCATGCCATGCTTTCTAAGTAGCTCCGACTCTGACAAAACACAGCCATGAGTGCAGCATTTGCACAGTTATGATTCCTGTGAAACGAAAAAGAAGCAATAGAAGTAACTTAACTGTGTCTTTGGAATTCTTGTGCTACAGCTGCATCTGCCACTGCACCTAGCAAGTTAGGAGGAGGATAAAAAAAGTACGATGAAATAGGTGCAATCCTTGTAGCGCCCTTCGTTGTAGGTGCAGGTGCAAATGCAGCCATATCACACCATTCTTGCCATATGCAAATATTGATCCAAGCTAGCTACTTGTATAATGAGACTTTCTGGAGTAACAAAAACTAAGAAGAGAAAGGAGAAGTAACTTTTGTACTTGGAATGCTTGTGATACAGCTGCATCTGCCACTGCACCTAGCAAGTGAGGATCAAGAACATTCAAGCGTGCAAATGCAGCTCACAGCTAGCTCTAGCTCTACCTTTCTTCCTTTGTAGGTGCAGGTGCAAATGCAGCTCTATCACATCTTGCTATGAGTTGATTCAAGCTAAATAGATAGGCAACTACAAAGCGCTTAGTTGGCTCTAACCTCTTTGGCTTACATGCAAAACCAACTATGCACAACTACATCTTATATAAGCCTTGGATAAATTAACAATGTCATTAATAATGGAGCTAGCATTGCGTAGTGCTTTACCAAGGCACGGTGCACCTTCGCACGTGGCCCATCGCCGCGGTTCACATGGGGCTTGCACGGCCGGCCAACGGCGCGGCGACACGTGCAGCTTCACACGTGGCAAACACCTGCAGGTCACAAGGGCCTGAACAGTTGGGTGATGGAGGCATGCGTGGAGCTACTAACACACATCGCATTACATGCACATCATGTAGCCCAGGTTCCTGCTGTGCGATTTGGCCGGGTGTGTGCCACAGGAGCTAAATATTCGCGTATCACTGCTTTCTCAGTGCAGACTTAGACCTAGTGTAGTGGACCATGGGCAGCACTGACGGCTCAGATTTGATTCGTTTTGGATGATATGAGAGAAACAGTGTCTGAGGTTTTTGTTTAAGTTGTTTGGCCATATATATAGGTGTATCTCCACATATTATTTCTACCGTCCATTTGTTCATTGAGATCAAACATCATGCAAGAAATAGAGAAATATATATAGCAGGACGGGTCTCGGAAGGAGAATGAATGGCAAAGATAGAAAGAGGAGGCCCTAAGATGTGGAGATTGTTGGAAATGTGAGCAATATTTTAATTCCAAATTTATTAGGAGACAAACACAATAAACTAGTGATGCAAAATTTACTACTAACAACAGGCTACTCATCATATTTTAGAATATACTAAAGAAAACAAAGTTGAACGTGCGCGCGAACGACTTACTCTTTCGCCTGATGAAGAGCAAGAAGCCGCGCAGGCTTGACGCAGTGCAGAACGCAGATGACGCAGTGCAGTGAGCGGTCGCGCAGATACGCTGCCCAGAAACCTTATTGCCGCCCCGTGCAGGGTACTCTCTGCGGCAACGGTTCAGAGATAGTTGCTCTCCCTTCTTCCAAGTGCACGCTGGGAAGAAAGTTAGATGATGTTTAGACGGCACAGCACAACAGCACAAGAGCAGAAAGTAGAGGAAGAATGGAGGTGCAAAATTCTCTCTTTTTTCCTGGATGTCTCCAGGCCCTTTTAAGGGCGCTGCAGTTATTCACTAGTAACTGCTGCGTTTTAAACAGAATTATGCACTGGTAACTGCCTCATCAAATCACAAATTAAGCAGTGTAAATTCACTTGTAACTGCCTCATTCAAATATTTGAATCTCATTCAAACAGAGAGAGAGTGAGGTGCATGGTTTATCAAAAATAAAGATGGACTTGGTCTAGTCACAAGTCACGCGATTTTCACACGAAAATACGCAAATACGCGCGCGCGCATGCGTGCGTGTGTGACTAGACAGAACCATTTTCATACCATCTCTATCCATGTTCAAGGAGTGGAGAGGACTCCACCTTATAAATCGGTCTTCCTCACCCTGCCTTAGCAATATGGTACTAAACCATATATGCTTTAAAATTAAGAAAATAGGCCATAATTAAATGGGCTAATTTCTAACAGAGATATTGCTCCTATATATATGTGTGTGTATTTACGTATGTATGGATGGATGGCTGGCTGGCTGCGACCTCCAGCATTGTGCACGTGGTAGCCAGGATCGTGCTTTACGAGTGAAAATTGGTAGGGCAGACAAGATATGTAAAATTTGCATGCAAATGCTAAGTAGTAAGAACGATGACTCTACTATTGACATACTGTACGTTGGATTTTTTTGGCTATAGCTGTGATTTTTTTTGTTTATGGCTTTTGAATTATGTTTGTTTGTGAGAGACAGTACGTGGATGAAAATAGTCACATGCGATCTTGACCAGTATATGTGAACTTAGTGCAATGTCTACTACAAGATACCTATCGACCTAGCCTTGAAAAGATGTACCATTTAATTAATATAGCAGGAAGTGATAACCCAAAGCCTAAGTTTGGCCGAACCCACCCATAAAGGTGCTACTTGTATACCAAGTGGCTAGCATGGGGCAGATGTGATGTCAGCGTTAAAAGTAATAGATAGTTTAACCAATATGCATGACACCCATGTCTTGCATATAATAGCAACGGTTCAAGTCACTACTACAAAAAAAAAAAGCTAATGCTAGACGCCTTATCGCATATAGTTGACCAAAATCGTTGGTATTAAATGCAATCACAGATAGTTTTGGTTTAGAGACTATCTATGTTGATGCCAGTGCTAAAAACCGTCTACGAAGATGAAATATCACAGACGGCTCATGGTGAAAACTATCTGTGAAGTATTGCAGATGGTTATTAAGAAGAATCGTCTGTGATATTACCAAATATCACATATTGTTTTTAATACAAACCCTCTGTGAAAAAACGTCTATGATACTTCACAGACGGTTTGTATTAAAAATTGTCTGTGATAATTAAGTCATCATAGACGGTTTGTATTAAAAACCATCTGTGATATTTTGCCATCTGATTTTGCCACCCCTTTATTCAAACTTTTAAACTGAAGTGACGTCGCGACCTCTCAACTACTAATCGATTCCACTACCCAAATACCATTATGGCCCTGTTCTTTTCAGCTTTTCTACATTAACTAACTTTTAAACGAAGTATATTTCAAGATAGGGTCTACTAGTTAATTATAGTACATACTTTACTGACTTTATTTATATTGGCAAAAACCGCACGTGAGTTTTTGTTACTCTGTAATCTCTCGTACAAACAGCCCAAAAGCCATAAGCCGCAGCCAAAAGCCACAAGCCGCAGCCAAAAAGAACAGGCCCTATATATGTTGCCCACACGCCTCCCCAAACACTCCAAATCGAAGCACCACCTTGCTACCTCCCCCAAACAAATTGAAGCATTGCCTTCCCCAACGGCACCGACTACCTTCCTGAGCTCCTCTATCTCCGATTGTGACCCCTCCCCTCTCATCCTTGATGCTTGGATATGAAGTTTTTTTGAAAGCCATGCATGGATAGCTCAAGCTGGAGGCAGATTTGGTGCTAGGCGGGGACAACAGCAAGGAGTGCACCTATGGCGGTGGATACCTCAAGTGCCAGGCCATCTTCTCCTACCTCACCTGCGTGGCCGCCGGTGCCACCAGGGTCTGCATCACCTACAGCCTCGCTTGCTACGATGGCCATGAGGTGACCCGTCTCTGTGTTCCAATGTATTTTGCCTTGTAATATCTTGTTGCTCTTATGGTTGAATGCGTTGGTTTTGGATGCAGCTGGAATGCGGGATTAGTGTCTATTGGGGTGAGGAAGGGAACAGGGCAACAAATGGTTTACAACCATGGTATACGACCACGGCTTACCAAAGCAACCAAACAACAGCATATACAATCTAAATAATGATCCACCAAAGACATAGCGCCAATCATAAATAGGCCTGCTTTAGTTCATCTGCATTCTCTGATTGCGTTGTTTTATAGCAATCACAGACGGTTCTTAACTAGAATCATCTGTGATAATAGACTATCACAGACAGTTCTTAACTAGAATCGTCGGTGATAACAGTTATCATAGACGGTTCAAAAACCATCTGTAATGCCCTTAGAGTATTACTGACCCATAAGTATAGATGGTTCAGGAAATCATCTGTGGTGACATTTCTGAACCGTCTATAATGAGATTTTCTGTAGTAGTGAGTCCCACTAATTAACAACATGTTAGGCATGTTTATTGGTGTATTTTGATCCCGTGACCTCTCGTTCATTTGAGCCTTAAGATAACTCTATTAACAAATCGCAACCTTCTGCAAAAAGGAAAAACCTTCCGCAAAAAAGGGGGAAAACACACATGCGGCAAAGGTACACAAGGAAATGAGTATCTGGTAAAGTATAGGATTGTCCGAGTTTTACTGGTTTTACATTTTCTTTAGTACCGACAATTTAATCTTTTGAAGCCAAAATGTGACACTTCACAACCACGCGTGTAACTAATCAAGCTTGTGTCACACTCCAATACACCACAAAATCGTTAAGACTATAATTAAATGTTACAAATTGAAAGAAAATGACAATTCAAACTCACCTACTCCTCCTTAGCTACAAAAGGTCTATATCGTTTGTATGTGGCAAAACCGTTAAAACTGATAGAGGGTTCTAGTAGAATTAAGGGATTCCATTGAAACACTTGAAAAAGAGATGCAGAAAAATGAGTTGCTATTAAAATTTAGGACTTTTGACCTTTTATATTTTGTTTGAATTTCAATAAATTAATATATTGAAAATCTAGAATGAAAATGACACATTAAATTAAAGGGGTTCATTGACGTGCACTTGACAAAGAGAAGGGGATTGAGTTGTATTATAATGTACTGCTTTCTGGCCTTTTATTGTGTTTATATTTTCTTGAGTTTCAACAAACTACTACTTTTCAAATTTCTATTTTGACACTAGAATAAAATAGTGACACTTCACAAACCACAACCACGTGTGTGCTCATCAATACCATAAAGGTGTCCTGGAAGCTTTTGAGTGCCTTTTTCTTAATGAGCACTCCAATTTTGGATCATTGGATCTCTATCCAAGGACTTTCGCCAGCCTAACTACATCTCATATAAAAGACCTCCTACACCCATCCTAAACCCTAGCCTCCACTAGCCCCCACCCCCACTTTCTCCAGCCTAGCTACGTCTCATATAAAAGACATCCTACACCCACCCCCACCCTTAGCTCACCTCTCAATGCGCTACCTCCATCCTTGGCACTAGTGTTGCATGCCTGCTGGTGAGCCGCCATTGTTGCCATTGTCAACGATGCCAATGTCCTATTCCCCATCACCATCCACTAGCCGGCCACTTTGGCTTCAGTAGTGCCATGGCCTCCTTCAACTCCCTACCTAACTTCATTGTCTCTACTCATAGACACGTTCTGCCAGTCGGTCGCTGCCCATCATCCTTCTATGTACCCCACAACCAGTGGCATCACGGTGTAACACCCCAGCCAATCCGTGACCTGGAATGCTACCAAACTAATAACATAATAAGGAAAAACTAATATTCATCTTACAAAATTTCGACAGAACCTCCTTTGTTTATTGAGTAAATCAGAGGTTCCAACAAGCATAATCAAATGATATGAATAACAGTAAACAATATATTCATTTATAAGCAAAAATGGATTATGTTCATCATCGCACTCATAACAATACTACTTAGATAAAGAACGGAATCAATGTAAAAGAGTTCTAATCTTTTATTACATTTTGAACCTGATAGACATTAATCAAATACCACTTGAATTATTCAGCAAATAGTGTTTAATGTTCTTTCTTTCTTCCATGGTGAATAGACCGTGCAAGTGCAACAAAACTAATCCTTCTTTATCCCCATGCATGCCGATCTCATGTAGATACCTAAAACAAACAGCAACCACAACAACAACAACAACAACAAGAGTGAGTTCAACGACTCAGCAAATATAATAAGTAGTAACAAGAATAAAAGTGAACATCATTTCACAAGTTTATCCATCAATCATATAAATAAACCATGCTATGCAATATGATCAAAAATCTTTTTATCTCTTCTCTTTCGCATTTTACCGGTAATGCGGAGTGTGCATCCGTCAATGCACACCCATGCCTGTACCATCTGGTACAGGGACCAATTGCCCATACTCCACAAGTATGGGGACCTTTAGCCCGTCATGTCATCAACATGACGGGGACCTCGGCGCTTGGTCATCTCGTGACCAAGACTTCAATAAATCAGCATGATGCACAAACGTGAATGTCTCAACAAATAAAACTTGCATTCACACATCTATGCATCAGAAATTCTCCTGAACACTTTAATTGCAATCGACCATAAACAAAATCAACATCTCATTAACATAATCAAGATCACATATACTCATAATATAGATCAAACATCTACAAACCAACAATCATCAACAATCCACACTATAAAGTTTAAACCATCATTATACTTGCCTTAACCACGAGAAAATGGGGGATGAGCAGAAGGTGCGGCCCCTGGGATCCGTCCTCCTCCTGAATAATAATTATAATGATTGCTAAGGCAACAGTAGCGAGTCTTTAGGTTAAACAAAAACACCCCCCAAACTAACCCAACATGTTTAGCTTGACTCAAAACCCCAAATCCTTTCGGCCATCCTGTCCCCCTCTACAGTCAGTCAACTTCAAAAAATCGTATCTATTGGTATAGAAGTCCGTATAGGGAGTTCTCAGATTTCCTGGAGAGATAATTAAATTATCTAACTAAACCTAGTTGGTGAGTCTCCCTGATTCGGCCATCTTCTACCCGCACAATCCAGTTTTCTAGAAATAGCAGACTCCTATCGGGTCCTCTGGACAGCGCACTAAAATTGCCATAACTTTCACCCCGAGTGCCCGATTCGTGATTTCTTGACCTTTCTGGAAATCTACAGAAATTATCTACAACTTTCATAATATGGAGATCCTCTAATTCTCCTGTTCTCTAATCGCCCAAACCAATCTACCGAAACCTGACAGAAAATCTCCCGATCTGTAGAACAGTCTTACAAGAAAAACCATAACTTCTAGTACAAAGGTTCGATTGACACGTTCTAGCACTTAATGGAAAGATAAAGACGTCCTCTACAACTCTCTAGGGGAAGTCCAAATCTGATTTCCCACGAAACTTGATGTGACCACGCCACAAACACATACGACAATAGCGCCCAATATCAAGATTGAACTAAAGGTGAATTCGTTTCTTCAGCCTTCATATGTTACTAAGAATAGACCGCTACCTAATGCAAATGATTTAATTGTGCTTAGGAACTTGGGAAAGGATGAAGGAAAGGGACATGGAGTCCTGGACATGCATGGAAGGAATAATGGAGGTCACCACGTCACTTTGGGACCAAGTCAAGCACGAATTCGAGTTGGACACGTTTTGGAATCAGACTCGGACTGCTGAGATGGTACCAAGTTCAAACGGGCATAACTTCCTCATACGGACTCCGTTTGGGACGTTCTTGTACTTCATGGAAAGCTTATGAAGTCTATTTTCCAACAGATCCAATCTCATCTTCAACTTCTATCCGAGCCGGCCGCAATCGTCAAAAGAGTCCACGTTGGTCACGTACTGGAATCGGATTCGGACTGCTGCAATGGTGCAAGTTTAAACGGACATAACTTCCTCATACGGACTCCGTTTGGGACGTTCTTGTACTTCATGGAAATCTTATCAAGTCTACTTTCCAATGGATCCAACCTCATCTTCAAATTCCATCCGAGCCGGCCGGAATCATCAAAACAATGCACGTAGGTTTCTAAGTCCGAGTCAAAAGGGTGCTGCGCCACCTCCACTTGGGCCCATGGGCCTTGTAACCCTAGGGTGTACCCTTTGGGACGCCTCCCCTGGTTGTTTTCACTATATAGGAGCCGCCGCCTCCGTTTCTAGGACTTAGGTTTTGTTTAGATCAGTTTAGCCCCTTGTGCAAACTCCACGTTCTCTTGTGTCGGCTAGACCAACAGATTCGTGTTACAGAACCTCAACTATCCTTGTGCGACTTTTATATCTAGCAAATTCAGGTTGCTCACTATCCTTGTTCTTGCTTGTTCTTCAATTGCATGCAGGAATAGACCTTCGTGGTCAGGTCAACCGCGTTCTTGGCACGGTTGATAACGACTTGGGTGTGGTTCAGCGATTGCTAAGGCGCAAGTGACGTCTCGTACGGTTGTAGTCGGATCGCAAGAGTCATCTCCACCAAAATCGATAGTTATCATCCTATCGGAAGATCGGGACCCCATCGCCTCATCAGGTGGTATCAGAGCTTCAGTTGACCGGTAGGAATTTCTTGTATCCCTATTTAGTAGATTGATTTTTGTTTCCCATAGTCCAGAAAAATTGCCCCACAAAAAGAGTTAATTTCCGCTGTCCAAACCCCGTTGTGCTTTTAGATCAGTTAATTTTGGTTTGCTAAATTGAGTTTGCGTTCGTCCTAGCATTTTCTTGTTGCTGGTCATATTTGTGGTCCATAAAACTCCCAAAAAAAAATCCCCACGTCCAAAACCATCAAAATCACATCAAACCCTAATTTCCAATTTCGGCCAGAAGACTCCCTCTTGTGCAGCCGCCACCAAAAACGCCATATCTTTTGTTTCCGATATCTTTTTTGAGTGAAACCACCGCCACTAGACCCATAGCTTCCTTATCTAACTGTTCCTAAAATTTCGCTTCATTCCATTAAGGCAGTTAAAAGATATCTACGGTGCAAGTTGTCCCAAATTTCCGGACTGAATCTGTAACACTCTGCGCTTGTGATTTTTGTGCGATTTTATCTGTCGGTTTCTAGAATATGGCAACTGACAAAAAGTTACGGCTAAAATACCGACGTGCTGTCCAGTGGGCAGAAATCTGCTTTCTCAGAATTGGGTCAATCCTTGTGCTTTTCAATTCCAGATTGCATTCTATTGAATTATCTTGTGCTCATCACTCCTATACATTGTTACACACTTGTTTTGGCCTTCTCCTATCCTTGTTTGATCAGCAACATAGGCTAAGTGCTAGATACGAACTATAATTCAATTCTGTGCAATTTCTGAAATTAATTGATTGTTTTCCTTTGCTACAAAATACATAGCCTATCCAAGCTCCATTTTTCTACTAACCGAACAGGTCTCGCTGTACCTTGCAATCGCTTTACTCATCACTTGAGTTAGATTTATCACGAACCAGCCACCGGTTGCACCACCTGTTTGTTTTGGTAAGAACTTGTAAGAATTTGGTAAGAGCTTGAGAGATGCGTGACTTGATTTGAGCCTCCATAACCTAGTAGTTGATAGGAACATTTACTTGTGATTTGTTTCCTTGTTTTCTACTAACAATGACAGGCTTGAGAAAATTGGTAGATTATGATGTCATCGCGGGCAGATTTGAACTTGAAGGGAAACAATTACCGGTATATATCTTGCCACTCACCGCTGAGAGTACGTCGTCGGACTACTTCTTGTGGGTTACTATGATGGATAGCTACATTGAAAGACAAGATCTTGATCCTTATGAGAAGATGAGCATGGCAAGGACGGCGCTGATTGGTGATGTTCAACATTGGTGGTCAAATCTCGAGTTCCACTATATATACACATGGGAGGAGATGAAAAAGAAATTACGACATTGTTTTGTACCTCCAGCACCCACGGTCACAAGTGAGGTGGAACCTGAGGTAATTGAAAATGTTGATATTATTTTGGTTCCTACTCCATCTACAGATACCACCGAGATACTTGAAGAGGTGAAGGATGATCTGGTGCATCTTATGCCATTAGAGGAGAAGTTTGAGGTACCTACAGTATCTGATGAGGACGATAATGACAAAGGTACTGATTTGGTGCTACAACAAGACATAGATCAACCTTGTGAGTATATACCTGCTGTAGTGCAATTTTTTGATATTCCTTGTGTTGACTTGAACGAACCATGTACTGATCTAAATGCTCATAATTTTGCACATGTCGAATTAATTACACATAAGGAAGTATTTGATAGAATATCTCCTGCTGATGCATTGTGCTATATCATGCTTAATGAGGCCGTTAGTTTGGATTGTGCTATGGAGAAAGTTTCTGAACTTGCATGTTCGAAATTCTTGTTTAGTGCCTACAACCCTGGGTATAAGTTTAATTTGATTGGAGATTATGGTGTAGACAATCAATTTTTTGTATATCGAATATGCATAACTTGTGATCACATGGATGAATTGAAGCTTGCTATTTTAGACAACAATTCTTGTGTGTTGAATCTTGTTCAATATGAGAGGGGAGTAAAATTTAGTATGCATCCAATGCCTATGTGTTCATCTCTTTTTGCATCATCTAGTATGGACAATCTGAATAAAGATGATGAATTATGGAAGAACACACAAATCTCTTCACCCTTGCTGGATAAATTTGCTATTGCTCCATTGGGATATGATTATATGGATGAACTATGCTTAATTCCAAAAGTTGTAACTTTGCCCATATGTGCCACCACTTCAAGTTTACAACTTCAGATATTTCAATTGCATAAATGCTTCACTTACATTTGCAAATCTAGTTGCAATAATTGCTGTGTGAGAAATTTTAATTTGGTCATTGACATATATGATTACTTTTGGGTTAATAATACAATGAGCTTTTATGATTGCTGCTGTGTTATAGCATTAATTGTGCAACAACGAAGAACCGTTAAAACGGATGACATATACATATACCATGCATACACCTTGGCTTCTTTGTTACCATATTTTCAGTTTATCAAAAGCCGAGAACGGCTTTGTTTTCAAGAAGGGGAGGATGATGAGGACATGACCCCTATGGATACAACCATATTTCCTATGCTTGTTGTCCTAATTACAAGAGTTCCTACGCATCGCTTAAATTATAAGGTGAGCTCGTTTCAAAGAGGTTTCACTTTGTTTGACAAAGAACTTATGATATTACATAATGAGAGTTTGTTGCGTTTGTTATTATGTACCGACATTTATGATGAAGATCATGCAATACGTGAGGCTACACATATGCTAAAACCGAGGACGGTTTTTCTATCAAGAAGGGGAGGATGATGTGACCACGCCACAAACACATACGACAATAGCGCCCAATATCAAGATTGAACTAAAGGTGAATTCGTTTCTTCAGCCTTCATATGTTACTAAGAATAGACCGCTACCTAATGCAAGTGATTTAATTGTGCTTAGGAACTTGGGAAAGGATGAAGGAAAGGAGAAACTACCCCAAAACAGCCGTCTAACATAATCTGCCCTAGCAGTCCAGAATACCGACATAGCTAGCACAATTAAAATATTCATCTACTTGGGGCAAAACAGGGATTACCCGTGACGATTCGCTGAAGAACACGACGAACACCCCACGAGTTCCACCTCTTCTCTTTTTTCCTCTTTTTTCCCCTCCTCTTCCCTTCCTCCGGATCCAATCGTCTTGCTGCGAATGATTTCTTCTTCCGCTCGACCGGCAGCGAATAGAGGTATTGCTCACCGGCAATGGAGGAGAGGGGAGGGGAGGTGCTGCTGGGGGCGTGCAAGGGCAGCAGGGGGTGGCGCAAGGAGCAGCAGGGGCGGCGCACGGGGGGAGAGGGGTAGGCTCAAGGGGGGAGAGGGGGAGGGGCGGCTAGGGTTGGAGGGGGTGGGCGCCTCTCCCCCCTCTTTGGCTGGTTTCCCTCCTGGGCCTTGATCCAGGCCCAGGTTGTCCGAAAAATTCAGAAAACCCCCCTGAAAACACTATTTTATTCTTCCCTTTAAGATCCTTTTCTCCGATTAATCGATTATTTGTCAAATCTCTTCCAGGATATTACACACGGCCTCCTTGCTACGCCGCAGCCACCAACGCCCCTCTCTATAACCAGGATTTCGGTGAAGACAAACCCTAAATTGGGTGAACATGAACCCTAACTCTTCGAAGTTTGTCACCTGAGAGGTCACCACCACCATCCAAGGTGAAATCAGAACACGAATCTTGACAAAGATCCAAATGTGAGATTTCTTGAGTCTCAAGCGACAATTGACAACTACATGTGCACCTCATCATCAATACCATAAAGGTGGCAAGCATAATTGGCACTTTAAGAGAAAATTGCACTGTAGCTTTCTAAACTTATGAGGGTATACCACTTTCCTCCTAAAACTTGCATTTTACTTTGTAGACTCCCTAAACTTGTCTTCATTTGCACCACAAATCGTTTCATCTGTTTGGTAACATAATTGGCTGAGCTGGTGCATGTGGCTGCTTCAGTGGCATTTGCAGATACCTCAGTGGCCATGCACCCAAGAACTCGTGATTGATCTCAATAACATCCCTAAACTTGTGCTTGCTTGGCAAATTCTCGGTTCAGACTTTAGAGGACTAGAAGCCTTGGCTAGAAGTCTAGAACTAGTACCCAACCAATGTACTAAAAAGATGTCTTGAGATTTCTATTTTGCTTGTTGATCTATTTTTTGTATTGCTGATGCTTGCTTGGTAGATTCATTTTTGTACTGCCAAACACTAGCAATAATCTAATTTGCAGATCAACTAACTGCCATAAACTTACATAACTTACATACTACAGTCACATAGCTACCAATAACTCACATTGCAGTCACACAGTTGCCATCAACTAAGTGCAATAACCAGTTTTGCATGAGGTTTGGGTTACCACTTCCCAAAATATTTACCACTTTGCAAAATATACAATATTCCAGTGTTACAAAAGAGAACATTTCTATACAAAAGAGGTATCACCTCATGGTTTGCTTCACTTCTTGCTTATTGCATTCTTTTTCTTTGTTGTGATCAACTTATCTCTCTTGAAAGCTAATTTTCTTTCCCTCCTTGTTGTGAGGGGAACATCAGCTAATTTGGCCCTGTTGGCTGAAATGAAAGAGGACTCAGGCAATGCAAAACCAAGAGAAGGCAAGTGTAATCTAGTTCCCTGCACATGCAATGAACCCATTGTTTAGGCTTTTTTCAGTGGCTGTAATTGGTGGTAGCAGCACATTGAGCACTCACCTGGTCTTCTATTGTTGTTTCTATTGAGTAATGACAGCTTCCTCGTCCTGGTGGTCTTCAATGACACCATGCTTGATACTAGCTTTCCTCTTCACTGGAACAAGAGGTTTGATAACAGCCTTCTTGAGTTGCATGACCTCATAGTGTGATCAGCTTCTTTGCAATAGCTACAGTGCATGGTGACACCATGCTTTGACGTCTTGTTCTTTCCTGGTATCTCATGAGGTTGCATTTTCCTTGATTTCTTAGGCCTACCGGAACTTCTTGTCATATACAGGTGGTTTAATAGGAGGCATATTTGTCTTCTGCCATTTAGTTGAGCCTCTCAAAGGAATTATTCTATTGCCATATACCTTCAAATAGGTTTCTACGAAGTAGAATTCATTAACAAATTCCTTAGGCCTTCTTCTCTCATGCCTTAGGCAACTGATGGCATGGCAATATGGAATCCTAGTGAGCTGCCACCTTCTACTATCACACTTCTTGGAGGCAAGATTAACCATAAATTTGTGATGTTTGTCTGTTACCTCGAAGACCCCCATCCTAGATGGTAGTGCATAGCAAGTGCTTGCTAGCTCAATATTTTTATCAAGTTTGGCTGCAATCTTGGGGCAAAGCTTACCCTTTCACTTATCAGTTGCCTCAGTATTCTTGCTGTACAGCCTAGTCATCACTTGTCCTCTTATAGTTTCCATCATTATCAGAATTGGTTGGCTCTTTACATCCAATATGTACCTACAACACAAAGAGTTGTAAGTGGCATTTTCACACAAATAATAATATGTTGAATATGATGGAGTTTAATGGGTACTCACTTGTTGAAAACCTTACAATTATTGTTAAGTAGGATATCACATAAATAGAAACTCATTGAAAAAGGCTCTATACCACTCATTTGGAGGAAGTTCTTCAAGCCAATCATGAGCTTCTTTGTCCAGCTCTTTCATCCTTTCAATGCTATGCTTTCCAATGTAAGTTTTCACCATAATGCCATTAACATGGCTATCAGTAAAAGCATATAGATTCCAATCATAGCCAGCATCATAATATGCCCTTAGCCTCTCACTTTCATTTCTAGGGATCCTGATCTAAACCCTCTTTTGGATGGAGTACTCATACAAGCCTTCCTGAGTTCATCCATGCTTCTAAACACTATGCCAACCTTAAATTCGAGTTTAGCCATGTCAGATTGGGGTATGGATAATGGAAATCTTCTTCTTGGACCAGCATCCTCACAGTCTGAGTTCACTATATGCAAGTCCTCCTCATCAGATGGGACATACTCAAAGTCATAATCCTCCTCATTTATGGACTTTCCCTTTGAACTCATATTCCCATCAGTGACATTGTGGTCCACACAACTATCAAACAGGTCATCATCCCCTTTATACACCTCATAGTTACTATCCACAAAGTCTTCATCTACTTGGCCCTCCTTCTTGTTCATCTTGGTTGCTTCTAGTATCCACAATTTTCTTCTTGTTTCTTCTTTGTTCACTATTGTTGTCGGCCCTATTTGCAAGTCTTGCAATTCTCTGGCTCCTTCTTGGACTAGCTATCTTCAGAAGAGTTCCATCATAGAAGGATGGCAACTTCTCAATTTGGCTTTTCTGTGGAGACACTGCAACAATTTGACTTGCAAAGGCAGTAGGCTGCATATCATCCCAGTTGATTCCTTCCAACACACCAATCTGATCAAGATAGATCACTAGTGTGGTATACATGGGAACAAGTGATGCTATGCAATTTGTGTCTACATCCCCTTTTAACCTCCTCAAACCTATGCTGAGTGTTTCGCTAGGGAGTAGCCACTATGCTTTCACATTAGCATCCTTCTTGTACCCAAGTTCTTTAGGAAAATCCTCTAACCATAGCAGTGACCATGTGTCCAACTCACATTCATCAAACCAACTGATTTTCTCATCGACATACATCTTCAAATTTGTGCCACAAATGTAATCCCTATGGTGCACTTCCAATGTAAGCTACTCACTATTAGGCCCTATAATAGGATAGAAGAAAAAAGAGAGAAAAACTTAGCTACATTCCAACTTATTTCTAGAATCGCCATCCCAAATCCTCGAATATACAAACCCTAAATCGACAAGCACCTACCCTAATTCTCCAAGAAACAACCTCAATCCTACCAATTTCTCCAAGAAACACGACATGGCGACCATCAAAAACCAAATCTTCCAAATCACTTATTGTACATAGGAGCCATATCTCCAAGTCTTCAAAGAACAGGGGCCATCTTCCTCCAATGTGGGTCACCAATTTCACTAGATCTGGATGCCCAGACGATCCAGCTGACCCTGAACAACACCAACGACTAGCCCAGATCGCCTATAGAGTAGCTCATAGGGAGGGCTTTTGGTTGGGGAGTGGGGAACGAGAGCTCAGGGAGGGTTTTGGGTTGGGGAATAGGGAACAAGAGCTCACAGGTGTCATTTTGGGTTTTGCCTATACGAGTTCTTGTGTGCATGGCACCAAGACATCCACAAATGCCACCAAAGTAGCCACATGCGCTAGCTCAGCCAATTTTGTTACCAAATGGATGAAACGACCTATGTTGCAAATGGAGACAAGTTTAGGGGGGCCAAGAAAGTAAAATACAAGTTTTAGGAGGAAAGTGGTACACCCTTACAAGTTTACAGTACAATTTTCTCAAACTTTAATTACAATACATATATGATGTTTTCTTTCAATCACAAGGTGCCAAAATATCTTAGACTTTGTGTGATTTTCTCAAATGAAAATGGTCTCACAATGTTTTTTCCCTTGAAAATCTATTTTTAAATCGCTAATTGTAATGAAAAAGAAATCGTATGCTCAATTCCTGTTAGATTGGGTGGGTATGGTGTCCGTCTACAGAGCATTGGCTCAAGAGTTATCCCCTTAGGGTGCAAGATAATGAGAGAGCAATGTACACCTCAATTCTCATCAATGCCAACCAGCTAGCTAGGAAAGTGTTTTCTCATTCTTTATTTATATTTGGATTGTTTCTGGACATTAGCACAAATATCTTGAGCATAATTTGAGGATATTATCAAACAATAGTATACTAAATATCATTTAACTTGGATTTTCCTACTCCAGAGATGGGCTAATAATAACGTAAGATAAAAACACTTTTGTGATAGTTGAGGGGTAATATGAACTTTTCCCACAGGTAAATAGACTTGCATAATAATAAATCTACAGAATTGAAAGTCATGCAAACAAGTGGAGGTAGACATCAAACTTGGCAGTTCGAAACTTGAAGTAAAAGATTTCTTGGTTGGTTTTCCATGTTTTGAGGAAATTGCCATTTTGTTATTTTAGATGGAGAGTGCTCTAGTTGCTCTCAACCCGTGAGACTCTCATTGTTTGATTCCCACCATTCATAAATTGTGTGGGTTATTTTTGTGAATTTTCTACTATAATTTTTTAGGATTTGAATTTTTTTAGGTAACTTATCAGCAAAGATTCTTTTGACTTTGAATTTGTGTGGAAAGCAACTATTCCATTGTAAACACACACACACACACACACACACACAAGTAAGTTGTACATGCACTGCAACGAAATACCAAAAGACGGTGATACATATCAACAAACATGATCCAAAACCATACCATGAACATCAATTTTATCTTACACACATATTTTATATGAAGATTGAATGGATATTACTTTCACATCTGTAATAGAAGCAAATCTAATCAAGATTCCAAATGTCTTATATGAATGCAATAGGAAGGGTTATGGTAGGTTAGCAAGCATACATGATAATTTTATGGATTAAATGACATGAAATATGAATGCTTAATATTAGGACACAAAATTATGATACACAAAAAAAGAGTAGAATGACAGTTATAATGGCATGTAAAAAGGAGATTCTATTTGGGGATAACATCAGAAATTCTATGATAAAATATACTAATTGAAAAATGCAACTGTTATTGGTTAGAGAGCATACAAAAGGCAACATGGAAATTGACCTTGGTCAAGAACAACATCGACACCCAAAGAAAACTTGACAAACCAGCATGATCAACATGTTGCAATAGTCTGAGTTACAATTAATTTGGTGGGAGGAGGCAGAGATTGAGTTTTGAAGATTCATACTTTCCTGGTTGCTCTAGATATGGTTAGTAATGAAATTTATTTTTCTTTGCATTACAATTTAGATCTAAGTAATTGGTGAGTGTTATTGAAGATGGTTTGCAAAATTGTTGGTTATATAATAGCTGTTGTGTTTATAATATGAATTAAGCTAGCAAATTAAGCCTCAATGCATGTGGCTGGTATATATGTAGTAATAATTAATTAATTTAATTTTTAATACTAAGTTATTATATATATACATAACGTAGGACCGAAGCTGGATGTATGCCGTGAGCCGTGTGAGTGAAGAGTACATTAATGGCGTGTCTGCTTTTATAAGAGCTGCCGAGGAGGATATGCTGAATAAGGGGGTGGAATATATGTACTGTCCATGCACTGACTGCGAGAATTTAAAGATGTTTAAGAACCGAGGGCAAATTGAAACACACTTGATTCAGAGGGGTTTCAAAAAGGGTTATACGTGTTGGACCAGTCATGGCGAAGTCAATGATCATATGCCGCCAGATGACATCGCCGGTGAAGTGAATGATATGCCGCCGGATGACATCGCCGGTGAAGTGAATGACATGCCGCCGGATGATGTCGATTGTGGATCGGATTCGGATAGGTTGCACGATGACAATCTGGATGAGATGCTTCGCGATGTAAAAGAGAACTATGATGAGAGAGAGTATGTTAAATTCCGGGGCTTGATGGAGGACTCAAAGAAACCTTTGTTCACGTGCTGTAGGTCAAAGTACACGAGGTTGTCAGCCGTGCTTGAACTGTTGAAATTGAAGGCAAGCAATGGTTGGTCCGACAAGAGTTTCACGGCGCTGCTAGGCCTTTTAGCGGACATGCTTCCGGAGGGAAATGAGTTGCCTAAAACCACGTATAAAACCAAGAAGGTTCTTTGTCCGTTGGGAATAGAAGTAGAAAGAATACATGCATGTCCGAACGACTGTATCCTGTACTATAAAGAGTATGCAAACATGCATGTATGTCCGGTGTGCAACGCATCCCGATACAAACGTAACAATCAATCAGATGACGACGAGGGAACAGAGGCGAAGGAAGGACCTCCTGCTAAGGTGGCATGGTATTTTCCTATAATTCCCTATTTGAAAAGGTTTTTTGCAAATCCAAAGGAGGCAAAACTGTTGCATTGGCACTCGGAGGAGCACAAGAAGGATGGAATGCTAAGACACCTTGCTGATTCCGCCCAGTGGAGAAACATCGATAGGAGTTTTGCAGACTTCGGTGCAGAACCAAAGAATATAAGGTTGGACTGAGTACAGATGGAATGAATCCTTTCAGTAGCATGAGCAGCCGACATAGCACATGGCCTGTGACTCTCTGCATCTATAACCTTCCTCCTTGGTTGTGTATGAAGCGAAAGTATATTTTGTTGTCGATACTTATCCAAGGGCAAAAGCAATCTAGGAATGATATCGATATGTACCTAGCACCGTTGGTGGAAGATCTAAAAGTACTGTGGAATGAAGGGGTCCAGGTATGGGATGCATACAAACGAGAGAACTTCACTTTGTGCTCCTTATTGTTCTGCACTATAAATGATTATCCTGCCCTTGCTAACCTATCGGGCCAGAGTACAGAAGGTGCCAAAGCTTGTACCCAATGTTTAGATGGTACCGAGAATGTGTGGCTGAAACACTCACGCAAAACTGTCTACATGCGTCACCGTCGGTTCCTTCGGAGAGCTCACCCATACCGTAAGTGATGCGGGGAGAGGGGTGGCCCGATCTTCACGACGTAGGATTATGGATAACTAGCCCGTGCAACCTAGCAATTGATGCGGCCAACCACTGTCTCTATACAGCAACCTGCAGCACTCAAATTACTCAACCACACGCTACGGCCTTCGTCTACTCGCTATCGTGGAGCAGACACGTTCAAGCAATCCCAGGGAATCACAAGAACAACGGAGTGGCAACTCAGAATTAACACGCAATCCCTATTAGTGGTGGAAATAACTCACACACAAGAGGAACAAGTGTTCTACCAAAACAAAATCATGAACTAATGTCTCACATGGAGGGGGGTACCCCCTTATTTATAGGGTGTTTAGGTCGGTTGCTACAGTGCTGCTACAGTACTTGTGACATATGCGATGCCGTCATCTTGCGTTGATCTTCTGTGGCTACGCGATCCTTTGTGGCAATGTTGACATATGCGCTTACATCACTTCATGTTGATTTTCTGTGATCATGCGATCTTTTGTAGCTTTGATGACATATACGCTTACATCATATTCATAATGATCTTCTGTGGCTATGCTTCCCATTTCTCTAAAGCTTCTTTTCTATCTATTAACTTTTCCTCAAATCTAAGAACACATAAAATAGAAGCACTAGGTAGCAACAAATTCTCATGAGTACAAGAGTAATTACTAAGGAAAAGATTCACCTCTTGTTGCATTTGTTTTGCTCTAGCTCTTGTCATTGGTCCAATGGGTTCAGCACTTGATGTAGATGATGTAGTATGTTTGCTAGTGATGTCCTCATCAGTAAGATGAAGAAACAATTTGACGGAGAGAAGGAAGACGGTTCAGCTCCAAGGCATTTAAGGGGACACGAGGTTTATGATATGGTTAAGGATTTAGATGTTGTCCTTGGAAAGGGACGTAAATTGAGGGCTCATGAGAAGAACACCTGGAAGAAGAGATCAATATTTTGGGACTTACCTTATTGGGAGTACCTAAATGTTTGACACTGCATCGACGTCATGCACGTAGAAAAAAATGTACGTGACAGCTTGATTGGTCTCTTACTGAACATTCGTGATAAAACAAAGGACGGCGTCAACGCACGGCTTGACTTGGCTGATATGGACATCAGGCCTGAGTTAGCACCGGCAATAACAGATAATGGACGAACGTACCTTCCCCCTGCGTGTTACACTCGGTCCAAGGCTGAGAAAACAGAACTGTGCCAGTGCTTGCATGGTGTCAAAGTTCCGTCTGGTTACTCCGGCAACGTGAAGAAACTTGTTTCGATGCAAGATTTGAAGTTAAATGGCATGAAGTCTCATGATTGTCATGTGCTGATGACACAGATGCTCCCTATTGCAATTAGAAATATTTTGCCAATCAAAGTCCGACAAACAATCATGAGGCTATGTTATTTCTTTAACACAATTGCTCAGAAGGTCATCGATCCCGAAGGACTAGATGCTCTGCAGGATGAGGTTGTGATGACTCTATGTCATCTTGAAATGTATTTCCCTCCTTCGTTTTTCGATATCATGGTCCATCTCATTGTTCACGTTGTGTGGGAGATAAAAATGTGCGGGCTCGTATTCCTACGTAGCATGTACCCATTTGAGAGATTCATGGGAATTCTCAAGTCCTACGTACGGAATCGATCTCGGCCGGAGGGCAGCATCGTTGAAGGTTATGCAATCGAAGAGGTTATTGAGTTTTATGTTGATTATATGGCTCAGACTCAACCGATAGGTGTGCCTCAATCTTGTCATGAGGGGAGGCTGAAGGGTATCGGAACTATCGGAAAGAAAGCAATCACTGCATATATTAACACGTATACTCAAGCCCATTTCACGGTCTTGCAACACATGACTGAAGTGGCGCCTTACGTCGACCAGCACAAGGATGTACTTCGGCAATAGAATCTGGAGCGGCCGGATGTTTGGATCATGAGGCAACACAACAGTCGGTTCAACCAATGGTTGAAGGAGTAAATTGCTAGGAGCTCGCCAAGTGAGACGCTGACATGGTTGGCAAAAGGGCCAACATTTACAGTTGTGACATGGCAAGGATGACATAAATGGGTACACATTCTATACACAGTCTCAGGATGTAACGAGCACTAACCAGAACAGCGGTGTCCGCATAGATACGTTCAGTACCGATGGGTCGAGAACTCATATTATGGGTTTATAGAAGAGATTTGGGAGCTTGACTACGTGGTTTTCAAGATCCTCTTATTTCGCTGCCGTTGGGTGCATCTCCCACAGGTGAAGGTTGACAAGTACGGTGTCACTACCGTGGACCTCCAACGTGTCGGGTACAAAGACAAACCATTCATACTCGCCAACCAAGTTGTTCAAGTTTTCTATGTAACCGACCCGGCAAAAAGGAGAATTGTTGGAGTAGAGAATGTAGTCGACGAGGAAGAATACAATCAATTTGATGAGTTACCTCCTTTTGGAAATGGCATAAGGGTCGACGACGAACAACGTGATGAAACTAGTTACGTACGCATTGATCATCATGAAGGGCTAATTTTTAAAGGAAATAAGCAAGTAGAAAGAGAATGTGCGACATATATGTGGGCATTTGCATATATGTATATAACAATGCATGTATGTGATGTATATGTGAATTGGCATTATGTATACAACAATGCATGTGTGTGATGTATTTGTGAATTTGCATTTATGTATATGTACATTATGTTGGTGATATGCCCTAGAGGCAACATGGAGATGTTGAATATATCACATACTATGTTTATGATACATTGCTTTGTTCCTTGAAATAGACATTATCATTATTGATCAATGAGTATGTGACTTATTCATGAGACTCTTAATGCCAAAATGTTGCTATTTCTAAATGATCCCTAATCATATATCATATGAGGAACAAATATGATTCAAAGATCAGCATATGTATTGATTGATGATCATGTCTCATGGATCATGGTATGGAGATACCAAATCAATAATATGGACATGTGTTAGTGAACATATGTTGGATAGACCCGCCATGAGACACTGCAGAGATTCCATGTGTCATTAGTTGGTCTCAAGTAGTGTTTATGTAGAATCCTTAGACTTGAGATCATCATGGTTCCCAACATGCGTAGTAGCCTATTTTGGGACTACTAACCACTACTCCGTAACTGGGTAGTCATAAAAGTAGTCTTCGGGTTTGCTATGAAACATGTAGTGGGATGTGAATGATCAAGATAGAATTTGCCCCTCCTTATGGGAGAGATATCTCTGGGCCCCTCGATGTAATGGATTATGAAAGTGCATGGCCATGCCAATGTGATTGAGGAGTCAATCACAAGTTTATAATCCATCACGGAATCGAGAGAGTGATTAAGCTATTAAGAGGATGACACAGGTCTCGCCTTGAGCTTAATCTATATCGTGAGGCAAAGGGATTCGTACATGAGAACATTACAGGTTCAGCCGATATGATCTTTACGTATACTTTGGGGTTAATATGTCTTGCTAGAGGCCGCTATTAACAGGGTGACCGGAAAGGTGTTTCCGGGTCGCGACCAAGTATACGTGAACCTACAGGGTCGCACACTTAACGGGTTGGAACACTAATTCGAATGTGATTCGGATGTGGGCTCAATTCGGATAGAGATCCGGATAGACTCCTATTGGGCCTCGGTCCACGAGGCCCAAGTGAGGAGGTCTATATATTTGGAGGCGGGGGGCTGAGGGATGTACGCTTCTGTTCCTCCCGAGCAAAACCCTAGCCGCCACCTCCCGAGCCAAACCCTAGCCGCTCGCGAGTGCTGGTACACTCGCGATCGGCGTTCCAGCCCCGGACGTGTGGATACCGGTGGAGGCGCTGCTCATTGCGGTGTTGATCGGCATCAATAAACTACAGATTGGATCTGCTCGTGGTGTGGTTGATCGCGTGGAGGAGACGATCTGTTCGGGACGATCGGCTACTTCCACTACTACCTCGACGCGCATGGTTGGATCGGCTTCTCCAACTCTTCATCCGCTGCGCTGCGCGTCTAGTGGTAACGATCTATGATCCCTCCTTAGCATGATGTCCTGGTGTGCGCGGTAGAAATTTTTTATTTTCTGCTATCGTAGCCTACGCGCGATCCTTCACATTATGTGAGGTTGGCGAATGTAGTGAATTTTGAGAATGAGAAAATGTATAAAGAAATACACTGTGTGAATGCAGCTGGTTGGTGTTGTATATGAATGCAGCTGGTTGGTGTTTGTCTTAATAACTACAGCCGGCCGCCTCCCCTGGTTTTCTGTTCTTCACTGGTTTGAGTTCCTCTGGATGGTTTCGATTACCGTCTGCATTGTGAGTATTGTTAACTTTTAGCAAACTTTGTCGGAAGTATCTGTTCTTTAGTTCTGTTTTAGATGTAGAACTGGTATATGACATGTTTGCTTGTGGGTTTAGAGTGATATATTGTTCATGAACATTTTAGACTGAAAGTGATATATTGAACTGTCTCTGATTGTCTAAACCCTGGCAGTAGAATCATAGTCAGAACTCAAAATCTCGGTTTTTAGTTATCAGACATTTGATGATGAATTTCAGTGATAGCATGAGAAGGCCAAGAGTTTTAATCTTGTGCAACTCTGTTCTGAGAGCAATCTTAAAGCAATTATTTTGTTTCATGCTAGATTTAATTGCTTTACTTCTCATAGGACTGGTATACATGTTATTTTCAGCAGCCTTGAGTCTATGTTCTTTGAATGTTTACTTGTATATGAATGGCAAGATGGAATTACATGTTTATATGTAATTTATGTCATTCATGTTGTGCTAGAAATATGTTAAATATATGTTTAAATTGGCTGGAATTAAATATGAATATATGCTTGTTGGACAGATTCCTTCTTACATTGGTAATCTATCCACAAACCTACAAGGTTTACTGCTTGGGGCGAACCAAATTTCAGGGAGCATACCTTCTACACTTGGGAAATTGCACAACCTATTTATCCTAGGCCTATCCAAGAACAAATTATCAGGTCAGATACCTTCCTCGATAGGTAACATTACTCAATTGGGCCAGCTTTATCTTGGTGACAATAATTTGAGTGGAAACATACCCGGTAGTTCAGGTCATTGTATGGGACTGCTCATGCTAAACTTGTCTGTTAACAACCTTGAGGGCACTTTCTTATCTTATCCTAATAGACCCACAAATTGAGCAACATGTCATCCACGCATTCTTCAACACCATCGCCGGAGGCGTCCGCTCCAAAATCACAACGCCAAGGAAGAGGGCTATCAAAGAAGCCTGAGGGCCGATTTACCATCACAGAGGTCGATGGATCTGGGGTCCCTCTCCTTCCTTCCAAAGCAGTAAGTGCATTCCGAACAATGATCGGAATAGTTGCACGAGAACGAATTGAGATCACATTCGATTCATGGAAGAGAGTGCCTGAGACTCAGAAACGTGAGCTGCTGACAGAAATTTTGACATCGTTCGAGATCCCCGAAGAACACCAAGATGTCGTGCAACGACAAGCTTTGCTAGCGGCGTGCAAAGCATGGAAGAACTTCAAGAGCACGCTTGTCAAGAACTACGTGGAGAAGGACGAAACGCCCTTTCATAAATACCCATTCCTGGAACCACAATGGGAAGAGTTCAAGGCGATGAAGACAACCGAAGAGTTCAAAAGTACAAGTGTGTCGCACAAGGACGTCCAGGCAAAAAACACACACCCCCACAGACTTGGCACAGCTGAGTATGTGGGTAAAATCCCGCAGTGGAGGAAGGAGGACGAATAGGCAGCCCTGCAAGAGATCGCCCCGCCATTTGCCAATATTCCGGATGACCGCGCTCGAAATTGGATTAGAGCAAGGTCATCTACAACGACATCGGGGGACGTCTCCTTTCGAAACCCTGCAGACCAGCAAGTGTCCCAGCGCCTGGTAAGATATCGATCAAACTATGTAGCTTGTAATTACTCCACAAATTCGTACGAAGTGAAATGACATGTCGTGCTCTTGCAGGAAGCGCTGAGTTTTGAATCTACCCTGGGATCATTCCAGAGAACAAGGGAGAATGATATGCTCTCCGCGGCCCTGGGCAACAAGGAGCACCCATGTCGTACAAGAGGCCTTAGGCTTTACGTTCCTTGGAAACATGGTTTCCAAGATGACTCCGAGCAGTATCAGCGTAGGAAGAGAACCAAAGCCGAGCGTGAGGCACGGCTACGAGAAGAGATCAAGGCATCTCTTAGAGAGGAGCTGGTTGATTATGTCAGAGATGAGGTGCGAAGAATTACAGAAAATCAGCAGGCCGCCGCCGCCGCTCCTGTGCTAACTAGCCCGCCCAACCATCTGAGTAGTTGCGCGTCCAATCCTACGATGGAGAACGCGGCCATATTTCCTATCGACGACATCCTGGTAATAATCATTATCTCTGGAATGCTTGATCCGTTGATAGGCCTATTAATTGGAGTAGCTAATTTTGTATTGTGATTATCACCTATCACAGACGGTTTTCACTTAAAAATCGTCTGTGATTATCAGCTATCACAGACGGTTCTTAGTTACAAACCGTCTGTGATAACCTTCGATTATCACTGACCCATAAATTCAGGCGGTCCAGAAAACCGTCTGTGATGACGTTTTTTAACCGTCTGTAATATGGTTTTCTGTAGTAGTGAGGAGTCCATGGTGGCTTTACTTCTGGACAAGGAAGTACATGTAGATTGATCAAGCGACGGTGCGACATCAGGGCTGCGGATGCAAATGCAACGCATCAGGGCACTTAGCTCACAGCTCCTCGTCATGGGGTAGCTCAAGCCAGTGTGGATGTGGGGAGTCGGGGCTTGGATCGGCTCATCGGCCTTTGCCACCGCCGAATTGCTATGAATGGCCTTGGTCCCTGCAGCTGCGCTGCCGTCGTCCTCCCCGCCTCCACCATGAGGTGCTGCCCGTCCCCATGAGTCACTGCACTCACCCGAGGCCACCTTCACTCTCATCCAAGATCACTGCTGCCACATTCGCCTTCTGAAGTTCGAGTCATTCGTCGCTGCCTTCATCGCTTCCGCCTTGCTAACTGCTGCAGTGCCTACCACGACCCAAGCCCAAATCCGCCATCACCGCCTCACTGGGATGTGAGGAGATTGGGAGTCAGGTGAGATATGGGAAGACAGTTGCCAAAACACAGCGAGGCAGTTTTCAGCGAAAAGGACGTGTGCGAAGTGGAGGTTGGTGGGACGATCGTCACTTGGTTGCAACCGCTAAATATTGCAGCCACATTTGTTCCTTAACTAGTTACGTATCCGTGCGTTGCAATGAAATTTATTATATATAGAGAGAATTATGTATGAAAGAGGGTTGATCTAACCGGTTGAAAAGTGGATAATGGTAAGAAATAGAAAGAATAAGACGGTTAGAGAAGAACAGACGTACATCCACCAACTCATTTTTTTATAATAGTAATGATCTACCGAGCTTGCAACTGCTCCCCAATCTTCGGTTGGTTTACACTGTGAATGCCAATGCCAGCGCACGCCCCTAACGCCAGCCGCGACGCTTCCCACTGCTGGATTTCCTCCCCTGACGTACATACATGCCAATTCCATCACGTACTCCTTGGATATGGATGAGGCAAATAAGAAAGGCACCATACTGAAGGTTGGTGATGTTAGAAATTGGCCCATTTAATTATGGCATATTTCCTTAATTCCAAATCATGCATGGTTTAGTACCATATTGCTAAGACAGGGTGAGGAAGTCCAATTTATAAGGTGGAGTCCTCCCCACTCCTTGAATATGGAAAGAGATGGTATGAGGAGGGTTCTGTCTAGTCACACATGCGCGCACGCACACGCGCGCGCATATTCGCGTGAAAATCGCTTGACTTGTGACTTGTGTCAAAGGATAATATGAAGTCCTCTAGACATGTGAAGCGTGGCTTAAATCTGTCAGAAAACTGAGAAACTCCGGAGTGATTGCTGTGAACTATATTCACACTGAGAAAAATCTGGCAGACCCTTTTACAAAGGGGTTTGCACGGAAAGCGATTTCCGTTGCATCTATGGACATGGGAATGAGGCCCATTTAAGTTACATCAAAATGGTAACCCATACCTTCTTGATCGGAGATCCCGTGACTTAGGCAATGGGAAAAAATTGATGTTGTAACAAGAGAGTACATATTGACTGTCACTGCGTCATTTATGTTCTGCACTGCGTCAAGCCTGCGCGGCTTCCTGTTCTTCATCAGGCTGACAAGTAAGTCGTTCACGCGCACGTTCGACTTGGTTACTATATTCTTTTTGGAGTATATTCTGAAGTATGATGAGTAGCTTGCTGTTAATTGTGAGTTTTGCATCATTAATTTATTATTTTTGTCTCCTAATAAAACTTGCAATTAAAATATTGCCTTACTTATCAACAGGTGAAACTGTCAATGAAGAGCTCTTGACGGCCTCAACAGACCACCAAGCACCGACAAGCACTCGGTCCAAGCCTTGTGTGTTCAGGTCCACAATGACCACATCATGAAGATCAACCCGCTCATCTGTGGCCCACTTGCAGCAGATTTCGACGACGACTGTGTCCACATCTTCTACCCATGGTCAGTTTCAGCAAGGGCCTTGAATGACTGTGATGTCTGGCACCTTGTCCTTAGGATATTTCATAGATGTCTTTCCCAAGAAGATATCAGTCGAAGACTCCACTCTCAACAATAGCTGTACTACAAAGCAGGTTGCCAGCAGCATATGGCTTATACAACTTCTTGTTAGAGCTTTTTCTCAGTTCGAAATTACAGATGGATGCGATATTTTGTACCTCAATCAAGAATAGAAAAAAAGTTTAGGTCTAAAAATTATTGTTTCAAGCTATGTGTACAAAAATACACAACTTTCTTAAACTTTCGTATTGGGCTATGACCATAAAAAGCAAAATGAATGTAGAAAAAGATAAAATTCCATGTATTTAATATGGAGATGATGATACCCAGAAAAAAATCACCTTACCACAGCCCCGATGAAAATAAATGCATCAAACTTTCCAGACTTCCCAAGCTTCTGTGCCGCAACAGGAATCTCAAAGCTGCCAGGAACACTAACAACCTAAACAATAATTTCAGTTAGAGTGAAAATGTGTGTACCGAAGTCCGCGAAACTTTTTCAGAAACATACGCTAACTATGCAGATCAGGAGTAAGGTTGTTTCTTTTAATCACGGTGCAGATGACATCCGAACATATGGTGCAGATTAATTTATATGTGATATTTGTAATAGAAAGCATTCCTGTTAAAATGCATATCACACTACACAGCCTGTTAGATTGTAGTTAATTAGTTATCATTAGATTATTAGTGATCCTTTACCATTATACATGCTACATGTCAAAAGTGAAGCATTGATCAACATAATTCATTAACAGAAAACCACCAATCCTATAAGTCAATATATAAATTACGTACGTTGTCAAGCAAAGAACAATAAAAAACAATTAATTGGTCTGTACAACGTATTTACCCAATCAAGTAGGTAAGTCATTCAACAAGAGTGGTTTGCATGGTCAATTGGTCATGAGCAGTACCTCATGAAGAAAAAACATTTTTATCCCCATCTGACAAAGCTTGTAAAATTATTCCTTACATCCATCAACAGTGAGCAACAGTCATGGCGCATGCTTGATCCTATCTTATTTATTTACATGATATACTGAAGTATACTATCTAGAAAATATTGTTTGCTACTTGTTCATTTACATTGCATATGAAATGCTTGTTCTATCATGTTATTCTAACGTGATGCTCGTAGATATATGTACCACCCTCTTTTAATTGGATGATTATCTCTTAGTGTAAAAGAAAAAAAAATACTATTTTAGTGGTAGTTTTATAATTATGTTGCAACGCACAGGCACTAAACTAATATAATTTTAGGTTTAGATGAAATGTATGTATCTTTGTTCGGTAACTGCAGGAAGGGCTCGCGGATCTCGAGTCGATTAGACCCGAATGTTATTCACATTCGTGCCCCAATTCCAAACAGTCTCCAACACCAGCGAGAGGAGGAGCCCTACATCCGTGGATCGTGCACCAATCCCTATCATAATCACTGTGACTACCCGGAAGCTGCACCGTACGTAGTAACTTCATATACTGTCAAGCTGCAACAACGCCAGCGATGGACACTTTCATATGCATAGCCAAATAAAGTAGGGAAATTTTGTTTCACTAAAATTGGTTCAGTTGTGTATATGCCACCACTACTACAAAAGAGGCTATACTGGATGACTACATCATAGATAGTTCATACGGAACCGTTTGTGCTTAAACTATCACAGACGGTTTATAGTAGCAACCGTCTGTGATATTTTTACAGACACGAACCGTCTGTGATAATTGAGACATCACAGACGGTTCATATTAATAACCGTCTGTGAACTTTCACATATGGTTCTTATCATGAACCGTCTATGATAAGCGAGACATCACAGACGATTCGTGTTAAGAACCGTCTGTGAAAGTTGCGAACATTACAGTTGATTCATATAAAAAATTGTCTCTGATATTCTGGACATGACAGACGGTTCTTATAACAAATTGTCTGTGATATTGCGGACATCACAGACGGTTCGTAATAATAACCATCTGTGAATTATCATAGACGGTTATTAATAAGAACCGTCTGTGATATATTGGTATCACAGATCGTTTGTGATTGGAACCATCTATGATAATCTGCGCTATTAAATACTGGGTGTACGTGGTCGATCTCTACACAGCTCTGTCTTCATTGTGTTGCGCTGCATCAGTGGAGCGAGGCGGCCGGCTTTAGGGAGTTCGGAGAAAACATATCGCCGCCTCTTAGTGATCAGAGGTTACTACTCAATTGCTTTTAATAACCTATATGCATGCTTTTGTAATTGAAAGAGATGATAGGCAGGTTTTTGTTTTGATCTAGCTAGCTAGCTAAGTTTAGAAAGATAATGTTAGTTTCCTCAATTTCAAAATAGATAAGTACTCGTAGTTCACTTCAATATATTCTTGCTTAACATTATTATGTCATGAATACATGGCTAGCTAGCTACCTACGTAATATATATACATGTCATGTATAAGTATAGCTAGCTAGTCTGATTTGCTATATAGTAGTGTTAATAATCATTTTTGACACTCATTTGTTACATGTGTAGCGTAGATGGACCGAAGTTGGATGTACAATGAGAACCGTGTGAGTGGAGAGTACATTAATGACATATCTACTTTTAGAAGAGCGGTCGAGCTGGATATGTTGAAGAATAGGATGGAATATATGTATTGTCCATGCATTGATTGTGATAATCTAAATATGTTTAGCAACTCAGCACAGATCGAAGCTCACTTGATTCGAAGGGGTTTTAGAAAGGGGTACAAATGTTGGACCAGTCATGGTGAAGAGAAGAGTATACAAAAAGATAGTTATGACATCGTCGAGGGAGACAACGATATGCTGCTTGTAGACTGTGCTTTTCAGATGCTACGTGATGCAAAAGGGAACTATAGTAAGAGAGAGTATAGTAAATTCAATGGCTTGATAGAGGACTCGGAGAAACCTTTGTTCCCGGGCTGCAAGCCGCAATACACAAGGTTGTCATCAGTTCTAGAACTGCTAAAAGCTTCCAAAGGGAAATGTGTTTCCGAGAACCACGTATTAAGCCAAAAAGATTCTTTGCCCATTGGGAATGGAAGTAGAAAGAATACATGCATGTCCGAATAATTGTATCCTGTACCGTAAAGAGTATGCTAGTTTACATATTTGTCCGGTGTGCAAAGCATCCCGATACAAGCGTAAAAATGATTTCGATGATGGGAAGGACATCGAGGTGAAGCTAGGACCTCCTACTAAGGTGTTGTGGTATCTTCCTATAATTCTCCATTTGAAGCATTTATTTGCAAACCGCAATTATGCAAGATTGATGCGTTGGCACTGGGAGCAGCGTAAGAAAGACAGAATGATAAGACACGTTGTTGATTCTGCCCAGTGGAGGAACATCGATAGGATGTTTGTAGATTTCAGTGTAGAACTGAAGAATATAAGGTTTGGGTCGAGTACAGATGGAATGAATCATTTTGGTAACATGAGTAGCCGACAAAGCACCTAGCCCGTGACTCTGTGCATGTACAACCTTCCTCCTTGGCTGTGTATGAAGCGAAAGTATATTTTGATATCACTACTTATCTAAGGGCCGAAGTAACCTGGGAACGATATTGATGTGTACCTAGCACCATTGGTAGAAGATCTTACAATACTGTGGAACGAAGGGGTATATGTATGGGATGCGGACAAACGAGAGAACTTCACTCCATGCGTCATGTTGTTCTGCACCATTAATGATTTTTCTACCTTTGGTAACCTGTCAGGGTTGAGTACAAAAGGAGCCAAAGCCTGTCTGCACTGCTTGAATTATACCGAGAGTGTGTGGTTGAACAACTCGCGCAAAACTGCGTACATGCGTCACCGTATGTTCCTTCTAAAGTATCACCTATACCGCAAGATGAAAAAATAATTTGACAAAAAAAAGAGGATGACTCAGTACCAAGGCCTTTTAGCAGGAAAGAGGTGTATGATATGGTCAAGGATATCGACGTTGTGCTTGGAAGGGGACGTAAATTGAGGACCTGTTGGAAGAACATGTGGAAGAAAAGGTCAATATTTTGGGACTTGCCTTATTGGGAGCACTTAGAAGTTTGCAATTGCATCGATGTCATGCACATAGAGAAAAATGTATGTGACAGTTTGATTGGTCTCTTACTGAACATTCCTGATAAAACAAAAGATGGTGTCAACGCAAGGCGTGACTTAGTCGCTATGAACATCAGGACCGAGTTACCACCGATAAAGACCGATAAAGGCCGGACATACTTTCCCCCAGCTTGCTACACTCTGTCTAAGTCTGAGATAACTCAACTGTGCCAGTCCTTACATGGTGTGAAAGTTTAGTCCGGTCACTCCACCAGCATGAAGAAACTTATTTTCATGGAACATTTGAAATTTATTGGCATGAAGTCTCATGATTGTCATGTGCTAATGACACAAATGCTACCTATTGCAATTAGAAGTATTTTGCCGAACAAGGTTCGAGTGACAATCATAAGGCTATGTTATTTCTTTAACGCAATTGCTCAGAAGGTTATTGATCCCGATGGACTAGATGCTCTGCAGACCGAGGTGGTGACAACTCTAGATCATCTAGAGATGTATTTCCCTCCATCATTTCTTGATATCATGGTCCATCTCATTGTCCACCTTGTGAAAGAGATAAAGATATGTGGCCCTGTGTTTCTACGTCATATGTACCAATTCAAGAGGTACATGGGAATTCTCAAGTCCTATGTACGCAATCGATCTCGACTAACGGGTAGCATCATCGAAGTTTATACAACAGAAGAGGTCATTGAATATTGCATCGGCTACATGGCTCAGATCGAGTCGATAGGTGTACCTCTATCTCGTCATGAGGGGAGGCTAGAGGGTACCGGGACTATCGAAAGGAAAGCAATATCTCCGGATCAAAATACATATGCTCAAGCCCATTTCACTATTTTACAACACCTGACTAAAGTGACCCTATATATTGAAGAGCAGAAGGACATGCTACGCTAAGAGAATGCAGGTCAGTCAGAAGTTTGGATCACGAGACAACACAACTGTTAGTTCAACGAATGGTTGAAGGTGCGATTGTCTCAGAGGTCGTCAAGTGAAACACTACAATGGTTGGCAAAGGGCCAAAATTTACAATTGTGATATGGCAAGGATACGACATTAATGGCTACACATTTTATACAACAAATCAGGATAGAAAGAGCATAGTGCAGAACTCAGGTGTCCGCATAGATGCCTATAATGCACACGTTAGTACCGCTGGCCAAAGCTCATACTATAGGCTTGTAGAAGAGATTTGGAAGCTTGACTACGTAATTTTCAAGATTCCTCTATTTCAGTGTCGTTGGGTCTAACTCCCATGGGGTGTAAAGGTCGACAAGTATGGCATCACTACCATGGACATCGAATGTGTAGGATACGAAGACGAACCATTCGTACTCACGAGGCAAGTTATTCAAGTATTTTATGTAACCAACCCGACAAATAAGAAGAGCCATGTAGTTCTTCAGGGAAAAAGAAGGATTGTCGGAGTTGAGAATGTTGTGAATGAGGAAGAGTACAATCAATTTGATGAGTTGTCTCCATTCGGAGACGGCATCAGGCTCGAGGAAGAACAAGGTGATGAAGCAAGCTATATGGTTGTCGATCATTGTGAAGGACTTTATTTAAAAGGAAATAGCTAGCCAAGTGTAATAAATGATCCCACAAAGCCAGCACCTATTTGAAAATTATTGCAATGTAATCATAATTAGGAAACTCGACATATAATTATGGAACTATATTCCATTGTAATTGTAAATGATTCAGGAACTAAGAAATAGTTATATTTATGATTATGCTTGCGTTTTCATAATATTGCATGGCAAGCATGATTACTAAATGCAGCGAATTATCACAGGTGGTTTATCGGAAGAAACCGTCTATGATGATACATCACAGATGGTTCTATAATCGAACCGCCTGTGATATTTGACATATCATAGACGGTTCTATAAATAGAACTGTCTGTGATATAGCTTTCATAGACAGTTTCATAAAAGAACTATATGTGATATTTTCCCTATAAATATTCGCAATAGGTTCTCTCACAGAGTCCTCACTCTCTCCGTCTCCACCACCACTGCTAGGGTTTGCTAGATCTAACTGCTCACTCGCGCACGCCGCCGCCACTCCCTCCCGACGTCGCCGCTCCCTCCTGACGCCAGCCGCCTCTCCCTCCCGTCACCATCTGCCACTCCCTCCTGATGCCGTCCGCCACTCCCTCTCAACGTCGCCTGTCGCTCCCTCCCGACGCCAGCCGCCCCTCCCTCCCGACGCCGGCTACCACTCCCTCCCGACGCCATCCGTCGCTCCCTCCAGACGCCGGCCGCCTCAACCTCACGCCACCACCACTCCTTCCCAACATCGTTCGCCTCTGTCTCAGTAGTTGGCTAATTTTTTTGTTATCTTCAGTAGATGGCTAAATTGTTTTATGACCTTTAGTATTTTATGATATATGCTTCACTTGTTAGCTACAAATCTAATACTGAAATTGAATATGCAAGCTTGAGCTCTAAATTTTTATTATTACTGTTATTTGTCAATCTTGTGCTCTGTCTGAATAGTTGGCTAAATTGTTTTATGACCTATAGAACTTCATGATATATGCTGCACTTGTTAGCTACAAGATCTATTTGGAATGGCATGATACTGTTCCAAAGGGACCTTGTAATAATAATATATGCCACATAGACCTTCAAAGGGCATGAAGCAAGTGACACACTCCAGTGTATCCGATTCAATGAACTTGATACACTGGTTTGTGTCATTTGCTTTAGAGAACTTTGTTTAGGCCATGCTCACTACAGTTAGTTTTTTCTTAGAAGAGAGATGGTGTCCACACAGTCGTCGTCCAAAAATTTTTACTATTACTGTCATTGGTCAATCTTGTGCTCTGTCTCAATAGTTGGCTAAATTATTTTATGAGCTTTACAACTTCATGATATGTGCTGCACTTGTTAGCTACAAGATCTATTTGGAATGGCATGTTACTGTTCCAAAGTGGTAGGAACGGGGTCCCATCTTCCAACAGGTTCTGGATATGTTCGATTTGGTGGAGGCGCGACACAAATCGATCCGGCTTCCGAACAACACGTTCCAAACCCCGCAATCGCAGCACCACATCTCCTCAGGTTCCGAACAACACCTTCCAAGAAGGCTAATCCTTGCCTGCGAATCGAAGAACACAAGCAAGAACAAGGAAGAACACAACTGAATTGCAGATGTATTCATTTAGCACTTGAAAGTTGGGGTCTCACAAACCGATGAACGGCGAAACTGTTCAAAGACAGAATAATCTAAGCAAAACCCAACCCTAATGGTGGGGGTGGTGGCTGGATATAGAGGAGTAAGGGGTGTGCAAAACCCCTGGACGTGCCGTAATGGGCTCCAACACGATACAAAGCCGAACGGCCCAAATGACGGTGGCGCAGCACCCTGACAGATTCTGGACGCCCACTTGTTTCGATGATTCCTGTTGACTCAGAAGGAATTTGACATGGAACTAGAGCCATTGGAAAGGTCGTCTTCTCAAATTTCCATCCATATATAGAACGTCCAAAACGGAGCCCGGATGCGATCTGGGCGTCCGTTTTAGTGCGGCCTGGTCCTAGACTCCGAATTGGATTTGAAGTCGGCTTGAGTTGGGCCTCCAACATAATTCGACTGCCCTTGCTGGACTTGTGCGCCTCGTAGCCCTTCTCCAAGTACTTCCAGGTCCTCTCCATGGTTCCTAATCATAATTAAATTATTAGGTAGCAATCGATTCTCAAATGAACAAAAAGAAGTACTTAGGAACGAGCTCACCTGTAAATTCAATTGTCGGGTGCGAGCTCTAGTGATTGGTCCTTGAATGTCAAGTGGAGGAGTGTTGTGTGTATCCGAAGAAGTGATGTCCTCATCATCCTCCACCTCTTGAAGTGGAGTTGTCCTCAACTCAGCCTCATCTTCTTCTCCCAAGTATGGCTTCAAATCTGAGATGTTAAAGGTGAGACTAACCCCAAACTCGGGAGGCAACTCAAGTTTATATGCATTATCATTTATCTTCTCAACTATCTTAAAAGGACCAGCAGCTCTAGGCATCAATTTTGACTTTCTTAACTCAGGAAATCTATCCTTTCTCAAGTGCAACCAAACAAAATCACCCGGTTCAAGTTTAACTTCCTTTCTACCTTTACTACCAGTAATCCTATATTTTTCATTCATCTTTTCAATGTTTGCCTTAGTAGTCTCATGCATTTTGACAATAAAATCAGCACGCTCCTTAGCATCATTATGAACTCTCTCACTAGTAGGCAAAGGTAAAATATCAATAGGAGCACGGATATTGAATCCATACACTACCTGAAAAGGACTTACCTTGGTGGTGGAGTATTCTGCTCAATTATATGCGAACTCAACATGCGGCAAACACTCTTCCCACAGCTTCAAATTATTCTTCAAAATAGCTCTCAGCATGGTAGACAATGTGCGGTTCACCACCTCGGTTTGGCCATCAGTTTGTGGGTGACATGTTGTAGAGAACAACAACTTTGTACCCAACTTGTTCCATAGAGTACGCCAAAAGTGACTCAAGAACTTGGCATCACGATATGAAACAATAGTAGAAGGCATACCATGCAAACGAACTATCTCTTTGAAAAAGAGGTCAGCAATATGAACGACATCATTGGTTTTATGACATAGTATAAAGTGAGCCATCTTAGAAAAGCGATCCACAACAACAAAAATGCTATCCCTCCCCCTCTTAGTCCTGGGCAATCCTAAAACAAAGTACATAGAAATATCTGCCCACGGAATAGAAGGAACAAGAAGAGGCAAATATAAACCATGTGGATTCAAACGAGACTTAGCTTTTTGACATGTAGTGCAGCGAGCCACAAACTGCTCAACATCTCGCCTCATCTTTGGCCAAAAGAAGTGTGTAGCCAGAACGTCCTCCGTCTTCTTAGTACCAAAATGTCCCATCAAACCACCTCCATGCGCCTCCTGCAACAACAAAAAGACGAACGGATCCAACTGGAATGCATAGGCGATTAGCTCTAAACAAAAAGCCATCATTGATCACGAATTTATTCCATGCTTGTCCCTCTTTACAATGCAACAACACATCCTTAAAATCAGCATCAAAAGCATATTGTGCTTTAATAGGTTCAAGACCAAAAATGCGACAATCAAGTTGAGACAACATGGTATAGCGTCGAGACAAAGCATCAGCAATCACATTATCTTTCCCTTTCTTGTGTTTAATGACATAAGGAAAAGTATCAAAAAATTCAACCCACTTAGCATGTCTACGATTCAAATTGGTTTGACTACGAATATGCTCAAGTGATTCATGATCGGAATGAATGACAAATTCTTTAGGCCATAAATAGTGTTACCACGTCTCTAAAGAACAAACAAGAGCATACAATTCTTTATCATACGTAGAATAATTAAGAGCAGGACCATTCAATTTTTCACTAAAGTAGACAACAGGTTTGCCTTCTTGCATCAAAACACCACCAATACCAATTCCGCTAGCATCACATTCCAGTTCAAAAGTCTTACCAAAATCCGGAAGTTGGAGCAATGGTGTGTGTGTAAGCTTGTCCTTCAAAAGATTAAAGGACTCCTCTTGTGATGGCCCCCAATGGAACACGATGCCCTTCTTTGTCAACTCAATCAACGGTGTCGCAATGGTGCTGAATTCCTTGACAAAGCGGCGATAAAATCCTGCAAGGCCAAGAAAACTCCGCACTTGGGAGACCGTCGTGGGCGTGGGCCAACTCCATATCGCCTCCACCTTGGCTCTATCAACCTCAATTCCCTGTGGAGTCACAACATAGCCAAGAAAAGAGACTCGATCTGTGCAAAAGGTGAACTTCTCAAGGTTACCAAACAAACGTGCATCTCTCAAAGCATTAAAAACAGCACGTAAGTGATTCAAATGTTCATCCATGGACTTGCTATAAATCAAGATATCATCAAAGTAAACGACCACAAATTTGCCCATGAAAGGATGTAAAACCTCGTTCATTAATCTCATGAAAGTGCTAGGTGCATTAGTTAAACCAAAAGGCATGACTAACCACTCATACAAGCCGAACTTAGTTTTTAAAGTAGTTTTACATTCATTGCCAAGTTTCATTCTTATTTGGTGGTATCCATTACGCAAGTCAATCTTTGTGAAAATTATAGCACCACACAACTCATCAAGCATGTCGTCTAGCCTGGGAATAGGATAATGATATCTTATAGTAATGTTGTTAATGGCTCTACAATCTACACACATATGCCAAGAACCATCTTTTTTGGGAACCAAAAGAACAGGAACAGCACAAGGACTAAGGCTCTCACGTACGTACCCATGGTCCAAAAGGTCTTGGACTTGTCGCTGAATCTCCTTAGTCTCTTCGGGATTGGTCCTGTACGCCGCACGGTTTGGCAAACTCGCTCCAGGGATCAAGTCAATCTGGTGCTCAATCCCTTGAATGGGTGGAAGTCCTGGAGGTATCTCATCAGGGAAAACATCTCTAAACTCCTGCAAAAGGTTAGTGACAGGAGCAGGCAAAGTGCAAGGCATATTATCAAGAGAAAATAAAGTATCTTTGCACACAAAAGCATAGCATGTATCATTAACATCATCAATTGCAGCAAGGTCTAATTTTGTGGCAAGCATAACAAAATTTTTCAAATGGATTACTTGCTGTTTTTCAGATTTATCATGTTCTATTGTATCATTAGCAGCAGCAGCTCTCTCCCTATCGGCCTCTATAATCTCAGCTGGGGTCAAAGGCAGTAAAATAACGTTCTTTCCCTTATGCATAAAAGTGTATTTGTTACTACTACCATGGTGTAAAGCATCATTATCAAATTCCCAAGGTCGACCCAATAAAAGAGAGCATGCTTGCATGGGAACCACATCACAATCAACATGATCAGCATAACCACCAATGGAAAAATGGACTCGGCATGTTTGCGTTACCTTAGCTTTTCCAGAGTCATTTAACCACTGAATATGGTATGGATGTGGATGCAGTTGCGTGGTCAAGCCAAGCTTCTTGACCAAATCAGAACTCACCAAGTTGTTGCAGCTTTCTCCATCAATGATGACACGTGCGCGCCGGTTCTTGATTGCGAAGAAAGTCTAAAACAAATTATGGCGTTGAAGCTTATCGGATTGTTGTACCTGTGTGCTGAGGACTCGCTGCACAATGATGCTCCGTAGCGTCGCTGTGGACGCCCCACCAAGGACCAGGTCGTCATCACCACCGCCATTGTCGCCCGAGGCAGCAGCAACATCATCATCCTCCTCTCATTGACAGGTGGCAGGCGTGCCTCCAATGTGTCCATCCGACCAGTGAGGTCAGCCATCCGCCGCTCCACCCGCTCAATGCCTTCCGTGGTGTTCAACTGGGCAATGGCGGCGACGATGGTGTCCATTCTCGCGCCGAGATCAGTGAGTGAAGCAGTTTGTTTGTCGAGCGCAGCTTGTAGCTGGCCGCGACTAACACACTTGTTGAAATCGACCGGTGTCCCGTACCCTTCGTCTCCTGCCATGGTTAGTGGAATCACAGGGAAAACAAAAAGATTATCCCTATCAACTACAAAGTAAGGACAGTGGGAAACTGCAAAGGAAGTGGCTTACCAAGCTCTTACAAATGTTCTTACCAAAGCAAGGCAAAGGATACCTGGAGAGTGTGATCCGGCGATTGCAAGGGTCAAAAACTGTGCTATCCGGAAGTAGGTATATGGAGCTTGGCAGGCCAAATATGTTAGTGGAACACAAATCAATAACAGATAGTAATGCTGAATAAATGTCCAAAGCACTGGTCCTAGTTGCTGGTCTAAATGTGTCCTATAGCAGTTCAGATATGATGAACAAGGAGTCAAGCCCAGAATAGTAAAGCAAGGATAGCAACAAAGATGGCCAGGCAATGAGAAACTTAATTTAGCATAAGCACAAAATAAATGAATCTCTGTCACCTAAAACTGTGCTCTGTCATGTTTTTTTTGGCACGGATAGTACTCTCGGCACTATAAGCCCAGGTGCCAAAATTTTTCTTTTTTTTCTTTTATTTTTTTCACAAAGCAGAGCACAGAAATAGGAACCACACAAAGTTTCACCTCAATCTGATGTAAGGTGTGGCCTACAGAAAATGATGAATGTGCTGTAAATTCGGTGATGAAATTTGGGAGCTCGAGTACTGCACTTTCCAGGCCGAATTTGGGCAAAATAAATTCACCAAACCCAGCAAAGCTAGGGAGTTTCGGATGCAAAATTCAATTTCACCCAATTTCAAAAAAAAATCGCCTGATTTCGAGTCCGTATGAGAAAGTTATGGCCGTTTGAAGGAGGGCCTCCGAGTTATGGTTTCTGTGGAGGCCGAAAACGAAATCGGGTGGAGGAAATTGGTGGAATTTGGGGGGTGGAAGCTCGGGGAAAGGTGGGGGATGGTGTTGGATGATCACGAGATGCGATGGATGACTCAAAAACAGAGGGTGGGATATGGGTGGGAAAACAAAAGTTGACGGCTAGGGTTTGTATGAGAGGTAGCGGAAGCAAGACAACCCGAAACAAAACATGATCTAAACCAGCAATACAACTTGACTAAGGACACAAACTCAACACTACGGACTCTAAAATCAAATTGTGCAAAAGGCTAAACGAGATCTGGGATAGGAAACAACCTATGACTACAAATTTTTGTAGGGCTTTTTCTTGGACTCTAGGATGAAACTGAAAACAACAAAGGTAGGGTAAACTCAAACCTGAAGGAACACCTGAAGCTCTGATTACCACTTGGTAGGAACGGGGTCCCGATCTTCCAAAAGGTTCTAGATATGTTCGATTTGGTGGAGGCGCGACACAAATCGATCCTGCTTCCGAACAACACGTTCCGAACCCCGCAATCGCAGCACCACGTCTCCTCAGGTTATCAACCATGCGCAGCCCAGTTGACCTCGCCAAGAAGGCTAATTCTTGCCTACAAATCGAAGAACACAAGCAAGAACAAGGAAGAACATAACTGAATTGCAGATGTATTGATTTAGCACTCGAAAGTTGGGGTCTCACAAACCCATGAACGGCGAAACTGTTCAAAGACATAATAATCTAAGCAAAACCCAAACCCTAATGGTGGGGGTGGCGGCTGGATATAGAGGAGTAAGGGGCATGCAAAACCCCTGGACGCGCCCTAATGGGCTCCAACACGATACAAAGCCGAACAGCCCAAAAGACGGTGGCGCAACACCCTGACAAATTCTGGATGCCCACTTGTTTCGACGATTCTTGTTGACTCAGAAGGAATTTTGACATGGGACTAGAACCATTGGAAATTTTGTCTTCTCAGCTTTCCATCCATATGTAGAACGTCCAAAACGGAGCCCGGATGCGATCTGGGCGTCCGTTTTAGTGCGGCCTGGTCCTGGACTCCGAATTGGATTTGAAGTCGTCTTGAGTTGGGCCTCCAACATGATTCGACCGCCCTTGCTGGACTTGTGCGCCTCGTAGCCCTTCTCCAAGTACTTCCAGGTCCTCTCCATGGTTTCTAATCATAATTAAATCATTAGGTAGCAATCGATTCTCAAATGAACAAAAAGAAGTACTTAGGAACGAGCTCACGTGTAAATTCAATTGTCGGGCGCGAGCTCTAGTAATTGGTCCTTGAATGTCAAGTGGAGGAGTGTTGTGTGTATCCGAAGAAGTGATGTCCTCATCACAAAGGGACCTTCAAAGGGCATGAAGCAAGTGACACATTCCAATGTATCTGGTTCAATGAACTAGATACACTGGTTTGTGTCATTTGCTTCATAGAACTTTGTTTAGGCCCATAGCTCACTACAGTTAGTTTTTTCTTAGAAGAGAGATGGCGTCCACACAATTGTCGTCGTCTTCATCTGGGTCTCACGCTCCCAAGATTGGGATAACTAAGCGTGGCCGAGGAGTATCGAAACGGTCAGAGGGTCGAATGACCATCACGGTGATCTCACCGGATGGGGTCCCTCTCAAACCGAAGAAAGCAGCGGCATCATTTCGAACTACCTGCAGGATAATTGAAAGGCAACAGGTCCCCATCACCATAGCAAGCTGGAAAGATTTGGCAAAGGATCAAAAAGATCAGCTATGGGAGGAAATTACAAATTTGTTTGATATCCCAGCAGAAGTACAGGGACTCATGCAATGGCAGGCGCTGCTCGTAATGGGAAAAGCGTGGAAGAATTTTAAGAGCACTTGTCACGCAGTACGTGGCCAAGGATCTCACGCCCTTCACGAGGTATCCTTTCGTGTCACCGGAAACATGGGAGGCCTTTGTGCAGATGAAGACAACGACCGAATTTGAATAACAAAGTGCAGCGCACAAGGCTCTCTAGTCACAAAACACTCACCCTCATAGACTCGGCACCGCTGGGTACGCGGGTAAAATCCCGCAGTGGAGGATGCAGGACGAGGTCGCAATCCGATCGGAGGCCTCCCCACCATTTGCTGGGCAAATGAGCGCACTCTAAACTGGTTACGAACGAGGTCATCAACCACATTTTCGGGTGTCTCTTTCAAAAACCCTGCAGACGAGGAAGTGTCCCAATGCCTGGTAAGATATGTTAAACTATATAGTTGTTAATACCTCTTGAACTTCATGGGTTCAAAAATAACATGATTGCCTCTTGCAGCAATCATTAACTACCGAATATTCTCGAGACTCCTTTCAAGAATACAGGGAGAGAGATGTACTATCATAGGCCTTGGAAAACAAGGAGCACCTAGGTCGCATACGAGGCTTGGGGGTTTACATATCTTCGAGGCACAGATTTCCAAATGACTCCTAAACATATAGGAGTAGGAAGAGATCCAAGGCCTACCGCAACAAACAAATAAAACAGGAGCTTCGTGCTCAACTTGAGGAACAACTATCTGCCTCACTTCAAGAGCAGACTGCCTCACTTCATGGAGAGATAGATTCATTGAGCGAAGAACTGAGACAAGTCCACAACCAATCGCAACTCACCCCTGTTACTGCGGTACACAGTCCCCCTCAACATCACAGTAGCTATGCGTCCACACCAATTGCTGAACATAGCGATGCCACTTACCTATCGATGACATCCTGGTAATGTACCTATTACAATGCTACATAGATCTCTCTGGTGGATGCCTTAGCTTATCTTGTATTATTATGTAGGAGTCCACGCCTTGCATCCTCAGAGTTAGGTTTGTTAGCTCTATTCCTGTTGACGCTAGGCGGGGGATGGCGTATCCATGGCTTCAGGGATGTTGGTGCACGGTGTAAAAGTAGAGACCAATTTCATAAAGGTTCAAGTGGACATAATTAATGATGTTTTTAAGACCGTCCCTCTTGAGAAGTCCTAAACGAAGAGATTACGACAATAGGGGATGTCGTCCACACATTCATCCAGTGGCCCAAGAGGGACTCGCTCTCGACTCGTCCGTGCCACGATCTTCGCATCCAGTGGCCCAAGAGGGACATCACCCTAAACCTGTCACATCAGCTCCGGTGGCTCCACCTATAGCTACGGTTCTGAAGCCTGTTACATCGACGCCGCTGAAAACATATCATAAGTGAGGCTCTAAGACTCAAGCGAAGAAAATTAAGGTACATCCCGAGCCATAGAAGTTCATTCTAGGAGTGTCATTGGTCTCCGAGTCACAATTACCCTGGCTTGGTCTGGTTTGCAATACATTGCATACTTGGTACATGCAGAGGTCCAATATGAAACCAAACTAGCACAGTGGATTCACTGTGAGATATAAGGAGATGCATTTCCTCCATGACTCGGGTTACTTCATCGTGACATTCGAAGACTTATTATTACTATTCAATCTCGACGAACTTGACACCTCACTTCTACGATGCTGGACACTGTAAGTGTACTATACAATGAAGTTCTACATTCACATCATACCGATAAATATCATTACTCTTTCCTTATGTATAGATACATGATCCAGCAAGTCCAGCGATGGCAACAACCGGTGGGTTTCCTCGACCCACGCTTGGTCTCGGAGCTATCTATCAACGGAAATACATCCTTCGTGCAAGATTACATAACGAGGGGATTGATTGCTCACAACGACAAGGAGTACATCATGGTACCCTTCAACCAAGGGTAAATATTTCACTAGTTGCCACATAAGTTTCATTTGTACTTTATATGCAACATGAACTTAGGATTAATCACTATGCGACACACATGACTAGGTCTCCTTGGATTGTGATTGTGATTGTGATTGTACTAAAGTGGAGTAAGGTAATATACCTTGATTCCCTATTTAGGAGTAACCACGACTTTAGTCGTGTGCAAGAAGTAATTAACATGTAACTCATTTCCTCCACACATAACTCTATTGTAATCTTTCCTTCGTTTGTAATGGCTGAGGCTAACTTTTTTGGAATCACGTATGTCGTTTACCGCTTATGTTACCGTAGGAGGGAGACATAACGAGTTTAGTGACACGCTGCGACACAGGACGCGATTTCCGGTACCCGCTCCAACAAAACAATCTTATATCACACTTTGTTATAATGCCTCTAGAATTGACAATACCTATGTATGTAATTCTATATATTTTGTAGTGCCACCAGCAGCTACAGGGCAACGTATGTGGATTCTACGTTTGCCGCCATATGAAGAAAATCACGGACGCTAAGATGAATGATACAGAGGTTTGTCAACCTTCCAATAATTATTATTATCTGATTATATATATGTATATATACACACACACATGCTAATTAATGACTTAATATTGCTCCTAGCGACAACATGTGGACTTCGACGAAAGTGCATATGATCTTGAGAAACTCGTTGAAATTCGTGGAAGCCTCTCCCAATTCTTGCTAGCAGAGATCATAAACAAGCCTGGAGAGTTCCACCCCGACAATGATGATAATTAGATGTTGAAACATTGGATTCAATTGTACAAATCACTCAATTGTGCTTAATCAAACAATTCATTTAATTTAATTCATTTGTAAGATCTGTGTAACGATTGTCATGCTATATATATACATATGTGATCTGCTGGTGTTGTTTCTTTCATCTGTGTGATTTATGTAATAATTGTCCTGTGCTATATACGTGATCTTGCTTATTTTCAGATGGCATGGCTAGCATATCTTGAGACTAGCCGTAGAATGACAAATAAAATCGCTGTTAAAATAGCTATCACAAACGGTTCGGTGTTCCAAACCGTCTGTGATACATATCCCAAACGGATTCAAACACTGAACCGTCTGTGATATGAACGATATCACAGACGATTTTTGTTATTAACCGTCTGTGATGTTCCGAACCGTCTGTGATATAAACCATATCACAGACGGTTTTTTATTAGAAACGTCTGTGATAGTTGAGTATCATAAAGAACCGTCTGTGATAGTTGAGTATCATTGATGATTTTTCTGAAAAACCGTCTGTATTGTAAGTTATCACAGACGGCATAGGAGCCGTCTATAATAACTACATATTATCTCTGACACATAACTACAGAAGGTTCAGGAACCGTCTATGATGATGGTTCCAAACTGTTTGTGATAACACTAGCTGTAGTAATGCACTGAACTTGTATTGTCATGTTGTTATATGCCATCGGTCTGTAAAGCATTTCATGTCGACTACGCTACTAGCCTACTAACTCGACCGAAATATCCTTGCGAAGGCAGTGCAACGACATTGCGAAGGGGCAATGTTGTCTTTAACACGGGGCAGTGGAACAATATTACTGCAATATGGAGCGGCATGTAGCGATAGTACGCACACTTTTGGGTGCGATGCAATAAAATAAAAATGCTTGCCCCGTAAAACTTGCGCCGATCGAAGGACCTCATGGCTTATGGAGAACATTTTGGCTTACATGCGTCTGCAAGAGGATCTACATGAACCACATTCCAGAGTCGTACGCCCAACTTGCAAACGTGCACCGAATTATTCTCGTACGGGAGCCTGCTTGGCGCAATTGTGAAGTCACGCTTATTGACATAAATTATGTTTTCAGTCATTGCCCTACAGAACACAGATGAAATTACAAACTCAATTGGATGTAGGAAAAAGGAACACACGAAAAAAAATCCTTACCATTATGTTTCCCATCCCTGAATTGAGCGTTCTTAGATGACTTGAATGTTTCCAAGAAAGCTATACCCTTTCGCAGTTCAAGCTTCCGCCTTGCTTTGTCCCACTTGTGTTCCGATGCTAAAATCTCAATGATCCGGGGCAACGCTCGCCCTGCAGCGTCTGTATCAAGGAAGGCAAGCCGGCATCTCCTTGCAACAAAGTCCACAGCAGATTCACAATACTCATTACGAGCACAGTATGCTACTTCAGCTTCCAAAAAAGGGTATCCATGAGCAAGTCGCTTTCCCAAGCCTTCGTTCTAAAAACAATGAAGCATAATGATTACATGATAAAGTGGCTAAGTTGGTATGTAATGGAAACCATGGTTTTAGGGCAGACTAATCAAGCTTGCCCATTAAATGGAACAATGGGTTAATACACTAGATTCATGTATTGTGAGTTGCGATAGGAGATCCATACTCAATTTAAAACTATCAACAGAGCATGAATGCAGTACAGTCATGGATAAGTCATAGTTTAACACCACAATTATAAATGTTCATGTGACTAGTTCACAACTAGCCAGGCTAGGCAATCCCAAATAGTCGAAAGCCATTATAGGAGAATCGGACAGCTCATATCTAATAGAACCCAATGTATATCTATTGATCCAATTTCCTATAAACAACGGAAAGTGGGCTTAGGAAATTCAGATGTGCACCCACAGCTGATGTCAAATAGCACCTAGTGTTATAGGTCGTTGATCCAATTTCCTAAAACAATTAAAGTGTGTTTAGGAAGTTCAGAAATGAAAACACCGGTCATGGACTATATCCCAGTCTCATGGATTTTAGGAGAAATCATCTATGAGAATAGAATGTCAGGTTTCTTTTTTTCAGTTTCTAAAAACTGTTTTTTGGCTTTTCTACAATAATTAGCTTTCAAACGAAATGTCTTTTTCAAGCAGAGTCAACAAGTTGATTTTAGTATACATTGTAGCGACTTCATTTGTATCGGTCAAAATCGCACGTGAGTTTCTGTTACTCTGTACTCTATCTCACGAATAACCTAAAAGTCATAAGCCGCCACCAAAAATTATAAGCCGAAGTCAAACAAAAAACAGGCCGTTGATACCAACCTGGGCAATTGTAGCCACTCGTTCAGCCAAAGTTCCGTATGCGTGTGACAGATGTTTCGATACAGCACTGTCCATTGCACCTGGAATAACTTTGCCACCATATGTCCTTTTCATTCGCCTATAATTCTGAGCAAGCATTGTGAAAGAAGCAGGATCCCATCCATATCCACCGACAACATGCAAATGATCAGTCACACAGCCATTATCCGGCTTCAAATCCCCTGACTTTATTGCTGCATTAACAGCGTCTTCAGCCTTGCTGAATAAAAACCAGCTCATTAGAATTTCATATTGAGGCATAAAAATTCTATACTGCACATGCATGATCAAGATGCACCAGCACAGCCTAACAATCCACATGTGCATGAACAGAATTGTCCAACACAAAGGGCCTTTCTGCATGTAAGAAAATATCCTAGTAGCAGAGACAACCTACGCATTAGGTACTACTACTACCTATGCTTTAAGTGACAGTCCAACTATAATGTTTTACATTGATAGATTAATCTATGTATCACATATACAATCCATCATGGTACGATGCATATCATAATATTTTTAAGAACCAACGGCCGAGAAGTAAACCAGCATGCTGAAAACTTGAGTGGGTCAAACAGGTTTGATTCCGTCAAATGTAGATAAAAAAGTGGCAATTGGCAAACACTTACTTCTATAAGTTATCCATTTTCCCCCAGTAATTGTTATTAGCCCTGGGTAGTCTTCAAATACAACATGATATCTAGAAATACTCTCAGTATTCTTTGCTGATGGATCCATGGCCAATGGACGTATACCACTCCAGGCAGAAAGAACATCTTAACGCCTTAGAGCAAGTTTAATAGTACAGATAGCTGCTACCTCCAATACATTTCCATGTCATCAAAAGATAATGATGCAGTCAACTCATACAATAAGCTGGCTATAAGTTGTCTCCACAGGAGCTCTCAATCATTTAATACATACATGGGTATTGATAATTTAATACATGCATGGGTATAGCAATTAGTTCTATGGGTACATGCATAGATAATGCGTCTTTTCCTGTGCTATAGCCTGACTCTTGCATGGGAGTCGGCTTGGCTCTCTCTCTCCTTTTCTCTCCCCTCCATATAGGACTATACTGACATGGATTCCCTTGTAGCTAGCACAGTCAGCCTTATTAAACTTGCTCTTACCTGATATGCACATTGAAATTATATTTTTACACTTAGACTTTTCTAAGTGCACTACCGGAAAGCTGCTATATGCCGAGTGTCTGGAGTTTTGCCGAGTGCAATAAATCGGGCACTCGGTAAACAATAACTTTGCCGAGTGCCTACATCTAAACACTCGGCGAAATCAAAACACTCGGCAAACAATATCTTTGCCGAGTGCTTCAGAGTAGACACTCGGCAAACGAGGATCTTTGCCGAGTGCTGAAAAAAAACACTCGGCAAACATAAAACACTCGGCACCAACCGCCGTCCGTTAGAGGTCAGATGCCGCCGTTAAAACTTCGCCGAGTGTCTGGAGCTGACACTCGGCAAAGATATTGTTTGCCGAGTGTTTTTTCTGGGCACTCGGCAAAGTAATAAAAACCTTTTCCTTTCCTACCCTTCAAACTTTTTCTACTCTGCACATACAACATATGGTACTCCATTGTAAAATTTGGTATATTTTTGTATTAGTTTGCTATATTTAATTAATTAATTGCATTTCAATCAATTTTTTTGAATGAAGTCAAATTTGAACTGCAAGTGATTCAAATAATAGGAAAAAATGAGTAGAAAAATGATATTCATGTTATTCAGCCTGGTTTGAGGCCTTACCTGTGAAAGGAAAAGGAATTTCGAACATCTTGTTCAGGAAACACGACCACGAACTTGTGGCCGAATGGTTTTTAAATTTTGAAAAAAGCAAACGAAGTCTGAAAATCATGAGATTTGTCAAGATGTCATGATATCATACATGGAGACTGTGGTAAAAAATTGATAAGATTTCGCATAAGTTGTCATGTACGATGCTTACAAACCGAAACATTTCTGAGGAAGAAACGTAGAGTTGAGAAGGATCCGGTAAGATTTGGAGTCAAAGTGACGGTCGAATTGTGGTTTGACTACAAAAATTTTTGTATAGGCAATAGACAACAGAGATTGTTTCATGTGAAATTTTGGTAATTTTTCGGATCCGTTTGATAATTTTAATTTTTAAACTGCAATTATAGAATTTTAATTGATATAAATTGAACTTGAGCTATAACTACATGAAATAATGGTCTAATATTCGTAGAAGCATCGAATATGCATTGTTGAGTGAATTTGACAAGGCATTTTCAAAGTACATTCGAACAAATTTGTAAAACAAATTTGGAAAAGAAAGAGAGGAATTGAAGTATTATTAAAAAAAATCTTTGCCGAGTGCTTTGTGAGTGACACTCGGCAAAGGAGGAGCTTTGCTGAGTGCCAGATCGGCGGCACTCGGCAAAGTATGAGGGCTTTGCCGAGTGCCCGATGGGGGGCACTCGGCAAACAACACAACATAACTTTAATTCCCCGTGGCCGCGCTCACACACGCAACCACACATATTCAAGCCCGCCACCGCGCCCGCGCCCGCCCGCCGCCCCGCCCCCGCGCGCCCGCCTGCCGCCCCTCCCCCGCGCGCCCGCCGCCGCGCCCGCCCGCCGCCCCCGCCCCCGCGGCCGCCCGCCGCCCGACGCCTCCCCCGACTGCCCCCGCCCCCGCGCCTGCCCGGCGCCGCCCCGGTCCCCGCGGCCGCCCGCCGCCCGCCGCCTCCCCCGCCCGACGCCCGCCGCCCGACGCCGCCCCCGACTGCCCCCGCCCCCGCGCCTGCCCGGCGCCGCCCCGGTCCCCGCGGCCGCCCGCCGCCCGACGCCTCCCCCGACTGCCCCCACCCCCGCGGCCGCCCGCCGCCTGACGCCTCCCCCGACTGCCCCCGCCCCCGCGGCGGCCCGCCGCCCGACGCCTCCCCCGACTGTGGTGAGGTTGTCCTTCCCTCCCTTCTCCTGGATTTGATGGACATGCTTACTGCATTAGCATATATTCATGTGGGATGGATTTTGCCCTTGTCTAGTTATGGATGTCAAACTTGTGCTAGTCACACCGAGATCTACCATATATTCATGCTTTATTATGCTGCATTTTTGGATTGTCCAGATCTAACATGTTCTACGAGTGGTTTCTTTTTTTCTTTTGCTATATTGATAGATTGATGCTGTTTGTTATGGTGATTGATCATGATGTAGGACTACCTTAGTTCAATTTAGTAAAATTTCATAGAAGGCAATTAAATATGAGCATATTTCCATGTCAATGATGTTTGAATGGCACTAGGAGGCGCTTCCATGTGAAGCAGTAGTCGTGGTATTAGAAATTTATAGCCTAATTTGTTCTAAACATGTAACATATCAATACAGTACATGCAGATGTGCTCACCAAAATATGATAAATAGGTTTTTGTTTCAATTGTTTAGATGGATATGCAATGCAAACGTCGCATGCTTATAATTAAGACATATGCTCTAGTCATAGTTCTATATGCATTCTTTGTAAATAGGCTTAGGTTGTCTCAATGGTTATAACCTGCAATCACATATACCCCCATGTCCGAGAGAGATAGTGAGCAAGCCAACCTAAACAAAATGTGCATGCTATATATGCTCCTAGCTGGTACATAACAGTAGTTGTTGGTTGTCATAGGATTGTGTCAGTGCAATGGATGGGACTCATGTGCATGCTAGAGTACCAAAGGAGATTTCCGTAGCCTTTAGGGTAGGAAGCACTATTTACTTGATGAGTTGATTGTTTGCCTTGAAAACTGTCTTATATATCACTTTGTTGAATGCCATTCTCTGATTGGTCGACCCAATTTATTCTCTGGTTAGGCGTGTAGATGCATTTGATTCTTATATTACTCCCTGATATGTTAGAGGATGGATGACCGTGAGTGGATGTACACGGGCCGCTCAAGTCAGGGTTCGTTGTCCGATGAATGGATTGAGAAGACCGATGCTTTCTTGGAACTAGCATTTGCCGAGGTTAAAGGAGCGCGTGCCACTTGGTGTCCCTGCAGCAGATGTGCAAACACGCGTCGACAAACAAAGGAGGTCATGGGTAAACATCTTTGCAAGTTTGGATTTACGGCAGACTATACCCGGTGGATCTACCACGGTGAATCCGATCGTATGAGAGAGGAGGTCGTGAGACCACGCGTCGAGGATTATGATGCTGATGGCGGGGTAGGAGACATGTTAAATGACTATCATGAAGCACACTTCGCTGAAGGACGTAGGGAGGAGGAGCCAGAGGCAACCGCAAAGGCGTATTACGACATGTTGTCTGTGGCACAGAAACCCCTTCACGGCCAGACGAAGGTTTCTCAACTGGATGGCATTGGACGCGTAATGGCCTTGAAGTCCCAGTTTAGCCTGAGTCGAGACGCCTTCGATGCTATGTTGACAGTTTTTGGCAGCATGCTTCCGGAGGGTCACATTCTGCCAAAGAGCATGTACGAGTCAAAGAAACTCCTTCGTGCACTTAAGATGCCATATGAGCAGATACATGCTTGTCCGAAGGGGTGCATCCTATTTAGGAAAGAACACGCGGAAGCAAAGTACTGTGCAAAGTGTGGATCCTCTAGGTTCCTGGAGGTAGACTCTGGTGATGGTCAGAAGAGGCAGCTTGCGATCCCCGTGAAAATCTTACGGTACCTTCCGTTCATACCGAGGATCCAACGGCTATACATGACCGAGGAAACCGCGAAACAGATGACATGGCACAAAAATGGACGTCGATACAATCCTGAGAAGCTGGTACATCCATCCGATGGTGAAGCATGGACCCACTTTGATGTGATTCATCGTGAGAAAGCTGTAGAGGCTCGTAATGTACGTGTTGCGCTGGCAACAGATGGGTTCAATCCTTATGGAATGATGGCCACCCCATACACTTGTTGGCCCGTGTTCGTTATCCCCCTCAATCTCCCCCCCGGCGTCCTCTTCCAACGACAGAACATATTCTTGTCGTTGATAATTCCTGAACACCCGGGGAATAATATGGGTGTGTTCATGGAGCCTGTGATTGATGAATTGGTCCGTGCTTGGGAGGAAGGGGTATGGACATACGACCGAGCTACAAAGAGAAACTTCAAAATGCATGTTTGGTACCACTACTCCCTGCATGACTTCCCGGCGTATGGGATATTCTGCGGCTGGTGTGTTCACGGGAAGTTCCCATGCCCAGTATGCAAGGCAGCTCTGAAGTTCATTTGGTTGCTGAAGGGTGGCAAGTATTCTTCGTTCGACAAACATCGACAATTCCTCCCTCTTGACCATGCATTCAGACGAGACATCAAGAACTTTACGAAAGGTGTCGTAGTTATAGACCCTGCACCGCAGATGATGACCGGTGCCGCGGTTCGTGCTCAGATAGATGCTCTCGAGGTCAATCAAGAAGGTGGTTTTGTGGGATATGGTGAGCAACATGCATGGACTCATAAGTCGGGCTTGTTGAGGCTCCCCTATTTTGATGACCTTCTTCGTCCACATAACATTGATGTAATGCATACTGAAAAGAATGTCGCTGAGGCACTTTGGGCAACAATCATGGACATTCCTGATAAGACAAAGGACAACATTAAAGCTAGAGTGGATCTGGCAACGTTATGCGATAGACCAAAGTAAGAAATGAAGCCTCCTAGAGGCGGCAGGACATGGAGAAAGCCTAAGGCCGAATTCATCTTGACCAGGCCCCAAAGGAGGGAAGTACTAGAATGGTTCCAAAAGTTAATGTTCCCTGATGGGTATGCAGCGAATCTGAGGAGGGGAGTGAACTTATCTACTATGCGAATCAATGGGCTCAAGAGTCATGACTACCACATATGGCTTGAGTGGCTTCTTCCGGTGATGGTTCGAGGCTATGTCCCTGAGCATGTCTGGCTAGTGCTGGCAGAGTTGAGCAATTTCTTCCGCCAGCTTTGTGCCAAGGAGTTATCTCGGACCGTGATTGCAGACTTGGAAAGAATGGCACCTGTGTTGCTTTGTAAGTTGGAGAAGATCTTTTCACCCGGTTTCTTCAATCCGATGCAGCATTTGATTTTGCACCTCCCGTATGAGGCACGAATGGGGGGGCCCGTGCAGGGTCGTTGGTGCTATCCAATTGAGAGATGTCTAAAGGTTCATCGAACTAAATGTAATACTTTGTTATTTTCTAATTATGTTTTGTTTATTTTGCATCTCTTTCTAAAGTACGTCTTGTTTATCTGTGCTTATTGGTTTACTCTTTTTAATTGCAGGTGATTGAACAAAGATGGTGGGCGGTATGAGGAACGTAAGGTCGCTTTACCAAAGACGGCACGATGCAGCTGAGCAGTCGGGGAGCAGGAGTAGGAGGAGCGGGAGGAGCAGCAGGAGGAGCAGGAGCACTCTTGAGAGGGAGCGGGAGGAGGAGCGGGAGCGGGAGGAGGAGGAGGAGCGGGAGGAGGAGCAGGAGCGGGAGGAGGAGGAGCAGGAGGAGGAGCAGGAGGAGGAGGAGGAGGCGGCAGGGGGTTCCGCTTCCTCTGGTTCGTCGGGTGTCTGGTTGCGAGGTCCCTCGACCCTCCCGAGGCGACCGATACCTCGTGAGAGACGCCCGCTGATTCAACCCACTGGGGCTAGGTAAGTAACTTTAGATGTTATCACTACTTTTTCATTTGATATGTTGAAAATCACAATAGAAACTAATAATTTATCTTAATCACTTGGGCAGGGGTTGGACGCTTGTGGCTGCAGGTGATCACAAACGCCATGTCAATGGCATCCTGGGTCTTTTGTGCAGGCTACACTTCCCTGGCCTGGTTGCGTTTGGCGGAGGGGAGGAGCCGGCCTACACGTGGGACCACTACGTCGCCTTCCCCGATTTACCAGATCGGGATGGCAGGGTATTCGCCAACAAGGCGGCGCGGGTGACGACCGAGCTGTGGGTAAGTCTTCCTCGCACTACATTGCTCAATACATCACATTCATTGGACATTCTTGAAATAATGACTGGATACATCGCGTCTATATGCAGGATTTCTTCAGATGCCAGGAGGGATATGAGGCCAAGGTGGCTAGTGTGGCTCACAAAGCCTGTTATAAACTCGTGAAGGACATGCATTACGAGGCGCGCGTCCAGGCCATCGTAACATACAACGCTACCTACCTTGGAGTGAAGATCAACAAAACTCAAGCAAGAAACATGAGGCTGACCCGAGAAGACTACATGCAGGTAAATATAGAACATTAATACTGATTTTTTTCTGAGATTAAGTACGCTTAATTTGATCTTCTTATATGTTATATACTTGATGACGTGTAGGTGCCTCCGTGGTGGTGCACCCAGCATCTCCAGTGCTGGGCACAGATGGTGGACAAGTGGTGCGCCGCCGAGTGGGAGGAGACGCACAATGCTTGCCGGGAGCGGCGTTTGATGATGCCAGGTGCACCACACCATCAAGGCAACCGTAGCCTCGACGAATTCGCAGCTACATGGGTACGCGAATTCATTTCTTTATTATAACGCTCAATTCTGCATAATTTCTAATCATCTTGCTGTTTCTTTCGCAGTCATCGTCACATGGTGGCCAGCCTTGCTCCCAGTTCAAGGCATGGGCTTTGGCCCACAAGGGCAAGGCGACGTCCGACGTCGACTACAACCCGGAGGACCCGCCCTCGGTGTACAGCAATGCGACCGTCCACAGCCGCCTCAGTGAGTACACATCGATGGCAAGGGCGGTCCATGGGCCAGAGTACGATCCGAGCACCCAGGACCTTGATGGAGAAGTCGTCATGAGGGTGGGAGGAGGCAAGAAGCATGGGCGGTACTGGATTGGCGACAGCACACTCGACACGGCCACTACTCCTACTCTCACCCAGATTCGAGCAAGGAGCACGAGCTCAAGCCCGGCCATACGCCCACGGCCGGACACTGCACAGTCCCGGATGGAGGCACTCCAGGTTATTTCTGTTTTATTCGTCGTTCATTAATTTTTACATACCTTTGCTTTGCATTGTAACATTGGGGTGAAATATTGTAGGCCCAGCTGGAAGAAGAGAAGAGGCTGCGGGAGGAGATGGCGGCGAGGATGGAGGCCGATCGGCAGAGGAATGAGGCCGAGCGGCAGAGGATGACGCAGATGTTTCAGTGGATGCAGAGTCTTGGCGAGAGGATGGGTCAACCTCTGCCACCGGAGCTATTCCCTCCACCTCCTCCTGCAACTACTCCTGTGAGTTTCTAGTGGAGTATGAATGTTTAAGTTTGTATGTTCATACCTTAAATCTTGCCTCACACATGCAATCTCTTCTCCTTTGTGCAGAATCAATCGGCGGCTTCGAATAACTTACCTCATGACCCACCACATCAGTCGGGGTGACTAGCTTTGTGGATGATACTTGTGGTTGTGATGTTTATGTGAATATTGTGGTTGATACTTGCTTTAAGTGTCTGGATTTGCATTATATGTGATATATTGTGGTTCCACTTGGTGAATGATTGTGAATGACACTTGTGGTGATTAATTTTGGACTATATGTGATATATTATTGATATACTGTGATATATTGTGACTTGTTTGAGTGGGGTGCAATAAACATTTAAAATTGGCAGTTTTTGGCTACTTTGCCGTGTGTTACACTCGGCAAAGGGAGACTTTGCCGAGTGTCATGGTAAAAACACTCGGCAAAGTAACGTTTCTGGGCATTCTGGGAACATACTTTGCCGAGTGTTGTGGTTTTGCCGAGTGTCATGGTAAAAACACTCGGCAAAGTAACGTTTCTGGGCATTCTGGGAACGTACTATGCCGAGTGTTGTGAGTTTGCCGAGTGTCGTGGTAAAAACACTCGGCAAAGTTTTAATCTTTGCCGAGTGTCTTTAGCATGACACTCGGCAAAGTTTTAACCATTGCCGAGTGTCTTTACAATGACACTCGGCAAAGTATAAATCTTTGCCGAGTGCCATTCCGTCCTGGCACTCGGCAAACGACGCCGTCACCGTGTTATCGCCGTCCACTGTCCTTTGTTTGCCGAGGGTCGTTACGGCACTCGGCAAAGGCTTTGCCGAGTGCTCGATAAAAAGCTCTCGGCAAAGAGCTCTTTGCCGTCAGAAACTATGACGTGTGAGCTATGCCGTGGGTGGCACTCGACAAAGGCTTTGCCGAGTGTTTCTCGTGCTTTGCCGAGTGCCACAGGCACTCGGCAAAGCTGCTGAACCCGGTAGTGGTGTCTATTTTATTCTATTTAATGTAATTTTTATAGTACATACTTTTTCAATGCGCTGTGATGTCATTGATAGAATAGTAATTGTCATAAAAACAGAGCCAAACGACCAAGCCCCAACCCGCCATTCGCCAATCATAAGGGGACCATGAGCATTACAATACAAAAGAACAAAAAGAATGCATAACCATACTCGGAGAAGTGCACAGGAAAATAACCCCATTGTAATCCCTTGAAATTCTAACTAGTTTAATCACGCATGTTTTTTAGTGCTAAAATTTTAAAGCTGACATACATGGTTAACCATTAGCAACAATGTAATTCTTGGTATATCGTCTTCAATCAATATTTTCTTCCATTAGCAATTTAGTGCTTGGTTTTCTCACAATAATCTTTGGTTTAAAAGACAAAGTACTGGTTGCTGGGAAGGTCATTCGAGATTCAAGAATTTGTAGTGTGCAGCAGAACACTAGACATACGCAGGTTTTTATAACTTGAGAATTGCTGAACTTTCCCTCAGAAAGTATCATATAACAGAGTTCTCTTTTGTAGTCTAATAATGAGAGCCAGAACCGTGTCCAAATTGATTCCAAATAATAAGGTAAAACATGAGCTTGTCACCCACATGTGCACGCATTAAACTCCTGTACATGTGAGCAGAAGAAGGCATGGGCAGATGCTGCTGTGCGATCTGTACGGTCGGAGACGTCTCAGATTTCACGATGTTGTCGTGTCTCTCCCATCCTCGTCACTTTTTGTGGCAGGAAGCACGCCACTACTGTCCCACACCGATGGCCTTCACTATCGGCAACTTTCTCGACATCGGGCAGCATTAAGGCTCTCATGCCTTCACCATCAACCGCCGTCAACACCATCCTAAGTGCCCATACAAGGCGTTGCAATTGCTCAGCAAAGTGAGGCTACCAAGGTTTGCAACCATGGCCGCCACCATAGCTCGAGGATAAGCTATCGCGAAGGGAGGGAGAAGTTGTTATGCACAGTGGTACTACTTACGTGAACAGTGCGCAATTACTGTTCACATGAGCAGTGTGCAGCTCCTATTCACGCACAGCATTGATTTAGTTGGATTAGTTTTCCCGGTTTGATTGGATTAGTTTTCTTATAGATAAGATTAGATTTGTTAGGATAATTTATTTTCATAATATTAGAGATAAGTTTCTTAGGGTTCAAGCCATCAAATCTATATAAAGATAGGAATGTATCTCATTTTTATTAAGCAATAAGAAGAAAGAGTTATTCTAGTATCTCTCTCTCAAGCTCTTCTCCCCAGTTCATGATCCCCCTTTCTCCTAAGACCTCTCCTCCTTCAATCGAGCTGTGCCGGCCCTCCATTGTACGATATTTACCCCTGTAATGATCTAAGGATCATAACAACTTAGTATTAGAGTCAACACCATGTCTTCTATTGCCGAGAATTTCAAGGCCACAAGGGCCACCCTCAACGAGATGAGTGTTAGTGTAGATAACATGAAAGCTAAATTGGTAGACATGGCGGCTATGGTGGCCAAGCTAATGGAAAAGGAGAAGAAGACCGTTGTCCAGTAGCAGTCTCTCCACGTGGGCAGTTGACACCGTGCCTTTGAAGGTGTGGAATGCGGCGAGTGACATGTGGGAGGTCATGGCATCGTCATATCCCTCACCCATCCATTGCATTTGGTGGCGGAAAAGGTGGTAGCACTGTCCTGCGCTCGTTGTCTTTATTGGTGGTTTCTTCGTCAACATCAAGCAGCATTAAAACCCTCACGCCTTTGCCATCAACCGTCAACAACATCCCAAGTTCCTATGCAAGGCATTGTAATTACTCACCGAAGTGGGGCTACCAAGGCTTGCAACCATAGTCACCACCATAGCTCAAGGATGAGCTATCACGAAGGGACGGAGAAGATGTCATGTGCGCAGTTATTGTTTATATGAACAGTGCATGGTTACTGTTCACATGAACAATGTGTGGCTCCTGTTCACACGCAGCACCGATTTGGTTGGATTAGTTTTTCCGATTTAATAGGATTAGTTTTCTTATAGATAAAATTAGATTTGTTAGGACAATTTATTTTGATAATATTGGAGATAATTCCTTAGGGATCAAATCATCCAATCTATATAATGATGAAAGTGTATCTTATTTTTATTAAGCAATAAGAAGAAAGAATTATTCTAATCATTCTCTCAAGTTCTTCTCCCCAGTCCATGATCCCCCTTTCTGCTAAGACCTCTCCTCCTTCAGCTGAGCCGTGTCGGCCCTCCTTTCTACGGTATTTACCCCTGTAATGATCTAAGGATCATAACACTTAAGGTGATCAAGCATCCAACTGAAACAAGTACAAATTAGCTACTAAAACATTATCTTCCACTATCACCAAGTTAGCAAACAAATATTAGCAGAAAATGCCATATACTAGTATCAGAAAAGTTTTGAAACAAAATGTTTTCCTCAATACTAAAATAATTTCACCGCATAATATTATGGATGTAAAAGAATTTTTGAAAAGGTTGTATGCAAGGACACAAACCTGAACACTAAGGTAATCACAGATTGCATCCAATATAAACTGTATTTCATCCTCATGTGGTTCAGGAAGCATTGTTAGTGCTGTGCTAGAATCAGTTGTCCCAGCAACTGTCCTTCCCAACCACGGCAGCATAAATACAACTCTACCATCCTTGGTTTCAGGGACAATTAGCCCCATCCCTTCAGGGGAATAATAATCAGGAAGTACAATGTGCACACCACTGCTGGGACAGATCACGTGCACTACATTATTGTTAGCCATCTTCCTCACAGAGTCACAGAATGGTCCTGCCGCATTAACAACTACCTTTGCAAATGTGTCAAACTCCTTGCCTGATATACATTAGCAAATATTAAGTGACGATGTTAGAATGATTGTATTCCTAGCTAGATAAGCAACATTACTCTAGATGATAATTATTATATTACAGAAAATATTGCTAACTAAGAACACAAAATTAATGATACAAAATCAACTTCACACAGAACGTTTTTGCCCATGTTTGTGCTAACTGGGTACATCATTATGCCATATACCAACTATGATTTTATGGTAGACAAGCTGAATGCCCGTGCGTTGCTACAGATTTAAAAAAAATTAGAACATATTTGTATGCACGTTCTAACAAATTTTACCACCTGTTAGTTTTAGAACATGTAGTATGATAAAGTTTTAAAATCCGTAGCAACGCACGGGCATTCAGCTAGTATTAGTGCAGAGAGAGTAGCATTGGAATTTGTTATGAATATTGTGCATATTGATATGATACCCAAAGGGCCATATATATAGGAGAGTACAAGAGGATATGCCACATAGAGATAAGGCATATATGGAATAGAATACAAACTCTATATCCTAATACAACTCTATCTCCTTAACACCCCCCTCAAATGCAAGGCGTATGCAATAGCATTGCATTTGAAAAAGGGCTAACATTAAACAAGAAAATCCGAAGTCTGAGTCTTGATAATGTCAATGGTGCATGCAGTTTTTGAATAAACTGTCAAATCAAGCCGCAGAGGAATAGACAAAAGCATGGCGGCGCAGATCGAAGCCCGAGATGGCGGCAGCGCAGTGCACAAGAAGCGCAACGGAGGCGAGGTGCAAAAGAAGATCGGCGGCTTTAGAAACTCGGGGCGGCGGCTCAAAGAGAAGCGGCGGCATCATGATTGTCGGAGCCCAGATTTTACAATCCGGATTCCTCTGTGATTCTACCGCACTATTCCCTGTATCAGTAGATAGTGCTCACAGTTTACAGTTCTGAATATCAAAGTACATATCATGCGGAAGCGTAAATATAATATTAGACTTACTCATGGGCCGATTAGGCCGAAATCAATAAATTGCAGCAGCGGAAGAACGAGCACACAGGTGGACCTTTAGGACATGCTCACAGGCAGCCAACTGGAGGTTCGCGACCTAGTTCTTGACATCTTCATCTTCTTTGCCATCATGATCCAAAAGTATTGCTGAAGCGTAGCGATTTGATTCCTGATTCTGGATTTGTGGGGAAAGCGAATATGACCACAAACCACCGTGCTCGCGAGCCAACACACAGGATGCAATTAAATAGTATGCATGGCTTATCAAAGGAGAGGCTCGGGTTATTTTATTTGCCAAAAAAATCGCTTTTGGTAGCATTATTATTATTAAATCATAGTGTTATTAATTCTACCTAAACTCCACACGGCGATTGCCATAATTGACTTAATCCGCCAAAGACACACTTTCCTTACTGATTGCTGTCTAAGACTCCAAACAGCGAGTGACATCAATTAATTATTCCACCGATCATACATTTTCTATATTGATTGCTGTCTAAAACTCCAAACAGCATGTGACATCATTTAATTAATCCACCGATCATATACTTTCTATATTGATTGCTGTCTAAAACTCCAAACAGCGAGTGACATTATTTAATTAATCCACCAATCATATACTTTCTATATTGACTGCTGTCTAAAACTCCAAGCAGCGGATAACATCAATTATACAATCCACCAATCAATTGTTTCCTAAATCCCCAAACAGCGAGTATCATAATTTATATAATCCACCGATCAATTGTTGCCTAAAACTCCAAACAACTAGTGACATCATCTATCTAATATCATTTGATTAATCCACCGAACACACACTTTCTATATTGAGTGCTGTCTAAAAACTCCAACAGCGTATATCATCAATTATACAATCCACCAATATCTTTTGTATTCCAAATTCCTAACAACTCATTCCTTTTGTATTGATCCACAACCACAATTTGCTCTTCCAATAATCAACCTCATTTTCCATTATCTATCTCTAACTAATCCACGAATATACTTCCACCAAGAATATCATTGATCAAATCTACGATTCACTAGTATACATCCACCAAGAATATCATTGATCAAGTTTATACTTCCAAGAGTTGTTATCATACCTCCAAAATTCAATTGACTCATCTAGTAATCGATTCTATTAATCCCAATATTATCATCATCTTCCAAAAATTTATAATAGTTATCCGTGTTGTAATCCAGCAATTAGTTTCACACTCCCTAATTCTCCAAAAATCATTTAATCATCTAATCTATCTATTCCTTTAGACTCTGCTAACTTATTTCTCTCAGAATCCACACTATCGTTACCCTTTTAAGATCGACATAAATCCACCGACAACTTTATGTATTTACCACAAACATCCATCTTCTTTTCTTACGACTCTATTTATTCTTCGTAACATTTTATTTTGTAAGAAGGGAAAACATTTTATTTTTGAAATATGATACATAAAAATTTCCTGAGACCTAGTAGTTTTGAACAAAAACATAATGTATAAGAGAATGCAATAATAATATCGATCCAGATTCCATCCACCATTACATGGTCTCTGCACCATATGCTAGACCTTCAGCGTTATAGCCGCTTACATTATCACTGGGACGACACCCAGGGCTACACAAATCAGGGCTTCCCACTGCCCTCCACTTTTCCATTTCCACCTACAAATTTTTGAAATAGAACTATATCTGGTTAAGTTCCCATGTCCGCCCTTGACCGTGGGCACGACTATTCGAATAGTTTTGACTCTGCAGAGTTTGTACAGTTTCACCACAAGAGACAATCAACTCGTTGCCCCACACGATTCCTTAGTCATGTGGTTGAGCAGATCATCACAGTGACTATTTAAAATATCTAGTCCCTTTTGTCATCTCACCTTATGGGAAACTGCCCACTTGCGGTGGGTCCCATCTATGCACGGGATGTTCGCCACGGATACTAGCGCAGCCCAGGCTCCACTCCCCGCAGCGCTAGCACGACTGGAAAACTTCACCCTCCACTCGGTGTCCCTTTAGGCCTCCCCTTGCCCTTGCGTATCCACTTCCATCCACTACCAGTGAGATGAGTCCGGGGGTTTCGATAAATTTACTTAGCCAAGTTGTACTTTACAGACTTGTGGTTGCACTGTTTTACATAGGAGGTCATGACAAGATTCGGTCCTTAGGGTTATCTGGGCGGTTCTACCACAAACCACACTCTCGTGCACCCCTGCACCACACCCCCGAACCATCCGCCCAAATAAATAAGCAATTTGAGGTTTTGGGAATATAAAATAATCATATCCAACATATACCAGTCATTACCACCATGACTGCCCACCCAAATTTTCTCATGATTAAAAATGGTAATGATGCTTAGGGCATTTCAACGCCCCCGAATATCTATGCAGTACTAAGCATGGCGTATAATTACGGACTTATTTTCGAAAGGTTACTATTATAATTTTGCTAGGGCGACAAGGTTCATATATTCAAATATTCCAAAGGAGGTGTAATATTAATCAAGTTAATAATGGGCATATAACTAGATTCTTAAATTAAACATGTATTTGCATATAAAATAACAGCATGCAATTTGATAATTTAAAACAAAATAATTTGCAGAAAATGTAGGTTCAACATGATCAAAGTATTGACTCGCCTTGGTCACAGTGGGTGGATTCGGGGTTGTCTGAAGCTTCTAGAGCTGCTGCCTCGGCTTCCTCCTCCTGAGCCTCGTACGCTATTTTTAACGTGCGCGAAAATTTGGATAAAAAGACAAGGCAATCAGAAAACCAATTAAACATTCAACAGGAAATCCAAATAACTCCAATTTCAAGTTTTTGGGGTTTCATTTGCTTTGGTGCTAAGGTAATCCCACTTTAATTAATTAAAGTTTAACCATAGCCATTTTTGTAAATTATATTTCCTAATTACATTTGGTTGTTATATCCTAGGTTCCTAATAAAGTTTAACCATAGCCTATCTTACTAATAGTTGATTTCTACACCCTTTGTTTGATGATCATTATTTTATGTGAGCAATCACCCTAATCATTCTATTACTAAATCCTCTCATTTGACAAAGAGCTAAAAGAGTTTCTTATGTTGTTCATATACACAAATATTGTTTTCTAGCATATGATGAATATCCATAATCAAGGGTCCCTAAAATACCCTTAGTTGGAAGTTGTAGGAACTATTACACAAAGTTAAATGGGATATTTATTACTGCTATATGTGCCATTTTAAATTATGTTTAATCACTCATTAAATTTATTTGCTAAAGATTTACATAGGGTTATCCATGATATAAACATATATACACATATGGATATGTGTATATATATATATTTATACATGACATTTTATGGCACATGCTATCTATCTATCCTTGCCACAGAGCTAGTATATACCCTCACTGCACCTTTCCCCCACTTCCTACACTGTCGGCTGGGGTCACTAGCGCACAGTGAAACGACAAAAATTAAATAGCCAAAAACCCACCCGGCGCGGTGGAGCGGAGCTCGAACGCGCGCTACCAGGGTGTGCTTTAGCGCCGACGCTACTAGCCAGGGGAACTCTCCGATGTTGCTTACTTGTACAGGGTGCTTTATCCTCTTAACCCGAGCGGCAACAGGGAGCCCGAGCAGAGGAAGGCCGGGGCGGAGGAGGCGGTGGTGCGGTCGGCGGTGGGTCACCGGAGGGTTGGGGGTGACGGGTAAAATGGAACACCGGTGTCACGAGGAAGCCGTCGGTGGGGCCGGTAGCGGACGGGAGGAGCCGGAGGTAGGTCAGCCGCGTGCGGCGGCGGCGGGCTCGGGATAAGGTTGTCGCCGACGAGCTACAGGTCCGGGGAGGCTCGGCCGAGGGTGGATTCGGCCATAGGGTGCCCAGGAGATAGTGCGGGCGCAATTAATTTGGCTATGGTGCAGTGGGGCGGCGGCGGGCTAGGTGACCGGCCGCGGGGAAGAAGGGAGTCGCCGACAGGGAAGGAGGGCTCGAGGGCTCGATTGCTTAAGGAGGAAGGATGAGGGAGCTCGGGCGATGCATTTGGGAGCTCTGGCCGGGGTTTTTATACAGCGGAAAAGCGGGGTGGCAAGGTGGGTAGTTGGCCGGTCATGGGGCGGCGGTGCTGGCTCAGTATGGCCACAGTAGCGGCGGTACAAGCATGACTACATGGCGCTTCTTATTTGCCTGACAATCCTTCTTTTTTCCTGAAGAACTACATGGCGCTTCTTATTTGCCGGGTCAGTTACATAAAATACTTGAACAACTTGCCTCGCGAGTACGAATGGTTCGTCTTTGTATCCTACACATTCGAGGTCCACGGTAGTGATGCTGTACTTGTCAACCTTTACACCCCGTGGGAGTTGGACCCAACGGCACCGAAATAAAGGAATTTTGAAAATTACGTAGTCAAGCTCCCAAATCTCCTCTACAAGCCCGTAGTACGAGCTTGGGCCAGCGGTACTGCTGTGCGCATCATAGGCATCTATGCGGACACCTGAGTTCTGCACTGTGCTCTTTCTATCTTGATCTGTTGTATAAAATGTGTAGCCATTAATGTCGTATCCTTGCCATGTCACAATTATAAATTTTTGCCCTTTTGCCAACCATTGTAGTGTTTCACTTGACGACCTCCTAGTCAATTGCGCCTTGAACCATTCGTTCAACTGACGGTTGTGTTGTCTCGTGATCCAAACTTCTGACTGGCCTGCATTCTCTTGACGTAGCATGTCCTTGTGCTCTTCAATATATGGGGTCACTTCAGCCATGTGTTGTAAAACCATGAAATGGGCTTGAGCATACGTATTTTGATCCGGAGTTATTGCTTTCCTCCCGATAGTCCCGATACCCTCTAGCCTCCCCACGTGACGAGATAGAGGTACACCTATCGGCTCTACCTGAGCCATGTAGCCGATGCAGAATTCAATGACCTCTTCTGTTGTATAACCTTCGATGATGCTACCCTCCGGTCGAGATTGATTGCGTACATAGGACTTCAGAATTCCCATGTACCTCTCGAAAGGGTACATATGACGTAGAAATACGGGGCCGCATATTTTTATCTCTTTCACAAGGTGGACAATGAGATGGACCATGATATCAAAAAATGATGGAGGGAAATACATCTCTTGATGACATAGAGTTGTCACCACCTCGGTTTGCAGAATATCTAGTCCATCCGGATCAATGACCTTCTGAGCAATTACGTTGAAGAAATAACATAGCCTTATGATTGTCACTCGAACCTTGTTCGGCAAAATACTTCTAATTGCAACAGGTAGCATTTGTGTCATTAGCACATGACAGTCGTGAGACTTCATGCCAATTAATTTTAAATGTTCCATGGAAACAAGTTTCTTCATGCTTGTGGAGTGACCGGATGGAACTTTCACACCATGTAAGGACTGGCACAGTTCAGTTCTCTCGGACTTAGACAGAGTGTAGCATGCTGGGGGAAGGTACGTCCGGCCTTTATCGGTCTCTATCGGTGCTAACTCGGTCCTGATGTTCATAGCGACCAAGTCACGCCTTGCGTTAACACCATCCTTTGTTTTATCAGGAATATTCAGTAAGAGACCAATCAAACTGTCACATACATTCTTCTCTACGTGCATGACATCGATGCAATTGCGAACTTCTAAGTGCTCCCAATAAGGCAAGTCCCAAAATATTGACCTCTTTTTCCACATGTTCTTCCTCAATTTACGTCCCTTTTCAAACACAACATTTATATCCTTGACCATATCATACACCTCTTTCCCGCTAAAAGGTCTTGGTACTGAGACATCCTCTTTTTTCCATCAAATAGTTTCTTCATCTTGCGGTATGGGTGATTCTTTGGAAGGAACCTACGGTGACGCATGTACACAGTTTTTCGCGAGTTGTTCAACCACACACTCTCGATATAATCTAAGCAGTGCGGACACGCTTTGGCTCCTTTTATACTCAACCCTGATAGGTTACCAAGGGCAGGAAAATCATTAATGGTGCAGAACAACATGGCGCGTAGAGTGAAGTTCTCTCGTTTGTCCGCATCCCATACATCTCAAAACCATGACTCAACAGATATGACTTAAGCCTCTCAAACCAAGCTCTAGGGGCCTGCTTAAGTCCGTACAAGGCTTTGGAAAGCTTGTAGACATGGTTTGTGTATTTAGGGTTCTCGAAACCTGGAGGCTGTCTCACATAGATCTCTTCCTCAATAAACCCATTGAGGAAGGCACTCTTGACTTCCATCTGGTAAAGCTTGAAACCCTTAGAAGTCGCGAAAGCAAGCAAGATTCTAATGGCCTCAAGTCTAGCTACAGGGGCAAAGGTCTCCTCAAAGTCTAGACCTTCAACCTGTGAGAAGCCCTGAGCTACCAGTCTAGCCTTGTTCCGAATGACAACCCCATCCTCACTCTGCTTGTTCTTGAACACCCACTTAGTCCCAATGATATTGTGACCTCGAGGGGGCTCAACAAGCGACCAGACCTTGTTTCTCTCGCAATTTTCTAACTCCTCATGCATGGCATTGAGCCAAGACTCATCAGAAAGAGCATGACAAATGTCCTTGGGCTCGAATGAGGCAACAAAGACAAAATGGAGACAAAAATGTGACATGCCAGACTTTGAGCGAGTGACGCGCTCAAAGAGGTCTCCAATCATCTGCTCGGAAGGATGGTCTATCTGGATATGTCGAGGAGGTCCTGGATGAGAAGAAGTGGCCTTTACCTCATGAGCTGATGAGGTAGGAATAGAGCCACTAGCTCCAGAGGAAGCTGAAGGCATGGGCTGATCGCCTAAAGGTGCAATGGAGGAAGGCACCTCAAGGGGAGGATGAGGAACTGGATCGGGTAGACAACCCTCATCTCCATCGTCCTCATCATCCACAAAGATAGGCTCGGACTGCTCTAAAGAACCTGAGATATCAGGCCTAGTCCCCGGACTAGCCTCGTCGAAGGTCACCTCGCAGGTCTCTACCAACTTACTAGACTCGCAGTTCCAAACCCAATACGCCCGTGAGGAAGCTGAGTAACCTAGAAAGATACCATCACAAGAACGTGACTTGAACTTATCTAGGTTCCTAGACTTCAGAATGAAACACTTGCAACCAAATACACGAAAATGCGAGACACTGGGCTTTCGCCAATATCTCAACTCATAGGAAGTGCGATGCAAGTGTGCCCGAAGAAAAACTCTGTTCGAAACATGGCACGCGGTCGCAATAGCCTCAGCCCAAAACTTCCTAGGTGTAGAGTACTCATCGAGCATCGTCCTGGCCATCTCAACCAAGGTATGGTTTTTCCTCTCCACGACGCCATTCTGCTGTGGGACGTGCGGAGAAGAGAACTGGTGCTCTACACCTGTCTCATTGCAAAACCTCTCAAAGTAGGAATTCTTGAACTTCGTGCCATTGTCACTGCGGATCGCTCGTAAGGCACCCGGGAGCTCAATAGAAAGCCTACTAAAAAGACCTCGAAAATGTGTAAACGTCTCATCCTTCGAGGCTAAGAAAAACACCCAAGAATACCTCGAGAAGTCATCGACCACGACAAGGACATACCACTTCCCTCCTGCTGACTGCACTCGGGCTGGTCCAACTGTGTCCAGACCGAGCAGCTGTCCTGGTGCATCAGTCATAGTCACTGTGACCGGAGGGTGAGAAGCGGCAACCATCTTGCCGTGCCGGCATGGAGTGCAAACAAGATATTTGACCATCTTGAGTTTAGGCAGACCATGAATGAGATCATGGCCGCTAACTCGGGTCAAATGGTCAAATCCAATATGACCAAGTCTACTATGCCAAAATGTAAGGTCACGGGACTCAGAAGCAACTAAACACCGAAGAGGATCACCAGAAGACTCAGACAAATCAGCACGAAAGATACTCCCATAACGAGAAATCCCGCAAACCAGACTACCCAAAAAATCAAGAATTTTGCAAGCGTTTTTCTTAAAGCTCACCTCAAAACCGTTATCGGTAAGCTGAGAAACATCAAGCAAATTATACTGCAGCTTACTAACCAAGGCAACATCTTTTAAAATAAAAGACTTATTAACGCGCACTGTACCTTTGGCGATGACGTGCCCAGACGAAGCGTCTCTGAAGGTGATCGTTTCATCACCTGGAGCACGGGCTAGGGAAGAGAACCAACGTGAGTCTCCGGTCATGTGTCGAGAACACCCGGAGTCAACGAGCCAAACCTCTCTCTTCCCTGCCCGGCGAACCTGAGTCAACGAGAGAGTAAAGTCTCAGTATTGGGGTAAATCAAGAGTGATTTTGGCACCCAATACTGATTAACACGTCGAATAGAAGAAGTAGCCACACACGGCTGACCTCTATCTACCCTATGCTCTCAGTCGCTCAAAGAAGCAGAAGGTCCACGAGCAGACCTGGAGCTGTTGTTGGGTCCGACTGCTATAGGAGAGCGAGTCGGAGCACCAGCAACATGTTGATCACGCCGCGGGTAGCCATCTCAACGGGGGAAATGAGAGCTACCCTCAGGACGGCGGATATCACGAGCAGAGGCAAACCGAGGACGAAAATCAGAAACACCAGAAAAGCCAAGTTCTCGATACTGCCTAAAACCCTCAGAGTGATCAACCCTAGACCTCGTGTTGGTCTTAGGTGCACTCAAGTCTGGGGCTGACCCTGAATACGCCTAAGAGCTGCAACACGGTCTCTACGCGCGATCTTGGCACGCCTGAAACATCGCTCGACCAAGTGTCCATCCTTCTGACAGAAGGTGCAATGATACTTCACCTTCTGGGAGGTAGAAGTAGCACGAAGAGGCTTCGCCTTCTAAGAGGCCGAAGTAACAGGTGGACTCACCTTACTGTCAGAAATCCCTTGGACAAAACCCGCTGACTTGAATTGAACTTTCTCAGTACTGGGCTCAATCTCGATCACACCTGCTGCTAAGGGTCTAAGAATAGCCGGTGGATGCTTCCTCATGTCCTCATAAAAATCATATCCTAGACCTTGATTGAATTTGCAAATCTTGGACTGGTCTAGAATAAGAGTTAGCTTCTTCTTGCCTCCAACAAACCTCTCGAGAGTGTTCATAAGATACTGACACCCCCGAAAGAGAGAGGTGCAAGAAGAGCAGGGGAAGAAGAGACAGCAGTAGGTAAGGGAGTAGAAGAAGAACCAGTAGCAGAAGAGTGAATGGCTTGTGCACGCACAGCCGACTCAGAAGGGACAGTCCTACTGCTAGCCAGTTGGTTTACGTCGCTAAGCGTCTGCACCTTACCCTTGGGCTTCTCCCCCACACCAGCACACACATCACAACAAGATTGTGGCTTCTCTAGTAAATCCTTAGTTAGCTTCACACATTTTTCTTCCAATGCAATCAAGTCAGATTTTAGTTTATCACAAGTTTTGCATGGTGAGCTAACAGGGTCCTTAGAAGCATACTGAGCCATTTTCTTATTGTAGTCAATCATTTCTTGAAACTGTTTTGAGACAGATTCAAGTTCAGCAGTTAATTTAGGACAGTTCAAACATGAAACAATAGGCTCAAGTAATGAAGCTTGTAATTCAGCAATTTTGTGATCTGCCCTTTTTTGGTTCATCTTCACGTTATTGCAATTTTCACAAGTCTCGGGCAGATCAAGGAGCATGGTATAAAGACCTCTAAAAGTATTGTCCTTATCCTCACATGAGGTGCAAGATGTAGTCTCAACAACAGGGGATGAAAGAGTAACTACCCTACTCATCTCTAGTTCAGCAAGTAGACTAACATTCTCCACCTTAACCATATCTAACTCAGAGGACACACTATCATGCAAGGTCCTTAGCTTATCCAAGTCATCGAGCAAAGCAGTACAAACATCACAATCGTCACGGGAGGGAGCAGATCTAAGTGAAGTAAGTGTAACATCCCAAAAATTTGGATGTTAAAAAATGTGGAGTTTTAAAAATTTTCTTGCATTTTGCTGGTTTCTAAATCTTTTTCTGAGTGTTTAATTTGAATTTCTTCTAGAGTTCATGTTGTGCAAATTAATAGCCCAAGAATAATTCCAACTGCGAATGATGATCATATAAATAATAAAAATAGAATACGACATTAATGATCATGAATCCAAAATACCAAAAATTTGGAATTCAAATTTGGGCCAATAAAATAAAACTGAAAGGATATTAGACTTTACCTCCAAATAAGTAAACCAAAAATTCTTTTTAATTCAATTAGCATACAAAAAAAACCCAAGGTTGGACATTAAAAAAATTGGAATCAATAATCTCAAATAGGAAATAGAAGTTCAAAATTACAAATTTAAAAATCCAAAAGTTTCTCATTTTCTCTCTTTTCCAATTTTCCCCTCACTTACATGTGGGCCCCACTCCTTTTCTCTCTCTCCTTCCTTTTCTTTTCTCCCTCCCGAATCCCTTCTCTGCCACTGGGCCCGAGCGCACCTCCTTCCTCCTCCTTTCCTCATTTTCTTACCCCCTCCAGTGCGCGTGCTTTGCTGCTCTGCTCCCGTGATGGCTTTTCTCTGCTTTCTCTCGCCACTCCATGTTCGCCCCTGCTCTGCACACGCCGCTTGCCGGTCACGTCGCCACCGAGCCCCGTGCCTTCACGCCCCGAGCCCCGCGCCGGATATTGCCTCACGGTTCTTCTCCGCCACCGCCCGGTCCTTCGCGCCTCGGTCCCTGACAGCAGCTCGGGCGCCCCCGTCAAGTCCCACTCTGCCGCTCCATGCCTCCATCGCATCCCGGCACCCCGTGCCCGGTCATGGCAGCTCTCTGCTATAAGTGGCGCCTCGGCCAAACTCCTTGCGCCCGCAACCCCCTTCCTCCCCTAATCTTTCTCTCATTTCCGCCCGTGAGCCGCCCGGCCACCTCCTCGCCGTTCCGGTGCTCCGGTGCCTCCCCCTTCAATCCGAGCCCGCCACCTGGTTCCTCTGAGCCTCTAGTCCCTCCCCTCCAGCTCAATTGAAAATCGCCGCGCCGAGCTCGCCGCACGGCCTTCTTCCCCGCGCCCGGCCAAAAACCGCCGCCGCCAGCGCCATTTCTCCTCCGCGACTCCTCGGCTCGATTCCTCTGTGGGAGAGCACCGCCATGCCACCCCGAAGACTTCCCCGCCACCGGCCGGAGCTGCCTTCCAACCCAGCTCGCCGGCGACGACCCCCTCCACGCCGCCGCCTGTACGCCGCCGGCCCACCTCAGCTTCCCTCCGGCCACACCTGCCACCTAGGTGAGTTTCCCTGGTCTCTCTCCCGCTTACTCCTTCGCCAATCGTCGCCCTCCTTCCCGCAGGCGCCGCCGCCCCGCTCCACCTCTGTCCCCGGCCGCTAAGCCTCACCGCCGGCCTACCCCGGGGATCCCCGACTCACGCCGCAACCTCCCCAGGCCTCCTCACTTCGGGGACAACCCATTTTGCCAGCTTGCTGCCCCTCCGGCCACCGGGAGCGCCGGCGAGCCCACCTGCCCCGGCCGCCGTGCACCTTCCCTGTTTTCTTCGGCTTGGCCCCAGCAAACCCCCACTTCTTAGGACTAAATCTCCACCCCTCCGTTACAGAGCGTAGCATCCCAGTTGGTCATCACCGTTGCGTGTTAACCCACAGGCGCAGGTTCGAGTCCCCCCCTTGGGCCACCGTTTTGATTTATTATGTTTTTGCCATTCCAATTAGAGAGTAATTAAGGAAAGTTATAAATATAACCAAGGCAGCTAATAAATTTAAATAGGGCATAAATAACATTGTTTAAGATTTGATATTAGATTAGATATCATGTATAAATAATTAATGTGCCTCTGTTATTTATTTTAAATCTAACTATAGATAAAAGAGCATTAATAAGAAGATGGTTTTGATATAGATATCCAGGCATCGCAAGGACCTTAATTAAAATTAAAATAACAATTAAGTTCAGATGAGGTAGATTCTGTTAAGTAACAGGTAATAAAAATATGGGACTAATCCGCGAATAATACTAAAGTTTATCAAGATAGAGATGAGTTTAGTAAGTGTTTAATCCTAGATCAAACGACATATGTTAGTAACTAATATGCTCCGAATAGTTGTTTTAAAGTTTAACTATTAATCAAGGGCGCACTAAGAAAATGAGTAAAATCCTATTTAGGTTATGCTCTCATGTAATAATGATTTAGCAAATGGAAACTTTCTAAGGAGCAGATCATACGTTCATGCATTTTAGTGAAATAGATAGAACTAGCCACCGCATAGCTAAACATAAAATGATAATCCTATGCCCTAGTATTTAACGTACCACCTTCAAACAAATCTCCATGGTAGATTTAATTAAGTAACTATATTAATATATGAACCCGTATGACAAGTCTTGATAAATAAATTTGAACTAAAAATAATGCCAAGCTTAATAATAACAAATGTGTGGATAGAATAATAAAGGTTCTAGTGATTAAATCTTAACACCAGATTTAATACATAGTAATATTGAGTATAATTGTATATATATAGCAAGCTGGGACCCGTATAAATAAACCCTAATTCAAATTAAACTTAGCCTAGTAATAACTAAGTGTACATAAAATGTAGTGTCACAAAATGCTATATACCTAGACTATAAGATTAACTCGGTAGGCTAAAAGTTGTATACATCACTTATATATCGCATATGCCCGGAATATTAACGCTCGACAACATAACGCTCAGCTAAACTCTTACTCTAATTAATAGGTCTCACTTAACTCGTGGAATTTCCTTAATAAATATAAAGATAATAAAAGAAAGATATTAATCAACAGATCGAGTCATCGTATTCTGTCATCGACCTTGCCTCAAATCACCCAAATCACTCATTAACTCATAATAAAACTAAATTGAGTTTATTCGGGTTTATTTGGATCTTTTGAGTTATTTGCTTTTATTTGGATTCAGTCGGTTGTAGCGTAATTAGAAATTGGAAGTCGTGAAGATTCAGTGGATCAAGAGAGGTCAAGCTCAAAGTGAAGATAGAGACCAAAAGCTCAAGAAAGCATTGTGTGAGCTCAAGACTGCGGTAAACCGCGCCAGGCGAGTCAATACTTTGATCATGTTGAACCTACATTTTCTGCAAATTACTTTGTTTTAAATTATCAAATTGCATGCTGTTATTTTATATGCAAATACATGTTTAATTTAATATTCTAGTTATGTGCCCATTGTTTACCTTGAATAATATTACCCCTCCTTTGGAATATTTGAATGTGTGAACCTTGTCACCCTAGAAAAATTATAATAGTAACATTTCAAAAATAAGTCCCTAATTATATGCTATGCTTAGTACTGTATAGATACTCAGGGGCGCTGAAATGCCCCAAACATCATTGTTGTTTTTAATCAAGCCATGCTTAGATTAATTTAGGTGGGAAGAATGGTTTCACACAAAATGATGGTTTATAAAATTTATTCTTGACTTTGGTGAGTCAAGAAAGTCTATGAAATTTTGATAAAATAAAATGTACAAAACCTGTTTTAGACTTAGGCATTGGTATGGTGGTGGGTGCTTGCTGGCATGCGTCGTAGTTGTTGACTCGATGTTGACTGCCAGGCACAAGGGGTATGCGGGTAGGCCTAAGTTAAATTAAGGACCGATCTGTGATCTACTAATACAAAGTCACACCGTACTACCACAAGTCTGGTATGGGACAGATCTGGCTAAGTAATTTGTGAAGTTCCATTTTAGTTTCGCTACAGGCTGAATGTGAGCGTGGCGTAGGCCATGAGAAGTCTCACATGGCACAAGAGGGGGCTCCAACATGTGGATTCATGTTGTGGTGAAACCTTAGTGGCGGCGTAGCTAATTTGGTAATGGAACATTGGAACAGCCTTATCATGATCTTCTCGGCCGCACACCTAAGGAAGTGTGTTAACCCGGTGGCAAAACAGGAGAACATGTCTTGTGGGTAAAGTTGTACACCTCTGCAGAGTAACAAACTATCCTGGATAGCCGTGTCCACGGTCAAGGACATGCTTAGTATGGTTTTTCACGGATTAGACTTTGGTTTTTCCTAAAAATTGGTTTATGAAAGTTTGTTAATCTTTTGGAAAGATTGTCCGGGTGGGATACCCGTGGATAGGTTAGTGTTAGGTTGTTGCCTGCACTAACGTTATTATTTTGTTAAATCTTGTTTTCATATATTGTATCAAATGCAGCTTTTGCACTTACGTTATTGTATTTAATTCAACAATGTTGTTTATGCAAATGAACCATATTATGCCTTCCTTTGTAACTCCTTATGCATGCATCAAATCTGTTATATCTCCTGGTGTAACTTGTGGAGTACTTTATGTGCTCACCTTGCTATAAACAATGTTGCCAGAGGACGACGACGTCAACTATGTTGAGGATTGCGACGAATAGGCCACGTCTTACAGTCAATTCGCCTTGTGGGAAGGCAGGATGGGCTGCTCCTTTTATTTACCTTCCGCTGTTTATTTCATGTTTGGCCATGAAGCCACCTTATTGTAAACTTGGCCTTAAGGCCCGTACTTTCGCCTTATAATAAAGTTTGGTTATCATGCATGATATTTATCACTGTTCAATCTGTGTGCACTAGCTTTTCCTGGGATAGTGCGAATAACACAGAGGGTTCTGGAGTTGTTGCTCCGGGTCCCGACAGAGATGGTATCAGAGCATGTTGACCCTAAAACGTGACCGTAGGTAGTACAGAATGGCCAACCTTAAGGATTTATTTTAAAATATATATATATATAATCGGAATATTTTGAAAATTCTTTTACATCTTACCTCCTTCATTCCTTCACTTGTCTATTCTTTTAAAGAAAAATAAAAAAAAAATAAATATGCATAATTGAAGACTAACTCCTTTTCCTTTTCAAAATTGTAGATGGCTGAACGTCCTACCAAAGTCACCCATGGAATCCTAGCTGGACACCTAGCCGACTGCCTTTGGGATCTTCTTCAAGAGTTGGGTGTTACGGCACGCCCCGTGTACCAAGGATATTTGGGGACCTATGGAGATCAAGAACGTTGGAGAGTGGAAGTGCTGATCTACGCCAACATGGGAGATGAAGAAGCATGTCACACCTTTGATGCTCCTCTACCCCGAGACACCTTCTTCAACGGAATCCAAGATGCAGCTCGTGAAGCAATTCGGCAGATGAGGGACATCTATGCCCAAGAGCTTCAACGCACCACATTCCGATACTTCCCCAGCAAGTACCCTGCCAGCCCCAGCAGCGTCTTTTCCTCGACAGAATTTGAGAGTAACCCTCGGCTCGTTCAGCAGGTGCAGTACACCAAGTCCTTGGACTATGTGTACCAAGACACCTTGAAGGAGTTGAGCCTCATGGCGCAGCGACTCCGTGCAGCAGAAGAAGAATTAGCTAAGTACCGCTTGGAAGATGAGGGTTCTTCTGTTACAGGACCACCCCCAAAGAAGCTTAAAATCCAGCCTTCTAGTAGTAGTAGCACCAGCCCATAGAAACCATAGTTTAAGTTTAAAGTTATAGAGCGATATTTGTGAGCTGTTATTCCTTTGTCAACAGCCTCAAGGTTATATTCAATAAAATAATATGGTTGGTTGCTCCTTGAATTTTTGTTGTGTTTCTTGCTTTGTGGTGGGAATGTTACATAGACCTTCTCCTAGTTCCCTCTCTTTCTTTCCTCTAAATCTAGAAGAATCTGACAGATGGTGAACACAAGGAGGAATGTCAACGACAACGCCAACAACACCGGAGCACAAGGAAGTCAGTCTGCTCCCATCCCTCCTCCTCCGCCAGCAGCTGGACCCGACTGGGCTCAAATGATGGCAAATCAAAATCAGTTGATTCAACTGTTAGCTCAAGCTATCAACAACCCTGCTCAGCATGCTCCTCAGCCACCAGCTCAAGCTCCTCAAAACCGGATGTCGGAATTTTTGAGAATAAGGCCTCCAACCTTCTCAAGTAGTGCCGAGCCAATGGATGCTGATGATTGGCTTCGCGCGATTGGTAAGAAGTTGGATATTTTGCAATGCACTGATCGAGAAAGGGTCTTGTTTGCCTCTCACCAGCTAAATGGACCTGCATCCGAGTGGTGGGATACCTTGATTGCTTCTCATGCCAACCCTTAGTCCATTTCATGGAATGAGTTTGTTCAGAGTTTCCGCAAGGCTCATATTCCATCTGGCACCATTACCCTGAAGAAGAAGGAATTCAGAGCTCTACGTCAAGGAAGCCGCACAGTGAATGAGTACCTGCAAAAGTTCAATCAATTGGCGCGCTATGCACCCGAAGATGTGGCTACCGATGAAGCCAAGCAAGAAAGATTTTTGGAGGGCCTGAATGACAATATTTCTGTCCAGTTGATATCAAGTGACTATGCGGACTTTCATCAGTTGGTTAGCAAAGCCATTCGCCAGGAGGGCAAGTTTGTAGAGATGGAAAACCGGAAGAGAAGGATGGCCACGCAGAAGGCTAACCCTGGAGGTTTTCCCAAGCCCCGTAGTACCCCACCTCAGGTTGGGCAGTTCAAGCCACACTCCAGCAACTTCAGGCCTCAGTCAAGCAGCTTTAGGCCAGCAGCTAACCGGCCAACTTTCCAAGTCAACCGCCCCAAGCAGCAGGCAGTTTCTGTTACTCCTACTGGTGGTCAAGTTCAGAAAAGCAATATTACATCTGATGGAGTGACCTGTTTCTATTGCAAGGAAACAGGGCATTATGCCAAGTCTTGCCCCAAGAAGCTTCAAGCTGCAGCTAATGCAAATGCTTCGGGAGGTCAGAATCAAGGTCAATAGTTCAAGAAGCCAGAAAACTATGTTAAGGGACGTGTGAACCATATCACCGCTGAAGAAGCCCAGGCTGCACCAGACGTCGTACTGGGTATGTTCCTTGTAAACTCAGTACCAGCTTCAGTTCTTTTTGATTCCGGAGCTTCCCATTCTTTTATTTCCTTGGATTTTGTGGTTAAGAATGGGTTGGGTAAGGTTTCTCTTAATACACCCATGATAGTTCTCTCCCCTGGAGCGGAAATGAGAACAAGGACCTTGTGTCCGAGAATAGAGTTAATCATAAATGGAGTTCTATTCCTAGCAGACTTAATAGTGTTGGAATCTCAGGGATTGGATGTAATTCTCGGCATGAACTGGTTAGCCAAGAACAATGGTCAGATTAATTGTGCTACCCAATCCATAACCCTCACCAATGATCAAGGGGTAGAAGTAAACTTTTCCCCTGAAACCCATGCAGAAGGAGAATGTGTTCTCACTCATCTTCAAGTGCAAGAAGAAGTACCAGTAGTACGGGAATACCCAGATGTATTTCCGGAGGATTTACCTGGGATGCCACCGGATAGGGAAATCGAGTTTGTGATTGACCTAGTCCCCGGCACCGCCCCAATTTCCAAAAGACCTTACCGTATGCCAGCTAATGAGTTAGCCGAGTTGAAGAAACAGATTCAAGAATTGGAGGATAAAGGGTACATTCATCCAAGTTCTTCCCCTTGGGGTGCACCTGTTTTGTTCGTCAAGAAAAAGGATGGAAACATGAGAATGTGTGTAGATTACAGAGCGCTTAATGAGGTTACTATCAAGAACAAGTACCCGTTGCCCAGGATCGATGATCTGTTCGATCAGCTGAAGGGAGCCAGAGTCTTCTCCAAAATAGATTTGAGATCAGGATATCACCAGTTGAAGATCCGTGCGGAAGATATCCCTAAAACTGCATTTTCTACCCGTTATGGACATTATGAGTTCACTGTCATGTCCTTTGGACTAACAAATGCGCCTGCTTACTTCATGAGCATGATGCATAGTGTATTCATGGAGTATTTAGATAAGTTTGTTGTAATCTTCATAGATGACATTCTTATCTATTCCAAGAGTGAAGAAGAGCATGAGAATCATCTTCGGATAATCCTGGGAAAGCTTAGAGAGCATCAGCTTTATGCCAAATTCAGTAAATGCGAATTTTGGCTAAAGGAGGTTGCTTTTCTTGGTCATATTGTGACAGCTGAAGGAATTGCAGTGGATCCCTCCAAAGTGCAAGCCGTAATGGAATGGCAGCCACCCAAGACAGTAACAGAAGTCAGAAGTTTCCTTGGACTTGCTGGTTACTATCGTCGCTTCATAGTAGGATTTTCAGAGTTAGCCAAGCCCATGACTCAGCTTCTGAAGAAAGAAAAGAAGTTTGAATGGACGAAAGCCTGTGAACAGAGTTTCCAGACTCTCAAGAATAAGCTAGTTTCAGCCCCAGTGCTTATACTACCCGATGTGCATAAGGATTTTGAAGTTTTCTGTGACGCCTCCCGTCAAGGTTTGGGATGTGTTCTTATGCAAGAAGGCAGAGTGGTAGCCTATGCATCACGCCAGCTAAGACCACATGAGTGCAATTATCCTACTCATGATTTGGAACTAGCAGCCGTAGTGCATGCTTTGAAGATCTGGCGTCATTACCTCATCGGTAATCGTTGTGAAGTATACACAGATCACAAGAGTTTGAAATACATTTTCACTCAAGCAAAACTTAATTTAAGGCAGCGCAGATGGTTAGAGTTGATCAAGGATTATGATATTGGAATTCATTATCATCCTGGCAAAGCAAATGTCGTGGCAGATGCGCTAAGCAGAAGGTCTTATGCAAATAGTGTGTTGTCAAAAGAAGATCAGATCCGACTTCGGGAAGGAATCTCCCGTTTAAGTATAAACCCAGCGAATCAAGGTTTTCTCTCAGCCCTAGAGATTCAACCTACTTTACCTGATCAAATCAAGGAAGCCCAAAAGGTGGATGAAGATATTCAAGAAATCAGGAAAAATATGAGAAGAGGCAAAGCGCCAGGATTCAGTGAAGATGAGAATGGGACTGTCTGGTTTGAAAACCGTATTTGTGTGCCCAATAATCAAAAGATCAAGAAAGCGATTTTGCAAGAAGCCCATGAAACTCCATATTCAATTCACCCAGGTCGTACCAAGATGTACCAGGACCTTAGGGAAAGATACTGGTGGGTCAGTATGAAGAGGGAAATTGCAGAGTTTGTTGAAGCTTGTGATACCTGCCAGAAAGTCAAGGCAGAGCATCAGAAACCTGCAGGACTTTTGCAACCCTTACCAATACCGGATTGGAAGTGGGAAGAGATTGGTATGGACTTCATAACCGGACTCCCTAGAACTCAATCCGGCTATGACTCAATCTGGGTGGTGATAGACAGGTTGACCAAAGTAGCTCATTTCATCCCAGTCAAGACTACTTACTCTGGAAGTAAGTTAGCTGAGATTTACATGGCCAGAATTGTGTGTTTGCATGGAGTTCCGAAAAAGATAGTATCAGACAGAGGTAGTCAGTTTACTTCCAAGTTTTGGCAGAAACTTCATGAAGAGTTAGGGAGTAAGCTTAATTTCAGTACGGCTTATCATCCCCAAACAGATGGGCAGACAGAGCGAGTGAATCAAGTGCTAGAGGATATGTTGAGAGCATGTGCTCTGGATTTTGGAAATAGTTGGGATCGCTCATTACCCTATGCTGAGCTTTCTTACAACAACAGTTATCAGGCCAGTCTGCAAATGGCACCTTTTGAAGCACTGTATGGCAGGAAGTGCAGGACACCCTTGCATTGGGAACAGTCTGGAGAATTCCAAGATGCGGGACCAACTTTACTTCAAGATGCTGAAGATCAAGTGAGGAAGATCAAAGACAGGTTAAAGATAGCCCAATCCAGGCAGAAAAGTTATGCCGATAATCGTCGTCAAGACTTGACTTTCGAAGTTGGGGACTACGTGTATCTCAGAGTATCTCCGCTCAGAGGAGTCAAAAGATTCCAAGTCAGGGGAAAGCTTGCACCAAGGTTTGTTGGGCCATTCCAGATCTCAAGCCGCAAAGGAGAAGTTGCATATCAGTTGGATTTGCCGCCAAGCATGTCAAGTGTGCACAACGTCTTCCACGTCTCTCAGTTGAAGAAATGTCTCAGAGTGCCCGCGAAACAAGCAGACTTGGAAAACCTTGATCTTCAAGAGGATCTCACCTATCAAGAGCAACCGATCAAGATTCTCGAGACAGCCGAGCGCCAGACCAGAAGAAAGACCATCAAATTCTGCAGAGTTCAATGGAGCAATCACACAGAAGACGAAGCAACTTGGGAGCGAGAAGAAGATCTGAAAGCCAACCATCCCCATCTCTTTGCTAGCTAGTTCAAATCTCGAGTGCGAGATTTCTTTAAGGGGGGTAGGTTTGTAACATCCCAAAATTTTATTTGCCTTTTATTGATTTTCTGGAATTAAAAATCAATTTTAAAGCTTAAAAAGTATTTTATAAAATTATTAAATGAAAATCTGAAATTAAAAATATTTTTCCTAAGTCTAAAATGCCTCCAGGAAGTTTTAGGAATTTTCCTAGAATTTTTGGGCTTTAAATATTAATTTTTAAGTGTTTATAAAGTTATCTAGCATTTCTGGAAATTAAAACGAAATTTAAAAGCCAAAAACCCCTCGGGCTGACACGTGGCGCTCCCGGATCGCATCCGCCGCACCGACCGATCTAATCTGGGCCCTCCGTGGCCACTTACCCCTTCGGTTTGAATCCAACGGCCCGATCTCCTTCGTGCATGCGTGGCATCAATCCGGCCGTCCGCCCTACCCTCTCTCCTCTCTCTCACGCCGACAGCCGGGGCCGCACCCCTTCTTCCACCTCCCCTTCTTCCCCAACCCGCCGGCCTCCATTAACGCCCCACCCGAGCTTTTAAAGCTTCGGTTACTCCCTCTCCTGGCCGGCAACCGAAGCCATTAAGGGCCCTTAAGCCCGCGCGCTAGTAACCGCCCCACCTCCGTCCGTTTTCTGTCGGCTTAAAGCCTCTCGCCGTTATGCGACTGTTTCTAAAGTCCTTAACTCCGGCGAGCCCATTACCTCCGTCCCCGCCCTATAAAGCTCCTTCCCGAGCCCGTTTTCCCCTCCGCCCTGGTCTCTTCCGCGCCTCGCCGACGACGCCTTCGTGATCCCCAAGCGCCGGCGACCATCATTCCCCTCTTCACCGAGCGACGCCGCCACCGGAGCCCCGTCGTTGCTGAAGACTCGAGCGCCGCCGCTTCCTCTCGTCGACCGACCGTCTCCACTCGTAACTGAACCTCTACGTCCATCCGTCGTCTCCGGCCACTCTGCCTGATTCCCTCCGACCACCCCGCGGCCAACCAGTTTCCGAAGGTAACACCCTTCCGTGTGGTCGTAGATCCGTGAAGTCGTAAGTTCTCTGGTAGTCGAAGTCGTAGGTTCGCTGTGTACTCGAAGTCGTAAGTTTTCTGTGTAGTCGAAGTCGTAAGTTCTCTGGTAGTCGAAGTCGTAGGTTCTCTGTGTACTCGAAGTCGTAAGTTTTCTATGTAGTCGAAGTCGTAAGTTCTCTGGTAGACGAAGTCGTAGGTTCTCTGTGTACTCGAAGTCGTAAGTTTTCTGTGTAGTCGAAGTCGTAAGTTCTCTGGTAGTCGAAGTCGTAGGTTCTCTATGTACTCGAAGTCGTAAGTTTTCTCTGGTAGTCGAAGTCGTAGGTTCTCAGTGTAGTCGTAGTCGTACACTGGTCTGTGGCCGTAGTCGTAATTTCCCTGCTTAGTCGTAAACCTTCCGTGTGGTCGTATGTCGACTGCGTGGTCGTAAACCTTCCATGTGGTCGTAAGTCGACTACGTGGTCGTAGCTCCGCCCGATCACATTTGCCGTGGTCGTAACTCCGCCCGATCACGTTTGACGTGGTCGTGAGAACTTTCGAAGGCCATAACTTCTTCATTTTAACTCCGATTTAACTCGTTCAAATTTCTAAATTTTCTAAGTCGTAAGTTTTCTGTGTAGTCGAAGTCGTAAGTTCTCTGGTAGTCGAAGTCGTAGGTTCTCTGTGTACTCGAAGTCGTAAGTTTTCTGTGTAGTCGAAGTCGTAAGTTCTCTGGTAGACGAAGTCGTAGGTTCTCTGTGTACTCGAAGTCGTAAGTTTTCTGTGTAGTCGAAGTCGTAAGTTCTCTGGTAGTCGAAGTCGTAGGTTCTCTGTGTACTCGAAGTCGTAAGTTTTCTCTGGTAGTCGAAGTCGTAGGTTCTCAGTGTAGTCGTAGTCGTACACTGGTCTGTGGCCGTAGTCGTAATTTCCCTGCTTAGTCGTAAACCTTCCGTGTGGTCGTATGTCGACTGCGTGGTCGTAAACCTTCCATGTGGTCGTAAGTCGACTACGTGGTCGTAGCTCCGCCCGATCACATTTGCCGTGGTCGTAACTCCGCCCGATCACGTTTGACGTGGTCGTGAGAACTTCCGAAGGCCATAACTTCGTTGAATTTTTGGATTTTTATTTGATTTTTTTGTTTGAATTTTCTTTTGGTTCTTCGCGTGTAGATTACGACGAATCCGGAGAGTACTTCTTCGACGAATCGCAGCAAGACTTCGAGCAAGGCAAGTTACACCTTTGACCATGTTGATCCCAGTAATTTAAATTATTTATGTTGTTTTTAAATTAATATGCATGCGTACTTTTATTCAAACTAGTTCAAATTTGATTTAAACTTTAGTTATGCCGAATTCCTTTGTGTATGGCCAATCTTGATATTGAACGAACATACCTTGTCACCATAGATGAAAACCTAGTTGGTACATTAGTATTGACTAGAACATTTTATAGAATTGCTTAGCCATGCTTAGATTAATTTAGGTGGGAAGAATGGTTTCACACAAAATGATGGTTTATAAAATTTATTCTTGACTTTGGTGAGTCAAGAAAGTCTATGAAATTTTGATAAAATAAAATGTACAAAACCTGTTTTAGACTTAGGCATTGGTATGGTGGTGGGTACTTGCTGGCATGCGTCGTAGTTGTTGACTCGATGTTGACTGCCAGGCACAAGGGGTATGCGGGTAGGCCTAAGTTAAATTAAGGACCGATCTGTGATCTACTAATACAAAGTCACACCGTACTACCACAAGTCTGGTATGGGACAGATCTGGCTAAGTAATTTGTGAAGTTCCATTTTAGTTTCGCTACAGGCTGAATGTGAGCGTGGCATAGGCCATGAGAAGTCTCACATGGCACAAGAGGGGGCTCCAACATGTGGATTCATGTTGTGGTGAAACCTTAGTGGCGGCGTAGCTAATTTGGTAATGGAACATTGGAACAGCCTTATCATGATCTCCTCGGCCGCACACCTAAGGAAGTGTGTTAACCCGGTGGCAAAACAGGAGAACATGTCTTGTGGGTAAAGTTGTACACCTCTGCAGAGTAACAAACTATCCTGGATAGCCGTGTCCACGGTCAAGGACATGCTTAGTATGGTTTTTCACGGATTAGACTTTGGTTTTTCCTAAAAATTGGTTTATGGAAGTTTGTTAATCTTTTGGAAAGATTGTCCGGGTGGGATACCCGTGGATAGGTTAGTGTTAGGTTGTTGCCTGCACTAACGTTATTATTTTGTTAAATCTTGTTTTCATATATTGTATCAAATGCAGCTTTTGCACTTACGTTATTGTATTTAATTCAACAATGTTGTTTATGCAAATGAACCATATTATGCCTTCCTTTGTAACTCCTTATGCATGCATCAAATCTGTTATATCTCCTGGTGTAACTTGTGGAGTACTTTATGTGCTCACCTTGCTATAAACAATGTTGCCAGAGGACGACGACGTCAACTATGTTGAGGATTGCGACGAATAGGCCACGTCTTATAGTCAATTCGCCTTGTGGGAAGGCAGGATGGGCTGCTCCTTTTATTTACCTTCCGCTGTTTATTTCATGTTTGGCCATGAAGCCACCTTATTGTAAACTTGGCCTTAAGGCCCGTACTTTCGCCTTATAATAAAGTTTGGTTATCATGCATGATATTTATCACTGTTCAATCTGTGTGCACTAGCTTTTCCGGGGATAGTGCGAATAACACAGAGGGTTCTGGAGTTGTTGCTCCGAGTCCCGACATGCCCTGCGCCACTTGCTCCCATCGCCTCGTGCTCAGTCGCCGTCCCGTCGCTCGGTCTCCGGCGACAGCTCGGACACAGCGCCTCCCCCTACGGCTTCAAATAAGCGACCCGGCTTCCCCATTTCTCCCCACTCCTCCTTTCTATTCCCCGTTGCCTCCTTGTGCGCCTACCGCCGTGCCCGCTCGTCGACTCCGCCGCCAGCGCCACCTCCTCCCCAGCGCGACCAATCGTCGATTCCGCGCGCGAAGAGCGACATCTTGGTGGCCTGAAGCTTCCCCGACCCCTGGTCGGAGGTTCCTTCTGCCCCAGGTCGCCGGCGCCACGATTCCCCTCGCGTCGCCCGTGGTTCCCGCTGCTGGCTCGTCCCGGCACTCCCCCGGCCAGGCCAACCACGTGATAAGGTTTGCCCCACCTCCCTCCAGCTCGTGCCCCTCCTACATCGCCTTCTCCTCCACGCCGGCGCCGGCGCCCCGTCCCCACCTCGCCACTGGCCGCCCAAACCGCTGCCCCCGCCAGCCGACGCTGTCTCGGGCCGCGCCACCACCCTCATCGGCTTCCTCGTCCCCCCCCCCCCCAAGAACCTGTTTTGCCGGTCGCCGCGGCCTCCACCGCCTGCCGCCGGCAAGGCTAGCCCCGAGCGCCGCTGCCTAGCTCTGTTTTGAGCCCCTCACTGTGCTTACTCCTTCTTGCCTAATCCCCCTCCCTCAAACACGAAAGCCGCGCTGCCTAGTTGGCCAACAGCGCCGTGCGTTAGCCACCCTCAATGTCCCGAGTTCGATTCCACAGATAGCACTTTTACCATTCCTTTTTATTTTGATTTTTGTAGTCCATTTTAAATAAGAAAAGTTATGGAAAATCATAGAACAGTTTAGAGAAGCTAATAAATTTAATCAAGGTGTAACATAGGGTTATTTAGGAGTTAACATTGATTATTTATTATGTAAGCAACTAATATAGCTTAATATTTAAAGGAGGTCTAGCTATCAATTAAAGGCACCAATAAAATATGGTTTGGTTTAGTGGCCAAATTTAATAAAGATCTCAATTAAACATACATTAAAAAAATAAGATTAAGGCAATAGATTAAATAGTATATTTACCTACAAAAGCGAGACTTTAAAGTAAGAGATTACCCTTAATTGTAATTAAATATATGCCATAACATTTGACCTGCAGCCATAAAATAAATCTTAAGGGTAGATTCAATTAAATGGTGATTCAAGAAGCTTCATAAAATTAAATGATATGCCAAAGCCATTTAAAATGAAATATATATTTAAATTAGAAAGTCATGATTTATAAACCCCACCATTAGTTTTAGTGCATCGCCGATAAATAAATCTCAAACGCTAGATCTAGTTAATAATGACAGTTGGTGTTGAGATTAACATTTCACATAAAATGAATATAGAATATATTGTAAAACTATTTGCGCAACAAAAGCGGTATATAATTAAGTGATACACAATTAACCGTCTAAGGTATGACTATCGTTCCTATATCTTTAAGAAGTCATAAAAATACTTTCACAAGCAACCCTTAAATAAACTGAGGTGTTAAGTTGATAATATTTAAACTATAAGTACGTGGCTTGTACAAAAGATTATAATAAATATAACACTCGGGAACATAATGCTAAAAACTTGTCAACATATCGACTAACCATTAGCCCTGAATACAAGTTATACCAAAGACAATACATGAACCCCTAGGTCAGGGTTAATGCTCTTACGATGTACAAGCCATGCCATCCATAGGATAAAAGGCTAATATTATATGTCAGCACATAGGTCTAACCTAACTCATGGAACTTCCTTGATAAATACAAAAATAATAAAAGAGATTATAAATAAAAAGGATCAGGTAATCGTATTCTACCACCGACCTTGCCTCAAATCCCCCGAATCACCCAATAACTCAGAATAAAACTAAATTGAGTTTATTCGGATTTATTTGAATCTTTTGAGTTATTTGCTTTTATTTGGATTCAGTCGTTTGTCGCGTAATTAGAAATTGGGAGTCATGAAGATTCAGTGGGTCAAGCGAGATCAAACTTGAAGTGAAGAAGAAGAATAGAAGCTCAAAAGAAAGCATCGTGTGAGCTCAAGTCCGTGGTAAACCGCGCCAGGCGAGTCAATACTTGATCATGTTGAACCTACACTTTCTGCAAATTATTTTTGTTTAAATTATCAAATTGCATGCTGTTATTTTATATGCAAATACATGTTTTAATTTACAATTCTAGTTATATCCCATTGTGTACTTGATTAATATTACCCCCTCCTTTGGAATATTTGAATTTGTGAACCTTGTTGCCCTAGCCAAAATTATAATATTAACCTTTCGAAAATAAGTCTGTAAATTATATGCCATGCTTAGTGTTGCTTAGATACTCATGGGCACGAGAACTCTCAAGCATCACTTTTAATCATGAGAAAAGTTGATTGGGCAGCCATGGTGGTAATGACTTGTGTATGTTGGATATGGTTATTTTATATTCCGAAAAAACCTCAAATTGCTGATTTATCTGGGCGGAAGGTTCGAGGGTATGGTGCAGGGGTGCACGAGAGTGTGGTTTGTGGTAGAACCGCCAGATAATTCTAAGGACTGAATCTTGTCATGACCTCCTATGTAAAACAAGTACAACCACAAGTCTGTAAAGTACAACTTGGCTTAGTAAATTTACCGGACCCTGAAAGTCATCATCATGGCAGTAGTGCAAGGGGCTGTCTGGGTGGCGGACTTGAATGGGACACCGCAAGTGGCTTTCCAGGTGGCGGGCTTGAGGGTGAAGTTCTTCTGCGGCGTGCTAGCAGGTGGGTAGCCAACTGCTAGGCGCATAAGGAGGGGAACATCCCGCACAACCTATGAGACCTGCCGCAAGCGGGACAAGCTCATAGGGGTAAGATGATGGAAGGGGCGAGGTACTTTGAACGGTTATTGTGTTGGTTGGCTCAACTGCACGACTAAGGAATCGTGTGGGGCAACGAGTGAACTGTCTCTTGTGGGTAAAGTGTGCAAACTCTGCAGAGTCAAAACTATTCGAATAGCCGTGCCCACGGTCAAGGGCGGACATGGGAACTTAACCAAATATAGTTCTATTTCAAAAACTTTGTGGGTGGGAATGGAAAGAGTGGAGGGCAGTGGAAAGCCCTGATTTGAATTGTACTGGGTGTCGTCCCAGTGGTAAGTTAAGCGGCTATACGCTGAAAGATGCTATATGGTGCAGATGCCATGTAACGGTGGATGGAATCTGGATCGCTATTATTATTGCATTCTCAACACATTATGTTTTTGTTCAAAACTGCTAGGTCTCAGGAAATTTCTATGTATTATACTTCTGAATAATGTTAATACATCTCACAAAGTCAAATGTCAGGAAAAATTGATAGAGTCGTAAGAAAAGTAGATGGTTAATTGTGTTAACCGTATAAAGTTGTTGGTGGATTCATGTCAATCATAAAGGTGAAAATGATAATGCAGATTCTGGGATAAATAAATTGGTGGAGCCTAAATGAATATATAGGCTAGATAGATGAATTAAATGATTTTTGGGGAATTAGGGAGTGCAAAGGTATTTGCTGAATTATGACACTGATAATTAATATAAATTCTTGGAAGATATTAGCGATAATGGAATTAATAGGATTTGATCGATTACTAGATGAGTCAATTGAATTGTTGGGAATTTGGAGATATGATAATTGGAGTATAGATTTGATCAATGATATTCTTGGTGGATGTATACTAGCGAATCGTAAACTTGATCAATGATTGTTGGTGGAGGTATACTAGTGTATTAGTTAGAGATAGATAATGAAAAATAAGGTTGATTATTGGAAGAGCAAATTGTGGTTGAGAATCAATAACAAAAGGAATGGGTTGTTAGAGATTTGGGAATACAAAAGATATTGGTGGAATGTATAATTGATGATATTTGCTGTTTGGAGTTTTAGACAGCACTCAATATAGAAAGTGTGTGTTTGGTGGATTAATTGAATGATATTAGATAAATGATGTCACTAGCTGTTCGGAGATTTAGGCAGCAATTGATTGGTGGATTGTATAATTGATGTTATCCGCTGTTTAGAGTTTTAGACAGTAATCAATATAGAAAGTATATGATCGGTGCATTAATTAAATGATGTCACTTGATGTTTGGAGTTTTAGACAACAATCAGTATAGAAAGTGCATGATCGGTGGAATAATTAAATGATGTCACTCGCTGTTTGGAGTCTTAGACAGCAATTAGTAAGGAAAGTGTGTCTTTGGTGGATTAAGTCAAGTATGGCAATCGCCGTGTGGAGTTTAGGTAGAATTAATAACACTATGATTTAATAATAATAATTCTATCAAAAGCGAATTTTGGCAAATAAAATAACCCGAGCCTCTCCTTTGATAAGCCATGCATACTATTAATTGCATCATGTGTGTTTGTAGGACCGAAATGGCGACAGAGGGGGGTGAATGTCGATCTTTTAGATCTTGGCCTCAAAAGAAACCACAAAACCGTTTAGACTCCAGTAGCTAAAAAGCTAAGAAGTCTGAAGAAACGGCTACAGGAACCGACAGGCAGAAAGACGATCAAGCCCGACCGGCAACAGAGACTCTTGTCCGACAACCGCACTTACAGAGTCATAACTTCGATCAGATGAACGAAAAGCAGTTCGAAGATCAAACAACACAGAAGGAGGTCGATAACTCCCAAGTCCAGACTGACGAGATCAAGAAAAACGGTTGAAACCTACGCAGTCGTAAACCAATGAATGGTCGTATGAACAACGTGGTCAAACACAAAACAGAGGAACTTAAGGCGCACACTCAACCGATACCAAAGGACTCCTCCGACCACTTACTGCTCTCGGGAAGTATTGGCCAAATGGCCTAAGGATGAATCCCGGTTCAGAGCAAGCTGAGACCAACTCAAAGCAAGATCAACTCAAATAGAGAACTGATAGCAATCACAAACATCAAGACATCTCAAGAGAAAAGAGGCCAGATAGAATCAAAGAGATGAAACATAACATTGCGACGTCCCGATACGCCCGGAGAGCATAGAGAGGAGCTCACACCTCTTCTCTTTCTCTCTTTCTCGATTATTCGTACATGGAGGAAACCTTGCTCTACCTAGAGACAACTCACACGAACTGGTAACCAAGAACTCAGAGTCACTCTAGAACCAAAGCCTCGACCTACACCCGAGCTCTACCTCTCAATTTATAGTCTCAAGCTATCAGGGGGAGAACCCATTAACCCATCGGCTTCACTGCTTTGCCCATTAACGCTAACTACTCTAATGCTTTCGTAGAGACACAACTTCCTTTGCAGCTTTCCTCATTTCACCTAAATGCCATCCCGCTGCCTTCTCGGAAGCTTCCTCCTGTCTTGCTGCTCAAGTCTTGCAACCACCACGCAGACCTTGTCGTCTTTAGCATCTCCTGGCCGCTCTTAACCTCAGCACCACCCGTGCTTAGTCTAGGCCCTCCATGCCTCGCCACGACTAGTCTCAAAGTCCTGCAAAACATGCCAGACAAGCAAACATACATAGCACCGCACAAAACATTGTGTACCAACATCCTCAGAGGAGAACAAAGCTTAAACCATACTCTTACCAAGTCGTACCTGCAAACGATCAGTCGAAACCATAGAACAATGATTGCACACGACATACGACCACTATCACAAGTCCTACGACCACATTTCAGGTTTTACGAGCAGCCCAGAAGACCATACGACCAAGTCCAAGAGGCTACGACCATCGCTAACCCATGCTACGACCACGTTCAAGACTCTCGATCGCTTCCGATCGCATCCGACCAAGTCCGAGGCCGTTCGACCACACGCTAGACAACCGCGACCACTTCTGACGGGTTACGACTACGTCCGACCGGCTACGGCCACAACTGACCGCATACACCTGCAACTGCGCGCGATCTGACCACGTTCGACTGCCTCCCAACGTGGTCGTACGCCCAAGCACCGACCACCATCTGCAGACTAGGGCCAACATGGTCGTAAGCTCTTCCAACTACGAACCTCGGCCAACGTGGTCGAAAATTTTCCTGATGACCTACGACCACACTCAAAATGATCGTAAACAGTGCGCATGGCTTTCGACCATGACCATCGTGGTCGTAAACCCTTCCGACCACTCGTTCAATTCTTCTACCTAGTCGTACAAGCTTCACTGTGGTCGTACCGCCTCCCGATAGACTACAACCACAACCACGAAGAGTAAGAAAAGGTTTTACTGGTTCCGGTTGCTGGCAAAGAGGTCGTATGGAGCATTGCTAACATCCGACAACGGTCAGTGCAGTCGTATGAACTTCAGCTGACTATCGATGACGTACAGCGTGGTCGTAAA